>CM050453.2:54142517-55392517 GCA_027563935.2 Costus lasius
AGCACATACAGAGACGGTTTCACTTGATCCGGGAGATCATTGATCGAGGCGAGATCAAGATTTGCAAGGTTCATACAGATGACAATCTGGCAGACCCGCTTACCAAGCCTCTGGCGCAGCAGAAGCATGAGAAGCACTGTAATAATATGGGTTTGAGATTTCTCAACCATTAGATTAAGTGCAAGTGGGAGATTGTTGGGGTATGCCCTTAAGGCTAATGTTTGAGGCCTTGGGATTGTATAAGTATCATGTAATAAACTCTTAAGTTTATAATAAGGCATGGTTGTTATTCAGGTTGTTACCTTGTCTGCTGTAATAAGTGTACTTCTGAATAATGTCTCAAAGCTGTTCAGCTAGGCTGACAGGCTATAAGTCCTTAGTCGAGATATCTTGGTGAACATGAGACAGCCTTGATATGATGGAGACTAATATGAGTGCTAATCTTATAGGATGCTTCGAGCATGGAATAAGATGTAGACTCATGGGTACATTGGATGTACTGGACAGACCCTACTGGGATATTGCATTGCTTGTCACAATGTGAATGATCCCTGTAAGCAGCAAGTGGCACATGTCCTTTGACTTGAGATCACTTGTGTTTCTAAATGATGATTGTCATTGTTTTGAGGTAGTTCAATATCATTTCAAATATAATGATTATAGACTATCTTGGATGGTGAGCTTGAATCAGGTTAGGGCACTAGTGATAGATAAAGGATTGCCGTCTCCTTGTTTAAGGAGTGTGATGTTCTAAAGGCCCCCCTATATGAGATGATTGAGGTAGTGTATGGCCATACCCAGATGACTATGTGCATCTGATCTAATCATGCTCATCGTATTGGAGTTACAAGCTTGACATGCTTGTCCAATAAGAACATCCAGTGGCAAAGGACATATGTGTGCCTTGTGAGTTTTGATTCACACTTGTGTCATGGTTTGGGTGTAGTCTTGGAAGACTATTTCCTTTATATCGGGAGACAGTGATGTGTTGCTAGATACCCCTCACTGATCGTGATAACGTAAGTTGTCGTTACCGACATTTAAAGGAAACCCTTAGGGTCGCTCAATTTGATGATATGGCTTTCTTGAGTCAGATCGTGTGGACTGAATTGTATGGGTTCAGTTTAAAGGGGTTTAATCTCTGATTGCAAGTGAGATCTAGCCTGATCATGTTTGATTGATTAGGGCTTTAGATCGGTAAGCTTCGATCGAGAGAGATGATGCTAGATCGGTGAGATCAGGAGCATCAGGAGATGAACGGCTAGATCATGAGCCATTTGGTTCATAGAGGGTCTAGACCATGCCTTGGCTTGGCTTGGTTTGAGTTTGGTCTTTGGGCCAAATCGAATTGAACCAAAGCATGAACCGGTTCACTAGGTGAACGCATGGTTCATCAAGAGGGGCGTTTTGGCGTTGGAGAGTGGCTTCATGACTTTCCATTTTGGGAAGTCATGTAACGTCATTTGTCTTGATGTCGCCGAAGTGCATTTGCTCTCTTGTCTTTGCGTTTTGTTTTTGGGAAAAGAGAGCTTGCTTGCCATCTCGTGTGGAAGGAAGTGGACGACAAGAACAAGCGCTCGGCCAAGGAAACTTCTCCATCATCCTAACATTCGATCAAGGACACCTTGCGCATCCTTGCTAGCACAAGGAGATCCAAGGAGAAGCCATCTTCTCTTGTGTGTGATTATCTTCGGAGAAGGGGCACTTGCGCCTTTGCTTCCAAAGCTCCATCTAAACCGAGATGGCTATGGTATGAGTCTGAACTTCACCAAGTTGAACATATGTTTATGCTAAGATTCTTGAAAACCTTTTGCTTCCGCTTGCAATGGTGATGCGCCACCCCTTTAAGGTTTTCGCCCCCCTCTTGAAAGGGATTTTGTTTACTTGCGCTCCCCCATGAAGGGGACACTTCACTCACAAGTTCCCTTAACACTTAACTAAAGAGAAAGGGGGAGGGAGAAGAAAGCCTTGCGCTTAGTAAGAGATCTCCAAATCCTTGCGCTACCTTCAAACAAAATTCAGTTTAGTGTAGAATCAAGTTCTAGAAATCAAGGAAGGGAGAGGGGAAGGAACTTAGCCGATTTGAAGCTTGGTTGATGTTGCTCCCATGCTAGCCGAAAGTGAAAGAACCCCTAAGGGTCTTAGTTGATTGCTGAGAACAAAGGATGATGAAGCTTCCTTAGAGTCCCTCCAAAGGTGCGCAAGATCCTCCAAGTGGTTGAGTTGCGTTGAAGATTTGAGAAGAAAGGGGAGAAGGGAAAGGGCTCGGCCCTTTAGAGGAGAGGGGAGGTAGAAAACTTCTTTAGGCGACACAAGCACCAATGCTAACACAAGGATTTTTTTTTCACTAGGCAACTAATAGACAAAGAGGGGAGGATTACAATTTATAGGCTTAGCAAGCCATGGGCAAGGGTGACAATTCACCCTAGGCGCAATCACGAAGGTGGGGAAAGAAGTTAATGCTCAATTAAAACATTTCCTTGGCAAATTTTGAATTTCGAAATCCTTCTTTTGATGGAGCTCCTTTGTGGCCGATTTCCTCTTGAGCTCCTTCTTTATTTGCTTGGATGAGATGGCGCCTCCTTTGAATTTCGAAAGCCTTCCTTCAAGAGCATGGGCAGCTAAAGGCTTCCACATATGGCTCCACAAATTGGGGATCTAGATGATGATCCCTTGATTTGTGGATCTAGATTGATCCTTGATGGCTAGGCGCATTGATGACTCTTCATTTGGCAATTCTTGTGGGCTGGTTTCTCTCATTCGAAATCTTCTTCATATTAGGTGGCGCCTTGGTTAATTTGGAAGGTGGAGTTGCATTCATTGTAAGCCCCTTCAACTTGAAGTCTTTAGTTGAAGTAGTTGAAGTGCCTCCTTCCATAATTGGAGCTTTACTTGAGTGGCTTAGCTTGAGCTTCCTAGCTTCCCTTGAGCTGGGCTATAACCTGCCCAATTATTGGCACAAAAACCAGTAGACTATTCTAGGAAGTAATGCATGACCAAATAAGGAAACTACACAATGCACTAGGGCTTTTATTCAAGGCTAATAAGGAAACTACAAATAAGGAAAGAAAGGTGACCTAGGATGAAAAGCCATATCTGAGGGGCTTCCTCCTAGTCCTTCCAGACCTTCTTGGGGCAGGGCTGGCCCCTCCATCATTTCTCCCCGGGTGGGAAGAATTCTCCTCTGGAGAATTATCCTTGTACCCTTGGAGTAATTCCGGAGCGGCCTGTGCCAACTCTTCTTCGGGAAGCCAAGCCTCCTCACCCGACGTAAATTTAACACGGTAAAACACTTGTACCTTGTCTGGGGTGAGTCGGGTCTAATCTTCAAGTATGCTCTGTAACTCAGGCCTGTCAGTCAACTCCTCGATGTGCACCGGCTCCTCATAGTTCGTGAGATCCTCCACATTGACAGTGGTGGAGATCCCCAAGTCCGGTGGTAGATCCAAGATGTAAGCGTTATCGTTGATCTTTTCTATGATGGTGTATGGTCCGAGTCCCTTGGCGTCCAACTTGCGGCCAGATCCATGGATGCGCTCCTCCCTGACCCGCAGTATAACCTGTTCACCTACAGAGAATTTCCTTTCTCGGCGTTTCTTGTTAGCACTCTTGCGATAGGAATTTACAGCATCAAGCATTTGACAATGTATTTCATGATGTAAATGGGACATGTGAGTAGCAAAATCTTTAGCAGACATAGAAGTATGAGAGTGCCTAGGTAAAGGAAATAAATCAACAGGTTTTCTGGGTTGGTACCCTAAGTTGGCCTGAAAAGGGGACAATCCTGTGGTTTTGTTGACAACACTATTATAGGAGAACTCGGCAATGGGCAACAGCTTATCCCATGTGCCTGGGTGCTCTCCTACCAAACTCCTCAAAATGCTCCCCAGTGATCGATTGACCACTTCGGTCTGCCCATCCATCTGAGGATGATAGGCCGTGGAGAATTTGAGTTTGGTTCCCAACATAGCCCACAGGGTTTTCCAGAAATGTCCGACAAACCTGGAATCCCTATCAGAAACTATAGTTAGAGGGGTACCTCTATGTTTAACAACCTCTTTAAAAAACAACCTAACTACATGTGATGCATCTGTTGTTTTGTAGCAAGGTATAAAGTGTGCCATCTTGGTAAACCTATCCACTACGACAAAAATAGAGTCATGTCTGGAGGGAGTCCTTGGTAAACCTAAGATGAAGTCCATGCTAAGATCTTGCCATGGTGCTTGAGGGATGGGTAGGGGTGTGTACAGACCATAGTTATGTTTCTGAGTTTTTCTGGTCTGGCAGGTCCTACAATGTTTGACAATCTTAGCTACATCCCTATTGAGGTTCGGCCAGAAGAACCGTTCCTCCACTAAGGCTTGAGTCTTGTCCCGGCCATGGTGCCCGGCAGACCCTCCTCCGTGGATCTCCCAAACAAGGAAGTCTCGGATTGAGGTCCTGGGAATGCACAACTTTGGCCCAAGAAACAGAAACTCATCCCTTAGGGTATAGAGGGGATGACTTAAAGGGTCTATGCTAAGCTCAGAATAAATGCTTGAAAAATCTGGGCATTCTAGGTATTCATGCTTCATACGATCAAATCCAACTACTTCAACAGATAAAGTTTGCATAAGTAAAACTACTCTACTCAAAGCATCAGCAACTTTATTTTCAATCCCAGACTTGTGTTTCAAAACAAAAGTATACTGTTGAAGATACTCTACCCATTTAGCATGCCTAGCATTTAATTTCTTTTGAGCACTTAGGAAAGATAAAGCTTGGTGATCACTATTTAGAATGAATTCGTTATGTATCAGATAGTGTCTCCAGTGCCTTAGGGATTGAATTACAGCATAGAATTCCTTATCATAGGTAGTATATCTTTGTTTAGCCTCATTTAACTTCTCACTAAAGTAGGCTATGGGGTGACCTTCCTGACTAAGGGTACCTCCTATTCCTACTCCTGAGGCATCACAGTCCACTATGAAAACTTTAGAGAAGTCAGGTAATTTTAGGACAGGGGCAGTGGTCATTCTAGACTTAAGCTCCACAAAAGCTCTACCAGCAGACTTAGGCCAACTAAACTCACCTTGCTTCATACAGTTAGTTATAGGGGCTACTATGGTGCTAAAGTTTCTAATGAATCTCCTATAAAAGGCAGCTAGACCATGGAAGCTCCTAATCTCAGTCAAAGTCTTGGGTTCAGGCCAGTCTATGATGGCTTGGATTTTGCTAGGGTCAGCTTGAAGTCCTTGGTCTAAAACTATGAAGCCTAAAAAGACAACCCTAGGGGAAAGGAAAGAACACTTTTTCAGGTTTAGGTGTAGCTTTTCTTCCTGAAGTAAGTCTAGGATTTTTCTAAGGTGTTCCATGTGTTCTTCTCGGGTCTTGCTATAGATTAGGATGTCATCAAAGTAAACTACTAAGAATCTTCCTATGTAAGGCTTCAAGACTTGGTTCATTAACCTCATAAATGTTGAGGGGGCATTAGAGAGACCAAAGGGCATGACTAGCCACTCATATAAACCATCCTTGGTTTTAAAGGCAGTCTTCCACTCATCCCCAAGTCTAATCCTAACTTGGTGGTATCCACTTCTAAGGTCTAGCTTGCTAAACCACTTAGAACCTACCAGCATGTCAAGCATGTCATCTAATCTTGGGATGGGAAATCTATACTTGATGGTTATTCTGTTCATTGCCCTACAGTCTATGCACATGCGCCAGCTTCCATCCTTCTTTGGGGTAAGAAGGGCGGGCACTGCACACGGGCTAAGGCTTTCCCTAATGAAACCCTTGTCTAACAGTTCATCTACTTGTCTTTTGAGCTCTTGATGCTCAGTAGGGTTCATCCTATAGTGGGGCAAGTGTGGGAGAGTAGAACCCGGGACAAGGTCTATGGCATGTTGGATTTCTCTAAGGGGTGGTAATCCATTGGGAAGTTCTTCCCTGGTGAGCTCAGAGTACCCTGAGAGTAGGGTCTCAACTTCTTTGGGTATGGGTGACTCCTCATCTGGGTTGGTTTCCTTAATGACTAAGGAGTACACTTGCTTGGACTCTAAGCAGTCTTGAGTAAAGGCATGGGACCTTATGAGTTGGATGGTCGGTTTAGGCTCCTTAGGTTCCTCTATCCTACCCTTGTTGGTGGCAGCCTTAAGTTCCTTAGGCATGGAAGGCTTCAGTTTGATCTTTTGCCCATCATGGCTAAAGACATAGGTGTTAGTCCGACCGTAGTGGATAACATCCATATCGTATAACCACGGGCGACCGAGTAAGACTTGGGGGACATCCATGGTTATGACGTCACACCAAATCTTGCCTTGGTAGATGGCAAACTGAAGGGGCACTAAGCACCTATGGGTGAGTGGGATGCTAGATTGATTGACCCAGGATATGCTATAGGGATTGGGGTGCGGTTCTGCCTTAAGGTTGAATTTTACTAAGGCTGTGTGAGAGACTGCGTTCAGACTACTTCCCCCATCTATCACTACTTTGCACATGTTGCCATTGCATTTCGTGTAGGTGTGGAAAATACTGGTCCTACGCCAGTCCTCGGTTGGGGTAGGTTTGATTAGGGTGCACCTAACCACTCCTAATGTGTCGTGGGTTTGTTCTTCACCACTATCATAAGCTAGTTCTTCCCAAACCGTACAACCAGAGTCAGGGTTATGGATTTCCTCATGGTTTTCCTCATAGGTTTCTTCACGTTTTTCCTCACCTAAGTACAGGACCCTCTTGGGACAGTCTTTCATATAGTGTCCTATTTGGTTGCAAGCATGGCAAGTGACTCTAGGTTCTTGGACAGTCCTAGGTCTAGAGGGTGTTGGTGTTGGGGCTTTGGGTTGAGAGCTAGAGGGACTTGAGGAGGGCGCCTCAGGATAAGTTCTAGGGGAACTTAACTCTCTCCTAAAGGCTCTCTTTATGTTTTCCTCTACCTCTAAGGCTCTTTGGTAGGCGACTTCCCTAGACTCTATTTGGAAATAGGTCATTCCCCTTTTGATCTCGGGTCTAAGTCCATTCTTGTACCTACTAAGGGAGACATGGGGTTCCTCATGGATGCCACTCCTCAAAAGGAGTTCATCAAACCTAGTGGTGTATTCGGTGACATTTAGGCTACCTTGGACTAGGCTCATGGCTTCATCAATAATCTTAAGTTGGAAATAGGGAGGGACATATTTTTCCCTAAGTTTGTCTCGCATGTCTTCCCATCTCTCAATAGGAGGGCGCCTAAACAACTTTATGTTCTTCTCTATGCTTGTCCAGTATAATCTAGCAGTACCTTCTAAGAGACATCGGGTGAACCTAACCTTGGATTGACTTGGCATCATGTGTTGGGGTATGCCCTTAAGGCTAATGTTTGAGGCCTTGGGATTGTAATAGTATCATTGTATAAACTCTTAAGTTTATAAAGGCAATGGTTGTTATTCAGGTTGTTACCTTGTCTGCTGTAATAAGTGTACTACTGAATAATGTCTCAAAGCTGTTCAGCTAGGCTGACATGCAGTAATGTCCTTAGTCGATATATCTTGGTGAACATGAGACAGCCTTGATATGGTTAAGACTAATATGTTTTCTAATCTTATAGGATGCTTCGAGCATGGAATAAGATGTAGACTCATGGGTACATTGGATGTACTGGACAGACCCTACTAGGATATTCAATTGCTTGTCACAATGTGAATGATCCTTGAGTGCAACAAGTGGCACATGTCCTCTGACTTGAGATCAGTTGTGTTTCTAAATGATGATTGTCATTGTTTTGAGGTAGTTCAATATCATTTGAAACATAATGGTTATAGACTATCTTGGATAATGATCATGAGTCAGGTTAGGGCACTAGTGATAGATAGAGGATTGCCGTCTCCTTGTTGAAGGAGTGTGGTGTTCTATAGGGGCCCCCTAGATGAGATGATTGAGAAAGTGTATGGCCATACCCAGGTGACTATGTGCATCTGATCTAATCATGCTCATCATATTGGAGCTACAGGCTTGACACGCTTGTCCAATAAGAACATCCAGTGGCAAAGGATACATGTATGCCTTGTGAATAGATTCACACTTGTGCTGTGGTTTGGGAGTAGTCTTGGAAGACTCTTTCCTTTATATCGGGAGACAGTGATGTGTTGCTAGATACCCCTCACTGATCGTGATAACGTGAGTTATCGTTACCGACATTTAAAGGAAACCCTCAGGGTCGCACAATTTGATGATATGGCTTACTTGAGTCAGATCGTGTGGACTGAATTGTTTGGGTTCAGTTTAAAGGGGTTTAATCTCTGATTGTAAGTGAGATCTGGTCTGATCATGTTTGATTGATTAGGGCTTGAGATCGGTAAGCTTCGATCGAGAGAGATGATGCTAGATCGGTGAGATCAGGAGCATCAGGAGATGAACGGTTAGATCTTGAGCCTTAGGGTTCAATGTGGTCTAGACCAAGTGGCTTGGCTTAATTGAGATCTTGAACCAAATCTAATAGAACCGGTTCACTATGTGAACGTTTGGTTCAATTAGTGAGAAGTTTCGAGCGTTCCCTTGGAGTGAACCCAAGAACCATAAACACTTACCATTTGTGGATGGCGGTTTTCTATGTTGAAAACCAAAACGCCTCCATGTGGTAAATGGGGGTTGATCGAACTTCACTTGGCTTCTTGCAATTTTTGCGTGTGAAAGAAGTGGTGGACGAAGGTGTGGAGCTCTCGGCCAAGCTTGATCTCTCATCATCCCCTTCCATTCGACAAGAAAGCTTGGGTGCCTTGCTAGCACAAGGGACGCCAAGGAAGTAAGCGCTCTTCATCTTGTGTGTGAACTTTTGGAGGAGATCTAAGTTGCTCTCTTCTTCCAAGCCTACCTCCAAGGCAATGGCGTTGGTATGAATCTCCTTCTTGATCCAATCAATAGATCTAAGTTGATTATATGAGCATATAAGCGATTGTCTTGATGAAACCCTAGCAAAATGCATGCGCCCCCCTGAATTAGGGTTTTTCATCTGCTTGCGCTCCCCCTCGAAGGGGACTGTTCAATTGGTATCAGAGGTAGGATCTTATATGGTTCATATGATTGCTTAAGGTGATCCTTGTTTGCGCTTATGATCTAAGTTTTCTCATCATGCGATAATACTAGTTGAAAGTATTTTGATGGCGCATATATGAGATTGTTTTTGATGGCGCATGTGTAAGGTTGATTTTGTTGATGCATGTATATTGCTTACATTATTGCGCATGTTACATGTTGTTGTTTTGACAAAACTTTACTTCCGCGCCTTTGACTAGATCTAAGTTGCGCCTACTGTAAACCCTTAGACGGGTTGATGGGGTTGAAAGCATCATCTAGTTTAGATCAACCTAGTCTGATCAGACCATCTGACAGCCTAGATGGATCGACCAGATGGCACCTGTGCGCAAGCACAAGGTGGCTATAGGTCGATTGCATCACAGGCGTGTAGCGAGGTCTGGTTGAGACAACCTGTGAACACACATAAGTTAGGCCCGGGGTCACACCCGCTTGCCAGAACTCATGTTGGTTGTTCAACCCTTGGCGCATGCATGGTTGACCATTAGGTCAACTCGAGTCAGTTAGGACTTGGTGCATGCAAGGGTATGGATCTAATTAGATTGTTGAGTGGATCCCTATCAATGGACCGTTGTAAGGTTGTAGGGCACATAAGGAAATTAAAATTTGATGCCAATGGGGTTTTCAAAATTTTATTTTCTTTGTAAGGGATCACATGATGATTGATTGATGCCATATGCTTGTTTATTTATTCTTATGTGGGTTGCCCATGTTAAATGTGTGCTGTGCTGGGGCCTGCATGCCTGGAATTAAACCTGTAAATTAATATTATTGTGATATGCGAATCACTTTTTAATTAATTTATTGTATAATTGACCTGCGAGTCAATCTTGTCTAGATAGATCAAAATTTATTTTGATTAGACAAGAGCACAAAGGCACACATCCCAGAGGGGCATTCAGCTGGTGGCGTACCTGAGGTGCTCTTGGCGCAAGGGCCCTGGGTTGGACCAGATGAGATGCTAAAGACCCAAGAAGAGCAAGTGAAGACTTAAGTATCTTAAGGTCTTACTTAGGCTATGGGCTTTTACCACATAAGATCCATGCTTTCTGTTATTGTTTATATAAGTAGAACAGCATGATTTATTTATCTTCTGCTATAGCCATAGGATTTGCCTGATAGTAAGAAGATAAAAAGACCGTTAAAATCCAAACGCTAACATATCAAGCACGTGATACCTTCTGACGCGAAACCTCACTGTTCTGACTATCGTTGGAGCCGTGTTGTACCCACTCAGTGGGCACGTCCATCTATCTTCAGATGGTGTGTGATTTCACCTGCGTGTTACAGAGAAGGGATTTATCGCTTCTCGTTGCTCAGCATAGCACGTGGTGGTCCAGGGAGTAGGTCAGGTCAGCTTGACCATGTAGGCTACATATGTGGCGCATATGGTAGCACATGGAGGTAGCCATCTGTGGGGTCAGAGATTGTGTTGTACCAACTCAGTTGGCACAGTCTGCTGGATTGCCCAGATGAAGGGGAATCGCACGTGTTGGCGATTGGCAGGGACTGCCTACCAGAAATTAGTACTTGTACTCTCTGTGCATCTTATCTCGCCTGAGCGGGACGCGGAGACCAAGTATGAAATCTGGATCCCATCTCACTAAAAGAGTTCTACTCTTTCGGGCTGTTTTGCTGGATTTTACAGCCAGATAAAATAGTGAGAAAAAGAATCTTTCTTAAGTCCTGGATTGATTCTAAACATTGATACTGACCTTGCTGTTCTTGCATTGTTGTAGATTCCTGCAGCAACGAACACCATGAGCTTCAATGTGCGATCCCTACTGGAAAGGGAGAAGTTTGCTGGGCCAAACTTCTCAGACTGGTTCGGACACCTTAAGATCATTCTTAAGGCTGAGAGGAAACTGTATGTCCTCGAGACGGCTGTGCCGCCTCAACCCGCTGCGAACGCCGCAAGGGCGGTTCGTGATGCCTATGAAAAGCACGTCAATGATAGCATTGATGTCGCTTGCCTGATGCTAGCGTCTATGACGCCACCGCTGCAGCGTCAGCATGAGGATATGTCGGCTATAGAAATTATAGCGAACCTCAAGATGCTGTATGCTGCACAGGCGAGGACAGAACGCTATAATCTGACAAAGCTTTTCTTTCAGAGCAAACTGGCTGAAGGGAGCCCAGTGGGAGCTCACGTGCTCAAGATGATTGGGCACAAGGAGGCTCTGGAGAAACTGGGGCATACCATCAACCAGGAGCTTGCTGTAGACATTATTCTGCAGTCTCTCCCGCCCTCTTTCGATGCGTTCATTATTAATTTTAATATGAACAAGATCGATTGTACTCCGGCAGAGCTGCTGAATATGCTCTTGACAACTGAGGAGACTCTGAAGGGAAAGCCTTCAACCTCTGTCTTAATGGTTCCTTCTAGGAACAAGAAGAAGGGGAAGAAGGGCAAAGCCCCTGTCAAGAACTATAGCAAGGCTCTGAAACAAAAGGTAAAGCGGTCCAAGGACAACAGATGTTTCCACTGTGGCCAGCTGGGTCACTGGAAAAAGGACTGTAAAGCGCTCCAAGGAGATAAGAGGGGAAGCATCGCTTATGGCTCAGGTATATATGTGACTGAGGTCATGTTATCTTCTTCTTCTATTTCATGGGTGTTGGACACTGCATGTGGAGTTCACATTTGTTCAAATGTACAGGAACTCAAGAGAAGAAGGCAGGTGGGACAGCATGAGGTGGACCTACGCGTTGGAAACGGGGCACGGGTTGCTGCTGTTGCTGTAGGAGACTATTTCATCTCATTACCATCTGGCATTGTATTAGAACTAAACAGTTGTTACTTTGTTCCCAGTATTACTAAAAATATTGTCTCTATTCCTGCTCTTGTCAGGAAAGGATTTGCCTTTGAATGCAATATTTCAAAGTGTGTTTTATCTTTAGATAATATTGTTTATGCAACTGGTTCAATTAACAATGGGTTATACATGTTGGACATGGAAAGTTCTATACAAAATGTTGATGTTAAGAAAGCCAAGTATGCTGAAGACAGCACCTTGTTATGGCATAGTCGTTTAGGCCATATCAACAAGAAGCGCATTAAGCGGTTGCATGATCATGGACTGCTGGGATCATTCTCCTATGAGGAGATTGATACATGCAAAGCTTGTTTAATGGGTAAAATGACGAAGTCTCCTTTTCCTAACAAAGGTCAAAGGGCTTCAGGTTTACTTGACCTTATACACAGTGATGTGTGTGGGCCATTTAGTAAACATGCCAGAGGTGGCTATCAGTACTTCATTACCTTTACTGATGATTTCAGTAGGTATGGTTATGTCTATCTTATGAGACATAAGAGTGAATCTTTTGACAAGTTCAAAGAGTTCAAAAATGAAGTACAGAATCAGCTAGGCCGAAATATCAAGGCACTTCGTTCTGATCGAGGTGGAGAATACCTAAGTCGAGAGTTTACTGACTATCTAAAGGAGTGTGGGATTATCTCACAGCTCACTCCGCCAGGAACACCACAATGGAATGGTGTGTCCGAGAGGAGAAATAGAACGTTACTTGATATGGTTCGTTCTATGATGAGTCAGGCTACTCTTCCATATTCCTTTTGGGGATTTGCACTGGAAACAGCTGCAAAGGTACTAAACCGAGTGCCATCCAAGGCCGTTTCAAAGACGCCATATGAATTATGGTATGGGAAACAGCCGAGCTTGACATTTATCAGGATCTGGGGCTGCGAGGCTTATGTCAAAAAGCTCGCCTCAGGGAAACTAGAGAGCAGATCTGAGAAATGTGTCTTTGTTGGTTACCCTAAGGAAACTAAGGGTTATTATTTCTACGATCCCAAAGAGAATAAAGTATTTGTTGCTCGGACGGCCATATTTCTTGAGAAAGAGTTTCTTCTGCAAGAAGCCAGTGGGAGAGAAATAAAGCTGGATGAGAATCCTGAGGAAGGACAAAGTAGTCAAGCACAATTGGATGTGCATGAGCCAGTGGATCAGGTTATTGAACAACCTGAGGCTCAGATATCACGGGAACCGCGAAGATCGGGTAGGATCCGTAGACAGCCTGAGCGCTATGACGGAGTCTACATCATTGATAATGATGAACCCCTTACTTATGCGGATGCGGTCAGTGGACCGGAGTTAGCTAGATGGCTTGAAGCTATGCGAGCCGAGATGGACTCCATGTCAGATAACCAAGTCTGGGATTTGGTTGATCCGCCTCCGGGAGTAATCCCTATAGGCTGTAAATGGATCTTCAAGAAGAAGATTGACATGGATGGTAACGTGGTTACCTATAAAGGCAGGCTAGTTGCGAAAGGTTTCAAACAAATCTACAGGATAGATTATGATGAAACTTTCTCTCCTGTAGCTATGTTCAAGTCTATTCGGATTCTTTTCGCGATAGCAGCATATTACGATTATGAGATCTGGCAGATGGATGTGAAAACAGCTTTCCTTAATGGAAATCTGGATGAGGATGTGTATATGACACAACCTGAAGGTTTCACTAATCCATCAGATCGTCATAAAATATGCAAGTTAAAGAAGTCCATTTATGGACTGAAACAAGCATCAAGAAGCTGGAATATTCGTTTTGATGAATCAATCTCTGAGTTTGGTTTCATCAAGAACGAAGATGACCTGTGTGTATATAAGAGGTTTAGTGGGAGCGTGATTACATTCCTAGTCCTCTACGTCGATGACATCTTGATCATTGGAAATGATATTCCAGAAATGCATGCGGTTAAGGCATGGCTAAGGAAATGTTTCCAGATGAAAGATTTAGGAGAAGCAGCCTATGTATTAGGTGTGAAGATCTACAGGGATAGATCTAAGAGGCTTCTCGGGCTGTGCCAGAGTACTTACATCGATAAAGTCCTGGAGAGATTCCATTTAGAGAATTCTAAAAGAGGATATCTTCCAGTCAGACATGGTCTGAATCTTTCGAAGAGTCAGTGTCCACAAACACAGACTGAGAAAGATGAAATGGACAATACGCCTTATGCTTCGGCTATTGGGTCCATTATGTATGCGATGTTATGTACTCGCCCAGACGTTGCTTACGGGTTAAGCGTGACCAGTCGTTTCCAAAGTAATCCAGGTATGGCGCACTGGATTGCAGTCAAGAACATTTTAAAATATCTGCGGAGGACCAAAGATATATTCTTGATATATGGTGGTCAGGAAGAACTCAGTATAGAAGGATATACTGACGCTTCGTTCCAGTCGGACCAGGATGATTTCCGATCGCAATCAGGCTATGTTTTTAGCTTGAATGGTGGAGCAGTGGTGTGGAAGAGTTTCAAACAGTAAACTGTTGCTGATTCCACAACAGAAGCCGAGTATGTTGCAGCCTCGGAAGCATCCAAGGAGGCAGTGTGGATTCGTAAGTTCGTGAGAGAACTTGGTGTTGTTCCTTCGAGTGTCGATCCTTTGGTTATCTTCTGTGATAACACTGGAGCCATCGCACAAGTAAAGGAACCACGGTCGCACCAGAAGTCCAAGCACATACAGAGACGGTTTCACTTGATCCGGGAGATCATAGATCGTGGCGAGATCAAAATATGCAAGGTTCATACAGATGACAATCTGGCTGACCCGCTTACCAAGCCTCTGGCACAGCAGAAGCATGAGAAGCACTGTAATAATATGGGTTTGAGGTTTCTCAACCATTAGATTAAGTGCAAGTGGGAGATTGTTGGGGTATGCCCTTAAGGCTAATGTTTGAGGCCTTGGGATTGTAATAGTATCATTGTATAAACTCTTAAGTTTATAAAGGCAATGGTTGTTATTCAGGTTGTTACCTTGTCTGCTGTAATAAGTGTACTACTGAATAATGTCTCAAAGCTGTTCAGCTAGGCTGACATGCAGTAATGTCCTTAGTCGATATATCTTGGTGAACATGAGACAGCCTTGATATGGTTAAGACTAATATGTGTTCTAATCTTATAGGATGCTTCGAGCATGGAATAAGATGTAGACTCATGGGTACATTGGATGTACTGGACAGACCCTACTAGGATATTCAATTGCTTGTCACAATGTGAATGATCCTTGAGTGCAACAAGTGGCACATGTCCTCTGACTTGAGATCACTTGTGTTTCTAAATGATGATTGTCATTGTTTTGAGGTAGTTCAATATCATTTGAAACATAATGGTTATAGACTATCTTGGATAATGATCATGAGTCAGGTTAGGGCACTAGTGATAGATAGAGGATTGCCGTCTCCTTGTTGAAGGAGTGTGGTGTTCTATAGGGGCCCCCTAGATGAGATGATTGAGAAAGTGTATGGCCATACCCAGGTGACTATGTGCATCTGATCTAATCATGCTCATCATATTGGAGCTACAGGCTTGACACGCTTGTCCAATAAGAACATCCAGTGGCAAAGGATACATGTATGCCTTGTGAATAGATTCACACTTGTGCTGTGGTTTGGGAGTAGTCTTGGAAGACTCTTTCCTTTATATCGGGAGACAGTGATGTGTTGCTAGATACCCCTCACTGATTGTGATAACGTGAGTTATCGTTACCGACATTTAAAGGAAACCCTCAGGGTCGCACAATTTGATGATATGGCTTACTTGAGTCAGATCGTGTGGACTGAATTGTTTGGGTTCAGTTTAAAGGGGTTTAATCTCTGATTGTAAGTGAGATCTGGTCTGATCATGTTTGATTGATTAGGGCTTGAGATCGGTAAGCTTCGATCGAGAGAGATGATGCTAGATCGGTGAGATCAGGAGCATCAGGAGATGAACGGTTAGATCTTGAGCCTTAGGGTTCAATGTGGTCTAGACCAAGTGGCTTGGCTTAATTGAGATCTTGAACCAAATCTAATAGAACCGGTTCACTATGTGAACGTTTGGTTCAATTAGTGAGAAGTTTCGAGCGTTCACTTGGAGTGAACGCAAGAACCATAAACACTTACCATTTGTGGATGGCGGTTTTCTATGTTGAAAACCAAAACGCCTCCATGTGGTAAATGGGGGTTGATCGAACTTCACTTGGCTTCTTGCAATTTTTGCGTGTGAAAGAAGTGGTGGACGAAGGTGTGGAGCTCTCGGCCAAGCTTGATCTCTCATCATCCCCTTCCATTCGACAAGAAAGCTTGGGTGCCTTGCTAGCACAAGGGACGCCAAGGAAGTAAGCGCTCTTCATCTTGTGTGTGAACTTTTGGAGGAGATCTAAGTTGCTCTCTTCTTCCAAGCCGACCTCCAAGGCAATGGCGTTGGTATGAATCTCCTTCTTGATCCAATCAATAGATCTAAGTTGATTATATGAGCATATAAGCGATTGTCTTGATGAAACCCTAGCAAAATGCATGCGCCCCCCTGAATTAGGGTTTTTCATCTACTTGCGCTCCCCCTCGAAGGGGACTGTTCATCATGCTCCAGTCAAAATACCGTTCAAGTTTGTCTACCCAATCTAGGAACTCTCTCGGGTCAAGGGAACCACTAAAGGTTGGGGGTGAAAGTTTGATGTTGCGTTGCACTTCATCCTCCCTAGGTCTGTGGTAGGGTTGAGCACGTGGCTCATTCCACTCAGGTTCTTGGTCCTCCCTAGGTCTTTGATAAGGTCGAGCATGTGGCTCTTCCCATTCAGGTTCTTGGACTCTCCTATTATGATTCCTATTGTTTTGGGGATGTTCACCTAGGATGGGTTCACTTGAGGGCCGACTAGGGGGTCTATCATCCCTAAGATTTTCAGGATTTGGGAGCCTAGCTCTAATATCCCTAAGTTCCTCTTGGAAGGACTCCATCATGTTAAAGAGTCTAGCCATGTCATTAGGTTCAGCTTGTCTAGTAATATCATTGGATTCAGGGTGGTTATTATAATTTGCTCCTGATCTAGTAGTCATGGTGGTAGTAGTTTTGAAAAGAGTAGTTTTGAAAAACAAGGCTACTAAAGGTAGTATGATAAGTATAGTAGCAGATTATGAAGAACCACTTCTTTAAAACACCTAGGTCCAAGAAAAGTCTTAGAAGTTGAAAAATAGTTTTGAGGCTAAAATTCTATTCTAAGATAGGCTTTGATACCAAACTGATGGAGGTGGGATCACTCACAAGTAAGGGTGCATTCAAACAACGCTTTAAGAAAATAATTTTTTTGTATTTTAGATAAAAACCGAATTTACTCTAACGAAGTTGGAAAGTATTTTTTTTGTATTTTATAAATAGGGAAAATGATACTAAACTAATTAGACTACTAAAAGAAATAGCAATTAAACTACAAATTGAAAGACTAGTAGGAATACTCACAGTGCGATCCTTGAGCATAGAAGGATCGTATCGTCCCGATCTTCAACGGTCCTACTCTGATGGAAGGTATTGCATCATTACAAACAAACACAGACAAACGAGATCCGCACAGGTCACGGATTCATATTACAAAACAAATCTAAGGGGGAGGTTAGGCCTCACAAGTTCCCTTAACACTTAACTAAAGAGAAAGGGGGAGGGAGAAGAAAGCCTTGCGCTTAGTAAGAGATCTCCAAATCCTTGCGCTACCTTCATACAAAATTCAGTTTAGTGTAGAATCAAGTTCTAGAAATCAAGGAAGGGAGAGGGGAAGGAACTTAGCCGATTTGAAGCTTGGTTGATGTTGCTCCCATGCTAGCCGAAAGTGAAAGAACCCCTAAGGGTCTTAGTTGATTGCCGAGAACAAAGGATGATGAAGCTTCCTTAGAGTCCCTCCAAAGGTGCGCAAGATCCTCCAAGTGGTTGAGTTGCGTTGAAGATTTGAGAAGAAAGGGGAGAAGGGAAAGGGCTCAGCCCTTTAGAGGAGAGGGGAGGTAGAAAACTTCTTTAGGCGACACAAGCACCAATGCTAACACAAGGATTTTTTTTTCACTAGGCAACTAATAGACAAAGAGGGGAGGATTACAATTTATAGGCTTAGCAAGCCATGGGCAAGGGTGACAATTCACCCTAGGCGCAATCACAAAGGTGGGGAAAGAAGTTAATGCTCAATTAAAACATTTCCTTGGCAAATTTTGAATTTCGAAATCCTTCTTTTGATGGAGCTCCTTTGTGGCCGATTTCCTCTTGAGCTCCTTCTTTATTTGCTTGGATGAGATGGCGCCTCCTTTGAATTTTGAAAGCCTTCCTTCAAGAGCATGGGCGGCTAAAGGCTTCCACATATGGCTCCACAAATTGGGGATCTAGATGATGATCCCTTGATTTGTGGATCTAGATTGATCCTTGATGGCTAGGCGCATTGATGACTCTTCATTTGGCAATTCTTGTGGGCTGGTTTCTCTCATTCGAAATCTTCTTCATATTAGGTGGCGCCTTGGTTAATTTGGAAGGTGGAGTTGCATTCATTGTAAGCCCCTTCAACTTGAAGTCTTTAGTTGAAGTAGTTGAAGTGCCTCCTTCCATAATTGGAGCTTTACTTGAGTGGCTTAGCTTGAGCTTCCTAGCTTCCCTTGAGCTGGGCTATAACCTGCCCAATTATTGGCACAAAAACCAGTAGACTATTCTAGGAAGTAATGCATGACCAAATAAGGAAACTACACAATGCACTAGGGCTTTTATTCAAGGCTAATAAGGAAACTACAAATAAGGAAAGAAAGGTGACCTAGGATGAAAAGCCATATCTGAGGGGCTTCCTCCTAGTCCTTCCAGACCTTCTTGGGGCAGGGCTGGCCCCTCCATCATAATCCTATTCCTACTTCTTCTCCTAGCCACTACTCTAACCGCCCCTTGCTCTATATAATGAGCCCTAGCCGCCCCCTCTCATGTGAAACAACTTATTGAAGGCGTGAGAATAAGAGGAGGGGCGAGAGCAAGAGGATCAAGAGGAGTTGGCGCATCTCTTCATCAACCAAGCCGCAAGCACTTCTTCTTCTTCATCCTTGGCGCTTCTTATATTGAAGGTGGTGCAAGTGTGACTTGTGCTTGGCGGCATCTCCCTCTTCCTTCTTCAACCTTGGTGCATATACCTTGGAGGTGGCGCAAGTTGAGAAGAAGGTGACCTAAGGCTTGGATCTTCTTCCCGAGGTTAGCACCGGGCGTGGAAGAAGAGGACTCGAGGTGATCTGTGTGTGTGAGACTGCAGTGGGCGCACGCTTGGGCGCCTACTACGACATCAGCCTCGCATCGCTCATAAGGTATTTTCTATCTCATCGTGTCGATTCCCTCGCATGCGATCTTCATTGGGTCTTTAGGACTGGCCTGTTTCGGGGGTATTGTTCCGCTGTGCAATGTATTTGCATCTCTGAAATTTTGTAAAATATCCCCGGGGTTTCCCAATAGTGGTATCAGAGCGACTTGCGAGACTCGAACGATGTATTTTCATGCTTTTCCATGCTCACATGCCATATTTACAATTTTCACAAATTGCATATTCTTATGGCAAACGATTTTTCTAAAGTAGGAAAAATTAGGGTTTTTTGTTCCTATCATCTTTTCAATTTCTTTTGGATCTTTGGATTATTTTTCTAGCATGATTTAAGGATCAAAGGCGCACGTGATTTTGTCAAGTAGGACGGGCATTGTGTCTTCGGACTGGCCGGGTATCTTGATCTGACAAAATTACCAGCCAAGAGGATCTTTGAAATCATAATGAAAATTAATTATAAATAACCAAGATATTTGTGAAAAGAAGATGAGGAAAAGAGACTAGTTTTATGAAAATGTAAAATTTCAGATTTTATGTTTTTCATGAGCATGTAGAACTGCATGTGTAGATACCTTGCTTGTGCATAATGTTGTGATCATGAGTCAAGCCCCTTTGCATGCCTGTGATGTATCTTTGTGAGGCCTGCGTGCCGCTTTTCTTTTCTTTTATTTTTGTAATAAGAAGAAGAAGATTAGGGGCGCAATCACATGGAACCCTGGCGCATGCATGCTTGATGGCGCATAAAGGAGTGGCGCAAGATGGCATGGCCGAACCCTAGGGTTTGAGAGCCAGCCATCTTGGCTCCTTGCATAGTGGCACATCATCTATGGAGAAAGACCCATGGCATTGGCCGAACCCATGAGGGACACCTCTAGGGTTTGAGAGCTAAATCATGGTAAGAAGGACCTTGGAGCCAACCTTGAAGATCAAATTAGTGGTCGGCTAGGTTAGGTCTTGTCTTTGGGGCTTGAGTCCTAGGTCAAGAGTTGAACCTCCTTGTGGCATGGGTTGATTCAATGTCTTGAATAGGCTATGATCACATCATTCATTTACTGCTTTCCATATATGCTAAAGCATGCCTGTTTTATTGTTATGTTATCACTATAGGATTGCATGCCTGTAATGTTAGACATAAGATAAAACTGATGAGACCTCAAAAACCCTCATAAATAAATATCAAGTCTAGTAGCCTTCTAACGCGTAGCCCTCACTAGGCTATCGATCAGTGGTGTTGTGAACTGTTTCCCACCCTCGTGGGACACACCCACTTATCTTTAGAAAGTGCGTGGTGGCAATGGTTTCCCCAGTCCGTTTTAATCGGGCGCGCCTTTGCAAGGAAACTCATTGGCCCTGGGCATAACGGTTAGGAATGGACTTGACTAGATTTTCACATATGTTGGGCATATGGTGGAGCTCTAGAGGTATCCTTGAGAGGTTAGGGTTTCATGCTGTATCCAGCCCTCGCTGGACATGAAATGCCTATACTATCTCAATAAGGGGAATTGCTTGGAGCAATCGGCCGGCGTGCCCACCTTAAGAAGCATGGGTTACTTTGTGCATCTGATCCCACCCTCGTGGTGTTGGGAAACCCCGGGGACATTTTACAATTTTTCAGAGATAGAGATTACAAAATACATTACACAGCGGAAGCAATATCCCCGAAACAGGCCGGTCCCAAAAACCCAGTGAAGATCGCAAGCAAGAGAGTCGACACGATGAGTTAGGAAATACCTTAGAGCAAGATGAGGTCGATGTCGTGATAGGCGCCAAAGCGTGCGCCCTCTGCAGTCTCACATACACGGATCCCTCGAGTCCTCTTCTTCCACGCCCGGTGCTAGCCTCAGGAAGAAGATCTAAGCCTTGTGCTCCTTCTTCAAAATATGCGCCACCTCCAAGGTAAATGCGCCAAAGATGAAGCAGGATGAGGGAGTGGGAAACCGCCAAGCACCAAGTTCCTTGCGTCGAGAGAGAAGGAAGAGGCTTGCTGCTAGGGTTTGGAAGGAAGAAGAAGATGCGCCACTTCTTGGTGTTGTCACCCTTCAAGCCCTTGCTTTTGCCCCTCCTCTTGTTGTCACGCATCTAAGGATTGTAACCTCTAAGAGGGGGCGGCTAGGGTCACTTATAAAGAGCTAGAGGCGGTTAGGGCAAGGGTTGAGATCATGACAAGTGTATGGCTTGGATGAGAAGGTTTGAGGTAAGGAAAGTCTCCAAGACTTTACCATAAACCTCATTCAACCTTTCCATAAGCTACCAAGCCTTGCCTTGTGCGCCAAGGCCTAGCCTTGCGCCCCAAGCAATGCCTTAATGCATTCACACTATCAATGGGAGAGGGCTAGGCGCATAAAGCTTCCTTAATGAAGCAAATTTGCCATCCAAACCCCATTATGCCCCATGGCGCCAATGGGCTTGGCTTCCTCCCCATTATACCCTTTTAGCCTATTGCCTCTTCATGACAACTTATTATTGGGCCTCATTGGATAATGAGCTAGCCCAAACTTCATTACATGGCTTGATTAAGCACTTGGATCCAATCCAATGCAACCCTAATCCAAATGTGGCCAACCATGGTCAATTTCGGGTCAACTTGCCATAAATGGAGTTTGGCTCCAATAACATCCTTCCATCTCATCAGGCCCATTGGCACTAATGAAATCTCCAAAATAGATCCGAGTTATCCAATAACTCGATCATAAGGCTTCCCGATCAATACGAGAACTCGAGTATCAAGGTGTGCGACCCTGTAGGTCCCTCTGACGTTGGCAGTGCTGACCAAATGTCACCACAAGTAGTGAGTGGCACCTAGCAGTGCATCGCTGCTACCCAAGTCATCGGAATGGATATCAACATCGACATCCCCATCATTGCAACAAGGTACAGATGCATTACAGTCTCTTTGCCGAACTGATATCCGATTGGACAAGTGTGTCACCACTTATTTTCACCCAATCACATGGTTATGACTAAATCAGGTTCTCACCTGGGTATGGCCATACACTTTCAGTCATAGAACCATAGAGGAGCTCCATGGATATCATACTTCCCTTAGGAAGGGGCAAATCCTGTGTCTGTCCGTTGACCTTCTCATATGGGTCGTGACATGCTCAATGACAACCGTTATTACCTCCCAACTACGGCGAGGTGTTAGGTTGTTTCAAAGCAAGTCCCTAACCATATAGAATGGTCAATGACCTCAAGTCAAGGGATCAATGCATCTCCTGTCACTTGTGAGGATAACTCATGACACCAAGTCATAGCCTCACAGCGGGTCGGTCCAGTATATCCACCACTGATATACCCATATGTCTGCGTTAGCACCTCGTGCCTAACCAGCCCATATACTAGTCTCACAAGTACCAGAGCTGTCCCATATCCACTCAGGTACATCGACTGGGGACAATCATTTGAGCACAGATCCAATCTGTCTCCAGGGACATTATCATGTAAGTACACAATCGCAGGTGTAGACAAACAATGATAATGACAATGCCAGAAAGATATAAATATGAATATCAGAGTCAAGTAGTACAAAGATGGACCAAAACTAGGTCCTAGGGCATATACACCAACACGTGGGACGCAAAGTCTCATGTGGAATAAGGATCCCATCTCACTAGGAAGTCTTAAACTTTTCGATTGATTTTGTGGGTTGTCAATTCGATTAAAATAGTGGGAGATATAATCATTTAAAACAAGTCCAGTTTAAATAATTTAAAGTAGTACTAATCTGCTGTTTCTTGATTGTTGTAGAACAATGGCAACGAACAATAGCGGATTGTCACTGCGATCACTCCTTGATAAGGATAAGTTGGTTGGAACCAACTTTATGGACTGGCATCGGAACTTGAGGATAGTCCTCAAGCTCGAAAAGAAGCTGTATGTCCTTGAGCAACCTTTTCCTGCGGCTCCTGCGCCGAATGCCCGAGTGGCAGACAGGGATGCTTTTAGAAAGCATCAGGACGACTCTATGTAGGTAGCATGTCTCATGCTAGCCACTATGGCATCTGAACTTCAGATGATAACTCGTTTGAAACAGATGTTCGAAGCTCAGGCCAGAACTGAGAGATTTGACACCGCCAAAGCAGTCTTTCGGTGTAAGTTATCTGAGGGTGCACCAGTGAGACCCCATGTTCTCAAGCTGATTGGGAACGTGGATCATCTCAGGAGACTGGGACACGCCATAGATAACGAGCTGGTTGTGGATCTTATTCTGCATTCCCTGCCCCCTAGCTTCAGTCCATTTATCATAAATTTCAACATGAACCGGATTGAGTGCACACGGGAGGAACTGTTGAATATGCTCCAGACAGCCGAGCGTGAGATGGTAAAGACCAAACCTAATTCTATTCTTTTGGTCCCTTCGGCCAAGAAGATGAAGGAAAAGGGAAAGGCACAAGCCAAGGGCGGTGCCAAGGGTCCTACCAAAACACTGAAGAAAAAGGCAAAGAAGTCAAAGGACCAGAGGTGCTTCCACTGTGGCCAGCAAGGTCACTGGAGGAGGGACTGCAAGCAACTTCAGAATGAGGAGAAGAAAGGCTTGGCCTTAGCTTCAAACTCAGGTATTTATGTTACAGAAGTCAATCTTTCTACTTCTATGTCATGTGTATTGGATACTACATGTGGAGCTCATATTTGTACAAATATGCAGGGGCTCAAGAAAAGTATAACGGTGCGGGCTAGAGAGATTGACCTACGAGTTGGAAACGGGGCACAGGTTGCTGCTGTTGCTGTAGGAGTTTTGACTCTCTCCCTGCCTTCTGGATTTCTATTAGAGTTAAATAATTGCTATTATATACCTTCGCTTACTAAGAACATTATATCCATTCCTTGCTTGGCAAAGAAGGGATTTAAGTTTGAAATAATTAAGAACTCTTGTTCTTTTTCATTTGCAAATATGTTCTATGGGAAGGGTACTTTGTGCAATGGTCTATATGTGTTAGACATGGATAACTCTATCTGTAACATAAATAATAAAAGGACCAAACTGAGTGGTTCAGTTGGTGCTTTCCTATGGCATTATCGATTAGCCCATATAAACAAGAATCGCATTCAACAACTCCATGCAAATGGGTTGTTAGATTCAAGTTCCTTGGAGGAATTTGATACATGTGAGCCTTGTTTATTAGGGAAAATGACAAAGGCACCCTTCACCAAAATTGGTGAGAGGGCAGGAGGTTTGTTGGATCTCAAACATAGTGATGTGTGTGGGCCATTCAATAAACAAGCCAGAGGAGGGCACAACTACTTCATTACCTTTACTGATGATTTCAATAGGTATGGTTATGTCTACTTAATGAGACATAAATCTGAATCCTTTTTGAAATTCAAGGAGTTCAAGAATGAAGTAGAAAACCAGCTTAGTAGATCCATTAAGGCTCTTCGATCAGATCGTGGTGGAGAGTACCTGAGTGGTGAGTTTCTTGACTATCTGAGAGAGTGTGGGATTTTATCCCAACTCACTCCTCTTGGAACACCCCAATGGAATGGTGTGTCTTAAAGGAGAAATCGAACTTTGTTGGACATGGTTCGATGTATGATGAGTCATGCAACTCTACCTCCCTCATTCTGGGGACATGCACTAGAAACAGCTTCTCTGATACTGAATAACGTTCCATCTAAGAGTGTCTCAAAGATTCCATACGAGGTATGGAGTGGGAGACGCCCTAATCTCACCTTTATCAGGATCTGGGGATGTGAGGCTTATGTTAAACATCAGGATTCTAGCAAGCTAGAACCTAGATCTGATAAGTGTGTGTTTGTGGGGTACCCTAAGGAAACTAAGGGTTACTACTTCTATGTTCCCACCGAGAACAAAGTTTTTGTTGCTCGGGGTGCTGTCTTTCTAGAGAAAGAATTTCTCATGAAAGAAGTTAGTGGGAGGAAGTTTGGCTTGGACGAGGTTCAAGTGCAACCACAAGACATAGAGATGGAACCTGAGCCACCTGTACCGGTTGCTAGGCAACCTGAGGCTCAGACACAGGCCCCACGTAGGTCTGGGAGGACTCGTCATGCACCTGAGAGGTATGGGTTGCTGCCGACCCAACACGATGGGATATTCATCATTGAGGATGAACCCAGGACTTACGATGAGGCGGTTAGTGGACCGGACTCCGAGAGATGGCTTGATGCCATGCGATCCGAAATGGGTTCCATGTCAGCTAACCAAGTATGGGATTTGGTTGAGCTACCTGATGGGGTAAAACCCATAGGGTGTAAATGGGTCTTCAAAAGGAAGACAGACATGGATGGCAACGTAGTTACCTATAAAGGTAGACTAGTGGCTAAGGGATTCAAACAAGTCCATGGGGTGGACTATGATGAAACCTTTTCGCTAGTTGCCATGTTCAAATCCATTCGGATTCTGCTTGCTATAGCTGCATATCATGATTATGAGATATGACAGATGGATGTAAAGACAGCTTTCCTTAATGGGAAGCTGGCTGAGGATGTGTATATGACAGAACCTGATGGCTTCATCCATCCTGCAGGGGCCAATAAGGTCTGCAGACTAAAAAGATCCGTCTATGGATTAAAGCAAGCATCTCAAAGTTGGAATCTTCGATTTGACGAAGCTGTGAAAGATTATGGCTTTATCAAAAGCGAAGATGACGCCTGTGTTTATAGAAAATTCAGTGGGAGCTTAGTGACTTTTCTGGTCTTGTATGTCGATGACATACTGCTCATCGGAAATGACATCCCTAGTCTTCAAGCTGTGAAGACATGGTTAGGGAAGTGTTTTGAGATGAAGGACTTAGGGGAGGCCGCCTATATCCTAGGCGTGAGGATCTACCGGGATAGATCCAAGAAGGTCCTAGCCCTTAGTCAGAGTACCTACATTAATAAGGTCCTGGAGAGGTTCAACTTGGAGCAATCCAAGAAAGGGTGCCTTCCAGTGAGACATGGCCTTACTCTCTCAAAGAGCCAATGTCCCACCACATAGGCTAAGAGGGATGACATGAGTCGAGTGCCCTATGCTTCGGCAGTAGGATCGATCATGTATGCAATGTTGTGTACTAGACCAGATGTGGCTTATGCTGTGAGCATAACCAGCCGATACCAATCCAATCATAGTTTGCAGCACTGGGTGGCTGTAAAGAACATCCTAAAGTATCTGGGAAGAACTAAGGATCTGTTCCTAGTCTATGGGGGACAAGAAGAGCTCAGTGTGCAGGGCTACACTGATGCGTCATTCCAGTCTGACCCTGATGACTTTAGATCACAGGCCGGTTATGTGTTCAAAATGAATGGAGGCGCTGTATGCTGGAAGAGCTTTAAGCAATCCACCATCGCCGATTCTACAACCGAAGCTGAGTATGTGGCCGCTTCTGAGGCAGCCAAAGAAGTTGTTTGGATAAGGAAGTTCATTTCTGAACTTCAGGTGGTTCCCAGTGCAGTGGATCCCATTGAAATCTACTGTGATAACAATGGAGCAATTGCACAAGCCAAAGAACCATGGTCTCATCAAAGATCCAAACACATACTCAGGAGATTTCACCTGATCAGAGAGATCATAGATGGAGGTGATATCAAGATTAGCAGAGTTGATACAGAGAACAATCTGGCAGACCTATTGACCAAGGCTTTGACGCAGCAGAAGCATGATGGTCACGCTAGAGATATGTGGTTAAGGTTCCTCAACCTCTAGGTCTTAGTGCAAGTGGGAGATTGTTGGTGTATATGCCCTAGGACCTAGTTTTGATCCATTATTTTTACTACTTAACATTGATATATATATCATTCTGGCATTGTCGTTATCATTATTTGTTTACATCTGCGAACATGTACTTATATGATAATGTCCCTGGAGACAGATTGGATCTGTGCTCCAATGATTGTCCCCAGTCGATGTACCTGAGTGGATATGGGACAACTCTGGTACTTGTGAGACTGGCATATGGGCTGGTTAGGCATGAGGTGCTAACCCAGACATATAGGTATATCAGTGGTGGATATACTAGACTGACCCGCTGTGAGGTAATGACTTGGTGTCACAAGTTATCCTCACAAGTGATAGGAGATGCATTGATCCCTTGACTTGAGGTCATTGTCCATTCTATATGGTTAGGGACATGCTTTGATACAACCTAACACCTCACCGTAGTTTGGGGGTAATAACAGTTGTCATTGAGCATGTCACGACCCATATGAGAAGGTCAATAGACAGACATAGGATTTGCCCCTTCCTAAGGGAAGCTTGATATCCATGGAGCTCCTCTATGGATCTATGACTGAAAGTGTATGGCCATACCCAGGTTAGACCTGATTTAGTCATAGCCATGAGATTGGATGAAAAACAAGTGGTGACACACTTGTCCAATCGGATATCAGTACGACAAAGAGACTGTAATGCATCGGTACCTACTTGCGATAATGGGGATCTCGATGTCGATATCCATTCCGATGACTTGGGTAGCAGCGATGCACTACTAGGTGCTACTCACTGCTTGTGATGACCTTAGGTCAACACTGCCAACGTCAAAGGAACCTACAGGGTCGCACACCTTGATACTCGAGTTATCGTATTGATCGAGAAGCCTTATGATCGAGTTATTGGATAACTCGGATCTATTTTGGAGATTCCATCAGCCCCAATGGGCCTGATGAGATGGAAGAGATTTAGTGGAGCCAACTTCCATTTACGGCATATTAACCATGGTTAGCCCAGTTTGACCTCGGGTTAAATTGGATTGGATCCAAGGGCTTGGTCAATATGCATAATGGACATTGGGCTGGGCCCATTGAAAAGTTGGGCTTAATGGGCATAAGGAGAAGGATGTGTAGGCGCATGGTTAACCCTAGTTAGACTAGGGTTGGCGCCCACGGCACATATGGTTAATATAAGTTGATATTAATTATTTGTGGGTTATTTAATTAATTAAATTAAATAATTGTATGGAGTCCTATTTAATAGGGCTGATTATTTAAATTATTAATTAGAGTCCTAATTGGATTAGGACTTGATTATTTAAATGATTAATTAGAATCCTAATTAGATTAGGACTTAATTAAATCATTAAAATAATCCTATTCCTACTTCTTCTCCTAGCCACTACTCTAATCGCCCCTTGCTCTATATAATGAGCCCTAGCCGCCCCCTCTCATGTGACACAACTTATTGAAGGCGTGAGAACAAGAGAAGGGGCGAGAGCAAGAGGATCAAGAGGAGTTGGCGCATTTCTTCATCAACCAAGCCGCAAGCACTTCTTCTTCTTCATCCTTGGCGCTTCTTCTATTGAAGGTGGTGCAAGTGTGACTTGTGCTTTGCGGCATCTCCCTCTTCCTTCTTCAACCTTGGCGCATATACCTTGGAGGTGGCGCAAGTTGAGAAGAAGGTGACCTAAGGCTTGGATCTTCTTCCCGAGGCTTGCACCGGGCGTGCAAGAAGAGGACTCGAGGTGATCCGTGTGTGTGAGACTGCAGAGGGCGCACGCTTGGGCACCTACTACGACATCAGCCTCGTACCGCTCATAAGGTATTTTCTATCTCATCTTGTTGATTCCCTTGCATGCGATCTTCACTGGGTTTTTGGGACTGGCCTGTTTCAGGGGTATTCTTCCTCTGCGCAATGTATTTTCATCTCTGAAATTTTATAAAATATCCCCGGGGTTTCCCAACAGTTTGGACCTTGTAAAACAAGAACCTCATTCACTATCTCCATCCGAATGGATTTGTGGATTCAATCTCTTTTCCGGAGAATGAGTTCGATCTACCTCTTTCGAGAGTTAGACTCGCACGAGCCTTGTTTGCTAAGGACAACAACAGCGATGCTCTTCACTTTTTAGAAGTGGAAGATCAGGAGACTTGTTGGACTTCATACACTTTAGTGTGTGTGGATATGTCTAATAAGTAAGCCAAATACTGGGTACTAGTCCTTTACATAATATCTGATAGATATGAATAAAGGAAACTATCTTAATAGATCCATAAAGAGCTTTCTAACTTGTTGGAAAGCACTTGAACCATAGTTTATGATTATCCAGATGAGTATGAGATTCCTCATAGCTCACTCCTTCTAGAACTCATTTTTTAAAGGTTGAGTGTCTAAGCGGAGGAATCAAGTCGTGCTTGGCATGATGCAATACAGGATTAGTGATAGGATTCCACAAGTGCACGGAATTATCGAAGAAATAAAAAATATCGATCCACAGAGACCTACATGTTAAGTACCAAATAGTTGAATTCTCACTAGCTAAGCAATCGAGTATGATGCGAGTAAACAATAGGAAAGCTCGCAAAATAAGAGATAATCAAAGAGAGATACATGGGACTAGGGTTTCATCCACCTTAGCTTCAATGATTAAATATAATAAAAGGTTCGTCAATCAAATCTTACTATGATAAAGACCTAATTTACTTCATAAAAGGATTATCTCACTTTCGTGCAGACAATCATGCAGGGACCAATCCTCGCTTTCGCGCAGATAAGTTAACCATCAACAAAGAACTCAAGGATCACTTTCGTACATCCGAATTCTAAGTTGATCATCACAAGTGGAGCCTCAAGGATCACTTTCGTGCATCCGAAACTCAACACAAGTTCTACTTAAGGCTTTCCAACGGATCGTTACTCACTTTCACGCAATAACTATCAACGTTTATAACATTAATTAAAGCCTAAATCGATATTATCAAACATGGCAATAAATCTACTAGAACAGATCAAATTGGATCTAATCCAAGGAAGGGATCTCAACATGCAATTCTAGGGTTCCAAGTTCTCAAGCAAATCACCTTTCAGTCTCATTGCGAAAACTCTAAAGCATGGATAATAACATAGATCTATGGAAAATTAAAGACAATTCATCACAAAAGTAGAATTATCACAACGAAGATTATTATGACGAAAGAGAAGAATTATCTAATCATTAAAATTCAAGGGGATTATACCCCATGTCCTAAAAGAGTATTAAGCTTGCATGGAGAAAGAGATGCAATAAATCATGGTCTTAGAATGATCAGGAAATGAAAGGAAAGGAGAAAAAATGTTACAACATGGCTGTAAAAGATTTTACAACCGTAATTTGCTTCGATGAATAGTGCTATCACCGCCGTTTTGTTGATTTCTCCTCCGATCGGACTCCAAATGCTCTGAAACTTCTGTGGTGTCTTCCTCTCCTCTAGGCGAAGCTTCTGATTGAAAATCACGGCTGCAGATGGTCTCTACACCTCTCGACACGAGAACAAACTGTTGGGGTATGCCCTTAAGGCTAATGTTTGAGGCCTTGGGATTATTTCAGTATCATGTATAAACTCTATGTTTATAAAGGCAATGGTTTTTATTCAGGTTGTTACATCATCTGCTGCAATATGTATACTTCTGAATAATGTCTCAATGCTGTTCAGCTTGGCTGACATGCAGTTTTGTCCTTAGTCGAGATATCTTGGTGAACATGAGACAGCCTTGATATGATTGAGACTAATATGTGTTCTAATCTTATAGGATGCTTCGAGCATGGAATAAGATGTAGACTCATGGGTACATTGGATGTACTGGACAGACCCTACTTAGGATATTCAATTGCTTGTCACAATGTGAATAATCCTTATATGCAAACAAGTGGCATATTTCCTCTGACTTGAAATCACTTGTGTTTCTAAATGATGATTGGCATTGTTTTGAGGTAGTTCAATATCATTTGAAACATAATGGTTATAGACTATCTTGGATAATGAGCATGAGTCATGTTAGGGCACTAGTGATAGATATAGGATTGCCGTCTCCTTGATTGGAGTGTGATGTTCTATAGGGGCCCCCTGGATGAGATGATTGAGAAAGTGTATGGCCATACCCAGATGACTATGATCATCTGATCTAATCATTCTCATCATATTGGAATTACAGGCTTGACACGCTTGTCCAATAAGAACGTCCAGTGGCAAAGGAAACACATATGTCAAGTGAGTTGGGTTCACAATTGTGCTGTGGTTTGGGTGTAGTCTTGGAAGACTCTTTCCTTTATATCGGGAGACAGTGATGTGTTGCTAGATACCCCTCACTGATTGTGATAACGTAAGTTATCGTTACCGACATTTAAAGGAAACCCTTAGGGTCGCACAATTTGATGATATGGCTTTCTTATGTCAGATCGTGTGGACTGAATTGTTTTGGTTCAGTTTAAAGGAATTTAAACTCTGATTGTAAGTGAGATCTGGTCTGATCATGTTTGATTGATTAGGGCTTGAGATCGGTAAGCTTCGATCGAGAGTATTGATGCTAGATCAGTGAGATCAAGAGCATCAAGAGATGAACGGTTAGATCTTAAACCATTTGGTTTGATAAGATCTGAACCAATGCTGGTTTGATTTGGTCTTTGAACCAAATGCAATTGAACCGAATTGGTTTGAACCGGTTCACATGTGTGAACGCATGGTTCAATATGAAGGCGTTTAGGTCGGTTATCATGGCGTGGGCGCATGGCTTCATGACTTTCTGTTTTTGGAAGTCATGTAACGCCACAACTCCACAACGCCTCAACGCATCGCCTCTTCCTCTCTCGACTTGGGTTGTCTTCACGCCAAGAGAGAAAAACCATTCGGCAAGCAAGAGGTCATTCTCTAAAAAAAACTCCTTTACACGACAAGGACACTTGAAGATCTTTGCTAGCACAAAGGACGACAAGGAGAAAGCCATCTTCACCTTGTGTGCGTTGCCTTTGGAGAAGAAGCATTCGATTCTTTGATTCCAAGACGCCATCCAAGAAATGGCAATGGTAACGCATCTCTATGCTTTCAATCTTAAGTTGATCATATGTTCATACTATTCGATCCTCATGAAACCCTAGAAAAGTTTTAATGCGCATGCTTTAGGGTTTCGCCCCCCTTTAGGGAACTTTCACAAACCCTAGCCGCCTCTCTGCTGATTGCTCTTTGGATACGTGATAAAAGTTCCCCCTCTCACTTTGGACGTCTTCTCCTCTTAAAGATGAGTCCGCAGCAACTTTCGGATTTCAATTTGTAGCTCTGGATCAAAAGTTATGGCCCGAATAAGTTTTAGCCGCAAAAAACTCACGATTTTGACCGGGAATTACGGCTATGTAATACTTTACGACAGTGCCGTAATATTGGCTGAGTTCTCTGGTCTGAATCGCCTGGGAAATATGGTACCATGGAATCATTTATGCCCATGCCGTAAAATCGGCTGAACTCTCTGTTCGCGAACGTCTGGAAATTACGGCCCGTGTAGTTTCTTACGGTAGTGCTGTAAAATCGGGTGAAGTTTCAGTTCTGAAGCTCTCCGAAATACGCTACCGTAATATTACTTACGGCAGGTGCCGTAAAATCCAAAAATCTTTCTGTTCAGAAACTTCTCAAAATACGGTAGGGCTCGGATTTTACAGTACGGTCTAGAATTACGGTACCGTAAAATGGATTACGGCGCTGCCGTATTTTGCTGAGTTGCTCCGTTTTGCGTGAAATTTCTTGGGTGATCTCCTCTTGATGATGGTAACTCTTTTTTGTCTTCGATTTTGCTTGAAAACTCCTCAAAATAGGGCCTTTTTACCTGAAAATCATGAAAAACCAAAAATGAAGTAGACTTTGCAATATTTGATGAATTCAGCATAAAAACAAGTAAAAAGACCCTCAATTTCGCATGAAAAGATACATAAAATGATGCAAAATATACTATATATTTTGGTGTCATCAAAATACATAAGGCTCAAACTTTGCTTGTCCTCAAGCAAAAATCAAAACTTGATTAAAAGAATAACCTTTTCATGCTCAATAAATTTCTAAAATACAAACATCAATGAAAAATTCCATCAATTGATTTATAAAACTTCAAGCAAACATATCATTCTTAGAATTCAACCCTCTAGATCCACAACTCAATCAAATAAAACTTTGCAACTTGTATAATAAATAGAATTTTCAATCTTATGATTTCACCTAGTTTTCAGTTCAAATCTATCATGCTTTTGTTTACAGGAATTAGGTTTCCAAGATCTTTTTCCACACATGATTTTTTTTTTGTATTTTGTTTGTTTTTGTGAAGATGACATGTACCCACTTAGATACACACTTTTTATTTTTGACTTCAACTCTTGTCTTTGGTACCACTGTCAATTTTACACAGTGCCAAGTAGAGGAGTCTTATTATTTTTCACTCTCAATATTTTTCATGCATAGACTTCAACCCATGTCTTAGGTACCACTATCAATTTTGCATAGTGCGAAGTAAGGGAATCTCTCACTATTTTTATGGATCTTGGATTCTTCCTTCCCAACAAATAGCAAAATAGACTAAACATCTACTAGGTTGATCAATTGACATCAATTCACAAATCATACTCATATGCTCATTTTATTTAAAGGAATAGTTTCACTTTTAGATCTTATTCGTGAAATAACACATCTACCCAAAATTTCATGCATCAACCAATGTCAAATTTCAAAAATAGATATGCATTGAAGAAATAAATCTAACATGATAGGGTTTTTCTCTAATCACAAGTATAAATACTCAAATCATCAAGGAAGATATTTTATCAATAGAAATTTTATTAATAAATCATGCCATCATATAGTAGAAAGTGGATCATATGCTTTCATCAATTTTAACAACAAACTTGAATAATATCATCATCAAAACAATGAGTTCCATATATCCATAAAATCATTTTTCAAGAGAAAACCAATAAGTAGTATAAATATGATAAAGTCAAAGATGCACTATAAGAAATAGTCATTAATAATAGAGTGCAAGTGATACTCACAAAACTATATAGATCATGCTCAATCATTGTCAGGCCAATGCAGCTAGGTCCAAATATGTGCCTTTTGAAAATTTTCTGCAAAATTTAAGGTACATTAGGCTCACATAAGGCACAGATAAAAAATAGTCTAAAAAAATAATAATGATAAAAAATAATCTCAAGAGAGGATTAGAGATGTTGACGGAGCTCTAAAGAGTGCTAGTGGAAAAAGTCGAGCAGGCAAGAAGCAGAGGGTGAATAGAGGCTTGCTGAAAAGCTGCTGTCAATGATGATGATGCCGACAGTAGAGTGAGTAATCTCTAGTGGCCTGCTAGAGATCACAGTCCTGGAGGTGAGATCGTCGGCCTGTGGGTGTGAGAGATAGCACTGCAAAAATAAAAAATCAGTCACTAATAAATATTCTACTACATAAATAAAATAAATCGAATAAGAGGCAGTAGAAGAAGTAAGAGTCTGCATATGGTATTATCCAGTGTCGAAGGCTGGAAATAGTGATGTAAGAGGCAGATGTAGTGGTGGCTAGAGGTGGAAGACAGTTGCTCTTGAAGATTTTCTGAATCTGGATGCAAAATAAGCAATAACTGGTAGAAAGCAAACTGTGCAGTTTTTGAAATTTTTTATAAAAAGTAGTCATACCCTAGAATAAAATTTAATGATCCAAATAGAAAATGGACAGAACCATGAAATAGAATAAGATATGTTCTTTTCATAAGTATAAAAATCAAAGGATCAAAATCTATCAGGAATTTAAGGCATCAGCAGAAAGAAGGCTACTCAGATTACAAAACTGCAAAAACTGCACAAAAGTTAATCAAATTCGAAAAGTTGCTATGTGTCCTAGAATGATCGGAAAATATATTCATGAAAATAACTATTCCACGAGATAGAACGACACACGAACTTCATATTCCAAGTGATAAATCTGGGTTTCAAGTCACCGAAACATCTTAAAAAGTGGCAGCAAAAGTGCAATCAGAACAATCAGAAAAAAAACTGCTGCAGAAATTAATCATAATCAAAAAGTTGCTATATGTTTTAGAGAGATCCATGAACTTTAAAATTCAGAAAAAATATCTAGATGAGAGACAAAGATGAGTACTTCAATGTTGTGCCAAAGATCAAAAATTTTCTCAACCCAGTTTCTTAAAATTAATGTGAGAAAACACCTACTCAATAAGCAGAAAGCAGCTTTAAACTACGGTACCGTGAAAGGCCTTACGGCAGTGCCTTAATTTACAAAGAACTCTCGGGTTAAAAATAACTAAAAAATACGGTACCGTGAACATTATTACGGTAGTGCCGTAAAATACCAAAAACTCTCAGGTGGAAATCAGACCAAAAATACGGTACCGAAAAGCAGATTACAGCGGTGCCGTATTTTCCACAAAATTTTATTTCTCCTGCAAAACGAACAGAAAAATTAATTCTAAAAATAAAATAAAATAAAAGAAACTAAACTAAGGTAGAAGTGCTTGGGGTGCCTCCCAAGAAGAGCTAATTTTAGGTCTATAGCTTGACCAAAACTCAATATCATGGTGAAGCAGGTGAATCAGTACCAAAATAAAGAGCAAACAATTTTCTGCATTTCCTTTGTCCTAAAAGTTTAGCCACTAATCCAAAAATCCAGAAATTCATGTAAATCACAAACAAAGTGGCTTTCTTAAATACGCAGAAATCAAATTCAAAATCTTCACATGAAGCATATTCAATGATCTTCCTAAATTTATTAGAGAGTAAAATCATCAGTCCTTTCTTCAACTTTATCTTTTCAATCACAATAGGACTTTTATCAAAATATTCAAGCATTGGATCATCATAATAATAGTTATGTCTTTCATTAGATTCCTCAATAAAGCACAAATTTTCAATTAAATCAAAAGATTGAGCAATAGATATGGGCAAAGCATCAACATGGTGAGATACATCAATTTTTGCGACATTCAAATTTTTATCAAGTTCCTCATGCACTTCATCAAATAATTTATCAATTTCAAAATCATCATCAAAGTCAAGATGAGACTCTTCAAAATTAATTTTCTCATGCCTCCCCACAAATATTTCCTCATTAGAAGAGTCAAAATTGGAATCATATGAAAAAGAATTAATAGAATCAGATTTAACCACAAGAGATTTATCATGAATTTCCAAAATATCACCAAAATCAAAGTGGGGCTCATCAATGTCTGTAATTTTCAACCCTTTATCGAACTTATTAGATTTAACCATAAATGATACAACATCAAAAGAATCAATTTCATCAAAAGAAGGGTTTTCAGTTTCAATTTTCTCAACCATTTCCTCAAATAAATTATTAGGTTAATCAATATCAAAATTATCAAGATTAGAATGAGATTTATTAATATTCACATAAGGCTCAATCTCAAAACAATCATGATCACAGGGGGAGTTTTGTAAATCAAGCTTTTCTGTTTCGAACTAAAATAAACAATCATGCTGTGCAATCTGGGTTTCTAGCAATTCAGTATCAATAGTCAAAGATTGATGATTTTCCCATCTAGAATACAATTCAGCAGATTCTTTTAATGATAAATTGGGATTTAAAAATGGACAATTAGAGGAATAATGATCAAAATTTCCACAAATATCACATCTAATAGAATCATCATGATCATCTTGATACCATGGTGAATTAGGATTTGCATGATTAAATTGGCAATCAGAAGTATAATGATCAGAAGACTTATAAATATTACATGAAATAATATGAGAGTGTAATTCCCATATTTCTCCAAGAGTCATCTGTGAATAATCTTTATGCTCACTTTGAGGCATGTATCCCTTACTTCTTTCAGAAGCCCATGAATTATGATAAAAAGACATATTTTCAAATTTATCAAATAGATAATCCAACACCAAACAAATAAAACCCCCTTTTTTTCAGAATATATAAAAAAATAGAAAATCTAAAACACAAGTAAATTCACAAATTTTAGAAATTCTCAGTTCTGTCACAACTGTGAAAATCCAAAACCTGCAAAAAGAAAAATAACAAAGTTAAACCCAAAACAAATAAAACTTGGTCTAGCAATACTAACAACTATTTTGATATTAACAGAACTAAGGTCCCCGGCAACGGCGCCAAAAACTTGATAGGATTCCGCAAGTGCACGGAATTATCGAAGTAATAAAAAATATCGATCCACAGAGACCTACGTGTTAAGTACCAAATAGTTGAATTCTCACTAGCTAAGCAATCGAGTATGACACGAGTAAACAATAGGAAAGCGCGCAAAATAATAGATAATCAAAGAGAGATACATGGGACTAGGGTTTCATCCACCTTAACTTCAATGATTAAAAATAATAAAAGGTTTGTCAATCAAATCTTGCTATGATAAAGACCTAATTTACTTCATAAAAGGATTATCTCACTTTCGTGCAGACAATCACGCAAGGACCAATTCTCGCTTTCGCGCAAGATCTATCCCAATGCTGCAGATAAGTAAACCATCAACAAAGAACTCAAGGATCACTTTCGTGCATCCGAATTCTACAGCCGTAATTTGCTTCGATGAACAGCACTGTCACCGTTGTTTTGTTGATTTCTCCTCCGATCAGACTCCAAATGCTCTGAAACATCTGTGGTGTCTTCCTCTCCTCCAGGCGAAGCTTCTGAGTGAAAATCACAGCCGCAGATGGTCTCTACGCCTCTCGGCGTGAGAACAAACCCTAGCCGCCTCTCTAGTGATTGCTCTCTGGATACGTGGTAAAAGTTCCCCCTCTCACTTCGTGTGTCTTCTCCTCTTAAAGACGAGGCCGTAGCAACTCTCGGATTTCAATTTGGAGCTCTGGATCAAACGTTATGGCCCGAATAATTTTCAGCCGTAGAAAACTCACGATTTTTGACTGGGAATTACGGCTGTGTAATACTTTACGGCAGTGCCGTAATATTGGCTGAGTTCTGTGGTCTGAATCGCCTGGGAAATATGGTACCGTAGAATCATTTACGCCGTGCCATAAAATCGGCTGAACTCTCAGTTCGCGAACGTCTAGAAATTACGGCCCGTGTAGTTTCTTACGGTAGTGCAGTAAAATCGGGTGAAGTTTCTGATCTGAAGCTCTCCGAAATACGGTACCGTAATATTGCTTACGGCAGGTGCCGTAAAATCCAAAAATTTTTCTATTCGAAAACTTCTCAAAATATGGCAGGGCTCGGATTTTACGGTACTGTTTGGAATTACGGTACCGTAAAATGGATTACGGCACTACTGTATTTTGCTGAATTGCTCCGTTTTGCGTGAAATTTCTTGGGTGATCTCTCTTGATGATGGTAACTCTTTTTTGTCTTCGATTTTGCTTGAAAACTCCTCAAAGTAGGGCCTTTATACCTGAAAATCATAAAAAACCAAAATAGAAGTAGACTTTGCAATATTTGATGAATTCAGCATAAAAACCAGTAAAAAGATCCTCAATTTAGCATGAAAAGATACATAAAATGATACAAAATATACTATATATTTTGGTGTCATCAATAAGTCATGTAACTCCTTGTTAAATGTTGTGCAAAAATGAATAGCTTTTCCTGAACACTGATAGATGTTCCATATCTAATGCATATGTGTATGGAGTATCCTTTGGGAATACTACTTCCATGATCCCACAGGAGAGAAACTTGGTTGCTGCTCAGAGTGCTAATTTTCTTGGGAAAGTTTTTCTCTTGAAAAAGGCTAGTGGGAGGAAGTCTGACTTGGATGTAGTCCAAGGTAAGTCATTTGATACACTTGGTCAAAGATGCAATCTGAGCCAGTTATATAGGTTGTGGGTAACCTGAGGCACAGAACACTCAGGCTGTACAGGTCGAATAGATTCGTCTGGTTTTGACTTATGGGTAAATCCTAACTCAATGTAGATAAACTTCATTTGATGGTGCCTGAGTGCAGTGGGAGATTGATGACATCTCTGGTCTTGTATGTTTGGGACATACAGATCATCAAAGACGATATCCCGATCCTTCACTTGGTGATGGCGCCGTTGCCGGGGATCGAACCCATGTCATCCGCATGACAGGCAGAAATACTGACCACTATATTCCTGCCGACCACGCCAAAAAACTTGATAGGCTTCCACAAGTGCACGGAATTATCGAAGTAATAAAAATATCGATCCACAGAGACCTTATTATTAATTACCAAATAATTGTTTTCTCGCTAGCTAAGTAAATCGAACATGATGAAAGTAAATAGAAAGAGCGTAAGATAAACAGAGAGATAAACATGGGACTAGGGTTTCATCCACCTTAATTTCAATGATAAGATATAAATAAAGGTTCGTCAATCAAATCTTACTACGATAAAGACCTAATTTACTTCATAAAAAGATTATCTCACTTTCGTGCAGACAATCACGCAGAGACCAATCCTCGCTTTCGCGCAAGATCTATCCCAACGCTGCAGATAAGTAAACCATCAACAAAGGACTCAAGGATCACTTTCGTGCATCCGAATTCTAAGTTGATCTTCACAAGTGGAGCCTCAAGGATCACTTTCGTGCATCCGAGTCTCAACATAGGTTCTACCTAGGGTTTTCCAATTCATCACAAAAGTAAAATTATCATAGCAAAAATTATCATGACGAAAAAGAAGAATTATCTAATCATTAAAAATCAACGGAATTACACCCCATGTCCCAAAATATGTCTAAGCTTGCATGGAGAAGAAAATACAATCAACCATAGTTTTAAAGTATCAGAAATTGAGGAGAAGGAAGAAATAAACTTTACAACACGGCTGTGAAATTAAACAAAGCCGTAATTTGCAAGGAACTCATTGTGAATAGTGCTGGCAATGCTTCTTTCGTTGATTCCTCTTCCGATCAGACTCCTCTTGCTCTAAAACGTCTGGTGTGTCTTCCTTATCCCGAAGTGAAGCTTCTGAGTGAAAATCACAGCCTAAGGTGCCCTCTGTGCCTCTCGGCGTGAGGCCAAACCCTAACCATCTCTCTATCGATTTCTCCCTCGATACTAGATAAAAACTCATTCTTTCAGATCGTGTGTCTTCTCCTCTTAAAGACGAGTCCACAGAAACTTTCGAATCTCAATTTAGAGCTCTAGATCAAAAGTTATGGTCCACGCAAGAATCGGACCCATAAAAAATTGTGTTTTTGAGTGTAATTACGGTACCGTAAAATATATTACGGTAGTGCCGTATTTTCGATTGAACTTTCTGGCTGGAAATTGCTCTAAATTATGGCCCGTGTTATTTCTTACGGTAGTACCATATTTTGGGCAGAAAATTACACCCGTAATATCCATTACACCCGGGGTGTATTTTTCAAACTTGCTCCGATTTGCATGAAAATTGGCGGGCGGCTTCGTTTCGACGTCTAGAATCCATTGGTGCGCTCAGATCTTTCAAAATCCATCAAAATATGGCACTTTTAATCTGAAATTCATGAAAAATAAGAAATTGTGTAGATTCCATAATATTTAACAAATAATGCTTAAAAACAAACAAAAGTTCATAAATATGACACGAAAAGATATATAAAATGGCATGAAATTTACAATAATTTTCAGTGTCATCAAATACATAAAGCTCAAACTTTGCTTGTCCTCAAGCAAAAATCAAAAATTGATCAAATACATAAGCACAGAATTTCTCATAAAAAATAAATTTCAAAAATACAATCACTAATGAAAAATTACACCAATTGAATCAATCTCTTTCAAATAAACACATCACCCTTTGAATTCAATCCTCAAGATCCACAACTTAATCAAATAAAATTTTGCAACTTGTACAATAAATAGAATATCAATCTCAAGATTTCATCCAGTTTCAATTCATAACCATCAACTTTTGTTTACAGGAATAGAGTCTCCTAGATCTTTTTCCTCACAGAATCTCTATTTTCTTGCCTCTCTTTTTTTCTTCTTTTATTTTTGAATAGATTGCATATACCCACATAGATACATACTTTTTACTTTAGACTTCAACTCTTGTCTTCGGTACCACTGTCAATTTTGCACAGTGCCAAGTAGAGGAGTCTCTCACTATTTTTATGGATCAAGGAATCTTTCTTCCCAACAAATAGCAAATAGCATGAATATCAACTAAATTAATCTATCAACATCAATTCAAAAATCATACTCATATGCTAATTTTATTCAAATAAGTAGTTTTACTTTTAAACCAAATTATCAAATAATATATCTACCCAAAATTTCATTCATCAATCAATGAAAAATTTCAAAAACAGATATGTATTAGAGAAATAAATTCAACATAATAGGTCTAGTCCTAATCACATGCATGAATTCATTTATCATCAAGAAAGTTCTACACTTCTCTTCACATGGATTCACGTCATACAAAAAATCTTTAAGCATCAAAATATGTCAAAATCACTGCAAAAGGTGTCAAACATCAAACTCAAACAATCATGGTCAAGAGTGTAAAACGATAGATTCAAGAAACCACATCGAATAGAAATCTCAATGAGTGATACAATCAGAGATGCAACCATATGAAATAATCATGAATACAAGAGAGTGCAAAAGATACTCACAAAACTATATAGCAATCTCTGACCAAAAATACATAAGGCTCGGACCAAAAATAGTGTCGGGGCAGATGTTACTAGGTTCAAAGATGTGCCTTTTGAAAATTTTACCTGCACAATTTAAGGTACATATGGCTCAGTCTAAAAATAGTCTCTTACTTAAAATAATAATGATAGAAATAATTTTCTCAAAGAAGAATAAGAGATATCGTGGATGATCCAGAAGAGTGCTGATGGAAACAGCTGAGCAGAGGTGGAACAGAGGCTAGCTGAAAAGCTTCTAGCAATGATGGCGATGCCGATAGTAGAGTGAGTAATCTCTAGTGACCTGCTAGAGAATACAGTCCTGGAGGTGAGATCGTCAGCCGGTGGACAAGATAGCACTGCATAAAAAATCCGAGCCAATAATAAAGATCCTACTACATAAATAAATCAAATCAATGGAAATAGAGGCAGTAGAAGAAGTAAGAATCTGCAGATGATATAATCCAGTGTCAACGGCTGGAAACTATGATGTTAGAGGCAGATGAAGTAGTGGCTAGAGGTGGAAGACAGTTGCTCTTGAGGATTTCTGAGTCTGGATGCAAAATAAGCAATAACTGGTAGAAGGCAAACTGTTCAGTTTTTTAATTTTTTATGAAAAGTAGCCATACCCTAGAATAAAATTTAATGATCCAAATAGAAAATGGACAGAACCATGTAATAGAATGAGATATGTTTTTTTCATATGTATGAAAATCAAAGGATCAAAATCTATCAGAAATTTAGGGCATCAGCAGAAAGAAGGCTACTCAGATTAAAAACTACACAAACTGCACAAAAGTTAATAAAATTCAAAAAGTTGCTATATGTCCTAGAATGATCAGAAAATATTCTCATGAAAATAATTAATCCACAAGGTAGAATGACACACGAACTTTCAATTCCAAGTGAAAAATCTGGGTTTCAAGTTATTTAAGCATCTTAAAAAGCTGTAGCAAAAGCGCTAGTCAGAACAGTAAAAAAAAACTGCTGCAGAAATTAATCAGAATCGAAACGTTGCTATGTATTTTAGAATGATCCATGAATTATAAAATTCAGAAAAAATATCCAGATGGTAGAAAACGATCAGTAGTTCAATGCTGTGCCAAAGATCAAAAATTTTCTCAACCCAGTTTCTTAAAATCATAGCTAGAATACACCTACTCAATAAGCAAACTGCAAAGAGAAAAATGCAGATTTTTTTTTTGCATAAAAAAAGAAAAATTAGAAAAATTAATTCTAAAAATAAAATAAATTAGAATAAAAGAAACCGAACTAAATAAGAGTGCTTGGGTTGCCTCCCAAGAAGCGCTAATTTTAGGTCCATGGCTTGACCAAAAATCAAATCTCATGGTGAAGTAGGTGAATCAGTTCCAAAGTATAAAGCATGTAATTTTCTGCTTTTTCTTTTTCCAAAAATTTTAGCCACTAATCCAAATATGCAGAATTCAAGACAAATCATGATCAATGTGGCTTTCTCAAGTATGCAGAAATTAAAATTTTCAAATCCAGTCAAAGTAATCTTTATTATCTTCCTATGTTTGTCAAAAAGTAAAATCATAAATCCCTTCTTTAAATTTATGTTTTCAATGGTAATGAGAAAAGGACTTTGATCAAAATAATATAGCATTGGATCATCATAATAATAATAGTTTGTCCATTCTACATCAGATTCCTCAATAAAGCACAAATTTTCAAATAAATCACAAGAGTAAATAATAGATATGGGCAAAGTATCATCATGGTGAGATTCATCAATTTTTGCAACATTTAAATCCTTATCAAGTTCCTCATGTTTGTCATCAAATAATCTATCAATATCAGAATTATCAACAAAATCAAGATGAGACTCCTTAGAATCAAATTCTTCATGCCTTCCCACAAATAATTCATCATCAGAAGTGTCAAAATCAGAATCATATACAAAATCATATACAAAATCATAATGAGATTTATCAATGTTTACAACAGAATCAGAGTTAACCTCAAAAGTTTTATCATTAATTTCAAAAATATCACCAAAATCCCAATGGGGCTCATCAATGTCTATAATTTTTGAACCTTCATCATGGTCATCAGATTTAACCATAAACAGGATATTATCAAAATCAGAATTATCATCAAAAGAAGGTTTTTCAATTTCAATTTTCTCAATCTTTTCCCCAAATAGACTATCAGATAAATCAGCATCAAAATTATCAACAACAGAGTGAGATTCATCAAAGTTCACATAAGGCTCAATCTCAAAACAATCATGATTACAGGGGGATTTTTCTAGTTCAAGTTCCTCAATATCAAATTCAAATTGTGGTTCAGAAGCATGATCAGAGCAATCATCATATAAAGAAGTTCGGTTTTCCCATCTAGAATACAATTGATCTCTTTCTTGCCATGATAAATTGGGATTTAAAAATGGGGAATTAGAGGAACAATGATCAGGATATCCACAAATAACACAGCTATCAGAAGAACAAGATTTCATAACAGAGTGCTTATTATAAGTGTTTAATTTATGAACCAAATAATCTATCTCATCTTCAGCAGTGCACCATGAATCATCTTGATAACATGAAGAATTAGAATTTTGAGGCATGTTAAATTTGCAATCACAAGTATAATTGTCACACCCTTAGATAACAACAATCCATAAAAGATAATCATACGACATAATTTTTTTCGCAAGATCGACAATCAATATCAAATTTAATGTCTTGAACAATAAAACAAGTGATATAATGTCGTTATCCAAGTTGCAACAGAAAAATATCCATTCCATCAAAAACTTTTACCCACGCAGAGTAGAGTCATATAATCCCAAAATCCGAGAACTAAAACATGCTACCAACATAAGCCATTGCAATCAACATTCAAAACTAGTAACATACTCCTCAAAACAAGTCTCATGACAACTCTTAATACAAGTCTTTTATGGAGCATACAATGTTTTCCAAGATTACAAAGTCTCATGATTTAGCCAAAATTCCAAAATGAGCTTCCAAAACTTTCAAGCTTTTGCCCACAATGCGTAGCCAAGCTAATCTGCAATAAGGGTTAGTGCAAGCAAGAATGAGCATAAATTGCCCAGCAAGTAATCCTAATGGCTAAGGGAAAACGAACTAAAGAGGATAAACATATCAACAAAATAGTCAACACAATAAAGACATAATGAAGATAATAGAATTTCCCCTTGAGCACATGAATTGGATAGGGAAAACAAGATAGCCATACATTCCATGATAAGGCATTTGGGTCACAAGTAGTCATTAATCATCATTGAGCATTCATATCACAGTAATCATTGATCATTGTTGTGCATTCATATCATGAGTAGTCATGGATCATAGATGTGGGAGAGACAATCATAATTCAAAATTCCTTCCACGTCTGGAAGTTGAACCCATCCTCGTGAGGAGAGAGCAGACAAAAGCTAACTAGAGTATCTTAGGGCTCTTCGTACAAATAGATAGAGGGATTCAAGCGGTGGCTCCCACGAATTCAAGAGGTGGCCCCCACCTTTTTTAGGGGTGTGGCACTTTGCTCCATGTAGCACTTTGCTCCACATCTATCATGATGTAGTGGGATTCAAGAGGTGGCCCCCACCTTTTTAGGGGTGTGGCACTTTGCTCCACAACTACCATATGAGAAGTGAGATTCATGAGGTGGGCCCCACCTTTTTAGGGGTGTGGCACTTTGCTCCCACAACTCTTTGGTTTGGAGGGATTCAAGAGGTGACCCCCACCTTTTTAGGGGTGTGGCACTTTGCTCCACATCCATCCACAAATCTCTCATTTGGGTTCATACAAATTCTCCCCACAATATATCTTTCATAACAAGAGCACTAAGACAATGAGGTTGAGCATCACATTGAAGATAAGATATAACATAAGTCATTGAACACAATATTTGTCATAAGGCATACCATGAGTTCATAGTTATGAATTAAGGCATAGGAAATAGATTCATAATGATCTTTTTGCTTCTAGAATTATTTCAAGCTCAAAACACAATATCCACTTTGATGTTAAGCATGTAACCAAAACAGGGCAGATTCATCATATCAGATTTCGACTAGTATTCCAGGTCGAATACTTAATCAAAAATAGTCAATATTATATTCCAAATGAAGCTCTCTGAGTCTAGTTTCCAATAAAACTGGTTTCACAAGATTTTGAGTTGTAGGCAGGGAGATATGAGGGTTTGAACACAGAAAGGTCTGGATGTTAGATTCTCAGAAAAAAAAACAGATTAATATATCATGAATTCAACAGATATTTCAGACCAAGTAATTAACCTAAAATAGGCAATATAATATTCAAAATGAAGCTATTTGAATCTACTTTCCAATAGAACTGAATTCGTCGGATTTGGAGTTATAGTTAGAGAGATATGAGCGGTCGACCATAGGAGGGTCAGAATTCCAGATTTCCAGAAAACAGCTTCATATGTTAGGAATGTGGCATATGTTTTAGAATGAATACCCAACCGAAATTAGAAAAAATGTATTCACAATGTACCACTACGAGTTTACTTTCCAATGAGTCTAGTTTCACAAGATTTCGAACTATACCTAGGGAGATATGAGGATTCGAACGCATAAAGGTTGAAAATCCAGATTTCCAGAAACTGATTTTGTATAGCTATATTGCAATACAGATTGAAATACGAATACAGCTCGGATATATTCGATATCACATTCAAATTAAAGCGGAATGAATCTAGTTTCATACAAAATTTATTTCGTGTGATTTGGATCTATAGGCCATGAGATATTGGGGTTAAAGCACACAATGGTCAGATTAGAGAATGCAGATTTCAGCAGAACAGGATTTTAAAACCCTATAAATATTTGAATCCGACCCCATAGAAACGAATATCATGAGATTCAAAACCCAAATCAAGCATAAAAGACACAAGAGACATTGAAATTAGGTGAGGCATGGAGGAGGAACCAGATTAACGAATACAAGAATAAGATTTACTTGCCTTAAGATGATGAAGTTCTTCTCCCAATCCTTCCTCTTGGTGGCGGCTCCCTCCTAGTGTTCTTTCCAAACCAACGTGACCAGCCTTCCCCCCTTCCTATCATGATTTTTTTCCTCTCACATTACTAACCCTCAAGGCTTATGTGGCAAGCTTTTCCAAAAATGCCCCTTTTAAGACTCCAATAAGGACATTTAAGCCCATAGTACCAAGATACCATCATCACCCTAGAAAATAACAAGGTTTCAAGCATGCATAATTGACCAAGTAATATTATTTACCAAACTTATTATTTGCATAACATCATATGGGGGGTTTCATAAATTTTAGGGTATTACATCTCTCCCTCCTCAAAAGAACTTTAGTCCCCTAAAGTTGCATTACCTTGATTATCAAAAAGATATGGATGGATTCTTATCATATATGCTTCCAATTCCCATGTTGGCTCTTCAATGGAGTGATGCTGCCAAATAACCTTCACAAGTGGTATAACCCGGTTTCTCAAGATCTTTTCCTTCATATCCACAATTCTTATAGGTCTTTCAACATAAGATTGGTCTTCTTCAATCTGAATAGGCTCATGCTCAATGACATGCGATGGATCATGATGATACTTCCTCAACATGGAAACATGGAATACATTATGGACATGAAACAAGGATGGTGGTAAAGCGATTCTATAAGCAACCGGGCCAACACTTTCAAGAATTTCAAAAGGTTCAATAAATCTTGGGCTTAGTTTCCCCTTCTTCCCAAATCTCATAACACCTTTAGAAGGAGAAATTTTTACAAAAACATGATCACCAACTTGAAACTCAAGTTCCCTTCTTCTATTGTCTGCATAACTCTTTTGGCGGCTTTGAGCTACTTTTAGTTTATCCTTTATCACATGTATTTTCTCAGTGGTCTCTTGCACTACATCTAGGCTTAAGAGTCTTCTATCACCAACCTCTTCCCAACAAATAGGAGTCCTACACTTCCTCCCATACAAAGCTTCATAAGGAGCCATTTGAATACTTGAATGAAAGCTGTTATTGTAGGTGAATTCAATAAGAGCAAGATCCTTATCCCACTCACCCTTCCAATCCATGATGTAAGCCCTTAGCAAATCTTCAAGAGTCTGAATGGTTCTTTCTCATTGCCCGTCTATTTGAGGATGATAAGCTGTGCTAAATTTGAGTTTAGTTCCCAAAGCTTCTTGTAGTCTCTTCCAAAATCTAGAAAGGAATCTTAAATCTCTATCAGATACAATCTCAGCTGGAACACCATGCAATCTCACTATTTCATTTATATACATACTAGAGAGTCTATCAAGTGAGTATGTCATTCTGATGGGCAAGAAATGTGCAGATTTTGTCAACCTATCAACAATAACCCAAATAGCATCATGGTTTCTAGAAGTTCTAGGCAATCCTGAAACAAAATCCATTCCGATGCTTTCCCATTTCCATTCAGGTACCCTCAAAGGTTGAAGTAAGCCACCCGGTCTTTGATGTTCAGCCTTAACCAATTGACATGTTAAACATTTGGAAACATATTGTGCAATATCATTCTTTATACCACTCCACCGAAAGGTTTTCTTTAAATCTTGATACATCTTAGTGCTGCCTGGGTGAATAGAATACTTTGAGTTGTGAGATTCTTGCAATATGCTGGCCTTAATTTCAGAATCCTTAGGAACACATATTCTATCCTTGAACCTCAAAATGTCATCCCCTCTCATGCAAAAGTCTTTCCTCAATCCATTTACACTATCTTCTCTAAGTTGCATTAGACTTAGGTCCCGAAGCTGTCCATCCTTAATTTGTTGAAGAAAGCTAGATTCAATCCTAAAAGAAGCAAGTAATACCTTTGGCTCATGTTTGATCACTTTAAGACTCAAGGCACTGAATTCTTCAAGTAATTGCCATTGTTTCACCATTAATGATGCTATTATAGTTGAAGATTTCCTACTAAGTGCATCTACTACCACATTAGCTTTACCTGACTGATAAAGAATGGTGCAATCATAGTCTTTCAATAGCTCTATCCATCTCCTCTGTCTCATGTTCAACTCCTTTTGAGTGAAGATATACTTTAAGCTCTTGTGATCGTTGCCCATACAAATAGTGTCTCCAAATTTTCAACGCAAAGATGATAGCAGCTAACTCTAAATCATGGGTTGGGTAATTCTGTTCATAATCTTTCAATTGCCTTGAAGCATAAGCAACCACTTTATCTGCTTGCATCAACACACACCCAAGGCCCTTGCCTGAAGCATCAGTGTAAACCATAAATTTATCATTTGCATTAGGAATCGTGAGGATTGGAGCACTCATCAATCTTCTCTTTAGCTCTTCAAAACTTTGCTCACATGCATCATTCCAATCATACTGTACACTCTTCCTGATTAGCCTAGTGTGAGGGCTTGCAATCTTGGAGAATCCTTCAACAAACCTTCTATAGTAACCGGCCTTGCCCAAGAAACTCCTAATCTCTGCCACATTGTTTGGTCTCTCCCAATTCACAATAGCTTCCACTTTCTTTGGATCGATAGATATACCTTCACTTGAAATAACATGCCCCAGGAAGCCAATTTCCTTAACCAAAATTCACTCTTGCTCAACTTTGCATAAAGCTTCTTCTCTCTTAGAATAGACAAAACAATCTTTAAATCTCTTTGATGATCTTGGTCATTCTTGGAGTAAATCAGAATATCATCGATAAATACAATCACACATTTGTCCAACAAGGAGTGAAATACTCGGTTCATTAGATCCATGAAAACTGCAGGTGCATTTATTAGTCCAAAAGGCATGACTAAGAATTCATAGTGCCCATACCGAGTTCTAAAAGCTGTCATTGGAATGTCTTCATTCTTGATCTTTACTTGATAGTAACCGGATCTCAAGTCAATCTTTGAAAACACTTGTGCTCCTTGCAACTGATCAAACAAATTATCAATTCTAGGTAAAGGATATTTATTCTTAATGGTTACCTGATTCAGTTGCCTATAATCTATGCAAAGCCTTAATGTGCCATCTTTCTTCTTGACAAATAATACTGGAGCACCCCATGGTGACACACTGGGTCTAATAAAGCCCTTGTCTAAAAGCTCTTGCAATTGCTATTTCAACTTAGCTAGCTCTGTTGCTGCCATTCTGTAAGGAGCTTTAGATATTGGTGCAGTGTTTGGAACAAGATCAATACCAAAATCCACTTCTCTTTCTGAGGGCAAGCCATGCAGGTCATCTGAAAACACATCTGAAAAAATCTCTAGCCACAGGTATTTCATCTAAGCTAGGTTCAAGTTCTTGACATTCCTTGACATAAGCTAAATAACATACACAACCATTCTGAAGGAGCTTAGAAGCATGCATAAATGCTATAAGGTTTGGATATTGATCATGAGAAAGACCCTTGATTTGCAATTGGATTTCATTCGAAAGACTTAAGGTAACTACCTTTTGATAATAATCAACAGTAGCATGGTAAGATAAAAGCCAATCCATACCGAGTATGATATCATAATCTTGGAGATCTAGAAGGATTAAATCAGCTAAAAGTTCATGTTCTCCCACCATGAATAAGCAAGAAGGATAGACAAGATTAGTAGTTAGAGAGTCACCAATAGCTATAGAGACTAATATCATAAGATCGAGTTGTTTGGGTTCCTTTTCCAAAAGAAGTGCAAAGTGATGTGCAACAAAAGATAAATTTGAGCCAGGATCAAACAAAACTCTTGCAACTTTATTGGAAATACAAAGAGTACCTTCCACTATCGACTTTGAAGGTTTGGAATCACGTTCGGCAATGGCATAGACTTTAGCATGGGCTACAAGCTTTGTGGGCATTGATTCCTTTACCTTGTTAAATTTACAATCTTTTATCCGATGGCCAAACTTTCCACAAGCAAAGCATGCTCCAATAACTCTATAACAAGCCTTTGATTCATGATTTCCCCCACAATTTGCACAAGATTGAACATTCCTGGTCATTCTTGACTCTTCATTGGATCGTTTACACTTTTTGAAGGACCCTTCATTTTTGTTTGTCCTTTTATCTTTGTAGCCAATTGTCCTTTCCTTTCCTCTTTTGTTTCTCACCTCAAGCATCTCATCCACATCCCTCTCAACAATAGTTGCCCGATCAACTAAGTCACCATAGCATCTCAATTTTAAGGCTGAAAGTCTTGTCCTTATGTTGTGTCTCAAACCACCTTCAAATCTCTTTGCCCTTCGTGCTTCATCTGAAACCAAATGTGGTGCAAATCTAGATAATTCAGTGAATTTAGCTTCATATTGTGCCACTGTAAGATTCCCTTTAGTTAAATTTATGAATTCTTTTTTCCTTTTGATCCCTAAGGCATTCCGGGAAGAACTTCTCATTAAACTTTTCAAGAAAATAAGTCCAGGTAATTGTTTCTTCCTTAGAATCAGCAACTCTCTTAATCATTCTCCACCAATGCTCAGCTTCACCCTCAAGCATAAATGATGCAAATAACACCTTTTGGCTATCTGAACTATTGAGTACACCAAAGATCTTTTCTAGTTGCATAATCCATCTTTCAGCCATCAAGGGATCTGGATTGCCTGAAAATGGTGGAGGATTTAGTCTCTTAAACCTCTCAATTCCCAATTGATCATGATTTTGTTGACTAGATGCATTTGAATTATTAAGATTTTCATCTCTTGCTACTTGTTGTTGCATCAAATTAGACATAATAACTCCTCAAATCAAATCACTCGAGGGCTGATTTGATCTTCCCATTGTATCCACCTATATAAACATCAATTAAGGGATCGTCCATCATAATTATCATCATAATCAAATCAAGACTAACTCCTTAAATCAATCCTCTGATACCACTGCTGTCACACCCTTAGATAACAACAATCCATAAAAGATAATCATACGACATAATTTTTTTCGCAAGATCGACAATCAATATCAAGTTTAATGTCTTGAACAATAAAACAAGTGATATAATGTCGTTATCCAAGTTGCAACAGAAAAATATCCATTCCATCAAAAACTTTTACCCACGCAGAGTAGAGTCATACAATCCCAAAATCCGAGAACTAAAACATGCTACCAACATAAGCCATTGCAATCAACATTCAAAACTAGTAACATACTCCTCAAAACAAGTCTCATGACAACTCTTAATACAAGTCTTTTATGGAGCATATAATGTTTTCCAAGATTACAAAGTCTCATGATTTAGCCAAAATTCCAAAATGAGCTTCCAAAACTTTCAAGCTTTTGCCCACAATGCGTAGCCAAGCTAATCTGCAATAAGGGTTAGTGCAAGCAAGAATGAGCATAAATTGCCCAGCAAGTAATCCTAATGGCTAAGGGAAAACGAACTAAAGAGGATAAACATATCAATGAAATAGTCAACACAATAAAGACATAATGAAAGATAATAGAATTTCCCCTTGAGCACATGAATTGTATAGGGAAAACAAGATAGCCATACATTCCTTAGATAAGGCATTTGGGTCACAAGTAGTCATTAATCATCATTGAACATTCATATCACAGTAATCATTGATCATTGTTGTGCATTCATATCATGAGTAGTCATGGATCATAGATGTGGGGGAGACAGTCATAATTCAAAATTCCTTCCACGTCTGGAAGTTGAACCCATCCTCGTCAGGAGAGAGCAAACAAAAGCTAGCTAGAGCATCTTAGGGTTCTTCATACAAATAGATAGAGGGATTCAAGCGGTGGCTCCCACGAATTCAAGAGGTGGCCCCCACCTTTTTTAGGGGTGTGGCACTTTGCTCCATGTAGCACTTTGCTCCACATTTATCGTGATGTAGTGGTATTCAAGAGGTGGCCCCTACCTTTTTAGGGGTGTGGCACTTTGCTCCACAACTACCATATGAGAAGTGAGATTCAAGAGGTGGCCCCCACCTTTTTAGGGGTGTGGCACTTTGCTCCCACAACTCTTTTGAATGGAGGGATTCAAGAGGTAGCCCCCACCTTTTTAGGGGTGTGGCACTTTGCTCCACATCCATCCACAAATCTCTCATTTGGGTTCATACAAATTCTCCCCACAATATATCTTTCATAACAAGAGCACTAAGACAATGAGGTTGAGCATCACATTGAAGATAAGATATAACATAAGTCATTGAACACAATATTTGTCATAGGGCATACCATGAGTTCATAGTTATGAATTAAGGCATAGGAAATAGATTCATAATGATCTTGTTGCTTCTAGAATAATTTCAAGCTCAAAACACAATATCCACTTTGATGTTAAGCATGTAACCAAAACAGGGCAGATTCATCATATCAGATTTCGACTTGTATTTTAGGTCGAATACTTAATCAAAAATAGTCAATATTATATTAAAAATGAAGCTCTCTGAGTCTAGCTTCCAATAAAACTGGTGTTACAAGATTTTGAGTTGTAGGCAGGGAGATATGGGGGTTTGAACATAGAAAGGTCTGGATGTTAGATTCTCAGAAAAAAAAACAGATTAATATATCATGAATGGAACAGATATTTCAGACCAAGTAATTAACCTAAAATAGGCAATATAATATTCAAAATGAAGCTATTTGAATCTACTTTCCAATAGAACTGAATTCGTCGGATTTGGAGTTATAGTTAGAGAGATATGAGCGGTCGACCATAGGAGGGTCAGAATTCCAGATTTCCAAAAAACAGCTTCATATGTTAGGAATGTGGCATATGTTTCAGAATGAATACCCAACCGAAATTAGAAAAAATGTATTGAAAATGTACCACTACGAGTTTACTTTCCAATGAGTCTAGTTTCACAAGATTTCGAACTATACCTAGGGAGATATGAGGATTCGAACGCATAAAGGTTGAAAATCCAGTTTTCCAGAAACTGATTTTGTATAGCTATATTGCAATACAGATTGAAATACGAATACAGCTCGGATATATTCGATATCACATTCAAATTAAAGCGGAATGAATCTAGTTTCATACAAAATTTATTTCGTGTGATTTGGATCTATAGGCCATGAGATATTGGGGTTAAAGCACACAAAGGTCAGATTAGAGAATGCAGATTTCAGCAGAACAGGATTTTAAAACCCTATAAATATTTGAATCCGACCCCATAGAAACGAATATCATGAGATTCAAAACCCAAATCAAGCATAGAAGACACAAGAGACATTGAAATTAGGTGAGGCATGGAGGAGGAACCAGATTAACTAAAACAAGAATAAGATTTACTTGCCTTAAGATGATGAAGTTCTTCTCCCAATCCTTCCTCTTGGTGGCGGCTCCCTCCTAGGGTTCTTTCCAAAACAACGTGACCAGCCTTCTCCCCTTCCTATCACGATTTTTTTCCTCTCACATTACTAACCCTCAAGGATTATGTGGCAAGCTTTTCCAAAAATGCCCCTTTTAAGACTCCAATAAGGACATTTAAGCCCATAGTACCAAGATACCATCATCACCCTAGAAAATAACAATGTTTCAAGCATGCATAATTGACCAAGTAATATTATTTACCAAACTTATTATTTGCATAACATCATAAGGGGGGTTTCATAAATTTTAGGGTATTACGATAATGATAAGAAGATTTACAAATATTGCAATAAATAAGAAGAATATTGTGTAATTTCTATATTTCTCCAAGAGTCATCTGTGAATAATCTTTATGCTCACCTTGAGGCATGTATACCTTACTTCTTTGAGATGCCCATGAATTGTAATGAAAAGACATATTTATCTATCAAGGTCAGAAAGATAATCCAATACCAATCAATCAAATTATTTTTTTTTATTTCTTTTATTTTTCAGAATATAGGAAAAAAATAGAAAATCTAAGACACAAGTAAATTCACAAATTTCAGAAATACAAGCTCTGTCACAACTTGTGAAAATCCAAAACCTGCAAAAACAAAAAACAAAGTTAAATCTAAAACAAATAAAACTTAGTCTAGCAATACTAACAACTATTTTGATATTAACAAAACTAAGGTTCCTGGCAACGGCGCCAAAAACTTCATAGGCTTCCGCAAGTGCACGGAATTATCGAAGTAATAAAAATATCGATCCACAGAGACCTTATTGTTAATTACCAAATAATTATTTTCTCACTAGCTAAGTAAATCGAACATGATGAAAGTAAATAGAAAGAGCGTAAGATAAAAAGAGAGATAAACATGGGACTCGAGTTTCATCCACCTTAATTTCAATGATAAGATATAAATAAAGGTTCGTCAATCAAATCTTGCTACGATAAAGACCTAATTTACTTCATATAAAGATTATATCACTTTCGTGAAGACAATCATGCAGAGACCAATCCTCGCTTTCACGCAAGATCTATCCCAACGCTGCAGATAAGTAAACCATCAACAAAGGACTCAAGGATCACTTTCGTTCATCCGAATTCTAAGTTGATCATCACAAGTGGAGCCTCAAGGATCACGTTCGTGCATCCGAGTCTCAACACAGGTTCTACCTAGGGTTTTCCAACATTTCGATCCTCACTTTCATGCAAGATCTCCACGTTTGACACAATAACTCACTCCTCGATCAATATTATTAAACATGGCAATTAATCTACTAGAACAAATCAAATTAGATCTAACCTAAGGAAGGGATCCTAACATGCAATTCTAGGGTTCCAAGTTCTCAAGCAAATCACCTTTCAGTCTCATTGCGAAAACTCTAAAACATGGATAATAACATAGATCTATGGAAAGTTAAAGACAATTCATCACAAAAGTAAAATTATCATAGCAAAAATTATCATGACGAAAAAGAAGAATTATCTAATCATTAAAAATCAAGGGGATTACACCCCATGTCCCAAAATATGTCTAAGCTTGCATGGAGAAGAAAATACAATCAACCATAGTTTCAAAGTATTAGAAATTGAAGATAAGGAAGAAATAAACTTTACAAAACGGCTGTGAAATTAAACATAGCCATAATTTGCAAGGAACTCGCTATGAATAGTGTTGGAAATGCTTCTTTCGTTGATTCCTCTTCTGATCGGACTCCTCTTACTCTGAAACTTCTGGTGTGTCTTCCTTATCCCCAAGCGAAGTTTCTGAGTGAAAATCATGGCCTTGAGGTGCCCTCTACGCCTCTCAGTGTGAGGCCAAACCCTAACTGACTCTCTGTCAATTGCTCCCTCGATACTGGATAAACACTCGTCCTTTGAGTTTGTGTGTCTTCGCCTCTCAAAGATGAGTCTGCAACAACTTTCGGATCTCAATTTGGAGCTCTGGATCAAAAGTTATGGTTCGCGCAAGAATCGGACCCGTAAAAAATCCCGTTTTTGAGTATAATTACGGTACCCTAAAATATATTACGGTAGTGCCATATTTTCAACTGAACTTTCTGGTTGGAAATTGCTCTAAATTATGGCCCGTGTTATTTCTTATGGCAGTACCATATTTTAGGCAGAAAATTACACCCGTAATCAGATCAAAAGTTATCTCTTTTGCAAACTTGCTCCGATTTGCATGAAAATTGGCGGGCGGCTTTGTTTCGACGTCTAGAATCCATTGGTGCACTCAGATCTTCCAAAATCCATCAAAATATGGCACTTTTAACCTGAAATTCTTGAAAAATAAGAAATTGTGTAGATTCCATAATATTTAACAAATAATGCTTAAAAACAAACAAAAGTTTATAAATATGACACGAAAAGATATATAAAATGGCATGAAATTTACTATAAATTTCGGTGTCATCAACCACTCCATCACGCCCGTGACGGCAAACATTGCCAGGCCATGACCTCCTCGAAAGTGCGCCTGGGTCCAGTTTTTCAGGCACTTACGCAGTCGCAACGGTCCTCCCATCCTCTTGACCGCTACGTGGCCTTGGTGAGCCTATCTTCCAGCTCCGTGGTGTCCATCTAGCCCCACCCCAAGGCAAGTCTTCCTCGCGGACCACCACAAGAAGCCACCGCCAACCACTACAACAACCGGGTCCTCAACTCGGCCCAACAGACCGCCACCAATGTTCAAAATCAGCCCACTATCTACCGCTTCTGCTGCTTCGTAGTCATGTGCTTGGAAATGGTGCAGCCCACCAAAGTCGGCCCATTCAATGGCCCCAAACGCCCAGCTAATGTGCCCCATCCTTGACATATTCCCTACAGAAGTAGTTAGCATCTTGCTTTAGTTTGTTTTGATGGAATATTCACCGTCATTTAGTTATTTAAAGGGGCGCTGGCCTATCCAACAACCCCCATGTGTTTTCCATGTGCCCCTTCTTCTCTTGATCTATAAAAGAGGCTGAGGGTTGTGTGTTTTCTATAGCTTGGTTGTATTAGCTGCCAACCCCCACGCGAAGGCCTAGGTCTTCTAACTCCAAGGAGCTCGCCTAGAGTTCCCTCACCCTTGTATTCCACTACTTTACTGCTTTCAATCAAAACACCTGGAGAACACTCCTCGGTCTCTAGGTCCTTTGCAAATGATCTTGCATCCAGCCACTGTGCCTTTGGTGTTGCGCCTTGGACTTGTAGAAGACTTCCCTCGTAGCCCCGTGGAGGTTCTGGTCATGCGCGCTTGCTTGCAAAAAATTGGCTCTACGCATGAGGTGAGTAGTTTCCTTAGTATTCGAGTCGTTGCTTCTCCGCACGTTTGGGTATTGCTCAAGAAACATCTTCTCATCTTTCTCATCGGCTTTCTCGTGGTTTCTTCGTCTGTACATGTTCTAACTTCCCTCATCTCAAGACCCTCTTGCGTTCTCTGCATCATGGTCTAGTCCCTTAGAGTACAGAATTAAGGACCCCTACATCCGCTGCGTCAATTTTTGGTATCAGAGGAGGTTGGAGCTAACTCTTGTCTAGCTCTGCCGATCACTTCACTGCATATCATACGGTTTCTTCGGCTTTGTTTTCAGCATCCATATGCATTTTCAGCATCATGACTACTTGATCCGGTACCTCATATCATAATCCCTCATCCCAAGTGCCCGCTACGACTGAAGAGAGTCCTCTCCCTAGGATAGAGTCGGTTGAATCGCTGTCCACACGCTTGGAAGCAATGGAGAACATGTTTCAGCGTCTATTGTCATTGGTCCAACATCTCACAGACCAAGTAGTGGACCTCCGGTCTAAACCCACTGAGGGTCAGCCCTTGTTTAGTAGTCCCCCTCCGTTGGCCCCGCTCTGCATGCAGGCGACCGAGTCTCCCCGGTACGACCCCTTCGATGACGAGTCTGCATGGGCTGAGGATGATGGAGGCAGTAGCCCTGCTCTGAGGAGATCTATTCGGACTCGAAGGAACCCCTTCGATATGGGTTCCCTTAGAGTCCCCTTTCTTGCATTGCATTTAGGTTAGTTTACCTTTCAATAAAGCCATGCATCATATAGTCAATCATGGCAAGTCCAAATGTAGTAGATTTGTGCATTGTAATGCATGAGTCTTTTCTAGACTTTGCATCATGGTAGGATAGTGCATCCTTGCATTGGTTATATTTTGGCAGGTCATTGTTAGCTAAATGATCAGCTCAAGCCTCACTCAAAGGTTAGCTCAAGTCCCACTCAACAAACTCAGTTCAAGAAAGGAAAGAAGACTTCAACCCCTTCAACTCAAAGTTCAACTCAAGCCTTGGATCAACTCACTTGCTAGCACAACTTCCATCTTTGTTGGGCGCCTCTTTAATGAAGCTATCAGTCACCTCAGCCATCCATCAATGGATATGCGCCAACACACCAGCCCAAGCAAGGGAAGAATTCGAAATTATCATCCATCAAGATCCAAAATCAAAGGAAGACATTTATGAGGACTTACCAACTTACCTTGCCGCCCAAGCACTTATGGAAGGGATTCAAATTTTAAACTCTTCATTCATGTGCTCACAACCATCATGGAAAGAAACCATCTCGTCAACACAAAGGAATATTGAAGACCCTATTCGAAATTCAAAGAATTCCCATAAGAGCATCACTAAAGAAAGGAAGAATCTCCACAATTAATTGCTTTCACACCTCTCCTTAAATGCTAAAATTTTCTCTCCTCTTTTGTAATTGGTGCCTAGGGGTAAATGACCACCTTGCCCACCCTCTATCTTGCCTATAAATGTAACCTCCCTCATGTACTCTCGTTAACTTTTGATGAAATAACACTGTCTATTAGTTTCCTAGGTTAATTGCTTGTGTTAGTGGTAGAATTCTCCTTTAACCGAGCCCCTCTCCCTTCTTCCAACTCTTCCACCGAAACCCTAAGAAGCTATCCCCATTGTTCATGTGCGCAACCACAAGGAGAACTTCTCTCACCCTCGGTTTGGAGCAAGAAGGAGATCACCCCTCGGCCTCATGGAGTCTTCATCCTCTTCGGCTAAGTCTCTTCTCTTAATCTCTTCATTTGGTTTTGAGAACTCTTCACTACACTAATTCTTTATTACATAACTTGTAGCTTGCGCTTGGAGTGGGTCTAGGAGGGGTGCCCCCCCCCTCTCTTTAGTTAACTTAGGATTAGCAAGGGAACTTGTGAGGCTTAACCTCACCCCTTGATCTTCGTCTGTATTAAAATCTGTGACTTGTACGGATCTTCTATGATTGCTTGTAAGCTCCACCCTACACCTTCCATCAGAGTTGGACCGGTGAAGATCGGGAAGTACAGTCCTTCTATTCTGAAGGACTGCTCTGTAAGTTTATTTCCAGCAATTACTTTCAACATTTATAGCTTTCCTTAGTTTAATTCTTGGATTTCCCGTTACTATATAAAATACAAAAAAATTATTTTTGAAATCTCGTTAGTCAAAATCGGGTTTCTCTTATTATCTACATATTATCAAAACCGATTTCGAAATTCGTTGTTTGAATGCTTTAGACCCTCTGTCCTACATCAGCTTGGTATCAGAGCTTAGGCTCTTACACTAGATATTTAAGCCTTAAAACTTATTTTCTACTTCTAAGCGGTCTTTGGAACTAGGTGTTTGAAAGAACTTGACTACGTATCTACCTATCATTTGCTCTATTTTCAAAACTTGTATTTTTTTTCAAAACACCCATGCAACCCCGGTCTAAAACTTAACAACAGGAACAAAACCCCACAATGGATAATGCTGCCATGAATGAGAAATTTGACTTCTTGACTAAGCAAATAGGAACCCTTACATGAAGCCTTAACTAACTTTCCACTGAGTTCCATGACTTTAAGGAAAGGTCTTCTAACCATGCTAGTGAACCACCACCTATCCCTCATCATATGGAAACCCAACAACCTTGGAATGGGCATCAAAACCCAACCTCTATAGGACCCCCAACAACCACCTGCGTGGAATGGGCATCAAACCCCAACCCATGCAGGAACCCAACCTATGTGGAATGGATACCCCAATCCAAACCATGTAGGAACCCATCCTTATCCAACATGGAATGGATATCCCAATCCAAACCATGTAGGAATCCCTCAACCAAACATGTGGAATGGACCTCCTACTCAAACCTCACCTCAACCCAGATTTAGGGAGGATGATGTGCACCGCGCCATCAAACTCAATCCCCCAACCTTCAATGGCTCCTTAGAACCCCGAGAGTTCTTGGATTGGACAACCAAGCTCGAACAATACTTCGAGTGGAACATGATCCCTGAGCACAGCAAAGTCCGACTTGCAAAGTGCCTTCTTGAGGGAAATGCTAGGTTGTACTGGACCAATGTAGAGAACAACTAAGAGAGACTCAACCTACCTCCCATAGACACTTGGCTAGAAATGCGCCAACAACTTAAACTGAAATATGTCCCCTCATATTTTCAGAGTAAGTTGTTTGACCAAGCCTCTAGCTTAACCCAAGGATCTATGACTATTGATCAATACACTGCTAGCTTTGAGGAATTCCTCCTTAGGGGAAACCCAGGAGAAAATCCCCTATTCACTCTTAGCAGGTATAAAAATGGTCTCCGATCTGAGATTAGAAAGGGCCTTGCCTACTACCAAATAAACTCCATAGAGGTTGCCCATCTTAGAGCCAAGGAGATAGAGCAAGAACTTAAGTATGCCTTTAGGAAAGAGTTCAATGCCTCTAGACAAAGTCCTAGGCCAACCCAACCCCAAAGCTCTAGCACTCCTAAACCCAAGCCCTCTAGTTACCCAGAACCATCTAGGGTCAAATGCCATGGTTGCCAACAATATGGGCACTATATGAAAGACTGTCCTAAAGGGTCTTGTACTTAGGTGAGGAAACACAAACCCCTAGACTGGAAGACATCAATGACCCTGACTCTGGCTGCCAAATCTTAGAAGATCATGAATATGATAGTAGTGAGGAACCTACCCAAAACACCTTAGGAGTTGTTAGGTGTACCTTAATCAAACCCTCGCCCACTGATGATTGGCGAAGAACTAGTATCTTCCATACTTACAGGAAATGCAATGGAAACATGTGCAAAGTAGTGATAGATGGGGGTAGTAGTCTCAACGCTGTTTCCCACTCTGCTGCTACCAAGTTCAAGCTTAAGATAGAAGCTCACCCAACCCCTTATAGCACCTCATGGGTCAACCAATCCAGTGTGCCTGTAACCCATAGGAGTCTAGTTACATTACAGTTTGGTACCTATGAGGGACAAATCTGGTGTGACATTATCACTATGGACGTTGCTCAAGTCCTTCTAGGCAGACCATGGCTATATGACATGGATGTAGTCCACTACGATCGGACTAACTCCTATGTCTTTAGTCATGTAGGTCAAAAGATCAAGCTGAAACCCTCTATGCCTAGAGAGCTTAAGGACTCAACCAATAAGGGAAAAATAGAAGAGACCAAACCCATACAACCAACCCTTCAGCTCATGAGACCTAAGGATTATAAGCCTGATCAACCTTTGTTTACCTTAGTCCTCAAGGAAGTCAACCAAGAAGAAGAAAGTAAGCCACCCCCTGAAGTAGAAGCCCTCTTAGAACAATATAGTGAGGTTACCCCTGAAGAACTACCCAAAGGACTTCCACCCCTTAGGGACATTCAACATGCAATAGATCTTGTCCCAGGTTCAACCCTACCCAATCTGCCCCACTATAGGATGAATCCCACTGAGCATCAAGAACTTAAGAGACAAGTAGATGACCTATTAGAGAAAGGACACATTAGAGAAAGCCTTAGCCCATGCGCCGTGCCTGCTCTGCTCACCCCTAAAAAGGATGGTAGTTGGCGCATGTGCATAGACTGTAGAGCCATAAATAAAATCACAGTCAAGTACAGGTTTCCTATCCCTAGGCTTGATGATATGCTAGACATGCTAGTTGGCTTTAAATGGTTTAGCAAGCTTGACTTAAGAAGTGGATACCACCAGGTCAAGATAAGGCTAGGTGATGAATGGAAGACAGCTTTCAAGACCAAGGATAGTCTCTATGAATGGTTAGTCATGCCTTTTGTCTTGACTAATGCTCCTTCCACATTCATGAGACTCATGACTCAAGTCTTAAAGCCTTTCATTGGAAGATTCCTTGTAGTCTACTTTGATGATATCCTCATCTATAGTAAGACTAAAGAGGAACACCTAGAGCACCTTAGGAAGACCCTTGACCTTCTTAAGGAAGAGCAACTATATATCAATATCAAGAAGTGTTCCTTTTTGTCCCATAGTGTGATCTTCTTAGGATTCATAGTGTCTGAACATGGCCTTCAAGCCGACCCATCCAAGATCCAAGCCATCAAAGACTGGCCTGAACCTAAGACCATCACTGAAGTCTGAAGCTTCCATGACCTAGCTACCTTCTATAGGAGATTCATAAGGAACTTTAGCTCTATAGTGGCACCTATCACTAGTTGCCTAAAACAAGGTGAGTTCTCCTGGACTAAATCTGCTAGCAAGGCCTTCCAAGTACTTAAGGATAAGATGACCACTGCCCCGGTCCTTAGACTTCCTGACTTCAATAAAGTCTTTGAGGTAGATTGTGATGCCTCTGGAGTTGGCATAGGGGGAACCCTAAGCCAAGAAGGCCATCCCATAGCCTTCTTTAGTGAGGGCAGGGACCACCGGCCAAGAAGATACAAGTGGAGCCTAAGGTTACCGTAGGCAAAGGCTCGGAGTCTCGCGAATAAGCTAACATGCTCACTCTTAAAGCTAGCTCAAAATAATGGGAATAATTACTCAATGACTTCAAGACATCTCAGCTCAATAAGTTGCCGCAAAAAATTCCAAAACTTGACCGCATCCACGGTGGAGGAAACAAGCAACGCGATAATATTCAGCCAACAACCAACAAGTAGGGATTTCATCATACTCACGTCAAAGCTTATCTTCATAGCTGCAAGGATGGAAATTCCAATGTCTCTTGCCAGCTATATTCGCTCGGCTCAAGCTGCTCAACGTCTCCTTGCTGAAGAAGGAAACTATAACGTTCGGCAGCAACGTTTCTCCCAGCGTGTTCCTATATGAATCATGTATGAGCCTTGTAATCGGTAGATTGTTGAATGAAATAGTTTCTTCGTCCATGGAATCGGATGTCTCCTCCTCTGAGGTGCTTGTGTCGCCTACCCTTCTCTTCTCCTCCTTCTAGGGCTGAGCCCCTTCCTCCTCCTCTCTTCTCTAATCTTCTCTTCTCCCTCTAATTCTCTCTATTTCGCTGCAAACACCCGCACACTTCAATAGCTCCCAGATTTTCTGGAACATTGTGAGCACACCGCCGACGATCCGACGGTTTGATCCTCACAAAACTTCGGGCATCACTCCTCCTCGCCGAAATGAAGCTTCAGCCACCGGCATCTTCCCATCCGCCTCCCCGATCACCAGAATCGAAACACCGACCTGCTCCCCTATTTCCGCCCTTCCGCATTGTGCTCCTCCGACAGGCCACCACTTGACTCCAAACTCCGGCCACATCTTTACCTCATCCATATCAACCTCCAATTGTAGCAGGTTTCGATTTTGCGCACCACTGGCCGACCGGCGACCTACCCTGCTCATCCGCATGACTTCCACTGTTCTCGTCGGCCTGCCGCTCTATCTTCTCCCTTCAACGTCTGCCACCTCCGACTGCCCCGAACCTCCGGCCATAGCTCCGCCACCATCACATGAACTCCCAGTTGTAGCAGATCCGGTGATGGTTCACCACCAGATGACTGCCGACGACCCCTATCCCCCAACGAAATCTCCCCTGTTTCCAGACTCCCGTGTCTTGTTTAAGTTGTTTGCTCTTCTTTAATACTTCACTAATTAGCCATCTTCTTGCAGGTTTTTAGCGTGATGGAACAAGCCTCCAGCTCTGATCATTGGGGCTAATGACAAGAGCATATATACATCCATCATCCGCACCAGTTGGGACAAACTCAAATTGAGGACATCAACCTACAAGACACAACTACTTTTGAAAACTGGTTAACATTTCTGCATTGCTTGATCGACTAATCTGATTAGTCATATTTCTACAGGTGTTTCATGTGCTTTGACATAGTAGAGAATCTGATATCTGATACGGTTCAGAAGAGCAAGTTTCGGTCTACCTTGTGGATTAGTTGGATCTCTTGAAGACTCACCGATTCATCCTAGGAAGCATTGCAAAAGTTGTAATCTGATAAAATTCTGCAATTTCATGATTTGATTAGCTATATTGTTACAGATGCCCTATTTGCTTGACAATTCATGACTATATGTTTTGATACGTCTTAAAGAATTGGTTTCATACTACATCTCGATTTAATCAGTTTATATTTAGGATGTATGGATTTTTCTACAATGCAAAGCTACTTCTCTTAAATGAAATCTTTTCTGTAGCACTAAATTTGGCTATTTTGTGATGTTTGACATTTTATAAAAATCCAAAAAAATAAATAATTGAATTTTATATCAGTAGTTTTGTTCCACGTGTCTCCACCCCACATCATTTATGCTGTAGTCCTGGCTCTAAGGCATTGGAGACATTACCTCATCCATAGGGAGTTTACTCTTAATAGTGACCACCAGGCCCTCTCCTATCTAAGTGCTCAGAAGAAGTTAAAGTCAAGGCATGCTAAGTGGGTTGAATACTTACAACAATACACTTTTGTGCTTAGACATAAATCAGGATCTGAAAATAAAGTAGCAGATGCCCTTAGTAGAGTAACTTTACTTTGGAACAAACTGCACGTTGAAGTTACTTGCTTTGAGTCCATGAAAGATGCTTATTTTGAATGTCCTGATTTTTCTGCCTTATATGCTGACCTTAGTCAAGATCCATTAAGTCACCCTCTCTACACCCTTATGTTGGTGTATATGCCCTTCGACCCGTTGTTGGTCCATCTTGTACGACTTGACATTGATATTTAATATATCATTCTGGCATTGTCGTTATTATGCTATGTTTACATCTGTGATTATGTACATGGATAATAATGTCCCTGGAGACAGATTGTATTTGTGCTCAAACGGTGTGTCCCCGGTCGAGTACCTGAGTGGATAAGGGACAGCTCTGGTACATGTGAGATTGGTATATGGGCTGGTTACGCATAGGGTGCTAACGCAGGCATATGGGTATATCAGTGGTGGATATACTAGACCAACCCGCTGTGAGGCTTTAACTTGGTGTCATGAGTTAAGCTCACATGTGACAGGAGATGCATTGATCTCTTGACTTGAGGTCATTGACTCTTCTATATGGTTAGGGACATACTTTGATACAACCTAATGCCTCGCCGTAGCAGGGAGGTCATAACGGTTGTCATTGGGTATGTCACGACCCATATGAGAAGATCAATAGACAGATATAGGATTTGCCCCTTCCTACGGGAAGCTTGATATTCACGGGGCCCCCCTATGGTTGCATGACTGAAAGTGTATGGTCATACCCAGGTGAGCCTAATTTAGTCATGACCATGTGATTGGGTGAAAATAAAGTGGTGACACACTTTGTCCAATCGGATATCAGTTCGGCAAAGAGACTATAATGCATCGGTACCTTGTTGCGATGATGGGGATGACAATGTTGATATCCATTCCGATGACTTGGGTAGCAGCGATGCACTGCTAGGTGCCAATCACTGCTTGTGATGACTCGGTTCATCACTGCCAATGTCTGAGGAACCTACAGGGTCGCACAACTTGAAACTGGGGTTCTCGTATTGATTGGGTAGCCTATTGATTGAGTTATTGGATAACTCAGATCTGTTTGGGAGAATCCACCAGCACCACTGTGCTAGATGAGATGAAAGGAATCATTTAGAGCTAACTTGTTTTTCGGCCTAATAGGCCAAATTGGCCCAATGGGCCATTTGGGCCAAATGGGCCCAATAGACCAAGTTGGGCTAATAGGCCAAATGGGCTCAATAAGCCATTTGGGCCAATGGGCCAAATGGAATGGCGCAAGCTACTTGGAGTAAGCTTGGCGCATTTCCTTGAGGTGGACAAATCCAAGTTGGACATCTTCTTAAGGTGAGAAGCTTGGAGCTTCTCACTTGGAGTGGGTGAATGTACTTGGGCGCATGGCACTTGGAGTGGGCAAAATGGGTTTTACCTCTTGAAGAGGTGTGTCTCCTCATGAAGAGGTGTGCCTCTTCACTAGTGAAGAGGTGCACCTATTCATGGGTATATAAACCCCCTTCCTCCCCCCTCATCGCAACTCTTGAACTCTTGCCACCTCTTGCCCCCTTGTCCCCATTGTCGCCACTCCTAGAAAGAGGGAGAGGGATGTTCGCCCATTGCCTCTCCTCTTCCCTTTAGTGAGTTCGGAACTTTGGAAGTTCCTTGGCACCCTCCTCTCCAAAGTTGGACTTTGGCTTTGGTTGATTCCGGTACGGATCTTGGTGGAGTGCTTCAAGAGTTGGACTCCGACGAAGCTCCACCTCCTCTCCTTGGCATCTCCTTTGGAGTTGGCGCAAGTGATTGAGGAAGTCTCCCAAAGGCGTGGATCTTCTTCCTGAGGCTATCACTAGGCATGGAAGAAGAGGATTCAAGGTTCGGCTGTGTGCGAGACTGCAGAGGGCGCACATTTGGGCACCTGCATCACATCACTTAATTTGCATCAAGGTATCATCTCCTACTCACCGTGTCGATCTCCTCACAAGACTCGATCTTCTGGGTTTTTGGGACTGGCCTGTTTCGGGGATTGCTTCCGCTGTGCTTGTCTATAAAAATTTTAAAATCCCCGGGGTTTCCCAACACCTTAGGGATGGGTATTTCTTTCTTAGACGAACCCTTTGTGTGCCCAAGGCATCCATCCGAGAGTTCCTTGTTTGGGAATTACACGGAGGCGGGTCTGCCGGGCACCACGGTCGAGATAAGGCCCAAGCCCTTGTAGAGGAACGGTTCTACTGGCCGAACCTTTACCAGGATGTAGCTAAGGTTGTGAGGCATTGTAGGACTTGTCAGCTCACCAAAGTCCATAAGCAAAGCCCTGGCCTATACACTCCCTTACCCATTCCCCAAGCCCCTTGGCAGGACCTTAGTATGGATTTCATTCTAGGACTACCCCGAACCTCAGCTAAACAAGATTCTATATTTGTGGTAGTTGATAGATTTAATAAGATGGCCCATTTAATAGCCTGCACCAAGACCACTGATGCCTCCCACATTGCTAAACTCTTCTTCAGGGAAGTTGTCAAGCTACGTGGGACACCCTTAACTATAGTGTCTGATAGAGACCCTAGGTTTGTAAGCCATTTTTGGAGAACCCTATGGACCCTTCTAGGAACAAAACTCAAGTTCTCCACATCCTACCATCCCCAGACGGATGGGCAGACTGAAGTGGTCAACCGATCACTTGGGAGTATCCTTAGGAGTTTGGTAAGTGAACATCCTGGCAACTAGGATAAACTCCTACCCACTGCCAAGTTCTCCTACAATAGCACAGTCAACAAGACCACAGGTCTCTCCCCTTTCCAAGCCAACCTAGGGTATCAACCCAACAATCCTATATATCACTTCCCTCTACCTAGACACTTTAGGACTTCTTTACCTACTCATGACTTTGCTTTACATACTTCGCAAATGCATGCTGAAATATTTTCTAAAATGCTAGAATCTGTTAATCATTATTGCGAAGCTGCTAACAAACATCGCCGAGAAAGGTTATTTTCCACAGGTGATCAAGTGATTATGCGAGCACGTGAGGAGCGCATCCATGGGACAGGGCACAAGTTGGATTCAAAAGGACTTGGCCCCTTCACCATCATAGGTAAAATCAATGACAATGCCTATATCCTTGACCTACAGCCTGAACTGGGGATCCCCACCACCGTCAACGTGGAGGATCTCACCCTCTATCATGACCCCCTCTCCATACCAGATCCAGATGACACCCACAAGCTAGAGATTGAGGCTATCCTCTAAGACCAAACCAGACTCACCACTGACGAGGTACAAATTGTTGGGGTATGCCCTTAAGGCTAATGTTTGAGGCCTTGGGATTGTATCAGTATCATGTATATAAACTTTTATGTTTATAAAGGCAATGGTTGTTATTCAGTTTGTTACATTGTCTGCTGCAATAAGTGTACTTCTGAATAATGTCTCAATGCTGTTCAGCTAGGCTGACATGCTGTAATGTCCTTAGTCGAGATATCTTGGTAAACTTGAGACAGCCTTGATATGATTGAGACTAATATGTGTTCTAATCTTATAGGATGCTTCGAGCATGGAATAAGATGTAGACTCATGGGTACATTGGATGTACTGGACAGACCCTACTAGGATATTCAATTGCTTGTCACAATGTGAATAATCCTTGGTTGCAACAAGTGGCACATGTCCTCTGACTTGAGATCACTTGTATTTCTAAATGATGATTGTCATTGTTTTGAGGTAGTTCAATATCATTTGAAACATAATGGTTATAGACTATCTTGGATAATGATCATGAGTCAGGTTAGGACACTAGTGATAGATATAGGATTGCCGTCTCCTTAATTGGAGTGTGATGTTCTAAAGGGGCCCCCTTAAATGAGATGATTGAGAAAGTGTATGGCCATACCCAGGTGACGATGTCATCTGGTCTAATCATGCTCATCATATTGGAGCTACAGGCTTGACACGCTTGTCCAATAAGAACATCCAGTGGCAAAGGAAACATGTATGCCTAGTGATGTGGATTCACACTTGTGCTGTGGTTTGGGTGTAGTCTTGGAAGACTCTTTCCTTTATATCGGGAGACAGTGATGTGTTGCTAGATACCCCTCACTGATCGTGATAATGTAAGTTATCGTTACCGACATTTAGAGGAAACCCTTAGGGTCGCACAATTCGATGATATGGCTTGCTTAAGTCAGATCGTGTGGACTGAATTGTTTAGGTTCAGTTTAAAGGAGTTTAAACTCTGATTGTAAGTGAGATCTGGTCTGATCATGTTTGATTGATTAGGGCTTGAGATTGGTAAGCTTCGATCGAGAGATTTGATGCTAGATCGGTGAGATCAAAAGCGTCAAAGAGATGAACGGTTAGATCTGAAACCTTAGGGTTTACTATGGTCTAGACCAAATGGCTTGAGCTATTTTGATTTGGTTTATGAACCAAATTCGATTGGGACATTTTGGCTTGAACCGGTTCATAAAGGTGAACGCTTGGTTCAATGCTAGTAAGCGTTTTTGGGTTGGCATGAGCGCATGGCTTAATGATGTTCCATTTATGGAAAGTCATCAAGGCCGATTCCTCTCAACGCCAAAACGCATATGTGTTCCCCTCTTCTCTTGTGGTTTTGCTTGCACTCTCGCAAGTGGTGGATTGACGAGAAGAAGGGAAGGTTTTCGTCCAAGGTGAAGCTTGTGCTCGCATCTCAAACTTCCTCCACGCAAAGGACCCCTTGAAGCTTTGCTAGCACAAAGACGACAAGGAGAAGCCATTCCTCATCTTGTGTGCTTCATCTTTGGAGAAGATCCCTTTCGATCTTTGCTTCCAAGACACCATCCAAATAGATGGCTTTGGTATGATCTTCTTTCGATCTCCACATTCCTTAAGGTTTATCATTTGAACATATATTACATGCGATCTCATGTTGAAACCCCTTGGAAATTACATGCGCCCCCTTTAGGGTTTCAACCCCTTGCGCTCCCCCTTGAAGGGGACTCTTCACAAATGTTTTACTAAGTAAGACTCATTAATGGTGAGGAGGTGTGGCTTCCTGAGTCAGACCTAGCTATACCCGCCCCTGAGTTACTCCAAGGGTTCAAGGATAATTCTCTAGAGGAGAATTCTTTCAAACCGGGGAGAATTGATGGAGGCAGTAGCCCTATTATGAGGAGATCTATTCGGACTTGAAGGAAACCCCTTCGATATGGGTTCCCTTAGAGTCCCCTTTCTTGCATTGCATTTAGGTTAGTTTACCTTTCAATAAAGCCATGCATCATATAGTCAATGATGGCAAGTCCAAATGTAGTAGGTTTGTGCATTGTAATGCATGAGTCTTTTATGTACTTTGCATCATGGTAGGATAGTGCATCCTTGCATTGGTTATCTTTTGGCAGGTCATTCTTATCTAAAGGATCAGCTCAAGCCTCACTCAAAGGTTAGCTCAAGTCCCACTCAACAAACTCAGTTCAAGAAAGGAAAGAAGACTTCAACCCCTTCAACTCAAAGTTCAACTCAAGCCTTGGATCAACTCACTTGCTAGCACAACTTCCATCTTTGTTGGGCGCCTCTTTAATGAAGCTATCAGCCACCTCAGCCATCCATCCATGGATATGCACCAACACACCAGCCCAAGCAAGGGAAGAATTCGAAATTATCATCCATCAAGATCCAAAATCAAAGGAAGACATTTATGAGGACTTACCATCTTACCTTGCCGCCCAAGCACTTATGGAAGGGATTCAAATTTTGAACTCTTCATTCATGCGCCCACAACCATCATGGAAAGAAACCATCTCGTCAACACAAAGGAGTATTGAAGACCCTATTCGAAATTCAAAGAATTCCCATAAGAGCATCACTAAAGAAAGGAAGAATCACCACAATTAATTGCTTTCACACCTCTCATTAAATGCTGAAATTTTCTCTCCTCATTTGTAATTGGCGCCTAGGGGCAAATGACCACCTTGCCCACCCTCTATCTTGCCTATAAATGTAACCTGCCTCATGTACTCTCGTTAACTTTTGATGAAATAACATTGTCTATTAGTTTCCTAGGTTAATTGCTTGTGTTAGTGGTAGAATTCTCCTTTAACTGAGCCCCTCTCCCTTCTTCCAACTCTTCCACTGAAACCCTAAGAATCTCTCCCCTTTGTTCATGTGCGCAACCACAAGGAGAACTTCTCTCACCCTCGGTTTGGAGCAAGAAGGAGATCACCCCTCGGCCTCATGGAGTCTTCATCCTCTTCGGCTAAGTCTCTTCTCTTAATCTCTTCATTTGGTTTTGAGAACTCTTCTCTACACTAATTCTTGATTACATAACTTGTAGCTTGCGCTTGGAGTGGGTCTAGGAGGGGCGCCCCCCCCCCCTCTTTAGTTAACTTAGGATTAGCAACGGAACTTGTGAGGCTTAACCTCACCCCTTGATCTTCGTCTGTATTACAATCCGTGACTTGTACGGATCTTCTGTGATTGCTTGTAAGCTCCACCCTACACCTTCCATCAGAGTTGGACCGGTGAAGATCGAGAAGTACAGTACTTCTATTCTCAAGGACTACACTGTAAGTTTATTTCCAGCAATTTACTTTTTGCATTTACAGCTTTCCTTAGTTTAATTCTCGGATTTCCCGTTACTATATAAAATACAAAAAAAATTAGTTTTCAAATCTCGTTAGTCAAAATCGGGTTTCTCTTATTATCTACATATTATCAAAACCGATTTCAAAATTCATTGTTTGAATGCTTTAGACCCCTCTGTCCTACATCAGAGGAGGCCCCTCCCCCACGTCGCCCACTCCCGCGTAGCCATGAGGACGACGAAGTCCGCCGGCTCACGCGCATCGACCCACCTATTTTGAATGGTAGTCTCGACCCCCGTGTGTTCCTTCATTGGGCTATGGCTGTTGACAATTATATTGAGTGGAGTGCCATGTCCGACCACCTCAAGGTCAGCTATGTCGGTCTCCTACTTACTGGCCCCGCTCGGTTGTATTGGACGAACGTAGAGCGTTAGCTCGTCGATCAGCGTCTTCCCTCCATTACTCGGTGGGACGAGATGTGTTATAGGCTGAAGGAGAAGTATGTGCTTTCCTACATATAGACAACAACTTCTCAATTTGTATTGCGCCATTACCCAAGGTTTTGATTATGTCGACAAGTACCACTCGCTTCGACGAACTCGGAATTAGGTGCAACCTTAAGGATGACCCGACCTTCACCTTGTCCCGCTTCAAGCGTGGCTTCCGCGATGAGATTCGTTGTATGCTGCCTTCCCACGGCCTAGACTCGGTTATCCTGACCCTTCACCATGCTCCCGATATTGAGTAGGACCTGCGTTCTGTGCGCCCTCGCGTGGAGTTGGGTCCCCCGCGTCGCGCTGCATAGATGCCTCCGGCGCCAGCCCCGCCTCCTCGTCTCGAGGCGCCCCCTCATCCGAACTACACGGGCCCTCGTCAGCCACCACGTGATGCTCCCCAAGAAGCGCCGCCACAATGCTTGACTTGGGAGGAGAAGGGCAAGGTGCCCATCTCTGCCATGCCACCCGGTCCTTACTGCCATTGTGGTCAAACCGGTCACTTCAACTGGGATTGTCCACATCGTTCTCTCCATATTGCGACCGCCCCGCGTGACCCGTGCCCTCAGCTCGTTGTTTCTCACGTGCCTCCCTCAACCCAAGAGGTCGGCCCATAGTGTTACTCCGACGAGGAGTCGAGCCCGTGTCCCACCATGGTGGTCGCTGCTGCACCCATGTCCACAGCCCCCCTCCATCCAAAGATTGGAAGCACACCAGTATCTTTTGCACTTATATCAACTGTAATGGGCACTCTTGCAAGATTCTGATTGATGGAGGTAGCAGCCTCAACGTCATCTCTTAGACGGCGGTCACCCGTTTTGGCCTCCCCTTCGAGCCGCACCCTCGGCCTTACTCAATTGCTTGGGTTGACGCATGTAGCCTCCCCATCACCCACCGTTGCCAGGTTCCCATCTATTTTGGTGACTATACCGAGAAGGTGTGGTGCGATGTTACGTCTATGGATGTCGCCCATGTCCTCCTCGGTCGGCCTTGGCTCTACGACCATGACATCATACACTATGGCCGTTCCAACACTTACGTCTTCTAGCATGGGGGGCTTAACATCTGTTTGACACCGGCTCCGCCCAAGGAGTTGCGGGCCTCAACATCCAAAGACCTCATCACCCCCGCACCATCTACCCAACCTGCACCTAAGGCAGTCGCCTTGGTCCAACCCAGCTCCCTCGTCCATGAGGCCCATGATACCAAAGTGGTCTATGTCCTTATGATCCGCGAGGTCTCTCCCGCTATTCTGCCTCCGTAGGCCCCTTTGCCAATGGAGGTTACTGCCTTGTCGGAGTAGTTCTCCGACATTTCCCCGGTCGATCTCCCCATTGGCCTATCCCCAGCCCATGACATCCAGCATGTCATTGACCTCGTCCCTGGGGAATCATTACCCAACCTTCCCCATCACCGTCTTAACCCTACCGAGCATACGGAGTTCAAGCGACAGGTTGATGACCTTCTAGCCAAGGGTTTCATCCGTGAGAGTCTCAGCCCCTGCATCATTCCAGCCCTTCTTACGCTCAAGAAGGATGGTTTGTGGCGGATGTGTATTGATTGCCGGGCAATCAATCGCATCATGGTTAAATACCGGTTCCCCATTCCATGCCCGGATGACATGCTTGACCTCATCTCCGGCGCGTGTTGGTTCAGCAAGCTTGATCTCCGGAGCGGCTACCACCAGGTCTGCATCCGCGAGGGTGTCGAGTGGAAGATGGCCTTCAAGATGAAGGACGGCCTCTACGAGTGGCTTGTGATGCCCTTCGGCCTTACTAATGCGCCCTACATTGGGAAGTTCATGGTTGTCTACTTCGACGACAACCTCATTTACAGCCGCTCTCGTGATGACCACCTGGAGTACCTTCGGTTGACCTTCAACATCCTGTGCAAGGAATGCTTGTTCCTTCACGCCAAGAAGTGCTCGTTCCTTAAAACCCAGGTTCAGTTCCTTGGGTTCATTGTGTCGGATCAAGGTCTCATGGTTGACCCCACAAAAATCGAGTCATTCGCCATTGGCCGGAGCCTGAGTCTGTCACCAAGGCCCGTAGTTTTCTCGGCCTCGCAGCCTTCTACCACCATTTAATTTAGGGGTTTAGCACCATCGCTTCCCCTATTAAGTCCTGCACCAAACACGAGGCTTTTTCTTGGATCCCCGTGGCTAGTCGTGCCTTCGTAGCTCTCAAGGACATCATGACCTCGGCTCCTGTCCTCCATCTCCCTGACTTCTCGAAGGTCTTCGAGGTCGCATACGATGCCTCTGGCACCGACATCGGCAGTACCCTTAGCCAGGAGGGCCACCCCATCGCCTTCTTCAGCGAGAAGCTAAACGAGGTGCGGCAGCGATACTCCACTTACGACAAGGAGTTCTACGCCATCGTCTAGTCCCTCCGGCAGTGGCATCACTATCTCCTCCATAAGGAGTTCGTTCAATTTACTGACCCCCAGGCCCATTCCTTCCTTAATGCGCATAAGAAGCTTGCCCCTCGCCACGCGAAGTGGGTCGAGTTTCTTCAGCAATATAACTTTGTGATCACCCACAAGGCCAGAAAGGGGAACGTGGTGGCCGACGCCCTCAGTCGCATCCATTCCCTATTGTGTGTTTTGTCCATGTCGATCCCCACGCTGGCCCATGTCCGCGATGAGTACGCCGATTGCCCCGCTTCGGACCCACTTTTGCCTGGTTCCATGCCACTGACCCCCCTAGACCTACCTTACCATGTCCATGATGGTTACCTCGTGTTCGGTAATTCATAACGCCCACGAATATAGGTAGGCATTTCCCGCAAGTGCACGAGTCTATCGAAGTAATAAAACATCGATCCCATAGGGACTAATGGGCAAGTACCGATAGATCTCGAAATTGCTAGCTAGATTACGTTGAAATTGATGAAGTTTAAGATGATGAAATAATTAAATGCGCAAAACGTAAATGGAAGAAATCACACGAGAGGATTACAATGAGGAGATGCATCAGGATATACGTTCACCGCTTTGACTTCTTACAGTTGAATAGTTAAACTCTATTGCCAATGTCCTATCTAGTTCAAGGGATTCAACTTCCTTTGTCACGTAGGTAGCTCCCCTCCAATAACCTCGTCCGCTCCCACATACTAGATTATCAGTCCAATCCGTAGGCTTCTGGCGCGCCGTCAGACTAGAGTTTCCCCACTACGTCTAAGCTCCTTATAATCCCCTTAAGTAAGTACAGATCCACAAGTGAGTTAAAACTCCTAGAGATGCTAATTAACAAACCTCACTTAAGTTGATTAAAGGCTCAACTCCCTTTTGGGTAGTGTAGGCATAGCACACCAACAAAATGGATAAACCCTCAACCAAATGGATCTGACACGCGGTCGGACTAGAGTCTCCCCGCTACGTCTAAGCTCCTTATAACCCCGTCAAGTAAGTACAGTTCCGCAAGCGAGTTATCTCCTAGAGAAGCTGACTTACAAACCTTAGTAGAGTGATTAAAGGTTCAAGCATGCACTTCCGAATAATGCATCCCTATAATTCCACGAGTAAGTACAATTTTGCAAGCGAGTTTCCTCCTAGAGAAGTTGATTGACAAACCTTACTAGATTGATTAAAGGCTCAAGCGTATCCCTTCGGATAATGCTTCCCAATAGTCCCATGAGTAAGTACAGATCCGCAAGCGAGTTAAAACTCCTAGAGATACTGATTAACAAACCTCACTCAGGTAACTAAAGGTCAAGCATGCTCTTTGGGGTTACGCAGGCAATGCATGCTCATTAAATTCCATCATTAGTAATTCAAGGTGGGTGCTCCCTATTCTGCGATCCTTTAGGCTCCTAGTGGTATACGCAGCTATTCCTAATATGAAGATCCATTCAAACCTCGGCTCAGACCAAATATTTTGGAATAAAACACACAATGGCACCTTTACCATCAGGTCAGCCTATGAGGGCCAAATTCAGGAAACTGAGGTCCCTTGGAAACACTTGGTTTGGTTCAAAGAGAGGATCCCCCGATTCTCCTTCCTAATGTGGCTCCTTTGTCTTGACCGGTTGAGTACCAAGGGAACACTACATAACTGGGGTATTGTGCAAGACTCCACTTGTGTTTTTTGCAAGGCTCACTTGGAAACCATTAATCACCTATTCCTACAATGTGGTGTCTTCATGGACTATTGGCGATTAATCAAGAGGGCCTGCAAAATCTCATATGTTGGACATTCGTGGGGTGATCTAATTAATGCCCTTCTGGTCTCCTGGGGGCTTGGAGACTCGGCCCAGCATTACGTGCACAAGCTATTATTTACTAGGGCTGTTTATTATATTTGGAGGATTCGCAACAATCACATCTTCAAAACCCGAAATGACTTTAACTACAGGATAGTTATGCACTCTCTCACAATGTTGGTCTCAGATGTTAAATCAAAGATCATGTCTCATAACAACCAGGCGGATCACGATTTTCAAACTCTTAATCGTCTAAAAGCATGGGCAGCCCAATTTCTAGACTGAGAATGCACGCCAACATTTCAATATTTTTCATTTCTTATGCAGGCTTTGGTTATGAGATGCGGCAACAATCTTCCTTCCTGTCTCTCGGGGGACCGCACATGCCGCTAGCGCAGGGGATGATCACGTACTAGTATCTCAGGGGGGAGCTGCAGCTAATAGGCGCTACACTCATAAGTCCGCATGCTCTCCAAATTCTTGGATGCTCTCGGCGTGTCTCAGCTGCTGGCAAATGAGGCTTGGAGGGAATAACTGATGGACAGCAAACCAGTTGCATCACATGGACAGTGAAGCTCGCTCCGGGCCATTGCTGGCGGTTGCAATATTGCTCTATATATACTTCAATGCTTGTGGGTAGAAAATTTAATGTGTATCTTTGCGAGTTGTATTGTGTACTAGTGTACCCATTTTTTGGTCTCCCCTTTTGTTTTGGTTTTTCTAGTAACTGGTTGTATGTAGCACAGGATTCACGCGCTAGAAAATACAGGGGAAACTCTGTCAAATTTTTTTCTAGTAGGGTACTAAGAAAGATTGGGGTATGAGTGATTGTATCTAATTTGTAAATATCTTCTTTGGAATACAATATCAAAATTCTTGCCTTTGGCAAAAAAAAAAGAACTTTGGAGTAATAGAGTCAAACCATTGTAATTAGTAATTCATGAAGGGCTACCCCACATCCTGATTTAGTGTTTAGCCTAACATGTTCATGGTGAAAGCGTAATCAACATACTCAAACATAAACATCAAGCGTAAAACCAGAATTGCGCAGGAGTTGTAACAGAAAGGTAACATCATGCTATGTGTTGGTGTTTATGCCCTGCAGACCAATGTTTGGACATGGTCGGGCATTGTTTAAATGTACTTTGATATAATTATTATTCTCTATAAAGGCATGGTCGTTATTATGCAGACTTCTGTAACTGCGTTGATGTATTGAGTTGCATAAATAATGTCCCAGGAGTTTGGATTGGATCCATTCTCATAAGCTATCCCTAGTCAAGGTACCTTAGCAGATAAGGGACAGCTTTGGTACATGTGAGAGTGGTGTATGGGTTGGTTAAGTGTGGGGTACAGTAACGCAGGCATACAGGTGCATTGGATGCACTGGAGTGATCCACCGTGAGGATTGACTTGTCTAGTCAACAAGTCAATCTCACATGCAAGAGGTTTGCATTGATCCTTAGACTTGAGGTATTCATGTCTAGATTTGATGATGGGTATGCTTTGATACAGTCTTACATCTCTCCGTAATTGGGAGACCAAAACGACTGACATTGGGCATGTCATAAGTCATGTAGAGACCTGGATGACCAATAGTAGGATTTGCCCCTTCCTTATTGGAAGCATGATATCCACTCGGGGGCGCCCCACCTTATTGGTGCATGACAGGAATGTGTGGCCACACTTGTTGAGTCATGACCAATGCATTGGATTGATAAACTTGAGACTAATCCAATGGCAAGATATCAGTTTAGGCAAAGGGATCTATAATGCAATGGGAATCCTCGTTGCTTGTTAGGAGTTGTTGCCATAATGACTTAAGTCCTATGACATGGGTAGTAGTTGTTGGGGTATGCCCTTAAGGCTAATGTTTGAGGCCTTGGGATTATATCAGTATCATGTATAAACTCTATGTTTATAAAGGCAATGGTTGTTATTCAGGTTATTGCATCATCTGCTGCAATATGTATACTTCTGAATAATGTCTCAATGCTGTTCAGCTTGGCTGACATGCAGTTTTGTCCTTAGTCGAGATATCTTGGTGAACATGAGACAGCCTTGATATGATTGAGACTAATATGTGTTCTAATCTTATAGGATGCTTCGAGCATGGAATAAGATGTAGACTCATGGGTACATTGGATGTACTGGACAGACCCTACTTAGGATATTCAATTGCTTGTCACAATGTGAATAATCCTTATATGCAAACAAGTGGCATATTTCCTCTGACTTGAGATCACTTCTGTTTCTAAATGATGATTGGCATTGTTTTGAGGTAGTTCAATATCATTTGAAACATAATGGTTATAGACTATCTTGGATAATGAGCATGAGTCATGTTAGGGCACTAGTGATAGATATAGGATTGCCGTCTCCTTGTTTGGAGTGTGATGTTCTATAGGGGCCCCCTGGATGAGATGGTTGAGAAAGTGTATGGCCATACCCAGATGACTATGTTCATCTGATCTAATCATTCTCATCATATTGGAATTACAGGCTTGACACGCTTGTCCAATAAGAACATCCAGTGGCAAAGGAAACACATATGTCAAGTGACTTGGGTTCACACTTGTGCTGTGGTTTGGGTGTAGTCTTGGAAGACTCTTTCCTTTATATCGGGAGACAGTGATGTGTTGCTAGATACCCCTCACTGATCGTGATAACGTAAGTTATCGTTACCGACATTTAAAGGAAACCCTCAGGGTCGCACAATTTGATGATATGGCTTACTTATGTCAGATCGTGTGGACTGAATTGTTTTGGTTCAGTTTAATGGGATTTAAACTCTGATTGTAAGTGAGATCTGGTCTGATCATGTTTGATTGATTAGGGCTTGAGATCGGTAAGCTTCGATCGAGAGAATTGATGCTAGATCGGTGAGATCAAGAGCATCAAGAGATGAATGGTTAGATCTTGAACCTTTTGGTTTTATATGATCTAGACCAATGCTTGGTTTAATTTGGTCTTTGAACCAAATCCAATTGAACCGGCTCATCAAGTGAGTGCATGGTTCAAAGAGGAGAACATTGCGATTTGTTCACTAAACGTGAACACTTGAACGTGTGAGGGTTTACTATTTTTGGAAGTCATGCTTTCCAAAATGGGTAGCACGCCTCACGTTTGAAGGATCGCCCCTATTCTCGCCTCTTCCTCTCGACGCCTCTCTCTCGTGTGGTGAGTCTTCACTCAAAGGAGAAGAGAACAAAAACCAAGAGATCATCTCATCTTCCCTTCAAGCGATCAGGAGACTTGGAGATCCTTGCTAGCACAAGGAACGACAAGGAGAAAGCTTTTTCTCATCTTGTGTGCATCACCTTTGGAGGAGAGCCGCTCGCCCTCTTGCTTCCAAGTTGCCATCCAAGCAATGGCAATGGTATGATCCCCTTCTTGATCTATACAAATTGTTAAGTTGATCTACGTTCATACATGCGATCCTAGGAAATCCTAGATTCCGCCCATGCAAGTTTTTATATGCGCATGCTTTAGGGTTTCGCCCCCTTGCTAGGAACTTTCAATTGGTATCAGAGGCAGGTTCCTTGTATGATTCATATGATTGCTTATATGTCTTCCTTGTTTGCGCTGATTAGTAGATCTAAAAGATCATGCGAAAATATGATGTATGCTTTACATTGGCGCATGTATATAGTTGGCGCTTGTTGTAGTTTTTTCTCAAAACATTACTTGCGCGCCCCTCATTAGATCTAAGCGCCTACTTCAAAAGCTTAGAAGGGTTATTAGGGTTGAAGTCATCGTCCAGTCTAGACCCAACAGTCTGATCAGACTATCTGACAGCCTAGATGGGTCGACCAGATGGCACCTATGCACAAGCATGAGGTGGCTATAGGTCGACTGCTGAAAGGCGTGTAGCGATGTCTGATTGAGACAACCGATGAACGCTCATGATTAAGGCCCGGGGTCACACCCGCTTGCCAGAACTCATGAGGGACGTTCAGCCCTTCACGCATGCATTGTTGACCATGAGGTCGACTCAAGTCGGTTATGACTTGGTGCATGCAAGGGCAGTGGGTCTGACTAGGTCTGATGAGTGGATCCCTATTAATGGACCGTTGTAAGGTAGTAGGGCACATAAGGAAATAAAATGAAGCCAATGGGTTTTTCGAAAATTTTATTTTCTTGAATGGATCACATGATGTTTGTATAACATGAATGATTGTCTATTTAATCTTATGTGGGCTGCCTAAATTTAATATGTGCTGTGCTGGGGCCTGCGTGCCTAGATTATTATTTGTAAATTATTATTGTGATCTGCGCATCACATTTTAATTAATTTATAAAGTGTAATTGACCTGCAAGTCAATCATGTCTAGATAGATTAAATTGTAATTTAATCAGATATGAGCACACAGCACACTTGACAGAGGCGCATGCAGCAAGTGGCTTCACCAGTGGGAGGTCTAGGGTTCGACTCTAGGACAGGCGCATTTTACCTGGTGGGCGCACCTGAGCTGCAGTGGGCGCATGGGCCCGGGTTGGGCCAGATGAAATGCTAAAGACCCATGAAGAGCTCAAGTGAAGACTTAAGTTAATTAAGGTCTTACTTAGGCTTAATGGGCTTTTACCACATAAGATCATCATGCTTTTAATTTACTGTTTAAGTAATTTAATAACTGCATGATTTATTCTTCTGCTATCACCATAGGATTTGAATGATAGTAAGAAGATAAAAGGACCGTTAAAATCCAACGTTAAATATCAAGCACGTAAGCCTTCTGACGCGAAACCTCACTGTTCTGACTATCGTTGGGGCCGTGTTGTACCCACTCAGTGGGCACGCCCATCTATCTTCAGACGGTGTGTGATTACACCTGCGTGTTACAGAGAAGGGATTTATCGCTTCTCGTTGCTCAGCATAGCACGTGGTGGTCCAGGGAGTAGGTCGGGTCAGCTTGACCATGTAGGCTACATATTGAGCATATGGTAGCTATATGGAGGCAGCCATCTGTGGGATCAGAGACTGTGTTGTACCAACTCAGTTGGCACAGTCTGCTGGATTGCCCAGATGAAGGGGAATCGCACGGGTTGGCGATTGGCAGGGATTGCCTACCAGAAATTAGTGCTTGTACTCTCTGTGCATCTTATCTCGCCTGAGCGGGACGCGGAGACCAAGTATGAAATCTGGATCCCATCTCACTAAAAGAGTTTTACTCTTTCGGACTGTTTTACTGGATTTTTCAGTCAGATAAAATAGTGAGAAAATAATCATTCTTAAGTCCTGAATTGATTCTAACATTGATACTGACCTTGCTGTTCTTGCATTGTTGTAGATTACTGCAGCAACGAACACCACAGTGTTCAATGTGCGATCCCTACTGGAAAGGGAGAAGTTTGCTAGGCCAAACTTCTCAGACTGGTATGGACACCTTAAGATTGTTCTTAAGGCTAAGAGAAAACTGTATGTCCTCGAGACGGCTATACCGCCTCAACCCGCTGCGAACGCCGCAAGGGCGGTTCGGGAAGCTTATGAAAAGCATGTCAATGATAGCATTGATGTCGCTTGCCTTATGCTAGCGTCTATGACGCCACAGCTGCAGCGTCAGCATGAGGATTTATCTGCTATAGAAATTATAGCAAACCTCAAGATGCTGTATGCTGCACAGGCAAGGACTGAACGCTATAACTTGACAAAACTTTTCTTTCAGAGCAAACTGACTGAAGGGAGTCCAGTGGGAGCTCACGTACTCAAGATGATTGGGTACAAGGAGGCTCTAGAGAAACTGGGACACACCATCAATCAGGAGCTTGTTGTAGACATCATCCTGCAGTCTCTCCCGGCCTCTTTCGATCCATTCATTATTAATTTTAATATGAACAAGATCGACTGTATGCCGGCAAAGTTACTGAACATGCTCTTGACTACAGAGCAGACTCAGTCTCGTGAGAAGGGAACGCCTTCATCCTCTGTCCTAATGGTTCCTTCTAGGAACAAGAAGAAGGGGAAGAAGGGCAAAGCCCCTGTCAAGAGCTACAACAAGGCTCTGAAACAAAAGGTAAAGCGGTCATAGGAATACAGATGTTTCCATTGTGGCCAGCTAGGTCACTGGAAAAAGGACTGTAAAGCGCTCCAAGGAGATAAGAAGGGAAGCAACCCTTTCGCTTCTGGCTCAGGTATTTTCGTGACTGAAGTCATGGTATCTTCTTCTTCTATTTCATGGGTGTTAAACACTGCATGTGGAGTTCACATTTGTTCAAATGTACAGGAACTCAAGAGAAGAAGACAGGTGGGACAGCATGAGGTGGACCTACGAGTAGGAAACGGGGCACGGGTTGCTGCTGTTGCTGTAGGAGAATATCACATCTCTTTACCATCTGGTCTTGTGTTAGAACTGGACAATTGTTATTTTGTACCGAGCATAACTAAGAATATTATCTCTATTCCTGCTCTTGTCAGGAAAGGGTTTTCCTTTGAATGCAAGATTTCAAAGTGTTATATTTCTTTTGATAATATTGTTTATGCTACCGGGTCGATTAACAATGGGTTATTCATGTTGGACATGAAATGTTCTATACAGCAGATTGATATGAAGAAAGCCAAGTATGCTGATGACAGCACCTTGCTATGGCATAGTCGTTTAGGCCATATTAACAAAAAGCGCATTAAGCGGTTGCATGACCATGGACTGCTGGGATCATTCTCCTATGAGGAGCTTGATACATGCAAAGCTTGTTTATTGGGTAAAATGACGAAGTCTCCTTTTTCCAACAAAGGTCAAAGGGCTTCAGGTTTACTTGACCTCATTCACAGTGATGTGTGTGGGCCATTTCGTAAACATGCCAGAGGTGGCTATTCATACTTCATTACCTTTACTGATGATTTCAGTAGGTATGGTTATGTCTATCTAATGAGACATAAGAGTGAATCTTTTGACAAGTTCAAAGAGTTCAAAAATGAAGTACAAAATCAGCTAGGCCGAAATATTAAGGCACTTCACTCAGATCGAGGTGGAGAATACTTGAGTCGAGAGTTTACTGACTATCTGAAGGAGTGTGGGATTATCTCACAGCTCACTCCGCCAGGAACACCGCAATGGAATGGTGTGTCCGAGAGGAGAAATAGAACCTTACTGGATATGGTTCGTTCTATGATGAGTCAGGCTACTCTACCTTACTCCTTTTGGGGATTTGCACTGGAAACAGCTGCAAAGGTACTAAACCGAGTGCCATCCAAGGCCGTTTCAAAGACTCCATATGAGTTATGGTATGGGAAACAGCCGAGCTTGACATTTATTAAGATCTGGGGTTGCGAGGCTTATGTCAAAAAGCTCGCCTCTGGGAAACTAGAGAGCAGATCTGAGAAATGTATCTTTGTCGGTTACCCTAAAGAAACAAAGGGTTATTATTTCTACGATCCCAAGGAGAACAAAGTATTTGTTGCTCGGACGGCTATTTTTCTTGAGAAGGAATTTCTTCTGCAAGAAGCCAGTGGGAGAGAAATAAAGTTGGATGAGAATCCAGAAGAAGGACAAAGTAGTCCAGCACAGTTGGATGAGCCTGAGCCAGTAGATCAGGTTACTGAACAACCTGAGGCTCAGATATCACGGGAACCGCGAAGATCGGGAAGGATCCGTCGACAGCCTGAGCGCTATGACGGAGTCTACATCATTGATGATGAACCCCTCACTTATGCGGATGCGGTCAGTGGACCGAAATCAGCGAGATGGCTTGAAGCTATGCGAGCCGAGATGGACTCCATGTCAGATAACCATGTCTGGGATTTGGTTGATCCGCCTCCGGGAGTAATCCCTATAGGCTGTAAGTGGATCTTCAAGAAGAAGATTGACATGGATGGTAATGTGGTTACCTATAAAGGCAGGCTAGTTGCGAAAGGTTTCAAACAAATCTACGGGATAGATTATGATGAAACTTTCTCTCCTGTAGCCATGTTCAAGTCTATTCGGATTATTCTCGCGATAGCGGCATATTATGATTATGAGATCTGGCAAATGGATGTGAAGACCGCTTTCCTTAATGGAAAACTAGAAGAGGATGTGTATATGACACAACCTGAAGGTTTCACTAATCCATCATATCGTCATAAAATATGCAAATTAAAGAAGTCCATTTATGGACTTAAACAAGCATCAAGAAGCTGGAATATTCGTTTTGATGAATCAATCTGTGAATTTGGTTTCATCAAGAATGAAGATGACCCGTGTGTATATAAGAGGTTTAGTGGGAGCGTGATTACTTTCCTAGTCCTCTACGTCGATGATATCTTGATCATTGGAAACGATATTCCTGAACTGCATGCCGTCAAAGCATGGTTAAGAAAATGTTTCCAGATGAAAGATTTAGGAGAAGCAGCCTATGTATTAGGTGTGAAGATCTACAGAGATAGATCAAAGAGGCTTCTCGGGCTGTGCTAGAGTACTTACATCGATAAAGTCCTGGAGAGATTCCATTTAGAAAATTCTAAAAGAGGATATCTTCCAATCAGACATGGTCTGAATCTTTCAAAGAGTCAGTGTCCACAAACACAGACTGAGAAAGATGAAATGGACAATACGCCTTATGCTTCGGCTATTGGGTCCATTATGTATGCGATGTTGTGTACTCGCCCAGACGTCGCTTACAGGTTAAGCGTGACCAGTCGATTCCAAAGTAATCCAGGGAAGGCACACTGGATTGCGGTCAAGAACATTTTGAAATATCTTCGGAGGACCAAAGATATGTTCTTGATATATGGAGGTCAGGAAGAACTCAGTATTGAAGGATATACAGACGCTTCGTTCCAATCTGACCAGGATGATTTCCGATCGCAATCAGGCTATGTTTTTAGCTTGAATGGAGGAGCAGTGGTGTGGAAAAGTTTCAAACAGTCAATTGTTGCTGATTCCACAACAGAAGCCGAGTATGTTGCAGCCTCATAAGCATCCAAGGAGGCAGTGTGGATTCGTAAGTTCGTTGAGGAACTTGGTGTTGTTCCTTCGAGTGCAGATCCTTTGGTTATCTTCTGTGATAACACTGGAGCAATAGCACAAGCAAAGGAACCACGGTCGCACCAGAAGTCCAAGCACATACAGAGAAGGTTTCACTTGATCCGGGAGATCATTGATCGTGGCGAGATCAAAATCTGCAAGGTTCATACAGATGACAATCTAGCTGACCCGCTTACAAAGCCTCTGGCGCAGCAGAAGCATGAGAAGCACTGTAATAATATGGGTTTGAGATTTCTCAACCATTAGATTAAGTGCAAGTGGGAGATTGTTGGGGTATGCCCTTAAGGCTAATGTTTGAGGCCTTGGGATTATATCAGTATCATATATAAACTCTATGTTTATAAAGGCAATGGTTGTTATTCAGGTTGTTGCATCATCTGCTACAATATGTATACTTCTGAATAATGTCTCAATGCTGTTCAGCTTGGCTGACATGCAGTTTTGTCCTTAGTCGAGATATCTTGGTGAACATGAGACAGCCTTGATATGATTGAGACTAATATGTGTTCTAATCTTATAGGATGCTTCGAGCATGGAATAAGATGTAGACTCATGGGTACATTGGATGTACTGGACAGACCCTACTTAGGATATTCAATTGCTTGTCACAATGTGAATAATCCTTATATGCAAACAAGTGGCATATTTCCTCTGACTTGAGATCACTTCTGTTTCTAAATGATGATTGGCATTGTTTTGAGGTAGTTCAATATCATTTGAAACATAATGGTTATAGACTATCTTGGATAATGAGCATGAGTCATGTTAGGGCACTAGTGATAGATATAGGATTGCCGTCTCCTTGTTTGGAGTGTGATGTTCTATAGGGGCCCCCTGGATGAGATGGTTGAGAAAGTGTATGGCCATACCCAGATGACTATGTTCATCTGATCTAATCATTCTCATCATATTGGAATTACAGGCTTGACACGCTTGTCCAATAAGAACATCTAGTGGCAAAGGAAACACATATGTCAATTGACTTGGGTTCACACTTGTGCTGTGGTTTGGGTGTAGTCTTGGAAGACTCTTTCCTTTATATCGGGAGACAGTGATGTGTTGCTAGATACCCCTCACTGATCGTGATAACGTAAGTTATCGTTACCGACATTTAAAGGAAACCCTCAGGGTCGCACAATTTGATGATATGGCTTACTTATGTCAGATCGTGTGGACTGAATTGTTTTGGTTCAGTTTAATGGGATTTAAACTCTGATTGTAAGTGAGATCTGGTCTGATCATGTTTGATTGATTAGGGCTTGAGATCGGTAAGCTTTGATCGAGAGAATTGATGCTAGATCGGTGAGATCAAGAGCATCAAGAGATGAATGGTTAGATCTTGAACCTTTTGGTTTTATATGATCTAGACCAATGCTTGGTTTAATTTGGTCTTTGAACCAAATCCAATTGAACCGGCTCATCAAGTGAGCGCATGGTTCAAAGAGGAGAACATTGCGATTTGTTCACTAAACGTGAACACTTGAACGTGTGAGGGTTTACTATTTTTGGAAGTCATGCTTTCCAAAATGGGTAGCACGCCTCACGTTCGAAGGATCGCCCCTATTCTCACCTCTTCCTCTCGACGCCTCTCTCTCGTGTGGTGAGTCTTCACGCAAAGGAGAAGAGAACAAAAACCAAGAGATCATCTCATCTTCCCTTCAAGCGATCAGGAGACTTGGAGATCCTTGCTAGCACAAGGAACGACAAGGAGAAAGCTTTTTCTCATCTTGTGTGCGTCACCTTTGGAGGAGAGCCGCTCGCCCTCTTGCTTCCAAGTCGCCATCCAAGCAATGGCAATGGTATGATCCCCTTCTTGATCTATACAAATTGTTAAGTTGATCTATGTTCATACATGCGATCCTAGGAAACCCTAGATTCCGCCCATGCAAGTTTTTATATGCGCATGCTTTAGGGTTTCGCCCCCTTGCTAGGAACTTTCAGTAGTGATGTGTTGCTAGATACCCCTCACTACTTATGATGTTTACATCATTGCCATCGTCATATGGATCCTACGGGGTCACACGCAATAGACTCTTGACGTTGCTTTAATCAGAAGCCTTATGATCAAGTTATTGGATAACTTGGATCAATTTGGAAGATTTCATCAGCGCCAATGGGTCTGATGAGTTGGAAGAAAGTTATTGGAGCCAAACTTCATTTTTGGCAGGTTGACCCGAAATTGACCTTAATTGGTCACATTTGGATTAGAGTTGCATTGGATTAGATCCAATGGCTTAATCAACCTATGCCATGAAGTTTGGGCTAGCTCATTATCCAATGAGGCCCAATAATTAGTTGTCATGAAGAGGGAATTGGCTTAAAAGGGTATAATGGGGAGAAATCTCACCCCATTGGCGCCTAGGGGCATAATGGGGTGAGGGAGGCGCCTTTGCTTCATTATGGATGTAAAGGGCGCCTATCCCCTCTTCCTTGGATCGAATACTTTTCTCTAAGGCAAGTCTTGGGGCTAATATGGCTTGAGAACTTTTATGGGAAGTTCCTAGGCGCATATGGATATAGGGAAGAGGTATATGGTAATGTCTTGGAGACTTACCTTACCTCAAACCCTAGTTTCTCCCAAGACACCACCCAAGCCGAATTCCTCTTGCATGTTGCGCCTAGCCACTTCTCCTTTGATGGTAAGAATGCATTTGAGGCATGTCTTGGGCTGATATAGTGCTTGGACATTTATGGATAGGTTGAATGAGGTTTATGGTAAAGTCTTGGAGACTTTCCTTGCCTCAAGACACCTCATCATAGCCATGCACTTGGCATGATCCTCGCCCTTGCCCAAACCGCCTCTAGTCCTATTTATAGGACCCCTTGTCGCCCCCTCTTGGGTTCCCTTCCTTGAAGACATGAGGTCTCATACACAAGGAGGCGTGGAGGCTTAAGGTGGCGACAACTTGAGAGCTTGGAGCTCTCCTTCTTCATCAAGGAGCGCAATCTTCTTCCATAGCCGCAAGTTCTTCTTCTTCTCCCTCTCTTCTTGGCGCAAGGACTCTTAGTGTTTGGTGGCATCTCCTTGCCACAAGCCCTCTCCGTTCCTTGGCCATAGGCGCACCTTGCTTGAAGGTGGCGCATACAAAGAAGAAGAAGGAAGCACTTGGCGCATCGTCTTCCTCCTCATCTCTTCTTGGCGCTTTCATCTTGGAGGTGGCGCAAGAGAACTGAAGGATCCCTAAGGCTTGATTCTCTTCCCGAGGCTAGCACCAAGCGTGGAAAGGAGCAATGATCAAGGAGTCGACGTGTGGATACTTGTATAGGGCGAGCACTTGATCGTCTTCGAACATGGCTTCAAGAACCGAGCAAGCAATAGAGGTATTATCCTTGTCACATCCTTGTGTTCTCCCTCGCATGGATCCTTGGGCAAAAGGAATATGTTTCGGGTGTAATGCTTCTGCTGCGTCCTGTGTAACATCCCTCAGAATCACACCCCACACGCATACAAGTAAAATACGGGGTTTCAAAAATTTTTACTCTTCCATTAAAACACAAGAAGAAAGCGGCATCGAAGGACATTACTACGGAACTGAAAACCGCACAGAACTGAATAGGATCGATTTACTAGGAAATAGAAATCCGGAAATCCAGAAAATCCGACAGCAAGTATAATAATTTACTGCTGCACAGACACGCATATCCTGGAATAAAACAGATGTCCACACTACACATATGTGGAAAACACAAATTCAGATATATTGCGGAATAAGAACAATAACTCTCAAATCGGACATTTCAGAATAAGAATAATTTCAAATCTCACGAATCCAAAACTCGTATCTAACAATTAAAACGAGACAACTATAATATAATATCCTGAAAACAGGCATAAGCCCTCAGGAGATAAAACGTATCATATAATTAAGTTAGGCACGCAGGCCTGACAGATTTTTTAGAAGACAACTCTTAGAAATTAAATAAAACATTAGCATCATAGTAAATTCGTGAATTAGCTGTAGCGATCACTGTCCCAATGTCTCACCTGAAAATATTTAAACAACGGGGGTGAGCTAAAAAGCTCAGTGAGTAAAAGACACTAAAAGCCATCCATAGTACACATCAAAAATATCATGCATAAGTTGAAATACATTTTTGTAACAGATAAGATAAATCAACTTAACATGCACACTCATATCAGAAACAAAACATAATCAAATACAGATACATATAACATTAGGCATCAAGCATGAAGTAGGATATAAGTATACCAACCCCTCCCTACTAAACACACTGCCTAACACATCTATAATACAGATCGAAACAGAACTACAGAAATCAGAACTGACAGACAAAAAATTAGAATTTTCAGAATCCAAACGGATAGTCTACATCGGAAACAGAAAGGCCACAGAAGGCCTGATGACCACAGAAGGTCTGACCCCACCTCTGCCGAGGACGAGACATGCATGCATATCAGAAACAGAATGGTAGAGGAGGTATCAGTGGGTGGCCCCCGTCTTGTCAGGACGTGGCACTCTGGCCTCCAAAACCCAGAACAGAATGGTAGAGGAGGTATCAGTGGGTGGCCCCCGTCTTGTCAGGACGTGGCACTCTGGTCTCCAATACCCAGAACAGAATGGTGGAGGAGGTATCAGTGGGTGGCCCCCGTCTTGTCAGGACGTGGCACTCTGGTCTCCAATACCCAGAACAGAATGGTAGAGGAGGTATCAGTGGGTGGCCCCCGTCTTGTCAGGACGTGGCACTCTGGTCTCCAATACCCAGAACAGAATGGTAGAGGAGGTATCAGTGGGTGGCCCCCGTCTTGTCAGGACGTGGCACTCTGGTCTCCAATACCCAGAACAGAATGGTAGAGGAGGTATCAGTGGGTGGCCCCCGTCTTGTCAGGACGTGGCACTCTGGCCTCCAATACCTATAACGGAACAGAAATAGTGTCTCAAGGGTCGTAGTAGACTATCAGCACCATTACAGCGCCACAGAAGGAGGGTAAGAACACAGAAGAGTGCTACACTAGGGCATAATTTTACAGAACAGATTATACTGAAACGGAGGAGTAGGACCAACCACTACTTAATTCTTACATCATGCCCAAAGTCTGACAAACCAAAAAATGACACACCCCAATATCCAGTCCTTAACAAATTACAATTTGCAGAAAATCAAAGCTGAACACACTTCATAATTTTTACCATCAACCAGAAGTAATATATGAGTGAATTCCTTAGATTTCATGCAACTATCCTTAATTCATGTCAGACCAGTCTATGTTCTCACAAAGGTTATAACACATTCAAAGTTTTCAGAAAATTCACAACATATAAACAGAACAGAAAATATTCACATAACAAACAATTAAACATAGAACAGAAACTATTCATGAAATAATTTCCTCAAAATTCCTAAAACCGTGAGCTATAAAATTACTGTAAGGGGCGCCAGTTTCAGAACCTTAACAGAACGTACAAATTTTATGTAAATAATTTCAGTCCCCCACTACAGATAATTTTAATTACACGTTCGTGAAGAAAATTGACAAAAGCCCCAAAATTGGCTCGAACCATGATTTTCGAAAATTCCTAAGTTCTTAGTTAAATCCCCAATTTTGTTTTCTCTAAAATTTCTCATCAAGCAAATAAATTTTAGAAGAACTACAGACCACAATTTAAGAGATTAAACCATACAGGCTAAATTTTTCTCACAATGGAATATTCGTCTAACCAAAACATAGCAGATTTATATTGTCAGATTGCAACATATATTTTTAGTCCAATTTCGAACCAAAGCTAGTCAATATTATATTCAAAATGAAGCTCTCTGAATCTAGTTTCCAATAAAACTGGTTTCGCAAAATTTCGAATTGTAGGCAGGAAGATATAAGGGTTCGAACATAGGTGGGTCAGAATTTCAGATTTCAAGAAAACAGATTCATATATCAGAATTACAACAAATATTTCAGATCCAATAACTAATCGAAAATAGGCGTTATGGGAGTCAAAATGAAGCTCTTCAAGCCTACGGTCTAATAAAACTGGTTTCACAGGATTTCGAGCTATACCTAGGGAGATACGAGAGTTCGAACACAAAAGGGTCAAGATTCTAGATTTTCAGAAAACAGATTTCGTAAGTTATATAACAATGCCGATTGCAACACGAATATAGTTCAGATGTGGTCCATATTACATAAGAATCAAATCTGAGCGAATCTAGTTTCATACAAAATTTGTTTCGTGTGATTTGGATCTATAGATCATGAGATATTGAGGTTAAAGCACAGTAAGGTCAGATTGGCGACTACAATTTTCAGCAAGACAAAATTTCTGAATCATCATGCATATTCAGATCCGACCTATAGAATAGAAAAACACAGGATCTACTTGCAGATTTTTGGTTCATACAGATAATTATTGCAAATAGGATTAGACTCCTTAGGATCGAATTACTCACCGAAAATCGCCCACAGAAAAAAAAAACGCCACAACAGAGGGTCAGGGATCTCCAGGAACTTCGTCCACCACCAGTCTGCCACCACCAGCGTCAGAAATTTGCAGGAGGCGCCAAACACAGTAAGGGGCGACAACCACAGGCGGCTAGGGCAAGAAACAACAAAAATCGTGAGGGAGAGGAGCTCTCACGAAATTTCTCTTTTTCTCCCACCCCAAACGGATCCAAGATCCAATAACCCAGTTAACTTAAGTGAAAATCGGTTTTAAGGGCTCACCTGGGCTTAACCACCATGCGCCACTCCAATAACACAGAAATATGCGCCACCATGGTGGAAGAATTCCAGGAGCAAAGAGTCAAGGTTGAGGGTTCGAAGCCCCAACCAAAATAATTATTTTTGCCCTGTAGGAAAAAGTCCTACAATTAGGCAAAAATCCCAAAACTTTAACAGATAAAAATACAGAAACAGAATTTCTAACCTTAAATCGTAATTCAGAAACTCGAGGGCGTTACATCCTCCCCCCCTTATAGAGCTTTAGTCCTCTAAAGCTGACCAAGCCCGTCACTGAACAGGTGAGGATGCTCCTTTCTCATATCTGCTTCAACCTCCCAAGAGGCTTCTTCAACAGACTGATTTCCCCAGATGACTTTCACAAGTGGAATAACCTTATTTCTCAGCACCTTCTCTTTTCTATCTTCAATTCTGAGAGGTTTCACCACAAAAGTCATGTTCTCTTCAAGCTGAAGAGGTTCCAACTCTAGAACATGAGAAGGATCAGAACAATATTTTCTGAGTGCAGATACATGGAACACATTATGGAGGTGTTCCAGTGATGGGGGCAGAGCAAGTCGGTATGCCACAGGTCCAACCCTCTCAATGATATCAAAGGGACCAATGTACCTGGGACTCAATTTTCCCCTCTTCCCAAATCTCATCACCCCTTTCATAGGTGAGACCTTTAGGAAAACATGCTCTCCCACCAAAAACTCAAGAGGACGCCGCCTCACATCAGCATAACTCTTCTGTCTATCCTGAGCAATCTTCATCTTTCTCTGAATTTCTCTAATCTTCTCAGTGGCTTCCTGAACAGCATCAGACCTTAGCACTGTTCTGTCCCCAGTTTCCTCCCAGCATATTGGTGTTCTGCATTTCCTCCCATATAGGGCCTCATACGGAGCCATCTGTATGCTAGAGTGAAAGCTATTGTTGTAGGTGAACTCTATCAGTGATAAGTCCAGATCCCACTCAACAGACCAGTCAACCACATAAGATCTCAGAAGATCCTCAAGTGTCTGAATAGTCCTCTCTGTCTGACCATCAGATTGAGGATGATATGCAGTGCTGAAACTCAGATTAGTTCCCAAATCTTCCTATAATTTCTTCCAAAACCTGGACAGAAATCGAGGATCATGGTCAGAGACAATGTCCAAGGGAACTCCATGCAATCTGACAATCTCATCGATGTACAGTTTTGCTAACCGATCCAAACTGTAAGTCATTTTGATCGGTAAGAAGTGAGCTGACTTCGTGAGTCTGTCCACAATCACCCATATGGCATCATGATTCCTTCTGGTATTGGGCAGTCCACACACAAAGTCCATACTGATATGCTCCCACTTCCACTGAGGAATAGGGAGAGACTGCATCAAACTGCCCGGCCTCTGATGCTCAGCCTTCACGGTTTGGCAAGTCAAACATCTGGACACAAACAAATGCACATCCTTCTTCATACCATGCCACCAGAAAGTCTTTTTCAGATCCTGATACATCTTGGTACTACCAGGATGAACGGTATACTTAGTGCAATGACTTTCCTTAAGAATTTCATTTCTCAACTCAGGGTCCTCAGGAACACAGACCCTTCCACGGAATCTGAGGAGACCATCATCCGACATACTGAAATTTGTTGGGGTATGCCCTTAAGCCTAATGTTTGAGGCCTTGGGAATGTATCAATATCATGTAATAAACTGTTATGTTTATATAGGCATGGTTGTTATTCAGTTAGCTACATTGTCTGCTGCAATATATGTTCTTCTGAATAATATCTCAAAGCTGTTCAGCTGGGCTGACATGCTGTTGTGTCCTTAGTCGATATATCTTGGTGAACATGAGACAGCCTTGATATGGTTAAGACTAATATGTGTTCTAATCTTATAGGATGCTTCGAGCATGGAATAAGATGTAGACTCATGGGTACATTGGATGTACTGGACAGACCCTACTAGGATGTTCAATTGTTTGTCGCAATGTGAATAATCTTTGAATATGACAAGTGGCACATTTCCTCTGACTTGAGATCACTTGTGTTTTCTAAATGATGATTGTCATTGTTTTGAGGTAGTTCAATATCATTTGAAACACAATGGTTATAGGCTATCTTGGATGATGAGCTTGAGTCATGTTAGGGCACTAGTGATAGACATAGGATTGCCGTCTCCTTGTTTAAGGAGTGTGATGTTCTAAAGGGCCCCCTGGATGAGATGATTGAGAAAAGAGTATGGCCAAACCCAGGTGACAGTGTTCATCTGATCTAATCATGCTCATCATATTGGAGCTACAAGCTTGACACGCTTGTCCAATAAAAATATCAAGTGGCAAAGGAATTATGCATGCCTTGTGAATTGATTCACACTTGTGCTGTGTTTTGGGTGTAGTCTTGGAAGACTTTTTCCTTTATATCGGGAGACAGTGATGTGTTGCTAGATACCCCTCACTGATCGTGATAACGTGAGTTATCGTTACCGACATTTAAAGGAAACCCTTAGGGTCGCACAATTTGATGATATGGCTTACTTAAGTCAGATCGTGTGGACTGAATTGTTTGGGTTCAGTTTAAAGGGATTTAATCTCTGATTGTGAGTGAGATCTGGTCTAATCATGTTTGATTGATTAGGGCTTGAGATCGGTAAGCTTCGATTGAGAGATTGGATGCTAGATCGATCAGATCAGAAGCATCAAGAGATTAACGGTCAGATCTGGAGCCTTAGGGTTTATTTGAGATCTAGACTAGATCATTGGCTTGATTGGTTCTTAAACCGAACCAATGTGAACCGGCTCATGAAATGAGCGCATGGTTCATGGGGAGAGGAGTTGGCGACATGTTCACTTGGCGTGAACGTTGGAGTGAAGTGTGGTGGCTATTTTTAGTAACCACGATCTCCACTTGGAGATGTTGTTCACGACCGAATAGAGTGCTCTCTATTCTCGCCTCTCGCCCATATTCTCTCTCGACGTTTTCGTGTGTGGCGACGTCTTGAAGGTAGAGGAGGATTCGGCCAAGAGAAGGACATCTCTTCCATCCCTTTCACTCGATCAAGGACTCCAAGGAACCTTGCTAGCACAAGGAGCACCAAGGGATAAGCGCATCTTCATCTTGTGTGCGAGACTTTGGAGAAGAGGCGATTGCATCTTTACTTCCAAGGTGCCATCTTGAAATGGCATCGGTATGAATTTATTTTCATGCATATAAAGTTGATTATTTTACATGTATGAGATCCTATGAAACCCTAGTATCCGCTGCATATCTTACTTGCGCCACCATAGGGTTTTCGCCCCCCCCCTTTGGTTAGGGGAACCTTCAATTGGTATCAGAGCCTGGTCTATGCATGTTTTATGATTGCTTTAGCCATTTTTGTGATCCTTGTTTGCTTAGATCTATACATGCGAAATTCATCTTTAGTTGAAGCATTATATGCGAAAATTAAATATGTATAGTTGGCGCATGTTTTTGTGGCGCTTAGTTTGTTTTTGTTAAAAACATTTCACTTGCGCGATCTCACTTAGATCTAAGCGCCTGCTGTAAACCCTTAAACGGGTTAGTAGGGTTGAAATCACCCCCTAGGTCAGATCCAATCAGTCTGATCAGACTATCTGACAGCCTTGATGGGTCGACTGGATAGCACCTTGGCGCAAGCTTGAGGTGGCTATAGGTCGACTGCAGACAGGCGTGTAGCGATGTCTGATTGAGACGACCCATGAACGCACCTGAGTTAGGCCCGGGGTCACACCCGCTTGCCAGACCTCAGCGTGGTCGTTCAGCCCTTGGCGCATGCATGGTTGGCCTTTTGGTCGACTCAAGTCAGTTAGGACTTGGTGCATGCAAGGGCAGTGGATCTGACTAGGTTGGATGAGTGGATCCCTATTAATGGACCGTTGTAAGGTTGTAGGGCATATAAGAAAATTAAAATTGAAGCCTATGGGGTTTTTCGAAAATTTTAATTTTTATGGATCACATGATTTTTGAATGATGCCATATGTTTGTCTATTTACTCTTATGTGGGCTGCCCATATTAATTGTGTGCTGTGCTGGGGCCTGCGAGCCTGGAATTATGGTTGTAAATTAATTATTGTGATCTGCGTATCACATTGTTTTAATTTATAAAATGTTATTGACCTGCGTGTCAATCTTGTCTAGATAGTTAAATTTGTAATTTAATTAGACAAGAGCACAAAGCACACTTGGCAGAGGCGCTTGCAGCAGTGGCTGGACTAGGTGGGAGGTCTAGGGTTCGACCCTATGACCTGGCGCAAATTCCTGGTGGGCGCACCAGAGCTGCAGATGGCGCTTGGGCCCAGGTTTGGGCCAGATGAGCAGCAAAAGGCCCTATGAAGAAAAGCAAGTCAAGACTTAAGTTAAATTAAGGTCTTACTAGGGCTATGGGCTTTTACCACATAAGATTCATGCTTTCTTTTATTATTGTTTAAATATTAGAACTGCATGATTAGTTTATCTTCTGCTATCACCATAGGAATTGCATGATAGTGAAGAAGATAAAAAGACCGTTAAAATCCAACGCTAAAATATCAAGCTCGTAAGCCTTCTGACGCGAAACCTCACTGTTCTGATTATCGTTGGAGCCGTGTTGTACCCACTCAGTGGGCACGTCCATCTATCTTCAGACGGTGTGGGATTACACCTGTGTGTTACAGAGTAGGGATTTATCCCTTCTCGTTGCTCAGCATAGCACATGGTGGTCCAGGGAGTAGGTCGGATCAGCTTGACCATGTAGGCTACATATGTGGCGCATATGGTAGCACATGGAGGCAGCCATCTGTGGGATCAGAGACTGTGTTGTACCAACTCAGTTGGCACAGTCTGCTGGATTGCCCAGATGAAGGGGAATCGCACGGGTTGGCGATCGGCAGGGACTGCCTACCGGAGATTAGTGCTTGTACTCTCTGTGCATCTTATCTCGCCTGAGCGGGACGCGGAGACCAAGTATGAAATCCGGATCCCATCTCACTAAAAGAGTGTCTACTCTTTCGGACTGTTTAATGGATTTTTCAGTCAGATAAAATAGTGAGAAAAAGAATCTTTCTTAAGTCCTGATTGATTCTTAACATTGATACTGACCTTGCTGTTCTTGCATTGTTGTAGATACCTGCAGCAACGAACACCATGAACTTCAATGTGCGATCCCTACTGGAAAGGGAGAAGTTTGCTGGGCCGAACTTCTCCGACTGGTTCGGACACCTTAAGATCGTTCTTAAGGTAGAGAGGAAACTGTATGTCCTCGAGACGGCAATACCGCCTCAACCCGCTCCGAACGCCGCAAGGGCGGTTCGGGAAGCCTATGAAAAGCACGTCAATGATAGCATTGATGTCGCTTGCCTGATGCTAGCGTCTATGACGCCACCGCTGCAGCATCAGCATGAGGATATGTCGGCTATAGAGATGATAGCGAACCTCAAGATGCTGTATGCTGCACAGGCGAGGACAGAGCGCTATAATCTGACAAAGCTTTTCTTTCAGAGCAAACTGGCTGAAGGGAGCCCAGTGGGAGCTCACGTGCTCAAGATGATTGGGCACAAGGAGGCTCTAGAGAAACTGGGGCATACCATCAACCAGGAGCTTGCTGTGGATATTATTCTACAGTCTCTCCCGCCTTCATTCGACGCGTTCATTATTAACTTTAATATGAACAAAATCGATTGTACTCCGGCAGAGCTGCTGAATATGCTCCTCACTACTGAGGAGACTCTGAAGGGAAAGCCTTCGACCTCTGTCTTAATGGTTCCTTCTAGGAACAAGAAGAAGGGGAAGAAGGGCAAGACCCCTGTCAAGAGCTACAGCAAGGCTCTGAAGCAGAAGGTTAAGCGGTCCAAGGAATACAGGTGTTTCCACTGTGGCCAGCTGGGTCACTGGAAAAAGGACTGTAAAGCGCTCCAAGGAGATAAGAGGGGAAGCATCGCTTCTGGCTCAGGTATATTCGTGACTGAGGTCATGTTTTCTTCTTCTATATCATGGGTGTTGGACACTGCATGTGGAGTTCACATTTGTTCAAATGTACAGGAACTCAAGAGAAGAAGGCAGGTGGGACAGCATGAAGTGGACCTACGCGTAGGAAACGGGGCACGGGTTGCTGCTGTTGCTGTAGGAGACTATTTCATTTCTTTACCATCTGGACTTGTATTGGAACTAAACAGTTGTTATTTTGTTCCCAGTATTACTAAAAATATTATCTCCATTCCTGCTCTTGTCAGGAAGGGTTTTTCCTTTGAATGCAATATTTCAAAGTGTGTTTTATCTTATGATAATATTGTTTATGCAACTGGTTCAATTAGCAATGGGTTATACATGTTGGACATGGAATGTTCTATACAGAAAATTGATATTAAGAAAGCCAAGAATACTGATGACAGCACCTTGCTATGGCATAGTCGTTTAGGCCATATTAACGAGAAACGCATTAAGCGGTTGCATGATCATGGACTGCTGGGATCATTCTCCTACAAGGAGATTGATACATGCAAAGCTTGTTTAATGGGTAAAATGACGAAGTCACCTTTTCCTAACAAAGGACAAAGGGCTTCAGGTTTACTTGACCTTATACACACTGATGTGTGTGGGCCATTTAGTAAACATGCCAGAGGTGGCTATCAGTACTTCATTACCTTTACTGATGATTTCAGTAGATATGGGTATGTCTTTTTAATGAGACATAAAAGTGAATCTTTTGACAAGTTCAAAGAGTTCAAGAATGAAGTACAAAATCAGCTAGGCCGAAATATCAAGGCACTTCGTTCTGATCGAGGTGGTGAATACCTAAGTCATGCGTTTACTGACTATTTGAAGGAATGTGGGATTATCTCACAGCTCACTCCGCCAGGAACACCGCAATGGAATGGTGTGTCCGAAAGGAGAAATAGAACGTTACTTGATATGGTTCGTTCTATGATGAGTCAGGCTGCTCTACCCTACTCCTTTTGGGGTTTTGCACTGGAAACAGCTGCAAAGGTACTAAACCGAGTGCCATCCAAGGCAGTTTCTAAGACGCCATATGAGTTATGGTATGGAAAACAGCCAAGCTTGACATTTATCAGGATCTGGGGCTGCGAGGCTTACGTTAAAAAGCTCGACTCTGGGAAACTAGAGAGCAGATCTGACAAATGTATCTTTGTCGGTTACCCTAAGGAAACTAAGGGTTATTATTTCTACGATCCCAAAGAGAACAAGGTTTTTGTTGCTCGGACGGCCATATTTCTTGAGAAGGAGTTTCTTCTGCAAGAGGCCAGTGGGAGAGAAATAAAACTGGATGAGAATTCAGAGGAAGGACAAAGTGCTCAAGCAGAATTGGATGAGCATGAGCCAGTAGATCAGGTAATTCAACAACCTGAGGCTCAGATATCACGGGAACCGCGAAGATCGGGAAGGATCCGTCGACAGCCTGAGCGCTATGACGGAGTCTACATCATTGATAATGATGAACCCCTCACTTATGCGGATGCGGTCAGTGGACCGGAGTCAGCGAGATGGGTTGAAGCTATGCGCGCCGAGATGGACTCCATGTCAGATAACCAAGTTTGGGATTTGGTTGATCCGCCTCCGGGAGTTATCCCTATTGGCTGTAAATGGATCTTCAAGAAGAAGATTGACATGGATGGTAACGTGGTTACCTATAAAGGCAGGCTAGTTGCGAAAGGTTTCAAACAAATCTACGGGATAGATTATGATGAAACTTTCTCACCTGTAGCTATGTTTAAGTCTATTGGGATTCTTTTCGCGATAGCTGCATATTATGATTATGAGATCTGGCAGATGGATGTGAAAACAGCTTTCCTTAATGGAAATCTGGATGAGGATGTGTATATGACACAACCAGAAGGTTTCACTAATCCATCAGATCGTCATAAGATATGCAAGTTAAAGAAGTCCATTTATGGACTTAAGCAAGCATCAAGAAGCTGGAATATTCGTTTTGATGAATCAGTCACGGAATTCGGTTTCATCAAGAACGAGGATGACCCGTGTGTATATAAGAGGTTTAGTGGGAGCATAATTACTTTCCTAGTCCTCTACGTCGATGATATCTTGATCATTGGAAATGACATTCCTAAAATGCATGCTGTCAAGGCATGGTTAAGGAAATGTTTCCAGATGAAAGATTTAGGAGAAGCAGCCTATGTATTAGGTGTGAAGATCTACAGGGATAGATCTAAGAGGCTTCTCGGGCTGTGCCAGAGTACTTACATCGATAAAGTCCTGGAAAGATTTCATTTAGAGAATTCTAAACGAGGATATCTTCCAGTCAGACATGGTCTGAGTCTTTCGAAGAGTCAGTGTCCACAAACACAGACTGAGAAAGATGAAATGGACAATACGCCTTATGCTTCGGCTATTGGATCCATTATGTATGCGATGTTGTGTACTCGCCCAGACGTCGCTTACGGGTTAAGCGTGACCAGTCGTTTCCAAAGTAATCCAGGTCAGGCACACTGGATTGCAGTCAAGAACATTTTAAAATATCTGCGGAGGACCAAAGATATGTTCTTGATATATGGTGGTCAGGAAGAACTCAGTATTGAAGGATATACTGACGCTTCGTTCCAGTCTGACCAGGATGATTTCCGATCGCAATCAGGCTATGTTTTTAGCTTGAATGGAGGAGCAGTGGTGTGGAAGAGTTTCAAACAGTCAACTGTTGCTGATTCCACAACAGAAGCCGAGTATGTTGCAGCCTCGGAAGCATCCAAGGAGGCAGTGTGGATTCGTAAGTTCGTGAGAGAACTTGGTGTCGTTCCTTCGAGTGCAGATCCTTTGGTTATCTTCTGTGATAACACTGGAGCAATCGCACAAGCAAAGGAACCACGGTCGCACCAGAAGTCCAAGCACATACAGAGACGGTTTCATTTGATCAGGGAGATCATAGATCGTGGCGAGATCAAAATCTGCAAGGTTCATACAGATGACAATCTGGCAGACCCGCTTACCAAGCCTCTGGCGCAGCAGAAGCATGAGAAGCACTGTAATAATATGGGTTTGAGATTTCTCAACCATTAGATTAAGTGCAAGTGGGAGATTGTTGGGGTATGCCCTTAAGCCTAATGTTTGAGGCCTTGGGAATGTATCAGTATCATGTAATAAACTGTTATGTTTATATAGGCATGGTTGTTATTCAGTTAGCTACATTGTCTGCTGCAATATATGTTCTTCTGAATAATGTCTCAAAGCTGTTCAGCTGGGCTGACATGCTGTTGTGTCCTTAGTCGATATATCTTGGTGAACATGAGACAGCCTTGATATGGTTAAGACTAATATGTGTTCTAATCTTATAGGATGCTTCGAGCATGGAATAAGATGTAGACTCATGGGTACATTGGATGTACTGGACAGACCCTACTAGGATGTTCAATTGTTTGTCGCAATGTGAATAATCTTTGAATATGACAAGTGGCACATTTCCTCTGACTTGAGATCACTTGTGTTTTCTAAATGATGATTGTCATTGTTTTGAGGTAGTTCAATATCATTTGAAACACAATGGTTATAGGCTATCTTGGATGGTGAGCTTGAGTCATGTTAGGGCACTAGTGATAGACATAGGATTGCCGTCTCCTTGTTTAAGGAGTGTGATGTTCTAAAGGGCCCCCTGGATGAGATGATTGAGAAAAGAGTATGGCCATACCCAGGTGACAGTGTTCATCTGATCTAATCATGCTCATCATATTGGAGCTACAAGCTTGACACGCTTGTCCAATAAGAATATCAAGTGGCAAAGGAATTATGCATGCCTTGTGAATTGATTCACACTTGTGCTGTGTTTTGGGTGTAGTCTTGGAAGACTTTTTCCTTTATATCGGGAGACAGTGATGTGTTGCTAGATACCCCTCACTGATCGTGATAACGTGAGTTATCGTTACCGACATTTAAAGGAAACCCTTAGGGTCGCACAATTTGATGATATGGCTTACTTAAGTCAGATCGTGTGGACTGAATTGTTTGGGTTCAGTTTAAAGGGATTTAATCTCTGATTGTGAGTGAGATCTGGTCTGATCATGTTTGATTGATTAGGGCATGAGATCGGTAAGCTTCGATTGAGAGATTGGATGCTAGATCGATCAGATCAGAAGCATCAAGAGATTAACGGTCAGATCTGGAGCCTTAGGGTTTATTTGAGATCTAGACTAGATCATTGGCTTGATTGGTTCTTAAACCGAACCAATGTGAACCGGCTCATGAAATGAGCGCATGGTTCATGGGGAGAGGAGTTGGCGACATGTTCACTTGGCGTGAACGTTGGAGTGAAGTGTGGTGGCTATTTTTAGTAACCACGATCTCCACTTGGAGATGTTGTTCACGACCGAATAGAGTGCTCTCTATTCTCGCCTCTCGCCCATATTCTCTCTCGACGTTTTCGTGTGTGGCGACGTCTTGAAGGTAGAGGAGGATTCGGCCAAGAGAAGGACATCTCTTCCATCCCTTTCACTCGATCAAGGACTCCAAGGAACCTTGCTAGCACAAGGAGCACCAAGGGATAAGCGCATCTTCATCTTGTGTGCGAGACTTTGGAGAAGAGGCGATTGCATCTTTACTTCCAAGGCGCCATCTTGAAATGGCATCGGTATGAATTTATTTTCATGCATATAAAGTTGATTATTTTACATGTATGAGATCCTATGAAACCCTAGTATCCGCTGCATATCTTACTTGCGCCACCATAGGGTTTTCGCCCCCCCCTTTGGTTAGGGGAACCTTCAAAATTATCCACCCAGCCTTGCTCAGACCTCTCTTTCCACCGTAAAATATCCGGATCTGATTGCTGCCCTGATCTCAATCTCTGCAGTAACTCTGACTGAACCCTGAGAGAAGCTAGAAGACCGCCTCTCTCACCCGGAGTCACACTCAGATGCATGTCACTGAACTCCTGCAATAGTCGCCACTCCTGTAAGGAGCTTTAGATATCGGTGCCGTGCCTGGCAACAACTCGATACCAAACTCAACTTCTCTGCTGGGTGGTAACCCAGATAAATCATTAGAGAAGACGTCAGTAAACTCTCTTACCACAGGAATTTTAGCCAGATCCAAATCAGGCTCAGTCTGCACCTTGACATGCGCCAGATACCCCTTGCAGCCCTGGGCTAAAAGCTTCCTGGCCTGCAGATGAGATATCACCAAAGGCTCCTGTTCTGAAATCCGGCCTTGGATAACCAATTGCTGTCCATCACTTAGATGCAGAGTAATTAACTTTTCAAAATAATCTAAAGTAGCATGATAGGCAGACAGCCAATCCATGCCCAGAATGATGTCATAGTCTTTCATAGGAAGACTAATCAAATCAATAGGTAAATCATATCCTTCAACCTTAATCAAACAGTCAGGATATGCTATATCTGTAGATACAGCCTCACCCATAGGTGTACGTTTGGGGTGGGAGAAAAAGAGAAATTTCGTGAGAGCTCCTCTCTCTCACGATTTTTCTCTTTTTCTCCCACCCCAAACGGATCCAAGATCCAATAACCCAGTTAACTTAAGTGAAAATCGGTTTTAAGGGCTCACCTGGGCTTAACCACCATGCGCCACTCCAATAACATAGAAATATGCGCCACCATGGTGGAAGAATTCCAGGAGCAAAGAGTCAAGGTTGAGGGTTCGAAGCCCCAACCAAAATAATTATTTTTGACCTGTAGGAAAAAGTCCTACAATTAGGCAAAAATCCCAAAACTTTAACAGATAAAAATACAGAAACAAAATTTCTAACCTTAAATCGTAATTCAGAAACTCGAGGGCGTTACATCCTGGGACTGCAAAAATTTTAAATTACACCCGGTATTCCCTAACAGTGGTATCAGAGCTACTTGCGAGAAACACAAGGTGTATGTTTTCTTGTATGAAAAATTTTTGGAAAATTTTTCTTCTATCCATGCGCGTTTCACGTAGAAAGCGTTTTTCATCTAAACCTCTCTTTTCAATTTATGGCCAAAATTTGATTTTGTTTTATGTTTGATTTAAAACCGAAGGCGCACGTAGTTTTGTCAAGTAGGACGGGCATTGTGTCTTCGGACTGGCTGAGTCTCTTGATCTGACAAAACTGCCAACCGATAGGGTCGATGAAATCATCATGGAACTTGATCTAAATTTTGGCATAAATTTGGTTAAGAGAGTCCTTTGGATGATGTTGGCGCATAAGGTGCTAAAATTTGATTTTTCTGGATTTTCAAATTTTACATGCGCCACTTGATTGGGTTGATATGGTCATAGTGAGTGCCCTCCTGTGTTGTGATGTGGAAGCATGTTTCCACTTGTGATGAATGCTTGTAAAATCTCTTTCCACCAGCGTGTGGTTCTCTCCCTAACTTGTTGTAAAGAATTTTTCATCTTGTTTAGAATAGATGTAGAATTATATGATAGGTTAAGGCTTCATCTTGACAACAAGGAGTCTTCTTTAATCGGAGTCAGAAGTGGCGCCAGCTTTGGAAGCGTGGTGATGGACTTGCGGCTGAAGGAAGGACACATGCTTTCGGCTTCTGGCATGGGCTGATTTGCTTTAGGGACTTGCAACCCTTGGATGCACGATAACATGTCACATGGCTCGTGACAAGTTATGTGTATGAAAAGGGCTATGACCATATCGACCAAACTAGCATGCCTGTGATGGTTTATTATTTTGTCCATAGCATGCCTGTGATATTTTTCCTTTGCTGCCATAACCATAGGAAAACTGCATGCTAGAAAAGAATAAAATAAACATGAAAAAACTCTCATTGAAATATCAAGTCAATAGCCTTCTAACGCGTAGCCCTCATCAAACTATCGATCGGTGGTGTTGTGAATTGTTTCACACCCTCGTGGGACACACCCACTTATCTTTAGGAGGTGTGTGGTGCCAATGGTTTCCCCACTCCGTTTTAATCGGGCGCGCCTTCGCAAGGAAACTCGTTGACCCTGGGCATAACGGTTAGGATCTGATTTGACTAGTTTTTCATATGTCACTGACATGATGAATCACTAGAGGCAGCTGTTGAGAGGATAGGGTTCTGTGCTGTATCCAGCCCTCGCTGGACACAGGGCACCTAGTCTGTCTTAACTAAGAGGAATTGTGCACGACACAATTGGCTGGCATACCTACCTGAAGAAACATGAGATCACTCTGTGCATCCCAACTCACCCTCGTGAGTCGCGGAGACCTCATGTGAAATTAGGATCCTACTCACCTCTTTCTATGTTGAGTTTGAGAGTTCTCAACTTGTTTTGGAAGTAGTCGGAGCATAGCATTTAATTTAAAATCCTTGTTAAATGCTTTATCATAGTACTTATTTTACTTATTTGCTTATTGTAGAAGGCATCTCCTGATCTAAGATTGAAACTCTATAAAAACAAATTGGATGGGACAAATTGGACAAAGTGGTTCAAGATACTCGAACAAGAAAATAAGGTGCATCTTCTTGAAAGACCTCCATCCCAGCCCAGTGTGTATTTCACTACTGAGTGGGAGTGGAATGTCTATCTTGAACATTGTGAAGATAACGAACAGTACACTGCTCTTGTCTTAGAGTGCATGACCCCAGAGGTCAAAGTTGAGTGTGATGAGATGGGAATTTATGATCTTATCATACATCTCAAAGGTCTCTTCACACCATGCTCTATAGACAAAGATCAGGAGAGTTCTGTTGGATCTTCAGAGTGTATGCCTAAATCTGAGAATGACCATGGTTCTGTATCTTCGAATCTAATATTTCAGAAGACTGGGAATGCATGGGTATTTCGAAGAGGATTGATGGCCAAGAAGAGTATGGCAAAGAAGATGGGATGTAATCCATCCGCTTCAGGTATTGTGTTACTGAGGTCTTTTGTCTACTTCTTATTCATGGGTACTAAGTACCGCATGTGAAGCTTACATGTGTTTTTCATATGCAGGAGCTCAAAAGAAGTAGGACCATCAGGCTTGGTGGGATCGACTCTCGGGTCAGGGACGGAGCATTGGATGCTGCTGTTGATATCATCTCACTGCCTTGAAGACTTTATATAAAACTTTGCTATTATGTATCAGCTTATGTATTAGAACATCATTCCTTTTTGGAAAGGATTTCAGTTTGAAATAATAAATGATATTTTCTTTAAATCTGAGATGTTCTATTGAAGTGATACAGTTGATAATAGTTTGTGCTTCTATATGTAACACAAGATCAGATCCAATGATTCAATAAACACCCTCTTATAGCATTGTCTCTTGAACCATAGAACAATGGTCACATCCAAAGGTCCATGGACTATTGGGATCATTATCCTTTCAGGATTATGATACATGTGAGCCTAGTTCAAAGGAACAATGTGACAGATACTGCCTTCACCATAAAGGGTGGAAGGACTATTGGCTTGTTGGATCTATTACACAGCAATGTATGTGGACCCATGTAAACAAGCACTAAGAGGTGTTATATGCTTCATCAGGTGTGGGTATGCCTTATCCAACCTAAGAACTTTGGAGAAATCCAAGAAGTTCACAAATGAAGTATTGAGTCAAATTGGAGGATCTATTAAAGCACTTTGATTGGATAAAGGTGATTAGTGGAGAATTTGATGACTGTCCTAAGAAGTGTGGAGTTATCTCACAGCTTACTTAGTACACCACTGTGTGGTGAATTTCAAAGAAAGAAAAAGGAACACATTGGATGTGGTTCCATCTTTGAATAATCATGCAAATATACTACTATGATGCCATGCAAACAGATGCACTGCCACTCCATAAGAAAGTGTCTAAGTTAGCTTTTGAGTTGCGAACTGCAAATATCCCATTTCTTCAATGGAATTGGGAATGTAATGTGCAGTGATTCAAAAGTATGTGTTAGTGGTGCACTGTAGAGTGCTAATTCTATCCCAAAGAGAACAAAATATTTGTTGCTCAAACTGCTGTCTCTCTTGAGAAAGTATTTCTTTTAAAAGAAGCTAGTGGGAGTAGATTTGATTGGGACAAGATCCAGAATCAACCACAATATAATTAGACACAGATGGAGAGCAAAATCTCACATACAGGTTGAAAGTCAACTTGAGGTTCAAGTAACACAGGAACCACATAAGTCTGGATCGATTCGATATGCTGGGCATGACAAATTTTTCATCAAGGATGAACCTAAGACTTATGAGGAAATGGAAGCGGTCGGTGGACCAGATTCCAAGAAATGGCTAAGGGCCATGAGAACCATAATGGACTCCATGTCTTCTAATCAAGTTTGGGACTTGGATGAGCTGCCAAAGGGGTAATTCCCAAAGGCTGTAAATAAATCTTCTAGGAAGATAGACATGGAAGGTAACATTGTTACCTTGAAAGGCAAGCTAGTGAACAGAAATTTCAGGCAAATCCACTGGGTGGATAATGATGAAATTTTTCACCAATAGCTGAGTTTTAAGTCCATTAGGAATCTGCATGTTATAATTGCATGATCAGTTATGGCGTGTTGTTATGAAAACTGCCTTTCTTGCATGGACGTATGAAAAGATATCTATAAGGAAATGGCCAGAAGGTTTTCATATCAAGGCCATAAAGATATGCATGGTGTTATGCAAGCATGTTTAAAAGAGCCTATGTTTACAAGAAGATCAGTGGGAGCACCTTAATAGTATTTCTTGTTCTAGAAGATTGATGATATTCTCCTCACATGGAATGACATCTCAGCTCTTCACATGGTGAAGAAAAGGCTTGAGATGTATTTCGAGAAGAATGATCTAGGGAATGATGCCTACATCCTAGGCATGAGGATCTATAGATAGAGATCCAAGAAAGTCATTGCCCTTTAGTCAATCTATGTTCATCCAAGAGTTTCTGGAAAGGTTTATATTGGATGATTCCAAATATTGATACCTTCCAGAGAGATATGGTCTGACTCTCATGAGGATGTTGTGTCCTATGACACAGCTGGAGAGTAATAACATGGGTCTAAAATCCTGATACATGGTGTATAGGATGGATCATGTTTTGAGTAATATACACAAGACCATTTGTGGCAAATGCTTGGAGCATAGCCAGTAAGTTTCAATCAGATCCTAGTGTTTGACACTTGATAGCTGTGAAAGAAATCCTTATATATACTTGGGAAGTATAAAGGATTGAAGTCTAGTCTATGATAGACAAGAAGAATTTTGTGTACAAGGGTACACTGATACTTCGTTCCAGTCTTATGACCACAGCCAGGATTTGCGCTTTGCCTTGTTGTGGTGTTGTGTGGTAAAAGAGCATTATGCAAACCATAGTGGCAAAATTATACAAATAAGGCTGAGTACATTGTGTTGGTGTATATGCCCTGCAGACCAATGTATGGACATGGTCAAGCATTGATTAAATGTACTTCAATAGAATTAATGAAATTGATATAATCAATAAAGGCATGGTTGTTATTATGCAGATTGCTTTACCTGCGTAGATGTATTGAATTGCATAGATAATGTCCCAGGAGTTTGGATTGGATCCATTCTCATAAGTAATCCCCGGTCAAGGTGCCTTAGCCGATATGGGACAGCTTTGGTACATGTGAGACTGGTGTATGGGCTGGTTAGGTGCGGGGCATAGTAACGCAGACATACAGGTGCATTGGATGCACTGGAGTGATCCACCGTGAGGATTGACTTATCTAGTCAACAAGTCAATCTCACATGCAAGAGGTTTGCATTGATCCTTAGACTTGAGGTATTCATGTCTAGATTTGATGATGGGTATGCTTTAATACAGTCTTACGTCTCTCCGTAATTGGGAGATCAAAACGACTGTCATTGGGCATGTCATAAGTCATGTAGAGACATGGATGACCAATAGTAGGATTTGCCCCTTCCTTCCGAGGAAGCATGATATCCACTTTGGGGCGCCCCACCTGATTGGTGCATGACAGGAATGTGTGGCCACACTGATTGAGTCATGACCAATAGATTGGATTAATAAATATGGACTAATCTAATGGCGGGATATCAGTTTAGGCAAAGGGATCTAGAATGCATGGAATCCTCGTTGCTTGTTAGGGAGTTGTTGCCAGATGACTTAGGTCCTATGACATGGGTAGTAGTGATGTGTTGCTAGATACCTCTCACTACTTATGATGATATTCAATCATCATTGCTATCGTCATTAGGATCCTACCGGGTCACACGCAATAGACTCTTGATGTTGTTTTATGATCTGGAAATCTTGGAATATATTTGAGTTCATTATTCTGAGTCCAAGACAGATTCATGGTTGAATCTGAGTCCAATTGGGATTCATGAGTTTGTATATGTATCCTAGTCAAGTTGGACTTGAACAAGGGATTATATACCATGTTGGATTCGAATCCTAATCTAATTAGGAGTTGGAATCCTAATCCTATTAGGAATTGGAATCCTAATCCAACTAGGAGTTGGAATCCTAATCTAATTAGGAGTTGGAATCCTAACCCTATTAGGAATTGGAATCCTAATCCAACTAGGAGTTGGAATCCTAATTTAATTAGGAGTTAGAATCCTAACCCTATTGGGAAATAGAGTCCTATTCCAACTAGGAGTTGGAATCCTAATTCAATTAGGAGTTGGAATTCTAATTCTATTAGAAATGAGAATCCTAATCTAATTAGGATTCAAATCCTAATGAGAATTAGATTTGGATAAGGCCCATAGTGGTTGGGCGCAAATCCTAATCCAACTAGGATTCAAATCCTAAAGAGAATTGGATTTGGATAAGGCTCATTGTGTTGGGCGCAAATCCTAATCCAATAAGGATTTATTTCCATGGGCCTAATTAGTGTTGAGATCCAAATCCAATTAGGGATTGTGGATTAATTCTAATTGAGGCAAGTTTGAATCCTAATAGGAGTTGGAAATACACTTGGCGCATGGGATAATTCCATATATGGAATTTGCGCCAATTGGGGTGTATGAATCCTTTTGGAAAGTTGTTTCCTCAAGTGGAAACTATCTTGGACGTGTGGGGCTGATATGCTAGCAAATATGGCTTGATTTATTCAAGCAATGATTTGGCCAATCATATATGGAAAGTCCTAATTGAATTGGAACTCAAATTACCTCTCTTGATAAGGCAAGAAGCTAGATTCTTTCCATGCTTCATGTTGCGCCTATTCAAGAGAGGATGTGGCTGAACTCTTATGGCAATTCCTTGGAGGAATTGTGCCAAGAGCATAGAAGGAAAGAGAGGTGGCGGTTTGGCTTGGTCGGTTATAAAAGAAGGGGTATGCGCCCCCTCTTGTGATGACGATTTGGATGATCATTGGATGAACATCAAGTGCAGAATTCTTCTTGAGGAAAAGGCAATTTGGAGTTGCGCAAGCCCAAGAATTCAAGCCGCCCTCTTCTTCTTGTGGAGCGCCACCCTCTCTTCTCTTCCTCTTGTCTTTGGCCGAGAGTCTCCAAGCAAGGAGACGAGTTGGCGTGAAGAGCAAGGAGGAAGGAGAAGGAGATTCCGAGAGGTGATCTTCTCTTCCCGAGGCTAGCACCGAGCGTGGAAGGGAGCAACGTTGAGAAGGTCGACGCGTGGATACTTGTAGAGGACGAGCACGTGAGCGTCTTCAACTTGGCACCTTCATCCTAACAAGCAATAGAGGTACTAACCCTAACACATCCTTGTGTTCTCTCTCTCGCATGGATCCTTGGGAAAGGAATGTGTTTCGGGTGTAATGCTTCTTCCGCTGCGTCCTGGGACTGCAAATTTTTTAAATTACACCCGGCATTCCCCAACACATTGCAGCTTCTTGTGGCAGCCAAGGAAGCAGCTTCATTCATTTGAACTTGATTTAGTTCATGGTGCTTGATGGTCCAGTATAGTTCTTACTAGGGCCATAGCATAAGTGAAGGAACTTAGTGCTCAAGTATGTACTGCAGCATATCATCTGATCTTTGAGATCATGGATAAGGATGATGATCAAATATGTTAAAATAAACACATATAGCAATCTGGAAAAACCCACTGACATAGCCTCTGGCGCAGCGGAAGCTAAATGGGTCATACTAGAGACATTGGAACTGACTAAACATCAGTTGCCCTTGGTCTTAGTGCAAGTGGGAGATTGTTGGTGTTTATGCCCTACAGACCAATGTTTGGACATGGTCGGGCATTGTTTAAATGTACTTTGATATAATTATTATTCTCTATAAAGGCATGGTCGTTATTATGCAGACTTAATCAACCCATGCCATGAAGTTTGGGCTAGCTCATTATCCAATGAGGCCCAATAATTAGTTGTCATAAAGAGGGAATTGGCTTAAAAGGGTATAATGGGGAGAAATCTCACCCCATTGGTGCCTAGGGGCATAATGGGGTGAGGGAGGCGCCTTTGCTTCATTATGGAAGTAAAGGGCGCCTAGCCCCTCTTCCTTGGATGGAATACTTGCCTCTAAGGCAAGTCTTGGGGCTGATATGGCTTGAGAACTTTTATGGGAAGTTCCTAGGCGCATATGGATATAGGGAAGAGGTATATGGTAATGTCCTGGAGACTTACCTTACCTCAAACCCTAGTTTCTCCCAAGACACCACCCTAGCCGAATTCCTCTTGCATGTTGTGCCTAGCCACTTCTCCTTTGATGGTAAGAATGCATTTGAGGCATGTCTTGGGCTGATATAGTGCTTGGACATTTATGGATAGGTTGAATGAGGTTTATGGTAAAGTCTTGGAGACTTTCCTTGCCTCAAGACACCTCATCCTAGCCATACACTTGGCATGATCCTAGCCCTTGCCCAAACCGCCTCAAGTCCTATTTATAGGACCCCTTGTCGCGCCCTCGTGGGTTCCCTTCCTTGAAGACGTGAGGTCTCATACACAAGGAGGCGTGGAGGCTTAAGGTGGCGACAACTTGAGAGCTTGGAGCTCTCCTTCTTCATCAAGGAGCGCAATCTTCTTCCATAGCCGCTAGTTCTTCTTCTTCTCCCTCTCTTCTTGGCACAAGGACTCTTAGTGTTTGGTGGCATCCCCTTGCCACAAGCCCTCTCCGTTCCTTGGCCATAGGCGCACCTTGCTTGAAGGTGGCGCATACAAAGAAGAAGAAGGAAGCACTTGGCGCATCATCTTCCTCCTCATCTCTTCTTGGCGCTTTCATCTTGGAGGTGGCACAAGAGAAGTGAAGGAACCCTAAGGCTTGATTCTGTTCCCGAGGCTAACACCAAGCATGGAAGGGAGCAACGATCAAGGAGTCGACGCGTGGATACTTGTAGAGGGCGAGCACTTGATTGTCTTCGAACATGGCTTCAAGAACCGAGCAAGCAATAGAGGTATTATCCTTGTCACATCCTTGTGTTCTCCCTCGCATGGATCCTTGGGCAAAAGGAATATGTTTCGGGTGTAATGCTTCCGCTGTGTCCTGGGACTGCAAAAATTTTAAATTACACCCGGTATTCCCTAACACTATGTCTTGCAAAGATTATACAATAGATGTAGTAAATCGAATGCAGCGTTAAGACCACCCCTTACAACTTTCTCCTTGAGGTGCTAGCACAAAAAGGTCTTCAATAGTTGCAGATGCGCTGCCCTTTCTTCCTAGTGTGGCCTTCTCCTCCAAGGTGCAGCCCCCTCTCGAGTATGATCCTTCTTTGCTGAACTCTCCTCTCTTAAATAGGCTGAAGGTTCTTGCTTCTCTTTGAAGACTCTTATCTTCCTCTTCCTAGTGGGCTCTCTGAAAGTCCCCTAAAACTGAAGGGGGAAACCCTAATAGGAGGCGCAACAATAATTTTCTAGCGGAATCTTAGGGTTTCAAAAGATCGAATGTAAGTTCATGTGATCAACTCCTTATAATGTATAAATCAGATTAGATTCATACCATTGCCATCGATCGGATGGTGCCTTGGAAGGAAAGGCGCAAATGTTCCTTCTCCAAAGGTGACGCACACAAATGAATATGGCTTGCTCCTTTGAATCTTTGTGCTAGCAAAGCTCTTCAAAAGGTCCTTGATCGGTTGAAGGGAATGAGATGAGAGTTCTCTCCTTTTCGAATCCTTCTCCAATGCGTGAAGAAGTCGCCACCCAAGGAAGCGCCTAAAGAGAAGTGAGAGGCGAGAATAGAGCATGATAATCTCAACGTGAGGCGTGGTCACGATTTAGAAGTCATGGCTTCTAAAATTAGTAAACCACTTCTCCTCATGCGCCCATGAGTTTACCCAAGCGCAAATCTCTGATCTTTTGAACCATGCGCTCAAGTAATGAGCTGGTTCAATTAAATTTGGTTCAAATACCAAATTAAACCAAGCCCTCTGGTCTAGATCATAATTAAACCCTAACGCTCCAGATCTAACCGTTCATCTCTTGATGCTCCCGATCTCACTGATCTAGCATCTATTCTCTCGATCGAAGCTTACCGATCTCAAGCCCTAATCAATCAAACATGATCAGACCAGATCTCACTTACAATCAGAGATCAAATCCCTTTAAACTGAACCCAAATAATTCAGTCCACACGATCTGACTTAAGTAAGCCATATCATCAATTTGTGCGACCCTGAGGGTTTCCTTTGAATGTCGGTAACGATAACTCACGTTATCACGATCAGTGAGGGGTATCTAGCAACACATCACTGTCTCCCGATATAAAGGAAAGAGTCTTCCAAGACTACACCCAAACCACAGCACAAGTGTGAATCCAATTCACAAAGAAATTCTGCACATTGAGCTGGCGCATTTATGGGGCTGAGCCTTTCTCCATTTGTTGGCTGGCATCCTTGTACTTCTTTTGGAGCCTTCCTCCAAAGGCTAATGGCAAATCCTGAGCTGCTGATGGGGCTGATCTCCTGGTGGCTTCGGTTGAAGATAGTGGTAGGAACTTCCAGAATTAGAGGGGCAACATCCTGCGGTTGTAGTGGTAGAGTGCTGGCTGCTCCTTGCATTGATGGGCTGGCTTAATTACCTTCATGAGGGCTGCTGGAAAAGCTGAGGATAGCTGGGATTGTCCCCCTTTACTCCAAAGGGAAAGAGGCGGTTGGAGAGTGAAGACAAATCCCACATGGATGCCAACTAGGATGGTGAGGTTTGGTGTAGTTGTTGTGTGCTCCATAAGGTGGGTGGGCTGATTCTTCCACAAGATGGCTGATGGGCTCTTGGTGCCACTTTGAGTTGTGTTGACCTGATTTGACTTGTGTTCCACAAAATAGAGTTGACCTAATCTATTACATTAATTGCATGCACTAACCTACCATACATAAGTGGCGAAACCTAGAAATGTAACTACATGGTGTAATTTGAGGGTGGATCTAACCTACCACATGATGAACCCTAATCAAAGACAAAATAAGCAAAATGGGGTCCTAAGGAAGCCATGTCTAGTGGCTAGGATATCCTTACCTAGAGGGCTTCTTTCGAACCCGGGCGGACCTCCGAAGGTCCTGCCTCGGTCCCACATCAGCTCTCCCGGGGTGAGAAAAATTCTCCTCTAGAGAATTATCTTTGTACCCTTGGAGTAGCTCAGGTGCAGACCTAGCAAGCTCAGCCTCAGGGAGCCATGCCTCCTCACCATCAGCAAATTTGATGTAGTAATAATGCTGTACCTCATCCGGGGTGAGTCGGGTCTGGTCCTCGAGTATGGCCTCAATCTCTAACTCGCGGCTGACATCCGGTTCTCGTATTGAGAGAGGCAGATGATAAAGCATCAGATCCTCCACATTGATGGTGGAGGATATCCCCAATTCTGGTGGCAGGTCCAATAGATAGGCATTGTTGTTGGCCTTCTTCAGAATGGTGAAGGGCCCGATTCCCTTCGCATCCAACTTGCGGCCGTGTCCTTGGATACGCTCCTCACGGACCCGCAACATCACCTGATCCCCTACAGAAAATACCTTCTCTCGGTGTTGTTTATTAGTATCATCACGATATTGATTAACAGAATCCTGAATCTTACTAAATAACTCATGATGTAACTGCGAAATATGGAAAGCATAATCTCGGGCCGAAATAGAAGTCCTGCAATGCTTAGGGGCAGCAAATAGATCAATGGGCTTATTAGGTTGGTACCCTAAGTTTACCTGGAAGGGAGACAGACCAGTAGTCCTATTTGGAACACTATTGTAGGAGAATTCAGCTGTGGGCAACAGCTTGTCCCAATCACTGGGGTGTTCTCCTACGAGACTCCTAAGGATGCTCCCAAGTGATCTGTTGGCCACCTCGGTCAGCCCATCCGTCTGGGGATGATAGGCCATCGAGAACTTCAGTTTTGTGCCTAATATAGCCCATAGTGTCCTCCAGAAATGGCTAACGAACCTGGTGTCTCTATCTGAAACTATAGTTAGAGGGGTACCATGCAGCCTAACAATGTCTCTAAAGAAGAGCCTGGCCATATGGGAGGCATCGGTAGTCTTAGTGCAAGGTATAAAATGTGCCATTTTAGTGAACCTGTCTACCACAACATAAATAGAGTCATGTCTAGCTGCAGTCCTAGGCAATCCTAGAACAAAGTCCATACTAATATCCTGCCACGGTGCCTGGGGAATAGGCAGAGGAGTGTACAGTCCAAAATTGTGCTTCTGGACCTTGGTGGATTGACAGGTCCCACAATGCCTAACTACCTTGGCCACATCTCGGTAGAGTTTAGGCCAAAAGAACCGCTCCTCTACCAAGGCACGGGTCTTCTCTCGACCGTGGTGCCTAGCAGACCCTCCTCCATGGAGTTCCCAAATTAGGAAATCCCGGATTGAGGTCTTAGGCACACAAAGCGTCGGCCCAAGGAAAAGATACCCATCCCTAAGGGTGTACAGAGGGTGATTCATAACATCTCTAGTCATATAAGCATAGATAGTAGAAAAATCAGGGCAATCTAGATAAGCAGCTTTCATATGCTCAAATCCTACAAGCTCAGCATGCATAGTTTGCAAAATGAAGACTACCCTACTTAAAGCATCAGCAACTTTGTTGTTAACTCCAGACTTGTGTTTTAAGACAAAAGTGTACTATTGTAGATACTCTACCCACTTGGCATGTCTAGCATTGAGTTTTCTTTGGGCACTAAGGTAAGACAGGACTTGGTGATCACTATTTAAGGTAAATTCATGGTGGAGAATGTAGTGCCGCCAATGCCTCAAGGATTGAACCACAGCATATAACTCTTTGTCGTAGGTTGAGTACTTTTGTTTGGCCTCATTCAGCCTCTCACTGAAGAAGGCAATAGGGTGACCTTCTTGGCTGAGGGTTCCCCCTATGCCAATGCCCGAAGCATCACAGTCAACCTCAAAGACCTTGCCAAAGTCAGGCAATCTTAAAACAGGGGCAGAGGTCATCCTATTCTTAAGTTCAGTGAAAGCCCTACTGGCAGACTTAGTCCAACTAAAGTCCCCTTGTTTCATGCAATTGGTGATAGGAGCTACTATGGTGCTAAAATTCTGTATGAACCTACGGTAGAAGGTAGCAAGGCCATGGAAACTCCTAACTTCAGTAAGGGTCTTGGGCTCTGGCCAGTCTAGTATGGCTTGGACCTTAGATGGATCAGCTTGAAGCCCTAAGTCGGAAACAATGAACCCTAGAAAGACAACTTTGGGAGATAGGAAAGAACACTTCTTTAGGTTGACATAAAGCTTTCATCTCTAAGAAGGGTTAGGGTTTTCCTTAAGTGCTCTAGGTGCTCCTCTTGTGACTTACTATAGATAAGTATGTCATCAAAGTACACAACTAAGAATTTTCCTATGTAAGGTCTAAGCACTTGGGTCATAAGCCTAATAAATGTGGAAGGGGCATTGGTTAGCCCAAAAGGCATGACTAACCACTCATATAGACCGTCTTTGATTTTGAAAGCGGTCTTCCACTCATCCCCTTCTCTTATCCTGACCTGATGGTATCCACTCCTGAGGTCAAGTTTGGAAAACCATTTGGATCCTACTAACATATCTAGCATGTCATCAAGTGTAGGTATGGGAAACCTATACTTGATAGTAATCTTGTTAATAGCTCTACAATCTATACACATGCGCCAGCTGCCATCCTTCTTTGGGGTAAGAAGGGCTGGGATGGCGCAGGGGCTCAGGCTTTCCCTTATGTAACCCTTACACATCAAGTCATCTACTTGTCTCTTAAGCTCCTCTGGTTCGGTAGGGTTCATCCTATAGTAGGGTAGGTTGGGAAGAGAGGATCCAGGTACTAAGTCTATGGCATGTTGTATATCCCTAAGGGGTGGCAGTCCTTCAGGGAGATCCTCGGGAGTGAGCTCACTAAATTCTTGGAGCAAGGCTTTTACTTCTGGGGAAGGTTTCTCTTCCAATTCGGGGTTGATTTCTTTGATGACTAAGGTATAAAGGGGTTGATCTTCTATGATCTCCTTAGTGAAGGTTTGGGGCCTTATAAGTTGAACGGTGGGCTGACTCTGCTTGGGTTCCTCTACCTTACCCTTACTAGTTGTAGCTCTAAGTTCTTTGGGAAGGGAGGGTTTTAACCTAATCTTTTGGTCCTTATGGTTAAAGACATAGGTGTTAGTCCTACCGTAGTGGACAACATCCATGTCATAGAGCCAAGGGCGGCCTAAAAGGATTTGGGCTACATCCTGATGTGGGGAGGCGACATGACCCACGGAAATACAAATGGAGTTTAAGGTTACCCTAGCTAGGGCACCTAAATTCCCATCTCTTGCATTGCATGCATCTTTAAGTTAGATTTTCATTCCTTGCATTGCATGCATCTTTAGGTTAGATTTTCTAGCATAACTTGCATCATATGGTAGGTTAGATCCACCCAACAATTACACCATGTAGTTACATCCCTAGGATCCGCCACTTATGTATGGTAGGTTAGTGCATGAAATTAATGTAATAGTATAGGTCAACTCCATTCTTGGAATGCAAGTCAAAATCAGGTCAAGACAACTCCAAGAGATGCCATGGGCCATCAGCCCAACTCATGAAGAAATCAGCCCACCCCAATGGATCAACACCGCAAGCATCCCAAATTCCACCATCCTAGTTGGCAGCCATGTGGAGTTGCCTTCATCTCTAATCAAGTCAAGGAGCAGCCAGCTCAATGACCTATTTCAGCTCAACATGCGCCAGCCATCAAAGTCAAGGGGCAGCTTGAAACAATGCCCACTTCAGTCCATCATGCGCCAGCCCCCAAAGTCAAGGAGCAGCCTGCACTTTGCAACAACTCCAGTCCCTTCAAGTGCCAGCCGCCCATGCCAATTTGCAGCCTGCAATGTCAGCCATCAGCAGCCTCTTCAGTCCACTCTCATCTCAGATTTCGAGCTTACTAACCTGCTGAAGACTCCAAAGTTCAAACTCCAAACAACCACCCATTTGGAAGAAGAGATCAGCCCATTGAGTTGTCTACATCATGCTTGCTTGTGTGACTTGTTTTGAGCTTAGGGAGATAACCGTTGGAGACTCCCCTATATGATGTAGTCCTCTTGTAAAGTGAAGTACTTAGTGTTGAATGAAATTTCAAAATTCTGAAGTGTGTCTTCAAATGGTGTGTGTCACCTAACCCCTCTCATCCTTCCAACCATTGCCGAGAGTGTCTTTCCACCCCCTCTTGCTCTTCAATCATCTTCCACCCTTTGCGCTTGTCTTGAAGAAGGGAGCTCACGCCACTTCCTCCCCCTTAGCCTTGACAAGTCCTCAGCCCAAGAGGAGGAGCTGGACCAGCCGAGACTCAAGATGGTGTCTTTAATCCCATGCCGAGATCAAGCCATCACCTTAAGTTAGCTAAGTCTTTCTACTACCTTGGTTGATGTTTTCTTGAAGTTTCTGAACCTCCATCTACACTCACTAAGGTCACTTCTCAGGTTGCGCAAGGTCAAGGAAGGCATACAAGTTCATTCCCCCCCCTTTCCCCTCTTAATTAGTTAGTCTCCAAAATGTTAGCAAGGGAATTTGGAGGCTATCCTCCCCCTTGAGTGTGTTTATGTGAATGGCCTCTTAATATTCTTTTAAACTCACCCACGCATGTGTGGGATGCTGCAATGCCATGTGTGTAAGCTCATAGGGCCCTACTTCGTGAGATTCAACCATTGGACCGGTGAAGAACGGGAAGGTCACCCTTTCTATTCTCAAAGGGTGCAAGGTGAGTTCCTCCCCTAGATTAGCCCTATTTTCTTATGGTAGAACCGCATGCCTAGGTTTATTTGATGTTGTAGAACCGCATGTCAAGCTCTTGTTAGGCGTTCCTCTTTATTAGAAGTGCATGATAAGATTAGTTGCTGAATGTAGTTTCGGTTTCCACTATTACATACCAAAACAAACTAATTTCGAACTACGATAGCTTAAAGGGTTTACTAAGCTATACTTATTTATCAAAATGTTTTCGAAGTGCGTTGTTTGAATGTTGCATGCTTGGCCACCCCATCAACTTGGTATCAGAGCTTAGGCTCTTAGAGTAGGATTTTATAAGACCAAAACTTTATTTTCCTACTACTAAGGCGATTTTTGGACCTAGGTGCTTGAAAGAATTTGACTAGCTATATTTATCACCTTAGGGTTTATTTTCAAAACCTTACTCATTTCGAAAATGACTACTAGATTCAATCCCCTAAGAGGCAATAGACAACCCATCAAGAGATGGGATGACATGATAAAAGAAATATATTACCCTACATCTCTCAATGAAAAATTGCTTACCCAAGAGAACATGAATGTAGCTGAATATATACTAAAGTTCAAAACCCTCTACCATAGTACTAGAGAAGCTCCTAGGGTTATGCTTAACCGGTTTAGAGATGGTCTTAGCTTTGAGATTAAAAGAGGTCTCACCTACTACCCCATATACACAATAGAAGATGCTTTTCAAATAGCTAGTGAGGTGGAGCAAAATCTTAAGAGATTTTATAAAAGGAAAATTGACCATCCAAGACCCAAAGCCCCTAAGGTAGTCAATCAAACCATGGAGCACAATCAAGCCTTAGAACCAAAGCTACCCTCCCTAAGCTCGTCTCAAATCAAGTCTAGGGAACCCATTGAAGACTTACCTCCATGTCAAATCATGTTGTCCATAAAACCCAAACAAGAACTCAACCAACTTAAGGAAAACTCTCTTGACATCCACATAGGTCATACTAAGTCCACACCTTTAAGAACAATCTCACCTAAGCCTATGGAAGAACTTGAACCCAATCATATTAGGCTAGACTTAGTGGAAGCTATCCTACCCTTAGTGACCTATGAGACTAGTTTGCCTCACCCTTTAGGGCTCCCATGTTTAGATCAAGTGCTTGAACCATGTGAACCTACTCTTCATGACATAGGAAAAAATTTAGAGAACTCTTCAATAGGTTGTGAACACTTAGGTTCCAAGCCACTTGACCTTAGTGAAAGTTTAGATGAGCCTCTAGACACTTTAGAAATCCAACACCTTCAATTAGAGGACCATCACACTTTAGGCTTGACTCAACCTAAGTTTGAACCTTTCTCTATGGATGATCTGCCTAAGTATCTTACTCAACCATATTTAGAGATTAAGGTAGACATACCATCTTGTCTAGGCCCTCCTTTGACCACTTTTGGGCCATCTAGCACTAAACTTTCCAAGTTAGGCCTAAACCCACCCCTAGAGCCCAAACTTTTACACATAGAGGATCCTTCACCTTTAGATCTCAACCCACATGAGTTAGGATCCCTTACTTTGCCTAAGATGGAACCCATGCTAGATCCTTTTCTCATTGACCAAGATCCTAAGTCCCAAACATTAGGAGAACCTCAACTTCAAGGCCTAGAAGACTTGACCTTTGATCCAATGACCCATGAAACATATCTCTTAGGTCTTGCCACCCACACTCCTAAGCCACATTTAGGGCCAATTGAACATGGGCTTATAACCCAAGACTCTAGGGATGACCCTACTCAAGTTGACCCCATAGGGACTGACCTATATCAACCTTCTCCTTATGACATGATAGAGCCCCCCCAGTTTAGCTTCGAGGATCTTACTCCAGATATGGGAGAGCCATTTCTTTTTCCCTTAGGAAATCCAATCCTAGAGGCGCCCCTCACCCTCCTTGAGTTAGACATTAGCTCACCTGAATATGAAGTAGAATTTACTTTAGATCCTCTTGAGCTTCCCATGCTAGGATATGATTTAGAACCTAACTTGTCTGAGTTGGCAACATCACCCATCTCTCCTTTAGACCTTGAGTCTGGCCTTAGTACTCCAGGGTTAAAGAAAATTCAATTGGATAATGATTTGCTTTCCCTACCAGAACTTGAACACTTTGATTTTGTTATACCTGAATCTTTTAGTAGGCCTGTATACCACAAACATACTAATGAATATGGCCGAGAAAGGACATTCTGTGTAGGAGACCCTGAATTTAAGGAGCATGAAGATTGGGATGAAGAGATTGATCGCTGTGATGCTGTTGACACTGATTTTTGGACCCCCATCACTTTTGATGTGGATGACTTCACATTGCATAAGCATCATTCCACCCCATACTATGACCCCACTTGTGAGCATATGATTGAGTCCATCCTTGAGGACCAAACCCATTTCACCCGCGATAAGGTAGAGTTACTCTACTTAGTTGGATATGACCATGGTGAAGAGGGTTGGCTCCCCGAGGAAGAACTCACCCTTACTACTTCAAAGCTCCTCATGGATAAGGACAATTCTTCGGAGAAGAATTTTTCTCACCCGGGGAGAGCTGATGTGGGGAGGCGACATGACCCACGGAAATACAAATGGAGTTTAAGGTTACCCTAGCTAGGGCACCTAAATTCCCATCTCTTGCATTGCATGCATCTTTAAGTTAGATTTTCATTCCTTGCATTGCATGCATCTTTAGGTTAGATTTTCTAGCATAACTTGCATCATATGGTAGGTTAGATCCACCCAACAATTACACCATGTAGTTACATCCCTAGGATCCGCCACTTATGTATGGTAGGTTAGTGCATGAAATTAATGTAATAGTATAGGTCAACTCCATTCTTGGAATGCAAGTCAAAATCAGGTCAAGACAACTCCAAGAGATGCCATGGGCCATCAGCCCAACTCATGAAGAAATCAGCCCACCCCAATGGATCAACACCGCAAGCATCCCAAATTCCACCATCCTAGTTGGCAGCCATGTGGAGTTGCCTTCATCTCTAATCAAGTCAAGGAGCAGCCAGCTCAATGACCTATTTCAGCTCAACATGCGCCAGCCATCAAAGTCAAGGGGCAGCTTGAAACAATGCCCACTTCAGTCCATCATGCGCCAGCCCCCAAAGTCAAGGAGCAGCCTGCACTTTGCAACAACTCCAGTCCCTTCAAGTGCCAGCCGCCCATGCCAATTTGCAGCCTGCAATGTCAGCCATCAGCAGCCTCTTCAGTCCACTCTCATCTCAGATTTCGAGCTTACTAACCTGCTGAAGACTCCAAAGTTCAAACTCCAAACAACCACCCATTTGGAAGAAGAGATCAGCCCATTGAGTTGTCTACATCATGCTTGCTTGTGTGACTTGTTTTGAGCTTAGGGAGATAACCGTTGGAGACTCCCCTATATGATGTAGTCCTCTTGTAAAGTGAAGTACTTAGTGTTGAATGAAATTTCAAAATTCTGAAGTGTGTCTTCAAATGGTGTGTGTCACCTAACCCCTCTCATCCTTCCAACCATTGCCGAGAGTGTCTTTCCACCCCCTCTTGCTCTTCAATCATCTTCCACCCTTTGCGCTTGTCTTGAAGAAGGGAGCTCACGCCACTTCCTCCCCCTTAGCCTTGACAAGTCCTCAGCCCAAGAGGAGGAGCTGGACCAGCCGAGACTCAAGATGGTGTCTTTAATCCCATGCCGAGATCAAGCCATCACCTTAAGTTAGCTAAGTCTTTCTACTACCTTGGTTGATGTTTTCTTGAAGTTTCTGAACCTCCATCTACACTCACTAAGGTCACTTCTCAGGTTGCGCAAGGTCAAGGAAGGCATACAAGTTCATTCCCCCCCCTTTCCCCTCTTAATTAGTTAGTCTCCAAAATGTTAGCAAGGGAATTTGGAGGCTATCCTCCCCCTTGAGTGTGTTTATGTGAATGGCCTCTTAATATTCTTTTAAACTCACCCACGCATGTGTGGGATGCTGCAATGCCATGTGTGTAAGCTCATAGGGCCCTACTTCGTGAGATTCAACCATTGGACCGGTGAAGAACGGGAAGGTCACCCTTTCTATTCTCAAAGGGTGCAAGGTGAGTTCCTCCCCTAGATTAGCCCTATTTTCTTATGGTAGAACCGCATGCCTAGGTTTATTTGATGTTGTAGAACCGCATGTCAAGCTCTTGTTAGGCGTTCCTCTTTATTAGAAGTGCATGATAAGATTAGTTGCTGAATGTAGTTTCGGTTTCCACTATTACATACCAAAACAAACTAATTTCGAACTACGATAGCTTAAAGGGTTTACTAAGCTATACTTATTTATCAAAATGTTTTCGAAGTGCGTTGTTTGAATGTTGCATGCTTGGCCACCCCATCACATCCATAGTAAGGACATCACACCAAACCTTATCCTCATATGTGCCAAACTGGATAGGCACAAGGCATCTATGGGTCACAGGAACACTAGTTTGGTTGACCTAGGAAATGTTGTAAGGGCTAGGTCAGGGTTCCATTTTGAGATTCAGTTTAGTAGTAGCTGTGTGGGAGACAGCATTGAGACTGCTTCCTCCATCAATTACCACCTTGCACATGTGACCATGGCATTTGGTGTAAGTGTGGAAGATGCTGGTCCGACGCCAGTCTTTAGTGTGGGTAGGCTTAACAAGGGTACATCTAACTACCCCTAAGGTGTTGAAGATGTCATCACTACTGTCATAGTCATTGATTTCAATCTCTTGATCAGGGTCTCCCTCAAGGGTGGGTTCAGGATCTATGTTTTCCTCAGTTAGGACGATGACCTTCTTAGTGCAGTCCTTCGCAAGGTGTCCCCTTTGCCTACAGTTATAACAAGTGATGGTGGAGTTGTCTATAGGTTGAGTAGATCTAGACTTGGGGGCTGAGCTAGAAGACTGGTGCATAGGAGTGGGCCTATAGATAGGCCGGGGAGGGAGGGTCTCCTTCCTATTCTTAAGTTCTTGTTCCACCTCTATGGACCTTTGATAAGCTATCTCTGGGGTATCTAATTGGAAATAGGTCAAGGCCCTCTTAATGTCAGGTCTAAGGCCATTCTTGAATCTACTTAGAATCATACCCTGGTCTTCATTGACCTCACACCTAATGAGAAGCTCTTCTAACTTGGTTTGGTAGGCTTCTACAGTAGAGGATCCTTGAGTGTGACTACCGAGTTCATCCTTAAGTTTTAGCATGAAGCCGGGAGGGACATACTTTTGCCTAAGTAGGAGTTTCATCTCATCCCAAGACTCAATGGGTGGCTTACCATCCCTTTCTATGGTTCTCTCAACATGGGTCCAGTAGAGTCTAGCGGGTCCTTCTAGTAAACACTTTGTGAACCTAACCTTACTCTCATTGTGCATAAGACTATAGTCAAAGTATTGATCTAGCTTTGTAGTCCAATCTAGGAATTCCTTAGGGTTAAGGGATCCACCAAAAGTAGGAGGGTTGATCTTGATGGCACGTTGCACATCATGATCCCTAGGTCTATAATAGGGTGGTTGTTGGGCATGAGGCCCTTCCCATTCGGTTTGAACATGAGTGACTCTAGGGGTTTGAGAGGGAGGTCCCAGGTCATTTGGTTCCCTTGTGTGGGATCCACTACTAGGCCGACTAGTATTTGGGGGATCCATCTTAGAGTTTGACTCTAGGGTGTTAAGCCTATTGTCTATGACACCTATAGAATGTTGAAGGGATGCTAGGGTGTCTTTAATGGAGGCCATATCAATTGAAAGGGCACTAACTTCATGGTCAAGAGCTTGATTAAGACCATAGGGAGCACCGGATCTAGTAGCCATTTTCGAAAACAAGTAGAGCTTTTGAAAGTAGATCCTAAGGTGGTAGAATATACCTAATCAAATTCTTTCAAGCACCTAGGTCCAAAATCGTCTTAGTAGTAGGAAAATAAATTTTTGGTCTTATAAAATCCTACTCTAAGAACTCGCTCTGATACCATGATGATGGGGGCCAAGCATGCAAGCATTCAAACAACGCGATTTGAAAACATTTTGCTAGTTAAATATTGATTAATGAAACCCTTTATGCTAACGTAGTTGAAAATAGTTTGTTTTGGTATTTTGTAGGTAAAAGCCGAAACTAAGAGAGTAATAAACTGAAGTTAAATCCTATCATGCAAGTCTAAGACAAGTGATGAAACTGAATTTGAAACCTGGCATGCGATCTAGAGCATGAAACAACACTACTCTAAGGGAGGGGCTCACCTTGCGCCCTTTGAGAATAGAAAGGGCGTACTTCCCGTTCTTCACCGGTCCAATGGTGGAACAACACGAAGTAGGGCCCTATGAGCTTACATCCATGGCATTACAGCATTCCCACACATGCGTGGGTGAGTGTTTGAAAGAATACTAAGAGGCCAAGTTACAAGAACAATCAAGGGGGAGGCTAATCTCCAAGTTCCCTTGCTAACATGTTAAGGACTAACTAGCTTAGAGGGGGAAGGGAGGGGATACGCTTAGCATGCTCTTCAAGGGCCTTGTGCCACCTGTGAGAATTCTATGTGAGTGCAGATGGGTGCTCAAAGAACATCAAGAAGACAACAACCAAGGTAGAGAGGGGACTTAGCTAACTTGGGGTGGATTCTTGGTCTCGGCATGGTGTAGGTGACAGCATCTTGAGCCACGGTTTGGCCCAGCTTCTTCTCTTGGGCTGAAGACTCTTCAAGGCTGATGGTAGAAGGTGGCGTGAACTTCCAGCTTCAGGACATGAGCAAGTGGTGGAAGAAGATTGAAGAGGGGAAGAGGAAATGAGCTCTCGGCAAGGTTTGGAAGAGGGGAGAGTTGAGGTGACACACACCACTAGAAGACACACTTCTGAATTTTTCTCAAAATATTCAACTCTAACCTTCCTCAAGAGTGTTTACAAGGTTATAATGAGCAGCCAAAGGGAGAGACAAACCCTTGGCGCATACACAAGGCAAACAAGCCAAAAGAAATTCTGCACATTGAGCTGGCGCATTGATGGGGCTGAGCCTTTCTCCATTTGTTGGCTGGCATCCTTGTACTTCTTTTGGAGCCTTCCTCCAAAGGCTAATGGCAAATCCTGAGCTGCTGATGGGGCTGATCTCCTGGTGGCTTCGGTTGAAGATAGTGGCAGGAACTTCCAGAATTAGAGGGGCAACATCCTGCGGTTGTAGTGGTAGAGTGCTGGCTGCTCCTTGCATTGATGGGCTGGCGCAATTACCTTCATGAGGGCTACTGGAAAAGCTGAGGATAGCTGGCATTGTCCCCTTTTACTCCAAAGGGAAAGAGGCGGTTGGAGAGTGAAGACAAATCCCACATGGATGCCAACTAGGATGGTGAGGTTTGGTGTAGTTGTTGTGATGCTCCATAAGGTGGGTGGGCCGATTCTTCCACAAGATGGCTGATGGGCTCTTGGTGCCACTTTGAGTTGTGTTGACCTGATTTGACTTGTGTTCCCCAAAATGGAGTTGACCTAATCTATTACATTAATTGCATGCACTAACCTACCATACATAAGTGGCGGAACCTAGATGCACCCTACCACATGATGCACCCTAATCTAAGACAAAATAAGCAAAATGGGGTCCTAAGGAAGCCATGTCTAGTGGCTAGGATAGCCATACCTAGAGGGCTTCTTTCGAACCCGGGCGGACCTCCAAAGGTCCTGATGGAACCCTTTCAGGAGGGGAGCGCAAAACCTATTGTGAGAAGAACCCCTTTCATGAGGGGGGCGCAAGTCATATGTTTCTTTCTCATAGCAGCGGAATTAGGGTTTCCACATAAGATCGCATTCTATACTTTCATATAATCAACTTGAATAACAAGTGAGTGATTCATTACCATGGCCATGGGAAGGTGCGGCTTGGAAGAAGAAAGATCGAAGGGATCTTCTCCAAAGAAATCACACACAAGGGATGAAAGCTTCCTCCTTGCGCAACTCTTGTGCTAGCAAGATTGCCAAGCTTTTCCAACCGTGTGTAGGAGATTAGATGAAAAGGGCATCCTTCTTTTCGAGAGCTCTTCTTCCTTGGCGCAAGAACGATGCCTTCCACACGAGCAAGCCGTTCCAAAAACACGTCCAAGAAGCAAAACCGAAAAACATTAGAGAGACATCAAGCCATGAACGCATATGCGTTATGCTTTTGGAACTTTCCAAAATTGGCAACGATTAAGAGTTGGCGTTCACGTTTCCATGAACCAAACGCAACCTCTTCTCCCTCTTGAACCAAGCGCTCAACCCATGAGCCGGTTCAATATCCTTGGTTCAATAGCGAAACCAAATCAGCCCATAAATTAAGTCTAGATCAAATTAGACCCCAAGGTCCTAGATCTGACCATTCATCATCTGACGCTTCTGATCGCATCGATCTAGCATCATCTCTCTCGATCGAAGCTTACCGATCTAAAGCTCTAATCAATCAAACATGATCAGACCAGATCTCACTTACAATCAGAGATTAAATCTCTTTAAACTGAACCAAAACAATTCAGTCCACACGATCTGACTTAAGGAAGCCATATCACCAAATTGTGCGACCCTGAGGGTTTCCTTTAAATGTCGGTAACGATAACTTACGTTATCACGATCAGTGAGGGGTATCTAGCAACACATCACTGTCTCCCGATATAAAGGAAAGAGTCTTCCAAGACTACTCCCAAACCATAGCACAAGTGTGACTCAATTCACAAGGCATACATGTGTCCTTTGCCACTGGATGTTCTTATTGGACAAGCGGGTCAAGCTTGTAACTCCAATACGATGAGCATGATTAGATCAGATGCACATAGTCATCTGGGTATGGCCATACACTATCTCAATCATCTCATATAGGGGGGCCCTTAGAACACTACACTCCTTAAACAAGGAGACGGCAATCCTATGTCTATCACTAGTGCCCTAACCTGATTCAAGCTCACCATCCAAGATAGTCTATAATCATTATGTTTCAAATGATATTGAACTACCTCAAGACAATGACAATCATCATTCAGAAACACAAGTGATCTCAAGTCAGAGGACATGTGCCACTTGCTGCTTACAAGGATCATTCACATTGTGACAAGCAATGGAATATCCCAGTAGGGTCTGTCCAGTACATCCAATGTACCCATGAGTCTACGTCTTATTCCATGCTCGAAGCATCCTATAAGATTAGCACTCATATTAGTCTCAATCATATCAAGGCTGTCTCATGTTCACCAAGATATCTCGACTAAGGACATATAGCCTGTCAGCCTAGCTGAACAGCTTTGAGACAGTATTCAGAAGTACACTTATTACAGCAGACAAGGTAACAACCTGAATAATAACCATGCCTTTATAAACTTAAGAGTTTATTACATGATACTAATACAATCCCAAGGCCTCAAACATTAGCCTTAAGGGCATACCCCAACAATCTCCCACTTGCACTTAATCTAATGGTTGAGAAATCTCAAACCCATATTATTACAGTGCTTCACATGCTTCTGCTGCGCCAGAGGCTTGGTAAGTGGGTCTGCCAGATTGTCATCTGTATGAACCTTGCATATTTTGATCTCGCCTCGATCAATGATCTCCCGGATCAAGTGAAACCGTCTCTGTATGTGCTTGGACTTCTGGTGCGACCGCGGTTCCTTTGCTTGTGCGATGGCTCCAGTGTTATCACAGAAGATAACCAAAGGATCTGCACTCGAAGGAACGACACCAAGTTCTCTCACGAACTTACGAATCCACACTGCCTCCTTAGATGCTTCCGAGGCTGCAACATACTCGGCTTCTGTTGTGGAATCAGCAACAGTTGACTGTTTGAAACTCTTCCACACCACTGCTCCACCATTCAAGCTAAAAACATAGCCTGATTGCGATCGGAAATCATCCTGGTCCGACTGGAACGAAGCGTCAGTATATCCCTCTATACTGAGTTCTTCCTGACCACCATATATCAAGAACATATCTTTGGTCCTCCGCAGATATTTTAAAATGTTCTTGACCGCAATCCAGTGCGCCAAACCTGGATTACTTTGGAATCGACTGGTCACGCTTAACCCGTAAGCGACGTCTGGGCGAGTACACAACATCGCATACATAATGGACCCAATAGCCGAAGCATAAGGCGTATTGTCCATTTCATCTTTCTCAGTCTGTGTTTGTGGACACTGACTCTTCGAAAGATTCAGACCATGTCTGACTGGAAGATATCCACGTTTAGAATTCTCTAAATGGAATCTCTCCAGGACCTTATCGATGTAAGTACTCTGGCACAGCCCGAGAAGCCTTTTAGATCTATCCCTGTAGATCTTCACACCTAGTACATAGGCTGCTTCTCCTAAATCTTTCATCTGGAAACATTTTCCTAACCATGCCTTAACAGCATGCAATTCAGGAATATCATTTCCAATGATTAAGATATCATCGACGTAGAGGATTAGGAATGTAATTACGCTCCCACTAAACCTCTTATATACACACGGGTCATCTACGTTCTTGATGAAACCAAACTCAGAGATTGATTCATCAAAACGAATATTCCAGCTTCTTGATGCTTGTTTAAGTCCATATATGGACTTCTTTAACTTGCATATTTTATGACGATCTGCTGGATTGTTGAAACCTTCCGGTTGTGTCATATACACATCCTCATCCAGATTTCCATTAAGGAAAGCTGTTTTCACATCCATCTGCCAGATCTCATAATCGTAATATGCAGCTATCGCGAAAAGAATCCGAATAGACTTAAACATGGCTACAGGAGAGAAAGTTTCATCATAATCTATCCCGTAGATTTGTTTGAAACCTTTCGCAACTAGCCTGCCTTTATAGGTAACCACGTTACCATCCATGTCAATCTTCTTCTTGAAGATCCATTTACAGCCTATAGGGATTACTCCCGGAGGCGGATCAACCAAATCCCAGACTTGGTTATCTGACATGGAGTCCATCTCGGCTCGCATAGCATCAAGCCATCTAGCTGACTCCGGTCCACTGACCGCATCCGCATAAGTTAGGGGTTCATCATTATCAATGATGTAGACTCCGTCATAGCGCTCAGGCTGTCGACGGATCCTACCCGATCTTCGCGGTTCCCGTGATATCTGAGCCTCAGGTTGTTCAGTAACCTGATCTACTGGCTCAGGCACATCCAACTCTGCCTGACTACTTTGTCCTTCCTCTGGAATCTCATCCAGCTTTATTTCTCTCCCACTGGCCTCTTGCAGAAGAAACTCCTTCTCAAGAAATATGGCCGTCCGAGCAACAAATATCTTGTTCTCTTTGGGATCGTAGAAATAATAACCCTTAGTTTCCTTAGGGTAACCGACAAAGATACATTTATCAGATCTGCTCTCTAGTTTCCCAGAGGCGAGCTTTTTGACATAAGCCTCGCAACCCCAGATCCTGATAAACGTCAAGCTAGGCTGTTTCCCGTACCATAACTCATATGGCGTCTTTGAAACTGCCTTGGATGGCACTCGGTTTAGTACCTTTGCAGCTGTTTCCAGTGCAAAACCCCAAAAGGAGTATGGAAGAGTAGCCTGACTCATCATAGAACGAACCATATCAAGTAACGTTCTATTTCTCCTCTCGGACACACCATTCCATTGCGGTGTTCCTGGCGGAGTGAGCTGTGAGATAATCCCACACTCTTTCAGATAGTCAGTAAATGCATGACTTAGGTATTCACCACCTCGATCAGAACGAAGTGCCTTGATATTTCTGCCTAACTGATTTTGTACTTCATTTTGAACTCTTTGAACTTGTCAAAAGATTCACTTTTATGTCTCATCAAATAGACATACCCATACCTACTGAAATCATCAGTAAAGGTAATGAAGTACTGATAGCCACCTCTGGCATGTTTACTAAATGGCCCACACACATCACTGTGTATAAGGTCAAGTAAACCTGAAGTCCTCTGACCTTTGTGAGGAAAAGGAGACTTCGTCATTTTACCCATCAAACAAGCTTTGCATGTATCAATCTCCTCATAGGAGAATGATCCCAGCAGTCCATGTTCATGCAACCGCTTAATGCGCTTCTCGTTTATATGGCCTAAACGACTATGCCATAGCAAGGTGCTGTCATCAGCATACTTGGCTTTCTTATTATCAATGTTTTGTATAGAATATTCCATGTCCAACATGAATAACCCATTGTTAATTGAACCAGTGGCATACACAATATTATCATAAGTCAAAATACACTTTGAAATCTTGCATTCAAAGGCAAATCCTTTCCTGACAAGAGCAGGAATAGAGATAATATTCTTGGTAATACTGGGTACAAAATAACAATTGTTTAATTCTAATACAATGCCAGATGGTAAAGTAATGAAATAGTCTCCTACAGCAACCGCAGCAACCCGTGCCCCGTTTCCAACGCGTAGGTCTACCTCATGCTGTCCCACCTGCCTTCTTCTCTTGAGTTCCTGCACATTTGAACAAATGTGAACTCCACATGCAGTGTCCAACACCCATGATATAGAAGAAGATGAAACCATGACTTCCGTCACGTATATACCTGAGCCAGAAGCGATGCTTCCCCTCTTATCTCCTTGGAGCGCTTTACAGTCCTTTTTCCAGTGACCCAGCTGGCCACAGTGGAAACACCTGTTGTCCTTCGACCGCTTCACCTTCTGTTTCAGGGCCTTGCTGTAATTCTTGACAGGGGCCTTGCCCTTCTTCCCCTTCTTCTTGTTCCTAAAAGGAACCATTAAGACAGAGGTTGAAGGCTTGCCCTTCAGAGTTTCCTCAGTAGTCAAGAGCATATTCAGCAGCTCTGCCGGCGTACAATCGATTTTGTTCATATTAAAGTTAATGATGAACGCATCGAAAGAAGGCGGAAGAGACTGCAGAATAATATCTACAGCAAGCTCCTGGTTGACGGTATGCCCCAGTTTCTCCAGAGCCTCCTTGTGCCCAATCATCTTGAGCACGTGAGCTCCCACTGGGCTCCCCTCAGCCAGTTTGCTCTGAAAGAAGAGCTTTGTCAGATTATAGCGTTCTGTCCTCGCCTGTGCAGCATACAGCATCTTGAGGTTCGCTATAATTTCTATAGCCGACATATCCTCATGCTGACGCTGCAGCGGTGGCGTCATAGACGCTAGCATCAGGCAAGCGACATCAATGCTATCATTGACGTGCTTTTCATAGGCATCCCGAACCGCCCTTGCGGCGTTCGGAGCGGGCTGCGGCGGTATCGCCGTCTCGAGGACATACAGTTTCCTCTCTGCCTTAAGAACGATCTTAAGGTGTCCGAACCAGTCAGAGAAGTTCGGCCCAGCAAACTTCTCCCTTTCCAGTAGGGATCGCACATTGAAGCTCATGGTGTTCGTTGCTGCAGGAATCTACAACAAGCAAGAACAGCAAGGTTAGTATCAATGTTTCAGAATCAATCCAGGACTTTAAGAAAGATTCTTTTCTCACTATTTTGTCTGACTGAAAAATCCAGTAAACAGTCCGAAAGAGTAACACTCTTTTAGTGAGATGGGATCCAGATTTCATACTTGGTCTCCGCGTCCCGCTCAGGCGAGATAAGATGCACAGAGATGACAAGCACTAGTTTCTGGTAGGCTCTCCCAGCCAATCGCCAACCCGTGCGATTCCCCTTCATCTTGGCAATCCAGCAGACTGTGCCAACTGAGTTGGTACAACACAGTCTCTGATCCCAGAGATGGCTGCCTCCATGTGCTACCATATGCGCCACATATGTAGTCTACATGGTCAAGCTGACCTGACCTACTCCCTGGACCACCACGTGCTATGCTGAGCAACGAGAGGGGATAAATCCCAACTCTGTAACACGCAGGTGAAATCCAGCACCGTCTGAAGATAGATGGACGTGCCCACTGAGTGGGTTCAACACGGCTCCAACGATAGTCAGAAAGGTGAGGTTTCGCGTCAGAAGGCTTACGAGCTTGATATGTTAGCGTTGGATTTTAACGGTCTTTTATCTTCTTACTATCAGGCATGTCCTATGGCTATAGCAGAAGATAAACATAAATATGCAATTCTAATTATTAGCAATAAGTAGAAAGCATGATCTTATGTGGTAAAAGCCCATGAACCCTAGTAAGACCTTAATATTACTTAAGTCTTCACTTGAGCTTCATTGCATCTCATCTGGTCCAACCCAGTGCCCTAGCGCCAAGAGCACCACAGGTGCACCACCAGGTGAATGCCCCTCTTGGATGTGTGCCTTTGTTCTTGTCTAATCAAAGTACATTTGATCTATCTAGACAAGATTGACTCGCAGGTCAACAACATATTATAAATTAAGTACAATGTGATTCGCAGATCACAAATTAATTTACAATTTTTTTTTAAGTCCAGGCACGCAGGCCCCAGCACAGCACACAATTGGGCAACCCACATAAGACTAAATAGACAAGCATATGGTTCAATCAACATGTGATCCAATCATCTTGAAATTAAAAGTTTTGAAAACCCCATGGCATCAATTTTAATTTCCTTATGAGCCCTACAACCTTACAATGGTGCATTGATGGGGATCCACTCATCCATCTAGTTAGATCCTTTGCCCTTGCATGCACCGAGTCCTAACTGACCCGAGTTGACCTAATGGTCAACCATGCATGCGCCAAGGGCTGAACTACCCCCATGAGTTTTGGCAAGCGGGTGTGACCCCGGGCCTAACTCAAGTGTGTTCAGTAGTGTCTCAACCAGACCTCGCTACACGCCCTAGATGCAGTCAACCTATAGCCACCTTGTGCTTGCGCATAGGTGCTATCAGGTTAACCCATCTGAGCTGTCAGATGGTCTGATCAGACTAATGGATCTAACCTAGAGGTGACTTCAGCCCCATCAACCCATCTAAGGGTTTATAGTAGATGCATATAGATCTAAATGTTTGCGCGCAAGTAGGTATAAGATTTGATGAAATATCATTCAACCATTCAACATACTTATCATGCGCCAACACAACAACATGCGCAACTCATGAAGAAACATACATCTTGCGCAACTCATGAAGAAACATACATCTAAGTTCTAAACTAGCATGTAGGTTTCGGCATGTGAGCAATCACCTTTAGATCTATTCACCAACATATTCATGGATCAAACATGATGATCTACTCATTAGAACCGCAAGCAATCATATGAAAAAGTATAGATAGGCTCTGATACCAATTGATGGAACCCTTTCAGGAGGGGAGCGCAAAACCTATTGTGAGAAGAACCCCTTTCATGAGGGGGGCGCAAGTCATATGTTTCTTTCTCATAGCAGCGGAATTAGGGTTTCCACATAAGATCGCATTCTATACTTTCATATAATCAACTTGAATAACAAGTGAGTGATTCATTACCATGGCCATGGGAAGGTGCGGCTTGGAAGAAGAAAGATCGAAGGGATCTTCTCCAAAGAAATCACACACAAGGGATGAAAGCTTCCTCCTTGCGCAACTCTTGTGCTAGCAAGATTGCCAAGCTTTTCCAACCGTGTGTAGGAGATTAGATGAAAAGGGCATCCTTCTTTTCGAGAGCTCTTCTTCCTTGGCGCAAGAACGATGCCTTCCACACGAGCAAGCCGTTCCAAAAACACGTCCAAGAAGCAAAACCGAAAAACATTAGAGAGACATCAAGCCATGAACGCATATGCGTTATGCTTTTGGAACTTTCCAAAATTGGCAACGATTAAGAGTTGGCGTTCACGTTTCCATGAACCAAACGCAACCTCTTCTCCCTCTTGAACCAAGCGCTCAACCCATGAGCCGGTTCAATATCCTTGGTTCAATAGCGAAACCAAATCAGCCCATAAATTAAGTCTAGATCAAATTAGACCCCAAGGTCCTAGATCTGACCATTCATCATCTGACGCTTCTGATCGCATCGATCTAGCATCATCTCTCTCGATCGAAGCTTACCGATCTAAAGCTCTAATCAATCAAACATGATCAGACCAGATCTCACTTACAATCAGAGATTAAATCTCTTTAAACTGAACCAAAACAATTCAGTCCACACGATCTGACTTAAGGAAGCCATATCACCAAATTGTGCGACCCTGAGGGTTTCCTTTAAATGTCGGTAACGATAACTTACGTTATCACGATCAGTGAGGGGTATCTAGCAACACATCACTGTCTCCCGATATAAAGGAAAGAGTCTTCCAAGACTACTCCCAAACCATAGCACAAGTGTGACTCAATTCACAAGGCATACATGTGTCCTTTGCCACTGGATGTTCTTATTGGACAAGCGGGTCAAGCTTGTAACTCCAATACGATGAGCATGATTAGATCAGATGCACATAGTCATCTGGGTATGGCCATACACTATCTCAATCATCTCATATAGGGGGGCCCTTAGAACACTACACTCCTTAAACAAGGAGACGGCAATCCTATGTCTATCACTAGTGCCCTAACCTGATTCAAGCTCACCATCCAAGATAGTCTATAATCATTATGTTTCAAATGATATTGAACTACCTCAAGACAATGACAATCATCATTCAGAAACACAAGTGATCTCAAGTCAGAGGACATGTGCCACTTGCTGCTTACAAGGATCATTCACATTGTGACAAGCAATGGAATATCCCAGTAGGGTCTGTCCAGTACATCCAATGTACCCATGAGTCTACGTCTTATTCCATGCTCGAAGCATCCTATAAGATTAGCACTCATATTAGTCTCAATCATATCAAGGCTGTCTCATGTTCACCAAGATATCTCGACTAAGGACATATAGCCTGTCAGCCTAGCTGAACAGCTTTGAGACAGTATTCAGAAGTACACTTATTACAGCAGACAAGGTAACAACCTGAATAATAACCATGCCTTTATAAACTTAAGAGTTTATTACATGATACTAATACAATCCCAAGGCCTCAAACATTAGCCTTAAGGGCATACCCCAACAGGTCCTACCTCGGTCCCACATCACGCACGCTCTGTCTAAGTCAAACTGCGTCACTGGTAACCCCATTCATTTTAAGTGTGTCGCAGTATTCAAGAAAAATCGAGAGATGCATATAAGGGTCCTCATAAGGCAAGCCTCCAAATTGATACAACCTAACACCTCGTTGTAATTGGGGGGTAATAACGGTTGTCATCGAGCATGTCACGACCCATAGGAGAAGGTCAATAGATAGACATAGGATTTGCCCTTCCTAAGGGAAGCATGATATCCATGGAGCTCCTCAATGGTTCTATGACTGAAATGTATAGCAATACCCAGGTGAGACCTAATTTAGTCATAACCATGAGATTGGATAAAAATAAGTGGTGACACACTTGTCCAATCGGATATCAGTTCGGCAAAGAGACTGTAATGCATCTGTACCTGATTGCGATGATGGGGATGTTGATGTCGATATCCATTCCGATGACTAGGGTAGCAGCGATGCACTGCTAGGTGCCACTCACTGCTTGTGGTGACCTTAGGTCGGCACTGCCAACGTCAGAGGAACCTACTGGGTTGCACACCTTAATACTCCAGTTCTCGTATTGATCGAGAAGCCTTATGATCGTGTTATTGGATGACTCGGATCTATTTGGGAGATTTCATCAGCGCCGATGGGCCTGATGAGATGGAAGAAACTTATTAGGGCGAACTTCCATTTTTGACATATTGACCAAATTAACCATGGTTAACCTAGTTTGACCTTGGGTTAAATTGGGTTAGATCCAATGGGTTGATTGACATGCATAATGGACCTTGGGCTAGGCCCATTTTATAGTTGGGCTTATTAATAAGTTAAATGGGCTTAAGGAGAAGAATGTGTAGGCGCATGTTTAACCCTAGTTAGACTAGGGTTGGCGCCTATGAAACATATTGTTAATCTAAGTTGATTTAATCATTTGTGGGCTAATTAATTAATTAATTAGAGTCCTATTTAATAGGGCTGATTATTTAAATAATTAATTAGAATCCTAATTGGATTATGACTTAATTACTTAATTAGACTCCTAATTGGATTAACACTTGATTAATTATTAAAATAATTATATTTCCTACTTCTTCTCGAAGCCGCCCACTTGGCTTGATCATAGCCATCCCTAATCGCCTCTCCTTGCTATAAATATAACCCCTAGTCGCCCCTCTTGGATGTATGAATTACTTGAAGGCGTGAACAATAGAAGGGGCGAGAGTGTTGGGGTATGCCCTTAAGGCTAATGTTTGAGGCCTTTGGGATTGTAACAGTATCATGTAATAAACTTTTGTGTTTATAAAGGCATGGTTATTATTCAGGTTGTTACCTTGTCTGCAGTAATAAGTGTACTACTGAATAATGTCTCAAAGCTGTTCAGCTAGGCTGACAGGCTATATGTCCTTAGTCGAGATATCTTGGTGAACATGAGACAGCCTTGATATGATTGAGACTAATATGTGTTCTAATCTTATAGGATGCTTCGAGCATGGAATAAGATGTAGACTCATGGGTACATTGGATGTACTGGACAGACCCTACTGGGATATTCCATTGCTTGTCACAATGTGAATAATCCTTGTTTGCATCAAGTGGCACATGTCCTTTGACTTGAGATCACTTGTGTTTCTAAATGATGAATGTCATTATTTTGAGGTAGTTCGATATCATTTGAAAGATAATGGTTATAGACTATCTTGGATAATGATCATGAGTCAGGTTAGGATACTAGTGATAGATAAAGGATTGCCGTCTCCTTGTGGAAGGAGTGTGGTGTTCTAAAGGGGCCCCCCTTATATGAGATGATTGAGAAAGTGTATGGCCATACCCAGATGACTATGTTCATCTGATCTAATCATGCTCATCATATTGGAGCTACAAGTTTGACACACTTGTCCAATAAGAACATCCAGTGGCAAAGGAAACATGTATGCCTTGTGAAATGATTCACACTTGTGCTGTGGTTTGGGTGTAGTCTTGGAAGACTCTTTCCTTTATATCGGGAGACAGTGATGTGTTGCTAGATACCCCTCACTGATTGTGATAACGTGAGTTATCGTTACCGACATTTAAAGGAAACCCTTAGGGTCGCACAATTTGATGATATGGCTTACTTAAGTCAGATCGTGTGGACTGAATTGTTTTAGTTCAGTTAAAAGGAGATTAGACTCTGATTGTAAGTGAGATCTGATCTGATCATGTTTGATTGATTAGGGCTTCAGATCGGTAAGCTTCGATCGAGAGTATGGATGCTAGATCGAAGAGATCAAGAGCATCAAGAGATGAACGGTTAGATCTTCAACCGTTTGGTTCATAGAGATCTAGACCATGGCTTGGGCTGGTTTAATTTGGGTTTTTGAACCGAATTGAGTTGAACCTAATCGGCTTGAACCGGTTCACATGGGTGAACGTATGGTTCAAGGTTTAAAGGCATCTTGGGCGGTTTTTCTTCAAGTGGTCGCATGGCTTGATAACCTTCCATATTTGGAAGTGTAACGCCATGACGTGAATGAAAAAAAACCTCAACGCAATTTGCCAATTACTCTCTTGTCTCCTTCATTCGACGAAGAGAGGACTCTTGGACAAGGTAGCTCTCGGCCAAGCACATCTCATCATCAACACACGACAAGGAACTTTGGGGAGATCTCTTGCTAGCACAAGGAAGATCCTAAAGGGTAGCCATCTCTCATCTAGTGTGTGTTTTCTTTGGAGGAGTGCTTACTTGCCCTCTTGCTTCCAAGCCGCCACCCTTTATCATGGCTATGGTAAAAGATCTCAAACTTGATCTTTGCAATACATATAAAGTTGATCATATATATGTGTTCATGCAAACGATTTTATTGAAACCCTAGAAGAGTACATTTTCCGCATGCTCTAGGGTTCGCCCCCCTCTTGAAAGGGGTTTTATCTGCCTGCACTCCCCCTTGAAGGGGACTCTTCAATTGGTATCAGAGGAGGTTATGCATGAATCTTATGATTGCTTTAGTGATCCATGTTTGCGCCATTGTTGTAGATCTATCATCACCATGAATACATGCTAGTCATTAGATGTTGGCGCATGATTGATATCACATGTTTGCGCTAATGGATAGATCTAATGTCAACATGCAAAACTACATGTTATTACTTGTATGATTCTTGGCGCATGTTTCTTGATGGCGCTTGTTGAATGTCTTTGTAAAATTCATTACATCTTGCGCGCCTCACTAGATCTAAGTGGCGCCTACTATAAACCCTTAGATGGGTTGATGGGGTTGAAGTCACCTCTAAGTTAGATCCAATAGTCTGATCAGACCATCTGACAGCCTAGATGGATCGACCAGATGGCACCTGTGCGCAAGCATGAGGTGGCCATAGGTCGATTGCATCTTAGGCGTGTAGCGAGGTCTGGTTGAGACAACTCAGTGAACACACATGAGTTAGGCCCGGGGTCACACCCGCTTGCCAGAACTCATGAGGGTTGTTCAGCCCTTGGCACATGCATGGTTGACCATTAGGTCAACTCGAGTCAGTTAGGACTTGGTGCATGCAAGGGCAGTGGATCTGACTAGTTGGATGAGTGGATCCCTATCAATGGACCATTGTAAGGTTGTAGGGCTTATAAGAAAATTAAAATTGATGCCAATGGGGTTTTCAAAATTTTATTTTCTTTGTAATGGATCACATGTTGATTGAATGATGCCATGATGCTTGTTTATTTAATCTTATGTGGATTGCCCTAATGTGTGCTGTGCTGGGGCCTGCGTGCCTGGAATTAAACTTGTAAATTAATTTGTATTGTGATCTGCGAATCACATTCGTAATTAATTGATTGTATAATTGACCTGTGAGTCAAACTTGTCTAGATAGATCAAATTGTATTTGATTAGACAAGAGCACAAAGGCACACATCCTAGAGGGGCATTCAGCTGGTGGCGCACCTGAGGTGCTCTTGGCGCTAGGGCCCTGGGATGGACCAGATGAGATGCAAAAGTCCCAAGAAGAGCAAGTGAAGACTTAAGTATCTTAAGGTCTTACTTAGGCTTTGGGCTTTTACCACATAAGATCCATGCTTTCTTTTTATTGCTTATATAACTAGAACTGCATGAGTTTATCTTCTGCTATCACCATAGGAATTGCATGATAGTGAAGAAGATAAAAGGACCGTTAAAATCCAACGCTAACATATCAAGCTCGTAAGCCTTCTGACGCGAAACCTCACTGTTCTGATTATCGTTGGAGCCGTGTTGTACCCACTCAGTGGGCACGTCCATCTATCTTCAGACGGTGCGGGATTTCACCTGCGTGTTACAGAGAAGGGATTTATCGCTTCTCGTTGCTCAGCATAGCACATGGTGGTCCAGGGAGTAGGTCGGGTCAGCTTGACCATGTAGGCTACATATGTGGCGCATATGGTAGCGCATGGAGGCAGCCATCTGTGGGATCAGAGACTGTGTTGTACCAACTCAGTTGGCACAGTCTGCTGGATTGCCCAGATGAAGGGGAATCGCACGGGTTGGCGATTAGCTGGGACAGCCTACCAGAAATTAGTGCTTGTCATCTCTGTGCATCTTATCTCGCCTGAGCGGGACGCGGAGACCAAGTATGAAATCTGGATCCCATCTCACTAAAAGAGTGTTACTCTTTCGGACTGTTTACTGGATTTTTCAGTCAGACAAAATAGTGAGAAAAGAATCTTTCTTAAGTCCTGGATTGATTCTGAACATTGATACTGACCTTGCTGTTCTTGCATTGTTGTAGATTCCTGCAGCAACGAACACCATGAGCTTCAATGTGCGATCCCTACTGGAAAGGGAGAAGTTTGCTGGGCCGAACTTCTCTGACTGGTTCGGACACCTTAAGATCGTTCTTAAGGCAGAGAGGAAACTGTATGTCCTCGAGACGGCAGTGCCGCCTCAACCCGCTGCGAACGCCGCAAGGGCGGTTCGTGAAGCCTATGAAAAGCATGTCAATGATAGCATTGATGTCGCTTGCCTGATGCTAGCGTCTATGACGCCACCGCTGCAGCGTCAGCATGAGGATATGTCGGCTATAGAGATTATAGCGAACCTCAAGATGCTGTATGCTGCACAGGCGAGGACAGAACGCTATAATCTGACAAAGCTCTTCTTTCAGAGCAAACTGGCTGAAGGGAGCCCAGTTGGAGCTCACGTGCTCAAGATGATTGGGCACAAGGAGGCTCTAGAGAAACTGGGGCATACCATTAACCAGGAGCTTGCTGTAGACATAATTCTGCAGTCTCTCCCGCCCTCTTTCGATGCGTTCATCATTAACTTTAATATGAACAAAATCGATTGTACTCTGGCAGAGCTGCTGAATATGCTCTTGACTACTGAGGAAACTCTGAAGGGAAAGCCTTCAACCTCTGTCTTGATGGTTCCTTCCAGGAACAAGAAGAAGGGGAAGAAGGGCAAGGCCCCTGTCAAGAACTACAGTAAGGCTCTGAAACAGAAGGTGAAGCGGTCCAAGGACAACAGGTGTTTCCACTGTGGCCAGCTGGGTCACTGGAAAAAGGACTGTAAAGCACTCCAAGGAGACAAGAGGGGAAGCATCGCTTCTGGCTCAGGTATATACGTGACGGAAGTCATGGTTTCATCTTCTTCTATTTCATGGGTGTTGGACACTGCATGTGGAGTTCACATTTGTTCAAATGTACAGGAACTCAAGAGAAGAAGGCAGGTGGGACAGCATGAGGTAGACCTACGCGTTGGAAACGGGGCACGGGTTGCTGCTGTTGCTGTAGGAGACTATTTCATTTCTTTACCATCTGGACTTGTATTGGAACTAAACAGTTGTTATTTTGTTCCCAGTATAAATAAAAATATTATCTCCATTCCTGCTCTTGTCAGGAAAGGATTTGCCTTTGAATGCAACATTTCAAAGTGTGTTTTATCTTATGGTAATATTGTTTATGCTACTGGTTCAATTAACAATGGGTTATACATGTTGGACATGGAAAGTTCTATACATAACATTGATAATAAGAAAGCCAAGAATGCTGATGACAGCACCTTGCTATGGCATAGTCGTTTAGGCCATATAAACGAGAAACGCATTAAGCGGTTGCATGATCATGGACTGCTGGGATCATTCTCCTATGAGGAGATTGATACATGCAAAGCTTGTTTGATGGGTAAAATGACGAAGTCACCTTTTCTTAATAAAGGTCAAAGGGCTTCAGGTTTACTTGACCTCATACACAGTGATGTGTGTGGGCCATTTAGTAAACATGCTAGAGGTGGCTATCAGTACTTCATTACCTTTACTGATGATTTCAGTAGGTATGGGTATGTCTATTTAATGAGACATAAAAAGTGAATCTTTTGACAAGTTCAAAGAGTTCAAGAATGAAGTACAAAATCAGCTAGGCCGAAATATCAAGGCACTTCGCTCAGATCGAGGTGGAGAATACCTAAGTCACGCGTTTACTGACTATCTAAAGGAGTGTGGGATTATCTCACAGCTCACTCCGCCAGGAACACCGCAATGGAATGGTGTGTCCGAGAGGAGAAATAGAACGTTACTTGATATGGTTCGTTCTATGATGAGTCAGGCTACTCTACCTTACTCCTTTTGGGGTTTTGCACTGGAAACAGCTGCAAAGGTACTAAACCGAGTGCCATCCAAGGCAGTTTCTAAAACGCCATATGAGTTATGGTATGGGAAACAGCCGAGCTTGACATTTATCAGGATCTGGGGTTGCGAGGCTTATGTCAAAAAGCTCGCCTCTGGGAAACTGGAGAGCACAAGTTATCATGATTTGATGATATGGCTTACTTAAGTCAGATCGTGTGGACTGAATTGTTTTAGTTCAGTTAAAAGGAGATTAGACTCTGATTGTAAGTGAGATCTGATCTGATCATGTTTGATTGATTAGGGCTTCAGATCGGTAAGCTTCGATCGAGAGTATGGATGCTAGATCGAAGAGATCAAGAGCATCAAGAGATGAACGGTTAGATCTTGAACCGTTTGGTTCATAGAGATCTAGACCATGGCTTGGGCTGGTTTAATTTGAGTTTTTGAACCGAATTGAGTTGAACCTAATCGGCTTGAACCGGTTCACATGGGTGAACGTATGGTTCAAGGTTTAAAGGCATCTTGGGCGGTTTTTCTTCAAGTGGTCGCATGGCTTGATAACCTTCCATATTTGGAAGTGTAACGCCATGACTTGAATGAAAAAAACCTCAACGCAATTTGCCAATTACTCTCTTGTCTCCTTCATTCGACGAAGAGAGGACTCTTGGACAAGGTAGCTCTCGGCCAAGCACATCTCATCATCAACACACGACAAGGAACTTTGGGGAGATCTCTTGCTAGCACAAGGAAGATCCTAAAGGGTAGCCATCTCTCATCTAGTGTGTGTTTTCTTTGGAGGAGTGCTTACTTGCCCTCTTGCTTCCAAGCCGCCACCCTTTATCATGGCTATGGTAAAAGATCACAAACTTGATCTTTGCAATACATATAAAGTTGATCATATATATGTGTTCATGCAAACGATTTTATTGAAACCCTAGAAGAGTACATTTTCCGCATGCTCTAGGGTTCGCCCCCCTCTTGAAAGGGGTTTTATCTGCCTGCGCTCCCCCTTGAAGGGGACTCTTCAGAGAGCAAGGAGAACTTGGGCAAACATCTTCCACACCCTAGCCGCAAGCAACCTTCCTCCTTTCCTCTTGGTGTTTGGAGCATTGGAGCTTGGCGGCTTGTCTTCTTCCCTCCTCCTCCTTGGCGCAACTTCTCTAGAAGGTGGCGCAAGTGAAGTGGAGGTCTCCTAAGGCTTGGATCTTCTTCCCGAGGCTAGCACCGGGCGTGGAAAAAGAGGACTCGAGGCATCCGTGTGTGTGAGACTGCAGAGGGTGCACGCTTGGGCGCCTACCTCGACATCGGCCTCATCTTGCTTTAAGGTATTTTCTATCTCATTGTGTCGACTCTCTCGCATGCGATCTTCATTGGGTTTTTGGGACTGGCCTGTTTCGGGGATATTATTCCGTTTCGCATTGTATTTATCTCTGAAAAATTTGTAAAATATCCCCGGGGTTTCCCAACACGATTGTCATGCCAGAGTACGTCCCAGAGGAGCCTCCTCCCACCGTGTAAGCTGTGACACCCATGCTTTAAAATCACTATTATCATTTTTGTAATAGAATCAAAGTTGCTTTGACAGATAAGACAAGTGGTGCCATAATGCATAAAGCCTAAACCTACTAAGTTATTTCGTTTGTATGGACACTTGAAGTTAAATTGTAGCTAAGTGTGATATTCAAGGTTCCTTTTATAATGGTATAACTCAAGATTCTTACCAAGACTCATTGGGAATATTGTGAAAAGAACTGGGCAAAATGGTAATTTTATCATTTGATAAGCCACTTTGGAATTTGGTATTAAATGATGAAGTAGCTAAGTTATGCTTTCATAGTTGATGGGAGAAGAGCTAGGCCAGCTTATGATTTCATAATGAGGGAGTTAATAGAGTGATGCCACCTCATGGCTTGCATGAGAAGCCAAGCCCCAAGTGTTGCCACCTAATGGCTTGCATGAGAAGACAAGCTCCTTGCCACTTCATGCTATTGGAGACTTCTTTTGTTTTGCTCGTTCCAAAGCCTGGTAGAACAAGAGCTTAAGGAAAGGGAAGGAGAAAAGGAAAGAAAAGGGGAGAAAGCAAAGTAGAGATTGATTTTGGCTTCTAAGGCAAGTTCTCAATCTTCCTTTGTAATTGTATGCCTTTGACTTCAATGATCTTGTACTTCATGTATGCCTTCAATTTGGTTCTGATTTTCATGATTTTTTGGTAAATTCGACCCTTGGAAGAATAATCAATGTTATGATTATAACTATGAATCCGTATGTAAAGTAAATCTGACCTTTCTTCATTCAAATGATCATAACTTTGGATTCCTTAATCCAAATCGTATGAAATCAGAGTGATTGGAAAGAAGACTCAATTATCTTTCTTTTGAGTCAGATATTGAATACATTCGAATAGGTTATGGACCCTGTTATGTCAATTCATTCTGACTCGGTAAATTGAAAAGAAGAAAAAGTCTGCTGAGGCAAGTTTCTACCCTTTATTCTACATTTATGCTTTTAAAATTATGATAATTTTGTAAAATGTGTGATTATGATTCATGGATCTATATTTTACTGAGATAAAAGGAATTTTGGGAGAAATTACTATCATATTGTAGAGTGTGTTCAAGAGCAAGTAAGTATGGACTTATGACTCATGAAAATCGGACCTTGTGGTGATTTTTGACATGTAACTTTGTCTACACAAACGATCTTTCATTGAAACTTGATTTGTATAAAAGAATACTTGAATATATTTTCAACGCCTCCAATATTACGTATACTTCATTTGATTTAGGATATCAAGTATGTAGCAACGTACAGGATCTCATTGCTGTAATATCAGACTGACCTACTTGTGGTATTTAACTTATAACTTTTGATTGACATTTCGGTTTTAAGTGATTCTTGTTTCGCACGAAATAGAATTCAAGGAGATTTCTAACGAACCATATATTCTGTAGTCTCACCTCTGATTTTGGTATCAAATAGATAACAATATTGGGAAGATGTTTTTGGAACATAGGGCTGACCTCCTTGTAGTAATTGTCTTGTAAGTACGGATTTACAGATTAGTTTGATATGATATTTAGCTTGAAGGAAAAAGGACTCAAATATCTTTCCATTGAGTCATATATTGCATATAGTTTATACAGTACATAGCTTGAAACAAATAATAAATTTCGACTCATTGATTTTGTAACCTGATCATGGGCAGTCTGACCTTTTGTCACTTGAGATGCTATAACTTTTCGTATACTTTGTCAAATTGCACAAAATAAGATTCTATAGAAACTAGATTCAATTATATTTCCAATGACACCTCTTTGGTATGACAATCTATAGCATTTTCCCACGATTCAGTTGCCCACAATAACTAGTCATATTTGACATGTTCTGCTCTTAGTATTTGGTACAACACGTTATACTCCTTGTGCTATACTCGATGCTGATGATTTATTATTTGATCCATGACACTACCATTGTATTTGGAAGATGACCAAATGTTTCTATGACTTTGATATACACCTTTGATTGACCAAATGAGCTTGATAATGTACATTTGATTGTTACCTTTGACACTTGTATCCATGATCATGTTGTAAGGGCAATTGTTTGAAGGCAATAATGTCATTTTGTTACTTTGACTTTGTTATAATTCCATTGTTCTTTGGCCCTTACATCTTATAGTAGGAAAATGATTTGATCCCAATTATGGGAATTTGGCTTTGGAGGTGGAACTAAGTTCCCTCCACTCACATTTGGTTGGGCCATGGCGAGCCCTTTTGCCGGCTTTTGCTTGGAAGGACTTTATATGGAAGGACTTTATTTGGAAGGACTTTGTTTGGAAGGACTTTGTTTGCTTGGACGGACTATGTTTGCTTGGACGGACTATGTTTGCTTGGACAGATTTTTGTTTGCTTTGGTTCTCACTATTCTTTATAAATTGCTATTATGGCACTTTGTTTTGAATACCATGAGATCATGAACTTACCATCGCTCCTATGCTTGAGTAGATATTCTACATTATTCTTTGTATGATGCTTTGATTGAGACTTTTTACATTTGACACTCATTTGTTATTATGTTGAATATCCTTGTGATATTTTTGCTTACCATGATATTATGCTTATCATGTCAATATTGCTTACCATGTGTTTATTTGCCTCTTTGTATTGCTACCTTGTGATATGCATACCATGTCACAATTGCTTATCATGTCACTATCGCTTACCATAGTATTATGCCTTTCATGTCACTATTACTTACCATGTCACTATTATGTTTCCATTTGATATTACTTGTGGAACCATGTGGAGATCTATTAGGAATACTTCTCCTTTTGGCATCTTAATTACTTGCTGAGCATTCTTGCTCAATCCTTGCATTCTAACCTCTTTCCATGTTAGCTTTGGGCTACAAGTTTATGTGGACGGTTTAAAGAAGATAATGAGTATGGTTTTATGTTTTGAGTATGTAAACATTAATGACTAATGTATGAAGTTGTTAGTATGTTTGTTTGATAAGTGTGAGAAGATCCATGACATGTGAGTGAAATATTATGGTTGCGGAATATTGAGCATGTAAAGTTAAATGACTCATGCATGATATTCATTTTGATGTTTGCAATATAAGTGTGGCTTTGGAAAAAATACTATGGTTTTGGAATAAGATGCATGGTTTTCTGTGCCATTTCATTGGTATTTTTGTGTCATATTCATAGACTTTGGTTATTAATATGCATTTTTTAATCAATATTTGTGGAATCCACACTCTTTTCTATTTTTGATGATTTTTTGGCAAAAAGGCATATTTTTTCAGTCGATTTCACGCAAACCAGATGCATAATTGAATTCACAACATCAAGAGGAGATCACACGTCAAATTTCAGAAGAATCAAAACTTCAGAGCAAATTACGGCACCGTAATTACACCACAGTATTACGGTACAACTGTTATCCCTGAGAGGTGCCGTAATTTGGGAAGATTTCAACCAGAGAATTTTGTGAGATTACGGCACCGCCGTAACAATCTTTACGGTGCCGTAATGCTAGATGCTTTTCCACCCGAGAGATTTCAGAGATTACGGCACTGCAAAAATGATCTTTACGGGCCGCATTTTGGTCTAGAAACATACAGAAGCAAATATAGCACGGCCGTAAACATTTTTACGGGCCGTAATCTTGACAAATACTTCACAGAGCCAAAATTACGGCACTGCCGTAATATTCGTTACGGTATCGTAATTTCATTCAAAAACGTAATTTTTACGGGTCCGAAACTTGCGTGGACCATATCTTTTGATCCAGACCTCAAAATTGAAATCTGAAAGATGCTACTGACTCGTTCTTAAGAGGAGAAGACACACGAAGTGGAAGAACAAATTTTTATCCAGTATCACGGGAGAAATCAAGAGAGAGGCGCTTTGGGTTTGCCCTCACGCCGAGAGGCGTAGGGGACACCTCAGGCCATGATTTTCACACAGAAGCTTCGTTTGGAGGAGGAGACAACAGCCCAGAAGTTTCAGAGCAGGAAGAGTTCGATTGGAGGAGAAAACAATGAAAGAGCGGCGCCGGCACTGTTCACTCGCATAATTTCTATTACAGCCATGTTGTAACGTTGTTTCTGCCTTCTTTTCATTTTCTTATCGTTCTATACTATGGCTTGTTGTATGTCTTCTTCCATGCAAGCTTAAACATCTTTGGGACATGAGGTGTAATCCCCTTTGATTTTTAATGATTAGATAATCTTTTATTTCGTCAGAATAATCTTTGTAGTGATAATTCTACAAATGTGATTGATTGTACTTTGATTCTCCATAGATTGATGTTATTATTCATGTTTTAGAGTTATCACAATAAGGACTGAAAGGCGATTGCTTGATGATGACACCAAAATATATAGTATATTTTGTATCATTTTGTATATATTTTCATGCTAAATTGAGGATCTTTTACTTATTTCTATGTTGAATTCATCAAATATTGCAAAGTTTATTTCTATTTTGGTTTTTCATGATTTTCAGGTAAAAAGGCACTATTTTGAGGACTTTTTGAGCAAAATCAAAGACATGAAAGAGTTTCCATCATCAAGAGGAGATCACACGTCAAATTTTAGAAGAATCAGAGCTTCAGGGAAAATTACGGCACCCCCAATAAATTCCATACGGTACCGTAATGGGAAGTTTTACCGTGCAGAGAATTTCGACCCATTACGGCCCTACCGTAAACATCTTTACGGTGCCGTAATTATGGGAGATTTTCGACCAGAGTTTTCATGGCGATTACGGCACCGCCGTAAAGGAGACAATGGTACCGTAATGCCATATGATTTTCTACTCGAGAGATTTCAGAGATTACGGCAATGTCGTAATGCCTTTTATAGCCATATTTTAGTCCAGGAAAATATAAAATAAAATATGGCAGGGGCATAAACAAGTTTACGGGCCGTAATGTTGACGAATAACTCATAGAGCACAAATTACGGCACTGCCGTAAAATGTTTTACGGCCGTAATTGCTGTGTGGTCACGCCACTTTTTTGGGGCTGAAACTTGTTCGAGCCATAACTTTTGATCCAGAGCTCCAAATTGAGATCAGAAAGTTGGTGCCGCTTCGTCTTTAAGAGGATCAGACACACAAACTAAAATCACGAATTTTTATTCACAATCGAGGGAGCAATCGACAGAGAGCTGGTTAGGGTTTGTTCTTGTGCTGAGAGACATGGAGACCATCTCTGGCCATGATTTTCATGCAGAAGCTTTACCTAGAGGATGGGAAGACATCACAGAAGTTTCAGAGCATTTGGAGTCCGATCGGAGGAGAAATCAATAAAACAGTGGTGACAGCGCTATTCATCGAAGCAAATTACAGCCGTAAACTCTTTTACAACCATGGTGTAAAGTTGTTCCTCCTTTCTTTTCATTTACTGATCACTCTGAAACTATGATTCATTGTATTTCTTCCTCCATGCAAGCTTGATACTATTTTTGGGACATGGGGTGTAATCCCCTTGATTTTTAATGATTAGATAATTCTTCTTTTTCATCATGATAATCTTCGTTGTGATAATTCTACTTTTGTGATGAATTGTCTTTAACTTTCCATAGATCTATGTTATTATCCATGTTTTAGAGTTTTCGCAATGAGACTGAAAGGTGATTTGCTTGGGAACTTGGAACCCTAGAATTGCATGTTAGAATCCCTTCCTTAGGTTAGATCCAACTTTATCTGTTCTAGTAGATTAATTGCCATGTTTAATAATATTGATCTAGGATTGAGTTATTGTGTCAAACGTGGAGATCTTGCACGAAAGTGAGAATCGAAACATTAGAAAACCCTAGGTAGAACCTGTGTTGAGACTCGGATGTATGAAAGTGATCCTTGAGGCTCCACTTGTGATGATCAACTTAGAATTCGGATGCACGAAAGTGATCATTGAGTTCTTTGTTGATGGTTTACTTATCTGCAGCGTTGAGATATATCTTGCACGAAAGCGAGGATTTGTCCCTGCGTGATTATCTGCACGAAAGTGAGATAATCCTTTTATGAAGTAAATTAGGTCTTTATCATAGCAAGATTTGATTGACGAACCTTTTATTTATATCTTATCATTGAAATCAAGATGGATGAAACCCTAGTCCCATGTTTATCTCTCTGATTATCCTTCATGTTAGCTATACTGCTTACTTTCATCATATTCGGTTTACTTAGTTAGCGAGAAAACAATTATTTGGTAATTAACAATAAGGTCTATGTGGATCGATATCTTTATTACTTCAATAATTCCGTGCACTTGCGGAAGCCTATCAAGTTTTTGGCGCCATTGCTGGGGACCTTAGTTTTGTTAATATCAAAATAGTTGTTAGTATTGCTAGACTAAGTTTTATTTGTTTTAGATTTAACTTTGTTTTTTTCTTTTTGCAGGTTTTGGATTTTCACAATTGTGATAGAACTGTGATATCTAAAAATTTGTGAATTTGCTTGTGTTTACTATTTTCTTTTTTTTTTGTATATTCTGAAAAAAAAAACCTCTTATATGATTGGTGTTGGATAATCTTTTTGATAGAAAAAATGTCTTTTTATCATAATTCATGGGCTTCTGAAAGAGGTAAGGTATACATGCAAAAAGGTGAGCATAAAGATTATTCTGGGATGTTTATTGCAGAAATAGCGAAATTACACTCTTATCATAAAGATTATTCTGGGATGTCTATTGCATAAATAGCGAAATTCCACTCTTATCTTGTTACATGTAATATTTGTAAGTCTTCTGATCATTTCACTTATGAATGTCAATTTAGAAATCATGCAAATCCCAATTTACCATGTTATCAAGATGATCATTATTATTCTAGTTGGGAAAATCAAAATTCTTTTTATGATGATTGCCATGATCATGTTTCTGTGCCATGCTTTGAGGATACTAAAAAATCTAGCTTAGAGACTATGTTAGAAAGATTTATGGCTCATCAAGAAAAAATTATTGCTGAATAGAGACAAATCCTGACCAATCAAAGAAAGCAAATTGAGGATCCTAATGTAACGCTCTTGAATTTCTGAATTATGATTTAAGGTTAGAAATTCAGTTTATGTATTTTTATCGGTTAAAATTTTGGGATTTTTGCCTAATTGTAGGACTTTTCCCTACAGGGCAAAAATAATTATTTTTGTTGGGGCTTCGAACCCTCAACCTTGACTATTTGCTCCTGGAATTCTTCCACCATGGTGGCGCATATTTCTATGTTATTGGAGTGGCGCATGGTGGTTAAGCCCAGGTAAGCCCATTAAAGCCGATTTCCACTTAAGTTAATTGGGTTATTGGATCTTGGATCCGTTTGGGGTGGAAAAAAAAAAATAAATAAAAAAAAGGGGGGAAAATTCGTGAGAGCTCCTCTCCCTCACGATTTTTGGTTTGTTTCTTGCCCTAGCCGCTTGTGTTGTCGCCCCTCACTGTGCTTGGCGCTCCTGCAAAATTTCTGACGCTGGTGGTGGCAGACTGGTGGTGGACGAACTTTCTGGAGACCCCTGATCCCCTGTTTTGGCGTTTTCTCTGTAGGCGATTTTTCTGGTGAGTAATTCGATCCTAAGGAGTCTAATCCGAATTAAAATTCGTTATTTGCCATGATTATCCGTATGGGGTTGAATTCAAATAATTATAAGGTTTTAAAATCCTGTTTTGCTGAAAGTCTGCATTCTCTAATCTGACCTTTGTGTACTATAACCCCAATATCTCATGGCCTATAGATCCAAATCGCACGAGATAAATTTTGTATGAAACTAGATATGTTTGGCTTTAATTTGAATATGATATCGACCATATCCGAGCTGTATTCGTATTTCAATCTGTATTGCAATCTAGCTGTACAAAATCAGTTTTCTGAAATTCTGGATTTCGACCTTTATGTGTTCGAACCATCATATCTCCCTAGGTATAGCTCGAAATCTTGTCAAATCAGTTTTATTAGACCGTAGGCTCGAAGAGCTTTATTTTGACTCCCATAACGCCTATTTTCGATTAGTTATTGGATCTGAAATAAATGTCGCAAGTCTGATATATGAATCTGTTTTCTTGAAATCTGAAATTCTGACCTTCCTATGTTCGAACCCTTATATCTTCCTGTCTAAAATTCGAAATCTTGTGAAACCAGTTTTATTGGAAACTAGATTCAGAGAGCTTCATTTTGAATACAATATTGACTAGCTTTGGTTCGAAATTGGACTAAAAATATATTTTGCAAACTGACAATATAAATCTGCTATGTTTTGGTTAGACGAATATTCCTTTGTGAGAAAAATTTACATTGTATGGTTTAACCTCTTAAATTGTGGTCTGTAGTTCTTCTAAAATTTATTTGTTTGATGAGAAATTTTAGAGAAAACAAAATTGGGGATTTAACTAAGAACTTAGGAATTTTCGAAAATATAGTTCGAGCCAATTTTGGGGCTTTGGTCAATTTTCTTCACGAGCGTGTAATTAAAATTATCTGTAGTGGGGGACTGAAATTATTTACATGAAATTTGTGCGTTCCGTTAAGGTTCTGAAAGTGGCGCCCCTTACAGTAATTTTATAGCTCACGGTTTTAGAAATTTTGAGGAGATTATTTCATGAATAATTTCTGTTCTGTGTTTAAATGTTTGTTATATGAATAATTTCTGTTCTGTATTTAATTGTTTGTTATGTGGATATTTCCTGTTCTGTTTATATGTTGTGAAGTTTCTGAAAACCTTGAATGTGTTAAAACATTTGTGAGAACATAGAATGGTTTGACATGAATTAAGGTTAGTTGTAAGGAATTCACTCATATAAATTCTGTTCTGTGTTTAAGGACTGGATATTAGGGTGTGTCATTTTCTGGTTTGTTAGACTTTGGGCATAATGTAAGAATTAAGTAGTGGTTGATCCTACTTCTCCGTTTCAGTATAATCTGTTCTGTAAAATTATGCCCTAGTGTAGCACTCTTCCGTGTCCTTACCCTCCTTCTGTGGCGCTGTAATGGTGCTGATAGTCTACTACGACCCTTGAGACACTATTTCTGTTCTGGGTTTTGGAGGCCAGAGTGCCACGTCCTAACAAGACGGGGGCCACCCACTGATACCTCCTCTACCATTCAGTTCTGGGTTTTGGAGGCCAGAGTGCCACGTCCTAACAAGACGGGGGCCACCCACTGATACCTCCTCTACCATTCAGTTCTGGGTTTTGGAGGCCAGAGTGCCACGTCCTAACAAGACGGGGGCCACCCACTGATACCTCCTCTACCATTCAGTTCTGGGTTTTGGAGGCCAGAGTGCCACGTCCTAACAAGACGGGGGCCACCCTCTGATACCATCTGTAACATCCCTCAGAACACACCCCACACGCATACAAGTAAAATACGGGGCTAAAAAAAATTTTTACTCTTCCATTAATACACAAGAAGAAAGCGGCATCGAAGGACATTACTACGGAACTGAAAACCGCACAGAACTGAGTAGGATCGATTTACTAGGAAATAGAAATCCGGAAGTTCAGAAAAATCCGGCAGCAAGTATACTAAACTACTGCTGCACAGACACACATGTAACAACAACAAATGTCCACACTACACATATGTGGAATTTCAGAAATATGCAGAACTGATTATTCAGATATTAAAACAACACAAATTCGGTTACACATCTCAAATCGGACATTTCAAAATAAGAACCAATTCACTAAAAGAATCCAAGACTCGTATCCAATAATTTAAATGAGACAACTATAATATAATATCCTGAAAACAGGCATAAGCCCTCAGGAGATAAAACGTGTCACATAAGTCATAACAAATTAGGCACGCAGGCCTGATAAATTTTTAGAAGAAAATTCTTAGAAATTACATCAAACATTAGCATTATAACAATTAGCTGTAGCGGTTACTGTCTTGATGTCTCACCTGAAAACATTTAAACAACGGAGGTGAGCTAAAAAGCTCAGTGAGTAAAAGACACTAAAAGTCATCCATAGTACACATCGAAAATATCATGCTTAAGTTGAAATTCTTTTATTTAACAGATAAAATAAATCAACTTAACATGCATGCTCATATCAGAAACAAACACAATCAAATACAGATACTTGTAACAATAGGCATCAAACAGGTAGGATATGAATATACCAACCCATACCAACTAACCACACCGCCTAATACATCTAAATAAGGATAAGAAGAATTTCAAGAGGAAGAAAGACAATAAGGGCAGATACCAACCTTATCAGAAGCCAGCCAGAACAGTTTCTCAGAATGGCAAGAAGTGTCTCCACTGTGGGAGCACTAAACATCAGGATAATGAGTGCTACAGGAAGACTGGCGCTTGCTTCAGATGTGGTAAGGCGGGGCATATGATTAGGGACTGTCCTATGCCGGATGCTAGAGGACAGGGTCAGGGTGAGAAGCCTACTGTGCAGACTCGCGTGTATGCCATCGCGGAGAGGGATGCTTCGGCTTCGAAGTCTGTGGTGGAAGGTACACTTTATGTGTTTAGTTATTTGGCACGCATTCTTTTTGATCCTGGTGCCAATTTATCCTTTGTGTCTACATGTTTTGCATCATGTCTGCCTGTGTTGCCTAGGATACTTGATTTCTGTATTTCTGTTCATACACCTATGGGTGAGGCCGTATCTACAGATATAACATACCCTGACTGTTTGATTAAGGTAGAAGGATATGATTTACCTATTGATTTGATTAGTCTTCCTATGAAAGACTATGACATCATTCTGGGCATGGATTGGCTGTCTGCCTATCATGCTACTTTAGATTGTTTTGAAAAGCTAATTACTCTGCATCTAAGTGATGGACAGCAATTGGTTATCCAAGGCCGGATTTCAGAACAAGGGCCTTTGGTGATATCTCATCTGCAGGCCAGGAAGCTTTTAGCCCAGGGCTGCAAGGGGTATCTGGCGCATGTCAAGGTGCAGACTGAGCCTGATTTGGATCTGGCTAAAATTCCTGTGGTAAGAGAGTTTGCTGACGTCTTCTCTGATTTATCTGGGTTACCACCCAGCAGAGAAGTTGAGTTTGGTATCGAGTTGTTGCCAGGCACAGCACCGATATCTAAAGCTCCTTACAGGATGGCAACTTCAGAACTGACAGAGCTGAAGAAGCAACTGGAAGAACTATTAGAGAAGGGGTATATTCGGCCCAGTGTTTCTCCATGGGGAGCACCTGTGTTATTTGTGAAGAAGAAGGATGGTACTTTGCGCATGTGCATCGATTACCGTCAACTCAATCAAGTGACTGTTAAGAATAAGTACCCATTACCCCGTATTGATGATTTCTTTGATCAGTTGCAGGGTGCTACTGTATTCTCTAAAATTGACCTGAGGTCTGGCTATTATCAGATGAGTGTTCGGGAGGAGGATGTACCTAAAACTGCATTCAGGACCAGGTATGGGCACTATGAATTTCTTGTTATGCCCTTTGGACTGACAAATGCTCCTGCGGTGTTTATGGATCTGATGAACAGGGTATTTCATGAGCTCCTGGACAAATGTGTGGTCGTCTTCATTGATGATATTCTGATCTACTCCAAGAATGCGCAAGACCACTCTCAGGATTTGCGCAAGGTGCTGGAGATTCTGCGGCTGAAGCGGCTATATGCTAAGGCCAGCAAATGTGAGTTCTGGCTAGATCAGATTGGTTTTCTGGGACACATTATTTCTAGCCAGGGTGTGTCTGTGGATCCAGTGAAGGTGGAGGCCATTCTTCACTGGGGAAGACCAACTACAGCGACTGAGGTCAGAAGTTTTCTGGGCTTAGCTGGATACTACCGCCGTTTTGTGGAAGGTTTTTCCAAGCTGGCTGGTCCTCTGACTAAGCTAACTAGAAAGAATTTGAAGTTTGAGTGGTCTGATGATTGTGAGTCTAGTTTTCAGGAACTGAAAAAGAGACTGACCAGTGCTCCTATCCTCATCATTCCCTGTGATGGAGAGAAGTTCATTGTTTACACTGATGCCTCTGGTAAGGGTCTGGGTGCTGTACTGATGCAGCAAGGAAAAGTAGTCGCTTATGCTTCAAGGCAACTCAAAGATTACGAAGTAAACTACCCCACTCATGATCTGGAGTTGGCAGCTGTAGTTTTTGCCTTGAAAATCTGGAGGCACTATCTGTTTGGACAGACATTTGAATTGTTTACAGATCACCAGAGTTTGAAGTATATCTTCACTCAGAAAGAGCTGAATATGAGACAGAGGCGATGGCTTGAATTGATAAAGGATTATGACTTCACCATCCAATATCAGTCTGGTAAAGCCAATGTGGTGGCTGATGCGCTTAGTCGGTATCCTGTGACTCAGATAGCTGCACTGCGAGTCCAGGAGTGGCGACTATTGCAGGAGTTCAGTGACATGCATCTGAGTGTGACTCCGGGTGAGAGAGGCGGTCTTCTGGCTTCTCTCAGGGTTCAGTCAGACTTACTGCAGAGACTGAGATCAGGGCAGCAGTCAGATCAGGATATTCTACGGTGGAAAGAGAGGTCTGAGCAAGGCTGGGATGAGAATTTCAGTATGTCGGATGATGGTCTCCTCAGATTTCGTGGAAGGGTCGGTGTCCCTGAGGACCCTGAGTTGAGAAATGAAATTCTTAAGGAAAGTCATTGCGCTAAGTATACCGTTCATCCTGGTAGTACCAAGATGTATCAGGATCTGAAAAAGACTTTCTGGTGGCATGGTATGAAGAAGGATGTGCATTTGTTTGTGTCCAGATGTTTGACTTGCCAAACCGTGAAGGCTGAACATCAGAGGCCGGGCGGTTTGATGCAGTCTCTCCCTATTCCTCAGTGGAAGTGGGAGCATATCAGTATGGACTTTGTGTGTGGGCTGCCCAATACCAGAAGGAATCATGATGCCGTATGGGTGATTGTGGACAGACTCACGAAGTCGGCTCACTTCTTACCGATCAAAATGACTTACAGTTTGGATCGGTTAGCAAAACTGTACATCGATGAGATTGTCAGATTACATGGAGTTCCATTGGACATTGTCTCTGATCGTGATCCTCGATTTCTATCCAGGTTTTGGAAGAAATTACAGGAAGATTTGGGAACTAATCTGAGTTTTAGCACTGCATATCATCCTCAATCTGATGGTCAGACAGAGAGAACTATTCAGACACTTGAGGATCTTCTGAGATCTTATGTGATTGACTGGTCTGTTGAGTGGGATCTGGACTTATCACTGATAGAGTTCACCTACAACAATAGCTTTCACTCTAGCATACAGATGGCTCCGTATGAGGCCCTATATGGGAGGAAATGTAGAACACCTATATGCTGGGAGGAAACTGGGGACAGAACAGTGCTAAAGTCTGATGCTGTTCAGGAAGCCACTGAGAAGATCAGAGAAATTCAGAAAAAGATGAAGATTGCTCAGGATAGACAGAGGAGTTATGCTGATGTGAGGCGGCGTCCTCTTGAGTTTTTGGTGGGAGAGCATGTTTTCCTAAAGGTCTCGCCTATGAAAGGGGTGATGAGATTTGGGAAGAGGGGAAAATTGAGTCCCAGGTACATTGGTCCCTTTGATATCATTGAGAGGGTTGGACCTGTGGCATACCGACTTGCTCTGCCCCCATCACTGGAACACCTCCATAATGTGTTCCATGTTTCTGCACTCAGAAAATATTGTTCTGATCCTTCTCATGTTCTGGAGTTGGAACCTCTCCAGCTTGAAGAGAACATGACTTTTGTGGTGAAACCTCTCAGAATTGAAGATAGAAAAGAGAAAGTGCTGAGAAATAAGGTTATTCCACTTGTGAAAGTCGTCTGGGGAAATCAGTCTGTTGAAGAAGCCTCTTGGGAGGTTGAAGCAGAGATGAGAAAGGAGCATCCTCACCTGTTCAGTGACGGGCTTGGTCAGCTTTAGAGGACTAAAGCTCTATAAGGGGGGGAGGATGTAACGCTCTTGAATTTCTGAATTATGATTTAAGGTTAGAAATTCAGTTTATGTATTTTTATCGGTTAAAATTTTGGGATTTTTGCCTAATTGTAGGACTTTTCCCTACAGGGCAAAAATAATTATTTTTGTTGGGGCTTCGAACCCTCAACCTTGACTATTTGCTCCTGGAATTCTTCCACCATGGTGGCGCATATTTCTGTGTTATTGGAGTGGCGCATGGTGGTTAAGCCCAGGTAAGCCCATTAAAGCCGATTTCCACTTAAGTTAATTGGGTTATTGGATCTTGGATCCGTTTGGGGTGGAAAAAAAAAATAAATAAAAAAAAGGGGGGAAAATTCGTGAGAGCTCCTCTCCCTCACGATTTTTGGTTTGTTTCTTGCCCTAGCCGCTTGTGTTGTCGCCCCTCACTGTGCTTGGCGCTCCTGCAAAATTTCTGACGCTGGTGGTGGCAGACTGGTGGTGGACGAACTTTCTGGAGACCCCTGATCCCCTGTTTTGGCGTTTTCTCTGTAGGCGATTTTTCTGGTGAGTAATTCGATCCTAAGGAGTCTAATCCGAATTAAAATTCGTTATTTGCCATGATTATCCGTATGGGGTTGAATTCAAATAATTATAAGGTTTTAAAATCCTGTTTTGCTGAAAGTCTGCATTCTCTAATCTGACCTTTGTGTACTATAACCCCAATATCTCATGGCCTATAGATCCAAATCGCACGAGATAAATTTTGTATGAAACTAGATATGTTTGGCTTTAATTTGAATATGATATAGACCATATCCGAGCTGTATTCGTATTTCAATCTGTATTGCAATCTAGCTGTACAAAATCAGTTTTCTGAAATTCTGGATTTCGACCTTTATGTGTTCGAACCATCATATCTCCCTAGGTATAGCTCGAAATCTTGTCAAATCAGTTTTATTAGACCGTAGGCTCGAAGAGCTTTATTTTGACTCCCATAACGCCTATTTTCGATTAGTTATTGGATCTGAAATAAATGTCGCAAGTCTGATATATGAATCTGTTTTCTTGAAATCTGAAATTCTGACCTTCCTATGTTCGAACCCTTATATCTTCCTGTCTAAAATTCGAAATCTTGTGAAACCAGTTTTATTGGAAACTAGATTCAGAGAGCTTCATTTTGAATACAATATTGACTAGCTTTGGTTCGAAATTGGACTAAAAATATATTTTGCAAACTGATAATATAAATCTGCTATGTTTTGGTTAGACGAATATTCCTTTGTGAGAAAAATTTACATTGTATGGTTTAACCTCTTAAATTGTGGTCTGTAGTTCTTCTAAAATTTATTTGTTTGATGAGAAATTTTAGAGAAAACAAAATTGGGGATTTAACTAAGAACTTAGGAATTTTCGAAAATATAGTTCGAGCCAATTTTGGGGCTTTGGTCAATTTTCTTCACGAGCGTGTAATTAAAATTATCTGTAGTGGGGGACTGAAATTATTTACATGAAATTTGTGCGTTCCGTTAAGGTTCTGAAAGTGGCGCCCCTTACAGTAATTTTATAGCTCACGGTTTTAGAAATTTTGAGGAGATTATTTCATGAATAATTTCTGTTCTGTGTTTAAATGTTTGTTATATGAATAATTTCTGTTCTGTATTTAATTGTTTGTTATGTGGATATTTCCTGTTCTGTTTATATGTTGTGAAGTTTCTGAAAACCTTGAATGTGTTAAAACATTTGTGAGAACATAGAATGGTTTGACATGAATTAAGGTTAGTTGTAAGGAATTCACTCATATAAATTCTGTTCTGTGTTTAAGGACTGGATATTAGGGTGTGTCATTTTCTGGTTTGTTAGACTTTGGGCATAATGTAAGAATTAAGTAGTGGTTGATCCTACTTCTCCGTTTCAGTATAATCTGTTCTGTAAAATTATGCCCTAGTGTAGCACTCTTCCGTGTCCTTACCCTCCTTCTGTGGCGCTGTAATGGTGCTGATAGTCTACTACGACCCTTGAGACACTATTTCTGTTCTGGGTTTTGGAGGCCAGAGTGCCACGTCCTAACAAGACGGGGGCCACCCACTGATACCTCCTCTACCATTCAGTTCTGGGTTTTGGAGGCCAGAGTGCCACGTCCTAACAAGACGGGGGCCACCCACTGATACCTCCTCTACCATTCAGTTCTGGGTTTTGGAGGCCAGAGTGCCACGTCCTAACAAGACGGGGGCCACCCACTGATACCTCCTCTACCATTCAGTTCTGGGTTTTGGAGGCCAGAGTGCCACGTCCTAACAAGACGGGGGCCACCCACTGATACCTCCTCTACCATTCAGTTCTGGGTTTTGGAGGCCAGAGTGCCACGTCCTGACAAGACGGGGGCCACCCACTGATACCTCCTCTACCATTCTGTTCTGGGTATTGGAGACCAGAGTGCCACGTCCTGACAAGACGGGGGCCACCCACTGATATCTCCTCTACCATTCTGTTTCTGATATGCATGCATTGTCTCGTCCTCGGCAGAGGTGGGGTCAGACCTTCTGTGGTCACCAGGCCTTCCGTGGCCTTTCTGTTTCCGATGTAGACTATCCGTTTGGACTCTGAAAATTCTGATTTTTTGTCTGTCAGTTCTGATTTCTGTAGTTCTGTTTCGATCTGTATTTAGATGTATTAGGCGGTGTGGTTAGTTGGTATGGGTTGGTATATTCATATCCTACCTGTTTGATGCCTATTGTTACAAGTATCTGTATTTGATTGTGTTTGTTTCTGATATGAGCATGCATGTTAAGTTGATTTATTTTATCTGTTAAATAAAAGAATTTCAACTTAAGCATGATATTTTCGATGTGTACTATGGATGACTTTTAGTGTCTTTTACTCACTGAGCTTTTTAGCTCACCTCCGTTGTTTAAATGTTTTCAGGTGAGACATCAAGACAGTAACCGCTACAGCTAATTGTTATAATGCTAATGTTTGATGTAATTTCTAAGAATTTTCTTCTAAAAATTTATCAGGCCTGCGTGCCTAATTTGTTATGACTTATGTGACACGTTTTATCTCCTGAGGGCTTATGCCTGTTTTCAGGATATTATATTATAGTTGTCTCGTTTAAATTATTGGATACGAGTCTTGGATTCTTTTAGTGAATTGGTTCTTATTTTGAAATGTCCGATTTGAGATGTGTAACCGAATTTGTGTTGTTTTAATATCTGAATAATCAGTTCTGCATATTTCTGAAATTCCACATATGTGTAGTGTGGACATTTGTTGTTGTTACATGTGTGTCTGTGCAGCAGTAGTTTAGTATACTTGCTGCCGGATTTTTCTGAACTTCCGGATTTCTATTTCCTAGTAAATCGATCCTACTCAGTTCTGTGCGGTTTTCAGTTCCGTAGTAATGTCCTTCGATGCCGCTTTCTTCTTGTGTATTAATGGAAGAGTAAAAATTTTTTTTAGCCCCGTATTTTACTTGTATGCGTGTGGGGTGTGTTCTGAGGGATGTTACACCTAAGGGTTTAGTTACTCAAATTTTTTTCCAAGAAGAATCTTTAACTGCTAATACTGAATTGCTAGAAACCCAGATTGCACAACGAGCATGTTTATTTGAGTTTGATACCGAAGAAATTGATTTAGAAAATTTCCTCTATATCATGATTGATTTGAGATTGAGCCTTATGTGAATATTCATGAATCTCACTCTGATTTTGATTGTTGTGAAATTGATTCATCTGCTAATTTATTTGTGGAAAAGGTTGAGAAAATTGAAATTGAAAAACCTTCTTTTCATGATAATTCTGATTTTGATATAAATTTATATATGGTTAAATCTGATGAGCATGATGAGGGTTCGAAAATTATAGGCATTGGTGAACCCCACTGTGATTTTGGTGATATTTTTGAAATTAATAATAAATCTCTTATGGTTAACTCTGATTCTATTACTTCTATTTCTTCAATGCATATCTATCTTTTGAAATTTGACATTGGTTGATGCATGAAATTTTGGGTAGATGTGTTATTTGAAGAATAAGATCTAAAGGTGAAACTACTCCTTTAAATAAAATGAGCATATGAGTATGATTTATGAATTGATATCAATTGATCAACCTAGTAGATGTTTAGTCTATTTTGTTATTTGTTGGGAAAGAAGAATCCAAGATCCATAAAAAGAGTGAGAGACTCCCCTACTTGGCACTATGTAAAATTAATAGTGGTACCTAAGACATGGGTTGAAGTCTATAAAAAAATAATGAGTGTGAAAAAGAATAAGACTCCTATACTTGGCACTGTGTAAAATTGATAGTGGTACCGAAGACAAGAGTTGAAGTCAAGATAAAAAGTGTGTATCTATGTGGGTACATGCCATCCATGCAAAAATAACAAAATGCATGAAAAAAAAAATTATGTGTGGAAAAAGATCTTGGAAACCTAATTCCTGTAAACAAAAGCAAGATAGATTTGAACTGAAATTGAGTGAAATCATGAGATTGAAGTTCTATTTATTGTATAAGTTGCAAAGTTTTATTTGATTGAGTTGAGGATCTAGTGGGTTGAGTTCTAAGAATGATATGTTTATTTGAAATTTTATGAAGCAATTAGTGCGATTTTTCATTAGTGGTTGTATTTTAGAAATTTATTGAGCATGAAAAGGTTATTCTTTTAATCAAATTTTGATTTTTGTTTGAGGACAAGCAAACTTTGAGCCTTATGTATTGTGATGACACCAAAATATATAGTATATTTTGTATCATTTTGTATATCTTTTCATGCTAAATTGACTATCTTTTACTTGTTTTTATGCTGAATTCATCAAATATTGTGAAGTCTACTTCTATTTTGCTTTTTCATGATTTTCAGGTAAAAAGGCATTATTTTGAGGAATTTTCGAGCAAAATCAAAGACATGAAAGAGTTCCCATCATCAAGAGGAGATCACACGTCAAATTTCAGAAGAATCAGAGCTTCAGGGAAAATTACGGCACCCCCAACAAATTCCTTACGGTACCGTAATGGGAAGTTTTACCGGGCAGAGAATTTCGACCCATTAGGGCCCTACCGTAAACATCTTTATGGTGCCGTAATTATGGGAGATTTTCAACCAGAGTTTTCATGGTGATTACGGCACCGCCGTAAAGGAGACAACGGTACCGTAATGCCATATGATTTTCTACCCGAGAGATTTCAGAGCTTACGACACTGCCGTAATGCCTTTTATGGCTGTATTTTAGTCCAGAAAAATATAGAAGAAAATATAGCAGGGGTGTAAACAATTTTACGGGCCATAATGCTGACAAATAACTCATAGAGAACAAATTACGGCACTGTCGTAAAATGTTTTACGGCCGTAATTTCTGTGTGGTCACGTGACTTTTTCGGGGCTGAAACTTGTTTGAGCCATAACGTTTGATACAGATCTCCAAATTGAGATCCGAAAGTTGTTGTCACTTTGTCTTTAAGAGGAGAAGACACATGCACTGAAAGCATGAATTTGTATCCACTATCGAGGGAGCAATCGACAGAGAGGTGGTTAGGATTTGTTCTCACGCCGAGAGGCATGGAGATCATCTCTAGCCATGATTTTCATGTAGAGGCTTTGCCTGGAGAAGAGGAAGACACCACAGAAGTTTTAGAGCATATGAAGTCCGATCAGAGGAGAAATCAACAAAACAGCGGTGACAGCGCTGTTCATCGAAGCAAATTACGACTGTAAACTCTTTTACAACCATGGTGTAAAGTTGTTCCTCCGTTCTTTTCATTTTTTGATCACTTTGAAACTATGATTCATTGTATTTCTTCCTCCATGCAAGCTTGATACTATTTTTGGGACATGGGGTGTAATCCCCTTGATTTTTAATGATTAGATAATTCTTCTACTTGTTTTCTACTTGTTTTTGCTTCTTTTGTCCCTAGATTTAGAAATCTTCAAGAGCAACTGTCTTCCACCTCTAGCGACCACTGCATTTGCCTCTGACATCACTCTTTCCAGCCGTCGACACTAGATTATACCATCTGCAGATTCTTATTACTTCTACTGCTTCTTATTCCATTTTATTTATTTATGTAGTAGACTCTTTATTAGTGACTAAACTTTTTTTCTATTTTTGCAGAGCCATCTCTCGCACCACTGGCCGACGATCTCACCTCCAGGACTGTATTCTCTAGCAGGCCACTAGAGATTACGCACTCCACTGTCGGCACCATCATTGCTAGTAGCTTTTCAGCTAACATCTGTTCCACCTCTGCCCGCCTGCATCAGCATCTTTCTGGATCATCCATGATATCTCTGATTCTTCTTTGAGAAAATTATTTCTATCATTATTAATTTTTTTAGAGACTATTTTTAGATTGAGCCTTATGTACCTTAAATTTGCAGGTAAAATTTTCAAAAGGTACATCTTTGGACCTAGCAGCATCTGTCCCGACACTATTTTTGGACTGAGCCTTATGTATTTTCAGTCAGAGCTTGCCATACAATTTTGTGAGTATTGGTTGCACTTTCTTGTGATTATTCAATTTGATATGATTATCTACACTTTTCTTCTCTTAGATCCATCACTTTACACCTTTGCATTATTTGAGCCTTATGTGCTTACACGGATCTATTACTTTACATCTTTTGACTTTTTGAGTTTAATGCTTCACACCTTTTGCATTGATTTTGACATACTGAGATGCTTAAAATTTTTATGACTCAAATTCATGTGATGAGAGATATGTGAATTTTCTATGATGATGGATGTGTTCATGCATGAGATTAGGACTAAACCTATCATGTTAGATTTATTTCTTCAGTGCATATCTATCTTTTGAAATTTGACATTGGTTGATGAATGAAATTTTGGATAGATGTGTTATTTGAGGAATAAGATCTAAAAGTGAAACTACTCCTTTAAATAAAATGAACATATGAGTATGATTACTGAATTGATATCAATTGATCAACCTAGTAGATGTTTATTTTATCTTGCTATTTGTTGGGAAAGAAGAATCCAAAATCCACAAAAACAGTGAGAGACTCCCCTATTTGGCACTATGCAAAAATTGATAGTGGTACCTAAGACATGGGTTGAAGTCTATAAAAAAATAATGAGTGTGAAAAAGAATAAGACTCCTCTGCGTGACACTGTGTAAAATTGACAGTGGTACCGAAGACAAGAGTTGAAGTCAAGATAAAAAGTGTGTATCTATGTGGGTACATGCCATCCATGCAAAAATAACAAAATGCATGAAAAAAAACGGAAAAAAAAAGAAAAAAATCATGTGTGGAAAAAGATCTTGGAAACCTAATTCCTGTAAACAAAAGCATGATAGATTTGAACTGAAATTGGGTGAAATCATGAGATTAAAGTTCTATTTATTATACAAGTTTTATTTGATTGAGTTGAGGATCTGGAGGGTTGAGTTCTAAGAATGATATGTTTATTTAAAAATTTATGAAGCAATTGGTGCGATTTTTCATTAGTGGTTGTATTTTAGAAATTTATTGAGCATGAAAAGGTTATTCTTTTAATCAAATTTTGATTTTTGCTTGAAGACAAGCAAAGTTTGAGCCTTATGTATTTTGATGACACCAAAATGTATAGTATATTTTGTATCATTTTGTATATCTTTTCATGCTAAATTGAGGATCTTTTACTTGTTTTTATGCTGAATTCATCAAATATTGCGAAGTCTACTTCTATTTTGGTTTTTCATGATTTTCAGGTAAAAAGGCACTATTTTGAGGAATTTTCGAGCAAAATCAAAGACATGAAAGAGTTCCCATCATCAAGAGGAGATCACACGTCAAATTTCAGAAGAATCAGAGCTTCAGGGAAAATTACGACACTCCCAACAAATTCCTTACGGTACCGTAATGGGAAGTTTTACCGGGCAGAAAATTTTGACCCATTACGGCCCTACCGTAAACATCTTTACCGTGCTGTAATTATGGGAGATTTCTGACCAGAGTTTTCACGGCGATTACGGCACCACCGTAAAGGAGACAACGGTACCGTAATGCCATATGATTTTCTACCCGAGAGATTTCAGAGATTACGACACTGCCGTAATGCCTTTTATGGCCGTATTTTAGTCCAGAAAGATACAGAAGAAAATACGGCATGGGTGTAAACAAGTTTATGGGCCGTAATGTTGACAAATAACTCACAGAGCACAAATTACGGCACTGCCGTAAAATGTTTTATGGCATTAATTGTTGTGTGGTCACGCGACTTTTTCGGGGCTGAAACTTGTTCAAGCCATAACTTTTGATTCGGAGCTCCAAATTGAGATCTGAAAGTTCCTGCCGCTTCGTCTCAAATTATGGTTGTAAACTCTTTTACAATCGTGGTGTAAAGTTGTTCCTCCTTTCTTTTCATTTTTTGATCACTCTGAAACTATGATTCATTGTATTTCTTCCTCCATGCTAGCTTGATACTATTTTTGGGATATGGGGTGTAATCCCCTTGATTTTTAATGATTAGATAATTCTTCTTTTTCGTCATGATAATCTTCATTGTGATAATTCTACTTTTGTGATGAATTGTCTTTAACTTTCCATAGATCTATGTTATTATCCATGTTTTAGAGTTTTCGCAATGAGACTGAAAGGTGATTTCCTTGAGAACTTGGAACCCTAGAAATGCATATTAGGATCCCTTCCTTAGGTTAGATCTAATTTGATCTCTTCTAGTAGATTAATTATCATGTTTAATAATATTGCTCTAGGATTGAGTTATTGTGTCAAACGTGGAGATCATGCATGAAAGTGAGGATCGAAACGTTGGAGAACCTTAGGTAGAACCTGTGTTGAGACTCGGATGCACGAAAGTGATCCTTGAGGCTCCACTTGTGATGATCAACTTAGAATTTGGATGCACGAAAATGATCCTTAAGTTCTTTGTTGATGGTTTACTTATCTGCAGTGTTGGGATAGATCTTGCGCGAAAGCGAGGATTGGTCCCTGCGTGATTGTCTGCACGAAAGTGAGATAATCCTTTTATGAAGTAAATTACGTCTTTATCATAGCAATATTTGATTGACGAACCTTTTATTTATATCTTATCATTGAAATCAAGATGGATGAAACCCTAGTCCCATGTTTATCTCTCTGATTATCCTTCGTGTTAGTTATACTACTTACTTTCATCGTATTCGGTTTACTTAGCTAGCGAGAAATAATTATTTGTTAATTAACAATAAGGTCTCTGCGGATCGATATTTTTATCACTTGAGAACTTGGAACCCTAGAATTGCATGTTAGGAACTCTCTTAGGCTAGTTCTTATTATTTGATTTTAGTGATTTAATTGCCATGATAATAACGCGAATTTATGGGCGAGTTATTGTATTAGACTTGATTTGATCTTGCACGAAAGTGAGGATCGAGTCGTCGGAAAATCATAAGTAGAACTTGTGTTGAGTCTTGGATGCATAAAAGTGATCCTTAAGATTCCACTCGAGATAATCAACTTAGAATTCGGATGCACGAAAGTGATCTCATTGGGATAGATCTTGCGTGAAAGCGAGGATTGATCCCTGCATGATTGTCTGCACGAAAGTGAGATGATCCCTTTATGAAGTAAATTAAGTCTTTATCATGATAAAAATAGTCTGACGACCTTTTATTTAAATCTAGTCATTAGAATTAAGGAGGATGAAAACCTAGTCCGAATGTCTCTCTCTGATTATCTGATTTCGTGTGTTTTCCATCATTGCTTTGCTATTATTCGGTTACTTAGCTAGTAAAAACATAATTATTTGGTACTTAACAATAAGGTCTCTGTGGGATTGATATTTTTCTTTATTACTTCGAGTATCCGTGCACTTGCGGACACTACAAGTTTAGGGACAACAAGTTTTTGGAGCCGTGTCAGGGAGTGACAAAAGCCCTGTGCGCCAACACTTAGATTTTGGCCGCGACACCTTAAATAGGTCTACCTACTTGTATTTATAAGTGTGTCCTTTCGGATCACATCAGTAGAGCACGGTCCTCACCATCGAAACGAGGAGGAAATTGAGCCCAAAACAATCACGCCGTCTAGAAAATCACTATAAAACCCTAGTTGTTTCCCCTTTCACTTGTTCTCTCCAACCCTTGCTCCAAATCACATGATTCCAATCCCAAAATGTCTGTCCCTAAGGTAGGAAGGTCTCTGCAAAATTTTAGCAAAATTTGCTCCAAGAATAGTAAGAAACCAGCAAAAAAGGGAACAGGTGTCATGAAGGCGGAACGGTGCACGGCCGTGCATGGATGCACGGCCATGTGACACTCATCGCAAGAGCACAATTATGTCGAAGTAATATAAAAGATGTCAAATCCCACAGGGAACAAGGCTGCGTACCAGAAAATCCAAGTTTTAATAGCTAGGCGAATCGAAACATGGTTTTGAGAACTTAAATAATCGAAAGCAAGAAGATCAAAGCTACGACGGTAGAGAATAAATATGAGAGAGATATCAAGGCTACGGTTTCCACCACAATGACAACCTTAATCGCACTAGAAAAATATCAGTTATTTGGATTATTGGTGTGCACAAGGAATCTATCCCTAGGGTACAAGGTGCCCTCTCTCGAGTGTACACCCCGGTGTTCGACTAAGACGATCTCCTACTCTCGCGGTGGATCATTTTAGATTAACCCAATATATTATGCAGTAGATTATGAAACCCTCGAGCGAAGACCAAGCAATCTCATGTCGGGATCTCGCAAGTTTTACTAAGAGATTCCACCCTTAAGATCCTCCTCTCGGTATGAATCATAACAGCTTAAACATGAAAATACTCGGCCAAGGTAAAATCACAATATATGTGCATCAAAGTAAAATATGCTCACAATACAATCCAAACAATAGAATTAAAAATATATTTTTGTAATTAAAATCGTCAACTGGCTTCAACCGAGCCCCGAAATAGGGTTTATGCTACAATCGTCATTGAAACGCTCAAAATCTCTCTTTTAATGGAAAGAAAACTACTAGGAAGCAAATCTAAGAGGAAGGAGATGATAAACCGAAAGTATCTAAAAGAAATCGTGATGATCTGACGTTTCAATCTCTGAAAATCCTCGAAAATTGCCTCGTCGCCGTGTTCTTCCACCCTACGCCGCTCGTTGCTTAATTTCCTCAATAGTTAGGTCACGAAAATTGGGGCTTTTATATTCCACGCATTCTCCTTCGAATTAGCTTTCCATAGAGTCTTTACTTCCCAAATTTGGATACCAAACGGGTTGGAAATCACTAAAAATCCGAGTGAGGGTCGAACTCGCGTGCGCCTGGGTTGGAATCACGGGTGAACCCCGCCGGGTTCACCTGGCCATGATTCGCTCTGTGGAGTTCTCGACAAAAAGAAATATGGGTGATCCCCACCGGGTTCACCTGGCTGTGCTTTGTTCTGAGCAATTTCGGCTGAACGGAATATAGGTGAACCCCGCCGGGTTCACCCGGCCATGATTCTCTCTATGAGGAATCCTGCAGCCTCGCGAAAATCTTGGTGAACCCCATGGGGTTCACCTGGCCGTATTTTTCAGGCCAACTCCAATTAAGCCCAAATTTGACATATATCTTCGTCTTTGTATAAGAAATCATCCCATAGACTTAGAATCATCAAAAGAAGTCGAAATTGGGTGATTTTGCTTGAAATTCCACAAAAGCAAGAAAAAGTGTAGATTCCGAGACTTTCAAGCAAATAAGCCTTTAAAGAGTATGAAAGTATCAAAATAAGCCTATATTTATCATGAAATACAAAGGAAAATTACTACTAAAATGCAAGGCATCAAAATACTCCGGACTTAAATCTATGCTTGTCCTCAAGCAATAAAATAAGATGAAATACATGATAGGTACAAGAGCAATCTTTCGTATCAAGGTATACATCCAAGTTAGAAAAAAATTTAATGATAATCCATGATCTAATCAGGAGAAATTAAGTAGATGGTTGTTTTGAGTGTTCAAAAGCTTGATCCCATAATAACTAGATGCCAAACAACTTAGTAAGCAGCAAACATAAGATTCAATCAAGCTCACACACAAGACTCATGCAATTCCAATCCTCTCTAGTTAGATCATTGGGGTTAACTCAAATGTTTCATCAGGGTATGATATACTGATTATTGCAATAGACTTCAACTCATAACCTTAGGTACCATTGCCAATTTTTCGCAATGCCACGTAGAGGAGTCCTTTTCTGGGTTTCACTTCACATCTCTTAGATTTCAACTCATGTCCTTCGGTACCACTACCAATTTTGCGCAGTGCCAAGTAGAGGAATCTGTGGGTAAGCGATATTTTCTTCCTTTATATATATATATATATATATATATATATATATATATATATTTGTGTTCAGTTGTTGATAGCATATCCTTTTTAACAAATGCAGTGTCTCCCCAACAATAGAAAGGAATTCAAAGAATAACTAGGCGAATATGTATCTCAATACAATTCTCATGTAAGTTGCAAGCTTGAGTTGATTAAACAGTCATGTCAATGTTTGACCCACTAATGAACAATTGAGAGTCAATCCAAATTACAAAATTTCAAAATCATAGAATATATGGACATGATCAAAAAGTATTTATAACAAGGAGGTATTATCAACAAATATTGATTATTCCTAACCAATTATGCATTCGACTTAAAATTTTAAAATGGCTATCATAGGACAATTCATACACATAACTCACATGCAAACTCATGGAAATATTTCACACAATATGTATGAAAAGCATAATAAACATGGCAGAGTACTAACACAAGTGAACAAAGTAATGTTATACAGCATTGTCACAAAGTGGGGCCTAAAGATGTGGACTAGGCCCACGAATATAATGGCATATAAGATACAATGCCACATAATATCCATCATAGAAGGTTTCGGTTGGCTTTGGGGTTCCGTTTTTGCTGGATTTCTTTACTTCGTCTTCGCCATCGCTTGCTCGGTCAATTTGCGCTCTCCAAGAAGATGTTGTGTATACGCTAGGGCATTTATTGAGGGGACGCTAGGGCAGTTATTGAGGAGTCTCCGTTGTCGGCCTTCCAGTCGGCGGCGTGGTACATTGCGGCGGATCCTGGGCTGGATTGCGATTCTGAGATCTTCCGGGGTAACTATGATGCGGGGCTGCCCAGGCCTATTTCCCTTCACTCTCCAGTAAACCTTTATCCTCCCACTGCTTGGGTTTCTTGTTGAGGTCTCCGACGGTGTTTTCCTCGTTCCCATTTTTTTCGACTCCTATCGCAGTTTCGGTTTGTGGTTTTCTGTTTTTTTCCCCGATTGTTGGGCGGCTTGCATTCTGGTTATCCCTCTTGCTGTTTTCTCTATCGACCCGAGTTTCTAAGCTGCGAGGCTTGGTAGAGTTTTTGGCTGTTCATTTTTGGGCTTCATCTCTTTTGCTGTGAGGGCTGATTCTCATGGCGGTCATGGCTCCCGGGAATCACATTGGGAGGGCCGCTCGGATACCTATCGCCGGGGTTCCTGCAGCTGTTCCTCCTACTCCGGTCTGTGCGCCTGCCCCCATTAAATCCTGGAGTTCTCTTTTCGCCAATCCCCAAACCTCGAGCACAATCTGCTCCCTGTCACAGTCCGATGTTAAGATTGTTAGTAGAACCCTTGATCTCTCAGTCCCTGAGGATGAACTTGCTGCAAACTGTTCCTTTTGGGAAAATACTCTAGTGGGGCATTTCATTGGTTTGCGCCTAAGCTACAAAATTTGGAGGGAGAAAGTTGTTCAGATATGGAAGCCAAAAGGGGAGCTGGAGATCAATACTCTGTCTGCAAGCTTTATTCTCTTCCGTTTTGCCTTGGCTGATGATAAGCTGAATGCCCTTGAGAAGGGCCCATGGTTTGTCTTTGGAAAGGTCCTCATCCTTAAACCGTGGGCTTCTGACAATGAACTGTCATGAGTGGACCTATCCTCCATTCCAATCTGGGTCCGCATCTACAATTTACCTTTGAAGTGGTGGTCCCCCGGAATTATTGGACAATTAGTGAGTGCGCTTGGTAGACCCATCTCCATGGACTTGGCTACGGCATCGAAGTCTAGGTTGGGGTTTGCTAGGATCTGTGTGGAAATTGAGGCAAATTCCGAATGGCCTGAGGTGCTTTCGGTCATGGTAAACGGAGGTACTGAGGCCCATCTTCGATTTGAATATGAAGCTGTCCCCCCAAAATGTTCAAAATGCAATCTTTTTGGCCATATCACAAAGAGTTGCGCTGAGGCAGGCTCAGCCCCAGTGAGCCGGGTTTGGAAGGAGAAACCAAACCCTTCCCAGAAGGCGGGTCTTTTGGTGGATGAGAAGAATCAGATTGCTGAGCAAAGAAGGGCCATTAATTCCTCAAAGAGGCCACAAATATCGGAGCCAACCTCTTCAAGCCATGGAAAAGATATACTATGTTTTGCTTCTGGTGAAGGAAGTAGTGCTAGTGTTAAGCAATGTGATCTTATAGAAGATGATAAAAGGCCCGTGGTCCCTGTGCGCCAGCTGAATACCTGCAATTCGAATCAAACAAGAGAAGTGGTGGCTATTTGCCCACTAGCTATCCCGGATTCCTTAGAGCCCGAAGAAGACCATGCTGACTTCTATTTAGAAGAATTGAGCACGCCTGACATAGGTCTTCATATCGGTAAGCGTCTGGATGCCCATGATATCGTGGTAGTGGATTCCAGGAAGAAAAAGAAGAAGAAGCAAAAGTCTACCCCAGCCAATCTACCGGACCTTAAGAGCTCGAGTCCTTCTCTTCTGGATGACCCATGACTATCGCACCTGATCCTATTGTGTGCAGGAATGTGAGAGGTTTCAACGCACTTGCAAAGAGGAAGGAAGCGATCCTCTTGATCCAAAAATCTCATGCAAAAATGATAGCCATTTTGGAATCTCGGGTTATTGCTGAGAAGTGTGAAGACATCATCGCCTCAACTTTCCCAGGTTGGTACTTCTCAACCAATTCTACCGCTAACTCTGGTGGTAGAATTTGGTTGGTTTGGGACTCGGCAGCCTTCAAAGTGGAATTGTTGGATTCCAACAGTCAGGTGTTGGTAGGTAATATTTGTGATGCTCGGGGTAATTTTCTCTTCATGCTGGGTATTGTATATGGGCTCTACACAGTATCCGAACGGCGACAAATCTGGAGATCTATCTCCCTTTGGCTCACCCAGGGGCTGCTTGTAATCCTAGGGGACTTTAACATGCTCTTTTCAGTTAATGACAAGTTAGGGGGCTCGATTCATAATGAGCAGGAGATTCTTGACAACATTGATAAGAGGTGCGCTTTGGGAATTTCATATATTAACTATCGGGGGGATTTCTATACTTGGTCAAACTCCCAAAGTGGTAGCAACCTAATTTCATGTAAGCTGGACCGCATTATGGCAACCGAGGAATGGAAGGATAAGTTTCCGCTCACCGAGGCTATTATTCTTCCCCCGGGTATTTCTGACCACTCGCCGGCTCTCTTATCCATTGCCAAGCATACCGAATGCAAGGGCCCTAAATTCCAGTTTTTTTATTATTGGCTGAACTACCCCAACCTGACTCAGGTGGTGCATACGGCATGGAGCGCTAATTGCATATATGGTATGCCCATATTCATTCTTTACCATAAGCTAACATTGGTCAAACAGGCGCTCAAAACCTAGACGAAGGCGATGAGGAGGGAGAAAGAGGTCAGCCTTAGGGAAAACCACAGCCAGCTGGCGATTATTCTACAGGAGCACAATGCAAACCATAGTGATGATGCCCTATGCGCTCTGGAGAGAAAATTCCAAGATGGCATTAAGGCATATTGGGATGAGGAAGAATCTGCTTTAAAGTAGAAATCGAGAGATCTCCATATCTCCCTGGGTGATTCAAACACAGCTTATTTTTACAGCTTAATGAAAGCCCGAAGAAATCGAAATACCATTGCATCTATGAAGAATCACAATGGGGAATTTGTCTATGGGGAGGACTTATCAAAGGAGGCTGTGCGATTCTTTCAAAATATTCTTGCCCCAAATCTCTCCTATAGGACGTTTAATTTCCTGGTAAGATCGACCCTATCGCCTGCTGCTATTCACTCCCTTAACATGGACTTGCTAGGGCCAACATTGAGAAGATCATTCTTACTGCAAATGGTACCAAGGAACCGGGAGTTGATGGTTTCAATGCCTCCTTCTTCAAGTCATGCTGGGAGATTATTAAGGATGGTCTTAGTTGCCAATATTGATTTCCTCAAGCATGGTCACCTTCTCAAAAGGGTAAATTGAGATATGGCATGTGGGCATCGAAAAGTATGAAATTACATCGTTTGAGTCTCGCAAGTCACTCTAATACCATTGTTGGGAAAACCCGGGGATATTTTATGAATTTCAGAGATAGAAATTACACAAATATATTGCGCAGCATAACTAATATCCCCGAAACAGGCTAGTTCCAAAACCCAGTGAAGATCGCAAGCGAGGGAGTCGACACGATGAGATAGAAGATACCTCAAAGCAAGATGATGTCGATGTTGTGATAGGTGCCCAAGCGTGCACCCTCTGCAGTCTCACACACACGGATCTCTTGAGTCCTCTTCTTCCACACCCGGTGCTAGCCTCGGGAAGAAGATCCAAGCCTTTTGTTCACCTTCTTCATACCTTGCACCACCTCCAAGGTATATGCGCCAATAGAAGAAGGATGAAGGAGAGGGAAGTCGCCAAGCACCAAATTCCTTGCGCCAAGAGGAAAGGAAGATCAAGGCTTGCGGCTTGGGTTTGATGGAAGAGATCACTTGCATCTGTTGCCCTTGCTCTTGCCTCTCTCTATGTTCTCATGCCTCCAAGGAATAGAATACCTGAGAGGGGGCACCTAGGGCCACTTATATAGAGCGAGGGGCGGTTAGGGTTAGGGCTAGGCGCAATTTGCTTCCATAATGAAGCAAATTTGCCCACTTCACCCCATTATACCCCTTAGGCGCCAATGGGGTTGGTTCTCTCCCCATTATACCCCTTAGGTGCCAATGGGGTTGTTATTGGGCCTCATTGGTCGATGAGCAAGCCCATACTTCATTGAATGGGTTGATTAAGCCATTGGATCCAATCCAATGCAACCCAAATCCAAATGTGACCTAACCATGGTCAAATTCGGGTCAACCTACCATACATGAAGTCTGGCTCCAATAACATTCTTCCATCTCATCAGGCCCATCGGCGCTGATGAATTCTCCCAAATAGATATGAGTTATCCAATAACTCTATCATGAGGCCCTTTAGATCAGATGATGAGCATGATTAGATCAGATGATCATAGTCATCTGGGTATGGCCATACACTTTCTCAATCATCTCATCCAGGGGGGCCCTTTAGAACATCACACTCCTTAAACAAGGAGACGGCAATCCTATATCTATCACTAGTGCCCTAACCTGATTCAAGCTCACCATCCAAGATAGTCTATAACCATTATGTTTCAAATGATATTGAACTACCTCAAAACAATGACAATCATCATTTAGAAAACACAAGTGATCTCAAGTCAGAGGAAATGTGCCACTTGTCGCATTCAAGGATTATTCATATTGTGACAAGCAATTGAATATCCTAGTAGGGTCTGTCCAGTACATCCAATGTACCCATGGGTCTACATCTTATTCCATGCTCGAAGCATCCTATAAGATTAGAACACATATTAGTCTTAACCATATCAAGGCTGTCTCATGTTCACCAAGATATATCGACTAAGGACTTAACTGCATGTCAGCCTAGCTGAACAACTTTGAGACATTATTCAGAAGTACACCTATTGCAGCAGACAATGTAACAAACTGAATAACAACCATGCCTTTATAAACATAAGAGTTTATTACATGATACTGATACATTCCCAAGGCCTCAAACATTAGCCTTAAGGGCATACCCCAACAATCTCCCACTTGCACTTAATCTAATGGTTGAGAAATCTCAAACCCATATTATTACAGTGCTTCTCATGCTTCTGCTGCGCCAGAGGCTTAGTAAGCGGGTCTGCCAGATTGTCATCTGTATGAACCTTGCAGACTTTGATCTCGCCACGATCAATGATCTCCCGGATCAAATGAAACCGTCTCTGTATGTGCTTGGACTTCTGGTGCGACCGTGGTTCCTCTGCTTGTGCGATTGCTCCAGTGTTATCACAAAAGATAACCAAAGGATCTGCACTCGAAGGAACAACACCAAGTTCCTGAACGAACTTACGAATCCACACTGCCTCCTTGGATGCTTCCGAGGCTGCAACATACTCGGCTTCTGTTGTGGAATCAGCAACGATTGACTGTTTGAAACTCTTCCACACCACCGCTCCTCCATTCAAGCTAAAAATATAGCCTGATTGCGATCGGAAATCATCCTGGTCAGACTGGAACGAAGCGTCAGTATTTCCTTCAATACTGAGTTCTTCCTGACCACCATATATCAAGAACATATCTTTGGTCCTCCGCAGATATTTTAAAATGTTCTTGACTGCAATCCAGTGCGCCATACCTGGATTACCTTGGAACCGACTGGTCACGCTTAACCCGTAAGCGACGTCTGGGCGAGTACACAACATTGCATACATTATGGACCCAATAGCCGAAGCATAAGGCGTATTGTCCATTTCATCTTTCTCAGTCTGTGTTTGTGGACACTGACTCTTCGAAAGATTCAGACCATGTCTGACTGGAAGATATCCTCTTTCAGAATTCTCTAAATGAAATCTCTCCAGGACTTTATCGATGTAAGTACTCTGGCACAGCCCGAGAAGCCTCTTAGATCTATCCCTGTAGATCTTCACACCTAATACATAGGCTGCTTCTCCAAGATCTTTCATCTGGAAACATTTCCTTAGCCATGCCTTTACGGCATGCATTTCAGGAATGTCATTTCCAATGATCAAGATATCATCGACGTAGAGGACTAGGAAAGTAATCACGCTCTCACTAAACCTCTTATATACACACGGGTCATCTTCGTTCTTGATGAAACCAAATTCAGTGACTGATTCATCAAAACGAATATTCTAGCTTCTTGATGCTTGTTTGAGTCCATAAATAGACTTCTTTAACTTGCATATTTTATGACGATCTGATGGATTAGTGAAACCTTCTGGTTGTGTCATATACACATCCTCATCCAGATTTCCATTAAGGAAAGCCGTTTTCACATCCATCTGCCAGATCTCATAATCGTAATATGCTGCTATCGCGAAAAGAATCCGAATAGACTTAAACATGGCTACAGGTGAGAAAGTTTCATCATAATCTATCCCGTAGATTTGTTTGAAACCTTTCGCAACTAGCCTGCCTTTATAGGTAACCACGTTACCATCCATGTCAATCTTCTTCTTGAAGATCCATTTACAACCTATAGGGATTACTCCCGGAGGCGGATCAACCAAATCCCAGACTCGGTTATCTGACATGGAGTCCATCTCGGCGCGCATAGCTTCAAGCCATCTCGCTGACTCCGGTCCACTGACCGCATCCGCATAAGTGAGGGGTTATCATGATCAATGATGTAGACTCCGTCATAGCGCTCAGGCTGTCGACGGATCCTTCCCGATCTTCGCAATTCCCGTGATATTTGAGCCTCAGGTTGTTCAGTAACCTGTTCTACCGGCTCAGGCTCATCCAACTGTGCTTGACCACTTTGTCCTTCCTCTGGATTCTCATCCAGCTTTATTTCTCTCCCACTGGCCTCTTGCAGAAGAAACTCCTTCTCAAGAAATATGGCCGTCCGAGCAACAAATACTTTGTTCTCTTTGGGATCGTAGAAATAATAACCCTTAGTTTCCTTAGGGTAACCGACAAAGATACATTTCTCAGATCTGCTCTCTAGTTTCCCAGAGGCGAGCTTTTTGACATAAGCCTCGCAGCCCCAGATCCTGATAAATGTTAAGCTCGGCTGTTTCCCATACCATAACTCATATGGCGTCTTTGAAACTGCCTTGGATGGCACTCGGTTTAGTACCTTTGCAGCTGTCTCCAGTGCAAATCCCCAAAAGGAGTAAGGTAGAGCAGCCTGACTCATCATAGAACGAACCATATCAAGTAACGTTCTATTTCTCCTCTCGGACACACCATTCCATTGCGGTGTTCCTGGCGGAGTGAGCTGTGAGATAATCCCACACTCCTTCAGATAGTCAGTAAACTCTCGACTTAGGTATTCTCCACCTCGATCAGAACGAAGTGCCTTGATATGTCGGCCTAGCTGATTCTGTACTTCATTCTTGAATTCTTTGAACTTGTCAAAAGATTCACTCTTATGTCTCATCAGATAGACATAACCGTACCTACTGAAATCATCAGTGAAGGTGATGAAGTATTGATAGCCACCTCTAGCATGTTTACTAAATGGCCCACACACATCACTGTGTATAAGGTCAAGTAAACCTGAAGCCCTTTGACCTTTGTGGGGAAAAGGTGACTTCGTCATTTTACCCATTAAACAAGCTTTGCATGTATCAATCTCCTCATAGGAGAATGATCCCAGCAGTCCATAATCATGCAACCGCTTAATGCGTTTCTTGTTAATATGGCCTAAACGACTATGCCATAGCAAGGTGCTGTCATCAGCATATTTGGCTTTCTTATTATCAATATTGTGTATAGAACATTCCATGTCCAACATGAATAACCCATTGTTAATTGAACCAGTAGCATAAACAATATTATCTAAAGTAAGAATACACTTTGAAATATTGCATTCAAAGGAAAACCCTTTTCTGACAAGAGCAGGAATAGAGATAATATTTTTAGTAATACTTGGAACAAAGTAACAACTGTTTAATTCTAACACAAGTCCAGATGGTAAAGAGATGAAATAGTCTCCTACAGCAACAGCAGCAACCCGTGCCCCGTTTCCAACTCGTAGGTCCACTTCATGCTGTCCCACCTGTCTTCTTCTCTTGAGTTCCTGTACATTTGAACGAATGTGAACTCCACATGCAGTGTCCAACACCCATGAAATAGAAGAAGATGAAACCATGACTTCCGTCACGTAAATACCTGAGCCAGAAGCGATGCTTCCCCTCTTGTCTCCTTGGAGCGCTTTACAGTCCTTTTTCCAGTGACCCAGCTGGCCACAGTGGAAACATCTGTATTCCTTTGACTGCTTAACTTTTTGCTTCAGAGCCTTGCTGTAACTCTTGACAGGGGCCTTGCCCTTCTTCCCCTTCTTCTTGTTCCTAGAAGGAACCATTAAGACAGAGGTCGAAGGCTTTCCCTTCAGAGTCTCCTCAGTAGTCAAGAGCATATTCAGCAGCTCTGCCGGAGTACAGTCGATTTTGTTCATATTAAAGTTAATGATGAACGCATCGAAAGAGGGCGGGAGAGACTGCAGAATAATGTCTACAGCAAGCTCCTGATTGATGGTATGCCCCAGTTTCTCTAGAGCCTCCTTGTGCCCAATCATCTCGAGCACGTGAGCTCCCACTGGGCTCCCTTCAGCCAGTTTGCTCTGGAAGAACAGCTTTGTCAGATTATAGCGTTCTGTCCTCGCCTGTGCAGCATACAGCATCTTGAGGTTTGCTATAATTTGTATAGCAGACATATCCTCATGCTGACGCTGCAGCGGTGGCGTCATAGACGCTAGCATCAGGCAAGCGACATCAATGCTATCATTGACGTGCTTTTCATAAGCTTCCCGAACCGCCCTTGCGGCGTTCGGAGTGGGCTGAGGCGGTATAGCCGTCTCGAGGACATACAGTTTCCTCTCTGCCTTAAGAACAATCTTAAGGTGTCCGTACCAGTCTGAGAAGTTCGGCCCAGCAAACTTCTCCCTTTCCAGTAGGGATTGCACATTGAAGCTCATGGTGTTCGTTGCTACAGATATCTACAACAATGCAAGAACAGCAAGGTCAGTATCAATGTTAAGAATCAATCAGGACTTAAGAATGATTCTTTTTCTCACTATTTTATCTAGCTGAAAAATCCAGCAAAAACAGCCCGAAAGAGTAGAACTCTTTTAGTGAGATGGGATCCAGATTTCATACTTGGTCTCCGCGTCCCGCTCAGGCGAGATAAGATGCACAGAGAGTACAAGCACTAATCTCTGGTAGGCTGTTCTAGCCAATCGCCAACCCGTGCGATTCCCCTTCATCTGGGCAATCCAGCAGACTGTGCCAACTGAGTTGGTACAACACAATCTCTGACCCCACAGATGGCTGCCTCCATGCGCTACCATATGCGCCACATATGTAGCCTACATGGTCAAGCTGACCCGACCTACTCCCTGGACCACCACGTGCTATGCTGAGCAACGAGAAGCGATAAATCCCTTCTCTGTAACACGCAGGTGTAATCCAGCACCGTCTGAAGATAGATGGACCTGCCCACTGAGTGGGTACAACACGGCTCCAACGATAATCAGAACAGTGAGGTTTCGCGTCAGAAGGCTTACGAGCTTGATATTTTAGCGTTGGATTTTAACGGTCTTTTATCTTCTTCACTATCATGCAATTCCTATGGTGATAGCAGAAGATAAATAAATCATGTTGTTCTACTTATATAAACAATAAAAGAAAGCATGGATCTTATGTGGTAAAAGCCCATAGCCTAAGTAAGACCTTAATTAACTTAAGTCTTCACTTGCTTTTCTTCATGGGACTTTTGCTGCTCATTTGGCCCAAACCAAGGCCCAAGCGCCATCTGCAGCTCAGGTGCGCCTACCAGGGAAAATGCGCCTGGTCCCAGAGTCGAACCCTGGACCTCCCACCTGGTCAAGCCTTTGCTGCAAGCGCCTCTGCCAAGTGTGCTCTGTGCTCTTGTCTGATTAACTTACAAATTAATCTATCTAGACAAGATTGACACGCAGGTCAATTACACTTTATAAATTAAATACAATGTGATACGCAGATCACAATAATTAATTTACAACTTTAATACAGGCACGCAGGCCCCAGCACAGCACACATTTAACATGGGCAGCCCACATAAGAATAAATAAACAAGCATATGCCACAATCAAACATGTGATCCTTTCAAGAAAATAAATTTTTTTGGAAAAAACCCATTGGCATCAATTTTATTTTCCTTATATGCCCTACTACCTTACAACGGTCCATTACTAGGGATCCACTCATCCAACCTAGTCAGATCCATTGCCCTTGCATGCACCAAGTCGTAACTGACTTGAGTTGACCCAGTGGTCAACCATGCATGCGCTAGGGCTGAACGACCACTATGAGGTCTGGCAAGCGGGTGTGACCCCGGGCCTAACTCATGTGCGTTCATTAGTTGTCTCAACCAGACATCGCTACACGCCTGTGTGCAGTCGACCTATAGCCACCAGGTGCTTGCGCACAGGTGCTATCTGGTCAACCCATCAAGGCTGTCAGATGGTCTGATCAGACTATCTGGATCTAACCAAGAGGATGACTTCAACCCTAATAACCCGTCTAAGGGTTTAAAGTAAGGCCTTAGATCTAATGTGGAGCGCGCATGATACAAGTTTTTGACAAAACAAAGACTTTAACAAGCGCCTACATAAACATGAAAATACACATGCGCCAACATCTAAAAAACTAGCATGTAGTTTCGCATGTGATGACAATTAGATCTATGCATCGCAAATAAGGATCACACAGTAACATGAAGCAATCATATGAACATACAATAACAACCTGGCTCTGATACTAATTGAAAGTCCCCTAAAACTGAAGGGGGAAACCCTAATAGGAGGCGCAACAATATTTTCTAGCGGAATCTTAGGGTTTCAAAAGATCGAATGTAAGTTCATGTGATCAACTCCTTATAATGTATACATCAGATTAGATTCATACCATTGCCATCGATCGGATGGTGCCTTGGAAGGAAAGGCGAAAATGTTCCTTCTCCAAAGGTGACGCACACAAATGAATATGGCTTGCTCCTTTGAATCTTTGTGCTAGCAAAGCTCTTCAAAAGGTCCTTGATCGGTTGAAGGGAATGAGATGAGAGTTCTCTCCTTTTCGAATCCTTCTCCAATGCGTGAAGAAGTCGCCACCCAAGGAAGCGCCTAAAGAGAAGTGAGAGGCGAGAATAGAGCATGATAATCTCAACGTTAGGCGTGGTCACGATTTAGAAGTCATGGCTTCTAAAATTAGTAAACCACTTCTCCTCATGCGCCCATGAGTTTACCCAAGCGCAAATCTCTGATCTTTTGAACCATGCGCTCAAGTAATGAGCTGGTTCAATTAAATTTGGTTCAAATACCAAATTAAACCAAGCCCTCTGGTCTAGATCATAATTAAACCCTAAGGCTCCAGATCTAACCGTTCATCTCTTGATGCTCCCGATCTCACTGATCTAGCATCTATTCTCTCGATCGAAGCTTACCGATCTCAAGCCCTAATCAATCAAACATGATCAGACCAGATCTCACTTACAATCATAGATCAAATCCCTTTAAACTGAACCCAAATAATTCAGTCCACACGATCTGACTTAAGTAAGCCATATCATCAATTTGTGCGACCCTGAGGGTTTCCTTTAAATGTTGGTAACGATAACTCACGTTATCACGATCAGTGAGGGATATCTAGCAACACATCACTGTCTCCCGATATAAAGGAAAGAGTCTTCCAAGACTACACCCAAACCACAGCACAAGTGTGAATCCAATTCACAAGGCATGCAAATTTCGTTTGCCACTGGATGTTCTTATTGGACAAGCGTGTCAAGCTTGTAGCTCCAATATGATGAGCATGATTAGATCAGATGATCATAGTCATCTGGGTATGGCCATACACTTTCTCAATCATCTCATCCAGGGGGGCCCTTTAGAACATCACACTCCTTAAACAAGGAGACGGCAATCCTATATCTATCACTAGTGCCCTAACCTGATTCAAGCTCACCATCCAAGATAGTCTATAACCATTATGTTTCAAATGATATTGAACTACCTCAAAACAATGACAATCATCATTTAGAAAACACAAGTGATCTCAAGTCAGAGGAAATGTGCCACTTGTCGCATTCAAGGATTATTCATATTGTGACAAGCAATTGAATATCCTAGTAGGGTCTGTCCAGTACATCCAATGTACCCATGGGTCTACATCTTATTCCATGCTCGAAGCATCCTATAAGATTAGAACACATATTAGTCTTAACCATATCAAGGCTGTCTCATGTTCACCAAGATATATCGACTAAGGACTTAACTGCATGTCAGCCTAGCTGAACAGCTTTGAGACATTATTCAGAAGTACACCTATTGCAGCAGACAATGTAACAAACTGAATAACAACCATGCCTTTATAAACATAAGAGTTTATTACATGATACTGATACATTCCCAAGGCCTCAAACATTAGCCTTAAGGGCATACCCCAACACTCTCTTCTCTTCCCCATGCTTTGCAAAGCTGCTGCCATTTTTCCAGCAAGAAAAGTCTACGATAGCTTCCTCCCATGCCCTGCAACTCAGCCGCCCTTATCTCCACGAAATGATGATTTCGTGGCAGATTTCCTCTCCTAAAAGTTGTTCCACGATCTCCTGTCAATAAGGGAGAAAGGTCCTGGGTGCCCCTGAGCTTCTCATAGGGTTAGGTCAAAGAAACCTTGGTTAAAATTGCAATTTCGTAACAGGCAGGTCTGCGATCATGGACGAGAATTTGGGCATGACCCGGTCATGATTTATCAGTTGTAGCTTAAGTGCAGAGATGAGTCACGGGCATGATTATGATCGCAACCCGATCGTGATTTCCAACAAAGGCTTCAATGAATCCGAAAACTTATAGTTAGGATCATCTTTAATTAGGATGAGCTCCTCTATTACAAAAGTCCAGAATCCACCCTCTTTATGGTCGTTTTGATCTGAAAACATGAAAATTCACAAGGAGGTGTAGATTCCATTGATGTATCCAAATAAAGGCAATTATGGGACTTAAAGTCGTGAAATAGGGATGATTTCATTAGTAAAATGACGTGTAAAACTCTATATAAATACGTGTCAATAGTAACTGGTTGTGTGTTCCCCGGTCCTCTCTCCGTGAGCACCTCTTGCTCAAGCTGCACGCCGGCGGTGCCACAATGCACCACGGCCGCGACAAGACCCTCGCTTTGGCCAAAGATCGTTTCTTCTGGCCAACTCTTCGTAAAGATGTCGATAGGGTTGTTCGCCACTGTGGCATGTGCCAACGTCCCAAGCCCCATCCTGCCAACACCGGGCTTTACACCCCTCTCTCAGTCCCTAAAGGTCCGTGGCTGGACATCAGCATGGACTTTGTCCTTGGCCTTCCCCGCTCAGCCTCGCGCCACGACTCCATCTTTGTTGTCGTGGATCGCTTCTCCAAGATGGCACACTTTGTTCCTTGTTCCAAAATGGCCGATGCCTCTCACGTCGCCCACATCTTCGTCAAGGAGATTGTGCGCCTCCGTGGACTCCCTCTCACGATCGTTTATGACCGCAACACCCGGCTCGTTGGTTATTTTTGGAAGTCCTCGTGGGCCCTTCTCGGGACCACTCTCAAGTTTTCCTCTGCGTACCACCCACAGACGGACGGTCAAATGGAGGTCGTGAACCGTAGCCTAGGTAACCTTTTGCGATGCTTAGCCGATGACTTCCCACGCCATTGGGCTGATCAGCTCCCTATTTCCGAGTTTGCTTATAACAGCGCGTTCCACCGCTCTACGGGGTTGAGTTCTTTCGTGGTCATCCTCGGGCGCCAGCCTAGGAAACTCATCGACATGCATAATGTTCCCCCTCCCCCTTCCCTCCATGAGTCCGCATACGCATTTGCTTTCATATCACACGTTTACATGATGAGATTCACTGCTAGATTTTTTTGAGGAACACCCATTACACGGTGGAGGCCAACGAGCATCGTAGGCCACAGCATTTTGAGGTTGGTTAGCTTGTCATGGTGCAAATCCACCCTGAGCGTTTGCAGTCTCGGGCCAATTGGAAGTTGCAAACGCGCTGCGATGGACCCTACACTGTTCTACGGCGGGTTGGCTCTAACGCCTACGTCCTCGACCTCCCAGAGGACTCCCTCATCAGCCCGTGTAACATCCCGTTATCTTAACCCCAAACAAATGGCACAGTTCATGAATGATACAGGATGTTTCATATAAGATCGATTCATATGCTAGGTAAAACCGAGTTCAAGAAAACACGATCTGAAAATTTCCACAAACCCATACATAAATATCCACAAAACACAAATCTCATAAATCACATAAGGGTACCTGCCACCACGCAATCCTTGCACTAGACATATGCAAGGCAACAGTTATATCAAATCCGATGGCATAAATACAATTCGATTCGAAATTCAAAGCAAAGCCACAAAGTCGATTTTATAAACTCATACCAAACACCGAAACCAGGCTGAGGCCCGCGGTGACACAAAAATCAAACTCATTTAACTGCCACAATCTGGCAACACAAATTTCACATAGTTCACGTGGTTCACACAAATTCACATAGTTCACATCATTCATATAGTTCGTATAACTCATATAGTTCGGCCACAACCGGCCTCATATTTAAGCACAAAAGTTCTTAAATATAATCACAGCAAACTAGCATAATGTCCACGCCAATGCTAACTCAAGAAATGCGCCCCTGCTCTATGCCTGAAAATAGTGAGGGGTGAGCTACACAGCCCAGTGAGTGGATAGTCTAAATCGACCATCCATAACATACACTCAAAAATATAGGCAGATTATTTTAAAAATCTTTAACAGAACATTATGTCAATATACAACAAGATTAAATACAGAAGTCATATAAACAGCCAGATGTACACACCAACATATAACAAACTCAGGTTCTAAGCAAACTCAGGTTCTAGAGTTATACTCTAAACCAACTAAACACACCAATACTTAGTTAACCTAGTTGTCCAGCATATTCAGTAGTGACCAATACGGTCTAACCCGGCTTTGGCCTAAGCACTGGGAGCGGCAAAATCTCGTGCAACACATAAACATGGACAGTGAGTAGAATCAAGAGGTGGCCCCCGCCAGGTCACGACGTGGCACTTTGCTCTAAAACACCCCATAAACACATCGATGGCTTGTGTGTAGATTCAAGAGGTGGCCCCCGCCGGGTCACGACGTGGCACTTTGCTCTACGACACCCCATATCACAAAAAGAGAGTGATGACATCAAGAGGTGGCCCCTGTCCGACCAAGACATGGCACTTTGCGTCAAAACTCGTTCTCCCAAAAGGTTCCTACTGGACAACAAACACATCTTATATCATATTTCATAAAGGTGGACTCCTAAGTGTCAACTAGACTCTAGGATAGTCATCACAAAAATCATATCGGGCAGGCTGAACATCAACCCCCATCACAATAATCATAATAGGCAGGCTGAACATCAACCTCCTCACACATCAAATACAGGGCTGAAATTCAAACCCTTAACATATCACATAAGGACTATCCTATGAGTACACGGTTACACTTAGCCATAGTCCTAACCAACACATAACACATAATATTCAAAATCCACATAATCCATCACATAACACATATTGTTCAAAATTCACATAACCTATACTATTCGAAAATCACATAACATAAGACATAATATTTCATATTCGAATATCACATAATATAGTGTAGTCCTTAGATTTCATGCTGATTAGTTTAGTCAAACCTTGCTATGTTATCACCCAAATTTCTCAAACAATTAAATAACAGGCTACACACCTAAATTAAATAACATGCTACACACCTAAATAAACAGTCATGGATTGTAATTAACACACATCCAAAAATCATTACAACACATATAACCCACGGTTTTACAACATGTCATCTATTTAAAATTTAAACTCTAGCTAACAAGAATGTCATGCTCAAAATTCACTAATTTAAAACTACCTAAATTCCATAACATCAACATAAAATTATAACATGTAATTGTCTTTATAATCCTCATGTAAACATGTTAATTTCGATTTTTCATAAATAATACCAAATTTCGGTTGTCATGAATAATTTATCATAAATAATATCAAGATTTCGGATTATCATGAAAATTATCAAGAATTCGGTTTACATGAAAGAACATCTCAATTTTGGTTTTCATCCCTTAAATTCGGTTTTAACATGGTAGAAATTCCAATAACTCAAATGTATCATGTCACAAACACAACTAAATTCATAGGTCAAACAAGACATTCCACTCACCTCTTAAACCGAGAATACTAAGGTTAAAATCTTCCCAAAAAACTCGCCTAAAGCCTTGATGTCGCCCAAAGGATCTCCAAGAACTCACCAAGGAAGTTTCACCTCAGGGAAATTCGCCAAGGGGAAGAAGATGGAGAAAATCGCCAAGAACTCTTCAAGAATACCAAGATCGCCTTCTTCCTTGCCCTAGCCGCCCCAAGATTTCCTCAAGCCAAAAAATCGTCAATTCTTCCTTCCCTAACCGAAATACCCACTAAAAATTTGGTTTTTAATTTTTAACCCATTAACCAATTAATTCAAATAGGGTTTAATCCATTTAACTAATAAATTTGAATTTCAAACCCAATTAGCGCCAACCCAAAAAAAAAAAACTCATAATTAACAATTAATTTAACCATCCACTAACCATTCACTTAACGAAATCCATTAAGGATTTAATTAACATCCAATAAGGATTTAATTAACCAATAAGGTCTAATTAATTAACTTACAATTTACAACCCATAAATCCTAATTAATTTATCATGAACAACCAATAATAATTTATCATAAATTAACAGCCACTAATCAAATAAATAATCTCTAATTAATTTACAATAAATTAACAACCAAAAATCTCTAGTTAATTAACTATTAACAACCAATACATAGAAAAATATCACAGTCAATAATTTTAGACAAAATCAAAATAATGCTTACCAGGACTTAAGATCCTTGGATCTTACATCCCTCCCTCCTTATAAAGCTTTAGTCCTCTAAAGCTCAGCATCCATATCATCAAAGAGATAAGCATAAAATTTCCTCATATCAGCTTCAGTCTCCCAAGTCGCCTCCTCAACCGACTGATTTCCCCAGATAACCTTTACCAAAGGTATAGTCTTATTCCTCAGAACTTTGTCCTTCCTATCCACAATCCGAAGAGGTCTTTCCTCAAAAGTCAAATCACTCTGAATCTGAAGAGGTTCCAATTCCAATACATGAGATGGATCAGGATGATATTTCCTCAAAACAGAAACATGGAACACATTATGCACATGATCCATAGCAGGAGGTAAAGCTAACCGGTAAGCCACTGGACCAATTCTCTCAATAATGTCAAAAGGGCCTACAAACCTAGGGCTCAACTTGCCCTTTTTGCCAAACCTCATAACACCCTTAGTAGGTGACACCTTTAAGAAAACATGATCCCCTACCATAAACTCCAAGGGACGACGACGGTCATCAGCATAACTCTTCTGTCTGTCCCGAGCAATCTTCAGTTTATCCTGAATCTCTCTGACCTTATCAGTAGTCTCCTGTACTGCATCAGATCTCAAAATCATTCTGTCACCAGTTTCCTCCCAACACAAGGGAGTCCTACACCTTCTCCCATACAAAGCCTCATATGGAGCCATCTGAATACTGGAGTGGAAACTATTATTATAAGTGAACTCTATCAAAGATAGATCCCGGTTCCACTCAGAACTCCAATCAACCACATAGGCTCTCAACAAATCTTCTAGAGTCTGTATAGTACGCTCCGTCTGGCCATCAGACTGAGGATGGTATGCTGTACTAAAACTCAACTTAGTACCCAAACCCTCCTTTAAGCTCTTCCAAAATCTAGACAAAAACCGAGAGTCCCTATCAGACACAATATCAACAGGAACTCCATGCAGTCTGACTATCTCATCAATGTATAATCTAGCCAGTCTCTCTAGAGGATAAGTCATCTTGATCGGAAGAAAATGGGCTGATTTAGTGAGTCTATCAACAATCACCCAAATAGCATCATGACCCAATCTGGTTCTAGGCAAACCACACACAAAATCCATACTGATGCATTCCCACTTCCACTCAGGAATAGGAAGAGGCTGCAACAAACCACCAGGCTTCTGGTGTTCAGCCTTTACAGTCTGACAGGTTAAACACCTAGAGACAAAATCATATACCTCTTTCTTCATGCCCGGCCACCAAAAACTCTTCTTAAGGTCCTGATACATCTTAGTCACGCCAGGATGTAGAGAATATTTGGAGTTATGGCTGTCCTCCAATATTTCTTTCCTCAAGCTCGGTTCCTCAGGGACACATACCCTTCCACGAAACCGAAGAATACCATCATCAGACAGGCTAAAATCCTGAGCTGCTCCATCAACCAAACTATCCCTGATCTGAACTAATCTCGGATCCACAGACTGCTGATCTCTGATCTTCTGCAACAAAGCAGACTGTACTCTGAGAAAAGCCACATAACCCGACTGAACTCTAGGAGAAACACTGATCCTGAGATCGCTGAACTCCTGCAGTAACCGCCACTCACTGACTCGTAGTGCCGCTACTGAAGTAACTGGATGTCTGCTCAGTGCATCAGCCACTACATTGGCCTTTCCAGCCTGATACTGAATGGAGAAGTCATAGTCTTTGATCAACTCCATCCATCTTCTCTGTCTCATGTTCAACTCCTTCTGGGTGAAGATGTACTTGAGACTCTGGTGATCAGTGAACAGATCGAACTCCTGACCCAGTAAATAGTGACGCCATATCTTCAAAGCAAAGACTACGGCCGCCAACTCTAAATCATGAGTAGGGTAGTTCAATTCATACTCCTTCAGTTGTCTCGAAGCATAGGCTACTACAGAACCCTTCTGCATCAAGACACAACCCAACCCCTTGCCTGAAGCATCTGTATAGACAGTAAACCTTTCCCCATCACTAGGAATAATGAGGATCGGTGTACTAGTCAACCTCCTCTTCAGCTCCTGAAAGCTCTCTTCACACTTGTCATCCCAAATAAACTTAGCCTCCTTTCTGGTTAATTTAGTTAAAGGACCCGCCAGCTTGGAGAACCCCTCAACAAATCTCCGGTAGTAACCTGCTAAACCCAGGAAACTTCTGATCTCAGTAGCACTAGTCGGTCTTCCCCAATTGAGAATGGCTTGCACTTTAACCGGATCTACAGACACCCCCTGACCAGAAATCACATGCCCAAGGAAACTGATCTTCTCTAGCCAGAACTCACACTTACTAGCCTTGGCAAATAATCGGTTCTTCCTCAGAACCTCCAGCACTCTGCGCAAGTCACTGACATGATCTGAAGTAGTCCGTGAGTATACCAAAATATCGTCTATAAAGACTACCACACAAGAGTCAAGCAATTCATGGAATACCCTGTTCATCAAATCCATGAAGACAGCAGGTGCATTCGTCAGTCCAAAAGGCATAACTAAAAATTCAAAATGCCCATACCTGGTCCTGAAAGCAGTCTTAAATATATCCTCATCCTTGACCCTAAGCTGGTAATACCCTGATCTCAGATCAATCTTAGAGAACACTGTCGCTCCCTGTAATTGATCAAATAGATCATCAATTCTGGGGAGAGGATACTTATTCTTGATAGTCACTTGGTTCAATTGCCTGTAGTCTATACACGTCCTCAGGGTTCCATCTTTCTTCTTTACAAACAGCACTGGCGCTCCCCAGGGAGAAGCACTAGGCCGAATGTACCCTTTCTCTAGCAATTCCTCCAGTTGTTTCTTAAGCTCAGCCAGCTCTGAGGTAGCAATGCGATAAGGAGCTCTGGAGATAGGTGCCGTACCTGGCGCCAACTCAATGCCAAACTCCACTTCTCTAATTGGTGGCAAGCCTGAAAATTCTTCAGAGAACACATCAGGAAATTCTTTCACCACCGCCATCTGAGTCAAATCAGAAGTAGAATCATCCTGCACCTTAACATGCGCAAGATAACCCTTGCACCCACTAGCAAGTAACTTCCTGGCCTGCAGGAAAGATATCACATGCGGTCCTTGGTTCGACACTAGACCTCTCACAAAAATCCTACTCCCATCTAGCAGATTTAAAGTGATTACTTTCTCAAAGCAATCAACAGTAGCATGATGTGAGGATAACCAATCCATACCTAGGATGACATCATAATCTTGCATGTCTAAGAGGATTAGATCTACCAGAAACTCATAACCCTCTACATGCACTACACAATTAGCACAAACAGTATCTGTAGACAATGATTTTCCTAAGGGAGTACTCACAGACACAACATAGTCTAGCATCTTAGGTAACATAGGTAAACATGCAGCAAATCTAACAGACACAAAAGACAGATTTGCACCAGGGTCAAATAAGATACGAGCTAACTGATCAAATACAAATAAGGTACCTTCCACAACGGATCGGGAAGCTCGTGTATCCTTCTCAGCCACAGCATAAACTCGTGTCTGGACTGTAGGCTTCTCTGCGCCTCTATTCTGCATCTCAGGCTCTTTGCAGTCCTTGACCATGTGCCCTGGTTTCTTACACCTGAAGCATACACCATTCCTCTTATGACAGTCTTTCACTAGATGCCCCTTGAGCCCACAATAATTACAAGTCCGGTCCTCTGTGATACTGTTTCTTACATCCCTGGCATCCCTGAACTGCTGCGGTGCATCCCTGGACTGCTGCGGTGCCTTGTAGGAGTAAGGCTTATACCTGCTCTTTTTGTAGTCCTTATGTTTAGGGTATTTCTTACCCTTGCCGCCACTACCATACTGAGGAACCGCCGCCTCAGCTGCAGGAACCACTGTCACGGCAACATGAGAACTCCTCTCAGCTATGTATCTCTCAATGGTGCATGCTCGCCCAACAGTCTCAACATAGGTCTCCAAGTGCTGAGCACCAACCTGCTCTCTAATGTCCCATCTGAGACCTCTGAGAAACTTGGTAGCTCTCCTCTTTTCAGTGTTTATCAGGTGAGGAGCATACTTTCCCAACTTAGTGAACTGCAGCTCATACTGGTCCACTGTCATATCACCCTGCTCCAGGTGAATAAATGCCACCTCTCGGTCCTCCACCAAACTATCTGGGAAGTACTTCTCGTTAAATCGAGACAAGAAGTAAGGCCAATCTACAGTCTCATGTCTTTCTTCGGCAAGTCTCACCACGCCCTTCCACCACTCATCTGCGTCAGCACGCATCATATAGGTGGTCAGACATAACTTATCTTCGTCCGAGCACCGCATAACTTGGAAAATCTTTTCCAAGCACAACTGCCAGTTCTCGGCAGTACTGGATTCTGAGCCCCCATAAAAAGAACTAGGACCCAGTTTCTGGAATTCACTCACAAGTGAAGCATAGCGCCTGTGAGCGCCCTCCTGAGAGTCATCCCCCACCGCTCGAGTAGTAGTCTGGGGTCTCTCTTGAGTCAGCCGTTGCAAAAGCTGCTGTTGAGCTTCTTGATGCTGAGTCTGTTGTTGCTGCAGCATCTGAGCTTGCCTCTCTATCATGGCACCTTGTTGCTGTACCATGCCAGTCAGAGCCTCAATAGTTCTCGTGAGGTTCGAAGGCTGCTCATCCTCGCCACTAGCATTTCCTCTGGTTCGCACCATCTTAAATTCCTACACACACATACCATAGTCAGGAAAACAAACTTAAACCTATCAGGTGTCTAGCAATACACAAACATGTTTTCCCCCCGAACTAAGTTTTAGCTAGCCAACTCCTCTGATACCATTCTGTAACATCCCGTTATCTTAACCCCAAACAAATGGCACAGTTCATGAATGATACAGGATGTTTCATATAAGATCGATTCATATGCTAGGTAAAACCGAGTTCAAGAAAACACGATCTGAAAATTTCCACAAACCCATACATAAATATCCACAAAACACAAATCTCATAAATCACATAAGGGTACCTGCCACCACGCAATCCTTGCACTAGACATATGCAAGGCAACAGTTATATCAAATCCGATGGCATAAATACAATTCGATTCGAAATTCAAAGCAAAGCCACAAAGTCGATTTTATAAACTCATACCAAACACCGAAACCAGGCTGAGGCCCGCGGTGACACAAAAATCAAACTCATTTAACTGCCACAATCTGGCAACACAAATTTCACATAGTTCACGTGGTTCACACAAATTCACATAGTTCACATCATTCATATAGTTCGTATAACTCATATAGTTCGGCCACAACCGGCCTCATATTTAAGCACAAAAGTTCTTCAATATAATCACAGCAAACTAGCATAATGTCCACGCCAATGCTAACTCAAGAAATGCGCCCCTGCTCTATGCCTGAAAATAGTGAGGGGTGAGCTACACAGCCCAGTGAGTGGATAGTCTAAATCGACCATCCATAACATACACTCAAAAATATAGGCAGATTATTTTAAAAATCTTTAACAGAACATTATGTCAATATACAACAAGATTAAATACAGAAGTCATATAAACAGCCAGATGTACACACCAACATATAACAAACTCAGGTTCTAAGCAAACTCAGGTTCTAGAGTTATACTCTAAACCAACTAAACACACCAATACTTAGTTAACCTAGTTGTCCAGCATATTCAGTAGTGACCAATACGGTCTAACCCGGCTTTGGCCTAAGCACTGGGAGCGGCAAAATCTCGTGCAACACATAAACATGGACAGTGAGTAGAATCAAGAGGTGGCCCCCGCCAGGTCACGACGTGGCACTTTGCTCTAAAACACCCCATAAACACATCGATGGCTTGTGTGTAGATTCAAGAGGTGGCCCCCGCCGGGTCACGACGTGGCACTTTGCTCTACGACACCCCATATCACAAAAAGAGAGTGATGACATCAAGAGGTGGCCCCTGTCCGACCAAGACATGGCACTTTGCGTCAAAACTCGTTCTCCCAAAAGGTTCCTACTGGACAACAAACACATCTTATATCATATTTCATAAAGGTGGACTCCTAAGTGTCAACTAGACTCTAGGATAGTCATCACAAAAATCATATCGGGCAGGCTGAACATCAACCCCCATCACAATAATCATAATAGGCAGGCTGAACATCAACCTCCTCACACATCAAATACAGGGCTGAAATTCAAACCCTTAACATATCACATAAGGACTATCCTATGAGTACACGGTTACACTTAGCCATAGTCCTAACCAACACATAACACATAATATTCAAAATCCACATAATCCATCACATAACACATATTGTTCAAAATTCACATAACCTATACTATTCGAAAATCACATAACATAACACATAATATTTCATATTCGAATATCACATAATATAGTGTAGTCCTTAGATTTCATGCTGATTAGTTTAGTCAAACCTTGCTATGTTATCACCCAAATTTCTCAAACAATTAAATAACAGGCTACACACCTAAATTAAATAACATGCTACACACCTAAATAAACAGTCATGGATTGTAATTAACACACATCCAAAAATCATTACAACACATATAACCCACGGTTTTACAACATGTCATCTATTTAAAATTTAAACTCTAGCTAACAAGAATGTCATGCTCAAAATTCACTAATTTAAAACTACCTAAATTCCATAACATCAACATAAAATTATAACATGTAATTGTCTTTATAATCCTCATGTAAACATGTTAATTTCGATTTTTCATAAATAATACCAAATTTCGGTTGTCATGAATAATTTATCATAAATAATATCAAGATTTCGGATTATCATGAAAATTATCAAGAATTCGGTTTACATGAAAGAACATCTCAATTTTGGTTTTCATCCCTTAAATTCGGTTTTAACATGGTAGAAATTCCAAGAACTCAAATGTATCATGTCACAAACACAACTAAATTCATAGGTCAAACAAGACATTCCACTCACCTCTTAAACCGAGAATACTAAGGTTAAAATCTTCCCAAAAAACTCGCCTAAAGCCTTGATGTCGCCCAAAGGATCTCCAAGAACTCACCAAGGAAGTTTCACCTCAAGGAAATTCGCCAAGGGGAAGAAGATGGAGAAAATCGCCAAGAACTCTTCAAGAATACCAAGATCGCCTTCTTCCTTGCCCTAGCCGCCCCAAGATTTCCTCAAGCCAAAAAATCGTCAATTCTTCCTTCCCTAACCGAAATACCCACTAAAAATTTGGTTTTTAATTTTTAACCCATTAACCAATTAATTCAAATAGGGTTTAATCCATTTAACTAATAAATTTGAATTTCAAACCCAATTAGCGCCAACCCAAAAAAAAAAAACTCATAATTAACAATTAATTTAACCATCCACTAACCATTCACTTAACGAAATCCATTAAGGATTTAATTAACATCCAATAAGGATTTAATTAACCAATAAGGTCTAATTAATTAACTTACAATTTACAACCCATAAATCCTAATTAATTTATCATGAACAACCAATAATAATTTATCATAAATTAACAGCCACTAATCAAATAAATAATCTCTAATTAATTTACAATAAATTAACAACCAAAAATCTCTAGTTAATTAACTATTAACAACCAATACATAGAAAAATATCACAGTCAATAATTTTAGACAAAATCAAAATAATGCTTACCAGGACTTAAGATCCTTGGATCTTACATCCCTCCCTCCTTATAAAGCTTTAGTCCTCTAAAGCTCAGCATCCATATCATCAAAGAGATAAGCATAAAATTTCCTCATATCAGCTTCAGTCTCCCAAGTCGCCTCCTCAACCGACTGATTTCCCCAGATAACCTTTACCAAAGGTATAGTCTTATTCCTCAGAACTTTGTCCTTCCTATCCACAATCCGAAGAGGTCTTTCCTCAAAAGTCAAATCACTCTGAATCTGAAGAGGTTCCAATTCCAATACATGAGATGGATCAGGATGATATTTCCTCAAAACAGAAACATGGAACACATTATGCACATGATCCATAGCAGGAGGTAAAGCTAACCGGTAAGCCACTGGACCAATTCTCTCAATAATGTCAAAAGGGCCTACAAACCTAGGGCTCAACTTGCCCTTTTTGCCAAACCTCATAACACCCTTAGTAGGTGACACCTTTAAGAAAACATGATCCCCTACCATAAACTCCAAGGGACGACGACGGTCATCAGCATAACTCTTCTGTCTGTCCCGAGCAATCTTCAGTTTATCCTGAATCTCTCTGACCTTATCAGTAGTCTCCTGTACTGCATCAGATCTCAAAATCATTCTGTCACCAGTTTCCTCCCAACACAAGGGAGTCCTACACCTTCTCCCATACAAAGCCTCATATGGAGCCATCTGAATACTGGAGTGGAAACTATTATTATAAGTGAACTCTATCAAAGATAGATCCCGGTTCCACTCAGAAGTCCAATCAACCACATAGGCTCTCAACAAATCTTCTAGAGTCTGTATAGTACGCTCCGTCTGGCCATCAGACTGAGGATGGTATGCTGTACTAAAACTCAACTTAGTACCCAAACCCTCCTGTAAGCTCTTCCAAAATCTAGACAAAAACCGAGAGTCCCTATCAGACACAATATCAACAGGAACTCCATGCAGTCTGACTATCTCATCAATGTATAATCTAGCCAGTCTCTCTAGAGGATAAGTCATCTTGATCGGAAGAAAATGGGCTGATTTAGTGAGTCTATCAACAATCACCCAAATAGCATCATGACCCAATCTGGTTCTAGGCAAACCACACACAAAATCCATACTGATGCATTCCCACTTCCACTCAGGAATAGGAAGAGGCTGCAACAAACCACCAGGCTTCTGGTGTTCAGCCTTTACAGTCTGACAGGTTAAACACCTAGAGACAAAATCATATACCTCTTTCTTCATGCCCGGCCACCAAAAACTCTTCTTAAGGTCCTGATACATCTTAGTCACGCCAGGATGTAGAGAATATTTGGAGTTATGGCTGTCCTCCAATATTTCTTTCCTCAAGCTCGGTTCCTCAGGGACACATACCCTTCCACGAAACCGAAGAATACCATCATCAGACAGGCTAAAATCCTGAGCTGCTCCATCAACCAAACTATCCCTGATCTGAACTAATCTCGGATCCACAGACTGCTGATCTCTGATCTTCTGCAACAAAGCAGACTGTACTCTGAGAAAAGCCACATAACCCGACTGAACTCTAGGAGAAACACTGATCCTGAGATCGCTGAACTCCTGCAGTAACCGCCACTCACTGACTCGTAGTGCCGCTACTGAAGTAACTGGATGTCTGCTCAGTGCATCAGCCACTACATTGGCCTTTCCAGCCTGATACTGAATGGAGAAGTCATAGTCTTTGATCAACTCCATCCATCTTCTCTGTCTCATGTTCAACTCCTTCTGGGTGAAGATGTACTTGAGACTCTGGTGATCAGTGAACAGATCGAACTCCTGACCCAGTAAATAGTGACGCCATATCTTCAAAGCAAAGACTACGGCCGCCAACTCTAAATCATGAGTAGGGTAGTTCAATTCATACTCCTTCAGTTGTCTCGAAGCATAGGCTACTACAGAACCCTTCTGCATCAAGACACAACCCAACCCCTTGCCTGAAGCATCTGTATAGACAGTAAACCTTTCCCCATCACTAGGAATAATGAGGATCGGTGTACTAGTCAACCTCCTCTTCAGCTCCTGAAAGCTCTCTTCACACTTGTCATCCCAAATAAACTTAGCCTCCTTTCTGGTTAATTTAGTTAAAGGACCCGCCAGCTTGGAGAACCCCTCAACAAATCTCCGGTAGTAACCTGCTAAACCCAGGAAACTTCTGATCTCAGTAGCACTAGTCGGTCTTCCCCAATTGAGAATGGCTTGCACTTTAACCGGATCTACAGACACCCCCTGACCAGAAATCACATGCCCAAGGAAACTGATCTTCTCTAGCCAGAACTCACACTTACTAGCCTTGGCAAATAATCGGTTCTTCCTCAGAACCTCCAGCACTCTGCGCAAGTCACTGACATGATCTGAAGTAGTCCGTGAGTATACCAAAATATCGTCTATAAAGACTACCACACAAGAGTCAAGCAATTCATGGAATACCCTGTTCATCAAATCCATGAAGACAGCAGGTGCATTCGTCAGTCCAAAAGGCATAACTAAAAATTCAAAATGCCCATACCTGGTCCTGAAAGCAGTCTTAAATATATCCTCATCCTTGACCCTAAGCTGGTAATACCCTGATCTCAGATCAATCTTAGAGAACACTGTCGCTCCCTGTAATTGATCAAATAGATCATCAATTCTGGGGAGAGGATACTTATTCTTGATAGTCACTTGGTTCAATTGCCTGTAGTCTATACACGTCCTCAGGGTTCCATCTTTCTTCTTTACAAATAGCACTGGCGCTCCCCAGGGAGAAGCACTAGGCCGAATGTACCCTTTCTCTAGCAATTCCTCCAGTTGTTTCTTAAGCTCAGCCAGCTCTGAGGTAGCAATGCGATAAGGAGCTCTGGAGATAGGTGCCGTACCTGGCGCCAACTCAATGCCAAACTCCACTTCTCTAATTGGTGGCAAGCCTGAAAATTCTTCAGAGAACACATCAGGAAATTCTTTCACCACCGCCATCTGAGTCAAATCAGAAGTAGAATCATCCTGCACCTTAACATGCGCAAGATAACCCTTGCACCCACTAGCAAGTAACTTCCTGGCCTGCAGGAAAGATATCACATGCGGTCCTTGGTTCGACACTAGACCTCTCACAAAAATCCTACTCCCATCTAGCAGATTTAAAGTGATTACTTTCTCAAAGCAATCAACAGTAGCATGATGTGAGGATAACCAATCCATACCTAGGATGACATCATAATCTTGCATGTCTAAGAGGATTAGATCTACCAGAAACTCATAACCCTCTACATGCACTACACAATTAGCACAAACAGTATCTGTAGACAATGATTTTCCTAAGGGAGTACTCACAGACACAACATAGTCTAGCATCTTAGGTAACATAGGTAAACATGCAGCAAATCTAACAGACACAAAAGACAGATTTGCACCAGGGTCAAATAAGATACGAGCTAACTGATCAAATACAAATAAGGTACCTTCCACAACGGATCGGGAAGCTCGTGTATCCTTCTCAGCCACAGCATAAACTCGTGTCTGGACTGTAGGCTTCTCTGCGCCTCTATTCTGCATCTTAGGCTCTTTGCAGTCCTTGACCATGTGCCCTGGTTTCTTACACCTGAAGCATACACCATTCCTCTTATGACAGTCTTTCACTAGATGCCCCTTGAGCCCACAATAATTACAAGTCCGGTCCTCTGTGATACTATTTCTTACATCCCTGGCATCCCTGAACTGCTGCGGTGCATCCCTGGACTGCTGCGGTGCCTTGTAGGAGTAAGGCTTATACCTGCTCTTTTTGTAGTCCTTATGTTTAGGGTATTTCTTACCCTTGCCGCCACTACCATACTGAGGAACCGCCGCCTCAGCTGCTGGAACCACTGTCACGACAACATGAGAACTCCTCTCAGCTATGTATCTCTCAATGGTGCGTGCTCGCCCAACAGTCTCAACATAGGTCTCCAAGTGCTGAGCACCAACCTGCTCTCTAATGTCCCATCTGAGACCTCTGAGAAACTTGGTAGCTCTCCTCTTTTCAGTGTTTATCAGGTGAGGAGCATACTTTCCCAACTTAGTGAACTGCAGCTCATACTGGTCCACTGTCATATCACCCTGCTCCAGGTGAATAAATGCCACCTCTCGGTCCTCCACCAAACTATCTGGGAAGTACTTCTCGTTAAATCGAGACAAGAAGTAAGGCCAATCTACAGTCTCATGTCTTTCTTCGGCAAGTCTCACCACGCCCTTCCACCACTCATCTGCGTCAACACGCATCATATAGGTGGTCAGACATAACTTATCTTCGTCCGAGCACCGCATAACTTGGAAAATCTTTTCCAAGCACAACTGCCAGTTCTCGGCAGTACTGGATTCTGAGCCCCCATAAAAAGAACTAGGACCCAGTTTCTGGAATTCACTCACAAGTGAAGCATAGCGCCTGTGAGCGCCCTCCTGAGAGTCATCCCCCACCGCTCGAGTAGTAGTCTGGGGTCTCTCTTGAGTCAGCCGCTGCAAAAGCTGCTGTTGAGCTTCTTGATGCTGAGTCTGTTGTTGCTGCAGCATCTGAGCTTGCCTCTCTATCATGGCACCTTGTTGCTGTACCATGCCAGTCAGAGCCTCAATAGTTCTCGTGAGGTTCGAAGGCTGCTCATCCTCGCCACTAGCATTTCCTCTGGTTCGCACCATCTTAAATTCCTACACACACATACCATTGTCAGGAAAACAAACTTAAACCTATCAGGTGTCTAGCAATACACAAACATGTTTTCCCCCCGAACTAAGTTTTAGCTAGCCAACTCCTCTGATACCATTCTGTAACATCCCGTTATCTTAACCCCAAACAAATGGCACAGTTCATGAATGATACAGGATGTTTCATATAAGATCGATTCATATGCTAGGTAAAACCGAGTTCAAGAAAACACGATCTGAAAATTTCCACAAACCCATACATAAATATCCACAAAACACAAATCTCATAAATCACATAAGGGTACCTGCCACCACGCAATCCTTGCACTAGACATATGCAAGGCAACAGTTATATCAAATCCGATGGCATAAATACAATTCGATTCGAAATTCAAAGCAAAGCCACAAAGTCGATTTTATAAACTCATACCAAACACCGAAACCAGGCTGAGGCCCGCGGTGACACAAAAATCAAACTCATTTAACTGCCACAATCTGGCAACACAAATTTCACATAGTTCACGTGGTTCACACAAATTCACATAGTTCACATCATTCATATAGTTCGTATAACTCATATAGTTCGGCCACAACCGGCCTCATATTTAAGCACAAAAGTTCTTCAATATAATCACAGCAAACTAGCATAATGTCCACGCCAATGCTAACTCAAGAAATGCGCCCCTGCTCTATGCCTGAAAATAGTGAGGGGTGAGCTACACAGCCCAGTGAGTGGATAGTCTAAATCGACCATCCATAACATACACTCAAAAATATAGGCAGATTATTTTAAAAATCTTTAACAGAACATTATGTCAATATACAACAAGATTAAATACAGAAGTCATATAAACAGCCAGATGTACACACCAACATATAACAAACTCAGGTTCTAAGCAAACTCAGGTTCTAGAGTTATACTCTAAACCAACTAAACACACCAATACTTAGTTAACCTAGTTGTCCAGCATATTCAGTAGTGACCAATACGGTCTAACCCGGCTTTGGCCTAAGCACTGGGAGCGGCAAAATCTCGTGCAACACATAAACATGGACAGTGAGTAGAATCAAGAGGTGGCCCCCGCCAGGTCACGACGTGGCACTTTGCTCTAAAACACCCCATAAACACATCGATGGCTTGTGTGTAGATTCAAGAGGTGGCCCCCGCCGGGTCACGACGTGGCACTTTGCTCTACGACACCCCATATCACAAAAAGAGAGTGATGACATCAAGAGGTGGCCCCTGTCCGACCAAGACATGGCACTTTGCGTCAAAACTCGTTCTCCCAAAAGGTTCCTACTGGACAACAAACACATCTTATATCATATTTCATAAAGGTGGACTCCTAAGTGTCAACTAGACTCTAGGATAGTCATCACAAAAATCATATCGGGCAGGCTGAACATCAACCCCCATCACAATAATCATAATAGGCAGGCTGAACATCAACCTCCTCACACATCAAATACAGGGCTGAAATTCAAACCCTTAACATATCACATAAGGACTATCCTATGAGTACACGGTTACACTTAGCCATAGTCCTAACCAACACATAACACATAATATTCAAAATCCACATAATCCATCACATAACACATATTGTTCAAAATTCACATAACCTATACTATTCGAAAATCACATAACATAAGACATAATATTTCATATTCGAATATCACATAATATAGTGTAGTCCTTAGATTTCATGCTGATTAGTTTAGTCAAACCTTGCTATGTTATCACCCAAATTTCTCAAACAATTAAATAACAGGCTACACACCTAAATTAAATAACATGCTACACACCTAAATAAACAGTCATGGATTGTAATTAACACACATCCAAAAATCATTACAACACATATAACCCACGGTTTTACAACATGTCATCTATTTAAAATTTAAACTCTAGCTAACAAGAATGTCATGCTCAAAATTCACTAATTTAAAACTACCTAAATTCCATAACATCAACATAAAATTATAACATGTAATTGTCTTTATAATCCTCATGTAAACATGTTAATTTCGATTTTTCATAAATAATACCAAATTTCGGTTGTCATGAATAATTTATCATAAATAATATCAAGATTTCGGATTATCATGAAAATTATCAAGAATTCGGTTTACATGAAAGAACATCTCAATTTTGGTTTTCATCCCTTAAATTCGGTTTTAACATGGTAGAAATTCCAAGAACTCAAATGTATCATGTCACAAACACAACTAAATTCATAGGTCAAACAAGACATTCCACTCACCTCTTAAACCGAGAATACTAAGGTTAAAATCTTCCCAAAAAACTCGCCTAAAGCCTTGATGTCGCCCAAAGGATCTCCAAGAACTCACCAAGGAAGTTTCACCTCAAGGAAATTCGCCAAGGGGAAGAAGATGGAGAAAATCGCCAAGAACTCTTCAAGAATACCAAGATCGCCTTCTTCCTTGCCCTAGCCGCCCCAAGATTTCCTCAAGCCAAAAAATCGTCAATTCTTCCTTCCCTAACCGAAATACCCACTAAAAATTCGGTTTTTAATTTTTAACCCATTAACCAATTAATTCAAATAGGGTTTAATCCATTTAACTAATAAATTTGAATTTCAAACCCAATTAGCGCCAACCCAAAAAAAAAAAAACTCATAATTAACAATTAATTTAACCATCCACTAACCATTCACTTAACGAAATCCATTAAGGATTTAATTAACATCCAATAAGGATTTAATTAACCAATAAGGTCTAATTAATTAACTTACAATTTACAACCCATAAATCCTAATTAATTTATCATGAACAACCAATAATAATTTATCATAAATTAACAGCCACTAATCAAATAAATAATCTCTAATTAATTTACAATAAATTAACAACCAAAAATCTCTAGTTAATTAACTATTAACAACCAATACATAGAAAAATATCACAGTCAATAATTTTAGACAAAATCAAAATAATGCTTACCAGGACTTAAGATCCTTGGATCTTACAGCCCGTTGCCAACCTCCACCCCTGGAAGATGCCTAGGATGACTCTCTAAGCTAGGACAAAGCTTCACCGGAAATTTTAGTCCAGAAAGCCATCTGCCGCCCACAACACGGCCAGGCCGTGATGGTAGACACAACGATGATGAGCTCACTACAAGAAGGCATCGTCAGTCAACTCCAACACGGCCAGGCCGTGACCAAGAGCACAGCCATGACACGGTCGAGGAAAGATACGAATGCGGGCACGGCCTCCATCACACCCGTGACACTCGCCGTGACAAGCTCCATGGAAATTGGCGCACCCCATCACGGCCGTGACAGCAAACACGGCCAGGCCGTCACCGCCCCGCCAGAACTTTCTGTGGATTTCGAGCTAGAAGTTACAGCCCGTAATATTCGTTACGGCTTCATGCGAGTCATTAAGAAATTAAGGGAATTATACCCCCATGTCCCATACGAAGTTTTAAGCTAGCATGATGGAAAAATTACAGCAAAACATGGTTTTTGAATGATTAGAAATCGAAGGAGAGGAGTAAAGCTTGCAAAATAGGTCTCTAATCTAAATTACAACCTGTAATTTGCTTTGAAGACATGATGAATAGTGCCACCACTGCGTTTTTGATTATTTCTCCCTCGATCGATCTCCTATCACTCTAAAACATTTGTGGTGTGTTCTTCTTCCTCAGGCGAAGCTTTCTTTCAAAAAATCATGGCCGGCGATGGAATGTGCGACGAACGGCAACGAACCCTAGCCTGGCGGCGATTCCCTCAAATTTTTCGTGAATACGTGATAAAAATTCTTCCTCTCGCTTCGCAAATATTCGCCTACTTATCCTGAGTCATCCCCCTTTTTCGGATCTTCAATTGGTGCCCTAAATCTTCAGAAATCGTGTTTTTAAGGTTTTGGCAGAAAAATCAGAAATCTGAGTGGAAAATTACGGTACCGTGAAATAATTATGGCAATGCCGTAATTTCTTCTGTGAATTATGGGCAAAAATTACGGAACTGTGGAAATCTTTACGACAGTGCCATATTTTTGCCTAAGTCCTCTGGTCAAAATTGTCTGAAATTACAGTACCGTGATGATTTGGCCCAAAATTACGGTAGTGCTGTATTTCTCTTTGTTGACTCTGAAAGTTTCTGTGTGAAATCGTCAGAAATTACGGTACCATGGAAAAATTTACGGTAGTGCCATATTTTTGCTGAAACTTCTGGTTGGGTTTGCTGAAATTACGGTATCGTGGAAATTTATCCGAAAATTATGGTAGTGACGTATTTTTGCTAGAAGGCTTATTTTAACTTGAAATTTGATGTGTAAACTCCCTTTGATGATTAGAACTCGTTCATGCATTGAAAGTGCTTAAAAACGGGTGATAATGATACCTTTTTTCCAGAAATTGATCAAAAACAAAGAAAGGTGTAGATTCTGAAGTATTTGGTAAATAAGGTATAAAAATAAAGCAAAAGAGCAAGAGTATGACTCAAAAGACTAGAAAATGAGTATGAAAAATAGTATGAAATTTAGAGTCATCAAACACATAAGGCTCAAACTTTGCTTGTCCTCAAGCAAATAAAGAAAACAATACTAATTATGAAAATAAACTTTCAGATGATGAATAAATTTCTAAGATACAATTACATATGAAAAATTCTCATCAAATAAATACTCAAAATTTCAACTAAATATATAGTCCTCCGAATTCAATATTTAAGATCCATAATTTAACCAAATAAAATTTCGATGTGTATAAACAAACTTTCAATCTCATGAGTTCACCTACTTTAAGTTTTGAGTCCATGATGTCTTTGTTTACAAGAATAGGAATCACAAAATCTTTTTCCACTCAAATTTTTCTTTTTTTTTCTCTCTTTTCTTTTTATGCATCTTTGATATTTTCTGAAATGAATATCACCTTTCTTCTGGTGACATATTTAGAATACATTGGTCACACAACCAACATAATAGAACTCATATCTCTTAAAGTAGAAATAATTCTCCTTGAGATAGCGGAGTTAATGTCAAAGAATCTCTCTCTTGGCATGCACCCACATAGATACATACTTTTTATTGAACTTCAACTCTTATCTTAGGTACCATTGCAAATACAATGCCAAGAAGAGGAGTTATTCTTTTTAGACTTCAACCCATGACTTTAGCTACTACTGCCAAATTTGCGTAGTGCCAAATAGGGGAGTCTTTTTTCTTTTTTGGAGTTTGGTTTCTTTCTTCCCAACAAATAACAAGATGGGCTTTAATGATTTACTAGGTTTATTCAATCGATATCAATCTAAAAATCATAGAACATATGCTCATTTTATTCAAGAGAATTACTTTACTCTCAAATCTCATTCATCAAACAATATATTCACCCAAAATTTCATGCACTAATTAATGGAAGATTTCAACAGATAGATCATATCAAAGAAATAAACTCATCATTTCAGGTCTATTTGCAATCTCAAGTATTGTTATGAACAGTAATCTATCACCATGAAAATTTCGGCATGATAAAGGTAGTATTTTCATGATCAAACAAACCACACAGGCATATATCATATCATATCAAATCACAATAAAAATCATCAATACCGAATCATATATTATGCTAAACATTCTAGTGCATCAATCTCAAGTATCAAATACAACCATATTTCAATACAGCCATATGGAACTATCATCAAACAAGTATTAATAAAATCTCGATGCAACCATATCGAAAGCATGTAGTAATGAAATCAACTCGAGGATCAGAAGCAGTATGACACAAGAAGTTTGAAGGATTTATCTTCTATTTGAACACATGGATTATTAGAAAAATGTAGAAGATGGAATGCAAATGAGTAGGAAAAAGATACTCACAGAGTTTTATTAATCCGTGTCAGACCCAGTCATCCTCTGTGTCCTCAGGTTCGAACCATCAGCATTCTCTTTTTTTATATATAATTACGGTACCGTAAAAGGAATTACGGTACTACCGTAATTTGGGCCAAAACTTGTTTTCACCTACACGAAGAAAAGAAAAATTAGTTCTAAGTAAAAATAAAAACAAAAACATAGTAAAAGAAAATAGGCTAAAGTAAAAGTGCTCGGGTTGCCTCCAAAGAAGCACTAATTTAAAGGTCATTAGCTTGACCGTTCTGCACTCGGATTTGATCGTGATATCTTCAGTTGCCATGTTAATCTCTCAATGTTTTGTTAATGGCTTCTAGGAACATAAGGCTCATTCTTGAAATAGTGTCCAATCTTACTCAAGAACCTTTTTCCTTTCTCAAGCAGTTTTGATCTTCCTTTTCTCCTTCGTCTCTTCTTCTTCTTTGCTGCTTTCTCCTGAAATTCTTTATTCACGCACTCAGATGATATGTCAGTTTCAAAATCAGACAGATTATCAAATAAATTATGCACATCACTAACATAATCATCAATTATATCAATGCTACAACATGATTCTGAGTGTGATGCTTTTTGTAAGGAATCTGTTAAATCAAATTCAATTGTATTATCACAAATGTCAAAAGTGAGTTTTCCTTTTCCAACATCAATGATTGCACCAACTGTGGCTAAAAACGGTCTACCAATAATAATAGGATTTTTGGAACTTTCCTCCATCTCAAGAACCACAAAATCAGTAGGTACAAAATACTTACTGACTTGGATAGGAACATCCTCAAGAATACATACAGGATACCTCACTGAGTGATCGGCAAGCTGCAAAGATATTGAAGTCGGCTTAGGAGCTCCCATATCCAGTTTTTGCACACAGATAAGGGCATCAGACTCACACTAGCTCCCAAATCACATAAGGCTCAATCGAAAGCAACACTCCCAATTAAACAAGGGATAGAGAAACTACCTAGATCCTTTAATTTCGGTGGCCACTTGTTTTGGATAAGAGCACTGCATTCTTCAGTTAGTGCCACAGTACCATAGTTCTCTATTTTTCTTTTGTTCGATAAAATTTGTTTTAAAATTTTTGCATATGTAGGCATTTGACATAAGGCATCAGTAAATGGAATATAATATATAACTTTTTCAACAATTCCAAATATTTCCCAAATTGTCTATCCAACTTAGCTTGCATAATCCTCTGGGGAAAAGGAATAGGTGGCCTATAAGGTGGTGGTGAACTGGGTCTAGGAATCTCAACTTCACATGGCAAATCACCATTCTATGAAAGCTCATCCTCCTTGGAAGGTGGTGAGCTAGGATGGGACTACACATGTGCAGGTTGTGATTCCAAAACTGGTTCCCTGCTAGGTCTAACATTAGGCTCTTCCTCATCATCATCTAATGGTCCCCCTGGGGTCCTCTAACTATTTTCCACTGATAGTTATGAAAGCATTACAGTACTCCCTAGGGTTTGGTTCAGGTTTCGCAGGTAATTTCCATGGGGGTCTATAAGAAGTGCTAGCTTGTTGTGCTATCTGTGTCTCTAAAATCTTATTGTGAGCAACAACATGGTTTAAGCTTGCATGATGGAAGAATTACCGCAAAACATGGTTTTATAATGATTAGAAATCGAAAGAGAGGAGTAAAGGTTACAAAATAGGGTTGTAATCTACATTAGAACCCGTAATTTGCCTATAAGTCATGATGAATAGTGCCACGACCACGTTTTTGATGATTTCTCCCTCGATCGATCTCCTATCGCTCTGAAACTTATGTGGTGTGTTCTTCTTCCTCAGGCAAAGCTTTCTTTCAAAAATCATGGCCGGAGATGGTCTGTGCGAGAACAGCGATGAATCCTAGTGCGGCAGCGATTCCCTCAAATTCTCCGTGAATGTGAGATAAAAATTGTTCCTTTCACTGCCAAATCTTCTCCTACTTATCCTGAGTCTTCCCTTTTTTTTGGATCTTCAATTGGTGCCCAAAATCTCGAGAAATCATGTTTTTAAGGTTTTGGCAAAAAAATCAGAAATCTAGGTGCAAAATTACGGTATCGTGAAATAATTATGGCAGTGCCGTAATTTCTTCTGTGAATTCTGGACAAAAATTATGGTACCATGGAAATCTTTATGACAGTGCCGTATTTTTGCTTAAGTCCTCTGGTCGAAATTGTTTGAAATTACGGTAGTGCCGTATTTCTCTTGGTTGACTCTAGAAGTTTCTATGTGAAATCGTCAGAAATTACGATACCATGGAAAAATTTATGGTAGTGCCGTATATTTGCTGAAACTTCTGGTTGGGTTTACTGAAATTACGGTACCCGCGAAAATTTGTCCCAAAATTACGGTAGTGTCATATTTTTGCTAGAAGGCTTGTTTTAACTTGAAATTTAATGTGTAAACTCCCCTAGATGAATTATAACTCATTCATGCATTGAAAGTGCCTGAAAACTAGTGATAATGATACCTTTTTGCCTGAAATTGATCAAAAACAAAAAAAGATGTAGATTCCGAAGTATTTGGCAAATAAGGTATAAAAATAAAGCAAAAGAGCAAGATTATGACTCAAAAGACTAGCAAATAAATATGAAAAATACAATGAAATTTAAAGTCATCCCTCCACCCGTGATTAGATCGGTGGAACTCGAATCACTCGAACACAGCCGTGACGGGAAACACGGCAAGGCCGTGACCAGCTTGCCGCCAGACGGCACCCTGGACACCCCTGTGCCTCCTGCCGTGTTCGGCCCCGCACCACTCCATCATGTCCATGACGGCAAACATGGCCAGGCCGTGACCGCCTCGAAAGTGCGCCTGGGTCCAGTTTTTTAGGAACTCAGCCGGTCGCAACGGTCCTCCCATCCTCCTTACCGCTACGTGGGCCTGGTGAGCCCATCTTCCAGCTCCGTTATTTCCATCTAGCCCCATCCCATGGCAAGTCTTCCCAGTGGACCACCACAAGAAGCCACCGCCGACCGTTACAACAACCGGGTCCTCAACTCGGCCCAAGAGACCGCCACCAATGTTGAAAATCAGCCCACGTTCAGGCGTTTCTGCTGCTTTGTAGTCGCGTGCTCGGAAATGGTGTAGCACTCCGAAGTCGGCCCGTTCAACGGCCCCAAACGCCCAGCTAATGGGCCCCATCCTTGACATATTCCATGTAGAAGTAGTTAGCATCTTGCTTTATTTTGTTTTGAAGGAATATTGACCCTCTTTTAGTTAGTTAAAGGGGGGCTAGCCTATCCAACTACCCCCATGTGTTTTCCATGTGCTCCTTCTCCTCTTGATCTATAAAAGAGGCTTAGGGTTGTGTGTTATCTTTAGCTTGGTTGTATTAGTTGCCTTACCCCATGTGAAGGCCTAGGTCCTCCAACTCCGAGGAGCTCGGCTAGAGTTCCCTCACCCTTGTATTCCGCTGCTTTATTGCTTTCAATCAAAAAACCCGGAGAACCCTCCTCGGGCTCCGGGTCCTTTGCAAATGATCCTGCATCCAGCCACTGTGCCTTTGGTGTTGCACCTTGGACTTGTAGAAGGCTTCCCTCGTAGCCCCGTGGAGGTTCTGTTCGCGCGCACTTGCTTGCAAAAAATTAGCTCTATGTGTGAGGTTAGTAGTTTCCTTAGTATTCGAGTCGTTGCTTCTCCACGCGTTTGGGTATTGCTCAAGAAACATCTTCTCATCTTTCTCATCGGCTTTCTCGTGGTTTCTTTGTCCACACGCGTTCTAACTTCCCTCATCTCAAGACCCTCTTGCGTTCTCTGCATCATGGTATAGTCCCTTAGAGTATGGAATTAAGGACCCCTACATTCACTGCGTCACCTTCTTCGGCCATTGATGGACCATTATGGATTGTCACACTATCTCGGAGCAAGTCGTGATGAAGTAGCAAAACTTGCGGATGGTGGGTTGGTTCTGACAATGTTGGCCGACTCTTGGGCGGTGTTGATTGACCGGTTGTGATAGCGATCAGTTGCTGGCTCTTGGTGGGCCTTGTTGTTAAGTTCATCATTTCAATTTACTCCATTGTGGGTGATGAGAGATTAATAACTCTAATAAAATGATTTGGAGGATGCGTAAACCACTGGGACCGTCGAACCAAGTGCTGAACAGAGCCTTTCAGAGCTTCTAGGGTGTTCATGGTAATTGGTGTGCATCCATGCACAGCTGTGAAGCTGTCTACCGAGCCATTCACAACCTTGCTCGTGCATCCTTGCACGACCATGGAGTTTTCCATGTCCAGGTGACTGTCTTTCACTGAGTTATTCACGGCCATGCCCATGCACCTATGCACGGCCGTGAAATCTTCCGCGTCTGTCCCACTCGTCTTTGCCGAGCCGTTCATGGCCATGCCCATGCATCCATACATGACCATGAAATCTTTTGCATTTGGGCAAGTAGTTATTGCCGAGCCATTCATGGCCATGAAGCCATTAACACCTTGGGCAGTGCATCTGTTCACGGTTTTGATGCCATGCACACCCTTGGGTGTGAAGTCCATGCCGGTATCCTTTCAGCTGAAAATTTTAGGGGTGTCTTCCTTGGCCTGTTGGGCTCCTTTTGGAGTGCCTTCTTGGGTCCCTTGGGCTTCCTTGGCACCATTGCGATGCTTGCCCCTTTCTCTTACCTTGCACCAGGAAGGAGAGTTAGTTGCCAACTCAAGGGAGGGGGCTACAACTTCAAGTGGGCGGCGCCGAGGAGGAGGGAGGAGGTAGCTAGGATTGGGTGGAGAAAGACATGACCAAGGTGGCTAGGGTTCTCCAAGAGATGTCATGAAGATATGTGCCCCCCTAGCCCCTCTTTATATAGAGTTAAGTCACGGGTCCCACTGTTTAAGACATGAATAAAAATCTTACATTTATTCCTTTTAATTGAATATAAATATTCAATTATGTGCTTAAACAGTAGACCCCTCCAGATTACGCTAAAATCAATTTAGAAGCATTCGAATAAATCTGACATTTTTTACGGCACTTGACACATTGTCTAGACCTAGTCAGCCAAGGTCAAATATGGTCACCTAAAGGTCAACTGAGATCAACTAATCTACAAGCATCATCCAACTCTATATAATCATCTCCCAACTCAATGCATGTATATGTGATGCATAAGACTCCGAAGTATTTCCAAATCATCTACAGATTTGATCTGATGCTACCCGAATAGTGCAGGATCTCGATTTAATGCTACCCAATTAGTACGATGTCTAAGGCTACTTGATTAGTACATTGGCAATGATGACCTTATCATCAAAAGTAGTGAGTGGCACCTAACAGTACATCGCTGCTACCCAATGTTGGTGTATATACCCTAGGACCTATGATTGGTCCACTATGTGTACTCCATATAGTTATGATATTGTATATATCCTTGCATTGTCATTGTTATGCATGTTGTACATTTGCGTCATATGTTCATTGACATATATAATGTCCTTGGAGTTAAATTTTATCTAGCTTCAAAGGAATATCCCCTATCGAGTATCATAGTGGATAAGGGACAATTATGATGCATGTGAGACTGGTATGTATGCTGGTTGAGCATGAGTTGTTAACGCAATCATATGGGTATATCGAGGTAGATATATTGGATTGACCCACTGTGGGGATTCGACTTGGTGTCACAAGTGAAATCTCACAGTGATAGAGGTACACTTGTCCTTGACTTGAGGTCATTGAAATCTCTATGTGGTAAGTGGTGTACTTTAATACAACCTAATACTCCACCATAGTAGGGGAGTCATAACAGTTGTCATTGGGTATATCATAAGCCATATGAGAGATTCAATGAGCAAATAAAGGAATTGCCCCTTCCTTAATTGGAAGTTTGATGTCTTTAGGCACCCCATATATAGTTGCATGACTGAAAGTGTATTTCCATACCCTGGTGAGCGCTTGGTTCAATGGGAGAGTTTTGATGGTTCACTTGGGTGAACGCATGAAACGTAGAGAGTTACTATTTTTGGAAGGCGGTTTCCAAATTGGAAACGCTCCCACGATTGTAACGTCGCTCGCCTCTCTCAATTGCTCTCGTGTGTGGTGAACTTCTTCTTCACGGAAAAGAGGTAGAGAGTTTTCGAGCCCTAGCCGCAAGAGGAACATCTAACCCCTTTCATTCGATCAAGGATTCTTGAAGATCTTTGCTAGCACAAAGATCACCAAGGAGGAGCCATCTCTCTTCTTGTGTGCGGCAACTTTGGAGGAGACCCCTTTCGATCTCTGCTTCCAAGTCGTCACCTTCCTCATTGCACTGGTATGAATCTCATTTGATTTATACAATCTCAAGAGTTGATCATATGTACTTGCATTCGATCTTTTGAAACCCTAGATTCCGCTATAAAATTTATTTGCGCCACCTATTAGGGTTTCGCCCCCCTTGATTTAGGGGACTTACAATTGGTATCAGAGTGTATGTTATTGCTTGTTCATATGATTGCTTGATCTTCATGTTTGATCCATGCTTGCGCTTATGTAAAGATCTAAAGTTTATTACATGCGACTGTTCATGCTAGTTCATCATGCGAAACTACATGTATACTTATGTTGGCGCATGTATATTGTTGGCGCTTGTTAGATGTTTTTCAAAAACTTATCTTGCGTGCCTCCTTATTAGATCTAAGCAGCGCCTGCTATAAACCCTTAGATGGGTTAGTAGGGTTGAAGTCATCATCTAGTAAAGATCCAAATAGTCTGATCAGACCATCTGACAGCCTAGATGGGTCGACCAGATGGCACCTGTGCGCAAGCATGAGGTGGCTATAGGTCGACTGCAGACAGGCGTGCAGCGAGGTCTAGTTGAGACAACCTATGAACGCACATGAGTTAGGCCCGGGGTCACACCCGCTTGCCATAACTCATGAAGGCTGTTCAGCCCTTGGCGCGTGCATGGTTGACCATTAGGTCGACTCAAGTCAGTTAGGACATGGTGCATGCAAGGGCATGGATCTAACTAGATATGATGAGTGGATCCCTATTAATGGACCGTTGTAAGGTTGTAGGGCACATAAGAAAATTAAAATTGATGCCAATGGGTTTTCAAAAATTTTATTTTCTTATTATTGGATCACATGTTGATTGGATGCCATGATGCTTGTTTATTTAATCTTATGTGGGCTGCCTAATTTAATGTGTGCTGTGCTGGGGCCTGCGAGCCTGGAATTAAATTGTAAATTAATTTTATTGTGATCTGCGCATCACATGTTATTTAATTTATAAAGTGTAATTGACCTGCGAGTCAATCTTGTCTAGATAGATTAAATTGTAATTTAATCAGACAAGAGCACAGAGCACACATGGCAGAGGCGCATGCAGCTTGAGGCTTAACCAGGTGGGAGGTCCAGGGTTCGACTCTGGGATAGGCGCATTTACCTGGTGGGCGCACCTGAGCTGCAGTGGGCGCTCGGACCCTGGGTTGGGCCAGATGAGAAGGCAAAAGACCCATGAAGAGCTCAAGTGGAGACTTAAGTTAAATTAAGGTCCTACTTAGGTTTAATGGGCTTTTACCACATAAGATCAGCATGCTTTCTACTTATTGTTTATATAATTAGAACTGCATGATTTAATCTTCTGCTTTCTCCATAGGTTATGCATGATAGTTAAGAAGATAAAAGACCGTTAAAATCCAACGCTAAAATATCAAGCACGTAAGCCTTCTGACGCGAAACCTCACTGTTCTGACTATCGTTGGGGCCGTGTTGTACCCACTCAGTGGGCACGCCCATCTATCTTCAGACGGTGTGTGATTACACCTGCGTGTTACAGAGAAGGGATTTATCGCTCCTCGTTGCTCAGCATAGCACGTGGTGGTCCAGGGAGTAGGTCAGGTCAGCTTGACCATGTAGGCTACATACTGAGCATATGTGAGCTATTTGGAGGCAGCCATCTGTGGGATCAGAGACTGTGTTGTACCAACTCAGTTGGCACAGTCTGCTGGATTGCCCAGATGAAGGGGAATCGCACGGGTTGGCGATTGGCAGGCATTGCCTACCAGAAATTAATGCTTGTACTCTCTGTGCATCTTATCTCGCCTGAGCGGGACGCGGAGACCAAGTATGAAATCTGGATCCCATCTCACTAAAAGAGCGTTACTCTTTCGGACTGTTTAATGGATTTTTCAGTCAGATAAAATAGTGAGAAAAGAATCTTTCTTAAGTCCTGGATTGATTCTAAACATTGATACTGACCTTGCTGTTCTTGCATTGTTGTAGATTACTGCAGCAACGAACACCACGAATTTCAATGTGCGATCCCTACTGGAAAGGGAGAAGTTTTCTGGGCCAAAGTTCTCAGACTGGTACGGACACCTTAAGATTGTTCTTAAGGCAGAGAGGAAATTGTATGTCCTCGAGACGGCTATACCGCCTCAACCCGCTACGAACGCCGCAAGGGCGGTTCGGGAAGCCTATGAAAAGCATGTCAATGATAGCATTGATGTCGCTTGCCTGATGCTTGCGTCTATGACGCCAGAGCTGCAACGTCAGCATGAGGATCTATCTACAATTTGACTAAGCTTTTCTTTCAGAGCAAACTGGCTGAAGGGAGTCCAGTGGGAGCTCACGTACTCAAGATGATTGGGTACAAAGAGGCTCTAGAGAAACTGGGACATACCATCAATCAGGAGCTTGCTGTAGACATCATTCTTCAGTCTCTCCCAGCCTCTTTCGATCCGTTCATTATTAATTTTAATATGAACAAGATCGACTGTACCCCGGCAGAGTTACTGAACATGCTCTTGACTACAGAGTTGACTCTAAAGGGAAAGCCTTCAACCTCTGTCTTGATGGTTCCTTCCAGGAACAAGAAGAAGGGGAAGAAGGGCAAAGCCCCTGTCAAGAGTTACAACAAGGCTCTGAAACAAAAGGTTAAGCGGTCGAAGGAATACAGATGTTTCCATTGTGGCCAGCTAGGTCACTAGAAAAAGGACTGTAAAGCGCTCCAAGGAGACAAGAAGGGAAGCATTGCTTCTGGCTCAGGTATTTTTGTGACTGAGGTCATGTTTTCTTCTTCTATTTCATGGGTGTTGGACACTGCATGTGGAGTTCACATTTGTTCAAATGTACAGGAACTCAAGAGAAGAAGACAGGTGGGACAGCATGAGGTAGACCTACGCGTTGGAAACGGGGCACGGGTTGCTGCTGTTGCTGTAGGAGAATATCACATCTCATTACCATCTGGACTTGTATTAGAACTGAACAATTGTTACTTTATACCAAGCATAACGAAAAATATTAACTCTATTCCTGCTCTTGTCAGGAAAGGGTTTTCCTTTGAATGCAATATTTCAAAGTGTGTTATTTCTTTAGATAATATTGTTTATGCTACTGGATCAATTAACAATGGATTATTCATGTTGGACATGGAATGTTCTATACAAAATATTGATAATAAGAAAGCCAAGTATGCTGATAATAGCACCTTGCTATGGCATAGTCGTTTAAGCCATATTAGCAAGAAACGCATTAAGCGGTTGCATGATCATGGACTGCTGGGATCATTCTCCTATGAGGAGCTTGATACATGCAAAGCTTGTTTAATGGGTAAAATGACGAAGGCTCCTTTTCCTAACAAAGGTCAAAGGGCTTCAGGTTTACTTGACCTCATTCACAGTGATGTGTGTGGGCCATTTAGTAAACATGCCAGAGGTGGCTATTCATACTTCATTACCTTTACTGATGATTTCAGTAGATACGGGTATGTCTATCTAATGAGACATAAGAGTGAATCTTTTGACAAGTTCAAAGAGTTCAAAAATGAAGTGCAAAATCAGCTAGGCCGAAATATCAAGGCACTTCGCTCAGATCGAGGTGGAGAATACCTAAGTCGAGAGTTTACTGACTATCTGAAGCAGTGTGGGATTGTCTCACAGCTTACTCTGCCAGGAACACCGCAATGGAATGGTGTGTCCGAGAGGAGGAACATAACCTTATTGGATATGGTTCGTTCAATGATGAGTCAGGCTACTCTACCTTACTCCTTTTGGGGATTTGCACTGGAAACAGCTGCAAAGGTACTAAACCGAGTGCCATCCAAGGCAGTTTCAAAGACTCCATATGAGTTATGGTATGGGAAACAGCCGAGCTTGACATTTATTAAGATCTGGGGTTGCAAGGCTTATGTCAAAAAGCTCGCCTCTGGGAAACTAGAGAGCAGATCTGAGAAATGTATCTTTGTCGGTTACCCTAAGAAAACTAAGGGTTATTATTTCTACGATCCCAAAGAGAACAAGGTATTTGTTGCTCGGACGGCCATTTTTCTTGAGAAGGAATTTCTTCTGCAAGAGGCCAGTGGGAGAGAAATAAAGCTGGATGAGAATCCAGAGGAAGGACAAAGTAGTCAAGCACAGTTGGATGAGCATGAGCCAGTAGAACAGGTTATTGAACAACCTGAGGCTCAGATATCACGGGAACCGCGAAGATCGGGAAGGATCCGTCGATAGCCTGAGCGCTATGACGGAGTCTACATCATTGATCATGATGAACCCCTCATTTATGCGGATGCGGTCAGTGGACCGGAATCAGCGAGATGGCTTGAAGCTATGCGAGCCGAGATGGACTCCATGTCAGATAACCAAGTTTGGGATTTGGTTGATCCGCCTCCGGGAATAATCCCTATAGGCTGTAAATGGATCTTCAAGAAGAAGATTGACATGGATGGTAACGTGGTTACCTATAAAGGCAGGCTAGTTGCGAAAGGTTTCAAACAAATCTACGGGATAGATTATGATGAAACTTTCTCTCCTGTAGCCATGTTCAAGTCTATTCGGATCATTCTCGCAATAGCAGCATATTATGATTATGAGATCTGGCAGATGGATGTGAAGACCGCTTTCCTTAATGGAAATCTGGATCAGGTTGTGTATATGACACAACCTGAAGGCTTCACTAATCCATCAGATCGTCATAAAATATGCAAGTTAAAGAAGTCCATTTATGGACTTAAGCAAGCATCAAGAAGCTGGAACATTCGTTTTGATGAATCAATCTGTGAATTTGGTTTCATCAAGAATGAAGATGACCCGTGTGTATATAAGAGGTTTAGTGGGAGCGTAATTACATTCCTAGTCCTCTACGTCGATGATATCTTAATCATTGGAAATGATATTCCTAAAATACATTCGGTTAAGGCATGGTTAAGGAAATGTTTCCAGATGAAAGATCTAGGAGAAGCAGCCTATGTATTAGGTGTGAAGATCTACAGAGATAGATCTAAGAGGCTTCTCGGGCTGTGCCAGAGTACTTACATCGATAAAGTCCTGGAGAGATTCCATTTAGAGAATTCTAAAAGAGGATATCTTCCAGTCAGACATGGTCTGAATCTTTCGAAGAGTCAGTGTCCGCAAACACAGACTGAGAAAGATGAAATGGACAAAACGCCTTATGCTTCGGCTATTGGGTCCATTATGTATGCGATGTTGTGTACTCGCCCAGACGTCGCTTACGGGTTAAGCGTGACCAGTCGATTCCAAAGTAATCCAGGTCAGGCACACTGGATTGCAGTCAAGAACATTTTAAAATATCTGCGGAGGACCAAAGATATGTTCTTGGTGTATGGTGGTCAGGAAGAACTCAGTATTGAAGGATATACTGACGCTTCGTTCCAATCTGACCAGGATGATTTCTGATCGCAATCAGGCTATGTTTTTAGCTTGAATGGAGGTGTGGTGGTGTGGAAAAGTTTCAAACAATCTATTGTTGCTGATTCTACAACAGAAGCCGAGTATGTTGCAGCCTCAGAAGCATCTAAGGAGGCAGTGTGGATTCGTAAGTTCATTCAGGAACTTGGTGTTGTTCCTTCGAGTGCAGATCCTTTGGTTATCTTCTGTGATAACACTGGAGCAATCGCACAAGCAAAGGAACCATGGTCGCACCAGAAGTCCAAGCACATACAGAGACGGTTTCACTTGATCCGGGAGATCATTGATCGAGGCGAGATCAAAATCTGCAAGGTTCATACAGATGACAATCTGGCTGACCCGCTTACAAAGCCTCTGGCGCAGCAGAAGCATGAGAAGCACTGTAATAATATGGGTTTGAGATACCTCAACCATTAGATTAAGTGCGAGTGGGAGATTGTTGGGGTATGCCCTTAAGGCTAATGTTTGAGGCCTTGGGATTATATCAGTATCATGTATAAACTTCATGTTTATAAAGGCAATGGTTGTTATTCATGTTGTTGCATTATCTGCTGTCATATGTATACTTCTGAATAATGTCTCAATGCTGTTCAGCTTGGCTGACATGCAGTTAAGTCCTTAGTTGAGATATCTTGGTGAACATGAGACAGCCTTGATATGATTGAGACTAATATGTGTTCTAATCTTATAGGATGCTTCGAGCATGGAATAAGATGTAGACTCATAGGTACATTGGATGTACTGGACAGACCCTACTAGGATATTCGATTGCTTGTCACAATGTGAATAATCCTTATATGCAACAAGTGGCATATTTCCTATGACTTGAGATCACTTGTGTTTCTAAATGATGATTGTCATTGTTTTGAGGTTGTTCGATATCATTTGAAACATAATGGTTATAGACTGTCTTGGATAATGATCATGAGTCAGGTTAGGACACTAGTGATAGATATAGGATTGCCGTCTCCTTGATAGGAGTGTGATGTTCTAAAGGGGCCCCCCCTGGATGAGATGATTGAGAAAGTGTATGGCCATACCCAGATGACTATGTTCATCTAATCTAATCATGCTCATCATGTTGGAGCTACAGGCTTGACACGCTTGTCCAATAAGAACATCAAGTGGCAAAGGAAACATGTATGCCTAGTGAAGTGGATTCACACTTGTGCTGTGGTTTGGGTGTAGTCTTGGAAGACTCTTTCCTTTATATTGGGAGACAGTGATGTTGAAGGACCCCTTTCAAGAGGGGGGCGAAAACCCTATTAGGGTGGCGCATAAAATTTTGCAAGCGGAAGAAGGGCTTTCAAAGATCTTTCTATTGCATATGATCAACTTAGATAGATATGAGAATGATCCATACCGTCGCCATCTCTTGGATGGTGTCTTGGAAGAAGAAAGCAAAAGAGATCTCCTCCAAAGGCTATCGCACACAAGAAGAAGAAGGCCTACTTCTTTGGGGCGGTTTGTGCTAGCAATGCTCCAAAGCTTCCTCGATCGTTTGAGGGATGATGAGATGAAAATTTGGCCGAATCCTCTTGTCGTCAACCTTCACGCCACCAGGCGTGAGTCGTTCTATGCCAAGAGCGAAATCGCAAGAGGAATAGAGAGGAGGCGTTGCAAGTGAACGTGGAAACGTTCCCACGTTGAAAACCGACCGAGAGTTCCCAAAATAGCAAGCCATGATTACGTGCGTTATGCGTTCATCAAGTGAACCATGCGCAACTCTCTTCTCCCATCTGAACCTTGCGCTCAACCCATGAGCCGGTTCAAGATGTTTGGTTCAATGACCAAACCAAATCAGCCCAAACATTAAGTCTAGATCGAATTAGACCCTAAGGTCCTAGATCTGACCATTCATCTCCAGATGCTTCTGATCTGATCGATCTAGCATCAACACTCTCGATCGAAGCTTACCGATCTCAAGCCCTAATCAATCAAACATGATCAGACCAGATCTCACTTACAATCAGAGTTTAAATCCCTTTAAACTGAACCGAAACAATTCAGTCCACACGATCTGACTTAAGTAAGCCATATCATCAAATTGTGCGACCCTGAGGGTTTCCTTTAAATGTCGGTAACGATAACTCACATTATCACGATCAGTGAGGGGTATCTAGCAACACATCACTGTCTCCCGATATAAAGGAAAGAGTCTTCCAAGACTACACCCAAAACACAGCTCAAGTGTGAATCCTTTTCACTAGGCTTCACTAGGCATACATATTTCCTTTGCCACTGGATGTTCTTATTGGACAAGCGTGTCAAGCTTGTAGCTCCAATATGATGAGCATGATTAGATCAGATGAACACAGTCACCTGGGTATGGCCATACACTTTCTCAATCATCTCAGCCGGGGGGCCCCTTTAGGACACCACACTCCTTAAACAAGGAGACGGCAATCCTATGTCTATCACTAGTGCCCTAACCTGACTCATGATCATTATCCAAGATAGTCTATAATCATTATGTTTCAAATGATATTGAACTACCTCAAAACAATGACAATCATCATTTAGAAACACAAGTGATCTCAAGTCAGAGGAGATGTGCCACTTGTAGCAAACAAGGATTATTCACATTGTGACAAGCAATTGAATATCCTAGTAGGGTCTGTCCAGTACATCCAATGTACCCATGAGTCTACATCTTATTCCATGCTCGAAGCATCCTATAAGATTAGAACACATATTAGTCTTGACCATATCAAGGCTGTCTCATGTTCACCAAGATATCTCGACTAAGGACTTAACTGCATGTCAGCCTAGCTGAACAGCTTTGAGACATTATTCAGAAGAACATATATTGCAGCAGACAATGTAGCTTAACTGAATAACAACCATGCCTTTATAAACATAACAGTTTATTACATGATACTGTTACAATCCCAAGGCCTCAAACATTAGCCTTAAGGGCATACCCCAACAGATGTGTTGCTAGATACCCCTCACTGATCGTGATAACGTAAGTTATCGTTACCGACATTTAAAGGAAACCCTTAGGGTCGCACAATTTGATGATATGGCTTACTTAAGTCAGATCGTGTGGACTGAATTGTTTGGGTTCAGTTTAAAGGAGTTTAAACTCTGATTGTAAGTGAGATCTGGTCTGATCATGTTTGATTGATTAGGGCTTGAGATCGGTAAGCTTCGATCGAGAGTATTGATGTTAGATCGGTGAGATCAAGAGCATCAAGAGATGAACGGTTAGATCTGGAACCTTAGGGTTTAATATGATCTAGACCAAGTGGCTTGGGTAATTTGGTCTTTGAACCAAACCAAATTGAACCGGCTCATGAGTGAGCGCTTGGTTCAATGGGAGAGTTTTGATGGTTCACTTGGGTGAACGCATGAAACGTAGAGAGTTACTATTTTTGGAAGGCGGTTTCCAAATTGGAAACGCTCCCACGATTGTAACGTCGCTCGCCTCTCTCAATTGCTCTCGTGTGTGGTGAACTTCTTCTTCACGGAAAAGAGGTATAGAGTTTTCGAGCCCTAGCCGCAAGAGGAACATCTAACCCCTTTCATTCGATCAAGGATTCTTGAAGATCTTTGCTAGCACAAAGATCACCAAGGAGGAGCCATCTCTCTTCTTGTGTGCGGCAACTTTGGAGGAGACCCCATTCGATCTCTGCTTCCAAGTCGTCACCTTCCTCATGGCACTGGTATGAATCTCATTTGATTTATACAATCTCAAGAGTTGATCATATGTACTTGCATTCGATCTTTTGAAACCCTAGATTCCGCTATAAAATTTATTTGCGCCACCTATTAGGGTTTCGCCCCCCTTGATTTAGGGGACTTACACCTTCTAGGAACAAGAAGAAGGGGAAGAAGGGCAAAGCCCCTATCAAGAGCTACAACAAGGCTCTAAAGCAAAAGATTAAGCGGTCAAAGGAATACAGATGTTTCCATTGTGGCCAGTTGGGTCACTGGAAAAAGGACTGTAAAGCGCTCCAAGGAGACAAGAAGGGAAGCAATCTTTTCACTTCTGGCTCAGGTATTTTCGTGACTGAGGTCATGGTTTCTTCTTCTATATCGTGGGTGTTGGACACTGCATGTGGAGTTCACATTTGTTCAAATGTACAGGAACTCAAGAGAAGAAGATAGGTGGGACAGCATGAGGTGGACCTACGAGTAGGAAACGGGGCACGGGTTGCTGCTGTTGTTGTAGGAGAATATCACATCTCTTTACCATCTGGTTTTGTATTAGAACTGGACAATTGTTATTTTGTACCAAGCATAACTAAGAATATTATCTCTATTCCTGCTCTTGTCAGGAAAGGGTTTTCCTTTGAATGCAAAATTTCAAAGTGTTATATTTCTTTTGATAATATTGTTTATGCTACCGGGTCAATTAACAATGGGTTATTCATATTGGACATGGAATGTTCTATACAGTAGATTGATATTAAGAAAGCCAAGTATGCTGATGACAGCACCTTGTTATGGCATAGTCGTTTAGGCCATATTAACAAGAAGCGCATTAAGTGGTTGCATGACCATGGACTGCTGGGATCATTCTCCTATGAGGAGCTTGATACATGCAAAGCTTGTTTAATGGGTAAAATGACGAAGTCTCCTTTTTCTAATAAAGGTCAAAGGGTTTCAGGTTTACTTGACCTCATTCACAGTGATGTGTGTGGGCCATTTAGTAAACATGCCAGAGGTGGCTATTCATACTTCATTACCTTTACTGATGATTTCAGTAGGTATGGTTATGTCTATCTAATGAGACATAAGAGTGAATCTTTTGACAAGTTCAAAGAGTTCAAGAATGAAGTACAAAATCAGCTAGGCCGAAATATCAAGGCACTTCGTTCAGATCGAGGTGGAGAATACTTGAGTCATGAGTTTACTGACTATCTGAAGGAGTGTGGGATTATCTCACAGCTCACTCCGCCAGGAACACCGCAATGGAATGGTGTGTCCGAGAGGAGAAATAGAACTTTACTGGATATGGTTCATTCAATGATGAGTCAGGCTACTCTACCTTACTCCTTTTGGGGATTTGCACTGGAAACAGCTGCAAAGGTACTAAACCGAGTGCCATCCAAGGCCGTTTCAAAGACTCCGTATGAGTTATGGTATGGGAAACAGCCGAGCTTGACATTTATTAAGATTTGGGGTTGCGAAGCTTATGTCAAAAAGCTCGCCTCTGGGAAACTAGAGAGCAGATCTGAGAAATGTATCTTTGTCGGTTACCCTAAAGAAACTAAGGGTTATTATTTCTATGATCCCAAAGAGAACAAAGTATTTATTGCTCGGACGGCTATTTTTCTTGAGAAGGAATTTCTTTTGCAAGAGGCCAGAGGGAGAGAAATAAAGCTGGATGAGAATCCAGAAGAAGGACAAAGTAGTCAAGCACAGTTGGATGAGCCTGAGCTAGTAGATCAGGTTACTGAACAACCTGAGGCTCAGATATCACGGGAACCGCAAAGATTGGGAAGGATCCGTCGACAGCCTGAGCGCTATGACGGAGTCTACATCATTGATGATGAACCCCTCACTTATGCGGATGCGGTCAGTGGACCGGAATCAGCGAGATGGCTTGAAGCTATGCGAGCCGAGATGGACTCCATGTCAGATAACCAAGTCTGGGATTTGGTTGATCCGCCTCCGGGAGTAATCCCTATAGGCTGTAAGTGGATCTTCAAAAAGAAGATAGACATGGATGGTAACGTGGTTACCTATAAAGGCAGGCTAGTTGCGAAAGGTTTCAAACAAATCTACGGGATAGATTATGATGAAACTTTCTCTCCTGTAGCCATGTTCAAGTCTATTCGGATTATTCTTGCGATAGCGGCATATTATGATTATGAGATCTGTCAAATGGATGTGAAGACCGCTTTCCTTTATGGAAAACTAGAAGAGGATGTGTATATGACACAACCTGAAGGTTTCACCAATCCATCAGATCGTCATAAAATATGCAAATTAAAGAAGTCCATTTATGGACTTAAACAAGTATCAAGAAGCTGGAATATTCGTTTTGATGAATCAATCTGTGAATTTGGTTTCATCAAAAATGAAGATGACCCGTGTGTATATAAGAGGTTTAGTGGGAGCGTGATTACTTTCCTAGTCCTCTACGTCGATGATATCTTAATCATTGGAAATGATATTCCTGAACTAAATGCTATCAAGGCATGGTTAAGAACATGTTTCCAGATGAAAGATTTAGGAGAAGCAGCCTATGTATTAGGTGTGCGGATCTACAGAGATAGATCTAAGAGGCTTCTCGGGCTGTGCCGAGTACTTACATCGAAAAAGTCCTGGAGAGATTCCATTTAGAAAATTCTAAAAGAGGATATCTTCCAGTCAGACATGGTCTGAATCGTTCAAAGAGTCAGTGTCCACAAACACATACTGAGAAAGATGAAATGGACAATACGCCTTATGCTTCGGCTATTGGGTCCATTATGTATACGATGTTGTGTACTCGCCCAGACGTCGCTTACGGGTTAAGCGTGACCAGTCGATTCCAAAGTAATCCAGGGAAGGCACACTGGATTGCGGTCAAGAACATTTTGAAATATCTTCGGAGGACCAAAGATATGTTCTTGATATATGGAGGTCAGGAAGAACTCAGTATTGAAGGATATACTGACGCTTCGTTCCAATCTGACCAGGATGATTTTCGATCGCAATCAGGCTATGTTTTTAGCTTGAATGGAGGAGCAGTGGTGTGGAAAAGTTTCAAACAATCAATTGTTGCTGATTCCACAACAGAAGCCGAGTATGTTACAGCCTCAGAAGCATCTAAGGAGGCAGTGTGGATTCGTAAGTTCGTTCAGGAACTTGGTGTTGTTCCTTCGAGTGCAGATCCTTTGGTTATCTTCTGTGATAACACTGGAGCAATAGCACAAGCAAAGGAACCACGGTCGCACCAGAAGTCCAAGCACATACAGAGAAGGTTTCACTTGATCCGGGAGATCATTGATCGTGGCGAGATCAAAATCTGCAAGGTTCATACAGATGACAATCTAGCTGACCCGCTTACAAAGCCTCTGGCGCAGCAGAAGCATGAGAAGCACTGTAATAATATGGGTTTGAGATTTCTCAACCATTAGATTAAGTGCAAGTGGGAGATTGTTGGGGTATGCCCTTAAGGCTAATGTTTGAGGCCTTGGGTTGTTATCAGTATCATGTATAAACTCTATGTTTATAAAGGCAATGGTTGTTATTCAGGTTGTTACATTATCTGCTGCAATATGTATACTTCTGAATAATGTCTCAATGGTGTTTAGCTTGGCTGACATGTAGTATTGTCCTTAGTCGAGATATCTTGGTGAACATGAGACAGCCTTGATATGATTGAGACTAATATGTGTTCTAATCTTATAGGATGCTTCGAGCATGGAATAAGATGTAGACTCATGGGTACATTGGATGTACTGGACAGACCCTACTTAGGATGTTCAATTACTTGTCACAATGTGAATAATCCTTATATGCAAACAAGTGGCATACTTCCTCTGACTTGAGATCACTTCTGTTTCTAAATGATGATTGGCATCGTTTTGAGGTAGTTCAATATCATTTGAAACATAATGGTTATAGACTATCTTGGATAATGAGCATGAGTCATGTTAGGGCACTAGTGATAGATATAGGATTGCCGTCTCCTTGTTTGGAGTGTGATGTTCTGAAGGGGCCCCCTGGATGAGATGATTGAGAAAGTGTATGGCCATGCCCAGATGACTATGTTCATCTGATCTAATCATTCTCATCATATTGGAATTACAGGCTTGACACGCTTGTCCAATAAGAACATCCAGTGGCAAAGGAAACAGATATGTCAAGTGACTTGGGTTCACACTTGTGCTGTGGTTTGGGTGTAGTCTTGGAAGACTCTTTCCTTTATATCGGGAGACAGTGATGTGTTGCTAGATACCCCTCACTGATCGTGATAACGTAAGTTATCGTTACCGACATTTAAAGGAAACCCTTAGGGTCGCACAATTTGATGATATAGCTTACTTAAGTCAGATCGTGTGGACTGAATTGTTTTGGTTCAGTTTAAAGGGATTTAAACTCTGATTGTAAGTGAGATCTGGTCTGATCATGTTTGATTGATTAGAGCTTGAGATTGGTAAGCTTCGATCGAGAGAATTGATGCTAGATCGGTGAGATCAAGAGCATCAATAGATGAATGGTTAGATCTTGAGCCTTATGGTTTAATTTGATCTAGACCAATGCTTGGTTTAATTTGGTCTTTGAACTAAATGAAATTGAACCGGTTCACTTAGTGTGAGCGCATGGTTCAAGTCAAGGGCGAAAGTTGCGATTGGGATAAACGCATCTTGCGTTGAAGTAGTGGCTTGCTATTTTTGGAAGTTATGTTTTCCAAAATAGCGTGGACGCCTCACGTTCGAAGTGGTCACGCCCTATTCTCGCCTCTTCACCTCTTGTCGCCTCTCCTCTCTCGGGTAGAGAGTCTTCACGCCTTGGAGAGAGTTTGGCCAAGCAAAGACGTCATCTCAATTCCCTTGACGCGATCAGGAAACTTGGAGATCCTTGCTAGCACAAGGAACGACAAGGAGTAGTCAACTCTCATCTTGTGTGCGCACGTTTTGGAGGAGAACCATTTCGTTCTCTCTGCTTCCAAGTCGCCATCCAGGCAAGGGCAATGGTATGACTCTTTTCGATCTATACAAGTATTTACAAGTTGATCATTTGACATGCTGTTGATCCTTTAGAAACCCTAGCTTCCGCTCAATGCAAAACCTCTGATATGCGCCTATTAGGGTTTCGCCCCCTTTAATAGAAACTATCATCTTACTCTTGGTGCCATCCTACCAGCCATAAAAGTATATTAAACAAAAGTGCAAATTTTTGTTTACCTTAACCCATCCGTAAAAACTAAGGTTCCTATGTCCTTAGGTTTTCTTAAATAGAACCTACACCTCTAATGCCAATAAATTTGTCATGCCCTAGCAGGAAGCCAGCCAAACCAAGCTGAACATCTCTAGAGAAGAGGCAATTTAATGGGAACTAAAAACATACGCACAAATACTCTGATCGGTTGTAGTCCTTTGATATCACTATAATACACAATCCAATCTGTATTTCTAAACAATACCTAAGAATTAAAATAAAACATTTCATTATTCAAAATAATCCATAAAACATATCACAATCTTTAAGGTAAACTAAACCAAACTCTAATAATATTAACCAGAAAAATATAAAATACACTTTGAAAGATTATATATCAAAGGTGTAAATTGCTCAAATAAAATATTAACAAGTTAGAGAAACATCATGAAGTAAAGCTTTTTAGTCGACATTGTCCACCATCACATAAAGAGTCTATCTCAACTCGTGGTAGCCATTTAGCTATGTATTATATCCCTCCCATAATCTCCCACTCGAATAAAAACAGTAGAAATTAGCCAAAATGCTACATAGGATTCAACAAGATGTTGCATGCTCAATATGATTAAATAATTGTATGGATTAGAAATCATATCATATGCCAATATCAACTAAAACAAGAATTGCATGTTATGTCCATCACTATCATGTGAATCAGGAAGCTTAGGAAAAACAGATATCAATAACATGCTACACTTCTTTTTACAATGTTTCTACTACTAGCTCACATAGGGGAATGATTGCCTTAAGATGCCCATTATTATTACGTCCAACACTTAATAATTTTAGTATTGTTCAAAGACAACTAATAATTACATAACCGGTAATCATATTGCACAATATAATCGGTAACTAAATCACATACATATGCCACTACTGATAAATCACCTAAACTAGAACTACTCCAATATACTCATATGACGATATAATAGATATCTCCAGGCACAATACACAATGCATCTTCACTAACCATACATGTAGAAATAGAGTATGACCAAATGAACAAGTAAATAATGTCAACCAAATTAAGAAAAAAAAAACAAGCTGACGGGATCAATAAAATTATAGTATCAATGCCTTTATCATTAAATTCTCCCATATCTTAGTTAACTCCTTTCCCACAAACTGTGTAAATTAAATTTAAAAAATTATTAGCAAATATTCATGTATCAAGTATTAATCTATAATCTATAATCATGTTCTTAACCTATAATCATGCCCTTAACCCCTAATTTCTATTTAAATCAAATTCATCCTAATAAACCTATAATAATAATAATTTCCCTAATTATAATAATGTAATATACAAATTAAGTTCTTAGCATAATAAGCCCCATCGATATTAGTTGATCATTACCAAACTCCAAAGTCCCTAAAGTTAACCCTAATCACGAATAATACTAAAAATTTTGGATTTACTAACAATTATCAAACCTAAAAAATGTATAGAAGGGGATGAGGGGAAAGTCAGCAGAAGAGAGACATCGTCTACTGCCCACTACCAAAAGCACCTCAGGGTGTTAGATTTTGCTGGAGCTCAACACTACATGCCACATGTAGACATAGCAACATCCGCATGTCTCGTTGCACAGAACTGCCAGTGTGAGCACTACAAGAAAGCAACACCACTCCATTGGATGCCCACTAGGTGGTGTGACTACCAAAAGAAGGATGAGATGGTACTCACTGTTGGAAGGTGGAAGAGATGGAAGCCATCATAGAAACTCACCGCCTGCCACTAGACCATTTAATTTAGCATAAGGACTAGCCTACGGATTGAAGCTCGGAATTAAACATTCATAATAGAGAATCACAAGATAAACTATGATTACAAGAAGAGGGAGAGGGAAAGAGGTCACCTATGGCCCTTTTAGGGAAGGGGCCGATCCCCTTTTTTTATACAGATCTAATCCTTCAAGCTTCAAGATTCCATGTGGCATCCAGGGTTGAAGAAGACACCAAGGATGTTGAGATTTTGCACTCAATAAAAGAGAAGAAGGACAATAGAGGGTGAAGAGAGGAAGAAGCCAAATGGAGAAGAGAAGGGAAGGAGTGGGATGATGGCAGGTCTCAGTTCACACTAGCACTTTGAATCTTTTTAATATTTTATCAATTATGCATTATGATGAATGAGCAAAATACAAACACTTTTAAACCCTCCAACCCTCAATGCTAACATGGTAAGAAAATACCCTCGTTGCCCCTTCATTTGTATGGCTTAGACCTTCTTCTTTCAAAGGATTTTGAATGGATGGTAGAGATATCTTTGGATTTGATTTGGATGGTGGATGTCTCTCTCGCATGTGCACCACCATATATGGCTGGTTCTTTCTTGCTTCAAGTGGCTGGTTTATATTCATGCATTGGCTGAAGTGGGCGACAACTCCTATTGGCTATCTTGGCCACCCTTGCATGCAAAGTTCATTGGTTTCCATGGGTAGTGGTTAGTTGAGCTTCATGAACAAACCTTAAGCTATCCTTCACTTAATGTTCTTCTCTTCAAGTCGTGCATGTTTTGGTGGGAGGTGTGGCATGTGGCATGTTGATGATGATGTGGATATTTGAGTAGCTTGAAATGTTGTTGAGGTGGTAAGGTGAGGTGGTAAGGTGATTGAGTAGCTGGCACATGCTTGCCTTCTTTCTTGTTGGTCTTGTTGTTAGCATGGGATGGTATTGCTATTGCTCACTTTGACTTGTGGAAATGTTGACCTTGACTTTGACTTTATTGAGAGCATTTTGGTCATTTGTCTCGAGTTAAGAGGTGGCATGTATGGATTACACATGCAATGCATCCTAGGCATATTTGCAACCTACTACATAAGATTACAAAATTTATAATTACTTTAAAGAAAATTAAAATCCTAAGCTATCTAACTACACGCAATACAAATTAACATTAAACATGCATAGAATGAGAATTAAAAAACTATGCAAATTGACGTTATCAAAATGTCCTACTACTCAACATGTAGGAAAGAGTCAAAAATGACTTGCTTCGTTCATCATGGAATTGGAGGCTCTTCTTTAGCAGATTGAGCATTCACTCCTAGTTCAACTTTACTAGGTGGTATAGAATTCTCCTCTAGATAATTAATTTTAAAGCATTGTTGTGATTCTAGAGGCAACCACAATGTGTAAAGATCATCTCTCTTCGGGCATCTCAGGAAAGCCTTCTTTCTTGCAACACCATCTCACGTGCACTAAACTAGTCGAACGGAGGGCGCCTCACCAAGGGGCGATGAAGACGATGCTGGTGTTCTTTGAAGTCACTACCGAACGCACACACTTGTCACAGAAGGGGAAGACACAAGCATAGGAGGGCAGGTGGTAGTAGCATTCAAACGAGATAAATAAATAAATAAAAAAAAAAGAATTGAGGGCTTGAAATGTATGAGGGGAGAAAGAGAAAAACAAATTTAAGGATAAGGGAAAAAGGGTTTTAGATGATATTAATAAAGAATTTTAATTAAATTTTTCATTTTTACAAAATAGTCTATTAAGTATGAAGATTTACAAATTAGCCCTAGAAATTTTTATTTATATCCTTAAATAATAATAAAAATTAAGGTTATAACATTATTATTAAAATTATAGTTTCATTGTTCAGTTATAATTTATTTATATATGATCTTGTTCATGTATCCGTCAATTTTGATTTCACTTGTGATGGGGGGCCAAGACCAGCTCCGAGGAGGTCCACTAGGGTCCGAAGGAAACCTCTCAGGCATGGCTTTTCTTCCTAGGATCCTAGTTTCCTTTCTTGCATTGCATCGCATCATGATAGGTTAGAAGCATAGCACTTTCCTTACTTGCATATTTGCAATTTGATTTGCTAGAGTAAACCTTTTTTACTTTCAATAAATGTTATGTAGTTCCCAGTGCATGTAGGGTAGTGTGTTTGTTTTGGTAACTAACCCAGCAGGTTAAGAATCAGCTCAAGGCAACTTAGGTAACTCAGCTCAAGCCACTCAACTAGAGGAGCTCCAAAGAAAGAAGTTCTACTTCAACTTTGTTCAACTCCTACCAGTTCAAGACTTGATTTAAAGGGGCTTCATCAATCCTCAATTGCCTTGCCAAATAAAGCCCTGGGCACCCACATCAACAAGGAATTCAGCCACAAGACAAGATCCACAAATCAAGGAATCTTCTAGTTGGCGCTCAACACTAGAGGGAAGAATTCAAAATTTTCTCCGAAGATGGAAGCCTTATCAAGACAACCGATCACGCTCATCTTCAAAATTGCGCAATCCCTTGGTGCCAAAGAAAATTTTGAATTCCTACCTTGAGGGAGCCGGCCAAAGATGGATACTTAGCTTAATGAAGCCAGCTAAAGATGGAAAGCCAACCAATTGCTTGTGCGCCCATTTGATGTAATTGTTTTTGTTTAATTGCTGAAATTTCTTTCTTATCATTGCTTATGCGCCTAGGGGAGAAAAGACTCATGTAACCCTAGATGCTTTGCCTACTTATTGTAGCCTTGATGGCATCATACACATGTTGGATGAATGAATTGTTCATTAGTTTCCTAGGAATCTAACTCACGGTGCTTGTGTCACCAAGTCTTCCCTTCTTCTTCTAATCGCCTCTTCCACTTACACCATCTCTTCAACTAGCCGAAGCCACCCTTCCCTCCAAGTTGAAGGCCGAGAGTCCCTCTTCAACAAAGCTCTTGATGAAGATCATTTTGTGTCCGAGACTCTCCTTGTAAACAACTTGAAGCTAAGGACCCCTTTGAGGAAGAACCCCTAAGTTAAGTATTCTTATCTTCTTGCGGTTCTTCACTCTTTCTCTTCAAGTTCAGATTCTACTCCTTGTTTGGTTCTTGTAGGAAGGGAGGCGTTTGGATTTGAAGGCCCTCCCCCCCCCCCCCTCTTCTTCCCCTTTATTAGTTATGTGTAACCGGCACCGTCCATCAGAGTTGGACCGGTGAAGAATGGGAAGGTGACCCCTTCTATTCTCAAGGGGTCCACTGTATGTCTCCTTTATTATTCCAGTAATTTTCCCTTCGCAAGTTACTTTCCTGCAAGTAGTTTAATTCAGTTTTTATCTAAAATACAAAAATATTTATTTTTAAAATCATTAGCTAAACCTCGGGTTTCTTATTATTTATATTAGAACTCTTTAGAAAAACACGTTGTTTGCATGGTTTGTGTCTTATGCCCACATCAGTTTGGTATCAGAGCATAGGCTCTAGAGTAGATTTTTAACCCCAAAACTTATTTTTCTACTACTAGGATGATTCTTCTGGTTTAGGTTGCTTGAAACAATTGATTTCAATAAACACTAGCATTCATGCTTTCGAAAAATTATATTCATTTCAAAAATTGCATCATGCAAACCAGATCTAGAACCCAACAAGAGAACAACCAACCTATGGATCTTGGAGAGACCATTAGACAACTTACACAACAAATGGCCGAAATGCAAAATGGGTTTACCCAACAAATGGCTTCAATGAGAAATGACTTCCAAGCCATCAACAATAGGTTCGACGCCCTTGAAACCCAACAACGGACCACAAGTTAACCTGCTAGTGAGGCAAACTTGGAACCCTTAGAACCTATGAACCGATAGCTTACCCCCAATCCTTTGGCTACTCCTCACACCGAGTGGAATGGGCATCATGCTCAAACCCAATTCAACCAAAGACCTAAGAACTTTGATGTGCACCGTGCTGTCAAGCTTAACCCTCCTACTTTTAGTGGAACCCTAGACCTTAGGGAATTCTTAGACTGGATCACCAAGTTAGAACAATATTTTGAGTGGGGCCAAATCCAATCACAAGTGGAAGAGCTCTCTACCTCCTCTTGGCGCTTCTTCATCTTCCTCATCACCATTGGCGCAAGTGGGAGTGTAGAGGGGTCCCCTTCAAGGGGGAGCGCAAGGGGGTGAAACCCTAAAGGGGCGCATATCAAGATTTTCATAGCGGAAGCTAGGGTTTCCAAAAGATCATTTGAAGAATCATATGATCAACTTGTCGAAAACTTGCAAGTATGAATGAAAAATCATACCATAGCCATTGTGTGAGTGGTGTCTTGGAATCAAGAGAACAAAAGAGGTCTCCTCCTTGTCGTCACACACAAGATGATCAACGGCTACTCTTTGAGATCCTTGTGCTAGCAAGTTTCTTCAAAGGTTGTCGTATGCAAGGGATGAGATGATTCTCTTTGGCCGAGAGCTCCTTGTCCGAAACCTCTCCTTCTCTTCAATCACCTCCAAGCGAAAATGCAAGGCGTTGAAGTCAAGTGAGCAACGTTACCACATGGAAGCGTTTTGTTTTCAACATTGAAAACCGCCTTCCAAAATAGGTAAGTCTCAATGGCTCATGCGTTCACATAGTGAACGTTCGAAACTTCCTTTCATTGAACCTCTCATTGAACCAAGCGTTCACATAGTGAACCGGTTCAATTAGATTTGGTTCAAAACCCAAATTGAGCCAAGCCACTTGGTCTAGACCATATCAAACCCTAAGGTTCCAGATCTAACCGTTCATCTCCTGATGCTCTTGATCTCACCGATCTAGCATCCACTCTCTCGATCGAAGCTTACCGATCTCAAGCCCAAATCAATCAAACATGATCAGACCAGATCTCACTCACAATCAGAGATTAAATCCCTTTAAACTGAACCCAAAGAATTCAGTCCACACGATCTGACTTAAGTAAGCCATATCATCAAATTGTGCGACCCTAAGGGTTTCCTTTAAATGTCGGTAACGATAACTTTCGTTATCACGATCAGTGAGGGGTATCTAGCAACATATCACTGTCTCCCGATATAAAGGAAAGAGTCTTCCAAGACTACACCCAAACCACAGCACAAGTGTGAATCCATTCACAAGGCATACATATTTCCTTTGCCACTGGATGTTCTTATTGGACAAGCGTGTCAAGCCTGTAACTCCAATATGATGAGCATGATTAGATCAGATGATCATAGTCACCTGGGTATGGCCATACACTTTCTCAATCATCTCATTTAGGGGGGCCCCTTTCGAACATCTCACTCCTTAAACAAGGAGACGGCAATCCTATATCTATCACTAGTGTCCTAACCTGACTCATGATCATTATCCAAGATAGTCTATAACCATTATGTTTCAAATGATATTGAACCACCTCAAAACAATGACAATCATCATTTAGAAACACAAGTGATTTCAAGTCAGAGGACATGTGCCACTTGTTGCAAACAAGGATTATTCACATTGTGACAAGCAATTGAATATCCTAGTAGGGTCTGTCCAGTACATCCAATGTACCCATGTGTCTACATCTTATTCCATGCTCGAAGCATCCTATAAGATTAGAACACATATTAGTCTCAATCATATCAAGGCTGTCTCGTGTTCACCAAGATATCTCGACTAAGGACATTAGCATGTCAGCCTAGCTGAACAGCTTTGAGACATTATTCAGAAGTACATTTATTGCTGTAGACAATGTAACAAACTGAATAACAACCGTTGCCTTTATAAACATAAGAGTTTATATACATGATACTCATAGAATCCCTAGGCCTCAAACATTAGCCTTAAGGGCATACCCCAACAATCTCCCACTTGCACTTAATCTAATGGTTGAGAAATCTCAAACCCATATTATTACAGTGCTTCTCATGCTTCTGCTGCGCCAGAGGCTTGGTAAGCAGGTCAGCCAGATTGTCGTCTGTATGAACCTTGCAGATTTTGATCTCGCCTCGATCAATGATCTCCCGGATCAAGTGAAACCGTCTCTGTATGTGCTTGGACTTCTGGTGCGACCGTGGTTCCTTTGCTTGTGCAATTGCTCCAGTGTTATCACAGAAGATAACCAAAGGATCTGCACTCGAAGGAACAACACCAAGTTCCTGAATGAACTTACGAATCCACACTGCCTCCTTGGATGCTTCCGAGGCTGCAACATACTCGGCTTCTGTTGTGGAATCAGCAACAGTAGACTGTTTGAAACTTTTCCACACCACTGCTCCTCCATTCAAGCTAAAAACATAGCCTGATTGCGATCGGAAATCATCCTGGTCCGACTGGAATGAAGCGTCAGTATATCCTTCAATACTGAGTTCTTCCTGACCACCATATATCAAGAACATATCTTTGGTCCTCCGCAGATATTTCAAAATGTTCTTGACTGCAATCCAGTGCGCCAAACCTGGATTACTTTGGAATCGACTGGTTACGCTTAACCCGTAAGCAACGTCTGGGCGAGTACACAACATCGCATACATAATGGACCCAATAGCCGAAGCATAAGGCGTATTGTCCATTTCATCTTTCTCAGTCTGTGTTTGTGGACACTGACTCTTCGAAAGATTCAGACCATGTCTGACTGGAAGATGTCCTCTTTTAGAATTCTCTAAATGGAATCTCTCCAGGACCTTATCGATGTAAGTACTCTGGCACAGCCCGAGAAGCCTCTTAGATCTATCCCTGTAGATCTTCACACCTAATACATAGGCTGCTTCTCCTAGATCTTTCATCTGGAAACATTTTCCTAACCATGCCTTAACAGCATGTAGTTCAGGAATATCGTTTCCAATGATTAAGATATCATCGACGTAGAGGACTAGGAAAGTAATCACGCTCCCACTAAACCTCTTATATACACACGGGTCATCTTCGTTCTTGATGAAACCAAACTCAGAGATTGATTCATCAAAACGAATATTCCAGCTTCTAGATGCTTGTTTAAGTCCATAAATGGACTTCTTTAACTTGCATATTTTATGACGATCTGATGGATTAGTGAAACCTTCAGGTTGTGTCATATACACATCCTCATCGAGTTTTCCATTAAGGAAAGCGGTCTTCACATCCATCTGCCAGATCTCATAATCGTAATATGCTGCTATTGCGAAAAGAATCCGAATAGACTTGAACATGGCTACAGGAGAGAAAGTTTCATCATAATCTATCCCATAGATTTGTTTGAAACCTTTCGCTACTAGCCTGCCTTTATAGGTAACCACGTTACCATCCATGTCAATCTTCTTCTTGAAGATCCATTTACAGCCTATAGGGATAACTCCCGGAGGCGGATCAACCAAATTCCAGACCTGGTTATCTGACATGGAGTCCATCTCGGCTCGCATAGCTTCAAGCCATCTAGCTGACTCCGGTCCACTGACCGCATCCGCATAAGTGAGGGGTTCATCATTATCAATGATGTAGACTCCGTCATAGCGCTCAGGCTGTCGACGGATCCTTCCCGATCTTCACGGTTCCCGTGATATCTGAGCCTCAGGTTGTTCAATAACCTGATCAACTGGCTCAGGCTCATCCGAGCAACAAATACCTTATTTTCTTTGGGATCGTAGAAATAATAACCCTTAGTTTCCTTAGGGTAACCGACAAAGATACATTTCTCAGATCTGCTCTCTAGTTTCCCAGAGGCGAGCTTTTTGACATAAGCCTCGCAACCCCAGATCCTGATAAATGTCAAGCTCGGCTGTTTCCCATACCATAACTCATATGGCGTCTTTGAAACTGCCTTGGATGGCACTCGGTTTAGTACCTTTGCAGCTGTTTCCAGTGCAAATCCCCAAAAGGAGTAAGGTAGAGTAGCCTGACTAATCATAGAACGAACCATGTCTAGTAACGTTCTATTTCTCCTCTCGGACACACCATTCCATTGCGGTGTTCCTGGCGGAGTGAGCTGTGAGATAATCCCACACTCCTTCAGATAGTCAGTAAACGCATGACTCAAGTATTCTCCACCTCGATCAGAACGAAGTGCCTTGATATTTCGGCCTAGCTGATTCTGTACTTCATTCTTGAACTCTTTGAACTTGTCAAAAGATTCACTCTTATGTCTCATAAGATAGACATAACCATATCTACTGAAATCATCAGTAAAGGTAATGAAGTACGAATAGCCACCTCTGGCATGTTTACTAAACGGCCCACACACATCACTGTGTATAATGTCAAGTAAACCTGAAGCCCTTTGACCTTTGTGAAGAAAAGGAGCCTTCGTCATTTTACCCATTAAACAAGCTTTGCATGTATCAATCTCCTCATAGGAGAATGATCCCAGCAGTCCATGATCATGCAACCGCTTAATGCGTTTCTTGTTAATATGGCCTAAACGACTATGCCATAGCAAGGTGCTGTCATCAGCATACTTGGCTTTCTTATTATCAATGTTTTGTATAGAATATTCCATGTCCAACATGAATAACCCATTGTTAATTGAACCAGTAGCATAAATAATATTATCAAGAGTAAGATAACACTTTGAAATCTTGCATTCAAAGGAAAACCCTTTCCTGACAAGAGCAGGAATAGAGATAATATTTTTGGTAATACTGGGTACAAAGTAACAATTGTTTAATTCTAATACAATGCCAGATGGTAATGAGATGTAATAATCCCCTACAGCAACAGCAGCAACCCGTGCCCCATTTCCAACTCGTAGGTCCACCTCATGCTGTCCCACCTGCCTTCTTCTCTTGAGTTCCTGTACATTTGAACAAATGTGAACTCCACATGCAGTGTCCAACACCCATGAAATAGAAGAAGATGAAACCATGACTTCCGTCACGTATATACCTGTGCCAGAAGTGATGCTTCCCCTCTTATCTCCTTGGAGCGCTTTACAGTCCTTTTTCCAGTGACCCAGCTGGCCACAGTGGAAACACCTGTTGTCCTTCGACCGCTTAACCTTCTGTTTCAGAGCCTTGCTGTAGTTCTTGACAGGGGCCTTGCCCTTCTTCCCCTTCTTCTTGTTCCTTGAAGGAACCATTAAGACAGAGGTTGAAGGCTTTCCCTTCAGAGTTTCCTCAGTAGTCAAGAGCATATTCAGCAGCTCTGCCGGAGTACAATTGATTTTGTTCATATTAAAGTTAATAATGAACGCATCGAAAGAAGGCGGGAGAGACTGCAGAATGATGTCTACAGCAAGCTCCTGGTTGATGGTATGCCCCAGTTTCTCCAGAGCCTCCTTGTGCCCAATCATCTTGAGCACGTGAGCTCCCACTGGGCTTCCTTCAGCCAGTTTGCTCTGAAAGAAAAGCTTTGTCAGATTATAGCGTTCTGTCCTCGCCTGTGAAGCATACAGCATCTTGAGGTTCGCTATAATCTCTATAGCCGACATATCCTCATGCTGACGCTGCAGCGATGGCGTCATAGACGCTAGCATCAGGCAAGCAACATCAATGCTATCATTGACATGCTTTTCATAGGCATCGCGAACCGCCCTTGCGCGTTCGCAGCGGGTTGAGGCGGCACAGCCGTCTCGAGGACATACAGTTTCCTCTTTGCCTTAAGAACGATCTTAAGGTGTCCGAACCAGTCTGAGAAGTTTGGCCCAGCAAACTTCTCCCTTTCCAGTAGGGATCGCACATTGAAGCCCAAGGTGTTCGTTGCTGCAGGAATCTACAACAATGCAAGAACAGCAAGGTCAGTATCAATGTTTAGAATCAATCCAGCACTTAAGAAAGATTCTTTTCTCACTATTTTATCTGGCTGAAAAATCCAGCAAAATAGCCCGAAAGAGTAACACTCTTTTAGTGAGATGGGATCCAGATTTCATACTTGGTCTCCGCGTCCCGCTCAGGCTAGATAAGTTGCACAGAGAGTACAAGCACTAATTTCTGGTAGGCAGTCCCTGCCAATCGCCAACCCGTGCGATACCCCTTCATCTGGGCAATCCAGCAGACTGTGCCAACTGAGTTGGTACAACACAGTCTCTGATCCCACAGATGGCTGCCTCCATGTGCTACCATATGCGCCACATATGTAGCCTACATGGTCAAGCTGACTTGACCTACTCCCTGGACCACCACGTGCTATGCTGAGCAACGAGAAGCGATAAATCCCTTCTCTGTAACACGCAGGTGAAATCACACACCGTCTGAAGATAGATGGACGTGCCCACTGAGTGGGTACAACACGGCTCCAACGATAGTCAGAACAGTGAGGTTTCGCGTCAGAAGGCTATCGAGCTTGATATTTTAGCGTTGGATTTTAACGGTCATTTATCTTCTTAACTATCATGGAAACCCTATGGTGATAGCAGAAGATAACTAAACATGCAATTCTAATTATAAGCAATAAGTAGAAAGCATGCTGATCTTATGTGGTAAACGCCCAATAACCCTAAGTAAGACCTTAAGTTATCTTAAGTCTTCACTTACTTCTTGGGTCTATTGCCTCTCATCTGGCCCAGACCAGGGCCTAAGCGCCCTATGCAGCTCAGGTGCGCCCACCAGGTCAAGTCACTGCTGCATGCGCCTTGCAATGTGTGCTTTGAGCCCATGTCAGATTAAATTACAAGTTAATCTATCTAGACAAGATTGACTCGCAGGTCAATTACATTTTATAAATTAATTAACATGTGATGCACAGATCACAATAATAATAATTTACAATTGATCCAGGCTCGCAGGCCCCAGCACAGCACACATTAAATGGGCAACCCACATAAGATGAAATAGACAAACATCATGGCATCAAATCAACATGTGATCCATTTAACAAGAAAATAAAATTTTGAAAACCCATTGGCATCATTTTAATTTTCTTATGTGCCCTACAACCTTACAATGGTCCATTGATAGGGATCCACTCATCCATCTAGTCAGATCCACTGCCCTTGCATGCACCAAGTCGTAACTGACTTGAGTTGACCTAATGGTCAACCATGCATGCGCAAAGGGCTGAACAACCCTCATGAGTTTCGGCAAGCGGGTGTGACCCCGGGCCTAACTCATGTGTGTTCAGTAGCCGTCTCAACCAGACCTCGCTACACGCCCTTGATGCAGTCGACCTATAGCCACCTCGTGCTTGCGCACAAGTGCTATCTGGTCAACCCATCTAGGCTGTCAGATGGTCTGATCAGACTATTTGGATCTTAAGCTAGAAGATGATTTCAACCCCATCAACCCATCTAAGGGTTTAAAGTAGGGGCACCTTAGATCTAATGAGGCGCGCATGATCCTTTGTTTTGTCAAAAACAACATATAAGAAGCGCCAACCAACATGCGCCATCATTCATTAAACATACATTGAAGTTCTTAAACTAGCATGTAGTTTTTCGGCATGTTAGTAGATCTATTCTTTGCAAACGCAAACAAGGATCACATACAAGCAATCATATGAATCAAGCAATAACCGTATGCTCTGATACCAATTGTAGAGGGGTCCCCTTCAAGGGGGAGCGCAAGGGGGTGAAACCCTAAAGGGGCGCATATCAAGATTTTCATAGCGGAAGCTAGGGTTTCCAAAAGATCATTTGAAGAATCATATGATCAACTTGTCGAAAACTTGCAAGTATGAATGAAAAATCATACCATAGCCATTGTGTGAGTGGTGTCTTGGAATCAAGAGAACAAAAGAGGTCTCCTCCTTGTCGTCACACACAAGATGATCAACGGCTACTCTTTGAGATCCTTGTGCTAGCAAGTTTCTTCAAAGGTTGTCGTATGCAAGGGATGAGATGATTCTCTTTGGCCGAGAGCTCCTTGTCCGAAACCTCTCCTTCTCGTCAATCACCTCCAAGCGAAAATGCAAGGCGTTGAAGTCAAGTGAGCAACGTTACCACATGGAAGCGTTTTGTTTTCAACATTGAAAACCGCCTTCCAAAATAGGTAAGTCTCAATGGCTCATGCGTTCACATAGTGAACGTTCGAAACTTCCTTTCATTGAACCTCTCATTGAAGCAAGCGTTCACATAGTGAACCGGTTCAATTAGATTTGGTTCAAAACCCAAATTGAGCCAAGCCACTTGGTCTAGACCATATCAAACCCTAAGGTTCCAGATCTAACCGTTCATCTCCTGATGCTCTTGATCTCACCGATCTAGCATCCACTCTCTCGATCGAAGCTTACCGATCTCAAGCCCAAATCAATCAAACATGATCAGACCAGATCTCACTCACAATCAGAGATTAAATCCCTTTAAACTGAACCCAAAGAATTCAGTCCACACGATCTGACTTAAGTAAGCCATATCATCAAATTGTGCGACCCTAAGGGTTTCCTTTAAATGTCGGTAACGATAACTTTCGTTATCACGATCAGTGAGGGGTATCTAGCAACACATCACTATCTCCCGATATAAAGGAAAGAGTCTTCCAAGACTACACCCAAACCACAGCACAAGTGTGAATCCATTCACAAGGCATACATATTTCCTTTGCCACTGGATGTTCTTATTGGACAAGCGTGTCAAGCCTGTAACTCCAATATGATGAGCATGATTTGATCAGATGATCATAGTCACCTGGGTATGGCCATACACTTTCTCAATCATCTCATTTAGGGGGGCCCCTTTCGAACATCTCACTCCTTAAACAAGGAGATGGCAATCCTATATCTATCACTAGTGTCCTAACCTGACTCATGATCATTATCCAAGATAGTCTATAACCATTATTTTTCAAATGATATTGAACCACCTCAATGTAGGTCCCCTTCAAGGGGGAGCGCAAACCCTAAGCATGCACAAATCTCAATTGCATGGGCGGAATTAGGGTTTCCATAGATCGCATGTTGTATATCTATAAGATTAACTTTGTTTGCTTATAAAGATCAAGAGAAGATCTCTTACCATAGCCATGATAAAGGGTGGCGACTTGGAAGCAAGAGGGCAAGTAAGCACTCCTCCAAAGATAACGCACACTAGATGAGAGATGGCTACCCTTTCGGATGTTCCTTGTGCTAGCAAGGGATCTCCAAAACTTCCTTGTCGTGTGTAGATGAAGCGAGGTGCTTGGCCGAGAGCTTCGTTGTACAAGAGTTCCCCTTCCTTTTTCTTTCTTGTCGAATGAAGATGACAAGAGAGTAATTGGGCAAATGGCGTTAAGGCTTTCATTCAAGTGATGGCGTTACACTTCCAAATATGGAAGGTTATGAAGCCATGAGACCACTTGAAGAAAAACCGCCCAAAATGCCTTCAATCCTTGAACCATACGTTCACCCATGTGAACCGTTTCAAGCCAATTAGGTTCAACTCAATTCGGTTCAAAAAACCAAATCAAACCAGCCCAAGCCATGGTCTAGATCTCTTTGAACCAAATGGTTCAAGATCCAACCGTTCATCTCTGGATGCTCTTGATCTCTCCGATCTAGCATCCACACTCTCGATCGAAGCTTACCGATCTCAAGCCCTAATCAATCAAACATGATCAGACCAGATCTCACTTACAATCAGAGTCTAAACTCCTTTAAACTGAATCCAAACAATTCAGTCCACACGATCTGACTTGAGTAAGCCATGTCATCAAATTGTGCGACCCTAAGGGTTTCCTTTAAATGTCAGTAACGACAACTTACGTTATCACGATCAGTGAGGGGTATCTAGCAACACATCACTGTCTCCCGATATAAAGGAAAGAGTCTTCCAAGACTACACCCAAATCACAGCACAAGTGTGAATCCATTTCACGAGGCATACATGTTTCCTTTGCCACTGGATGTTCTTATTGGACAAGCATGTCAAGCCTGTAACTCCAATACGATGAGCATGATTAGATCAGATGAACATAGTCATCTGGGTATGGCCAAACACTTTCTCAATCATCTCATATAGGGGGGCCTTAGAACATCACACTCCTTAAACAAGGAGACGGCAATCCTTTATCTATCACTAGTGTCCTAACCTGACTCATGATCATTATCCAAGATAGTCTATAACCATTATATTTCAAATGATATTGAACTACCTCAAAACAATGACATTCATCATTTAGAAACACAAGTGATCTCAAGTCAAAGGACATGTGCCACTTGTAGCATACAAGGATTATTCACATTGTGACAAGCAATTGAATATCCTAGTAGGGTCTGTCCAGTATATCCAATGTACCCATGAGTCTACATCTTATTCCATGCTCGAAGCATCCTATAAGATTAGAACACATATTAGTCTTAACCATATCAAGGCTGTCTCATGTTCACCAAGATATATCGACTAAGGACATTACTGCATGTCAGCCTAGCTGAATAGCTTTGAGACATTATTCAGTAGTACACCTATTACAGCAGACAAGGTAACAACCTGAATATCAACCATTGCCTTTATAAACTTAAGAGTTTATACAATGATACTATTACAATCCCAAGGCCTCAAACATTAGCCTTAAGGGCATACCCCAACAATCTCCCACTTGCACTTAATCTAATGGTTGAGAAACCTCAAACCCATATTATTACAGTGCTTCTCATGCTTCTGCTGCGCCAGAGGCTTGGTAAGCGGGTCTGCCAGATTGTCATCTATATGAACCTTGCATATTTTGATCTCGCCACGATCTATGATCTCCCGGATCAAGTGAAACCGTCTCTGTATGTGCTTGGACTTTTGGTGCGACCGTGGTTCCTTTGCTTGTGCGATGGCTCCAGTGTTATCACATAAGATAACCAAAGGATCGACACTCGAAGGAACAACACCAAGTTCTCTCACGAACTTACGAATCCACACTGCCTCCTTGGATGCTTCCGAGGCTGCAACATACTCGGCTTCTGTTGTGGAATCAGCAACAGTTGACTGTTTGAAACTCTTCCACACCACTGCTCCACCATTCAAGCTAAAAACATAGCCTGATTGCGATCGAAAATCATCCTGGTCTGACTGGAACGAAGCGTCAGTATATCCTTCTATACTGAGTTCTTCCTGACCACCATATATCAAGAACATATCTTTGGTCCTCCGCAGATATTTTAAAATGTTCTTGACTGCAATCCAGTGTGCCTGACCTGGATTACTTTGGAAATGACTGGTCACGCTTAACCCGTAAGCAACGTCTGGGCGAGTACATAACATCGCATACATAATGGACCCAATAGCCGAAGCATAAGGCGTATTGTCCATTTCATCTTTCTCAGTCTGTGTTTGTGGACACTGACTCTTCGAAAGATTCACACCATGTCTGACTGGAAGATATCCTCTTTTAGAATTCTCTAAATGGAATCTCTCCAGAACTTTATCGATGTAAGTACTCTGGCACAGCCCGAGAAGCCTCTTAGATCTATCCCTGTAGATCTTCACACCTAATACATAGGCTGCTTTTCCTAGATCTTTCATCTGGAAACATTTCCTTAGCCATGCTTTAACAGCATGCATTTCAGGAATATCGTTTCCAATGATTAAGATATCATCGACGTAGAGGATTAGGAATGTAATCACGCTCCCACTAAACCTCTTATACACACACGGGTCATCTTCGTTCTTGATGAAACCAAACTCAGAGATTGATTCATCAAAACGAATATTCTAGCTTCTTGATGCTTGTTTCAGTCCATAAATGGACTTCTTTAACTTGCATATTTTATGACGATCTGATGGATTAGTGAAACCTTCAGGTTGTGTCATATACACATCCTCATCCAGATTTCCATTAAGGAAAGCTGTTTTCACATCCATCTGCCAGATCTCATAATCGTAATATGCTGCTATCGCGAAAAGAATCCGAATAGACTTAAACATAGCTACAGGAGAGAAAGTTTCATCATAATCTATCCCGTAGATTTGTTTGAAACCTTTCGCAACTAGCCTGCCTTTATAGGTAACCACGTTACCATCCATGTCAATCTTCTTCTTGAAGATCCATTTACAGCCTATAGGGATTACTCCCGGAGGCGGATCAACCAAATCCCAGACTTGGTTATCTGACATGGAGTCTATCTCGGCTCGCATAGCTTCAAGCCATCTAGCTGACTCCGGTCCACTGACCGCATCCGCATAAGTAAGGGGTTCATCATTATCAATGATGTAGACTCCGTCATAGCGCTCAGGCTGTCTACGGATCCTACCCGATCTTCGCGGTTCCCGTGATATCTGAGCCTTAGGTTGTTCAATAACCTGATCCACTGGCTCATGCACATCCAACTGTGCTTGACTACTTTGTCCTTCCTCTGGATTCTCATCCAGCTTTATTTCTCTCCCACTGGCCTCTTGCAGAAGAAACTCCTTCTCAAGAAATATGGCCGTCCGAGCAACAAATACTTTGTTCTCTTTGGGATCGAAGAAATAATAACCCTTAGTTTCCTTAGGGTAACCGACAAAGATACATTTCTCAGATCTGCTCTCCAGTTTCCCAGAGGCGAGCTTTTTGACATAAGCCTCGCAACCCCAGATCCTGATAAATGTCAAGCTCGGCTGTTTCCCATACCATAGTTCATATGGCGTCTTTGAAACTGCCTTGGATGGCACTCGGTTTAGTACCTTTGCAGCTGTTTCCAGTGCAAATCCCCAAAAGGAATATGGAAGAGTAGCCTGACTCATCATAGAACGAACCATATCAAGTAACGTTCTATTTCTCCTCTCGGACACACCATTCCATTGTGGTGTTCCTGGCGGAGTGAGCTGTGAGATAATCCCACACTCCTTTAGATAGTCAGTAAACTCTCGACTTAGGTATTCTCCACCTCGATCAGAACGAAGTGCCTTGATATTTCGGCCTAGCTGATTCTGTACTTCATTTTTGAACTCTTTGAACTTGTCAAAAGATTCACTCTTATGTCTCATAAGATAGACATAACCATACCTACTGAAATCAGAAGTAAAGGTAATGAAGTACTGATAGCCACCTCTGGCATGTTTACTAAATGGCCCACACACATCACTGTGTATAAGGTCAAGTAAACCTGAAGCCCTTTGACCTTTGTTAGGAAAAGGAGACTTCGTCATTTTACCCATTAAACAAGCTTTGCATGTATCAATCTCCTCATAGGAGAATGATCCCAGCAGTCCATGATCATGCAACCGCTTAATGCGCTTCTTGTTAATATGGCCTAAACGACTATGCCATAACAAGGTGCTGTCTTCAGCATACTTGGCTTTCTTAATATCAACACTTTGTATAGAACTTTCCATGTCCAACATGTATAACCCATTGTTAATTGAACCAGTTGCATAAACAATATTATCTAAAGATAAAACACACTTTGAAATATTGCATTCAAAGGCAAATCCTTTCCTGACAAGAGCAGGAATAGAGACAATATTTTTAGTAATACTGGGAACAAAGTAACAACTGTTTAGTTCTAATACAATGCCAGATGGTAATGAGATGAAATAGTCTCCTACAGCAACAGCAGCAACCCATGCCCCGTTTCCAACGGGTAGGTCCACCTCATGCTGTCCCACCTGCCTTCTTCTCTTGAGTTCCTGTACATTTGAACAAATGTGAACTCCACATGCAGTGTCCAACACCCATGAAATAGAAGAAGATGATATCATGACCTCAGTCACAAATATACCTGAGCCAGAAGCGATGCTTCCCCTCTTATCTCCTTGGAGCGCTTTACAGTCCTTTTTTCAGTGACCCACTGGCCACAGTGGAAACACCTGTTGTCCTTCGCCCGCTTCACCTTTTGTTTCAGAGCCTTACTGTAGTTCTTGACAGGGGCCTTGCCCTTCTTCCCCTTCTTCTTGTTCCTCGAAGGAACCATCAAGACAGAGGTTGAAGGCTTTCCCTTCAGAGTTTCCTCAGTAGTCAAGAGCATATTGAGCAGCTCTGCCGGAGTACAATCGATCTTGTTCATATTAAAATTAATAATGAACGCATCGAAAGAGGGCGGGAGAGACTGCAGAATTATGTCTACAGCAAGCTCCTGGTTGATGGTATGCCCCAGTTTCTCTAGAGCCTCCTTGTGCCCAATCATCTTGAGCACGTGAGCTCCCACTGGGCTCCCTTCAGCCAGTTTGCTCTGAAAGAAAAGCTTGGTCAGATTATAGCGTTCTGTCCTCGCCTGTGCAGCATACAGCATCTTGAGGTTCGCTATAATCTCTATAGCCGACATATCCTCATGCTGACGCTGCAGCGGTGGCATCATAGACGCTAGCATCAGGCAAGCGACATCAATGCTATCATTGACATGCTTTTCATAGGCTTCGCGAACCGCCCTTGCGGCGTTCGCAGCGGGTTGAGGCGGCACAGCCGTCTCGAGGACATACAGTTTCCTCTTAGCCTTAAGAATGATCTTAAGGTGTCCGAACCAGTCTGAGAAGTTTGGCCCAGCAAACTTCTCCCTTTCCAGTAGGGATCGCACATTGAAGCTCATGGTGTTCGTTGCTGCAGGAATCTACAACAATGCAAGAACAGCAAGGTTAGTATCAATGTTTAGAATCAATCCAGGACTTAAGAAAGATTCTTTTTCTCACTATTTTATCTGGCTGAAAAATCCAGCAAAACAGCCCGAAAGAGTAGAACTCTTTTAGTGAGATGGGATCCAGATTTCATACTTGGTCTCCGCGTCCCGCTCAGGCGAGATAAGATGCACAGAGAGTACAAGCACTAATCTCTGGTAGGCTGTCCCAGCCAATCGCCAACCCGTGCGATTCCCCTTCATCTAGGCAATCCAGCAGACTATGCCAACTGAGTTGGTACAACACAGTCTCTGACCCCACAGATGGCTGCCTCCATGTGCTACCATATGCGCCACATATGTAGCCTACATGGTCAAGCTGACCCGACCTACTCCCTGGACCACCACGTGCTATGCTGAGCAACGAGAAGGGATAAATCCCTACTCTGTAACACGCAGGTGTAATCCCGCACCGTCTGAAGATAGATGGACGTGCCCACTGAGTGGGTAAAACACGGCTCCAACGATAGTCAGAACAGTGAGGTTTCGGGTCAGAAGGCTTACGAGCTTGATATGTTAGCGTTTGGATTTTAACTGTCTTTTATCTTCATACCTATCATGTAAGTCCTATGGTGATAGCAGAAGATAAACTCATGCAATTCTAATTATAAAAGCAATAAATAGAAAGCATGCTGATCTTATGTGGTAAAAGCCCATAGCCTAAGTAAGACCTTAATTTTACTTAAGTCTTCACTTTCTTTTCATGGGTCTTTTATCTCATCAGGTCCATCCCAGGGCCCTTGCGCCAAGTTCAGCTCAGGTGCGCCCACCAGCTGAATGCGCCTCTTTAATGTGTGCTTTTGTGCTCTTGTCTAATCAAATACATTTTGATCTATCTAGACAAGGTTGACTCGCAGGTCAAATATACAATAAATTAATTAAAAAGTGATTCGCATATCACAATAAAAATTAATTTACAAGTTTAAGTCCAGGCACGCAGGCCCCAGCACAGCACACATTTAACATGGGCAGCCCACATAAGAATAAATAAACAAGCATCATGGCATCATTCAATCAACATGTGATCCATTACAAAGAAAATAAAATTTTGAAAACCCCATTGGCATCAATTTTAATTTTCTTATGAGCCCTACTACCTTACAATGGTCCATTAATAGGGATCCACTCATCCAGCTAGTCAGATCCTTTGCCCTTGCATGCACCAAGTCCTAACTGACTCGAGTTGACCTAATGGTCAACCATGCATGCTACAAGGGCTGAACAACCCTCATGAGTTTTGGAAAGCGGGTGTGACCCCGGGCCTAACTCATGTGTGTTCATTAGTCGTCTCAACCAGACCTCGCTACACGCCCTTGATGTAGTCAACCTATAGCCACCTCGTGCTTGCGCACAGGTGCTATCAGGTCAACCCATCTAGGCTGTCAGATGGTCTGATCAGACTAGTTGGATCTTCCCTAGAGGATGCCTTCAACCCTACTAACCCGTCTAAGGGATTATAGCAGGCGCCACTTAGATCTATGGTGATAGGCGCGCAAGATGTAAGGTTTTTCTTTGAAAAACAACTACAACAAGCGCAAACAAGTAACATGCGCCACTTTGATAAACAAGATACATCAAATATCTAGCATGTCATTCTTTGCATGTTGATAAACCAAAGATCTAGGCATAAGCGCAAACTTCTCCAAGCAATGATACAAGCGCAAACAAACTTATGTGCACACAACATCATGTAAGCGCAAGAAAACAAAGCATGAAGTGAGCGCAATATGGCATCATGAATGGATCACAACCTCAGCAAAGCAATCATATAGATGATACTGAAAAACCCTATGCTCTGATACCAATTGTAGGTCCCCTTCAAGGGGGAGCGCAAACCCTAAGCATGCACAAATCTCAATTGCATGGGCGGAATTAGGGTTTCCATAGATCGCATGTTGTATATCTATAAGATTAACTTTGTTTGCTTATAAAGATCAAGAGAAGATCTCTTACCATAGCCATGATAAAGGGTGGCGACTTGGAAGCAAGAGGGCAAGTAAGCACTCCTCCAAAGATAACGCACACTAGATGAGAGATGGCTACCCTTTCGGATGTTCCTTGTGCTAGCAAGGGATCTCCAAAACTTCCTTGTCGTGTGTAGATGAAGCGAGGTTGTAACGCCCCTCGATACTTAACCCCGAAGTTCATGCGGAAATCATACGAGGAACGTCACGAGAAATAAAACCGAACGCCAAGATCATACTACTAACGGAGCTAGGGAATAAAAGATCTGAAAATTTATACAAAAATCCGGCAGCATGTATGCGTACATACAAGGTCGGGAAAATTCCCATACATGTACATGCTGTACTGATTCATAACAACAAGTAAATTTCAACTTATATAATACTAAACATAACCGAATCAGTTCACAACTCCGTACTATACATATACGGAGACAAAATCTCATATCACAGTAGACTGAACATAAAATCCCATCAAAACGACGAAAATACCACAACCGAAATCTTATAACAAAATGGGCCTAAGCCCTCACATGTAACCAGAATATAGTATCCATCATCCAAAACAAAGTATAACTAATACAGGCACGCAGGCCCCAGATAACGGAGTCACGATACAAGTATTCAAATACAACCGAAATCTTTTACAAGGTCCATATCACAAAGCCCAAAGCTTCGTCAAGCCACTCATATCTCAAGGTGCATAACGCTGTATCAATCACGGTCTCTCACCTGTAGATATTAGAGGGGGTGAGCTAACAGCTCCGCAAGTGAGAACCCTATGAAACCCCTCCATTAATACATTCAAAAGTAGCATGTAAGGTTTTTCAAAACATTTACCAAGTGCAATTATCAAATATCAAAATCAAATACGAATAAGAACACAAACTTACAAAACAATCCACATGGCGAAATCAAATCATAATACAACGAAACCAAAATAGAAACTCACATATCACATGGCAAAGCAGAGCACACAAGTAGACGCACATCCAATCCTAACATGTCCAAATCCAGAACAGAACGAAACGACCACAAAGGTCCGACCCTTCCCTCGTCAGGGCTCAGAGAATGCATGCATGCCAAACAGTAGGGGAGGAATCAGGAGGTGGCCCCCGTCTAGCTAAGACGTGGCACGCTGATCTCCATCTACCCACTCAGACAATGTGGTAAATCAAGAGGTGGCCCCCGCCAAGTCACGGCGTGGCACTTTGTTTCCCCACATTGGTCACACAGCAGTCAGAGAGTTCAAGAGGTGGCCCTCGCTTACCAGTAGCGTGGCACTTTGTCTCTCTTATGCTAAACTAATCACATCTGTGAAGGAAGATCAAGTGGTGGCCCCCGCCTGACCAAGGCGTGACACTTTGCCTCACTTCACAACATCTCCAGGGTCACACATAATGGACATGACTTATGCCACACACTTATAGCAAAAGACTAACACCCGGATATCATTCACCACTCGAAATTAATTAAACAGCATAAATGTCTTAGACAGGGTAGTCCTTAAGTTTCATGCAATCAGGTTAGGAAGATACCATGCTAAGTTCTCAACAAATGTTTCCATACAGGTATAATGTGTTAATCCTAGATTTCATGCAATTAGATTGTAACATCTATATTCTAGGTTATCAAACAGAATTTACAAACATTGCACACATTACCATCACTTAATTTCAAGAGAACGATTACACTTGTAACTATGCATAGAAAATTCCTAAAATTAGGCAAAAATCATATTTAAGCACCATATAAACTCAATTACATGAATAACAGCTTTGCCCCAAAAGTTAACTGAACATTGACCAAAATACCCCTAGGGTAAATTTCGGCCAGCATGAATTAAGGCTCCAAAAATAGCATAAAATTCATGATAAATTCCCTCATACTTCTAATTTCATGAATCCTAAGTTTTCCCCAAAAGTTAGCATGAAATTTCATCAATTTAGGGCATGGGCGCATGTCATACTCTAGGGTTTTTCATGAATACATCATACAATCAAATTGAAGCTCAAGATCATGATCACTCATCCTCATAAGACATCTAATCAAGTAAAGAACGAAAAGCCCTATGATTAGAGCCCCTAAATCTGATTTTCGAAACTTCAAATGGGTGATCACGGTTTCATGGTAAGCTACTCGTTTTTCCATCACAAAGCAAGGAAACATGTCAAGGGAAAGATCATATAATCGGATTACAAGTAACATAGGATTTCCACTCGCCTTGAGGATGATTTGCAAGCAAATCGTGAGCAAAGAGGCTTGTTTGAAGCTCCCACACGTCGCCGCTGTCCACCACGCCGGAAAACCAAGCGCCGCCGCCGGAACCTCGCCGGAAAGGAGCTGGACGAAAGGGGAAGGCGCGGCTGCAAATCGTCCACGAGAGTCCACGAGAGGGAGAGGAAAAATCGTAAGGGTCGGCTAGGGTTAGGATGAAAATCGGAAACAACTTAAGTGATGCCAAGTCACTTAAGTGAAATCTGCATTTAATCTGTATACTCACATAATAAGGGGGCGCCCACATACCTAACACAAAGACTGGGCTGGAACTCTGGTAGCCAGGCCAACATACACAGGAGAGGTCTCAGGTTCAAGACTCCTCCACAGCAACTTATTTTTGCCCTGCAGGAGAATAATTTTCCCCTTAGCCAAAAATCCCACCAACAAGGTTAATAAATACCTGATTATAGATAATTAAAATGAGTCACATACCGAGGTTTAATACATCAAAATTCTCGGGTTTTACATCCTCTCCTCCTTAAAAGGCTTTAGTCCTCTAAAGCAAATCGGGAGCAGATTCAAATAAATGTGGGTAATCCTTTCTCATATCGGTTTCCAACTCCCAAGTAGCTTCTTCCACGGACTGATTTCCCCAAATAACTTTCACTAGAGGTATCACCTTGCTTCGAAGGACTTTCTCTTTTCTATCCACAATCTTAAGTGGCCTTTCAACATAAGTCAGATTTTCATCAATTTGCAAAGGTGTGGAATCCAAGATATGTGACGGGTCATGACAATACTTCCTAAGCACGGATACGTGAAACACGCTGTGTAGATGCTCCAAGGATGGCGGTAAGGCTAATCGGTAAGCAACCGGTCCAACCCTCTCGATGATATCAAACGGACCCACATATCTAGGGCTTAATTTCCCTTTCTTTCCGAATCGCATCACACCTTTTGTAGGAGAAACCTTAACAAATACATGTTCTCCCACCATGAATTCCAGAGGTCTCCTTCTCACATCAGCGTAGCTTTTCTGCCTATCCTGTGCAGCCTTTAGCTTTTCTTGAATAATCTTTACTTTATCTGTGGCTTCCTGCACAGCATCAGACTGGAGCAAGGTTCTATCACCTACCTCCTCCCAACTCAAGGGAGTTCTGCATCTTCTTCCGTACAATGCCTCGTACGGGGCCATCTGGATACTAGAGTGGTAACTATTGTTGTAAGTAAACTCAATCAGGGCTAAGTCTCTGTCCCACTCACCATGCCAATCAATGATATAAGATCTCAACAAGTCCTCCAATGTCTGTATGGTCCTCTCAGTCTGCCCATCAGACTGCGGGTGATATGCCGTGCTAAAACTGAGCTTGGTGCCCAAATCTTCCTGAAGCTTCTTCCAAAACCGAGATAAGAACCTGGAATCGCGGTCAGATACAATATCTACCGGAACACCATGCAATCTCACAATCTCGTCAATGTACAACCTGGCAAGCCTCTCCAAAGGATAAGTCATCCTGATAGGCAAAAAGTGGGCGGACTTAGTGAGTCTGTCCACGATAACCCAAATAGCATCGTGCCCATTTCTGGTCCGGGGTAATCCACAGACAAAGTCCATGCTGATATTTTCCCACTTCCACAGAGGAATCTGAAGTGGTTGGAGGGATCCACCCGGTCTCTGATGCTCGGCTTTAACCGTCTGGCATGTCAAACATCTAGCCACAAACTGCGCCACGTCATTCTTCATCCCTTGCCACCAGAAACTTTTCTTCAGGTCCTGATACATTCTGGTACTACCAGGGTGAATAGAATACTTAGAACTGTGGCCTTCAGCTAAAATCTCTTGTCTCAACTTAGGGTCCTCAGGGACACAGACCCTTCCATGGAACCTAAGCAAACCATCTGTGGATAAGCTGAAATCCTCAATCAATCCCATCTCCAGTTTTTCTTTCCATTTCAAAATTTCAGGATCAACCAACTGTGCTTTGCTCAACTTTTGCAAAATGTCAGACTCCACTCTAAGTGCAGCAACAAAACACTTACTACCACGAGGTGTCACATCCAATCGAAGTCTACTGAACTCCTCAAGCAAGCGCCACTCCTGCACAAGAAGTGCAGCCATAGAAGTCACAGGCCGCCTGCTCAATGCGTCTGCAACCACATTTGCCTTACCCTCCTGGTAGTGAATAGTAAAATCATAATCTTTGATCAGTTCCATCCACCGCCGCTGCCGCATGTTGAGTTCTTTCTGGGTAAATATGTATTTGAGGCTCTGATGGTCGGTGTATAAATCAAACGTCTGACCCAGCAGATAATGACGCCAAATCTTCAATGCAAACACCACTGCAGCCAACTCCAAGTCATGGGTAGGGTAGTTGGACTCGTATTCTTTTAACTGCCTGGAAGCATAGGCAACCACCTTACCATGCTGCATGAGTACACAGCCCAAACCTTTGCCAGAGGCATCCGTGTACACAGTGAAACCTTCACCGCCACTAGGTATAGTGAGAATCGGTGCACTAGTCAAACGCTTCTTCAGCTCGAGGAAACTTTCCTCGCACTTGGCATCCCAGATGAAATCAGCATTCTTCCTGGTCAACTTTGTTAAAGGGCCCGCCAGCTTGGAAAACCCTTCAACAAATCTGCGGTAGTAACCTGCTAAGCCCAAGAAACTTCGAATCTCAAATGTATTTGTTGGTCTTCCCCAGCTAATAATAGCCTCTACCTTAGCTGGATCCACAGACACACCCTGTCCGGATATCACATGTCCCAAAAAGTTAATCTTCTCCAACCAGAACTCGCATTTACTGGCCTTGGCATACAACCTTTTACTTCTCAGAATTTCCATCACCTTGCGTAAGTCCTGTGCGTGATCTTGAGCACTCCGCGAGTAAACCAAAATGTCATCGATAAATACAACCACGCATTTATCCAGGAGATGGTGAAACACCCTATTCATAAGATCCATAAAGACAGCAGGGGCATTCGTTAGTCCAAAAGGCATAACTAAAAATTCATAATGCCCATACCTTGTCCTGAATGCTGTCTTAACTACATCCTCCTCTCTGACCTTCAGCTGATAATACCCCGACCTTAAGTCAATCTTGGAGAAGACAGTAGCGCCTTGTAACTGATCGAAGAGATCATCAATACGGGGCAGAGGGTACTTGTTCTTAATTGTTACCTGGTTCAGCTGACGGTAATCGATGCACATTCTCAGTGATCCGTCCTTCTTCTTTACAAACAACACCGGCGCTCCCCAAGGAGACGCGCTAGGCCTGATGTACCCTTTTTCTAGCAATTCTTCCAGCTGTTTCTTTAACTCAGCCAATTCGGAGGTGGCCATGCGGTACGGGGCTTTAGAGATTGGGGCAGTGCCAGGTATTAAGTCAATATTGAATTCCACTTCCCGGTCAGGTGGTAACCCAGATAACTCATCAGAAAATACATCTGGGAATTCATTCACTACAGGTGTATAAGCCAAATCAGATACAGGTTCATCCTGAACCTTTACATGTGCCAAGTAGCCTTTACAGCCGCCAGCCAATAACTTTTGAGCATGCAGAAAAGAGATCACATGTAACCCCTGATCTGCAATCAAACCTTTGATATGCAATTGATGACCATCACTCAAATTCAGAGTCACCAACTTTTCAAAACAATCTAGGGTGGCATGGTAAGAGGACAACCAGTCCATCCCTAATATCACATCATAGCCAAGCATGTCAAGCAATATCAAATCAACAAACAAGTCATATTCCTCTATCCTAAGCATGCAATCAGGATAAAGCACATCTGTTACCAGGGAATCACCCATAGGGGTGCAGACAGATATAGCACAATCAAGAGTCTCAGGTGCCACAGGCAAATAACGAACAAAATGAACTGATACGAAAGAGAGATTGGCACCAGGATCAAATAAAACACGTGCTAACTGATCGAAAACAAAAAGAGTACCTTCCACAACTGACTTGGAAGCCCTGGTATCCTTCTCAGCAATAGCATATACTCGAGTCTGCACTGTGGGCTTATCAGCACCCTGAGATGAAGACTTCAGCTGTGGGCAGTCTTTGATACGGTGTCCGGCCTTACCACACTTGAAACAAGCCCCTGACTTCTTATAGCAGTCCTTGATCTCGTGACCACTGCTTCCACAATGATAGCACTTTCTGCCTTCCACGGTATCACCTCGGGCAGATTTAAAATTCTTCTGATAGGGAGGATGCCTACCTTTCTTATCCTTGTGCTTATATTGTTTCCTTTCATGACTCTGGGGAACTGGAGCGGCAGTCTCCACAACAGGGGTTGGGGCAATCACCACTGCCTGCTCAGAAATTGACCTCTCCACTGTGAGAGCCCTCTCTAAAACCTCAGCATAGGTCTCTAGATGCAGTGCCACAATCCGATCTCTGATATCTTTTCTCAAACCCCTCTGAAACTTCCTGGCCCTTAGTTCCTCAGTGCTGACCAAATGGGGAGCATACTTGGACAACTGGGTGAACATGATATCATATTGAGCCACAGAAAGGTCACCCTGCACCAGGTGGATAAACTCCACCTCCTTCTCTTCATTCATGCTAGGTGGAAAGTACTTGTCATTAAATTTCCTCATGAAGTAAACCCAGTCTACATTATCCCCTTTTTCAGTAGCTAGCCTCTCAACTCCTTTCCACCATATCTCAGCATTCCCCTTCAGCATATATACTGACAGGCACAGTTTATCCTCTTCGCTACATCGCATCACCGCAAAAATCTTATCTAAGTCAGCAAGCCAGTCCTCAGCTGCTCTAGGCCCTGGGCTCCCATAAAAAGCTGGAGGGTTCATACGCTGAAATTCCTTCACCAGTTGAGCATACTTCTTATGCCCATTCTCCTGAGAACTCCCCACATTCTCCTTCTCAGCCGACTGTGGCTGGGAATGAGACTGGGACTGCATCTGCTGCTGCATTTGCTGGTGAAATTCTTGTTGCTGATCGCGGTTCCGCTGCAGGAGTTGCTGCTGAAACTCCTGATGCTGCTCACGCTGCTCTCTCATCATCTGTTGCTGTTCTTGCATAACCTGAGCCTGCTGCTGAATGAGGGCACCCTGTTGTTGTATCATACCACTCATAGACTCCAAAGCCCTCATAAAGCCAGCCATCTGATCATCAGCATTACCCTTGGGTCGCACCATTCTTACCTAGCAAAAACACCTTGCAAGTCAAGACAAACAATAATTTCCTTACCTTACTAGCAACCAATTCCTTACTTGGTTTATTTCTATGCAATACACAAACAATGTTTTACTACCCAGACCTAATATTCGCTAGAAACTCCCTCTGATACCATATGTAACGCCCCTCGATACTTAACCCCGAAGTTCATGCGGAAATCATACGAGGAACGTCACGAGAAATAAAACCGAACGCCAAGATCATACTACTAACGGAGCTAGGGAATAAAAGATCTGAAAATTTATACAAAAATCCGGCAGCATGTATGCGTACATACAAGGTCGGGAAAATTCCCATACATGTACATGCTGTACTGATTCATAACAACAAGTAAATTTCAACTTATATAATACTAAACATAACCGAATCAGTTCACAACTCCGTACTATACATATACGGAGACAAAATCTCATATCACAGTAGACTGAACATAAAATCCCATCAAAACGACGAAAATACCACAACCGAAATCTTATAACAAAATGGGCCTAAGCCCTCACATGTAACCAGAATATAGTATCCATCATCCAAAACAAAGTATAACTAATACAGGCACGCAGGCCCCAGATAACGGAGTCACGATACAAGTATTCAAATACAACCGAAATCTTTTACAAGGTCCATATCACAAAGCCCAAAGCTTCGTCAAGCCACTCATATCTCAAGGTGCATAACGCTGTATCAATCACGGTCTCTCACCTGTAGATATTAGAGGGGGTGAGCTAACAGCTCCGCAAGTGAGAACCCTATGAAACCCCTCCATTAATACATTCAAAAGTAGCATGTAAGGTTTTTCAAAACATTTACCAAGTGCAATTATCAAATATCAAAATCAAATACGAATAAGAACACAAACTTACAAAACAATCCACATGGCGAAATCAAATCATAATACAACGAAACCAAAATAGAAACTCACATATCACATGGCAAAGCAGAGCACACAAGTAGACGCACATCCAATCCTAACATGTCCAAATCCAGAACAGAACGAAACGACCACAAAGGTCCGACCCTTCCCTCGTCAGGGCTCAGAGAATGCATGCATGCCAAACAGTAGGGGAGGAATCAGGAGGTGGCCCCCGTCTAGCTAAGACGTGGCACGCTGATCTCCATCTACCCACTCAGACAATGTGGTAAATCAAGAGGTGGCCCCCGCCAAGTCACGGCGTGGCACTTTGTTTCCCCACATTGGTCACACAGCAGTCAGAGAGTTCAAGAGGTGGCCCTCGCTTACCAGTAGCGTGGCACTTTGTCTCTCTTATGCTAAACTAATCACATCTGTGAAGGAAGATCAAGTGGTGGCCCCCGCCTGACCAAGGCGTGACACTTTGCCTCACTTCACAACATCTCCAGGGTCACACATAATGGACATGACTTATGCCACACACTTATAGCAAAAGACTAACACCCGGATATCATTCACCACTCGAAATTAATTAAACAGCATAAATGTCTTAGACAGGGTAGTCCTTAAGTTTCATGCAATCAGGTTAGGAAGATACCATGCTAAGTTCTCAACAAATGTTTCCATACAGGTATAATGTGTTAATCCTAGATTTCATGCAATTAGATTGTAACATCTATATTCTAGGTTATCAAACAGAATTTACAAACATTGCACACATTACCATCACTTAATTTCAAGAGAACGATTACACTTGTAACTATGCATAGAAAATTCCTAAAATTAGGCAAAAATCATATTTAAGCACCATATAAACTCAATTACATGAATAACAGCTTTGCCCCAAAAGTTAACTGAACATTGACCAAAATACCCCTAGGGTAAATTTCGGCCAGCATGAATTAAGGCTCCAAAAATAGCATAAAATTCATGATAAATTCCCTCATACTTCTAATTTCATGAATCCTAAGTTTTCCCCAAAAGTTAGCATGAAATTTCATCAATTTAGGGCATGGGCGCATGTCATACTCTAGGGTTTTTCATGAATACATCATACAATCAAATTGAAGCTCAAGATCATGATCACTCATCCTCATAAGACATCTAATCAAGTAAAGAACGAAAAGCCCTATGATTAGAGCCCCTAAATCTGATTTTCGAAACTTCAAATGGGTGATCACGGTTTCATGGTAAGCTACTCGTTTTTCCATCACAAAGCAAGGAAACATGTCAAGGGAAAGATCATATAATCGGATTACAAGTAACATAGGATTTCCACTCGCCTTGAGGATGATTTGCAAGCAAATCGTGAGCAAAGAGGCTTGTTTGAAGCTCCCACACGTCGCCGCTGTCCACCACGCCGGAAAACCAAGCGCCGCCGCCGGAACCTCGCCGGAAAGGAGCTGGACGAAAGGGGAAGGCGCGGCTGCAAATCGTCCACGAGAGTCCACGAGAGGGAGAGGAAAAATCGTAAGGGTCGGCTAGGGTTAGGATGAAAATCGGAAACAACTTAAGTGATGCCAAGTCACTTAAGTGAAATCTGCATTTAATCTGTATACTCACATAATAAGGGGGCGCCCACATACCTAACACAAAGACTGGGCTGGAACTCTGGTAGCCAGGCCAACATACACAGGAGAGGTCTCAGGTTCAAGACTCCTCCACAGCAACTTATTTTTGCCCTGCAGGAGAATAATTTTCCCCTTAGCCAAAAATCCCACCAACAAGGTTAATAAATACCTGATTATAGATAATTAAAATGAGTCACATACCGAGGTTTAATACATCAAAATTCTCGGGTTTTACAGAGGTGCTTGGCCGAGAGCTTCGTTGTACAAGAGTTCCCCTTTCTTTTTCTTTCTTGTCGAATGAAGATGACAAGAGAGTAATTGGGCAAATGGCGTTAAGGCTTTCATTCAAGTGATGGCGTTACACTTCCAAATATGGAAGGTTATGAAGCCATGCGACCACTTGAAGAAAAACCGCCCAAAATACCTTCAATCCTTGAACCATACGTTCACCCATGTGAACCGGTTCAAGCCAATTAGGTTCAACTCAATTCGGTTCAAAAAACCAAATCAAACCAGCCCAAGCCATGGTCTAGATCTCTTTGAACCAAATGGTTCAAGATCCAACCGTTCATCTCTGGATGCTCCTGATCTCTCCGATCTAGCATCCACACTCTCGATCGAAGCTTACCGATCTCAAGCCCTAATCAATCAAACATGATCAGACCAGATCTCACTTACAATCAGAGTCTAAACTCCTTTAAACTGAATCCAAACAATTCAGTCCACACGATCTGACTTGAGTAAGCTATGTCATCAAATTGTGCGACCCTAAGGGTTTCCTTTAAATGTCGGTAACGACAACTTACGTTATCACGATCAGTGAGGGGTATCTAGCAACACATCACTGTCTCCCGATATAAAGGAAAGAGTCTTCCAAGACTATACCCAAATCACAGCACAAGTGTGAATCCATTTCACGAGGCATACATGTTTCCTTTGCCACTGGATGTTCTTATTGGACAAGCATGTCAAGCCTGTAACTCCAATACGATGAGCATGATTAGATCAGATGAACATAGTCATCTGGGTATGGCCAAACACTTTCTCAATCATCTCATATAGGGGGGCCTTAGAACATCACACTCCTTAAACAAGGAGACGGCAATCCTTTATCTATCACTAGTGTCCTAACCTGACTCATGATCATTATCCAAGATAGTCTATAACCATTATATTTCAAATGATATTGAACTACCTCAAAACAATGACATTCATCATTTAGAAACACAAGTGATCTCAAGTCAAAGGACATGTGCCACTTGTAGCATACAAGGATTATTCACATTGTGACAAGCAATTGAATATCCTAGTAGGGTCTGTCCAGTACAACCAATGTACCCATGAGTCTACATCTTATTCCATGCTCGAAGCATCCTATAAGATTAGAACACATATTAGTCTTAACCATATCAAGGCTGTCTCATGTTCACCAAGATATATCGACTAAGGACATTACTGCATGTCAACCTAGCTGAACAGCTTTGAGACATTATTCAGTAGTACACTTATTACAGCAGACAAGGAAACAACCTGAATAACAACCATTGCCTTTATAAACTTAAGAGTTTATACAATGATACTATTACAATCCCAAGGCCTCAAACATTAGCCTTAAGGGCATACCCCAACACTCAAAACAATGACAATCATCATTTAGAAACACAAGTGATCTCAAGTCAGAGGACATGTGCCACTTGTTGCAAACAAGGATTATTCACATTGTGACAAGCAATTGAATATCCTAGTAGGGTCTGTCCAGTACATCCAATGTACCCATGTGTCTACATCTTATTCCATGCTCGAAGCATCCTATAAGATTAGAACACATATTAGTCTCAATCATATCAAGGCTGTCTCGTGTTCACCAAGATATCTCGACTAAGGACATTAGCATGTCAGCCTAGCTGAACAGCTTTGAGACATTATTCAGAAGTACATTTATTGCTGCAGACAATGTAACAAACTGAATAACAACCGTTGCCTTTATAAACATAAGAGTTTATATACATGATACTCATAGAATCCCTAGGCCTCAAACATTAGCCTTAAGGGCATACCCCAACAGGGAGTACTTCCCACTCCGTGCAACCAAGGGGACTGCTTATTGGTGGCCTCTTCTTGGTGATTGGCGCAAGCAAGCTTGAAGACTCCAAGGCAAGGATCTCACCTTCGAGGCTAGCACCAAGCGTGAAGGTTGAGAGGACTCGAGGAGCCCATGCGTGCATGATTGCAGAGTACGTTTCTGTGTGAGTCTTAATCATCGGCGATTGCGCCAAGAATTGCTAAAAGTACTAGTCTTCACATTCGTCGGTTTCTCACTCGTTTGTTCATCTTGGCACTCTGGAAATTCTAATTCGGGCCTATGCTTCCACTATTCATAAATTTTAAATTGGCCCATCCTAGAGATGGCGCAAGCAAAGGGATACCATTGGCGTGGATCTTCCTCCCTAAGGCCAGCACCAGGCATGGATGGAAGAGATCCTGGGGAGCCCGTGTGTGCATGATTATAGAGGGCACTCCCTTGCGCATCTCAACTTCATCGTCGACCACCCCTAGGATTTGCGAAACAAGTGTCTACTCTAACACATCCGTTGGATCACTTGTTAGGACAATCCTACATAGCATGAGAAATCTATTTCGAGCAATGCTTCCACATTTAATTAAATTTTAAAAATTGCTAGGGGATTACCAACAACCTATGCATTGGCCTAATGTTTATGTATCATATGCATGTTGACCTTACCTTATGTGTCATGTTCAAAATTTCAATCTAACTAAGATCTTAGGTTTATTCTTAATCATAAGCCTTAAATTTTAAAACATATTCCTAAGTTTAGGTTATCCCTAAACCTTGAACTATAGCTCTGGTACCAAATTTGTCACACCCTACAAAGACAATTAAAGTATAACAACACACAAGATACCAAAACATATGACATAACAAAATAAGTATATTTATTACAACAATCAATTTGCTTTACATTAATTTTCATAAGAGTATACAAAATAAAATTTACATTAGAACAGGCCTTATCTTATACATCAATACTTTCAAATACATAACTTATCAATTATCTAGACATCCCACATTGAAGATCTTCTTCACCTTAAGTTGTCTGTCCAAGTCCAAACTAATATCTAGAAAATATTAGCAAATATCTCATAGGTTAGAAACAATGCTAAGTAAGCATCGCCGATGATTAAGACTCACACAGAAACGTACTCTGCAATCATGCACGCATGGGCTCCTCGAGTCCTCTCAACCTTCACGCTTGGTGCTAGCCTCGAAGGTGAGATCCTTGCCTTGGAGTCTTCAAGCTTGCTTGCGCCAATCACCAAGAAGAGGCCACCAATAAGCAGTCCCCTTGGTTGCACGGAGTGGGAAGTACTCCCACTTGCGCCAATGGTGATGAGGAAGATGAAGAAGCGCCAAGAGGAGGTAGAGAGCTCTTCCACTTGTGAATTATGATCTTCAACCTTGTTGTCCACCTTTTATAAGAGGAGCCACCACAAAAGGAAGAAGAAGGGCGAAGACTCTAATGAAGTAGCGGCTAGGTCTAGAGATATAAGGGCTAGGTGGCTAGGGCTTCTTCTACCTGATGTGATCCGAAAGGACACACTTTTAAATACAAGCAGGTAGACTCATTTCAGGTGTCGCAGCGAAAGGTATTGGCGCACAGGGCTATTGTTGCTCTCTGGCACGGCTCCAAAAACTAGTTGTCCATAACTTGTAGTGTCTGCAAGTGCACGGATACTCGAAGTAATAAAGTAAATATCGATCCCCAGAGAGACCTACGCTGTCAAGTACCGAATAATTGATTTCTTCCTATCTAGGCAATCGAAAAAGAGAAAGGCAAGCAGAGAGCGAAAACACGTGGGAGAATAATGTCATAGAGAAATTGGGACTAGGGTTTCATTCTCTAGGATTTCCATGACAAGATACATAAAGATGTTCATCAATCGAATTCTAACATGATAAAGACTCAATTTACTTCAAAAAGGGATTATCTCACTTTCTGCAGATAACCATGCAGAAATAAATATTCACTTTCGCGTAAGATTCATCCGAAGCTGAAGATAAGTAAATCATCAATCAAAGAACTCAAAGATCACTTTCGTGCATCCGAGTTCTAAGTTGATTGCCTCAAGTGGAATCTCGAGGATCACTTTTGTGCATCCGAGACTCAACACACGTTTACCTATGGTTCTCCAACGTTCCGATCCTCACTTTCGTGCAAGATCTCCACATTTGACACAATAACTCAATCCTAAGTTTATTAATATCATCATGGCAATTTAACTTACTAAAATAAAGAAATAAGAACTTAACCTAGTTTCCTACGGTGAGTTCCTATTAATCAATTTTAGGGTTCCAAGTTCTCAAGCAAATCACCTTTCGGTCCTTATTGCGAAAATTCTAAATCGTGATGACAAAAAGCAAACTAAGGAGAATCTTAGAGCAATAATCGCATAGGTAAAATTTTCAAAGTAGAATAATCATGATGAAAGTAAAAGATTATCTAGTCATTAAGAAAATCAAAGGGAATTACTCCCCATGTCCCAAAATAAGTTTAAGCTAGCATGGTGAAGGAATTACAAAATACCATAATTTCAGAAGATAAAAAATCAACAAGAAAGGAGTTTTAGGAAAATACAGCACAGCTGTGATATATTTCACAGCCGTAATTTGCAATGAAAGTGGTGAATAGTGGTGGCGCTTCTTCTTCCTTTGATTTCTCCTCAAATTGATATCCTTTCATTCTGAAACTTCTGGCACGTTGTCTCCTTCTCCAGGTGAAGCTTCAGTATGAAAATCACGGCCGGAGGTGCTTTGCATTGGTCGCGGCGGCAGAACCCTAAGCGGCGGCGTGTACCGTGATTTCTCCCTCGATAGTGGATACAATTTGGGGCTTTTGGTGTCTACGTGATCCTCTCATCGTAAGCTCCCTTCCTTCATCTTACGGCATCCAATTTAAAGCTCTGGATTACCCGCAATATTCTCCGCAAAAATCGGGCGTCGAGATTGACCTGGGAGTCGCGTTAAAAAACAGAAATACGACAGTATAATTGTTCACGGCACTGCCGTAAAATCGGCTGAACTCTCTGGTCGAAAACGTCTGGAAAATATGGCCCGTGAAATAGTTTACGGCAGTGCCGTAATTTCAGCAATGGTCTCTGTTCCGAAAGTCCTCCAAAATATGGCCGTGTAAAATCTTACAGCAGTGCCATATTTTTTGCACAATCTTCTGATCTGAAGTTTTCCCAAATTACAGCAGGTGCTCCAATATTACGGTAACGTAATATAGATTATGGCACTACCGTATTTTGGTGAGTTGCTTCATTTTGCATGAAATTTGTCATGTATCTTCTTCTTGATGATGAGAATTCTTCTATGTGTTTGATTTTGCTCGAAGACACCCTAAAATGATGCCTTTTAGCCTGAAAATCATGAAAAACTAAAATAGAAGTAGACTTTGCAATATTTGATGGATTCAACATAAAAACAAGTAAAAGATCCTCAATTTAGCATGAAAATGTATCTAAAATGATACAAAATATACTATATATTTTGGTGTCATCAAAATACATAAGGCTCAAAATTTGCTTGTCCTCAAGCAAAAATCAAAATTTGAAATCAAAATTTTGATTAAAAGAATAACCTTTTCATGCACAATAAATTTCTAGAATACAACCAATCGATGAAAAATTCTATCAACTGATTTACAAAACTTTAAATAAACATATCATTCTTAAAACTCAATCCTCTAGATCTACAACTTAATCAAATAAAACTTCGCAACCGTATAATAAATAGAATTTTCAATCTCAAGACTTCACCTAATTTCAGCTCAAATCCGTTATGCTTTTGTTTATAGGAAGTAGGTTTCTAAGATCTTTTTCCACATGTATTTTTTTTCTTTTTCATGTATTTTGTCATTTTTGCATAGATGGCATGTTCCCACATAGACACATACTTTTTAATTTTGACTTCAACTCTTTTCTTCGGTACCAATGTCAATTTTACACAGTGCCAAGTAGAGGAGTCTTTTTATCATTTTCTCTCATTATCTTTTTGTCATAGACTTCAACCCATGTCTTAGGTACCACTATTAATTTTACATAGTGCCAAGTAAGGGAGTCTCTCACTATTTTTATGGATCTTGGATTCTCATTTCCCAACAAAGAGCAAAATAGACTAAACATCTACTAGGTTGATCAATTGATTTCAATTCGCAAATCATACTAATATACTCATTTTATTCAAAAGAGAAGTTTCACCTTTAAATTTTATTCTACAAATAATACATCTACCTAAAATCTTATGCATAAATCAACATCATATTTCAATTGGCAAATATGTATTGAAGAAATAAATTTAACATGATAGGGTTATATCTTCAATCATGAATTTGAGTTCATGTATCATCAATCAAATCATCAAGAAAATACTTATCATCATCATCAACGAAAATCTTTCAACATAGAAGCAACAAGCAAAGTAAATCACACGCATCCAACAATCTCAAGAAAAATAATATCATCATTGCATGGTACAACCATATCGAAAAGTAAATCATCAGTGTAATCATTATTATTGTACAACCACATCGAAAATATAAGCATGTTAAGAATAGCAGTGGTGGTGGTCGTAAAGCATCATCCTTCCCTTCATCATATGAAACAACAATAAGATATAGAAAAATATAGCATAGCAAAGAAATAAAGGAAGATAATACTCACAAAGCATCTACTCATTGCCATCTGATCGTGTGGCCTCAGAGTCCCTTGCAACAGTCTCCATGGGATCATAGTATGGCGTTCCTCCTTGATCACCATGATATCCATAGTCTCTGTGATTTACATAACCAAAACGGTCATAAAGGAAGTTGCCCATGTGATGTGATCCGAAAGGACACACTTTTAAATACAAGCAGGTAGACTCGTTTCAGGTGTCGTGGCCAAAGGTATGGCGTACAGGGCTATTGTCACTCCCTGGCACGGCTCCAAAAACTTGTTGTCCCTAACTTGTAGTGTCCGCAAGTGCACGGATACTCGAAGTAATAAAGAAAATATCGATACCACAGAGAGACTTGCATTGTTAAGTACCGAATAATTGATTTTTCACTATCTAAGCGATTGAATAATAGCAAAGTAAGAATCGAAGACACGCTGAAAATTACTATCAGAGAGAAATTGGGACTAGGGTTTCATCCACTTTGATTTTCAATGATTAGATATATAAAGATGTTCATCAATCAAATTCTAATATGATAAAGGCATAATTTACCTAAAAAAGGGGTTATCTCACTCATGCAGATAACCATGCAAGAATAAATCTTCGCTTTTGCGCAAGATTCATCCCACACAATAGATAGGTAAACCATCAGACAAAGAACTCAAGGATCACTTTCGTGCATCCGAGACTCAACACACGTTCTACCTATGATTCTCCAACGTTCCGATCTTCACTTTCGTGCAAGATCTCCACGTTTGACACAATAACTCAATCCTAAGTTTATTAATATCATCATGGCCATTTAACTTACTAAAATAAAGAAATAAGAACTTAACCTAGTTTCCTACGGTGAGTTTCTATTGGTCAATTTTAGGGTTTCAAGTTCTCAAGCAAATCACCTTTCGGTCCTTATTACGAAAACTCTAAATCATGAGAACAAAAAGTAAACTAAGGAGAATCTTAAAGCAATAATCACATAGGTAAAATTATCAAAGAAAAATAATCATGATGAAAGTGAAAGATTATCTAGTCATTAAGAAAATCAAAGCGAATTACTCCCCCATATCCCAAAATAAGTTTAAGCTATCATGGTGAAGGGATTACAAAATGCCATAATTTCAGAAGATAAAAAATCAACAGAATAGAGGTTATAGGAAAATACAGCACGGCTGTGAAATATTTCACAGCTGTAATTTGCAATGAAAGTGGCGGCGCTTCTTCTTCCTTTGATTTCTCCTCAGTTTGATCTCCTCTCGTTCTGAAACTTCAAGCACGTTGTCTCCTTCTCCAGGCGAAGCTTCAGTATAAAAATCACGGCCGGAGGTGCTCTGGATTGATCACAGCGGCGGAACCCTAAGCGGCAGCGTGTACCGTGATTTCTCTCTCGACAGTGGATGCAATTTGGGGCTTTTGGTGTCTACATCCTCCTCTCGTCCTGAGCTCCTTTTCTTCTTCTTATAGCATCAAATTTAGAGCTCTGGATTGCCCGCAATAATCTCCACAAAAATCGGGCGTTGAAATTGATCTGGGATTCACGTTCAAAAATGGAAATACGACAGTGTAATAGTTCACGACACTGCCGTAAAATCTCTTGAGTCTCCTGTTCCAGAAGTGCTGGGAAATACGGTACCGTAATATGGTTCATGACACTGCCGTAAAATTGGCTTAACTCTTTGGTCAAGAACGTCTGGAAAATACGGCCCACGTCAAAGTTTACGGTAGTGCCGTAAAATCAATGAAACTTTTTGTTCTGAAGGCGCTGCAAAATACGGCCTGTAAAATGGTTTACGGCAGTGCCGTATTTTCGACAAAACCTTCTGTTCGGAATATCTCCAAATTACAGCAGTGGCTCGATATTACGGTATCGTGTGAAAATACGGTATCGTAATATAGTTTACGGCCCTCCCGTATTTTTGTTTGTTGCTCTGTTTTGCGTGAAATTTGTTGGGTGATTTCCTCTTGATGATGGTAACTCTTCCAGGTATTTGATTTTGCTTGAAAACATCTTAAAATAGTGGCTTTTTGCCTGAAAATCAAGAAAAACCAAAATAGAAGTAGACTTTGCAATATTTGTTGAATTTAGCATAAAAATAAGCTAAAGATCCTCAATTTAGCATGAAAAGATACCTAAAATGATACAAAATATACTATATATTTTGGTTTCATCAAAATACATAAGGCTCAAACTTTGCTTGTCCTCAAGCAAAAATCAAAATTTGAAATCAAGATTTGATTAGAAGAATAACCTTTTCATGCTGAATAAATTTCTAAAATACAACCAATTAATGAAAAATTTCATCAATTGTTTCACAAAACTTCAAACAAACATATCATCCATAGAATTCAATCTTCTAGATCCCTAACTCAATCAAATAAAACATTGCAACTTGTATAATAATAGAATTTTCAATCTCATGATTTCACCCAATATCAATTCAAATCTATCATGTTTTTGTTTACAGGAATTAAGTTTTCCAATATCTTTTTCCACACAAAATTTTTCTTTTCTTTTTTATGGATTTTGTTATTTTTGCATAGATGGAATGTACCCACATAGATACACACTTTTTATTTTTGACTTCAACTCTTATCTTCGGTACCACTATCAATTTTACATAGTGCCAAGTAGAGGAGTCTTATTATTATTATTATTATTTTTTATCTCTCATTATTTTTCATCCATAGACTTCAACCCATGTTTTAGGTACCACTATCAATTTTACATAGTGCCAAGTAGGGGAGTCTTTCACTATTTTTGTGGATCTTGGATTCTTATTTCCCAACAAATAGCAAAGCAGACTAAACATCTATTAGGTTGATCAATTGATATCAATTCACAAATCATACTCATATACTCATTTTATTCAAAAGAATAGGTTCACCTTAGATCTTATTCCTCAAATAATACATCTAACCAAAATTTGATGCATCAATAAATGTCAAATTTCAAAGATAGATATGCATTGAAGAAGTAAATCTAACATGATAGGGTTTTTCTCTAATCATGAATTTGAATCCATTCATCATCAATTAATCAATTCATCAACAATATAAAACAAAAATATACTCATCATTATCAAAACATCATCGATCATATCATCGAAGAAAAATATCATCATCACATGGTACAACCATATTGAAAAGTAGATCATTGAAAGAATAGCAGTGGTGGTGGTTGTAAAGCATCATTCTTCCCTTCATCATATGAAACGACAGTAGGATATAGAAAAATATAGCATAGCGAAGAAATAAAGGAAGGTAATACTCACAAAGCATCTTCTCATCTCTTGGTCGTTCTGATTTCTTTTGCGCTTTCAAGGGTAGAATGGACAGCATTAGAGTAGCCTCTTTCTCCTTTCTATCATCCCCTAAAATTTTTTTTTTGATGAAATACAGTACCGTAAAATATATTATGGTACTACCGAAAAAAAGACAGAACTCTCTGGTTGATTATGACAACAAAATACGGCACCGTATAATACCTTACGGTACTACCATAATTTCAGGGCAACTTTGTGGTCAAAAGTAGATTGGAAATATGGTACCGTAAAATACTTTATGGTGGTGCCGTAATTTGTACCAAATCACGTTTTTACCTATAAAATTAAAATAAAACTTAGTCCTAAGCAGAAAGTAAAATAAAAGAAAGAAAATGGAGGTTAGAAAGCTTGGGTTGCCTCCCAAGAAGCGCTAATTTAAAGGTCATTAGCTTGACCGTTTTGTGCACAGATTTGATCTTGGCTCATCCAGGTAAAAGCTCTCTCTTTCTTCAATCAGTTCTTCTTGATGGTATTGTTTCAATCTTTGGCCATTAACTTTAAATTCTCCTGTATCCTCACTCCATATATCTACAGCTCCGTAGGGGTAAGTTTTCTTCACCTGAAAAGGTCCAGACCAACGGGACTTGAGTTTACCGGGAAAAAGTCTTAATCTATAATTGAATAAAAGAACAAAGTCACCTGGTTGGAAATCTTTTCTAAAAATATGCTGATCATGCCATCTCTTAGTCCTCTCTTTGTAAATTCTTGCGTTTTCATAGGCTGAGAGTCCAATTTCATCCAACTCGTTCAATTGTAACCTCCGTTTTTCCCTTGCATTCTTTAAGTCAAAGTTTAATGCTTTGATTGCCCAGAATGCTTTATGCTCGAGTTCTACAGGTAGATGGCAAGATTTACCATAGATTAATTGAAAAGGGGACATCTCAATTGGTGTTTTGAAAGCTGTCCGGTATGCCCATAGTGCATCATCAAGTTTGAATGCCCAATCCTTCCTTGTTCGCGAGAGTGTCTTTTCCAAAATCCCTTTTATTTCCCTATTTGATATCTCAACTTGCCCACTTGTTTGAGGATGATAGGGTGTAGCTACTCTATGATTTACTCCATACTTTCTGAGTAAAGCTGAGAATTTGTGTTCTACGAAGTGTGAACCACCATCACTTATTACAACTCGTGGTGTCCCAAGTCTTGGAAAGATAATTTCCTTGAACAGTTTGACAACAACTTTGGAATCATTGGTTGGTGATGCAATAGCTTCAACCCATTTTGAAACATAATCCACTGCTACAAGAATATATCTGCTACCTCCGAAAGATGGGAAGGGTCCCATGAAGTCAATTCCCCAAACATCAAAAATTTCAACCTCAAGAATATTAGACAATGGCATTTCATGTCTTCTGTTAATGTTGCCTGTCCTTTGACATCTAACACAAGATAAGATGAAGTTTCTGTTGGGGTATGCCCTTAAGGCTAATGTTTGAGGCCTTGGGTTGTTATCAGTATCATGTATAAACTCTATGTTTATAAAGGCAATGGTTGTTATTCAGGTTGTTACATTATCTGCTGCCATATGTAAACTTCTGAATAATGTCTCAATGCTGTTCAGCTTGGCTGACATGCAGTATTGTCCTTAGTCGAGATATCTTGGTGAACATGAGACAGCCTTGATATGATTGAGACTAATATGTGTTCTAATATTATAGGATGCTTCGAGCATGGAATAAGATGTAGACTCATGGGTACATTGGATGTACTGGACAGACCCTACTTAGGATATTCGATTGCTTGTCACAATGTGAATAATCCTTATATGCAAACAAGTGGCATATTTCCTCTGACTTGAGATCACTTGTGTTTCTAAATGATGATTGGCATTGTTTTGAGGTAGTTCAATATCATTTGAAACATAATGGTTATAGACTATCTTGGATAATGAGCATGAGTCATGTTAGGGCACTAGTGATAGATATAGGATTGCCGTCTCCTTGTTGGAGTGTGATGTTCTATAGGGGCCCCCTGGATGAGATGATTGAGAAAGTGTATGGCCATACCCAGATGACTATGTTCATCTGATCTAACCACTCTCATCATATTGGAATTACAGGCTTGACACGCTTGTCCAATAAGAACATCCAGTGGCAAAGGAAACACATATGTCAAGTGACTTGGGTACACACTTATGCTGTGGTTTGGGTGTAGTCTTGGAAGACTCTTTCCTTTATATCGGGAGACAGTGATGTGTTGCTAGATACCCCTCACTGATCGTGATAACGTAAGTTATCGTTACCGACATTTAAAGGAAACCCTTAGGGTCGCACAATTTGATGATATGGCTTACTTATGTCAGATCGTGTGGACTGAATTGTTTTGGTTCAGTTTAAAGGAGTTTAAACTCTGATTGTAAGTGAGATCTGGTCTGATCATGTTTGATTGATTAGGGCTTGAGATCGGTAAGCTTCGACCGAGAGAATTGATGCTAGATCGGTGAGATCAAGAGCATCAAGAGATGAATGGTTAGATCTTGAACCTTATGGTTTAATTTGATCTAGACCAATGTTTGGTTTAATTTGGTCTTTGAACCAAATGTAATTGAACCGGCTCATCAAGTGAGCGCATGGTTCAAAGGGGAGAACATTGCGATTTGTTCACTAAGCGTGAACACTTGAACGTGTGAGGGTTTACTATTTTTTGAAGTCATGCTTTCCAAAATAGGTAGCACGCCTCACGTTCGAAGGATCGCCCCTACTCTCGCCCCTCTTTCTCTCTTGCTCTCGGGTGGTGAGACTTCACGCAAAGGAGAAGAGAACAAAACCAAGAGACATCTCTCGTCTCCTTCACGAAGGGAAACCTTGAAGCTTTGCTAGCACAAAGACGCCAAGGGAGTAGTCATTTCTCATCTTGTGTGCGTCACCTTTGGAGGAGAGCCGCTCGCCCTCTTCTTCCAAGTCGCCATCCAAAGCAATGGCAATGGTATGATCCCTTCTCGATCTATACAAATTGTTAAGTTGATCTATGTTCATACATGCGATCCTAGGAAACCCTAGATTCCGCCCATGCAAAAAGTTTTATATTTGCATGATTAGGGTTTCGCCCCCTTTAGGGAACTTTCAGTTTGTAGCATCTTTGAAAATTGTGGGCCAATAAAATTCTGATTGCAACACTTTAAAGGCAGTTTTCTCAGCACCGGCATGCCCACCATAAGAAGATCCATGGCATTGAAACAATATATTAGTAACCTCCTCCTCAGGTACACATCTCCTAAAAATACCATCTGCACACCTTCGAAATACATAAGGCTCATCCCAAAAATAGTGTTTCACTTCAGCCAAGAATCTCTTCTTTCTTTGATAACTCAAATCAGGGGGAAAAATATTGGCCACAAGGTAATTCACAATGTCAGCATACCAAGGGGCTCTGATTTGTTCGATGGTCAGCAGTTGTTCTTTAGGGAAGGAGTCATTAATTACATCATTTTCCTCGGTGTTTACCATAATCCTTGAGAGATGATCTGCAACAAAATTCTCTGATCCTTTTTTGTCTTTAATTTCCAAATCAAATTATTGTAAAAGCAGAATCCATCTGAGCAGACGTGGTTTAGTATCTTTCTTCTGCATTAAGTATCTTACAGCTGCATGGTCAATGTACACTACCACCTTTGAGTTAATTAAATATGACTTAAATTTATCAAAAGCAAATACTATGGCCAATAATTCCTTTTCAGTGGTAGTGTAATTCTTCTGTGTCTCATCCAAAGTTCTGCTGGCATTGTGAATAACATGAGGTTTCTTATCTTTTCTCTGTTCCAAGACTGCTCCTACTGCATAATCACTAGCATCACACATGAGCTCAAAGGGCAGGTTCCAATCCGGGGGCTAAATAATGGGTGCTGAAATCAAAGCTTTCTTCAATCCCTGAAAAGCAGATAAACAATTCTCATCAAAGGAAAATTTGACATCTTTACAAAGTAAATGTGTAAGAGGTCTAGCAAGTTTAGAGAAGTCCTTGATGAATCGCCGGTAGAACCCTGCATGCCCTCGGAAACTTCGGACTTCTTTCACTGTGGTAGGTGGCTCCAATTTGTCTACCACTTCAACTTTAGCTTTGTCCACTTCAATTCCTCTTTCTGAGATTAAGTGTCCCAAAACTATCCCTTGCTTGACCATGAAATGACATTTTTCCCAATTAAGCACAAGGTTAGTTTCTTCACACCACTATAAAACCCGAGATAAGTTAGCTAAACAAATATCAAAAGAGGAACCATATAATGAGAAATCATCCATGAATACATCCATAAAATCTTCAATAAAATCAGAAAAAATAGACATCATGCATCTCTGAAATGTAGCAAGAGCATTACACAAACCAAAAGGCATTCTCCTATATGCAAAATATCCATAGGGGCAAGTGAAGGTGGTTTTCTCTTGATCATCAGGATGTATAGGGATTTGAAAAAAACCAGAATATCCATCTAAAAAATAAAAGTGAGAGTGGTTTGCCAGTCTTTCAACCATTTGATCAATAAAAGGTAGAGGGAGGTGGTATTTCCTAGTAGCAGCATTCAGTTTTCTATAATCTTTACACATGCGCCAACTAGTAACAGTTCTAACAGGAATTAGTTCGTTATCTTTGTTTTTCATGACAGTTACCCCTCCTTTCTTAGGAACACAATGTACAGGACTTACCCATTTACTATCAGAGATAGGATAGATAATACCTGCGTCCAGCAATTTTAGAACTTCCTTTTTTACCACTTCTTTCATGGAGGGGTTCAGTCTACTTTGGAAATCTGCATGTGGCTTGTGCTCTTCTTCCATCAAGATCCTGTGTGTACAAAAAAAAAAGATTAATTCCTTTTAGGTCATCAATAGAATATCCAATTACCTTTATGTGAATCATTAATTCCTTGAGAAGTAACTTCGTTTCCCTTTCTCCAAGTTGTGCATCAACTATAATAGGATAAGTAGAATTAGGACCAAGAACTCATAATGAAGGTTATCAGGTAAAGTCTTAAGCTCTATTTTTGGAGTTTTTTCTTTTTCATCACAAGTTTTGCAATCTAGAAATTCCTCAATTTCAGGCTTAGTTTCTTTCTTAAGAATAGAATCAGAATCATATTCAGAAGGTTCATCAAATAAATCATTAAGATCATAAATAACGTCATCTCTGTCATGTATACTACAACAATATTCAGAATTTGAAGGATTTTTCATGGTTTCATGCAAGTCATACTCGATCTTTTCACCCCCAATGTTAAGTGAAAGCTTGCCATTTTTTACATCGATGAGTGCACCTGCTATGGCTAAAAATGGTCTACCAAGTATGATGGGGATTTTTGCATCTTCCTCCATCTCAAGAACTACAAAATCTGCTGGGATAAAATAGTTACCTACTTGAACTAGCACATCCTCAAGAATCCCAACTGGATATTTAACTGAGCGATCAGCTAGCTGCAAAGATATTGAAGTTGATTTAAGCTCACCCATGTCCAATTTCCTATAGATAGAGAATGGCATTAGACTCACACTAGCTCCCAAATCACATAAGGGTCGGTCAAAAGCCATACAACCAATAAAACAAGGGATAGTGAAACTACTTGGATCCTTCAACTTAGGTGGCAACTTGTTTTGAATAATAGCACTACATTCCTCAATTAGAGCCACATTACCATGGTCTTCTATTTTCCTCTTATTAGACAGAATTTCTTTTAAAAATTTAGCATATGTAGGCATTTGCAATAAAGCTTCAGTAAATGGAATGTTAATGTAAAGCTTTTTCAAAATATCTAAAAATTTCCCAAATTGTTTGTCTAGTTTTTTCTGTACTAACTTTTGAGGAAAAGGTACAAGTGGCTTATGCGGGGTAGAAGAATTAGGTTTAGAAATATCTTTCTGACTGAGCATATTACCTCTTGGTTCATCGCCCTTATGAGGTGATAAACTGTTTTGGGAGTGCTCCTATTCATAAGATTCTTCTAACCCTACTTCTTGGTCGCGTTCATTATTAAGCCTTTTTCTATTGTTCTCAATTCTCTCTTTTGGCTCCTCCAATTTCTTACCACTTCTGGTGACAACAACACTGCAGTGTTCATTAGGTATCTGATTTTCTATGAAATTCTTTTGGGTAGTTAAAGATTCTACTTGAAAGGCCAGTTGACTAACCAATCCCTTGAGATTTTCAATTTCTTTGTTTTGATTAGCCATAAACTTGTCAAGCAAAGATTCTACACAAAAAGAATTTACCTCTTCCGTTGGAGTTTGCAATTCTTCACTTTCATTCTTACCATGATGATGACTCTGTAACATTCTTTCTTCAGGATCCCATTGGTTATGATTCAAGGACATTTATTCAAATAGTGCAAAAGCATCATCCACAGTCTTACTCATAATAGCTCCTCCTGCAGAAGTATCAACAATTCGACAGGTATCATAAAGCAAACCATAATAAAACGTATGAATTAAAGTCCAGTTTTCAAGGCTATGGTGCGGGCACTTCCGTAGTAAATCATTGAACCGCTCCCAAGCCTTGTTAAATGATTCTCCATTTTTCTGTGCAAAGTTCACGATTTGATTTCTCAATTGGACGATTTTACTTGGTGGAAAGTACTTCATCAGGAAAGCATTTGACAGTTGTTTCCATGTAGTAAATGCACCAATAGGTCTAGAATGTAGCCAAAACCGTGCTCGGTCCCTGAGAGAAAAAGGAAATAATTTTAGTTTTAACGCATCATCAGAAACTCCATAAATCTTAATGGTATCACAATATTCAAGAAAAAGATGTAAGTGTTGATAGGGATCCTCAATTGGATCTCATCCAAATTGATTCTGCTGGATCATGGTCATGAGGGCAGGATTAATCTCGAAATTATCGTCTACAATGCTGGTTTTGATAATGCTAGAGTGTATTTCTGGGGATCTGGGGACAACATAGTCCCTAAGTAATTTATGTCCTGCCATTGGAATTAAATTTCCTATATAGTCTAAGGCAGACAGACTAAGTTACTCAAGCAAACAGAGAAGAGCAAAAAGATAAAACATAAAATAAGCCTAGTCTAGCAATACACTCAATATCTTCAATATTGACAAAACTGAAGTCTCCCCGGCAACGGCGCCAAAAACTTGATGTGAACCGAGAGGACACACTTTTAAATACAAGCAGGTTGACTCGTTTCAGGTGTCGCGGCCAAAGGTATTGACGTACAGGGCTATTGTCACTCCCTGGCATGACTCAAAAAACATGTTGTCCCTAACTTGTAGTGTCCGCAAGTGCACGGATACTCGAGGTAATAAATAAAATATCGATCCCACAGAGAGACTTGCGTTGTTAAGTACCGAATAACTGATTTTTCACTATCTAAGCGATCAAATAATAGCAAAGTAAGAATCAAAGACACGTGGAAAATTACTATCAGAGAGAAATTGGGACTAGGGTTTCATCCACTTTGATTTTCAATGATTAGATATATAAAGATGTTTATCAATCAAATTCTAATATGATAAAGGCATAATTTACCTTAAAAAGGGGTTATCTCACTCTCATGCAGATAACCATGCAATAATAAATCTTCGCTTTCGCTCAAGATTCATCCCAAGCTATAGATAGGTAAACCATCAGACAAAGAACTCAAGAATCACTTTCATGCATCTGAGACTCAACACACGTTCTACCTATGATTCTCCAACATTCCGATCTTCACTTTCGTGCAAGATCTCCATGTTTGACACAATAACTCAATCCTAAGTTTATTAATATCATCATGGCAATTTAACTTACTAAAATAAAGAAATAAGAACTTAACCTAGTTTCCTACGGTGAGTTCCTATTATTCAATTTTAGGGTTCCAAGTTCTCAAGCAAATCACCTTTCGGTCCTTATTGCGAAAACTCTAAATCATGATAATAAAAAATAAACTAAGGAGAATCTTAAAGCAATAATTGCATAGGTAAAATTATCAAAGTAAAATAATCATGATGAAAGTGAAAGATTATCTAGTCATTAAGAAAATCAAAGGGAATTACTCCCCCATATCCCAAAATAAGTTTAAGCTAGCATGGTGAAGGGATTACAAAATACCATAATTTCAGAAGATCAAAAATCAACAGAATAAGAGTTTTAGGAAAATACAGCACGGCTGTAAAATATTTCACAGCCGTAATTTGCAATGAAAGTGGCGGCGCTACTTCTTCCTTTGATTTCTCCTCAATTTGATCTCCTCTCGTTCTGAAACTTCTAGCACGTTGTCTCCTTCTCCAGGCGAAGCTTCAGTATAAAAATCATGGCCGGAGGTGCTCTGGAGTGATCGCGGCAGCGGAACCCTAAGCGGCAGCGTGTACCGTGATTTCTCTCTCGACAGTGGATGCAATTGTTGGGGTATGCCCTTAAGGCTAATGTTTGAGGCCTTGGGATTGTATCAGTATCATGTATATAAACTTTTATGTTTATAAAGGCAATGGTTGTTATTCAGTTTGTTACATTGTCTGATGCAATAAGTGTACTTCTGAATAATGTCTCAATGCTGTTCAGCTAGGCTGACATGCTGTATTGTCCTTAGTCGAGATATCTTGGTAAACATGAGACAGCCTTGATATGATTGAGACTAATATGTGTTCTAATCTTATAGGATGCTTCGAGCATGGAATAAGATGTAGACTCATGGGTACATTGGATGTACTGGACAGACCCTACTAGGATATTCAATTGCTTGTCACAATGTGAATAATCCTTGTATGCAACAAGTGGCACATGTCCTCTGACTTGAGATCACTTGTGTTTCTAAATGATGATTGTCATTGTTTTGAGGTAGTTCAATATCATTTGAAACATAATGGTTATAGACTATCTTGGATAATGATCATGAGTCAGGTTAGGACACTAGTGATAGATATAGGATTGCCGTCTCCTTAATTGGAGTGTGATGTTCTAAAGGGGCCCCCTTAAATGAGATGATTGAGAAAGTGTATGGCCATACCCAGGTGACGATGTTCATCTGGTCTAATCATGCTTATCATATTGGAGCTACAGGCTTGACACGCTTGTCCAATAAGAACATCCAGTGGCAAAGGAAACATGTATGCCTAGTGATGTGGATTCACACTTGTGCTGTGGTTTGGGTGTAGTCTTGGAAGACTCTTTCCTTTATATCGGGAGACAGTGATGTGTTGCTAGATACCCCTCACTGATCGTGATAATGTAAGTTATCGTTACCGACATTTAGAGGAAACCCTTAGGGTCGCACAATTCGATGATATGGCTTGCTTAAGTCAGATCGTGTGGACTGAATTGTTTAGGTTCAGTTTAAAGGAGTTTAAACTCTGATTGTAAGTGAGATCTGGTCTGATCATGTTTGATTGATTAGGGCTTGAGATCGGTAAGCTTCGATCGAGAGATTTGATGCTAGATCGGTGAGATCAAAAGCATCAAAGAGATGAACGGTTAGATCTGAAACCTTAGGGTTTACTATGGTCTAGACCAAATGGTTTGAGCTATTTTGATTTGGTTTATGAACCAAATTCGATTGGGACATTTTGGCTTGAACCGGTTCACAAAGGTGAACACTTGGTTCAATGCTAGTAAGCGTTTTTGGGTTGGCATGAGCGCATGGCTTAATGATGTTCCATTTATGGAAAGTCATCAAGGCCGATTCCTCTCAATGCCAAAACACATATGCGTTCCCCTCTTCTCTTGTGGTTTTGCTTGCACTCTCGCAAGTGGTGGATTGAGGAGAAGAAGGGAAGGTTTTCGTCCAAGGTGAAGCTTGTGCTCTCATCTCAAACTTCCTCCACGCAAAGGACCCCTTGAAGCTTTGCTAGCACAAAGACGACAAGGAGAAGCCATTCCTCATCTTGTGTGCTTCATCTTTGGAGAAGATCCCTTTCGATCTTTGCTTCCAAGACACCATCCAAATAGATGGCTTTGGTATGATCTTCTTTCGATCTCCACATTCCTTAAGGTTGATCATTTGAACATATATTATATGCGATCTCATGTTGAAACCCCTTGGAAATTACATGCGCCCCCTTTAGGGTTTCAACCCCTTGCGCTCCCCCTTGAAGGGGACTCTTCAATTGGTATCAAAGCTGGTTCTATGTATGTTCATTTGATTGCCTACATGTGATCCTTGTTTGCGTTTGCTAAGCATAGATCTAATAACATGCCGAATAACTACATGCTAGTTTAAGAACTTAAATGTATGTTTAGTTATGGATGGCGCATGTTTGTTGGCGCTTCTTTCATGTTGTTTTTATCAAAACAAAAGATCATGCGCGCCTCATCTAGATCTAAGGCCCTACTTTAAACCCTTAGATGGGTTGATGGGGTTGAAGTCATCTTCTAGGAAGTATCCAAATAGTCTGATCAGACCATCTGACAGCCTAGATGGGTTGACCAGATAGCACCTGTGCGCAAGCACGAGGTGGCTATAGGTCGACTGCATCTAGGGCGTGTAGCGAGGTCTGGTTGAGACGGCTACTGAACACACATGAGTTAGGCCCGGGGTCACACCCGCTTGCCGAAACTCATGAGGGTTGTTCAGCCCTTTGCGCATGCATGGTTGACCATTAGGTCAACTCAAGTCAGTTAGGACTTGGTGCATGCAAGGGCAGTGGATCTGACTAGATGGATGTGTGGATCCGTATCAATGGACCATTGTAAGGTTGTAGGGGCACATAAGAAAATTAAAATGATGCCAATGGGTTTTCAAAATTTTATTTTCTTGTTAAATGGATCACATGTTGATTGGATGCCATGTGCTTGTCTATTTCATCTTATGTGGGTTGCCCTTTTAATGTGTGCTGTGCTGGGGCCTGCGAGCCTGGCTTAAATTGTAAATTATATATTTGTGATCTGCGCATCACATTTTAATTAATTTATTGTATAATTGACCTGCATGTCAAACTTGTCTAGATAGATTAAAATGTACTTTTAATCTGACAAGAGCTCAAAGCACACATAGCAAGGCGCAAGCAGCTGGTGGGCGCACCTGAGCTGCAGAGGGTGCTTGGGCCCTGGTCTGGGCCAGATGAGAGGCAAAAGACCCAAGAAGCAAGTGAAGACTTAAGATAACTTAAGGTCTTACTTAGGGTTAATGGGCTTTTACCACATAAGATCAGCATGCTTTCTACTTACCGTTTATAATTAGAAATGCATGATTCATTTATCTTCTGCTATCACCATAGGGTTTGCATGATAGTTAAGAAGATAAAAGACCGTTAAAATCCAACGCTGAAATATCAAGCTCGTAAGCCTTCTGACGCGAAACCTCGCTGTTCTGACTATTGTTGGAGCCGTGTTGTACCCACTCAGTGGGCACGTCCTTCTATCTTCAGACGGTGTGTGATTTCACCTGCGTGTTACAGAGAAGGGATTTATCGCTTCTCGTTGCTCAGCATAGCACGTGGTGGTCCAGGGAGTAGGTCGGGTTAGCTTGACCATGTAGGCTACATATGGGGCATATGTGAGCTATATGGAGGCAGCCATCTGTGGGATCAGAGACTGTGTTGTACCAACTCAGTTGGCACAGTCTGCTGGATTGCCCAGATGAAGGAGAATCGCACGGGTTGGCGATTGGCAGGGACTGCCTACCAGAAATTAGTGCTTGTACTCTCTGTGCATCTTATCTCGCCTGAGCGGGACGCGGAGACCAAGTATGAAATCTGGATCCCATCTCACTAAAAGAGTGTTACTCTTTCGGGCTGTTTTGCTGGATTTTTCAGCCAGATAAAATAGTGAGAAAAGAATCTTTCTTAAGTCCTGGATTGATTCTAGACATTGATACTGACCTTGCTGTTCTTGCATTGTTGTAGATACCTGCAGCAACGAACACCATGAGCTTCAATGTGCGATCCCTACTGGAAAGGGAGAAGTTTGCTGGGCCAAACTTCTCAGACTGGTTCGGACACCTTAAGATTATTCTTAAGGCTGAGAGGAAACTGTATGTCCTCGAGACGGCTATACCGCCTCAACCCGCTGCGAACGCCGCAAGGGCGGTTCGCGATGCCTATGAAAAGCATGTCAATGATAGCATTGATGTTGCTTGCCTGATGCTAGCGTCTATGACGCCACCGCTGCAGCGTCAGCATGAGGATATGTCTGCTATAGAAATTATAGCAAACCTCAAGATGCTGTATGCTGCACAGGCGAGGACTGAACGCTATAACCTGACCAAGCTTTTCTTTCAGAGCAAACTGGCTGAAGGGAGCCCAGTGGGAGCTCACGTGCTCAAGATGATTGGGCACAAGGAGGCTCTGGAGAAACTGGGGCATACCATCAACCAGGAGCTTGCTGTAGACATTATTCTGCAGTCTCTCGCGCCCTCTTTCGATGCGTTCATTATTAATTTTAATATGAACAAGATCGATTGTACTCCGGCAGAGCTGCTGAATATGCTCTTGACTACTGAGGAAACTCTGAAGGGAAAGCCTTCAACCTCTGTCTTAATGTTCCCTTCCAGGAACAAGAAGAAGGGGAAGAAGGGCAAAGCCCCGGTCAAGAATTACAGCAAGGCTCTGAAACAGAAGGTGAAGCGGTCAAAGGAATACAGATGTTTCCACTGTGGCCAGCTGGGTCACTGGAAAAAGGACTGTAAAGCGCTCCAAGGCGACAAGAAGGGAAGCATCGCTTCTGGCTCAGGTATATTTGTGACTGACGTCATGATATCTTCTTCTTCTATTTCATGGGTGTTGGACACTGCATGTGGAGTTCACATTTGTTCAAATGTGCAAGAACTCAAGAGAAGAAGACAGGTGGGACAGCATGAGGTGGACCTACGAGTTGGAAACGGGGCACGGGTTGCTGCTGTTGCTGTAGGGGATTATTACATCTCATTACCATCTGGCATTGTATTAGAATTAAACAATTGTTACTTTGTACCCAGTATTACCAAAAATATTATCTCTATTCCTGCTCTTGTCAGGAAAGGGTTTTCCTTTGAATGCAAGATTTCAAAGTGTTATCTTACTCTTGATAATATTGTTTATGCTACTGGTTCAATTAACAATGGGTTATTCATGTTGGACATGGACTATTCTATACAAAACATTAATAATAATAAAGCCAAGTATGCTGATGACAGCACCTTGCTATGGCATAGTCGTTTAGGCCATATTAACAAGAAGCGCATTAAGCGGTTGCATGATCATGGACTGCTGGGATCATTCTCCTATGAGGAGATTGATACATGCAAAGCTTGTTTAATGGGTAAAATGACGAAGTCTCCTTTTCCTAACAAAGGTCAAAGGGCTTCAGGTTTACTTGACCTTATACACACTGATGTGTGTGGGCCATTTAGTAAACATGCCAGAGGTGGCTATCAGTACTTCATTACCTTTACTGATGATTTCAGTAGATATGGTTATGTCTATCTTATGAGACATAAGAGTGAATCTTTTGACAAGTTCAAAGAGTTCAAAAATGAAGTACAAAATCAGCTAGGCCGAAATATCAAGGCACTTCATTCTGATCGAGGTGGAGAATACTTGAGTCATGCGTTAACTGACTATCTAAAAGAGTGTGGGATTATCTCACAGCTCACTCCGCCAGGAACACCACAATGGAATGGTGTGTCCGAGAGGAGAAATAGAACGTTACTTGATATGGTTCGTTCTATGATGAGTCAGGCTACTCTTCCTTACTCCTTTTGGGGTTTTGCACTGGAAACAGCTGCAAAGGTACTAAACCGAGTGCCATCCAAGGCAGTTTCAAAGACTCCATATGAATTATGGTATGGGAAACAGCCGTGCTTGACATTTATTAAGATCTGGGGTTGCGAGGCTTATGTCAAAAAGCTCGCCTCTGGGAAACTAGAGAGCAGATCTGAGAAATGCATCTTTGTCGGTTACCCTAAGGAAACTAAGGGTTATTATTTCTTCGATCCCAAAGAGAACAAAGTATTTGTTGCTCGGACGGCAGTTTTTCTTGAGAAGGAGTTTCTTCTGCAAGAAGCCAGTGGGAGAGAAATAAAGCTGGATGAGAATCCAGAGGAAGGACAAAGTAGTCAAGCACAGTTGGATGAGCCTGAGCCGGTAGATCAGGTTATTGAACAACCTGAGGCTCAGATATCACGGGAACCGCGAAGATCGGGAAGGATCCGTCGACAGCCTGAGCGCTATGACGGAGTCTACATCATTGATAATGATGAACCCCTTACTTATGCGGATGCGGTCAGTGGACCAGAGTCAGCGAGATGGCTTGAAGCTATGCGAGCCGAGATGGACTCCATGTCAGATAACCAAGTCTGGGATTTGGTTGATCCGCCTACGGGAGTAATCCCTATAGGCTGTAAATGGATCTTCAAAAAGAAGATTGACATGGATGGTCACGTGGTTACCTATAAAGGCAGGCTAGTAGCGAAAGGTTTCAAACAAATCTACGGGATAGATTATGATGAAACTTTCTCTCCTGTAGCCATGTTTAAGTCTATTCGGATTCTTTTCGCGATAGCTGCATATTACGATTATGAGATCTGGCAGATGGATGTGAAGACGGCTTTCCTTAATGGAAAACTGGATGAGGATGTGTATATGACACAACCTGAAGGTTTCACTAATCCATCAGATCGTCATAAAATATGCAAGTTAAAGAAGTCCATTTGTGGACTTAAACAAGCATCTAGAAGCTGGAATATTCGTTTTGATGAATCAATCTCTGAGTTTGGTTTCATCAAGAACGAAGATGACCCGTGTGTATATAAGAGGTTTAGTGGGAGCGTGATTACTTTCCTAGTCCTCTACGTCGATGATATCTTAATCATTGGAAACGATATTCCTGAACTGCATGCTGTTAAAGCATGGTTAGGAAAATGTTTTCAGATGAAAGATTTAGGAGAAGCAGCCTATGTGTTAGGTGTGAAGATCTACAGGGATAGATCTAAGAGGCTTCTCGGGCTGTGCCAGAGTACTTACATCGATAAGGTCCTGGAGAGATTCCATTTAGAGAATTCTAAAAGAGGATATCTTCCAGTCAGACATGGTCTGAATCTTTCAAAGAGTCAGTGTCCACAAACACAGACTGAGAAAGATGAAATGGACAATACGCCTTATGCTTCGGCTATTGGGTCCATTATGTATGCGATGTTGTGTACTCGCCCAGACGTCGCTTACGGGTTAAGCGTGACCAGTCGGTTCCAAAGTAATCCAGGTCAGGCACACTGGATTGCGGTCAAGAACATTTTAAAATATCTTCGGAGGACCAAAGATATGTTCTTGATATATGGTGGTCAGGAAGAACTCAGTATTGAAGGATATACTGACGCTTCGTTCCAGTCGGACCAGGATGATTTCCGATCGCAATCAGGCTATGTTTTTAGCTTGAATGGTGGAGCAGTGGTGTGGAAGAGTTTCAAACAGTCAACTGTTGCTGATTCCACAACAGAAGCCGAGTATGTTGCAGCCTCGGAAGCATCCAAGGAGGCAGTGTGGATTCGTAAGTTCATTCAGGAACTTGGTGTTGTTCCTTCGAGTGCAGATCATTTGGTTATCTTTTGTGATAACACTGGAGCAATCGCACAAGCAAAGGAACCACGGTCGCACTAGAAGTCCAAGCACATACAGAGACGGTTTCACTTGATCCGGGAGATCATTGATCGTGGCGAGATCAAAATCTGCAAGGTTCATACAGATGACAATCTGGCTGACCCGCTTACCAAGCCTCTGGCGCAGCAGAAGCATGAGAAGCACTGTAATAATATGGGTTTGAGATTTCTCAACCATTAGATTAAGTGCAAGTGGGAGATTGTTGGGGTATGCCCTTAAGGCTAATGTTTGAGGCCTTGGGATTGTATCAGTATCATGTATATAAACTTTTATGTTTATAAAGGCAATGGTTGTTATTCAGTTTGTTACATTGTCTGCTGCAATAAATGTACTTCTGAATAATGTCTCAATGCTGTTCAGCTAGGCTGACATGCTGTATTGTCCTTAGTCGAGATATCTTGGTAAACATGAGACAGCCTTGATATGATTGAGACTAATATGCGTTCTAATCTTATAGGATGCTTCGAGCATGGAATAAGATGTAGACTCATGGGTACATTGGATGTACTGGACAGACCCTACTAGGATATTCAATTGCTTGTCACAATGTGAATAATCCTTGTATGCAACAAGTGGCACATGTCCTCTGACTTGAGATCACTTGTGTTTCTAAATGATGATTGTCATTGTTTTGAGGTAGTTCAATATCATTTGAAACATAATGGTTATAGACTATCTTGGATAATGATCATGAGTCAGGTTAGGACACTAGTGATAGGTATAGGATTGCCGTCTCCTTAATTGGAGTGTGATGTTCTAAAGGGGCCCCCTTAAATGAGATGATTGAGAAAGTGTATGGCCATACCCAGGTGACGATGTTCATCTGGTCTAATCATGCTCATCATATTGGAGCTACAAGCTTGACACGCTTGTCCAATAAGAACATCCAGTGGCAAAGGAAACATGTATGCCTAGTGATGTGGATTCACACTTGTGCTGTGGTTTGGGTGTAGTCTTGGAAGACTCTTTCCTTTATATCGGGAGACAGTGATGTGTTGCTAGATACCCCTCACTGATCGTGATAATGTAAGTTATCGTTACCGACATTTAGAGGAAACCCTTAGGGTCGCACAATTCGATGATATGGCTTGCTTAAGTCAGATCGTGTGGACTGAATTGTTTAGGTTCAGTTTAAAGGAGTTTAAACTCTGATTGTAAGTGAGATCTGGTCTGATCATGTTTGATTGATTAGGGCTTGAGATCGGTAAGCTTCGATCGAGAGATTTGATGCTAGATCGGTGAGATCAAAAGCATCAAAGAGATGAACGGTTAGATCTGAAACCTTAGGGTTTACTATGGTCTAGACCAAATGGCTTGAGCTATTTTGATTTGGTTTATGAACCAAATTCGATTGGGACATTTTGGCTTGAACCGGTTCACAAAGGTGAACGCTTGGTTCAATGCTAGTAAGCGTTTTTGGGTTGGCATGAGCGCATGGCTTAATGATGTTCCATTTATGGAAAGTCATCAAGGCCGATTCCTCTCAACGCCAAAACGCATATGCGTTCCCCTCTTCTCTTGTGGTTTTGCTTGCACTCTCGCAAGTGGTGGATTGAGGAGAAGAAGGGAAGGTTTTCGTCCAAGGTGAAGCTTGTGCTCGCATCTCAAACTTCCTCCACGCAAAGGACCCCTTGAAGCTTTGCTAGCACAAAGACGACAAGGAGAAGCCATTCCTCATCTTGTGTGCTTCATCTTTGGAGAAGATCCCTTTCGATCTTTGCTTCCAAGACACCATCCAAATAGATGGCTTTGGTATGATCTTCTTTCGATCTCCACATTCCTTAAGGTTGATCATTTGAACATATATTATATGCGATCTCATGTTGAAACCCCTTGGAAATTACATGCGCCCCCTTTAGGGTTTCAACCCCTTGCGCTCCCCCTTGAAGGGGACTCTTCAGCAATTTGGGGCTTTTGGTGTTAGACCTCCTCCTCTCGTCCTGAGCTCCTTTTCTTCTTCTTATAGCATCAAATTTAGAGCTCTGGATCGCCCACAATAATCTCCACAATAATCTCGACAGTTTTCATACGGAAGTGTAATGTCCTACGGCACTAGCGTAAAATTACGACTACTCTCGGGTCAAAACTGGATCAGAAATATGGTATCGTAATATAACTTATGGTACTGCTATAAAATCTCGGGACCCCTCTGTATGAAAATGACTAAAAAATACGGTACCATGAAGCAGTTTATGATACCAACGTAAAAATCAAGCAACGATTTTTTTTATTTTTTTGACGAAAAAATAAAAAAAAATAAAATTTCATGAAAATACGGCACCGGAAAACAACTTACGGTGGTTCCGTAAAAATGAAGAGACTGTCGGGTTGATTTTCGCAACAAATTATAGTACCATGTAAGTAATAACGGCGGTGCCGTATTTTCATCACAACTCTCCGGTGGAAAGTGAACCGAAAATACGGTACCGTAACAGACTTTATTGTAGTGCCGTAATTTGCATCAAATCACGATTTTCCTACAAAAATAAAAGAAAAATTAGTCCTAAGCAAAAATTCAGTAAAATAAAACAAATAAAGGTTAGAAAGCTTGGGTTACCTCCCAAGAAGCGCTAATTTAAAGGTCATTAGCTTGACCCTTTTGCACTCGGGTGAGATCATGAATTCCTCGATTGCCCCTCTGATCTTTCTTTGGGTTGGGCATCACATTGAACCACATAAGGCTCGGACTTGAAACAATCTCCAAATTTGCTCCAAATTTTCTTTCCTTTGTCAAACAATCTAGATCTTCTTCTTCTTTTTCTCCATCTTCTTGAAATTTTGTCTTTCTTTTCCTGTAACACTTTATCAACTTCCTCAGAAGATTTGTTAGTTTCAATATTTGAGGATTCATCAAATAAATTGCAAACATCATAAACAATATCATCAATCACCTCAACACTACAACATGATCCTGAGTAAGAAAGTTTATTCAAAGAGTCATTAAGATTAAATTCAATAATGTTTTCACATATATCAAAATTGATCTTTCCTTCTTTCACATCTATGTTTGCTTTAGCAGTGGCTAACAGTGGTCTACCTAGAATTATAGGGTTTTTGCAATTTTCTTCCATGTCCAAAACCACAAAATCTGCAGGTATGAAAAACTCACCTATCTTGATTGGAACATTCTCTAAGATACCTACAGGATACTTTATCGATGAATCGGCGAGCTGTAAAGATATGGATGTAGGTTTCAGCTCTCCAATATTCAGTTTCTTGTAGATAGAAAGAGGTATTAGACTTACACTTGCACCTAAATCACATAAGGCTCGGACAAAAGCCATAGTGCCAATTGAACAAGGTATAGAAAAACTATCTGGATCTTTTAGTATTGGTGACAGTTTATTTTGAATGACCGCACTACAATCTTCAGTCAATGTTACAGTGCAAGTACCAAAATCATCTAACTTTCTCTTACTAGACAATATTTCTTTCAAGAACTTTGCATATGAAGGCATTTGAGAAATAGCTTCAGTAAAAGGAATATTAATGTAAAGTTTTTTCAAGATTTCAAGGAATTTAGCAAATTGTTTGTCTAGTTTGTTTTGAACTAGCCTTTGAGGAAAAGGTATTGGTGGTCTGTAGGGTGGAGGCAAATCAGACTTAGAATTATCTTCTTTACATGGCACATCCCCTTTTGGTTCATCACCCTTTTGAGGTGTTAAACTAGGTAGGGTTTGTTCATGTTTAGAGGATTTTTCTAATTCTGATGGGGGTGCTAAGCATGCACACATTCAAACAACGCATTTTGAAAGCATTTGATAGTTACGTATAGAGTAATGAAACCCCTTATACTAACGTAGTTGGAAATAGCTTGTTTTGAGTATTTGTAGGTAAAAACCGAAATTAGGCAAGTAGTAAACTGAACTTAAAACCTATCATGCAAGTCTAGGACAGATGTTAAAACCGAAAATGAAACCTATCATGCAATCTAGAGCTAGAAAAACAACACTATTCTAAGGGAGAGACTCACCTTGCGCCCTTTGAGAATAGAAAGGGCGAACTTCTCGTTCTTCACCGGTCCAATGGTTGAACTCACGAAGTAGGGCCCTATGAGCTTACAACCATGGCATTACAGCATTCCCACACATGCGTGGGTGAGTATTTGACAAATATTAAGAGGCCTTTTACAATCACAACCAAGGGGGAGGCTAGTTCTCCAAGTTCCCTTGCTAACAATTTAGAGACTAGCTATTAGGGGAGGGGGAAAAGGAGTGACGCCTTGTATTCTCTTCTGATCCTTGCGCAACCTTCATGGAATAGATACATAAGTGCAGATGGATGCTCAAGAACATCAAGAAAAACAACAACCAAAGAAGAAGGGGGGAACTTAGCTAACTCGGGTAGGTGCTTGCTCTTGACATGGTGTGGGTGGCACCTTCTTGAGTCTCGGTTGTGCCCAGCTCCTCCTCTTGGGCTGAGGACTCTTCAGGACTGAGGGGAGGAGGTGGCGTGAGCTTCAGCTTCAAGGCATGAGCAAGAGTGGAAGAAGGTTGAAGGAGGGAAGAGGGGGAGAGCTCTCGGCTAGGGTTGGAAGGGGGAGAAGAGTTGGGGTGACACACACCCTTGAAGACACACTTCAGAAATTCTTTTTCAAAAGGATTCAACTCTAACTCTTCACCAAGAGTGTTACAAGGTTATAATGTTCAGCTAAAGGAAAAGACAAATCCTTGGCGCATACACAAGTCAAACAAGCAATAGAAAATTCTGCACATTGAGCAGGTGCATTGATGGGGCTGAACCTTTCTTCATTTGTGGGCTGGCGTCCTTGCACCTCTTTGGAGTCTTCCTTGAAGGGGTAATGGGCGAATCTTGAGCTGCTGATGGAGTTGATCTTCTGGTGGTTTCGGTTGAAGAGAGTGGCAGGAATTTCCAGATTTAGGGGGGCAACATCCTGCGGTTGTAATGATGGAGTGCAGGCTGCATCCTTGCATTGATGGGCTGGCGCATTTACCTTCATGAGGGCTGCTGGAAAAGCTGAGAATAGCTGGTGTTGTCTCCCTATACTCCAAAGGGAAAGGGGCGGTTGGAGAGTGAGGACAAATCCCTCATGGATGCCAACTAGGATGGTGAAGTTTGGGGTAGTTGTTGTGATGCTCCATAAGGTGGGTGGGCTGATTCTTCCATGGAGTGGGCTGATGGGCTCTTGATGCCACTTGAGTTGTGTTGGCTTGATTTTGACTTGTGTTTCCAAAATAGAGTGTCCTAATCTATTACATTAATTGCATGAACTAACCTACCATACATAAGTGGCGGAACCTAGAAATGTAACTACATGGTGTAATTGGGGGGTGGATCTAACCTACCACATGATGCAAGTTATGCTAGGAGATCTAACTTAAAGGATGCATGCAATGCAAGGCATGAAAATCTAACTTAAAGATGCATGCAATGCAAGAGATGGAAATTTAGGTGCCCTAGCTAGGGTAACCTTAAACTCCATTTGTATTTCCGTGGGTCATGTCGCCTCCCCACATCAGCTCTCCCCGGGTGAGAAAAATTCTTCTCCGAAGAATTGTCCTTATCCATGAGGAGCTTTGAGGTAGTAAGGGTGAGTTCTTCCTCTGGGGGCCGATCTTCTTCACCATGGTCGTATCTAACAATGTAGAGTAACTCTACTTTGTCACGGGTGAAGTGGATTTGGTCCTCAAGGATGGACTCAATCATATGCTCACAAGTGGGGTCATAGTATGGGGTGGAAGGATGCTTATGCAATATGAAGTCATCCACACCAAAAGTGATGGGGGTCCAAAAATCTGTGTCAACAGCATCACAGCAATCAATCTCTTCATCCCAATCTTCATGCTCCTTAAATTCAGGGTCTCCTACACAGAATGTCCTTCCTCGGCCATACTCATTAGTATGTTTGTGGTATACAGGCCTACTAAAAGATTCAGGTATAACAAAATCAAAGTGTTCAAGTTCTGGTAGGGAAAGCAAATCATTATTCAATTCAATTTTCTTTAACCCTGGAGTACTAAGGTTAGGCTCCTCAAAGCAAGACTCAAGGTCTAAAGGAGAGATGGATGATGTTGTCAACTCAGACAAGTTAGGTTCTAAATCATATCCTAGCATGAGAAACTCAATAGGATCTAAAGTAAATCCTACTTCATAATCAGGTGAGCTAATGTCTAAGTCAAGAAGGGTGAAGGGCGCCTCTAGGATTGGACTCCCTAAAGAAAAAAGAAATGGCTCTCCCATAGCTGGAGTAAGATCCTCAAAGCTAAACTGGGGGAGTTCTATCATGTCATAGGGAGAAGGTTGATATAGGTCAGTCCCTATGGGGTCAACTAGAGTAGGGCCATCCCTAGAGTCTTGGGGTATAAGCCCATGTTCAATTGGTCCTAAATGTGGCTTAGGAGTGTGGGTGGCAAGACCTAAGAGATATGTTTCATGGGTCATTGGATCAAAGGTCAAGTCTTCTAGACCTTGAAGTTGAGGTTCTCCTAATGTTTGAGACTTAGGATCTTGGTCAATGACAAAAGGATCTAGCATGGGTTCCATCTTAGGCAAAGTAAGGGATCTTAACTCATGTTGGTTGAGATCTAAAGGTGAAGGATCTAAAAGTTTTGGCTCTAGGGGTGGGTTTAGGCCTAAGTTGTAAAGGTTAGTGCTAGATGGCTCAAAAGTGGTCAAAGAAGGGCCTAGACAAGATGGTATGTCTACCTTAATCTCTAAATATGGTTGTGTAAGATACTTAGGCAGATCATCCATAGTGAAAGGTTCAAACTTAGGTTGAGTCAAGCCTAAAGTGTGATGGTCCTCTAATTGAAGGTGTTGGTTTTCTAAAGTGTCTAGAGGCTCATCTAAACTTTCACTAAGGTCAAGTGGCTTGGAACCTAAGTGTGCACAACCTATTGAAGAGTTCTCTAAAGTTTGCCCTATGTCATGAAGAGTAGGTTCACATGGTTCAAGCATTTGATCTAAACATGGGAGCCCTAATGGGTGAGGCAAACTAGTCTCATAGGTCACTAAGGGTAGGATAGCTTCCACTAAGTCTAGCCTAATATGATTGGGTTCAAGTTCTTCCGTAGGCTTAGGTGAGATTGTTCTTAAAGGTGTGGACTTAGTATGACCTATGTGGATGTCAAGAGAGTTTTCCCTAAGTTGGTTGAGTTCTTGTTTAGGTTTTATGGACAACATGATTTGACATGGAGGTAAGTCTTCAATGGGTTCCCTAGACTTGATTTGAGATTGGCTTTGGGAAGGTAGCTTTGGTTCTAAGGCTTGATTGAGCTCCATGGTTTGATTGACTACCTTAGGGGCTTTGGGTCTTGGATAGTCAATTTTCCTTTTATAGAATCTCTTAAGATTTTGCTCCACCTCACTAGCTATTCGAAAAGCATCTTCTATTGTGTATATGGGGTAGTAGGTGAGACCTCTCTTAATCTCAAAGCTAAGACCATCTCTAAACCGGTTAAGTATAACCCTAGGAGCTTCTCTAGTACTATGGTAGAGGGTTTTGAACTTTAGTATATATTCAGCTACATTCATGTTCTCTTGGGTAAGCAAATTTTCATTGAGAGATGTAGGGTCATATATTTCTTTTATCATGTCATCCCATCTATTGCCTCTTAGGGGATTGAATCTAGTAGTCATTTTTGAAAACAAGTAGAGTTTTGAAAATAGATCCTAAGGTGGTAAATATATCTAATCAAGTTCTTTCAAGCACCTAGGTCCAAAATCGTCCTAGTAGTAGGAAAATAACTTTTTGGTCTTATAAAATCCTACTCTAAGAGCCTAAGCTCTGATACCAAGATGATGGGGGTGCTAAGCATGCACACATTCAAACAACGCATTTTGAAAGCATTTGATAGTTACGTATAGAGTAATGAAACCCCTTATACTAACGTAGTTGGAAATAGCTTGTTTTGAGTATTTGTAGGTAAAAACCGAAATTAGGCAAGTAGTAAACTGAACTTAAAACCTATCATGCAAGTCTAGGACAGATGTTAAAACCGAAAATGAAACCTATCATGCAATCTAGAGCTAGAAAAACAACACTATTCTAAGGGAGAGACTCACCTTGCGCCCTTTGAGAATAGAAAGGGCGAACTTCTCGTTCTTCACCGGTCCAATGGTTGAACTCACGAAGTAGGGCCCTATGAGCTTACAACCATGGCATTACAGCATTCCCACACATGCGTGGGTGAGTATTTGACAAATATTAAGAGGCCTTTTACAATCACAACCAAGGGGGAGGCTAGTTCTCCAAGTTCCCTTGCTAACAATTTAGAGACTAGCTATTAGGGGAGGGGGAAAAGGAGTGACGCCTTGTATTCTCTTCTGATCCTTGCGCAACCTTCATGGAATAGATACATAAGTGCAGATGGATGCTCAAGAACATCAAGAAAAACAACAACCAAAGAAGAAGGGGGGAACTTAGCTAACTCGGGTAGGTGCTTGCTCTTGACATGGTGTGGGTGGCACCTTCTTGAGTCTCGGTTGTGCCCAGCTCCTCCTCTTGGGCTGAGGACTCTTCAGGACTGAGGGGAGGAGGTGGCGTGAGCTTCAGCTTCAAGGCATGAGCAAGAGTGGAAGAAGGTTGAAGGAGGGAAGAGGGGGAGAGCTCTCGGCTAGGGTTGGAAGGGGGAGAAGAGTTGGGGTGACACACACCCTTGAAGACACACTTCAGAAATTCTTTTTCAAAAGGATTCAACTCTAACTCTTCACCAAGAGTGTTACAAGGTTATAATGTTCAGCTAAAGGAAAAGACAAATCCTTGGCGCATACACAAGTCAAACAAGCAATAGAAAATTCTGCACATTGAGCAGGTGCATTGATGGGGCTGAACCTTTCTTCATTTGTGGGCTGGCGTCCTTGCACCTCTTTGGAGTCTTCCTTGAAGGGGTAATGGGCGAATCTTGAGCTGCTGATGGAGTTGATCTTCTGGTGGTTTCGGTTGAAGAGAGTGGCAGGAATTTCCAGATTTAGGGGGGCAACATCCTGCGGTTGTAATGATGGAGTGCAGGCTGCATCCTTGCATTGATGGGCTGGCGCATTTACCTTCATGAGGGCTGCTGGAAAAGCTGAGAATAGCTGGTGTTGTCTCCCTATACTCCAAAGGGAAAGGGGCGGTTGGAGAGTGAGGACAAATCCCTCATGGATGCCAACTAGGATGGTGAAGTTTGGGGTAGTTGTTGTGATGCTCCATAAGGTGGGTGGGCTGATTCTTCCATGGAGTGGGCTGATGGGCTCTTGATGCCACTTGAGTTGTGTTGGCTTGATTTTGACTTGTGTTTCCAAAATAGAGTGTCCTAATCTATTACATTAATTGCATGAACTAACCTACCATACATAAGTGGCGGAACCTAGAAATGTAACTACATGGTGTAATTGGGGGGTGGATCTAACCTACCACATGATGCAAGTTATGCTAGGAGATCTAACTTAAAGGATGCATGCAATGCAAGGCATGAAAATCTAACTTAAAGATGCATGCAATGCAAGAGATGGAAATTTAGGTGCCCTAGCTAGGGTAACCTTAAACTCCATTTGTATTTCCGTGGGTCATGTCGCCTCCCCACATCAAATTCTAATTCCTCATTATGATTATAATAAGACACTTTTTCCTCAAATTCAACCTTCCCTTTAGGCTCTCATAGTTGTTTCCCACTTCTAGTCATGATGGCATTACAATGCTCCCTAGGGTTTATCTCAGGTTTAGTAGGCAATTTTCCAGGGGGTCTATAAGAAGTACTGGCTTGTTGTGTAATTTGGTTTTCTAAAATCTTATTGTGTGCCTCTACTCTTTCCAATCTAGAGTTGATTTGATTAAGACTTTCCTTAAATTCTTCATTTTGTCTACTTTGATTTGTCATGATTTGGCTTTGATTAAACATAAACTGATTTTGATTTGCCATAATTTTTTCAAACATGGATTCTACACTAGAATTCTAATTTATGTTTTGGTTTTGGTTTGGATATGGCCTTTGGAATCCTCTATTCTCAGTTTGTCCTTTTTCATTGTTATTGTTTCTCCAAGAAAGGTTGGGGTGATTTCTCCATCTAGGATTATAAGTACTAGAGTAGGGATCATTGGTTTTACTTTGATTATATGTCCCCAAAGCATTGACATGTTCATCCCCTTGATCAACAACAACTCTACAGTTTTCAGATGAGTGACCGATGTTACCACAAATTCCGCAAGTGATAGAGGAAACAGCAGCAGCTTGCATTTTGAAAGAATCGAATCTACTGCATAAAGAATCTACCTTTTCTGCTAAGGATCGCCATCCAATATTCTCACTCTTTCCTTGAGATGGTTTGTAGAATACTCCTCTCTCATAAGTCCATTGATTGTGATTGAGAGCCATCTCCTCCAGTAGTTTAAAGGCAGCATCGACAGTTTTGCTCATAAGTGCTCCTCCTGCAGTAGCATCTGTTGGGGTATGCCCTTAAGGCTAATGTTTGAGGCCTATGGGAATGTATCTGTATCATGTAATAAACTGTTATGTTTATAAAGGCATGGTTGTTATTCAGTTAGCTACATTGTCTGCTGCAATATATGTTCTTCTGAATAATGTCTCAAAGCTGTTCAGCTGGGCTGACAAGCTATTATGTCCTTAGTCGATGTATCTTGGTGAACATGAGACAGCCTCGATATGGTTAAGACTAATATGTGTTCTAATCTTATAGGATGCTTCGAGCATGGAACAAGATGTAGACTCATGGGTGCATGGGATGTACTGGACAGACCCTACTAGGATGTTCAGTTGTTTGTCACAACGTGAATATTCCTTGTATAAGACAAGTGGCACATTTCCTCTGACTTGAGATCACTTGTGTTTCCTAAATGATGATTGTCATTATTTTGAGTTAGTTCAATATCATTTGAAACATAATGATTATAGACTATCTTGGATGGTGAGCTTGAGTCAGGTTAGGGCACTAGTGATAGACACAGGATTGCCGTCTCCTTGTTTAAGGAGTGTGATGTTCTAAAGGGGCCCCCTGGATGAGATGATTGAGAGAGTGTATGGCCATACCCAGGTGACAGTGTTCATCTGATCTAATCATGCTCATCATATTGGAGTTACGAGCTTGACAGGCTTGTCCAATAAGAACATCCAGTGGCAAAGGAAATATGTATGCTTTGTGAAGTCGATTCACACTTGTGCTGTTTTTGGGTGTAGTCTTGGAAGACTCTTTCCTTTATATCGGGAGACAGTGATGTGTTGCTAGATACCCCTCACTGATCGTGATAATGAGAGTTATCGTTACCGACATTTAAAGGAAACCCTCAGGGTCGCACAATTTGATGATATGGCTTACTTAAGTCAGATCGTGTGGACTGAATTGTTCGGGTTCAGTTTAAAGGGATTTAAGCTCTGATTGTGAGTGAGATCTGGTCTGATCATGTTTGATTGATTAGGGCTAGGGATCGGTAAGCTTCGATCGGGAGATTGGATGCTAGATCATTGAGATCAGGAGCATCAAAAGATCAACGGTCAGATCAAGCACCTTAGGGTTTAATGTGATCTGGACTAATTGCTTGGGTTATTTGGTCTTGAACCAAACCAAAATGAACCAGCTCATTGGTTGAGCGTATGGTTCACTTTAAGAGAGATTTGCGATTGGGTAAACCCATGATCGCAAGTGGAAGTATGGTTTTCTATTATTAGAAAACATGTCACTTACGTGACCACGTTCCGTGTGGACTCTCTTCACGCTTCCCTCTCGCCCTATTGTCGCCGCTCGGGGTTGTCCTTGAGACATTCGCTTGTGGAGAAGTGGTGGTCGACATTGGGGAGAGGTTTTCGCCAAGCAAGGAGATCTTCATCCCTTCATACGACAAGCACTTCTTGGAGCCTTGCTAGCACAAGTTGCACCAAGAGAGTAGGCGGCTTCCTCATCTTGTGTGCGAAACTTAGGAGAAGTTCTCGATTGATCTTTCCTTCCAAGGCGCCATCCTCTAATGGCTATGGTATGAATTGCATCTTCTTCTATTATGTTTTAAGGTTGATCACATAATGCATGCGCAATGATTCTTTGAAGCCCTTCCGTCCGCTGCATGTTATAATTTGCGCCACTTTAGGGTTTTCGCTCCCCCTAGAAGGGGACCCCCCTTACAGGTTAAGGGGTACTTTCAAATTGGTATCAGAGCGAGTTAATCGCATGCTTATTTGATTGCTTTGTTTCGGTGATCCTTGAATGAAGATGCATGCTTAGATCTATCATGCGTAATTTTTCATATTAACTTGTTTCATGCCGAAACCAAAGTTATGTTTTAATTGCGCATATGTGTTGAAATGTTGGCGCTTAATGTATGTTTTTCTTCAAAAATATTACTTGCGCGTTTTCACCTTAGATCTAAGCCGCCTACAGTAAACCCTTAGACGGGTTACTAGGGTTGAAGTCAACCCCTAGGTTAGATCCGACCAGTCTGATCAGTTCATCTGACAGCCTGAATGGGTCGACCAGATAGCACCTTGGCGCAAGCCTATGGTGGCTATAGGTCGACTGCAGACAGGTGTGTAGCGATGTCTGATTGAGACGACCAATGAACGCACCTGAGTTAGGCCCGGGGTCACGCCCGCTTGCCAGATCTCAGTGTGGTCGTTCAGCCCTGTCGCATGCATAGTTGACCTTTTGGTCGACTCGAGTCAGTTACGACTCGGTGCATGTAAGGGCAGAGGATCTGACTAGGGTGGATGAGTGGATCCCTAGTAATGGACCGTTGTAAGGTTGTAAGGCAAATAAGGAAAATTAAAATTGATCCCATGGGGTTTTTTCAAAATTTATTTTTCCTGACTGGATCACATGATGGTTGTTGAATCTGCTTGTTTATTTAGTCTTATGTGGGCTGCCTGTTTTTAATGTGTGCTGTGCTGGGGCCTGCGTGCCTGGATTAATTGTTGTAAATTAATTTTATTTATGTGATCTGCGAATCACAATTTAATTAATTTATAATGTGAAAGTGACCTGCGTGTCACTCTTGTCTAGATAGTTAAATTTGTAATTTAATTAGACAAGAGCACAGAGCACACTTGGCAGAGGCGCTTGCAGCAGTGGCTGGACCAGGTGGGAGGTCTAGGGTTCGACCCTAGGACCTGGCGCATTTCCTGGTGGGCGCACCAGAGCTGCTAATTGGCGCTTGGGCCCTGGGTTGGGCCAGATAAGCAGTTAAAGACCCATGAAAAGCAAGTGCAGACTTAAGTTAGGTTAAGGTCTCACTAGGGCTATGGGCTTTTACCACATAAGACACATGCTTTCTTTTATAGCTTTATATTAGAATTGCATGAGTAAATTTATCTTCTGCTATCACCATAGGAATTGCATGATAGGCAAGAAGATAAAAGACCGTTAAAATCCAACGCTTAAATATCAAGCTCGTAAGCCTTCTGACGCGAAACCTCACTGTTCTGATTATCGTTGGAGCCGTGTTGTACCCACTCAGTGGGCACGTCCATCTATCTTCAGACGGTGCGGGATTACACCTGTGTGTTACAGATTGGGGATTTATCCCCTCTCGTTGCTCAGCATAGCACATGGTGGTCCAGGGAGTAGGTCGGGTCAGCTTGACCGTGTAGGCTACATATGTGGCGCATATGGTAGCACATGGAGGCAGCCATCTGTGGGGTCAGAGATTGTGTTGTACCAACTCAGTTGGCACAGTCTGCTGGACTGCCCAGATGAAGGGGAATCGCACGGGTTGGCGATCGGCAGGGACTGCCTACCAGAAACTAATGCTTGTACTCTCTGTGCATCTTATCTCGCCTGAGCGGGACGCGGAGACCAAGTATGAAATCTGGATCCCATCTCACTAAAAGAGTTCTACTCTTTCGGGCTGTTTTGCTGGATTTTTCACGCCTGATAAAATAGTGAGAAAAAGAATCTTTCTTAAGTCCTGATTGATTCTTATACATTGATACTGACCTTGCTGTTCTTGCATTGTTGTAGATACCTGCAGCAACGAACACCATGAACTTCAATGTGCGATCCCTACTGGAAAGGGAGAAGTTTGCTGGGCCAAACTTCTCTGACTGGTTTGGACACCTTAAGATTGTTCTTAAGGCAGAGAGGAAACTGTATGTCCTCGAGACGGCGATACCGCCGCAGCCCGCTCCGAACGCCGCAAGGGCGGTTCGGGAAGCCTATGAAAAGCACGTCAATGATAGCATTGATGTCGCTTGCCTGATGCTAGCGTCTATGACGCCACCGCTGCAGCGTCAGCATGAGGATATGTCTGCTAGAGACATGATTACAAACCTCAAGATGCTGTATGCTGCACAGGCGAGGACAGAACGCTACAATTTGACAAAGCTCTTCTTTCAGAGCAAACTGGCTGAAGGGAGCCCAGTAGGAGCTCACGTGCTCAAGATGATTGGGCACAAGGAGGCTCTAGAGAAACTGGGGCATACCATTAACCAGGAGCTTGCTGTAGACATTATTCTGCAGTCTCTCCCGCCATCATTCGACGCGTTCATTATTAATTTTAATATGAACAAAATCGATTGTACTCCGGCAGAGCTGCTGAATATGCTCTTGACCACTGAGGAGACTCTGAAGGGTAAGCCTTCGACCTCTGTCTTAATGGTTCCTTCCAGGAACAAGAAGAAGGGGAAGAAGGGCAAGGCCCCGGTCAAAAGCTACAGCAAGGCTCTGAAGCAGAAGGTGAAGCGGTCTAAGGAATACAGGTGTTTCCACTGTGGCCAGCTGGGTCACTGGAAAAAGGACTGTAAAGCGCTCCAAGGAGATAAGAGGGGAAGCTTTGCTTCTGGCTCAGGTATATTCGTGACTGAGGTCATGTTTTCTTCTTCTGTATCATGGGTGTTGGACACTGCATGTGGAGTTCACATTTGTTCAAATGTGCAGGAACTCAAGAGAAGAAGGCAGGTGGGACAGCATGAGGTGGACCTACGAGTTGGAAACGGGGCACGGGTTGCTGCTGTTGCTGTAGGAGACTACTTTATTTCTTTACCATCTGGACTTGTATTGGAACTAAACAGTTGTTACTTTGTTCCCAGTATAACTAAAAATATTATCTCCATTCCTGCTCTTGTCAGGAAGGGATTTTCCTTTGAATGCAATATTTCAAAGTGTATTTTATCTTTTGATAATATTGTTTATGCAACTGGTTCAATAAGCAATGGGTTATTCATGTTAGACATGGAAAGTTCTATACATAATGTTGATATTAAGAAAGCCAAGTCTGCTGATGACAGCACCTTGCTATGGCATAGTCGTTTAGGCCATATAAACGAGAAACGCATTAAGCGGTTGCATGATCATGGACTGCTGGGATCATTCTCCTACAAGGAGCTTGATACATGCAAAGCTTGTTTAATGGGTAAAATGACGAAGTCACCTTTTCCTCACAAAGGTCAAAGGGCTTCAGGTTTACTTGACCTTATACACAGTGATGTGTGTGGGCCTTTTAGTAAACATGCCAGAGGTGGCTATCAGTACTTCATTACCTTTACTGATGATTTCAGTAGATATGGGTATGTCTATCTGATGAGACATAAGAGTGAATCTTTTGACAAGTTCAAAGAGTTCAAGAATGAAGTTCAAAATCAGCTAGGCCGCAATATCAAGGCACTTCGCTCAGATCGAGGTGGTGAATACCTAAGTCATGCATTTACTGACTATCTAAAAGAGTGTGGGATTATCTCACAGCTCACTCCGCCAGGAACACCGCAATGGAATGGTGTGTCCGAGAGGAGAAATAGAACGTTACTTGATATGGTTCGTTCTATGATGAGTCAGGCTACTCTTCCCTACTCCTTTTGGGGTTTTGGGCTGGAAACAGCTGCAAAAGTACTAAACCGAGTGCCATCCAAGGCAGTTTCAAAGACGCCATATGAGTTATGGTATGGGAAACAGCCAAGCTTGACATTTATCAGGATCTGGGGCTGCGAGGCTTATGTCAAGAAGCTCGCCTCTGGGAAACTAGAGAGCAGATCTGACAAATGTATCTTTGTCGGTTACCCTAAGGAAACTAAGGGTTATTATTTCTACGATCCCAAAGAGAACAAGGTTTTTGTTGCTCGGACGGCCATATTTCTTGAGAAGGAGTTTCTTCTGCAAGAGGCCAGTGGGAGAGAAATAAAGCTGGATGAGATTCCAGAGGAAGGACAAAGTGCTCAAGCAGAGTTGGATGAGCCTGAGCCGGTAGAACAGGTTATTGAACAACCTGAGGCTCAGATATCACGGGAACCGCGAAGATCGGGAAGGATTCGTCGACAGCCTGAGCGCTATGACGGAGTCTATATCATTGGTAATGATGAACCCCTCACTTATGCGGATGCGGTCAGTGGACCGGAGTCAGCGAGATGGCTTGAAGCTATGCGCGCCGAGATGGACTCCATGTCAGATAACCAGGTCTGGGATTTGGTTGATCCGCCTCCGGGAGTTATCCCTATAGGCTGTAAATGGATCTTCAAGAAGAAGATTGACATGGATGGTAACGTGGTTACCTATAAAGGCAGGCTAGTTGCGAAAGGTTTCAAACAAATCTACGGGATAGATTATGATGAAACTTTCTCTCCTGTAGCCATGTTTAAGTCTATTCGGATTCTTTTCGCGATAGCTGCATATTATGATTATGAGATTTGGCAGATGGATGTGAAAACAGCTTTCCTTAATGGAAATCTGGATGAGGATGTGTATATGACACAACCAGAAGGTTTCACTAATCCAGCAGATCGTCATAAGATATGCAAGTTAAAGAAGTCTATTTATGGACTTAAACAAGCATCCAGAAGCTGGAATATTCGTTTTGATGAATCAGTTACGGAATTTGGTTTCATCAAGAACGAGGATGACCCGTGTGTATATAAGAGGTTTAGTGGGAGCGTGATTACTTTTCTAGTCCTCTACGTCGATGACATCTTGATCATTGGAAATGATATTCCTGAAATGCATGCTGTTAAGGCATGGCTGAGGAAATGTTTCCAGATGAAAGATCTAGGAGAAGCAGCCTATGTGTTAGGTGTGAAGATCTACAGGGATAGATCTAAGAGGCTTCTCGGGCTGTGCCAGAGTACTTACATCGATAAGGTCCTGGAGAGATTTCATTTAGAGAATTCTAAACGAGGATATCTTCCAGTCAGACATGGTCTGAATCTTTCGAAGAGTCAGTGTCCACAAACACAGACTGAGAAAGATGAAATGAACAATACGCCTTATGCTTCGGCTATTGGTTCTATAATGTATGCGATGTTGTGTACTCGCCCAGACGTCGCTTACGGGTTAAGCGTGACCAGTCGTTACCAGAGTAATCCAGGTATGGCGCACTGGATTGCAGTCAAGAACATTTTAAAATATCTGCGGAGGACCAAAGATATGTTCTTGATATATGGTGGTCAGGAAGAACTCAGTATAGAGGGATATACTGATGCTTCGTTCCAGAGTGACCAGGATGATTTCCGATCGCAATCAGGCTATGTTTTTAGCTTGAATGGAGGTGCAGTGGTGTGGAAAAGTTTCAAACAGTCAACTGTTGCTGATTCCACAACAGAAGCCGAGTATGTTGCAGCCTCGGAAGCATCCAAGGAGGCAGTGTGGATTCGTAAGTTCGTGAGAGAACTTGGTGTCGTTCCTTCGAGTGCAGATCCTTTGGTTATCTTCTGTGATAACACTGGAGCAATCGCACAAGCAAAGGAACCACGGTCGCACCAGAAGTCCAAGCACATACAGAGACGGTTTCATTTGATCAGGGAGATCATAGATCGTGGCGAGATCAAAGTATGCAAGGTTCATACAGATGACAATCTGGCTGACCCGCTTACCAAGCCTCTGGCGCAGCAGAAGCATGAGAAGCACTGTAATAATATGGGTTTGAGATTTCTCAACCATTAGATTAAGTGCAAGTGGGAGATTGTTGGGGTATGCCCTTAAGGCTAATGTTTGAGGCCTATGGGAATGTATCTGTATCATGTAATAAACTGTTATGTTTATAAAGGCATGGTTGTTATTCAGTTAGCTACATTGTCTGCTGCAATATATGTTCTTCTGAATAATGTCTCAAAGCTGTTCAGCTGGGCTGACAAGCTATTATGTCCTTAGTCGATGTATCTTGGTGAACATGAGACAGCCTCGATATGGTTAAGACTAATATGTGTTCTAATCTTATAGGATGCTTCGAGCATGGAACAAGATGTAGACTCATGGGTGCATGGGATGTACTGGACAGACCCTACTAGGATGTTCAGTTGTTTGTCACAACGTGAATATTCCTTGTATAAGACAAGTGGCACATTTCCTCTGACTTGAGATCACTTGTGTTTCCTAAATGATGATTGTCATTATTTTGAGTTAGTTCAATATCATTTGAAACATAATGATTATAGACTATCTTGGATGGTGAGCTTGAGTCAGGTTAGGGCACTAGTGATAGACACAGGATTGCCGTCTCCTTGTTTAAGGAGTGTGATGTTCTAAAGGGGCCCCCTGGATGAGATGATTGAGAGAGTGTATGGCCATACCCAGGTGACAGTGTTCATCTGATCTAATCATGCTCATCATATTGGAGTTACGAGCTTGACAGGCTTGTCCAATAAGAACATCCAGTGGCAAAGGAAATATGTATGCTTTGTGAAGTCGATTCACACTTGTGCTGTTTTTGGGTGTAGTCTTGGAAGACTCTTTCCTTTATATCGGGAGACAGTGATGTGTTGCTAGATACCCCTCACTGATCGTGATAATGAGAGTTATCGTTACCGACATTTAAAGGAAACCCTCAGGGTCGCACAATTTGATGATATGGCTTACTTAAGTCAGATCGTGTGGACTGAATTGTTCGGGTTCAGTTTAAAGGGATTTAAGCTCTGATTGTGAGTGAGATCTGGTCTGATCATGTTTGATTGATTAGGGCTAGGGATCGGTAAGCTTCGATCGGGAGATTGGATGCTAGATCATTGAGATCAGGAGCATCAAAAGATCAACGGTCAGATCAAGCACCTTAGGGTTTAATGTGATCTGGACTAATTGCTTGGGTTATTTGGTCTTGAACCAAACCAAAATGAACCAGCTCATTGGTTGAGCGTATGGTTCACTTTAAGAGAGATTTGCGATTGGGTAAACCCATGATCGCAAGTGGAAGTATGGTTTTCTATTATTAGAAAACATGTCACTTACGTGACCACGTTCCGTGTGGACTCTCTTCACGCTTCCCTCTCGCCCTATTGTCGCCGCTCGGGGTTGTCCTTGAGACATTCGCTTGTGGAGAAGTGGTGGTCGACATTGGGGAGAGGTTTTCGCCAAGCAAGGAGATCTTCATCCCTTCATACGACAAGCACTTCTTGGAGCCTTGCTAGCACAAGTTGCACCAAGAGAGTAGGCGGCTTCCTCATCTTGTGTGCGAAACTTAGGAGAAGTTCTCGATTGATCTTTCCTTCCAAGGCGCCATCCTCTAATGGCTATGGTATGAATTGCATCTTCTTCTATTATGTTTTAAGGTTGATCACATAATGCATGCGCAATGATTCTTTGAAGCCCTTCCGTCCGCTGCATGTTATAATTTGCGCCACTTTAGGGTTTTCGCTCCCCCTAGAAGGGGACCCCCCTTACAGGTTAAGGGGTACTTTCAGCATCCACAGTTAGTCTAGTGTTATAGAGTAATCCATTATAAAAAGTATGCAATAAAACCCAATCTTCAATGCCATGGTGAGGACACTTCCGTTGTAAATCATTAAATTTCTCCCATGCCTCACTGAAAGATTCTCCATCTTTTTGTTGGAAACTTGTGATTTGATTTCTCAGCTGAATTGTCTTGCTTGGAGGGAAGTATTTCATCAAGAAGGAATTTGACAGTTGATCCCAAGTTGTGAAGGTTCCGGTTGGTTGTGCTTGAAGCCATGTTCTTGCCCGGTCCCTAAGAGAAAAAGGAAATAATCTCAATCTCAGTGCATCGTGAGAAACTCCATTAATTTTTATGGTATCACATAGTTCTAAAAATAAAGTCAAGTGTTGGTTTGGATCTTCTAGTGGAGATCCTCCAAACTGATTTTGTTGAATCATAGAAATAATAGCAGGCTTAATCTCAAAGTTATTAGCCTCTATCGCTGGTCTAGCAATGATTGTTTGCCATCCCCACAATTTCTTCTTGTATCTCCTGTGATGTTTCTTGTAAATCATCTTCCAGACTTAACTTCCTATGCACTCTAAGTGTTTTATTGATTTCAGGATCAAATGGAACATGTGCTCTTGACCTAAGACTCCTGTGCATGCAAAATAGATAGATCAAGTGATTTCAACAAAAAACAGTAAATAAAGAAAATAAAGCCTAGTCTAGTAATACTCTCAATATCTTCAATATTGACAAAACTAAGGTTTCCCCGGCAACGGCGCCAAAAACTTTATGTGATCCGAAAGGACACACTTTTAAAAACAAGCAGGTAGACTCGTTTCAGGTGTCGCGACCAAAGGTATTGGCGTACAGGGCTATTGTCACTCCCTGGCACGGCTCCAAAAACTTGTTGTCCCTAACTTGTAGTATCCGCAAGTGCACGGATACTTGAAGTAATAAAGTAAATATCGATCCCTAGAGAGACCTATGCTGTCAAGTACTGAATAATTGATTTCTTCCTATCTATGCAATCGAAAAAGAGAAAGGCAAGCAGAGAGCGAAAACACGCGGGAGAATAATGTCAGAGAGAAATTGGGACTAGGGTTTCATTCTCTTGGATTTCCATGACTAGATATATAAAGATGTTCATCAATCGAATTCTAACATGATAAAGACTCAATTTACTTCAAAAAGGGATTATCTCACTTTCGTGCAGATAACCATGCAGAGATTAATCTTCACTTTCGCGCAAGATTCATGCGAAGCTGAAGATAAGTAAATCATCAATCAAAGAACTCAAAGATAACTTTCGTGCATCCGAGTTCTAAGTTGATTGCCTCGAGTGGAATCTCGAAGATCACTTTCATGCATCCGAGACTCAACACACGTTTTACCTATGGTTCTCCAATGTTTCGATCCTCACTTACGTGTAAGATCTCCACGTTTGACACAATAACTCAATCCTAAGTTCATTAATATCATCATGGCAATTTAACTTACTAAAATAAAGAAATAAGAACTTAACCTAGTTTCCTACGGTGAGTTCCTATTAATCAATTTTAGGGTTCCAAGTTCTCAAGCAAATCACCTTTCGGTCCTTATTGCAAAAACTCTAAATCATGATGACAAAAAGCAAACTAAGGAGAATCTTAGAGCAATAATCGCATAGGTAAAATTATCAATGTAGAATAATCATGATGAAAGTAAAATATTATCTTGTCATTAATAAAATCAAAGGGAATTACTCCCCCATGTCCCAAAATAAGTTTAAGCTAGCATGGTGAAGGAATTACAAAATACCATAATTTCAGAAGATAAAAAATCAACAAGAAAGGAGTTTTAGGAAAATACAGAACGGCTGTGAAATATTTCACAGCCGTAATTTGGAATGAAAGTAGTGAATATTGGCGGCGCTTCTTCTTCCTTTCATTTATCTTCAAATTGACATCCTTTCATTCTGAAACTTCAGGCACGTTGTCTCCTTCTCCAGGCGAAGCTTCAGTATGAAAATCACGGCCGGAGGTGCTCTGGATTGGTTGCGGCGGTAGAACCCTAAGCAGCGGCGTGTACCGTGATTTCTCCCTCGATAGTGGATGCAATTTGGGGCTTTTGGTGTGTACGTGATCCTCTCGTCGTAAGCTCCCTTCCTTCTTCTTATGGCATCCAATTTAAAGCCCTAGATCGCCCACAATATTCTTCGCCCACAATATTCTGAAAGTGCTGGTAAATACGGCACTGTAATATGGTTCACGGAACTACCGTAAAATCGGTTGAACTCTCTAGTAGGAAACGTCTAAAAAATACGGACCGTGAAATAGTTTACGGCAGTGCCGTAATTTCAGCAATGGTCTCTGTTCCGAAAGTGCTCCAAAATACGGCCGTGTAAAATCTTATGGCAGTGCCGTATTTTTCGCACAATCTTCTGATATGAAGTTTTCCCAAATTACGGCAGGTGCTCCGATATTACGGTACCGTATGGAAATGCGGTACCGTAATATAGATTACGGCACTATCGTATTTTGGTGAGTTGCTCCGTTTTGCATGAAATTTGTCATGTATCTTCTTCTTGATGATGAGAATTCTTCTATGTGTTTGATTTTGCTCGAAAACACCCTAAAATGATGCCTTTTTGTCAGAAAATCATGAAAAACCAAAATAGAAGTAGACTTTGCAATATTTGATGGATTCAGCATAAAAACAAGTAAAAGATCCTCGATTTAGCATGAAAAGGTATCTAAAATGATACAAAATATACTATATATTTTGGCATCATCACTACCTCTAGTTTTCGCCTATGCCCCTCCTTATATAAAGAATTAAAGTGGGTCCCGTCACTTAAGTTATGAATATATATATTCATTTATTCACTTAAGTTGCGAGCGTGTTTGTAGTCCGCAAGTGCACGGATACTTCGAAGTAATAAAAAGAAATCGAACCACAGAGTCCTATGTGTTAAGTACCAAATAGTTATTTTCTCACTAGCTAAGCAAATCGAATATGATGAAAGCACAAACGAAAAGTAAACTAAATATCTGGGAGAGAAATTGAGACTAGGGTTTCATCCACCTTAATTTCAATGACTAGATATGTATAAATGGTTGTGAGACTAATTTTATCATGATAAAGATATAATTTACTTCATAAATGGATTATCTCACTTTTGTGCAGAAAATCATGCAGGGACTGATCCTCGCTTTCGCGCAAGATCTATCCCAAGCTGAAAATAAGTAAATCATCAATCAAAGAACTCAAGGATCACTTTCGTGCATCCGAATTCTAAGTTGATCATCTCAAGTAGAATCTCAAGGATCACTTTCGTGTATCCGAGTCTCAACACAGGTTCTACTTAAGGCTCTCCAACGTTCCGATCCTCACTTTCGCACAAGATCTTCACGTTTAACAAAATAACTCAATCTTAGATTTAAATTATCAAACATGGCAATTATTCTTCTAAAATCAAGAAATAAGAACTAACCTAATTTCTTACGGTGAGTTCCTAATATTCAATTTTAGGGTTCCAAGTTCTCAAGCAAATCACCTTTCAGTCCATATTGCAAAAACTCTAAAACATGCATGATAATAAGAAAACTTTGGAGAACTATAGGCAATCATCACATAAGTAGAATTATCATAATAAAACTATCCTGACAAAATAGAATCATCTAGTCTTTAGAAATAAAAGGGATTACACCCCACGTCCCATAAAAGATTTAAGCTAGCATGGAAAAAGATTTACAATAAACCATAATTTCAGAAGATCAGAAATCGAAGAGAAAAGGGGAAAGCAACTTTACAGCACGGCTGTAATTGTAATTATAGCCGTAATTTGCTCAAAGAATCACGGTGAATAGTGCCAGCGTCCACTCTTTCGTTGATTTTTCCTCCGATCGAAATCCTTTCTCTCTTAAACTTATGGGGTATTGTCTCGTCCTCCAAGCAAAGCTTCCCTTCAAATTTCACGGCCGGAGATGCGTTGTACGCTTCCCGGTGGTGAAAAACTCGATTTCTCCCTCGACACTAGATGAAAATTAGGGCTTTCGCCCTCGGCGTGTTCTCCTCCTCCCAGACTCTCTTTTTCCTTCTTACAGCTTTGAATTTAAAGGCTTGGATCGTCCGCAATTGATCGCAAAAAAATCAGACTTCAATTTGACCGTGAAAATCGTGTTCCAGGGATAGAATTACGGTCGTGGAATTTGTTACGGCACTGCCATCATTTCTGCAGAAGCTTTCGGTACAGAAATCAATCGAAATTACGGTACCGTAGTAATGGTTACGGCTGTGCCGTATTTTCCTTAAAGTTTTCTGTATAGGATTCGACCAGAATTATGGTACCGTGAAATTCTTAATGACAGTACCATATTTTCTCCAAATCTCTCGGGTCGGAAATCACCTCAAAATACGGTATCATGAAAAAGAATACGGTAGTGCCGTAATTTTTGCAAAACTTTCTATATGTAAACTGACCCAAATTATGGTAGTGGTCCGTTACTACGGCAGTACTCGAAATTACGGTACCGTAATATTAATTACGGCCCTACCGTAATTTCTTCTAAAGCTCTGATTTGCATGAAAATTGACTGGCAGCTTTGTCTTGACATCTGGAATCCATTGGTGTGCTCAAATCTTACAAAATCCCTCAAGAATAGGTCCTTTTTACCTGAAAATCATGAAAAACCAAAAAAGAGGTAGATTCTGCAATATTTGATAAAAATGCACGAAAATAAGCAAACTAGTATAAATATGACACAAAAGAGCAATGAAATGACACAAAATATACTATAAATTTTGGTGTCATCAGAGCGGCCCCCACAACTTAAGTTATAAATAAAACTAAATATAAATATTCACTTAAGTTGCGGACGGCCCCCATGACCTAAGATGCAAATAAAACTGAATATAAATATTCACTTATGTTTAATTAACTCGCAAAAAGGCTAAAAAAAATTTTGAAGCTAAAATACGAGTTTGACCCAACTACTAGACATAGTCTATAGAGGTCAACGGAGGTAACCTGATGGTCAACCTAGGTGAAAATGTAACCAAGCTCTATATAATCTTCTCTAACTCATTAGATACATCCGAAATGCATTATAATGCTAACTAGATCAACCAAATGACTTGATCTAGGCTATTCGATCAACATGAGTACTCGAGTATCTTGGTGTGTGACCCTGTACATTCTTTAGATGTTGGTAGTGATTATCTAAAATCCTCACAGGCAATGAGTGGCACCTAGCAGTACATCATTGCTACCCGTGTCATTAGAATGGAGTCACCATCGACATCCCCTAAAAATGCAATAAAGTTCTTGTACACCTTTGTCGTTTTGCCAAGCTGACATCTACATTGGACAAGTGTGTCACACTTATTTAACCCAATCAAAGGGTTATGACTAAGTCAGGTTCTCACCTGGGTTTGGTGATGACTACAAATTTTATAGTATTTTTCACACTTATTTACTAGTCTTTTGAGTCATAATCTTGCACTTTTGCTTTATTTTTACACCTTTTTTGCCAAATACTTTGGAATCTACACATTTCTTTGTTTTTGAATAATTTCGGGCAAAAAAGTATCATTATCACTAGTTTTCAAGCACTTTCAATGCATGAAAGAGTTCTAATCATCAAGGGGAGTTTACACATCAAATTTCAAGTTAGAACAACCCTTCTAGCAAAAATACAGCACTACCGTAATTTTGGGACAAATTTCCTTGGTACTGTAATTTCAACAAACCCAACCAGAAGTTTCAGCAAAGATACGGCACTACCGTAAGTATTTCCACGGTACCGTAATTTTTGACAATTTCACACAGAAACTTTCAGAGTCATCCGAGAGAAATACGACACTACCGTAATTTTGAGACAAATTTCCACGGTACAGTAATTTCAGACAATTTCGACCAGAGGACTTAGGCAAAAATATGACACTATCGTAAAGATTTCTGTGGTACCATAATTATTGCCCATAATTCACAAAAGAAATTACGGCACTGCCGCAATTATTTCACGGTACCGTAATTTTGCACCTAGATTTCTGAATTTTTTGCCAAAACATTAAAAACACGATTTCTCAAGATTTAGGGCACCAATTGAAGATCCAAAAAAAGGGGAAGACTCAGGATAAGTAGGCGAAGATTTGCGAAGCAAAAGGAATAATTTTTATCACGTATTCATGGAGAATTTGAGGGAATCGCTGCCGCGCTAGGGTTCATCGCCGTTCGTCGCACAGACCATCTCCGGCCACAATTTTTGAAAGGAAGCTTCGCTTGAGGAAGAAGAACACACCACAGAATTTTCAGAGCGATAGGAGATCGATCGAGGGAGAAATCGTCAAAAACACGGTCGCGGCATTGTTCTTCGCGACTTCAAGGCAAATTACGGCCTGTAATTTAGATTATAGCCCTGTTTTGTAACGTTTACTCCTCTCTTTCGATTTGTAATCATTCTAAAACCATGTTTTGCTGCAATCCTTCGATCATGCTAGCTTAAACCTTCATATGGGACATGGGGGGTGTAATCCCCTTAATTTCGTAATGACTATACATTGATTATTTTTGTCATGATAATTTTGTTATGATAATTTTGTTTATGTGACGACTTTCCTTTAATTCTCTTTAGTTTTATAAATATCAGCATGTTTTAGAGTTTTGCAAAATAGACTGAGAGGTTGATTGTGAAATTTGGTACCCTAAAAATCATTGAGTTTGTAACTTACCGTAAGAGATTAGGTTTTTTCTTTGAATTCTGATTTTTAGTGATTTATTGCCATGTTAATTTTCTGATTCTTTGGATTGAGTTAATGTGTTAGGTTTGTTTCGAAATTGTAAGAGATTAAATTTCTGATCACCGGAGAACCTTAAGTAGAACTTGTGATGAGTTTCAGGATGCACGAGAGTGATCCTTGAGTTTCCACATGAGATGATTAACTTAGAATTTGGATGCACGAGAGTGATCCTTGAGTTCTTTGTTCATAGTTTACTTATTTTCTGCATTGGATAGATCTTGAACGAGAGTGAGGATTGGTCCTTTGTATGATTATCTGCGCGAGAGTAGTATGATCCTTTTATGAAGTAAACTAAATCTTTATCATGATAAAATTTGACTGACAATATTTATTTCCTTCTAGTCATTAGAATTAAGGTGGATGAACCCCTAGTCTCTGTTTTCTTCTCTAATATTTTTTCGTGCACTTTCCGATCATTTGCATCATTATTCGACTTGTTTAGCTAGTGAAAACTCGATTCGTCAGTACTTAACAACAAGGTCTCTGTGGTTCGATATCTATTTTATTACTTCGAGTATCCGTGTACTTGCAGAATACAACAAGTTTTTGGCGCCGTTGCCGGGGACCTTGGTTTTGTTAATATTGATATAATTGATAGTATTGCTAGACTAAGCATTTTATTTTTTTTCTTAGTATTTTCTGTGATAGATTCTGATAGTTTTTTTATTATTTTCTGAAAAATCTGAACTTTTATGACTTTCTACTTGTTTATGCGCAGGAATCTTAGGTCAGGACCATTAGTTCCTTTTGATCCTGATATTAACAAAACTTTTAGATTGCGTAGGAAATTGAGGTTTGCAGAAGGAGAGAAGAAGAATCCATCATGGCAGAGAGAAGAACACTTACAGACTATGCAGCCCCGAGTACATAAGGAATTCGTTCCAGCATTACTAGACCTGCAATTGATGCAAACAACTTTGAGATGAAACCAGCGTTCCTGTCAATGATCCAATAGAACCAGTTTGGAGGATCTCCTCTAGAAGATCCAAATCAACACTTATCTCTTTTTCTAGAATTTTGTGATACCATAAAAATTAATGGTGTATCTGATGATGCTCTTAGACTGAGACTGTTTCCTTTTTCTCTCAGGGATAGAGCAAAAGCTTTGCTACATTCACGACCAACTGGGACATTCACTACTTGGGAGCAGTTGTCAAATGCTTTCCTGCTTAAGTCTCTCCTCCCAGTAAGATGATCTAGTTGAGGAACCAAATCACGGGCTTTGCACAGAGGGATGGTGAATCACTTAGTGAAGCATGGGAGCGCTTCAATGAGTTACAATAGAAGTGCCCTCACCATAGATTAGAAGAAGATTGGGTTTTAATTCAAACTTTCTATAATGGTTTACTTTACAACACTCACTTAACTGTTGATGCTGCTGCAGGGGGAGCACTGATGAAAAAGACTGTTGAAGATGCCTATGCTTCGATTGAAGAGATGGCGCTAAATCACAACCAATGGACTACTGAGAGAGGAGTGTTGTATTGTCCTCCTCATGATAAGAATGATGGTAATGGTTGGCGTTCTCTAGCAGAAAAGGTACATTCTTTGTGTTATCATTTTGATTATTTTCATATACAAACTGCTGTTGTTTCTTCTGTTATGTGTGATATTTGTGTTAACCATGGGCACTATGCTGAAGAGTGTAAAGTTATTGTTGATCAGGATAGTGAGAAAATTAATGCAGTAGGGGGGTACAATCAAGGTAGAAATAATGAACCTTACTTTAATACCTACAACCCTGGTTGGAGAAACCACCCTAACTTGTCCTGGAGGAGTCTGATGACACCAAAATATATAGTATATTTTGAATTATTTTATATATCTTTTCATGCTAAATTGAGGATATTTTACTAGTTTTCATGCTAAAATCTTCAGATATTGCAAGGTCTACTTCTATTTTGGTTTTTCATGATTTTCTGGCAAAAAGGCACAATTTTAAGGTATTTTCGAGCAATCCAAATGCATAATTGTATTCACATCATCAAAAGGAGATCACACGTTAAATTTCAGAATTTTTGGAGCTTCAGAGCACATTACGGCACCCCCAACAAATTCCTTAGGGTACCATAATGGGAAGTTTTACCGGGTAGAGAATTTCGACCTATTACGGCCCTACCGTAAACATCTTTACGGTGCCGTAATTATGGGAGATTTCCGACCAGAGTTTTCATGGCGATTATGGCACTGCCGTAAAGGAGACAACGGTACCGTAATGCCATATGATTTTCTACTCGAGAGATTTCAGAGATTATGACACTGTCATAATGCCTTTTATGGCCATATTTTAGTCCAAAAAAATACAGAAGAAAATACGGCAGGGGCGTAAACAAGTTTACGGGCCATAATGTTGACAAAAACTCATAGAGCACGAATTACGGCACTACCGTAAAATGTTTTACGGCCGTAATTACTGTGTGCTCACGCGACTTTTTCGGGGCTAAAACTTGTTCGAGCCATAACTTTTGATCCAGAGCTCCAAATTGAGATCCAAAAGTTGCTACCATTCGTCTTTAAGAGGAGAAGACACACACACCGAAAGCCCCAATTTTTATCCAGTATTGAAGGAGCAATCAACAGAGAGGCAGTTAGGGTTTGGCCTCGCGCCGAGAGAAGTAGAGGGTGTATCTCGCCATGATTTTTACACAGCAGCTTCGTTTGGAGGTGGGGAGGACATACCAGAAGTTTCAAAGCAAAAGGATCTCAGACGAGGGAGAAATCAACAAAGGAGCGTCAGCGGCACTGTTCACAGCGTGTTTTGGAGGCAAATTACGGCCGTAAATTCTTTTACAGTCGTGGTGTAAAGTTGATTTCCCCCTTTACTTTGATTTTCTGATACTTTGAACTATGAATTATTGTAATCTTCCCTCCATGCAAGCTTAAATATCTTTGGGACATGGGGTGTAATCCCTTTTGATTTCTTAATGATTAGATAACTTTTTACCTTCGTCAGAATAGTTTTATTATGATGATTATAGTTATGTGATTGTTTGTCTTTGATTCTCCATAGATTTATGTTATTATTCCTGTTTTAGAGTTCTCACAATAAGGATAGAAAGGTGACATGCTTGAGAACTTGGAACCCTATAATTGCATGTTAGGAACTCTCTTAGGTTAGTTCTTAATTATTTGATTTTAGTGATCTTATTGCCATGATGATAATTTAAATCTAGGGTAGAGTCGAGTTGTCAAACATGGAGTGTTGGGGTATGCCCTTAAGGCTAATGTTTGAGGCCATGGGAATGTATCAGTATCATGTAATAAACTGTTATGTTTATAAAGGCATGGTTATTATTCAGTTGTTTACATTGTCTGCTGCAATATATGTTCTTCTGAATAATGTCTCAAAGCTGTTCAGCTAGGCTGACATGCTATAAGTCCTTAGTCGAGATATCTTGGTGAACATGAGACAGCCTTGATATGGTTGAGACTAATATGTGTTCTAATCTTATAGGATGCTTCGAGCATGGAATAAGATGTAGACTCATGGGTACAATGGATGTACTGGACAGACCCTACTAGGATGTTCAATTGTTTGTCACAATGTGAATATTCCTTGAATATGACAAGTGGCACATTTCCTCTGACTTGAGATCGCTTGTGTTTTCTGAATGATGATTGTCATCATTTTGAGGTAGTTCAATATCATTTGAAACATAATGGTTATAGACTATCTTGGATGGTGAGCTTGAATCAGGTTAGGGCACTAGTGATAGACATAGGATTGCCGTCTCCTTGTTTAAGGAGTGTGATGTTCTAAAGGGGCCCCCTGGATGAGATGATTGAGAGAGTGTATGGCCATACCCAGGTGACAGTGTTCATCTGTTCTAATCATGCTCATCATATTGGAGTTACAAGCTTGACAGGCTTGTCCAATAAGAACATCCAGTGGCAAAGGAAATATGTATGCTTTGTGAGTTGATTCACACTTGTGCTGTATTTTGGGTGTAGTCTTGGAAGACTCTTTTCTTTATATCGGGAGACAGTGATGTGTTGCTAGATACCCCTCACTGATCGTGATAATGAGAATTATCGTTACCGACATTTAAAGAAAACCCTCAGGGTCGCACAATTTGATGATATGGCTTACTTAAGTTAGATCGTGTGGACTGAATTGTTTGGGTTCAGTTTAAAGGGATTTAATCTCTGATCGTAAGTGAGATCTGGTCTGATCATGTTTGATTGATTAGGGCATTAGATCGGTAAGCTTTGATCGAGAGATTGGATGCTAGATTGGTCAGATCAGGAGCATCAAAGAGATCGACGGTTAGATCTGGAGCCTTAGGGTTTAATTTGATCTAAGCCTTGTCGCTTGGCTTATTTGGTTTTTGGACCGAACCAACATGAACCGGCTCATGGATGAGCGCATGGTTCAAGGGTGAAGTGAGTTGCGATTGGGGTAAACCCATGACCGCAAGTGGTGAAGTGGTATGCTATTTTTAGATAGCACTTCCCTACGTGACCACGACTCACGATTCACGCCTTTCTCTTCTTGTCGTTTGACGCTCATCTCTCGCTGAAGAGCATCCATCTCTCGGGGTTTTTCCATTCGAGAAAGAGAGAGAGGTTGACGAAAATAAGGAGGAAGAAAATCGCCAAGCAAAGAAGATCTCCTTCCCTTCCATTCGAGAAGAACACCTTGACGCCTTGCTAGCACAAGGAGCATCAAGGAGTAGGCACATCTTTCATCTTGTGTGCGTATCTTCAGGAGGAGAGCGGCATCACTCTCTGCTTCCAAGGCGCCATCTAGAAATGGCTATGGTATGGTTCTATCTCATCTATGCAATCGGTTTTGTTAATCATATAACATGAAAGATCCTAAGAAGCCCTCTCCGCTGCGTTCTCCCTTAATATGCGCCTCACTTGGGTTTCGCCCCCCCTTATCTGGGGACCTTCAATTGGTATCAGAGCAAGGTTAACACATGTTTTATGATTGCATGAGCCATTTTTGTGATTCATGTTGCAGATCTTTATTACATGCGCATATACATGTTTAGTTATCATGAACGATACTTGTATTTTTCATCTTGGCGCATGTAAGATGGCGCATTATTTTTGTTGTTGTTTTTACAAAACGATGATAACATGCGCGACTCACAATAGATCTGAGGCCCTGCTATAAACCCTTAGATGGGTTATTAGGGTTGAAGTCACCCCCTAGGTTAGATCCAAACAGTCTGATCAGACTATCTGACAGCCTGAATGGGTCGACCAGATAGCACCTTGGCGCAAGCCTATGGTGGCTATAGGTCGACTGCAGACAGGTGTGTAGCGATGTCTGATTGAGACAACAGATGAACACACATGAGTTAGGCCCGGGGTCACACCCGCTTGCCAGACCTCATTGTGGTTGTTCAGCCCTGGCGCATGCATGGTTGACCTTATGGTCGACTCAAGTCAGTTAGGACTTGGTGCATGCTAGGGCAGTGGATCTGACTAGGTTGGATGAGTGGATCCCTGGTAATAGACCGTTGTAAGGTTGAAGGGCAAATAAGGAAATTAAAATTGATCCCATGGGGTTTTTCGAAAATTTTAATTTTTATGGATCACATGATTGCTGATTGGATGCATATGTTTGTTTATTTAGTCTTATGTGGGCTGCCCATATTAATTGTGTGCTGTGCTGGGGCCTGTGTGCCTGGGATTTAAAAGTGTAAATTAATTATTGTGATCTGCGCATCACATTGCTTTAATTTATAAAATGTAATTGACCTGCGTGTCAATCTTGTCTAGATAGTTAAATTTGTAATTTAATTAGACAAGAGCACAGAGCACACTTGGCAGAGGCGCATGCAGCTGTGGCTGGACCAGGTGGGAGGTCTAGGGTTCGACCCTAGGACCTGGCGCATTTCCCTGGTGGGCGCACCAAAGCTGCAATTGGCGCTTGGGCCCTGGCTTGGGCCAGATGAGCAGCAAAAGACCCATGAAGAGCAAGTGAAGACTTAAGTTAGGTTAAGGTCTCACTAGGGCTATGGGCTTTTACCACATAAGATTCATGCTTTCTTTTATTTATTGTTTAAATATTAGAACTGCATGATTAAGTTTATCTTCTGCTATCACCATAGGAATTGTATGATAGTGAAGAAGATAAAAGACCGTGAAAATCCAACGCTTAATATCAAGCTCATAAAGCCTTCTGACGCGAAACCTCACTGTTCTGATTATCGTTGGAGCCGTGTTGTACCCACTCAGTGGGCACGTCCATCTATCTTCAGAGGGTGTGGGATTACACCTGTGTGTTACAGAGTAGGGATTTATCCCTTCTCGTTGCTCAGCATAGCACATGGTGGTCCAGGGAGTAGGTTGGGTCAGCTTGACCATGAAGGCTACATATGTGGCGCATATGGTAGCACATGGAGGCAGCCATCTGTGGGGTCAGAGACTGTGTTGTACCAACTCAGTTGGCACAGTCTGCTGGATTGCCCAGATGAAGGGGAATCGCATGGGTTGGCGATCGGCAGGGAATGCCTACCGGAGATTAGTGCTTGTACTCTCTGTGCATCTTATCTCGCCTGAGCGGGACGCGGAGACCAAGTATGAAATCCGGATCCCATCTCACTAAAAGAGTACTACTCTTTCGGGCTGTTTTGCTGGATTTTTCAGCCAGATAAAATAGTGAGAAAAGGAATCTTTCTTAAGTCCTGATTGATTCTTAAACATTGATACTGACCTTGCTGTTCTTGCATTGTTGTAGATACCTGCAGCAACGAACACCATGAACTTCAATGTGCGATCCCTACTGGAAAGGGAGAAGTTTGCTGGGCCGAACTTCTCTGACTGGTTTGGACACCTTAAGATCGTTCTTAAGGCAGAGAGGAAACTGTATGTCCTCGAGACGGCGATACCGCCGCAGCCCGCTCCGAACGCCGCAAGGGCGGTTCGGGAAGCCTATGAAAAGCACGTCAATGATAGCATTGATGTCGCTTGCCTGATGCTAGCGTCTATGACGCCACCGCTGCAGCGTCAGCATGAGGATATGTCGGCTATAGAGATTATAGCGAACCTCAAGATGCTGTATGCTGCACAGGCGAGGACAGAGCGCTACAATTTGACGAAGCTCTTCTTTCAGAGCAAACTGGCTGAAGGGAGCCCAGTGGGAGCTCACGTGCTCAAGATGATTGGGCACAAGGAAGCTCTGGAGAAACTGGGGCACACCATCAACCAGGAGCTTGCTGTGGATATTATTCTGCAGTCTCTCCCGCCTTCATTCGACGCGTTCATTATTAATTTTAATATGAACAAAATCGATTGTACTCCGGCAGAGCTGCTGAATATGCTCCTCACTACTGAGGAGACTCTAAAGGGAAAGCCTTCGACCTCTGTCTTAATAGTTCCTTCAAGGAACAAGAAGAAGGGGAAGAAGGGCAAGACCCCTGTCAAGAGCTACAGCAAGGCTTTGAAGCAAAAGGTCAAGCGGTCCAAGGAATACAGGTGTTTCCACTGTGGCCAGCTGGGTCACTGGAAAAAGGACTGTAAAGCGCTCCAAGGAGATAAGAGGGGAAGCTTCGCTTCTGGCTCAGGTATATTCGTGACTGAGGTCATGTTTTCTTCTTCTATATCATGGGTGTTGGACACTGCATGTGGAGTTCACATTTGTTCAAATGTACAGGAACTCAAGAGAAGAAGGCAGGTGGGACAGCATGAAGTGGACCTACGAGTTGGAAACGGGGCACGGGTTGCTGTTGTTGCTGTAGGAGACTATTTCATTTCCTTACCATCTGGACTTGTATTGGAACTAAACAGTTGTTATTTTGTTCCCAGTATTACTAAAAATATTATCTCCATTCCTGCTCTTGTCAGGAAGGGATTTTCCTTTGAATGCAATATTTCAAAGTGTATTTTGTCTTTAGATAATATTGTTTATGCAACTGGTTCAATTAGCAATGGGTTATTCATGTTGGACATGGAATGTTCGATACAGCAAATCGATATTAAGAAAGCCAAGTATGCTGATGACAGCACCTTGCTATGGCATAGTCGTTTAGGCCATATAAACGAGAAACGCATTAAGCGGTTGCATGATAATGGACTGCTGGGATCATTCTCCTATAAGGAGATTGATACATGCAAGGCTTGTTTAATGGGTAAAATGACGAAGTCACCTTTTCCTCATAAAGGTCAAAGGGCTTCAGGTTTACTTGACCTAATACACACTGATGTGTGTGGGCCATTTAGTAAACATGCCAGAGGTGGCTATCAGTACTTCATTACCTTTACTGATGATTTCAGTAGGTATGGCTATGTCTTTTTAATGAGACATAAGAGTGAATCTTTTGACAAGTTCAAAGAGTTCAAGAATGAAGTACAAAATCAGTTAGGCCGAAATATCAAGGCACTTCGCTCAGATCGAGGTGGAGAATACCTAAGTCATGCGTTTACTGACTATCTGAAGGAGTGTGGGATCATCTCACAGCTCACTCCGCCAGGAACACCGCAATGGAATGGTGTGTCCGAGAGGAGAAATAGAACGTTACTTGATATAGTTCGTTCTATGATGAGTCAGGCTAATCTACCTTACTCCTTTTGGGGTTTTGCGCTGGAAACAGCTGCAAAGGTACTAAACCGAGTGCCATCCAAGGCAGTTTCTAAGACTCCATATGAGTTATGGTATGGAAAACAGCCGAGCTTGACATTTATCAGGATCTGGGGCTGCGAGGCTTATGTCAAAAAGCTCGCCTCTGGGAAACTAGAGAGCAGATCTGACAAATGTATCTTTGTCGGTTACCCTAAGGAAACTAAGGGTTATTATTTCTACGATCCCAATGAGAACAAGGTTTTTGTTGCTCGGACGGCCATATTTCTTGAGAAGGAGTTTCTTCTGCAAGAGGCTAGTGGGAGAGAAATAAAGTTGGATGAGAATCCAGAGGAAGGACAAAGTGACCAAGCACAGTTGGATGAGCCTGAGCCGGTAGAACAGGTTATTGAACAACCTGAGGCTCAAATATCACGGGAACCGCGAAGATCGGGAAGGATCCGTCGACAGCCTGAGCGCTATGACGGAGTCTACATCATTGATAATGATGAACCCCTCACTTATGCGGATGCGGTCAGTGGACCGGAGTCAGCGAGATGGCTTGAAGCTATGCGCGCCGAGATGGACTCCATGTCAGATAACCAAGTTTGGGATTTGGTTGATCCGCCTTCGGGAGTTATCCCTATAGGCTGTAAATGGATCTTCAAGAAGAAGATTGACATGGATGGTAACGTAGTTACCTATAAAGGCAGGCTTGTTGCGAAAGGTTTCAAACAAATCTACGGGATAGATTATGATGAAACTTTCTCACCTGTAGCCATGTTTAAGTCTATTCGGATTCTTTTCGCGATAGCTGCATATTATGATTATGAGATCTGGCAGATGGATGTGAAAACAGCTTTCCTGAATGGAAATCTGGATGAGGATGTGTACATGACACAACCGGAAGGTTTCACTAATCCAGCAGATCGTCATAAGATATGCAAGTTAAAGAAGTCCATTTATGGACTTAAGCAAGCATCAAGAAGCTGGAATATTCGTTTTGATGAATCAGTCACCGAATTTGGTTTCATCAAGAACGAGGATGACCCGTGTGTATATAAGAGGTTTAGTGGGAGCGTGATTACTTTCCTAGTCCTCTACGTCAATGACATCTTGATCATTGGAAATGACATTCCTGAAATGCATGCTGTGAAGGCATGGCTAAGGAAATGTTTCCAGATGAAAGATCTAGGAGAAGCTGCCTATGTGTTAGGTGTGAAGATCTACAGGGATAGATCTAAGAGGCTTCTCGGGCTGTGCCAGAGTACTTACATCGATAAAGTCCTGGAGAGATTTCATTTAGAGAATTCTAAACGAGGATATCTTCCAGTCAGACATGGTCTGAATCTTTCAAAGAGTCAGTGTCCACAAACACAGACTGAGAAAGATGAAATGGACAATACGCCTTATGCTTCGGCTATTGGTTCCATTATGTATGCGATGTTGTGTACTCGCCCAGACGTCGCTTACGGGTTAAGCGTGACTAGTCGTTTTCAAAGTAATCCAGGTTTGGCGCACTGGATTGCAGTCAAGAACATCCTAAAATATCTGCGGAGGACCAAAGATATGTTCTTGATATATGGTGGTCAGGAAGAACTCAGTATAGAGGGATATACTGACGCTTCGTTCCAGTCTGACCAGGATGATTTCCGATCGCAATCAGGCTATGTTTTTAGCTTGAATGGAGGAGCAGTGGTGTGGAAGAGTTTCAAACAGTCAACTGTTGCTGATTCCACAACAGAAGCCGAGTATGTTGCAGCCTCGGAAGCATCCAAGGAGGCAGTGTGGATTCGTAAGTTCGTGAGAGAACTTGGTGTTGTTCCTTCGAGTGCAGATCCTTTGGTTATCTTCTGTGATAACACTGGAGCAATCGCACAAGCAAAGGAACCACGGTCGCACCAGAAGTCCAAGCACATACAGAGACGGTTTCATTTGATCAGGGAGATCATAGATCGTGGCGAGATCAAAATCTGCAAGGTTCATACAGATGACAATCTGGCAGACCCGCTTACCAAGCCTCTGGCGCAGCAGAAGCATGAGAAGCACTGTAATAACATGGGTTTGAGATTTCTCAACCATTAGATTAAGTGCAAGTGGGAGATTGTTGGGGTATGCCCTTAAGGCTAATGTTTGAGGCCATGGGAATGTATCAGTATCATGTAATAAACTGTTATGTTTATAAAGGCATGGTTATTATTCAGTTGTTTACATTGTCTGCTGCAATATATGTTCTTCTGAATAATGTCTCAAAGCTGTTCAGCTAGGCTGACATGCTATAAGTCCTTAGTCGAGATATCTTGGTGAACATGAGACAGCCTTGATATGGTTGAGACTAATATGTGTTCTAATCTTATAGGATGCTTCGAGCATGGAATAAGATGTAGACTCATGGGTACAATGGATGTACTGGACAGACCCTACTAGGATGTTCAATTGTTTGTCACAATGTGAATATTCCTTGAATATGACAAGTGGCACATTTCCTCTGACTTGAGATCGCTTGTGTTTTCTGAATGATGATTGTCATCATTTTGAGGTAGTTCAATATCATTTGAAACATAATGGTTATAGACTATCTTGGATGGTGAGCTTGAATCAGGTTAGGGCACTAGTGATAGACATAGGATTGCCGTCTCCTTGTTTAAGGAGTGTGATGTTCTAAAGGGGCCCCCTGGATGAGATGATTGAGAGAGTGTATGGCCATACCCAGGTGACAGTGTTCATCTGTTCTAATCATGCTCATCATATTGGAGTTACAAGCTTGACAGGCTTGTCCAATAAGAACATCCAGTGGCAAAGGAAATATGTATGCTTTGTGAGTTGATTCACACTTGTGCTGTATTTTGGGTGTAGTCTTGGAAGACTCTTTTCTTTATATCGGGAGACAGTGATGTGTTGCTAGATACCCCTCACTGATCGTGATAATGAGAATTATCGTTACCGACATTTAAAGAAAACCCTCAGGGTCGCACAATTTGATGATATGGCTTACTTAAGTTAGATCGTGTGGACTGAATTGTTTGGGTTCAGTTTAAAGGGATTTAATCTCTGATCGTAAGTGAGATCTGGTCTGATCATGTTTGATTGATTAGGGCATTAGATCGGTAAGCTTTGATCGAGAGATTGGATGCTAGATTGGTCAGATCAGGAGCATCAAAGAGATCGACGGTTAGATCTGGAGCCTTAGGGTTTAATTTGATCTAAGCCTTGTCGCTTGGCTTATTTGGTTTTTGGACCGAACCAACATGAACCGGCTCATGGATGAGCGCATGGTTCAAGGGTGAAGTGAGTTGCGATTGGGGTAAACCCATGACCGCAAGTGGTGAAGTGGTATGCTATTTTTAGATAGCACTTCCCTACGTGACCACGACTCACGATTCACGCCTTTCTCTTCTTGTCGTTTGACGCTCATCTCTCGCTGAAGAGCATCCATCTCTCGGGGTTTTTCCATTCGAGAAAGAGAGAGAGGTTGACGAAAATAAGGAGGAAGAAAATCGCCAAGCAAAGAAGATCTCCTTCCCTTCCATTCGAGAAGAACACCTTGACGCCTTGCTAGCACAAGGAGCATCAAGGAGTAGGCACATCTTTCATCTTGTGTGCGTATCTTCAGGAGGAGAGCGGCATCACTCTCTGCTTCCAAGGCGCCATCTAGAAATGGCTATGGTATGGTTCTATCTCATCTATGCAATCGGTTTTGTTAATCATATAACATGAAAGATCCTAAGAAGCCCTCTCCGCTGCGTTCTCCCTTAATATGCGCCTCACTTGGGTTTCGCCCCCCCTTATCTGGGGACCTTCATGGAGATCTTGCATGAAAGTGAGGATCGGAACGTTGGAGAACCATAAGTAGAACTTGTGTTGAGTCTCGGATGCACGAAAGTGATCCTTGAGATTCCACTTGAGACAATCAACTTAGAATTCGGATGCACGAAAGTGATCTTGAGTTCTTTGATTGATGATTTACTTATCATTAGCCTGGGATAGATCCTGCGCGAAAGCGAGGATTGGTCCCTACATGATTGTCTGCACGAAAGTGAGATGATCCTTTTATGAAGTAAATTAAGTCATTATCATGATACGATTAGTCTGGCGACCTTTTATTTATGTCTAGTCATTAGAATCAAGGAGGATGAAACCCTAGTCCCAGTTATTTCCCGTTATCTTAACCCCAAACAAGCAACACAAGTCATAGAGAAACAGGATGTTATCATACAAGATCGATTCACATGCTAGGTAAAACCAAGTTCAAGAAAACACGATCTGAAAATTTTTGAGAATCCATACATAGAATCTCAGCGAAAACACAATTTCAGAAATGTACCTGCCACCACGCAATACTTGCACTAGACATATGCAAGTTCACATTTATATCAAATCCGATTGCAAAAACATGAGTCGACGCGAAATTCAAAGCAAAGCCACAAAATCGATTCTATAAACTCATGAAACTAACATGAATAATACCAAACACCGAAACCAGGCCAAAGCCCGCGGTGACACAAAAATCAAAACTTCAAAACTTAAAACTGCCACAACCGGCAACACAAGTTCACATAATTCGGCCACAACCGGCCCTAGTTAATTAAGCACAAAAGTCTTATACATTAACCAGCATAATATCCATATCAACGCTAACTCAAGAAATGCGCCCCTGCTCTACACCTGAAAATAGTGAGGGAGTGAGCTACACAGCCCAGTGAGTGGATAGTCTCAAACGACCATCCATAACATACACTCAAAAATACATGCAGATTATTTTAAAAATCTTTGGCAGAACATTATGTCAACATATAACAAAATTAAAGGACAGAACTCATATAAAACAATCAGGTGTAAACTGCTAAGACATCATTGTCACCAAAGAGTAACCAGGGTTCTAGAGCTATACTCTAAACCAACTAATGACTTAATTGACCTAGTTGTCCAGCATAATCAATAGTGACCATTATGGTCCAACCCGGCTTTGGCCTAAGCACTGGGAGAAGCCTGCAAATCACATGCAACATATATACATGGACAGTGTGTAGACTCAAGAGGTAATCACCACCTGGTCAAGATGTGATACCTTGATCTACACCACCCCATAATCACAAAAATCTAAGCGTCTAAGAGTGATGACATCAAGAGGTGGCCCCTGTCCGACCAAGACATGGCACTTTGCGTCTTATATCACTCGTTCTCCCAAAGGGTTCCTTAACTGGACAACACCAGACTCATCTTATATCTTATTTCACAAAAGTGGACTCCTAACTGTCAACTAAACTCTAGGATAGTCATTTTTATCACAATAATCACATCAGGCAGGCTGAACAACAACCCCCTCACATATCACAATACAGGGCTGAAATCTCCAACCCTTAACATATCACATATAGACTATCCCATTGAGTACACAGTTACACTTAGCCTTAGTCCTAACCATTCCATGACCACAACACATATTATTCGAAAATCACATAACCACATAATATTCGAAAATCACATAACCACATAATATTCAAAAATCACATAATCACATAATATTCAAAAATCACATAATCACATAATATTCAAAAATCACATAATATTTTATAGAGTCCTTAGATTTCATGCTGATCAGTTCGGTATAATCATGCTAAGTTATCACCCAAAGTTATCAATCAATATTTCATGTCATTACTTTCTGCATACACCATTCAATTAAAAATACATAATAATACAGAAAATTCACTAAATTTCGTTCACAATTAACATAAATGCAGAATATCACATATTCATAGTTTTCTACTAGTTCTGATAACAAAAGACAGAAATACCCCTAGTTCAAAGTTTAAGTCATACACGAAAAGTTATCCAAAAATTTCGTAAAAATATTCATTACGTCCCTCATGATCCCTAGATTCGTAATTTCAAGTTTTCCCCAATTTTAACTAGGAAATTTACCGAATTACCCCTAGGTCAATTTCAGTCAACAGAAACTTTTATTTCTAAAAATTCCCAAAAAAATACAGTAGAATCCTCAAATACCTAATTTCATGAATATCAAGTTTTCCCCAATTTTTACCCATGCATTTGGACGTAATTTCATGAAGAAGGGTTGAAATTCTCATCCAAGCCCTAATCTTCATGCAATTGAAATTCTAATGCTACATACATGTTTAATCAAGGCCTAATTTATGATTAGGAGTCTTAAAAACGAAATGCCCTAATTGTCATGCAAGCTAGGGTTTCGAAATTTAGGGAAAAAGCAAGAAACGTATACAATTTTGCAAGCATGTGTTCATGTCATCTTTCTAGACATTAATCCTCTCTAAATCATGCAAAACCTTCCATATGCGTGAACTAGGTGAAGAGAAAATCCACTCACCTTGTTTTCGGTTCTTCCAAGCCAACACCCTCACGCCACTCACGCCACACACGTCGCCGGAACCACCCAAAAGCCGCCGGAAAGTCGCCTCCACCACCTCTTGCCGCCGGCCACAAGAAGAGGAGAAGAGAAGAAGCAAGCCGCCACTTCACCAAGGGAAGAAAATCGTGAGCAAAGAGAAAAACGAGGGTGAACACGATTTCCCCTAAAATTTTCGTTTTTTTCAAGCCTCCAACGAATCCAAACCAATAGCAACCATAAGTGAAAGATCCAATAACCCTTTAGTATAAGTTAATCTCCATTTTACCCTTATCAAGGGCTCTTACCCTTTTCTAACAAGAATACACCCCTAGCCTAGTGGCGTGCAGCACACATCCTACGCCTTAAGTCTTAGGTTCGAATCCTCTCCGCGACACATATTTTTACATTGCAGGAAAATACACCAAACAAGACATTTTCTCAATGAAAAACTTCCACAAACATGCTATAAACGAAATTTTAGTTTTTTCTTACCTGTTAATAAATTTCCGGATCTTACATTCCTCCCCCCTTAAAAAGCTTTAGTCCTCTAAAGCTCACCAGCCAAATCATCGAACAGCTGAGGGAACTCTCTTCTCATATCTGACTCTGTCTCCCAAGTAGCTTCTTCGACTGACTGGTTTCCCCAGATAACCTTTACTAAAGGTATAGACTTGTTCCTCAGAACTTTATCCTTTCTATCCACAATCCGGAGAGGTCTTTCCTCAAAAGTCAAATCACTCTGAATCTGAAGAGGTTCCAATTCCAATACATGAGATGGATCAGGATGATATTTCCTCAAAGCAGAAACATGGAACACATTATGCACATGATCCATAGCAGGAGGTAAAGCTAACCTATAAGCCACTGGACCAACTCTCTCAATAATGTCAAAAGGGCCTACAAACCTAGGGCTCAACTTGCCCTTTTTGCCAAACCTCATAACACCCTTAGTAGGTGACACCTTTAAGAAAACATGATCCCCTACCATAAACTCCAGGGAACGACGACGGTCATCAGCATAACTCTTCTGCCTGTCCCGCGCAATCTTCAATTTATCCTGAATCTCTCTGACCTTATCAGTAGTTTCCTGTACTGCATCAGATCTCAAAATCAATCTATCACCAGTCTCCTCCCAACACAAGGGAGTCCTACACCTTCTCCCATACAAAGCCTCATAAGGAGCCATCTGAATACTGGAGTGGAAACTATTATTATAAGTGAACTCTATCAAAGATAGATCCCGGTTCCACTCAGAACTCCAATCAACCACATAAGCTCTCAACAGGTCTTCTAGAGTCTGTATAGTACGCTCCGTCTGGCCATCAGACTGAGGATGGTATGCTGTACTAAAACTCAAGTTAGTACCCAAACCCTCGTGTAAGCTCTTCCAAAACCTGGACAGAAATCGAGAGTCCCTATCAGACACAATATCAACAGGCACTCCATGCAGTCTGACTATCTCATCAATATACAATCTAGCTAGTCTCTCTAAAGGATAAGTCATCTTGATCGGGAGAAAGTGGGCTGATTTAGTGAGTCTATCAACAATCACCCAAATGGCATCATGACCCAATCTGGTTCTGGGCAAACCACACACAAAGTCCATACTGATGCATTCCCACTTCCACTCAGGAATAGGAAGGGGCTGCAACAAACCACCAGGCTTCTGGTGTTCAGCCTTTACCGTCTGACAGGTTAAACACCTAGAGACAAAATCAAATACTTCTTTCTTCATACCCGGCCACCAAAAGCTCTTCTTGAGGTCCTGATACATCTTAGTTACACCAGGATGTAGAGAATATTTGGAGTTATGGCTGTCCTCCAATATTTCTTTCCTCAAGCTCGGTTCCTCAGGGACACACACCCTTCCACGAAACCGAAGAACACCATCATCAGACAAGCTAAAATCCTGAACTGCGCCTGTAACCAAACTATCCCTGATCTGAATTAATTTCGGATCCACAGATTGCTGATCTCTGATCTTCTACAACAAAGCAGACTGTACTCTGAGGAAAGCCACATATCCAGACTGAACTTTAGGAGAAATACTGATCCTGAGATCTCTGAACTCCTGCAGTAACTGCCACTCACTGACCCGCAGTGCCGCTACTGAAGTAACTGGATGCCTGCTCAGTGCATCAGCCACTACATTAGCCTTTCCAGCCTGATACTGAATAGCAAAGTCATAGTCTTTGATCAACTCCATCCATCTTCTCTGTCTCATGTTCAACTCCTTCTGAGTGAAGATGTACTTGAGACTCTAGTGGTCAGTAAACAGATCAAACTCTTGACCTAACAAATAGTGACGCCATATCTTCAGAGCAAAGACTACGGCCGCCAACTCTAAGTCATGAGTAGGGTAGTTCAACTCATACTCCTTCAGCTATCTCGAAGCATAGGCTACCACAGAACCCTTCTGCATCAAGACACAACCCAACCCCTTGCCTGAAGCATCCGTATAGACAGTAAACCTTTCCCCATCACTAGGAATAATGAGGATCGGTGTACTAGTCAACCTTCTCTTCAGCTCCTGAAAGCTCTCTTCACACTTGTCATCCCAATTAAACTTGGCCTCCTTCCTGGTCAATTTATTTAAAGGACCCGCCAGCTTGGAGAATCCCTCAACAAACCTCCGGTAGTAACCTGCTAAACCCAGGAAACTTCTGATCTCAGTAGCACTAGTCGGTCTTCCCCAATTGAGGATGGCTTGCACTTTAACCGGATCCACAGACACCCCCTGACCAGAAATCACATGCCCAAGGAAACTGATCTTTTCTTGCCAGAACTCACACTTACTAGCCTTGGCATATAATCGGTTTTTCCTCAGAATCTCCAGCACTCTGCGCAAGTCACTGACATGATCCGAAGTAGTCCGAGAGTACACCAAGATATCATCTATGAAGACTACCACACATGAATCAAGTAATTCATGAAATACCCTGTTCATCAAATCCATGAAGACAGCAGGTGCATTCGTCAGTCCAAAAGGCATAACTAGAAATTCAAAATGCCCATACCTGATCCTGAAAGCAGTCTTAAATATATCCTCATCCTTGACCCTAAGCTCGTAATACCCTGATCTCAGGTCAATCTTAGAGAACACTGTCGCTCCCTGTAATTGATCAAATGGATCATCAATTCTAGGAAGAGGATACTTATTCTTGATAGTCACTTGGTTCAGTTGCCTGTAGTCTATACACATCCTCAGGGTTCCATCTTTCTTCTTTACAAACAGCACTGGCGCTCCCCAGGGGGAAGCACTAGGCCGGATGTAACCTTTTTCCAGCAATTCCTCCAGTTGCTTCTTAAGCTCGGCCAACTCTGATGTAGCCATGCGGTAAGGAGCTCTGGAGATAGGTGCAGTACCTGGCACCAACTCAATGCCAAACTCTACCTCTCGTATTGGTGGCAAGCCTGAAAATTCCTCAGAGAACACATCAGGAAACTCTTTCACCACCGCCATCTGAGTCAAATCAGGAGTAGAATCATCCTGCACCTTAACATGCGCAAGATAACCCTTGCACCCACTAGCAAGTAACTTCCTGGCTTGTAGGAAAGATATTACATGCGGTCCTTGGTCTGACACTAGACCTCTCACAAAAATCCGATTCCCATCTAGCAGATTCAAGGTGATTACTTTCTCAAAGCAATCCACAGTGGCATGATGTGAGGATAACCAATCCATACCTAGGATGACATCATAATCTTGCATATCCAACAGGATTAGATCTACCAGAAACTCATAACCCTCTACATGCACTACACAATCAGCACAAACAGTATCTGTAGATAATGATTTTCCTAAGGGAGTACTCACAGACACAACATAATCTAGCACCTTAGGTATTACAGGTAAACATGCAGCAAATCTAACAGATACAAAAGATAAATTTGCACCAGGGTCAAATAAGATGCGAGCTAACTGATCAAATACAAATAAGGTACCTTCCACGACGGATCGGGAAGCTCGTGTATCCTTTTCAGCCACGGCATAAACTCGGGTCTGGACTGTAGGCTTATCTGTGCCTCTATGCTGCATCTCAGGCTCTTTGCAGTCCTTGACCATGTGCCCAGGTTTCTTACACCTGAAGCAAACACCATTCTTCTTATAACAGTCTTTCATTAGATGTCCCTTGAGCCCACAATAATGACAATTCCGATCCTCTGTGATACTGTTCTTTACATCCCTGGTATCCCTGAACTGCTGCGGTGCATCCCTGGACTGCTGCGGTGCCTTGTGAGAGTAAGGCTTATACCTGCTCTTCTTGTAGTCCTTATGCTTAGGGTACCTCTTACCCTTGCCGCCATCACCATGCTGAGGAGCCGCCGCCTCAACTGCAGGAACCACGGTCATAGCAGCACTAGAATTCCTCTCAGATATGTATCTCTCGATGGTGCGTGCTCATCCAACAGTCTCAACGTAAGTCTCCAAGTGCTGAGCACCAACCTGCTCCCGAATGTCCCATCTGAGACCTCTGAGAAACTTGGTAGCCCTCCTCTTTTCAGTGTTTATCAGGTGAGGGGCATACTTTCCCAACTTAGTGAACTGCAACTCATACTGGTCCACAGTCATATCACCCTGCTCCAGGTGAATAAATTCCACCTCTCGGTCCTCACCCAAGCTATCAGGGAAATACTTCTCGTTAAATTGAGACAAGAAGTAGGGCCAATCTACTGCTTCATGTCTTTCTGCAGCTAACCTCACCACGCCCTTCTGCCACTCATCTGCGTCACCACGCATCATATAGGTGGCCAGACACAGCTTGTCCTCATCTGAGCAACGCATGACTTGAAAAATCTTGTCCAAAACCAACTGCCAGTTCTCTGTAGTACTTGATTCTGAGCCCCCATAAAAAGAGCTAGGACCCAATTTCTGGAATTCACTCACAAGCGAGGCATAGCGCCTGTGAGCGTCCTCCTGAGAGTCAGTCCCCACCCCTCGAGTAGTAGTCTGGGATCTCTCCTGAGTCAATTGCTGCAAGAGCTGCTGTTGCGCTTCTTGATGCTGAGTCTGTTGCTGCTGCAGCATCTGAGCTTGCCTCTCTATCATGGCACCCTGTTGCTGTACCATGCCTGTCAGAGTCGCAATGGCTCTCGTGAGATCCGAGGTCTGCTCATTCTCGCCGCTAGCATTTCCTCTGGATCGCACCATCTTAAATTTCTACACACACATACCAAAGTTAGGAATGCAAACATAAGCCTATCAGATGTCTAGCAATACACAAACATGTTTTCCCCCGAACTAAGTTTTAGCTAGCCAACTCCTCTGATACCATTCTGTCACATCCCGTTATCTTAACCCCAAACAAGCAACACAAGTCATAGAGAAACAGGATGTTATCATACAAGATCGATTCACATGCTAGGTAAAACCAAGTTCAAGAAAACACGATCTAAAAATTTTCGAGAATCCATACATAGAATCTCAGCGAAAACACAATTTCAGAAATGTACCTGCCACCACGCAATACTTGCACTAGACATATGCAAGTTCACATTTATATCAAATCCGATTGCAAAAACATGAGTCGACTCGAAATTCAAAGCAAAGCCACAAAATCGATTCTATAAACTCATGAAACTAACATGAATAATACCAAACACCGAAACCAGGCCAAAGCCCGCGGTGACACAAAAATCAAAACTTCAAAACTTAAAACTGCCACAACCGGCAACACAAGTTCACATAATTCGGCCACAACCGGCCCCAGTTAATTAAGCACAAAAGTCTTATACATTAACCAGCATAATATCCATATCAACGCTAACTCAAGAAATGCGCCCCTGCTCTACACCTGAAAATAGTGAGGGAGTGAGCTACACAGCCCAGTGAGTGGATAGTCTCAAACGACCATCCATAACATACACTCAAAAATACATGCAGATTATTTTAAAAATCTTTGGCAGAACATTATGTCAACATATAACAAAATTAAAGGACAGAACTCATATAAAACAATCAGGTGTAAACTGCTAAGACATCATTGTCACCAAAGAGTAACCAGGGTTCTAGAGCTATACTCTAAACCAACTAATGACTTAATTGACCTAGTTGTCCAGCATAATCAATAGTGACCATTATGGTCCAACCCGGCTTTGGCCTAAGCACTGGGAGAAGCCTGCAAATCACATGCAACATATATACATGGACAGTGTGTAGACTCAAGAGGTAATCACCACCTGGTCAAGATGTGATACCTTGATCTACACCACCCCATAATCACAAAAATCTAAGCGTCTAAGAGTGATGACATCAAGAGGTGGCCCCTGTCCGACCAAGACATGGCACTTTGCGTCTTATATCACTCGTTCTCCCAAAGGGTTCCTTAACTGGACAACACCAGACACATCTTATATCTTATTTCACAAAAGTGGACTCCTAACTGTCAACTAAACTCTAGGATAGTCATTTTTATCACAATAATCACATCAGGCAGGCTGAACAACAACCCCCTCACATATCACAATACAGGGCTGAAATCTCCAACCCTTAACATATCACATATAGACTATCCCCTTGAGTACACAGTTACACTTAGCCTTAGTCCTAACCATTCCATGACCACAACACATATTATTCGAAAATCACATAACCACATAATATTCGAAAATCACATAACCACATAATATTCAAAAATCACATAATCACATAATATTCAAAAATCACATAATCACATAATATTCAAAAATCACATAATATTTTATAGAGTCCTTAGATTTCATGCTGATCAGTTCGGTATAATCATGCTAAGTTATCACCCAAAGTTATCAATCAATATTTCATGTCATTACTTTCTGCATACACCATTCAATTAAAAATACATAATAATACAGAAAATTCACTAAATTTCGTTCACAATTAACATAAATGCAGAATATCACATATTCATAGTTTTCTACTAGTTCTGATAACAAAAGACAGAAATACCCCTAGTTCAAAGTTTAAGTCATACACGAAAAGTTATCCAAAAATTTCGTAAAAATATTCATTACGTCCCTCATGATCCCTAGATTCGTAATTTCAAGTTTTCCCCAATTTTAACTAGGAAATTTACCGAATTACCCCTAGGTCAATTTCAGTCAACAGAAACTTTTATTTCTAAAAATTCCCAAAAAAATACAGTAGAATCCTCATATACCTAATTTCATGAATATCATGTTTTCCCCAATTTTTACCCATGCATTTGGACGTAATTTCATGAAGAAGAGTCGAAATTCTCATCCTAGCCCTAATCTTCATGGAATTGAAATTCTAATGCTACATACATGTTTAATCAAGGCCTAATTTATGATTAGGAGTCTTAAAAACGAAAAGCCCTAATTGTCATGCAAGCTAGGGTTTCGAAATTTAGGGAAAAAGCAAGAAACGTATACAATTTTGCAAGCATGTGTTCATGTCATCTTTCTAGACATTAATCCTCTCTAAATCATGCAAAACCTTCCATATGCGTGAACTAGGTGAAGAGAAAATCCACTCACCTTGTTTTCGGTTCTTCCAAGCCAACACCCTCACGCCACTCACGCCACACACGTCGCCGGAACCACCCAAAAGCCGCCGGAAAGTCGCCTCCACCACCTCTTGCCGCCGGCCACAAGAAGAGGAGAAGAGAAGAAGCAAGCCGCCACTTCACCAAGGGAAGAAAATCGTGAGCAAAGAGAAAAACGAGGGTGAACACGATTTCCCCTAAAATTTTCGTTTTTTTCAAGCCTCCAACGAATCCAAACCAATAGCAACCATAAGTGAAAGATCCAATAACCCTTTAGTATAAGTTAATCTCTATTTTACCCTTATCAAGGGCTCTTACCCTTTTCTAACAAGAATACACCCCTAGCCTAGTGGCGTGCAGCACACATCCTACGCCTTAAGTCTTAGGTTCGAATCCTCTCCGCGACACATATTTTTACATTGCAGGAAAATACACCAAACAAGACATTTTCTCAATGAAAAACTTCCACAAACATGCTATAAACGAAATTTTAGTTTTTTTCTTACCTGTTAATAAATTTCCGGATCTTACACTCTCTAATTATCTTTTTAGCATACTTTTCTACATAGTTTACTTCCATCATATTCGGCTTGCTTAGCTAGTGAGAAAACATCTATTTGGTACTTAACACGTAGGTCTCTGTGGTTCGATATTTTTATTACTTCGAAGTATCCGTGCACTTGCGGACACAACAGAGTAGCAATCATGCTAGTGGACAGAATGAAAATAGAGGGTACCAGCAGAGTCAACCCCAAAAATCTAGTTTAGAGGATATGTTTGAAAAATTCATGGGTGCTCAAATAAAACAAAATGAAGAGTTCAAAGAGAATCTTAAGGAAATTAACTCTAGGTTAGATGGTGTTGTTGCACATAATAAGTTTTAGAGACACATATAGCACAACAAGCTAGCACTTCTTACAGACCCCCAGGGAAATTACCTGCCAAACCAGAACCAAACCCTAGGGAGTACTGTAATGCTATCATAACTAGGAGTGTAAAACAGTTAGGGGACCCCAGGGGACCATTAGATGTTGATGAGGAAGAGCCTAATGTTAGACCTAGCAGGGAACCAATTTTGGAATCACATGCAAGTACCCCTTTCATGAGGGGGGCGAAAAACCCTAATAGGAGGCGCATATAAACTATGATAGCGGAAGCAAGGATTTTTAGGGTTTCATAAGATCGCATGTGGTATAGCCATATGATCAACTTAAAAATGATTGCAAATAAGAATCAAGGAATCGATTCTCACCAAAGCCATTGCTTGGATGGCGTCTAGGAAGAAGAGACTCAAGCGCTTCTCCTCCAAATGGTGCGCACACAAGGTGATGCCGCCTACTCTTTGTTGATCCTTGTGCTAGCAAGGTTCTTCAAAGGTCCTTGTCGTATGAAAGGGAAGAGAAGACTTTCTTGCTTGGCGAGGTCTCTCCCTTGTCGTCAAAGAAGACTTCCACGAGAGAAGAGGCGACGAGAGGTGAAGAGACGAGAGAGGGCGTTCCACTCTCGAACGTGTAGTGCGTTGCCTTATTTTGGAAAACCAAAAATAGTAACCGCCTAACGTTCATGCGCTCATGCGTTCATGGGTTTATCCCAACGCATTTTGCTCTCTCCCTTGAACCATGCGCTCACTCAATGAGCTGGTTCAATGTCGGTTTGGTTCAAAGACCAATTAACCCAAGCCATATGGTCTAGATCACAATAAACCCTAAAGGTTCAAGATCTAACCGTTCATCTCTTGATGCTCCTGATCTCACGGATCTAGCATCCAATCTCTCGATCGAAGCTTACCGATCTCAAGCCCTAATCAATCAAACATGATCAGACCAGATCTCACTTACAATCAGAGTTTAAATCCCTTTAAACTGAACCCAAACAATTCAGTCCACACGATCTGACTTAAGTAAGCCATATCATCAAATTGTGCGACCCTAAGGGTTTCCTTTAAATGTCAGTAACGATAACTTACGTTATGACGATCAGTGAGGGGTATCTAGCAACACATCACTGTCTCCCGATATAAAAGAAAGAGTCTTCCAAGACTACACCCAAACCACAGCACAAGTGTGAATCCACTTCACAAGGCATACATGATTCCTTTGCCACTGGATGTTCTTATTGGACAAGCGTGTCAAGCCTGTAGCTCCAATATGATGAGCATGATTAGATCAGATGAACATAGTCACCTGGGTATGGCCATACACTTTCTCAATCATCTCATCCAGGGGGGCCCCTTTAGAACATCACACTCCTTAAACAAGGGAGACGGCAATCCTATATCTATCACTAGTGTCCTAACCTGACTCATGATCATTATCCAAGATAGTCTATAACCATTATGTTTCAAATGATATTGAACTACCTCAAAACAATGACAATCATCATTTAGAAACACAAGTGATCTCAAGTCAGAGGATATGTGCCACTTGTTGCAAACAAGGATTATTCACGTTGTGACAAGCAATTGAATATCCTAGTAGGGTCTGTCTAGTACATCCAATGTACCCATGAGTCTACATCTTATTCCATGCTCGAAGCATCCTATAAGATTAGAACACATATTAGTCTCCATCATATCAAGGCTGTCTCATGTTCACCAAGATATCTCGACTAAGGACATAGAGCATGTCAGCCTAGCTGAACAGCATTGAGACATTATTCAGAAGCACACTTATTGCAGCAGACAATGTAACAAACTGAATAACAACCATTGCCTTTATAAACTTAAGAGTTTATACATGATACTGAAAGAATCCCAAGGCCTCAAACATTAGCCTTAAGGGCATACCCCAACAATCTCCCACTTGCACTTAATCTAATGGTTAAGAAATCTCAGACCCATATTATTACAGTGCTTCTCATGCTTCTGCTGCGCTAGAGGCTTGGTAAGCGGGTCTGCCAGATTGTCATCTGTATGAACCTTGCAGACTTTGATCTCGCCACGATCAATGATCTCCCGGATCATGTGAAACCGTCTCTGTATGTGCTTGGACTTCTGGTGCGACCGTAGTTCCTTTGCTTGTGCGATTGCTCCAGTGTTATCACAGAAGATAACCAAAGGATCTGCACTCGAAGGAACAACACCAAGTTCCTGAACGAACTTACGAATCCACACTGCCTCCTTAGATGCTTCTGAGGCTGCAACATACTCGACTTCTGTTGTGGAATCAGCAACAATAGACTGTTTGAAACTTTTCCACACCACTGCTCCTCCATTCAAGCTAAAAACATAGCCTGATTGCGATCGGAAATCATCCTGGTCTGATTGGAACGAAGCGTCAGTATATCCTTCTATACTGAGTTCTTCCTGACCACCATATATCAAGAACATATCTTTGGTCCTCCGCAGATATTTTAAAATATTCTTGACCGCAATCCAGTGCGCCTGACCTGGATTACTTTGGAATCGACTGGTCACGCTTAACCCGTAAGCGACGTCTGGGCGAGTACACAACATCGCATACATAATGGACCCAATAGCCGAAGCATAAGGCGTATTGTCCATTTCATCTTTCTCAGTCTGTGTTTGTGGACACTGACTCTTTGAAAGATTCAGACCATGTCTGACTGGAAGATATCCTCTTTTAGAATTCTCTAAATGAAATCTCTCCAGGACTTTATCGATGTAAGTACTCTGGCACAGCCCGAGAAGCCTCTTAGATCTATCCCTGTAGATCTTCACACCTAACACATAGGCTGCTTCTCCTAGATCTTTCATCTGGAAACATTTTCTTAACCATGCTTTAACAGCATGCAGTTCAGGAATATCGTTTCCAATGATTAAGATATCATCGACGTAGAGGACTAGGAAAGTAATCACGCTCCCACTAAACCTCTTATATACACACGGGTCATCTTCATTCTTGATGAAACCAAACTCAGAGATTGATTCATCAAAACGAATATTCCAGCTCCTAGATGCTTGTTTAAGTCCATAAATGGACTTCTTTAACTTGCATATTTTATGACGATCTGATGGATTAGTGAAACCTTCAGGTTGTGTCATATACACATCCTCATCCAGTTTTCCATTAAGGAAAGCGGTCTTCACATCCATCTGCCAGATCTCATAATCGTAATATGCTGCTATCGCGAGAATAATCCGAATAGACTTGAACATGGCTACAGGAGAGAAAGTTTCATCATAATCTATCCCGTAGATTTGTTTGAAACCTTTCGCAACTAGCCTGCCTTTATAGGTAACTACGTTACCATCCATGTCAATCTTCTTCTTGAAGATCCATTTACAGCCTATAGGGATTACTCCCGGAGGCGGATCAACCAAATCCCAGACTTGGTTATCTGACATGGAGTCCATCTCGGCTCGCATAGCTTCAAGCCATCTAGCTGATTCCGGTCCACTGACCGCATCCGCATAAGTAAGGGGTTCATCATTATCAATGATGTAGACTCCGTCATAGCGCTCAGGCTGTCGACGGATCCTTCCCGATCTTCGCGGTTCCCGTGATATCTGAGCCTCAGGTTGTTCACTAACCTGTTCTACTGGCTCATGCACATCCAACTGTGCTTGACTACTTTGTCCTTCCTCTGGATTCTCATCCAGCTTTATTTCTCTCCCACTGGCCTCTTGCAGAAGAAACTCCTTCTCAAGAAAAATGGCTGTCCGAGTAACAAATACCTTGTTCTCTTTGGGATCGTAGAAATAATAACCCTTAGTTTCCTTAGGGTAACCGGCAAAGATGCATTTCTCAGATCTGCTCTCTAGTTTCCCAGAGGTGAGCTTTTTGACATAAGCCTCGCAACCCCATATCTTAATAAATGTCAAGCTAGGCTGTTTCCCATACCATAACTCATATGGAGTCTTTGAAACTGCCTTGGATGGCACTCGGTTTAGTACCTTTGCAGCTGTTTCCAGCGCAAATCCCCAAAAGGAGTAAGGTAGAGTAGCCTGACTCATCATAGAACGAACCATATCCAGTAATGTTCTATTCCTCCTCTCGGACACACCATTCCATTGCGGTGTTCCTGGCGGAGTGAGCTGTGAGATAATCCCACACTCCTTCAGATAGTCAATAAACTCTCGACTTAGGTATTCTCCACCTCGATCTGAGCGAAGTGCCTTGATATTTCGGCCTAGCTGATTCTGTACTTCATTTTTGAACTCTTTGAACTTGTCAAAAGATTCTCTTTTATGTCTCATTAGATAGACATACCCGTATCTACTGAAATCATCAGTAAAGGTAATGAAGTACGAATAGCCACCTCTGGCATGTTTACTAAATGGCCCACACACATCACTGTGCATAAGGTCAAGTAAACCTGAAGCCCTTTGACCTTTGTTAGGAAAAGGAGACTTCGTCATTTTACCCATTTAACAAGCTTTGCATGTATCAATTCCCTCATAGGAGAATGATCCCAGCAGTCCATGATCATGCAACCGCTTAATGCGCTTCTTGTTAATATGGCCTAAACGACTATGCCATAGCAAGGTGCTGTCATCAGCATACTTGGCTTTCTTATTATCAATGTTTTGTATAGAACATTCCATGTCCAACATGAATAATCCATTGTTAATTGATCCAATAGCATAAACAATATTATCATTAGAAAGAACACACTTTGAAATATTGCATTCAAAGGAAAATCCTTTCCTGACAAGAGCAGGAATAGAGATAATATTTTTCGTAATACTCGGAACAAAATAACAATTGTCCAGTTCTAATACAAGTCCAGATGGTAATGAGATGTAATATTCTCCTACAGCAACAGCAGCAACCCGTGCCCCATTTCCAACTCGTAGGTCCACCTCATGCTGTCCCACTTTTCTTCTTCTCTTGAGTTCCTGTACATTTGAACAAATGTGAACTCCACATGTAGTGTCCAACACCCATGAAATAGAAGAAGAGGATATCATGACTTCAGTCATGAAAATACCTGAGCCAGAAGCAATGCTTCCCTTCTTGTCTCCTTGGAGCGCTTTACAGTCCTTTTTCCAGTGACCCAGCTGGCCACAATGGAAACACCTATATTCCTTCGACCGCTTAACCTTTTGTTTCAGAGCCTTGTTGTAATTCTTGACAGGGGCTTTGCCCTTCTTCCCCTTCTTCTTGTTCCTGGAAGGAAACATCAAGACAGAGGTTGAAGGCTTTCCCTTTAGAGTCTCCTCTGTAGTCAAGAGCATATTCAGCAACTCTGCCGGAGTACAATCAATCTTGTTCATATTAAAATTAATAATGAACGGATCGAAAGAGGCCGGGAGAGAGTGCAGAATAATGTCTACAGCAAGCTCCTGATTGATGGTATGCCCCAGTTTCTCTAGAGCCTCTTTGTGCCCAATCATCTTGAGCACATGAGCTCCCACTGGACTCCCTTCAGCCAGTTTGCTCTGAAAGAAAAGCTTGGTCAAATTATAGCGCTCAGTCCTCGCCTGTGCAGCATATAGCATCTTGAGGTTTGCTATCATTTCTATAGCAGACATATCCTCATGCTGACGCTGTAGCTGTGGCGTCATAGACGCTAGCATCAGGCAAGCGACATCAATGCTATCATTGACATGCTTTTTATAGGCTTCCCGAACCGCCCTTGCGGCGTTCGGAGCGGGTTGAGGCGGTATAGCCGTCTCGAGGATATACAGTTTCCTCTTTGCCTTAAGAACAATCTTAAGGTGTCCGTACCAGTCTGAGAAGTTTGGCCCAGCAAACTTCTCCCTTTCCAGTAGGGATCGCACATTGAAGCTCATGGTGTTCGTTGCTGCAGGAATCTACAACAATGCAAGAACAGCAAGGTCAGTATCAATGTTTAGAATCAATCCAGGACTTAAGAAAGATTCTTTTCTCACTATTTTATCTGACTGAAAAATCCATTAAAACAGTCCGAAAGAGAAAGACTCTTTTAGTGAGATGGGATCCAGATTTCATACTTGGTCTCCGCGTCCCGCTCAGGCGAGATAAGTTGCACAGAGAGTACAAGCACTAATTTCTGGTAGGCAGTCCCTGCCAATCGCCAACCCGTGCGATTCCCCTTCATCTGGGCAATCTAGCAGACTGTGCCAACTGAGTTGGTACAACACAGTCTCTGATCCCACAGATGGCTGCCTCCATATAGCTAACATATGCCCCATATGTAGCCTACATGGTCAAGCTGACCTGACCTACTCCCTGGACCACCACGTGCTATGCTGAGCAACGAGAAGCGATAAATCCCTTCCCTGTAACACGCAGGTGTAATCGCACACCGTCTGAAGATAGATGGGCGTGCCCACTGAGTGGGTACAACACGGCCCAAACGATAGTCAGAATAGTGAGGTTTCGCGTCAGAAGGCTTACGTGCTTGATATTAAGCGTTGGATTTTAACGGTCTTTTATCTTCTTAACTATCATGCAAACCCTATGGTGATAGCAGAAGATAAATAAATCATGCAAGTCTAATTATTTAAGTAATAAAAGAAAGCATGATGATCTTATGTGGTAAAAGCCCATTAACCCTAAGTAAGACCTTAATTTAACTTAAGTCTTCACTTGAGCTCTCCATGGGTCTTTTGCATCTCATCTGGCCCAACCCAGGGCCCAAGCGCCCACTGCAGCTCAGGTGCGCCCACCAGGTAAATGTGCCTGTCCCAGAGTCGAACCCTGGACCTCCCACCTGGTCAAGCCACTACTGCATGCGCCTCTGCCATGTGTGCTCTGTGCTCTTGTCTGATTAAATTACAATTTAATCTATCTAGACAAGTTTGACTCGCAGGTCAATTACACTTTATAAATTAAATGAAATGTGATGCGCAGATCACAAAAATAATAATTTATAATTAATCCAGGCTCGCAGGCCCCAGCACAGCACACATTAAAAGGGCAACCCACAAAAGATTAAATAAACAAGCAGATGGCATCCAATCAACATGTGATCCAAACCAGAAAATAAAATTGGTTTTGAAAACCCATTGGCATCAATTTTTATTTTCCTTATGTGCCCTACTACCTTACAACGGTCCATTAATAGGGATCCACTCATCCGACCTAGTCAGATCCACTGCCCTTGCATGCACCAAGTCCTAACTGACTTGAGTCGACCTAATGGTCAACCATGCATGCGCAAAGGGCTGAACAACCTTCATGAGTTCTGGCAAGCGGGTGTGACCCCGGGCCTAACTCAAGAGTGTTCATTGGTTGTCTCAACCAGACCTAGCTACACGCCTGTCTGCAGTCGACCTATAGCCACCTCGTGCTTGCGCACAGGTGCCATCTGGTCGACCCATCTAGGCTGTCAGATGGTCTGATCAGACTGGTTGGATCTTACCTAGAGGATGACTTCAACCCTACTAACCCGTCTAAGGGTTTATAGTAAGCGCTTAGATCTAAGTGAGGCGCGCAAGTGATTAAGTTTTTAAGAAAAACTACAACATTTAACATGCGCCAACATGTAAGCATCAAAGATGCGCCAACATAAGTTAACCTCATACATGCGCCAAAATAAACTATATTCAACTAGCATTTTCGCATGAAGAGAAAACTTAGATCAAACATGGATCACAAAACATTAAGCAATCATATGCATCATATCGAAACCATTAGCTCTGATACCAATTGCAAGTACCCCTTTCATGAGGGGGGGCGAAAAACCCTAATAGGAGGCGCATATAAACTATGATAGCGGAAGCAAGGATTTTTAGGGTTTCATAAGATCGCATGTGGTATAGCCATATGATCAACTTAAAAACGATTGCAAATAAGAATCAAGGAATCGATTCTCACCAAAGCCATTGCTTGGATGGCGTCTAGGAAGAAGAGACTCAAGCGCTTCTCCTCCAAATGGTGCGCACACAAGGTGATGCCGCCTACTCTTTGTTGATCCTTGTGCTAGCAAGGTTCTTCAAAGGTCCTTGTCGTATGAAAGGGAAGAGAAGACTTTCTTGCTTGGCGAGGTCTCTCCCTTGTCGTCAAAGAAGACTTCCATGAGAGAAGAGGCGACGAGAGGTGAAGAGACGAGAGAGGGCGTTCCACTCTCGAACGTGTAGTGCGTTGCCTTATTTTGGAAAACCAAAAATAGTAACCGCCTAACGTTCAAGCACTCATGCGTTCATGGGTTTATCCCAACGCATTTTGCTCTCTCCCTTGAACCATGCGCTCACTCAATGAGCTGGTTCAATGTCGGTTTGGTTCAAAGACCAATTAACCCAAGCCATATGGTCTAGATCACAATAAACCCTAAAGGTTCAAGATCTAACCGTTCATCTCTTGATGCTCCTGATCTCACCGATCTAGCATCCAATCTCTCGATCGAAGCTTACCGATCTCAAGCCCTAATCAATCAAACATGATCAGACCAGATCTCACTTACAATCAGAGTTTAAATCCCTTTAAACTGAACCCAAACAATTCAGTCCACACGATCTGACTTAAGTAAGCCATATCATCAAATTGTGCGACCCTAAGGGTTTCCTTTAAATGTCGGTAACGATAACTTACGTTATCACGATCAGTGAGGGGTATCTAGCAACACATCACTGTCTCCCGATATAAAAGAAAGAGTCTTCCAAGACTACACCCAAACCACAGCACAAGTGTGAATCCACTTCACAAGGCATACATGATTCCTTTGCCACTAGATGTTCTTATTGGACAAGCGTGACAAGCCTGTAGCTCCAATATGATGAGCATGATTAGATCAGATGAACATAGTCACCTGGGTATGGCCATACACTTTCTCAATCATCTCATCCAGGGGGGCCCCTTTAGAACATCACACTCCTTAAACAAGGAGACGGCAATCCTATATCTATCACTAGTGTCCTAACCTGACTCATGATCATTATCCAAGATAGTCTATAACCATTATGTTTCAAATGATATTGAACTACCTCAAAACAATGACAATCATCATTTAGAAACACAAGTGATCTCAAGTCAGAGGATATGTGCCACTTGTTGCAAACAAGGATTATTCACATTGTGACAAGCAATTGAATATCCTAGTAGGGTCTGTCCAGTACATCTAATGTACCCATGAGTCTACATCTTATTCCATGCTCGAAGCATCCTATAAGATTAGAACACATATTAGTCTCCATCATATCAAGGCTGTCTCATGTTCACCAAGATATCTCGACTAAGGACATAGAGCATGTCAGCCTAGCTGAACAGCATTGAGACATTATTCAGAAGCACACTTATTGCAGCAGACAATGTAACAAACTGAATAACAACCATTGCCTTTATAAACTTAAGAGTTTATACATGATACTGAAAGAATCCCAAGGCCTCAAACATTAGCCTTAAGGGCATACCCTAACATCACAAACTACACATGTGCAGTCCCATCCTAGCTAACCACCTTCAAAGGAGGATGAGCCTTCACAGAATGGTGATTTGTCTTGTGAAGTTGAGATTCCTAGACCCAGTTCACAACCACCTTATAGGCCACCTATTCATTTTCCCCAGAAGATTGTGTAAGCTAAGTTGGATAGGCAGTTTGCAAAATTTTTGGAAGTGTTGAAAAAGTTATATATTAATATTCCATTTACTAATGTCTTATCTCAAATACCTACATATGAAAAATTTTTAAAAGAAATTTTATCTAATAAAAGAAAAATAGAGGACTTTGGTACTGTGGCACTAACTGAAGAATGCAGTGCTCTTATTCAAAACAAGTTGCCACCGAAATTTAAGGATCCAGGTAGTTTCTCTATCCCTTGTTTAATTGGGAGTGTTGTTTTCGATCGAGCCTTATGTGATTTGGGAGCTAGTGTGAGTCTGATGCCCTTATCTGTGTGCAGGAAACTAGATATGGGAGCTCCTAAGCTGACTTGACTATATTTGCAGCTTGCCGATCACTTAGTGAGGTATCCTGTAGGTATTCTTGCGGATGTTCCTATCCAAGTTGGTAAGTATTTTGTACCTACTGATTTTGTGGTTCTTGAGATGGAGGAAAGTTCCAAAAATCCTATTATTCTTGGCAGACCCTTTTTAGCCACAGTTGGTGCAATCATTGATGTTGGAAAAGGAAAACTCACTTTTAACATTTGTGATAATACAATTGAATTTGATTTAACTGATTCCTTGCAAAAAGCATCACACTCAGGATCGTGTTGTAGCATTTATATAATTGATGATTTTGTTAGTGATGTGCATAATTTATTTGATGATCCTTCAGATTTTGAAATTGACATATCATCTGAGTGTGTGAATAAAGAATTTCAGGAGAAAGTAGCAAAGAAGAAGAAGAGACGAAGGAGAAAAGGAAGATCAAAACTGCTTGAGAAAAGAAAAAGGTTCTTGAGTAAGATTGGACACTCTTTCATGAATGAGCCTTATATTCCTAGAAGCCATGAACAAAACATTGAGAGATCAACATGGTAACTGAATAAATCACGATCAAATCCAAGTGCAGAACAGTCAAGCTAATGACCTTTAAATTAGCGCTTATTGGGAGGCAACCCAAGCACTTTTACTTTAGCCTATTTTCTTTTACATTGTTTTTGTTTTTATTTTTCCATATAACAAAATTTTATTTTCTTCTTGTAGGTGAAAACAAGTTTTGTCATAAATTACGGTAGTACCGTAATTCCTTTTACGGTACCGTAATTCTATATATAAAAAAAGAGAACGCTGAGGGTTCAAACCTAAGGACACAGAGGATGATTGGGTCTAACACGGATTAATAAAACTCTGTGAGTATCTTTTTCCTACTCATTTGCATTCCATCTTCTACATTTTTTTGATAATCCATGTGTTCAAATAGAAGATAAATCCAGCAAACTTCTTGTGTCCTACTGCTTCTGATCCTTGAGTTGTTTTCATTACTACATATTTCAATATGGTTGTATTTGATACTTGAGATTAATGCACTAGAATGTTTACCATAATATATGATTTGGTATTGATGATTTTTATTGTGATTTGATATGATGTGATATATGCCTTGTGGTTTGTTTTATCAAGAAAATACTACCATTATCATGCCGAATTTTTTCTTGATGATATATATGTATATATATTCAAAATTGTGATTAAGATTAGACCTATTATGTCAAATTTATTTCTCTAATACATATATATCTATTGAGATTTTTCATTGTTTGATAAATGATATTTTGGGTGAACATATTATTTGATAAGTTTGATTTTAAAGTGAAGCTATTGCTTTAAATAAAATCAACATATGAGTGTAATCCTTGAATTGATATTAGTGGATTAGTTTGGTTGATGTTCATACTATTTGCTATTTGTTGGGAAGAAAAGTTCCTTGATCCAATTAAAGCAAGGACTCCCCTACTTGGCACTGTGTAAAATTGACAGTGGTACCAAAGGACATGGGTTGAAGTAATAAAGAGAAAAAGCATGCATCTATGTGGATGTAAGCCATGGAGAGGAATCAACTCACATTAACTCCGCTATCTTTGAAATAATTATTCCTATTAAAAAGATATGAGTTCTATTACATTGATTATGTGATCAATGTACTCTAATTTCGTCACCAGAAAAAAGGTGGTAATCGAACTAGAGAATGTGGTTAAAAAAAAATTATGATTATGAGAGAGAAAAAGATCTTGGAAACCATAATCCTGTAAACAAAAGTTGATAGTTATGAATCAAAACTGGATGAAATCTTGAGATTGATATTCTACTTATTATGCAAGTTGTGAAGTTTTATTTGACTAAATAATGGATCTTAAAGATCAAACTCAAAGGATGATATGTCAACTAGAAATTTTATGAAGCAATTGGTGAAAGTTTTCATTGGTGATTGTATTTTAGAAATTTATTCTTCATGAGAAAGTCTTTTCTTTTGATCAATTTCTTGATTTTTGCTTGAGGACAAGCAAAGTTTCAGCCTTATGTGTTTGATGACTCTAAATTTTATAGTATTTTTCACACTTATTTACTAGTCTTTTGAGTCATAATCTTGCTCTTTTGCTTTATTTTTACACCTTATTTGGCAAATACTTCATAATCTACACCTTTTTTTGTTTTTGATCAATTTCAGGAAAAAAGGTATCATTATCATCAGTTTTCAAACACTTTAAATGCATGGACGAGTTATAATCATCAAGGGGAGTTTACACATCGAATTTCAAGTTAAAACAAGCCTTCTAGCAAAAATACGACACTACCGTAATTTTGGGACAAATTTCCACGGTACCGTAATTTTAGCAAACCCAACCAGAAGTTTCAGCAAAAATATGGCACTACCGTAAATATTTCCACAGTACCGTAATTTCCGATGATTTCATACAGAAACTTTCTGAGTCATCCGAGAGAAATACGTCAAGTACCGTAATTTTTAGACAAATTTCCACGGTACCATAATTGTAGACAATTTCGACCAGACGCCTTAGGCAAAAATATGGCACTGTCGTAAAGATTTTCACGGTACCGTAATTTTTTCCCAGAATTCATAGAAGAAATTATGGCATTGCCGTAATTATTTCACGGTACCGTAACTTTGCACCCAGATTTCTGATTTTTCCGCCAAAACCTTAAAAACACGATTTCTCGAGATTTAGGGCACCAATTGAAGATCTGAAAAAAGGGGAAGACTCAGGATAAGTAGGCGAAGATTTGCGAATAAAAAAGGAACAATTTTTATCACGTATTCACGGAGAATTTGAGGGAATCGCCGCTGGGCTAGGGTTTGTCACCGTTTGTCGTACAGACCATCTCCGGCCATGATTTTTGAAAGGAAACTTCGCCTGAGGAAGAAGAACACACCACAGATGTTTCAGAGTGATAGGAGATCGATTGAGGGAGAAATCATTAAAAACGCGGTCGCGGCGCTGTTCATCGTGACTTCAAGGCAAATTACAGGTTGTAATTTAGATTACTGCCCTGTTTTGTAACATTTACTCCTCTCTTTTGATTTCTAATCATTCTAAAACCATGTTTTGCTGTAATTCTTCCATCATGCTAGCTTAAACCTTCATATGGGACATGGGGGTGTAATCCCCTTAATTTCTTAATGACTAGACATTGATTATTTTTGTCATGATAATTTTGTTATGATAATTTTGCTTATGTGATGACTTTCCTTTAATTCTCCATAGTTTTATAAATATCAGCATGTTTTAGAGCTTTGCAAAATAGACTGAGAGGTTGATTGTGAAATTTGGAACCATAAAAATCATTGAGTTTGGAACTTATCGGAAGAGAGTAAGTTTGATCTTTGAATTCTGATTTTTAGTGATTTATTGCCATGTTGATTTTCTGATTATTTGGATTGAGTTAATGTGTTAGGTTTGATTCGAAATTGTAAAAGATTAAATTTCTGATCAACGGAGAACCTTAAGTATAACTTGTGATGAGTTTCAGGATGCACGAGAGTGATCCTTGAGTTTCCACATGAGATGATTAACTTAGAATTTGGATGCACAAGAGTAACCCTTGAGTTCTTTGTTGATAATTTACTTATTTTCAGTATTGGATAGATCTTGCATGAGAGTGAGGATTGGTCCTTTGTATGATTATCTGCGCGAGAGCGAGATGATCCTTTTATGAAGTAAACTAAATTTTTATCATGATAAAATTTGACTAACAATCTTTATTTCATTCTAGTCATTAGAATTAAGTTGGATGAACCCCTAGTCCCAATTTTCTTCTCTAATATTTTTCCGTGCACTTTCTGATCGTTTGCATCATTATTCAAATTGTGTAGCTAGTGAAAACTCGATTCGTCAGTACTTAACTGAAAGTCCCTAAAGGGGGGGGGGGGGGCGAAAACCCTAATAGGCGCATATCAGAGTTTTCACAAGCGGAAGCTAGGGTTTCTACAAGATCGATTGGTATGCTAATATATGATCAACTTAAAACTTTGTAAAGATCAACACAAGATCATACCGATGCCATTGCTTGGATGGCTACTTGGAAGCAGAGAACGATGCGGCTCTCCTCCAAAGCGTGCGCACACAAGATGAGGGAGGCTTCTCCTTGTCGTTACTTGTGCTAGCAAGGATTTCCAAGTCTCCTGATCGAGTGAAGGGATGAGATCTCTTAGCTTGTCGAATTCTTCTTGGCGTGAAGAAGCGCTTCACAACACGAGAGAGGAGAGGCGAGTATAGAGCAATGCTCTCGAACATGGAGGCGTGAAGACTATTTTGGAAAGCATGACTTCCAAAAATAGTAAACCATCAACGTTCATGCGATCATGCGATCACCCATGCGTTCACCCCAAGTGAACCAATTGCTTCTCTTCTCCCCTTGAACCATGCGCTCACATTAAGTGAACCGGTTCATTGAATTTGGTTCAAAGACCAAATTAAACCAAGCCTTGTCCTAGATCATATTGAACCAAAAGGTTCAAGATCTAACCATCCATCTCTTGATGCTCTTGATCTCACCGATCTAGCATCATTTCTCTCGATCAAAGCTTACCGATCTCAAGCCCTAATCAATCAAACATGATCAGACTAGATCTCACTTACAATCAGAGTTTAAATCCCTTTAAACTGAACCAAAACAATTCAGTCCACATGATTTGACTTAAGTAAGCCATATCATCAAATTGTGCGACCCTAAGGGTTTCCTTTAAATGTCGGTAACGATAACTTACGTTATCACGAACAGAGAGGGGTATCTAGCAACACATCACTGTCTCCCGATAAAAAGGAAAGAGTCTTCCAAGACTACACCCAAACCATAGCATAAGTGTGAATTCAATTCACTAGGCATACTTGTTTCCTTTGCCACTGGATGTTCTTATTGGATAAGCATGTCAAGCCTGTAACTCCAATATGATGAGAGTGGTTAGATCAGATGAACATAGTCATCTGGGTATGGCCATACACTTTCTCAACCATCTCATCCAGAGGGCCCCTATAGAACATCACACTCCAATCAAGGAGAAGGCAATCCTATATCTATCACTAGCGCCCTAACATGACTCATGTTCATTATCCAAGATAGTCTATAACCATTATGTTTCAAATGATATTGAACTACCTCAAGACAATGCCAATCATCATTTAGAAACACAAGTGATCTCAAGTCAGAGGAAATATGCCACTTGCTTGCATATAAGGATTATTCACATTGTGACAAGCAATTGAATATCCTAAGTAGGGTCTGTCCAGTACATCCAATGTACCCATGAGTCTACATCTTATTCCATGCTCGAAGCATCCTATAAGATTAGAACACATATTAGTCTCAATCATATCAAGGGTGTCTCATGTTCACCAAGATATCTCGACTAAGGACAATACTGCATGTCAGCCAAGCTGAACAGCATTGAGACATTATTCAGAAGTATACATATGGCAGCAGATAATGCAACAACCTGAATAACAACCATTGCCTTTATAAACATTGAGTTTATACATGATACTGATATAATCCCAAGGCCTCAAACATTAGCCTTAAGGGCATACCCCAACAATCTCCCACTTGCACTTAATCTAATGGTTGAGAAATCTCAAACCCATATTATTACAGTGCTTCTCATGCTTCTGCTGCGCCAGAGGCTTTGTAAGCGGGTCAGCTAGATTGTCATCTGTATGAACCTTACAGATCTTGATCTCTCCTCGATCTATGATCTCCCGGATCAAGTGAAACCTTCTCTGTATGTGCTTGGACTTCTGGTGCGACCGTGGTTCCTTTGCTTGTGCTATTGCTCCAGTGTTATCACAGAAGATAACCAATGGATCTGCACACGAAGGAACAACACCAAGTTCCTGAACGAACTTACGAATCCACACTGCCTCCTTGGATGCTTCCGAGGCTGCAACATACTCGGCTTTTGTTGTGGAATCAGCAACAATTGATTGTTTGAAACTCTTCCACACCACTGCTCCTCCATTCAAGCTAAAAACATAGCCTGATTGCGATCGGAAATCATCTTGGTCAGATTGGAACGAAGCGTCAGTATATCCTTCAATACTGATTTCTTCCTGACCTCCATATATCAAGAACATATCTTTGGTCCTCCGAAGATATTTCAAAATGTTCTTGACTGCAATCCAGTGTGCCTTCCCTGGATTACTTTGGAACTGATTGGTCACGCTTAACCCGTAAGCGATGTCTGGGCGAGTACACAACATCGCATACATAATGGACCCAATAGCCGAAGCATAAGGCGTATTGTCCATTTCATCTTTCTCAGTCTGTGTTTGTGGACACTGACTCTTTGAAAGATTCAGACCATGTCTGACTGGAAGATATCCTCTTTTAGAATTTTCTAAATGAAATCTCTCCAGGACTTTATCGATGTAAGTACTCTGGCACAACCCGAGAAGCCTCTTAGATCTATCTCTGTAGATCTTCACACCTAATACATAAGCTGCTTCTCCTAAATCTTTCATCTAGAAACATTTTCTTAACCATGCCTTGACGGCATGCAGTTCAGGAATATCGTTTCCAATGATCAAGATATCATCGACGTAGAGGACTAGGAAAGTAATCACGCTCCCACTAAACCTCTTATATACACATGGGTCATCTTCATTTTTGATAAAACCAAACTCACATATTGATTCATCAAAACGAATATTCCAGCTTCTTGATGCTTGTTTAAGTCCATAAATGGACTTCTTTAATTTGCATATTTTATGACGATCTGATGGATTGATGAAACCTTCAGGTTGTGTCATATACACATCCTCTTCTAATTTTCCATTAAGGAAAGCGGTCTTCACATCCATCTGCCAGATCTCATAATCATAATATGCTGCTATCGCGAGAATAATCCGAATAGACTTGAACATGGCTACAGGAGAGAAAGTTTCATCATAATCTATCTCGTAGATTTGTTTGAAACCTTTCGCAACTAGCCTGCCTTTATAGGTAACCACGTTACCATCCATGTCAATCTTCTTTTTGAAGATCCACTTACAGCCTATAGGGATTACTCCCTGAGGCGGATCAACCAAATCCCAGACTTGGTTATCTGACATGGAGTCCATCTCGGCTCGCATAGCTTCAAGCCATCTCGCTGATTCCGGTCCACTGACCGCATCCGCATAAGTGAGGGGTTCATCATCAATGATGTAGATGTTGGGGTATGCCCTTAAGTCTAATGTTTGAGGCCTTTGGATTCTATCAGTATCATGTATAAACTCTAAGTTTATAAAGGCAATGGTTGTTATTCAGTTTGTTACATTGTCTGCTGCAATAAGTGTACTTCTGAATAATGTCTCAATGCTGTTCAGCTAGGCTGACATGCTATATGTCCTTAGTCGAGATATCTTGGTGAACATGAGACAGCCTTGATATGATTGAGACTAATATGTGTTCTAATCTTATAGGATGCTTCGAGCATGGAATAAGATGTAGACTCATGGGTACATTGGATGTACTGGACAGACCCTACTAGGATATTCAATTGCTTGTCATAATGTGAATAATCCTTGTTTGCAACAAGTGGCACATGTCCTCTGACTTGAGATCACTTGTGTTTCTAAATGATGATTGTCATTGTTTTGAGGTAGTTCAATATCATTTGAAACATAATGGTTATAGACTATCTTGGATAATGATCATGAGTCATGTTAGGCACTAGTGATAGATATAGGATTGCCGTCTCCTTGATTGGAGTGTGATGTGCTAAAGGGGCCCCCCTGGATGAGATGATTGAGAACGTGTATGGCCATACCCAGGTGACTATGTTCATCTGATCTAATCATGCTCATCATATTGGAGTTACAAGCTTGACACGCTTGTCCAATAAGAACATCCAGTGGCAAAGGAAACATGTATGCCTAGTGAAGTGGATTCACACTTGTGCTGTGGTTTGGGTGTAGTCTTGGAAGACTCTTTTCTTTATATCGGGAGACAGTGATGTGTTGCTAGATACCCCTCACTGATCGTGATAACGTAAGTTATCATCACCGACATTTAAAGGAAACCCTTAGGGTCGCACAATTTGATGATATGGCTTACTTAAGTCAGATCGTGTGGACTGAATTGTTTGGGTTCAGTTTAAAGGGATTTAGACTCTGATTGTAAGTGAGATCTGGTCTGATCATGTTTGATTGATTGGGGCTTGAGATCGGTAAGCTTCGATCGAGAGATTTGATGCTAGATCGGTGAGATCAAGAGCATTAAGAGATGAACGGTTAGATCTGGAACCTTAGGGTTTACTATGGTCTAGACCAAATCGCTTGGGCTGATTTAATTTGGTCTTGGACCAAAATTCAATTGAACCGGCTCAAGTATGAGCGCATGGTTCAAAAGGGAGTGAGATAAGCGCTTGGTTCACTTTGAAGTGAACGCATAACCGCTTGAGACATTAAGGCTTACTATTTTTAGAAGCCATGTCTTAACGTTCAAATGAAACGTTTCTCACGTCGCCTATCCTCTCCTCTCGACGTCTCCTCTCTCGAACAGAGATAGAGTCTTCACGCCAAGGAGGTTACTCGGCCAAGCAAGAGAGATCTCAATCTTCTACACACGACAAGGGCACTTGAAGATCTTTGCTAGCACAAAGATCACCAAGGAGGAGCCACCTCTCTTCTTGTGTGCGGCACCTTTGGAGAAGAAGCGCTTGCATCTTTCTCTTCCAAGTCGCCATCTTCCTCATGGCTATGGTATGATCTCTATCGATCTATACAAGCATTTATATATGTTGATCATATGGCATGCAAAAGATGGAAAAAGAAACCCTTGCTTCCGCTCGAAATTTGTTATATGCGCCTTCTATTAGGGTTTCGCCCCTCCCCTTAAATTAGGGGACCTTTCAATTGGTATCAGAGCAGGTTATTTGCATGTTAATATGATTGCTATGTTTGATCTTCATGTTTGATCCATGCTTGCGCAAATGCTTAGATCTAATAGTTTCATCATGCGACAAGATGACATGTATGTTTCTTATAGTTGCGCATGTATAATGATGTTGGGACTTGTTATTGTTTTCGGTTTGTTAAACACTTAACTTGCGCGCCTAACTTAGATCTAAGATGCGCCTACTGTAAACCCTTAGACGGGTTGATGGGGTTGAAGTCATCCTCTAGGTAGGATCCAACCAGTCTGATCAGACCATCTGACAGCCTAGATGGGTCGACCAGATGGCACCTGTGCGCAAGCACGAGGTGGCTATAGGTCGACTGCAGACAGGCGTGTAGCGAGGTCTGGTTGAGACAACAAGTGAACGCACATGAGTTAGGCCCGGGGTCACACCCGCTTGCCAGAACTCATGAGGTCGTTCAGCCCTTGGCGCATGCATGGTTGACCATTTGGTCGATTCAAGTCAGTTAGGACTTGGTGCATGCAAGGGCAGTGGATCTGACTAGACATGATGAGTGGATCCCTATTAATGGACCGTTGTAAGGTAGTAGGGCACATAAGAAAAATAAAATTGATGCCAATGGGGTTTTTCAAAATTTTATTTTTTGGATCACATGTTGATTGTAAGCATATGCTTGTTTATTTAATCTTATGTGGGCTGCCCGTGTTAATGTGTGCTGTGCTGGGGCCTGCGTGCCTGGATTAAAAATGTAAATTATTATATTTGTGATCTGCGCATCACATTTTAATTAATTTATTGTGTAATTGACCTGCGTGTCAATCTTGTCTAGATAGATTAAAATGTACTTTTAATCAGACAAGAGCACAGAGCACACTTGGCAGAGGCGCATGCAGCAGAGGCTTGACCAGGTGGGAGGTCTAGGGTTCGACCCTATGACAGGCGCATTTACCTGGTGGGCGCACCTGAGCTGCAGTGGGCGCTTGGGCCCTGGGTTGGGCCAGAAGAGATGCAAAAGACCCATGGAGAGCTCAAGTGAAGACTTAAGTTAAATTAAGGTCTTACTTAGGGTTAATGGGCTTTTACCACATAAGATCAGCATGCTTTCTATTTATTGTTTTTATAATTAGAATTGCATGATTTAATCTTCTGCTATCACCATAGGGTTTGCATGATAGTTAAGAAGATAAAAGACCGTTAAAATCCAACGCTAAATATCAAGCGCGTAAGCCTTCTGACGCGAAACCTCACTGTTCTGACTATCGTTGGGGCCGTGTTGTACCCAGTCAGTGGGCACGCCCATCTATCTTCAGACGGTGTGTGATTACACCTGCGTGTTACAGAGAAGGGATTTATCGCTTCTCGTTGCTCAGCATAGCAGGTGGTGGTCCAGGGAGTAGGTCAGGTCAGCTTGACCATGTAGGCTACATACTGAGCATATGTTAGCTATATGGAGGCAGCCATCTGTGGGATCAGAGACTGTGTTGTACCAACTCAGTTGGCATAGTCTGCTGGATTGCCCAGATGAAGGGGAATCGCACGGGTTGGCGATTGGCAGGGACTGCCTACCAGAAATTAGTGCTTGTACTCTCTGTGCATCTTATCTCGCCTGAGCGGGACGCGGAGACCAAGTATGAAATCTGGATCCCATCTCACTAAAAGAGTCTTACTCTTTCGGACTGTTTTAATGGATTTTTCAGTCAGAAAAATAGTGAGAAAAGAATCTTTCTTAAGTCCTGGATTGATTCTAAACATTGATACTGACCTTGCTGTTCTTGCATTGTTGTAGATTCCTGCAGCAACGAACACCATGAGCTTCAATGTGCGATACCTACTGGAAAGGGAGAAGTTTGCTGGGCCAAACTTCTCAGACTGGTACGGACACCTTAAGATTGTTCTTAAGGCTGAGAGGAAACTGTATGTCCTCGAGACGGCTATACCGCCTCAACCCGCTCCGAACGCCGCAAGGGCGGTTCGGGAAGCCTATGAAAAGCATGTCAATGATAGCATTGATGTCGCTTGCCTGATGCTAGCGTCTATGATGCCACAGCTGCAGCGTCAGCATGAGGATATGTCTGCTATAGACATTATAGCAAACCTCAAGATGCTGTATGCTGCACAGGCGAGGACTGAACGCTATAATTTGACCAAGCTTTTCTTTCAGAGCAAACTGGCTGAAGGGAGTCCAGTGGGAGCTCATGTGCTCAAGATGATTGGGCACAAATAGGCTCTAGAGAAACTGGGGCATACCATCAATCAGGAGCTTGCTGTAGACATATTCTGCAGTCCCTCCTGGCCTCTTTCGATCCGTTAATTATTAATTTTAATATGAACAAGATCGACTGTACTCCGGCAGAGTTGCTGAATATGCTCTTGACTACAGAGGAGATTCTAAAGGGAAAGCCTTCAACCTCTGTCTTGATGTTTCCTTCCAGGAACAAGAAGAAGGGGAAGAAGGGAAAAGCCCCTGTCAAGAACTACAACAAGGCTCTGAAACAAAAGGTTAAGCGGTCGAAGGAATACAGATGTTTCCATTGTGGCCAGCTGGGTCACTGGAAAAAGGACTGTAAAGCGCTCCAAGGAGACAAGAAGGGAAGCATCGCTTCTGGCTCAGGTATTTTTGTGACTGAAGTCATGATATCTTCTTCTTCTATTTCATGGGTGTTGGACACTGCATGTGGAGTTCACATTTGTTCAAATGTACAGGAACTCAAGAGAAGAAGATAGGTGGGACAGCATGAGGTGGACCTACGAGTTGGAAACGGGGCACGGGTTGCTGCTGTTGCTGTAGGGGAATATCACATCTCATTACCATCTGGACTTGTATTAGAACTAAACAATTGTTATTTTGTACCTAGCATTACCAAGAATATTATCTCTATTCCTGCTCTTGTCAGGAAAGGGTTTTCCTTTGAATGCAAGACTTCAAAGTGTTATCTTTCTCTTGATAATATTGTTTATGCTACTGGGTCAATTAACAATGGGTTATTCATGTTGGACATGGAATGTTCTATACAAAATATTGATAATAAGAAAGCCAAGTATGCTGATGACAGCACCTTGTTATGGCATAGTCGTTTAGGCCATATTAACAAGAAGCGCATTAAGCGGTTGCATGACCATGGACTGCTAGGATCATTCTCCTATGAGGAGATTGATACATGCAAAGCTTGTTTAATGGGTAAAATGACGAAGTCTCCTTTTCCTCACAAAGGTCAAAGGGCTTCAGGTTTACTTGACCTTATACACAGTGATGTGTGTGGGCCATTTAGTAAACATGCCAGAGGTGGCTATTCATACTTCATTACCTTTACTGATGATTTCAGTAGATATGGGTATGTCTATCTAATGAGACATAAGAGTGAATCTTTTGACAAGTTCAAAGAGTTCAAGAATGAAGTACAGAATCAGCTAGGCCGAAATATCAAGGCACTTCGCTCAGATCGAGGTGGAGAATACCTAAGTCGAGAGTTTACTGACTATCTGAAGGAGTGTGGGATTATCTCACAGCTCACTCCACCAGGAACACCGCAATGGAATGGTGTGTCCGAGAGGAGGAACAGAACCTTGCTGGATATGGTTCGTTCAATGATGAGTCAGGCTACTCTACCTTACTCCTTTTGGGGATTTGCACTGGAAACAGCTGCAAAAGTACTAAACCGAGTGCCATCCAAGGCAGTTTCAAAGACTCCATATGAGTTATGGTATGGAAAACAGCCTAGCTTGACATTTATTAATATGTGGGGTTGCGAGGCTTATGTCAAAAAGCTCGCCTCTGGGAAACTGGAGAGCAGATCTGATAAATGCATCTTTGTCGGTTACCCTAAGGAAACTAAGGGTTATTATTTCTACGATCCCAAAGAGAACAAGGTATTTGTTGCTCGGACGGCCATTTCTCTTGAGAAGGAGTTTCTTCTGCAAGAGGCCAGTGGGAGAGAAATAAAGCTGGATGAGAATCCAGAAGAAGGACAAAGTAGTCAAGCACAGTTTGATGAGCATGAGCCAGTAGAACAGGTTATTGAACAACCTGAGGCTCAGATATCATGGGAACCGCGAAGATCGGGAAGGATCCGTCGACAGCCTGAGCGCTATGACGGAGTCTACATCATTGATCATGATGAACCCCTCACTTATGCGGATGCGGTCAGTGGACCGGAATCAGCTAGATGGCTTGAAGCTATGCGAGCCGAAATGGACTCCATGTCAGATAATCAAGTCTGGGATTTGGTTGATCCGCCTCCGGGAGTAATCCCTATAGGCTGTAAATGGATCTTCAAGAAGAAGATTGACATGGATGGTAACGTGGTTACCTATAAAGGCAGGCTAGTTGCGAAAGGTTTCAAACAAATCTACGGGATAGATTATGATGAAACTTTCTCTCCTGTAGCTATGTTCAAGTCTATTCGGATTCTTTTTGCGATAGCAGCATATTACGATTATGAGATCTGGCAAATGGATATGAAGACCGCTTTCCTTAATGGAAAACTGGAAGAGGATGTGTATATGACACAACCTGAAGGTTTCACCAATCCATCAGATCGTCATAAAATATGCAAGTTAAAGAAGTCCATTTATGGACTTAAACAAGCATCAAGAAGCTGGAATATTCGTTTTGATGAATCAATCTGTGAATTTGGTTTCATCAAGAATGAAGATGACCCGTGTGTATATAAGAGGTTTAGTGGGAGCGTGATTACTTTCCTAGTCCTCTACGTCGATTGGAAACGATATTCCTGAACTGCATGCTGTTAAAGCATGGTTAAGAAAATGTTTCCAGATGAAAGATCTAGGAGAAGCAGCCTATGTATTAGGTGTGAAGATCTACAGAGATAGATCTAAGAGGCTTCTCGGGCTGTGCCAGAGTACTTACATCGATAAAGTCCTGGAGAGATTCCATTTAGAGAATTCTAAAAGAGGATATCTTCCAGTTAGACATGGTCTGAATCTTTCAAAGAGTCAGTGTCCACAAACACAGACTGAGAAAGATGAAATGGACAATACGCCTTATGCTTCGGCTATTGGATCCATTATGTATGCGATGTTGTGTACTCGCCCAGACGTCGCTTACGGGTTAAGCGTGACCAGTCGATTCCAAAGTAATCCAGGTCAGGCGCACTGGATTGCAGTCAAGAACATTTTGAAATATCTTCGGAGGACCAAAGATATGTTCTTGATTTATGGAGGTCAGGAAGAACTTAGTATTGAAGGATATACTGACGCTTCGTTCCAATCGGACCAGGATGATTTCCGATCGCAATCAGGCTATGTTTTTAGCTTGAACGGAGGAGCAGTGGTGTGGAAAAGTTTCAAATAGTCTATCGTTGCTGATTCCACAACAGAAGCCGAGTATGTTGCAGCCTCGGAAGCATCCAAGGAGGCAGTGTGGATTCGTAAGTTCGTTCAAGAACATGGTGTTGTTCCTTCGAGTGCAGATCCTTTGGTTATCTTCTGCGATAACACTGGAGCAATCGCACAAGCAAAGGAACCACGGTCGCACCAGAAGTCCAAGCACATACAGAGACGGTTTCACTTGATCCGGGAGATCATTGATCGAGGCGAGATCAAAATCTGCAAGGTTCATACAGATGACAATCTGGCTGACCCGCTTACCAAGCCTCTGGCGCAGCAGAAGCATGAGAAGCATTGTAATAATATGGGTTTGAGATTTCTCAACCATTAGATTAAGTGCAAGTGGGAGATTGTTGGGGTATGCCCTTAAGGCTAATGTTTGAGGCCTTTGGATTCTATCAGTATCGTGTATAAACTCTAAGTTTATAAAGGCAATGGTTGTTATTCAGTTTGTTACATTGTCTGCTGCAATAAGTGTACTTCTGAATAATGTCTCAATGCTGTTCAGCTAGGCTGACATGCTATATGTCCTTAGTCGAGATATCTTGGTGAACATGAGATAGCCTTGATATGATTGAGACTAATATGTGTTCTAATCTTATAGGATGCTTCGAGCATGGAATAAGATGTAGACTCATGGGTACATTAGATGTACTGGACAGACCCTACTAGGATATTCAATTGCTTGTCACAATGTGAATAATCCTTGTTTGCAACAAGTGGCACATGTCCTCTGACTTGAGATCACTTGTGTTTCTAAATGATGATTGTCATTGTTTTGAGGTAGTTCAATATCATTTGAAACATAATGGTTATAGACTATCTTGGATAATGATCATGAGTCATGTTAGGGCACTAGTGATAGATATAGGATTGCCGTCTCCTTGATTGGAGTGTGATGTTCTAAAGGGGCCCCCCTGGATGAGATGATTGAGAATGTGTATGGCCATACCCAGGTGACTATGTTCATCTGATCTAATCATGCTCATCATATTGGAGTTACAAGCTTGACACGCTTGTCCAATAAGAACATCCAGTGGCAAAGGAAACATGTATGCCTAGTGAAGTGGATTCACACTTGTGCTGTGGTTTGGGTGTAGTCTTGGAAGACTCTTTTCTTTATATCGGGAGACAGTGATGTGTTGCTAGATACCCCTCACTGATCGTGATAACGTAAGTTATCGTCACCGACATTTAAAGGAAACCCTTAGGGTCGCACAATTTGATGATATGGCTTACTTAAGTCAGATCGTGTGGACTGAATTGTTTGCGTTCAGTTTAAAGAGATTTAGACTCTGATTGTAAGTGAGATCTGGTCTGATCATGTTTGATTGATTAGGGCTTGAGATCGGTAAGCTTCGATCGAGAGATTTGATGCTAGATCGGTGAGATCAAGAGCATTAAGAGATGAACGGTTAGATCTGGAACCTTAGGGTTTACTATGGTCTAGACCAAATCGCTTGGGCTGATTTAATTTGGTCTTGGACCAAAATTCAATTGAACCGGCTCATGTATGAGCGCATGGTTCAAAAGGGAGTGAGATAAGCGCTTGGTTCACTTTGAAGTGAACGCATAACCGCTTGAGACATTAAGGCTTACTATTTTTAGAAGCCATGTCTTAACGTTCAAATGAAACGTTTCTCACGTCGCCTATCCTCTCCTCTCGACGTCTCCTCTCTCGAACAGAGATAGAGTCTTCACGCCAAGGAGGTTACTCGGCCAAGCAAGAGAGATCTCAATCTTCTACACACGACAAGGGCACTTGAAGATCTTTGCTAGCACAAAGATCACCAAGGAGGAGCCACCTCTCTTCTTGTGTGCGGAACCTTTGGAGAAGAAGCGCTTGCATCTTTCTCTTCCAAGTCGCCATCTTCCTCATGGCTATGGTATGATTTCTATCGATCTATACAAGCATTTATATATGTTGATCATATGGCATGCAAAAGATGGAAAAAGAAACCCTTGCTTCCGCTCGAAATTTGTTATATGCGCCTTCTATTAGGGTTTCGCCCCTCCCCTTAAATTAGGGGACCTTTCAGTAGACTCCGTCATAGCGCTCAGGCTGTCGACGGATCCTTCCCGATCTTCGCGGTTCCCGTGATATCTGAGCCTCAGGTTGTTCAATAACCTGTTCTATTGGTTCAGGCTCATCCAACTGAGTTTGACTACTTTGTCCTTCTTCTGGATTCTCATCCAGCCTTATTTCTCTCCCACTGGCCTCTTGCAGAAGAAATTCCTTCTCAAGAAAAATAGCCGTTCGAGCAACAAATACTTTGTTCTCCTTGGGATCGTAGAAATAATGACCCTTTGTTTCTTTAGGGTAACCGACAAAGATACATTTATCAGATCTGCTCTCCAGTTTCCTAGAGGCGAGCTTTTTGACATAAGCCTCGCAACCCCAGATTTTAATAAATGTCAAGCTCGGCTGTTTCCCATACCATAACTCATATGGAGTCTTTGAAACAGCCTTGGATGGCACTCGGTTTAGTACCTTTGCAGCTGTTTCCAGTGCAAATCCCCAAAAGGAGTAAGGTAGAGTAGCCTGACTCATCATTGAACGAACCATATCCAGTAAGGTTCTATTTCTCCTCTCGGACACACCATTCCATTGCGGTGTTCCTGGCGGAGTGAGCTGTGAGATAATCCCACACTCCTTCAGATAGTCAGTAAACTCTCGACTCAAGTATTCTCCACCTCGATCTGAGCGAAGTGCCTTGATATTTCGGCCTAGCTGATTTTGTACTTCATTTTTGAACTCTTTGAACTTGTCAAAAGATTCACTTTTATGTCTCATAAGATAGACATAACCATACCTACTGAAATCATCAGTAAAGGTAATGAAGTATGAATAGCCACCTCTGGCATGTTTACTAAATGGCCCACACACATCACTGTGAATGAGGTCAAGTAAACCTGAAGCCCTTTGACCTTTATTAGAAAAAGGAGACTTCGTCATTTTACCCATTAAACAAGCTTTGCATGTATCAAGCTCCTCATAGGAGAATGATCCCAGCAGTCCATGTTCATGCAACCGCTTAATGCGCTTCTTGTTAATGTGGCCTAAACGACTATGTCATAGCAAGGTGCTGTCATCAGCATATTTGGCTTTCTTATTATCAATTTGTTGTACAGAACATTCCATGTCCAACATGAATAACCCATTGTTAATCGACCCAGTAGCATAAACAATATTATCAAAAGAAATATAACACTTTGAAGTTTTGCATTCAAAGGAAAACCCTTTCTTGACAAGAGCAGGAATAGAGATAATATTCTTAGTTATGCTCGGTACAAAATAACAATTGTCCAGTTCTAATACAAGACCAGATGGTAAAGAGATGTGATATTCTCCTACAGCAATAGCAGCAACCCGTGCCCCGTTTCCTACTCATAGGTCCACCTCATGCTGTCCCACCTATCTTCTTCTCTTGAGTTCCTGCACATTTGAACAAATGTGAACTCCACATGCAGTGTCCAACACCCATGAAATAGAAGAAGAAGATACCATGACTTCAGTCACGAAAATACCTGAGCCAGAAGCGAAAGCCTTGCTTCCCTTCTTATCTCCTTGGAGCGCTTTACAGTTCTTATTCTAGTGACCCAGCTGGCCACAATGGAAACATCTGTATTCCTTCGACCGCTTTATCTTTTGTTTCAGAGCCTTGTTGTAGCTCTTGATAGGGGCTTTGCCCTTCTTCCCCTTCTTCTTGTTCTTGGAAGGAACCATTAGGACAGAGGATGAAGGCTTTCCCTTCTCAAGAGTCTGCTCTGTAGTATAGAGCATGTTCAGTAAATCTGCCGGGGTACAGTCGATCTTGTTCATATTAAAATTAATGATGAACGGATCGAAAGAGGCCTGGAGAGACTGCAGGATAATGTCTACAACAAGCTCCTGATTGATGGTGTGTCCCAGTTTCTCTAGAGCCTCCTTGTACCCAATCATCTTGAGTACGTGAGCTCCCACTGGACTCCCTTCAGTCAGTTTGCTCTGAAAGAAAAGTTTAGTCAAGTTATAGCGTTCAGTCCTTGCCTGTGCAGCATACAGCATCTTGAGATTTGCTATAATTTCAATAGCAGATAAATCTTCATGCTGACGCTGAAGCTCTGGCGTCATAGACGCAAGCATAAGGCAAGCGACATCAATGCTATCATTGACATGCTTCTCATAAGCTTCTCGAACCGCCCTTGCGGCGTTCGCAGCGGGTTTAGGCGGTATTGCCGTGTCGAGGACATACAGCTTCCTCTCAGCCTTAAGAACAATCTTAAGGTGTCCGTACCAGTCTGAGAAGTTTGGCCCAGCAAACTTCTCCCTTTCCAGTAAGGATCGCACATTGAACGCTGTGGTGTTCGTTGCTGCAGTAATCTACAACATTGCATTGCAAGAACAGCAAGGTCAGTATCAATGTTATAATCAATCCAGGACTTAAGAATGATTCTTTTCTCACTATTTTATCTGACTGAAAAATCCAGTAAAACAGTCCGAAAGAGTAAAACTCTTTTAGTGAGATGGGATCCAGATTTCATACTTGGTCTCCGCATCCCGCTCAGGCGAGATAAGATGCACAGAGAGTACAAGCACTAGTCTCTGGTAGGCAATCCCTGCCAATCGCCAACCCGTGCGATTCCCCTTCATCTGGGCAATCCAGCAGACTGTGCCAACTGAGTTGGTACAACACAGTCTCTGATCCCACAGATGGCTGCCTCCATATGGCTACCATATGCTCAATATGTAGCCTACATGGTCAAGCTGACCTGACCTACTCCCTGGACCACCACGTGCTATGCTGAGCAACGAGAAGCGATAAATCCCTTCTCTGTAACACGCAGGTGTAATCGCACACCGTCTAAAGATAGATGGGCGTGCCCACTGAGTGGGTACAACACGGCCCCAACGATAGTCAGAACAGTGAGGTTTCGCGTCAGAAGGCTTACGTGCTTTATATTCATCGTTGGATTTTAACGGTCCTTTTATCTTCTTACTATCATACAAATCCTATGGTGATAGCAGAAGAATAAATCATGCAGTTACTAAATTACTTAAACAGTAAATTGAAAGCATGATGATCTTATGTGGTAAAAGCCCATTAAGCCTAAGTAAGACCTTAATTTAACTTAAGTCTTCACTTGAGCTCTTCATGGGTCTTTAGCATTTCATCTGGCCCAACCCGGGCCCAAGCGCCCTGTGCAGCTGAGATGCAACCACTAGGTAGCATGCGCCTGTCCTAGAGTCGAACTCTAGACCTCCCACTGGTGAAGCCACTTGCTGCATGTGCTTCTGCCATGTGTGCTCTGTGCTCATGTCTGATTAAATTACAATTTAATCTATCTAGACATGATTGACTCGCAGGTCAATTACACTTTATAAATTAATTAAAATGTGATGCGCAGATCACAATAAAATTTACAATTTAATCCAGGCACGCAGGCCCCAGCACAGCACACATTAATTGGGCAGCCCACATAAGATGAAAGAGACATTCATTCATGTTATACAAACAACATGTGATCCAAACAGGAAAATAAAATTTTCGAAAATCCCATTGGCATCAATTTTATTTCCTTATGAGCCCTACTACCTTACAACGGTCCATTAATAGGGATCCACTCATCAGACCTAGTCAGACCCACTGCCCTTGCATGCACCAAGTCATAACCGACTTGAGTCGACCTCATGGTCAACAATGCATGCCTTAAGGGCTGAACGTCCCTCATGAGTTCTGGCAAGCGGGTGTGACCCCGGGCCTTAATCATGAGCGTTCACTGGTTGTCTCAATCAGACATCGCTACACGCCCTTCTGCAGTCGACCTATAGCCACCTGATGCTTGCGCATAGGTGCCATCTGGTCGACCCATCTAGGCTGTCAGATAGTCTGATCAGACTGTTGGGTCTAGACAGGACGACGACTTCAACCCTAATAACCCGTCTAAGTTTTTAAAGCAGGCGCTTATAGATCTAGTGGATGCACGCAAGATAAGTTTTTGACAAAAATCTTTAGCATGCGGCAACAAGTAAACATCATACATGCGCCAACATCTAATAACTAGCATGTAATCTCGCATGTAAACTCTAGATCTAAACAAACGCAAACAAGGATCACACATTAAGCAATCATATAACATACCAGAACCTGCTCTGATACCAATTGAAAGTCCCTAAAGGGGGGTGAAAACCCTAATAGGCGCATATCAGAGTTTTCACAAGCGGAAGCTAGGGTTTCTACAAGATCGATTGGTATGCTAATATATGATCAACTTAAAACTTTGTAAAGATTAACACAAGATCATACCAATGCCATTGCTTGGATGGCTACTTGGAAGCAGAGAACGATGCGGCTCTCCTCCAAAGCGTGCGCACACAAGATGAGAGAGGCTTCTCCTTGTCGTTCCTTGTGCTAGCAAGGATTTCCAAGTCTCCTAATCGAGTGAAGGGATGAGATCTCTTAGCTTGTCGAATTCTTCTTGGCGTGAAGAAGCGCTTCACAACACGAGAGAGGAGAGGCGAATATAGAGCAATGCTCTCGAACGTGGAGGCGTGAAGACTATTTTGGAAAGCATGACTTCCAAAAATAGTAAACCCTCAACGTTCATGCGATCATGCGATCACCCATGCGTTCACCCCAAGTGAACCAATCGCTTCTCTTCTCCCCTTGAACCATGCGCTCACATTAAGTGAACCGGTTCATTGAATTTGGTTCAAAGACCAAATTAAACCAAGCCTTGTCCTAGATCATATTGAACCAAAAGGTTCAAGATCTAACCATCCATCTCTTGATGCTCTTGATCTCACCGATCTAGCATCATTTCTCTCGATCGAAGCTTACCGATCTCAAGCCCTAATCAATCAAACATGATCAGACCAGATCTCACTTACAATCAGAGTTTAAATCCCTCTAAACTGAACCAAAACAATTCAGTCCACACGATCTGACTTAAGTAAGCCATATCATCAAATTGTGCGACCCTAAGGGTTTCCTTTAAATGTCGGTAACGATAACTTACGTTATCACGAACAGAGAGGGGTATCTAGCAACACATCACTGTTTCCCGATATAAAGGAAAGAGTCTTCCAAGACTACACCCAAACCACAGCATAAGTGTGAATTCAATTCACTAGCCATACTTGTTTCTTTTGCCACTGGATGTTCTTATTGGATAAGCATGTCAAGCCTGTAACTCCAATATGATGAGAGTGGTTAGATCAGACGAACATAGTCATCTGGGTATGGCCATACACTTTCTCAACCATCTCATCCAGAGGGCCCCTATAGAACATCACACTCCAATCAAGGAGAAGGCAATCCTATATCTATCACTAGCGCCCTAACATGACTCATGTTCATTATCCAAGATAGTCTATAACCATTATGTTTCAAATGATATTGAACTACCTCAAGACAATGCCAATCATCATTTAGAAACATAAGTGATCTCAAGTCAGAGGAAATATGCCACTTGCTTGCATATAAGGATTATTCACATTGTGACAAGCAATTGAATATCCTAAGTAGGGTCTGTCCAGTACATCCAATGTACCCATGAGTCTACATCTTATTCCATGCTCGAAGCATCCTATAAGATTAGAACACATATTAGTCTCAATCATATCAAGGCTGTCTCATGTTCACCAAGATATCTCGACTAAGGACAATACTGCATGTCAGCCAAGCTGAACAGCATTGAGACATTATTCAGAAGTATACATATGGCAGCAGATAATGCAACAACCTGAATAACAACCATTGCCTTTATAAACATTGAGTTTATACATGATACTGATATAATCCCAAGGCCTCAAACATTAGCCTTAAGGGCATACCCCAACAATCTCCCCCTTGCACTTAATCTAATGGTTGAGAAATCTCAAACCCATATTATTACAGTGCTTCTCATGCTTCTGCTGCGCCAGAGGCTTTGTAAGCGGGTCAGCTAGATTGTCATCTGTATGAACCTTACATATCTTGATCTCTCCTCGATCTATGATCTCCCGGATCAAGTGAAACCTTCTCTGTATGTGCTTGGACTTCTGGTCCGACCGTGGTTCCTTTGCTTGTGCTATTGCTCCAGTGTTATCACAGAAGATAACCAATGGATTTGCACTCGAAGGAACAACACCAAGTTCCTGAACGAACTTACGAATCCACACTGCCTCCTTGGATGCTTCCGCGGCTGCAACATACTCGGCTTCTGTTGTGGAATCAGCAACAATTGATTGTTTGAAACTCTTCCACACCACTGCTCCTCCATTCAAGCTAAAAACATAGCCTGATTGCGATCGGAAATCATCCTGGTCAGATTGGAAAGAAGCGTCAGTATATCCTTCAATACTGAGTTCTTCCTGACCTCCATATATCAAGAACATATCTTTGGTCCTCTGAAGATATTTCAAAATGTTCTTGACTGCAATCCAGTGTGCCTTCCCTGGATTACTTTGGAACCGACTGGTCACGCTTAACCCGTAAGCGGCGTCTGGGCGAGTACACAACATCGCATACATAATGGACCCAATAGCCGAAGCATAAGGCGTATTGTCCATTTCATATTTCTTAGTCTGTGTTTGTGGACACTGACTCTTTGAAAGATTCAGACCATGTCTGACTGGAAGATATCCTCTTTTAGAATTTTCTAAATGGAATCTCTCCAGGACTTTATCGATGTAAGTACTCTGGCACAACCCGAGAAGCCTCTTAGATCTATCTCTGTAGATCTTCACACCTAATACATAGGCTGCTTCTCCTAAATCTTTCATCTGGAAACATTTTCTTAACCATGCCTTGACCGCATGTAGTTCAGGAATATCGTTTCCAATGATCAAGATATCATCGACGTAGAGGACTAGGAAAGTAATCACGCTCCCACTAAACCTCTTATATACACACGGGTCATCTTCATTTTTGATAAAACCAAACTCATAGATTGATTCATCAAAACGAATATTCCAGCTTCTTGATGCTTGTTTAAGTCCATAAATGGACTTCTTTAATTTGCATATTTTATGACGATCTGATGGATTGATGAAACCTTCAGGTTGTGTCATATACACATCCTCTTCTAATTTTCCATTAAGGAAAGCGGTCTTCACATCCATCTGCCAGATCTCATAATCATAATATGCTGCTATCGCGAGAATAATCCGAATAGACTTGAACATGGCTACAGGAGAGAAAGTTTCATCATAATCTATCCCGTAGATTTGTTTGAAACCTTTCGCAACTAGCCTGCCTTTATAGGTAACCACGTTACCATCCATGTCAATCTTCTTTTTGAAGATCCACTTACAGCCTATAGGGATTACTCCCGGAGGCGGATCAACCAAATCCCAGACTTGGTTATCTGACATGGAGTCCATCTCGACTCGCATAGCTTCAAGCCATCTCGCTGATTCCGGTCCACTGACCGCATCCGCATAAGTGAGGGGTTCATCATCAATGATGTAGACTCCGTCATAGCGCTCAGGCTGTCGACGGATCCTTCCCGATCTTCGCGGTTCCCGTGATATCTGAGCCTCAGGTTGTTCAATAACCTGTTCTATTGGCTCAGGCTCATCCAACTGAGTTTGACTACTTTGTCCTTCTTCTGGATTCTCATCCAGCCTTATTTCTCTCCCACTGGCCTCTTGCAGAAGAAATTCCTTCTCAAGAAAAATAGCCGTTCGAGCAACAAATACTTTGTTCTCCTTGGGATCGTAGAAATAATAACCCTTTGTTTCTTTAGGGTAACCGACAAAGATACATTTATCAGATCTGCTCTCCAGTTTCCCAGAGGCGAGCTTTTTGACATAAGCCTCGCAACCCCAGATTTTAATAAATGTCAAGCTCGGCTGTTTCCCATACCATAACTCATATGGAGTCTTTGAAACAGCCTTGTATGGCACTCGGTTTAGTACCTTTGCGGCTGTTTCCAGTGCAAATCCCCAAAAGGAGTAAGGTAGAGTAGCCTGACTCATCATTGAACGAACCATATCCAGTAAGGTTCTATTTCTCCTCTCGGACACACCATTCCATTGCGGTGTTCCTGGCGGAGTGAGCTGTGAGATAATCCCACACTCCTTCAGATAGTCAGTAAACTCTCGACTCAAGTATTCTCCACCTCGATCTGAGCGAAGTGCCTTGATATTTCGGCCTAGCTGATTTTGTACTTCATTTTTGAACTCTTTGAACTTGTCAAAAGATTCACTTTTATGTCTCATAAGATAGACATAACCATACCTACTGAAATCATCAGTAAAGGTAATGAAGTATGAATAGCCACCTCTGGCATGTTTACTAAATGGCCCACACACATCACTGTGAATGAGGTCAAGTAAACCTGAAGCCCTTTGACCTTTATTAGAAAAAGGAGACTTCGTCATTTTACCCATTAAACAAGCTTTGCATGTATCAAGCTCCTCATAGGAGAATGATCCCAGCAGTCCATGTTCATGCAACCGCTTAATGCGCTTCTTGTTAATGTGGCCTAAACGACTATGCCATAGCAAGGTGCTGTCATCAGCATATTTGGCTTTCTTATTATCAATTTGTTGTACAGAACATTCCATGTCCAACATGAACAACCCATTGTTAATTGACCCAGTAGCATAAACAATATTATCAAAAGAAATATAACACTTTGAAGTTTTGCATTCAAAGGAAAACCCTTTCCTGACAAGAGCAGGAATAGAGATAATATTCTTAGTTATGCTCGGTACAAAATAACAATTGTCCAGTTCTAATACAAGACCAGATGGTAAAGAGATATGATATTCTCCTACAGCAACAGCAGCAACCCGTGCCCTGTTTCCTACTCGTAGGTCCACCTCATGCTGTCCCACCTGTCTTCTTCTCTTGAGTTCCTGCACATTTGAACAAATGTGAACTCCACATGCAGTGTCCAACACCCATGAAATAGAAGAAGAAGATACCATGACTTCAGTCACGAAAATACCTGAGCCAGAAGCGAAAGCCTTGCTTCCCTTCTTATCTCCTTGGAGCGCTTTACAGTCCTTATTCTAGTGACCCAGCTGGCCACAATGGAAACATCTGTATTCCTTCGACCGCTTTATCTTTTGTTTCAGAGCCTTGTTGTAGCTCTTGATAGGGGCTTTGCCCTTCTTCCCCTTCTTCTTGTTCCTGGAAGGAACCATTAGGACAGAGGATGAAGGCTTTCCCTTCTCAAGAGTCTGCTCTGTAGTATAGAGCATGTTCAGTAACTCTACCGGGGTACAGTCGATCTTGTTCATATTAAAATTAATGATGAACGGATCGAAAGAGGCCGGGAGAGACTGCAGGATAATGTCTACAACAAGCTGCTGATTGATGGTGTGTCCCAGTTTCTCTAGAGCCTCCTTGTACCCAATCATCTTGAGTACGTGAGCTCCCACTGGACTCCCTTCAGTCAGTTTGCTCTGAAAGAAAAGTTTAGTCAAGTTATAGCGTTCAGTCCTTGCTTGTGCAGCATACAGCATCTTGAGATTTGCTATAATTTCAATAGCAGATAAATCTTCATGCTGACGCTGAAGCTCTGGCGTCATAGACGCAAGCATAAGGCAAGCGACATCAATGCTATCATTGACATGCTTCTCATAAGCTTCTCGAACCGCCCTTGCGGCGTTCGCAGCGGGTTGAGGCGGTATTGCCGTCTCGAGGACATACAGCTTCCTCTCAGCATTAAGAACAATCTTAAGGTGTCCGTACCAGTCTGAGAAGTTTGGTCCAACAAACTTCTCCCTTTCCAGTAGAGATCGCACATTGAACGCTGTGGTGTTCGTTGCTGCAGTAATCTACAACATTGCAAGAACAACAAGGTCAGTATCAATGTTAGAATCAATCCAGGACTTAAGAATGATTCTTTTCTCACTATTTTATCTGACCGAAAAATCCAGTAAAACAGTCCGAAAGAGTAAAACTCTTTTAGTGAGATGGGATCCAGATTTCATACTTGGTCTCCGCGTCCCGCTCAGGCGAGATAAGATGCACAGAGAGTACAAGCACTAGTCTCTGGTAGGCAATCCCTGCCAATCGCCAACCCGTGCGATTCCCCTTCATCTGGGCAATCCAGCAGACTGTGCCAACTGAGTTGGTACAACACAGTCTCTGATCCCACAGATGGCTGCCTCCATATGGCTACCATATGCTCAATATGTAGCCTACATGGTCAAGCTGACCTGACCTACTCCCTGGACCACCACGTGCTATACTGAGCAACGAGAAGCGATAAATCCCTTCTCTGTAACACGCTGGTGTAATCGCACACCGTCTGAAGATAGATGGGCGTGCCCACTGAGTGGGTACAACACGGCCCCAACGATAGTCAGAACAGTGAGGTTTCGCGTCAGAAGGCTTACGTGCTTGATATTCATCGTTGGATTTTAATGGTCCTTTTATCTTCTTACTATCATACAAATCCTATGGTGATAGCAGAAGAATAAATCATGGACCTCCCACTGGTGAAGCCACTTGCTGCAAGTGCTTCTGCCATGTGTGCTCTGTGCTCATGTCTGATTAAATTACAATTTAATCTATCTAGACATGATTGACACGCAGGTCAATTACACTTTATAAATTAATTAAAATGTGATGCGCAGATCACAATAAAATTTACAATTTAATCCAGGCACGCAGGCCCCAGACCAGCACACATTAATTGGGTAGCCCACATAAGATGAAATAGACATTCATTCATGTTATACAAACAACATGTGATCCAAACAGGAAAATAAAATTTTCGAAAATCCCATTGGCATCAATTTTATTTCCTTATGAGCCCTACTACCTTACAACGGTCCATTAATAGGGATCCACTCATCAGACCTAGTCAGACCCACTGCCCTTGCATGCACCAAGTCATAACCGACTTGAGTCGACCTCATGGTCAACAATGCATGCCTTAAGGGCTGAACGTCCCTCATGAGTTCTGGCAAGCGGGTGTGACCCCGGGCCTTAATCATGAGCGTTCACTGGTTGTCTCAATCAGACATCGCTACACGCCCTTCTGCAGTCGACCTATAGCCACCTGATGCTTGCGCATAGGTGCCATCTGGTCGACCCATCTAGGCTGTCAGATAGTCTGATCAGACTGTTGGGTCTAGACAGGACGACGACTTCAACCCTAATAACCCGTCTAAGTTTTTAAAGCAGGCGCTTATAGATCTAGTGGATGCGCGCAAGATAAGTTTTTGACAAAAATCTTTAGCATGCGGCAACAAGTAAACATCATACATGCGCCAACATCTAATAACTAGCATGTAATCTCGCATGTAAACTCTAGATCTAAACAAACGCAAATAAGGATCACACATTAAGCAATCATATAACATACCAGAACCTGCTCTGATACCAATTGAAAGTCCCTAAAGGGGGGCGAAAACCCTAATATGCGCATATCAGAGTTTTCACAAGCGGAAGCTAGGGTTTCTACAAGATCGATTGGTATGCTAATATATGATCAACTTAAAACTTTGTAAAGATCAACACAAGATCATACCGATGCCATTGCTTGGATGGCTACTTGGAAGCAGAGAACGATGCGGCTCTCCTCCAAAGCGTGCGCACACAAGATGAGAGAGGCTTCTCCTTGTCGTTCCTTGTGCTAGCAAGGATTTCCAAGTCTCCTGATCGAGTGAAGGGATGAGATCTCTTAGCTTGTTGAATTCTTCTTGGCGTGAAGAAGCGCTTCACAACACGAGAGAGGAGAGGCGAGTATAGAGCAATGCTCTCGAACGTGGAGGCGTGAAGACTATTTTGGAAAGCATGACTTCCAAAAATAGTAAACCCTCAACGTTCATGCGATCATGCGATCACCCATGCGTTCACCCCAAGTGAACCAATCGCTTCTCTTCTCCCCTTGAACCATGCGCTCACATTAAGTGAACCGGTTCATTGAATTTGGTTCAAAGACCAAATTAAACCAAGCCTTGTCCTAGATCATATTGAACCAAAAGGTTCAAGATCTAACCATCCATCTCTTGATGCTCTTGATCTCACCGATCTAGCATCATTTCTCTCGATCGAAGCTTACCGATCTCAAGCCCTAATCAATCAAACATGATCAGACCAGATCTCACTTACAATCAGAGTTTAAATCCCTTTAAACTGAACCAAAACAATTCAGTCCACACGATCTGACTTAAGTAAGCCATATCATCAAATTGTGCGACCCTAAGAGTTTCCTTTAAATGTCGGTAACGATAACTTACGTCATCACGAACAGAGAGGGGTATCTAGCAACACATCACTGTCTCCCGATATAAAGGAAAGAGTCTTCCAAGACTACACCCAAACCATAGCATAAGTGTGAATTCAATTCACTAGGCATACTTGTTTCCTTTGCCACTGGATGTTCTTATTGGATAAGCATGTCAAGCCTGTAACTCCAATATGATGAGAGTGGTTAGATCAGATGAACATAGTCATCTGGGTATGGCCATACACTTTCTCAACCATCTCATCCAGAGGGCCCCTATAGAACATCACACTCCAATCAAGGAGAAGGCAATCCTATATCTATCACTAGCGCCCTAACATGACTCATGTTCATTATCCAAGATAGTCTATAACCATTATGTTTCAAATGATATTGAACTACCTCAAGACAATGCCAATCATCATTTAGAAACACAAGTGATCTCAAGTCAGAGGAAATATGCCACTTGCTTGCATATAAGGATTATTCACATTGTGACAAGCAATTGAATATCCTAAGTAGGGTCTGTCCAGTACATCCAATATACCCATGAGTCTACATCTTATTCCATGCTCGAAGCATCCTATAAGATTAGAACACATATTAGTCTCAATCATATCAAGGCTGTCTCATGTTCACCAAGATATCTCGACTAAGGACAATACTGCATGTCAGCCAAGCTGAACAGCATTGAGACATTATTCAGAAGTATACATATGGCAGCAGATAATGTAACAACCTGAATAACAACCATTGCCTTTATAAACATTGAGTTTATACATGATACTGATATAATCCCAAGGCCTCAAACATTAGCCTTAAGGGCATACCCCAACAACATAAGGCTCAGACTAAAAATAGTCTCTTGCTTTAAAAAGAAATGATAGAAAATATTTTTCTCAAAGGAAAATCAGAGATGTCATCAGTGGTCCAAGGAAGGTGCCGGTGGAAAGAGCTGATGTGGAATAGATGATGGTGCCGACAGTAGAGTGATGATGAGTAGTCTTCAGTGGCCAAGTGGAGTCTACATCTTGGAGGCAAAGTCGTCGGCTGGTGGGCGGCGAGAGATGATGCTACATAAATAAAAGATAGAGTCACTAATGAAGATCCTACTACAAAAATAAATAAAATCAATGGAAACAGAGGCAGTAGAAGAAGTAAGAGGCTGCTGGAGTGGTGGTGGCTCGCTGCCTAGAGGTGCTGCAAATCTGGGGAAGAAGCTGCAGGTGTCCAAGGATAGCAGAGCAGTATACTGATTTAGTTATGAAAAGTAGCTATACCAAAGAATAAGATTTAATGATCCAATAAGAAAATAAACAAAGCCAAAAGGTAGAATAAAACTTGTTCTTTCTAGGCGTATGAAAACTAAAGGATCAAAATCTTTCAGGAATTTAGTGTATTAACAGAAAGAGGGCTACTCAGATTTCTAAATTAAAAACTGCACAGAAATTAATCATTTAACAAAAGTTTGCATGCTTCCTAGAATGATCAGAAAATATTTTCATGAAAACAACAAATCCAAGAGATAGAATGTAACACGTGCTTCCAATTTCAAGTGAAAGATCAGGGTTTCAACTCATCAAATCATCTTAAAAATCTGCAGCAAAAAAGCTAATCAGATCAGTCAAACAAAACTATTGCAGAAATTAATCAAGTACCAAAAGATGCTATGTGTTTTAGGATGATTCATAGACTTTAAAATTCAATAAAAATATCCAAATAATTGTAAAAGATGAGTAGTTCCATGCTGTGCCAAAGATCAAAAATTTTACTCCTCTAGTTTCTTAAAGTCATAGTGAGAAAACACCTTATCAGATAACCAGAATGCAGATTTAACATTACGGGCGTAAAAATCTTTACGGCAGTGCTGTAATGTACACAAAACTCTCGGGTCAGAAATATGATGGAATTACGGCACCGTAAACATGGTTACGAAAATGCCATAAAAGTCACCAAACCTTCTGGTCAAAACGAACCAAAAATACGGTACCGTGAAAATGATTACGGTACCGCCATAAAAGCCATAAAACATTCAGATAAGAAAACACTCAAAATTATGGCACGTGAAATTGAAAATGGTCAGAAATTATGGTACCATAATATTGCTTACGGTAGTGCCGTAAAAATTAGTTAACTCTCGGGAAAATGATGTGGGCTCAGGACACCAAAACATGCAAACAACGATTTTCAAAGTTTTGTAATAGGGATAATAGAAAAACCGATTTACACTAACGATTTTGGAAAAATATAGGTTTTTGTATTTTATAGATAAGAAACCGACTTAAACTACTTGCTGAAATAAATTGCTGAAGGAAAATACTGGAATTTTAAAGAGGACTTACAGAGGACCCCTTGAGAATAAAAGGGGTCACCTTCCCGTTCTTCACCGGTCCTACTCTGATGGAAGATGTTGGTTACACACAGGCATTCCAGCAATCCCACATAGGCGTGGGTGAGTTGTTTAAAGAAAATATTAAAGTTTTACAATCAAAGGTGCATGAGGGAGGTTAATGTAACATCCCCTCAGAATAAACCCCAATCACAGACAGAAACCGCGGAAGAATAGGGAACGTCACACACAAAACAACAAGACAGATGCTAGGGAATGATAGCTTACGGAAAAAGATTCGGAAAATTTCGGCAGCATGTCCCCAGAAAAACTAAGGAAATTCCTGTACATGCTCCATAAACACAGCTGAAACATACCATTTCGAAATCAAAACTCTTAATCTTTATCACAACATCAAACTAATAAATCACCATAATCAAATGACACTGAACAAAATAGAATTCACCGAAAACAGGCTTAAGCCTTCGGTTTAACACTCGTATCAAAACCAAATGCCAACCCGGCAACAATATCACAGTAGTCGAAAACTAACAGCCACATCTGGCTAACATGTCAATGAATAAAATCATAAAAACCTCGGCCACATCCGGCCCTCAAAATAGCACAGGCTCGCAGGCCCCAAAATATCAAGTCAGAAAACTAAACATCCGCTCACGCTGTAGGCTCCTGTCCTGCATCTGGAAATATCGTGGAATGAGCTACACGGCTCAGTGAGTAGATAGTCTCGTTCGACCATCCACTAATATACAATCAAAAATAGATGCAGATATCTTTTCAAAGCTTTTAACGGAATATGTCAAAGTATGATACATAAGAAAACCGAAAACCATAAATCACAATCGTGATCAGAGTACAATACACCCACAACCTCGGGCAACCAGACACAAAATAGCCTATCCGGCTAACAGACTAAGGATCACACAACTAATGTCCAGTGATTCAGAATTGACCCCAAGGGTCCAACCTGGCCCTCGTCAAGGCACTGAGAGTAACTTGCAACAAACAATGGTGAGGCGTAGATTCAAGAGGTGGCCCCCGCCAGGTCACGACGTGGCACTTTGCTCTATGACACTCAACCGCACCCCCTTACCGGGAACACAAACAGAACAGAACGGAAGGTGAATAAATTCAAGAGGTGGCCCCCGTCTGACCAAGACGTGGCACTTTGTTTCAAACACCCAACTCTCAAAAGGTTTATCACTTGGACAAAATACCCTTAACACAAACCGGAAACCTGCACCTCTAACCTGGTCACTAGACTCTAGAACAGTCCCTCCATTACCGAAAACAAATCGGAATAGGTTGGGTGGATTCTCCAACCCCAAATCAGAATGACTGTTCACTGAGTGCTCTAGTTGACCCTTAGGTTCAGTCCACTCAAGTCTAGGACCCTTATCGAGTGCATACAACACAATCATTGTCTCGAACATCACATCAATCAAGTTCAGAAAAGGTCCTTAAATTTCATGCAAACATGGTTTAACCTTTTCTAAGTTATCATCCAAGGTTTTCAATCAATATTTCACATCAATACTTCCTACATACACCATTCAACTAAAAATACATATTAATACCGAAAATTCACCAAATTTCATCCGCAGATAACATAAATACAGGAAATCACAAAATCATAGTTTTCTCCCAGTTCTTATAACAAAAGACAGAAATGCCCCTAGTTCAAAATTTAAGTCATGCAGGAAAACTTATCCAAAAATTTTGTAAAAATAGTCATTACATCACTCATGATCCTTAGATTCGTAATTTCAAGTTTTCCCCCAATTTAACTAGAAAATTTACCGAATTACCCCTAGGTCAATTTCAGTCAACAGAAATTTTTATTTCTAAAAATTTCCCAAAAATAACAGTAGAGTCCTCATATACCTAATTTCATGAAAATCAGGTTTGCCCCAATTTTTACCCATACATTTGGGAGCAATTTCATGAAGAAGGGGCGAAATTCTCAATTAAGCCCTAATCTTCATGTAATTGAATGTTTAAAGCCACATACATGTTTAATCAAGGTCTAATTGATGATTAGAAGTCTTAGAGATGAAAAGCCCTAAGTTTCATGCAAACTAGGGTTTTGAAATTTGGGGAAAAGCATGGAAACGCATACCACTTTGAAATCAAGAATTCATGTCATATTTCTAAGCATCAATCTTCTCTAAATCAAGCAACAATTCCAAAATTCAATATACATGAACTAGGTGAAAGAGAAGATCCACTCACATGATTTTGGTTCTTCCCAAGCCACACTTCCCCACGCCTTCCCTTACGTCACACACGTCGCCGGAAGCTCTCAAGGAGTCGCCGGAAGTCGCCTCCACCACCACTCGCCGCCGGCCACAAGAAGAGGAGAAGGGAGAAGAAAGCAAGCTGCCACCTTCACCCAAGGGAGAAAAATCATGAGTAATGAGGGAAACGTGGGTGAACATGGATCCCTCTAGCTTTACGATTTTTGCCCACTAAGCCTCCAAAAAAATCCAAACCCAATAGCAACATAAGTGGAAGATCCAATAACCCTTTAGTATAAGCTATTCTCCACCTCACCCTTATCAAGGGCTCTTACCCTTTTTTCTAAAAGTTAGACACCACTAGCCTAGTGGCACGCAGCACACACAATCTACGCCTTAAATCGCAGGTTCGAATCCTCTCCGCGACACATATTTTTACATTGCAGGAAAATACATAAATCAAGACATTATCTCATAAAAATTTCCACAAAAATGCTAGATAACCAAAATTTTATTTTCTTACCTGCTATTAAATTTCCGGATCTTACAGTTAAGCCTCCAAGTTCTCTTGCCTAGACAAAATTTGAGACTAAACTAATATGATGGAGGGGTGGAGAAGAGGAGCTTGCGCCCCTAAGGCCTTCAAATGCTAGGCGCCTTCCTTCCTACAAGAACCGAACAAGGTGTAGATTGTGTCCTTGGGGAAGAAAATAAACAAGAACTTGCGAGAGGAGTAAAATACTTAACTTAGGATGAATCCTCTCCAAGGGAAGGCTCGACTTCAAGTTTGTCCTCAAGGAGAATCTCGGCTTCAAGAAATGTCTTCATCATCTATTTGTTGAAGTGAGATACTCTCGGTTTATAACTTGGAAGACTTGAAGATTTCGGCTACAAGGGGATTATGTGGAAGAGAAAGGTGGAAAGAGGAAGAGAAGAAGCTTTGGTGACACAAGCACCAAGAGGCTAAATCTTACTAGGCAACTACTCAACAATAAATTCAACATGCCCATGCAAATGATGCATGAGGGCTACAATATATAGGCAAAGCAACTAGGGGTTACATAAGTCTTTTCCCCCTTAGGTGCCTAAGCAAAGATAAGAAAGAAAATTCAGCAATTAATTACAATGGGGCTACATGGAATGGGCGCAAATGCTTGGAGTTGTCCTTCCTTCTTTGGCCGGTTCCTTCAAGGCAAGTTTTCGAATTTTGAATTCCAAGGGCTGGCGCATATTTGAGTGAAATGAATGGGTGGTTTGTACATTGACGAGGCTTCCATTTGTGGAGAGGAATTCGAATTCTTGCTTCAAGTGTTGGGCACCAACTCCTTGATTCCTTGATTTGGGGAGAGAAATGTGGATCTTGATTGGATCTTGATTTTGTGGCTGATTTCTTTGTTGATGTGGGCGCCCAGAGCTTGATTTGGCAATGGAGTTGAGGATTTATGAAGCCCCTTAACTCAAGTCTTCAAAGTGGTGGAAGTTTGAACTGAGTTGAAACTGAACTTTCCTTTCTTGGAGCTCACTAGGTGAGTGAGTTGTGAGCTGAATTTTGCCTATGTATTGTAGGTGCAAATACATGTGCTATGCTTCTAACCAACCATGATGCAACATTTTATTTAAACAGGAAAGTAAAACCTACATGTAACTACATGTTAGATTGGGGGTGGATCTAACCTTTCATCATGCGATGCAATGCAATTAAGGAATGTAGGATCCTATGGAGGAAACCCAAACTTCAGAGGTTTCCTTCGGACCCTAGTGGACCTTCGCGGAGCTGGTCTTGGCCACCCATCATTTCTCCCCGGGTGGGAAAAATTCTCCTCTAGAGAATTATCCTTGTACCCTTGGAGTAATTCTGGGTTGGCTTGGACAAGCTCAGCCTCAGGAAGCCAAACTTCCTCACTAGAAGTGTATCGGACTCGGTAAAAGACTTGTACCTCGTCATGTGTGAGTCGAGTCTGGTCTTCCAGGATGGCATCAATGGCTGGCTCGTGGCCGTCGTCAGGCTCCGGAGGGGGAAGTGGCTCATTGTAGAGTGTGAGATCCTCTATGTTGACAGTTGTTGGGATCCCCAATTCGGGTGGTAGATCCAGGATGTAGGCATTGTTGCTGATCTTTCCAATGATCTTGAATGGTCCGATCCCCTTTGCGTCCAGGTCCTTGTACTCGCTCCTCGCGTACCCGAAGTATCACCTGATCACCTATGAAGAATATCCTTTCTCGGCGTGTTTTGTTAGCATCATCACGATAACGATTAACAGAGTCTAGCATAGTGCTATATAACTCATGATGAAGCTGTGAAACATGAAAAGCTAAGTCTCTAGGAGATATGGAAACATGAAAATGCCTAGGTGCAGGGAAAAGGTCAATGGGTTTATTTGGTTGGTACCCTAAATTGGCTTGAAAGGGGGAAAGGCCGGTGGTTCAGTTGGGCACACTGTTATAAGAGAACTCGGCTGTGGGTAGCAACTTGTCCCAGTTGCCTGGGTGTTCTCCAACTAGGCTCCTAAGGATACTCCCAAGTGATCTGTTGACCACTTCTGTTTGACCATCCGTCTGGGGATGATAGGCAGTGGAGAATTTTAAGTTGGTGCCTAGAAGTTTCCACAGGGTTCTCCAAAAGTGGCTGACAAACCTAGTATCCCTATTAGACACAATAGTAAGAGGGGTACCATGGAGTCTAACTACTTCCTTAAAGAATAGGCGAGCTATGGAGGAAGCATCAGAGGTTTTCCTACAAGGTAGGAAATGGGCCATCTTGGTAAACCTATCTACAACCACAAAGATAGAGTCATACTTAGAGGGGGTTCTAGGTAAACCTAAGATGAAGTCCATACTTAGATCTTGCCATGGGGCTCTAGGGATAGGAAGGGGTGTGTAAAGCCCAAAGTTATGTTTCTGAACCTTAGTGGTTTGACAAGTCTTGCAGTGTCTAACTACCTTGGTTACATCCTTATAGAGGTTTGGCCAATAAAACTGCTCCTCTACCAGGGCTAAGGTTTTCTCTCGGCCATGGTGTCCGGCATACCCTCCTCCATGGATTTCCCAAACTAGGAAGTCTCGGATAGAAGTCTTAGGCACACAGAGTGTTGGGCCAAGAAATAGGTATCCATCCCTAAGGGTGTACAAGGAATGGCTATGGACATCTAAACTTAGATCATGGTATATAGCAGAAAAATCAGAACAATCAATATAAGCAGATTTCATGCGATTAAAGCCAATAAGTTCAACATGCAGTTTATTGATAAGCAAAGCAACTCTACTCAAGGCATCAGCTACCTTATTTTCAATTCCAGATTTATGTTTAAGCACAAAGGTAAACAGTTGAAGATACTCTACCCATTTAACATGACTAAAGTTAAGTTTCTTTTGGGCATTTAGGAAAGATAAGGCTTGGTGATCACTATGAAGGGTGAACTCAGTATGGATAAGGTAGTGTCCGAAATGCCTAAGGGTTTGGACTACAGCATAGAACTCCTTATCATAAGTCAAATATTCCTGCCTGGCCTCATTCAGCTTTTCACTGAAGAAGGCAATAGGGTGACCTTCTTGGTTGAGGGTCCCACCTATGCCTATGCCAGAGGCATCACAATCGACCTCAAAGACTTTGCTGAAGTCTGGGAGCCTAAGAACTGGGGCAGAGGTCATCCTAGATTTGAGTTCTTCAAAAGCTTTACTAGCAGACTTGGTCTGGGCAAAATCACCTTGTTTCATGCAACTGGTGATTGGGGCAACTATGAAGCTAAAGTTCTTGATGAACCTACGGTAGAAAGTAGCTAGGCCATGGAAACTCCTAACTTCAGTGAGGGTTTTAGGTTCAGGCCAGTCTAAGATTGCTTGGACCTTAGTAGGATCAGCTTGCAAACCTAACTCAGAGACAATAAACCCTAGGAAGACAACCTTATGAGAGAGGAAAGAGCACTTCTTAAGGTTGATGTATAGCTTCTCAGTCCTAAGTAGGTCAAGGGTCTTCCTTAAATGTTCTAGGTGTTCTTCCTTAGTCTTACTGTAGATCAGGATGTCATCAAAGTAGACTACTAGGAATTTACCTATATAGGGTCTAAGCACTTGGGTCATAAGTCTCATAAAGGTTGAGGGGGCGTTAGTTAGCCCGAAGGGCATAACCAACCACTCATATAGACCATCCTTTGTTTTGAAGGCGATCTTCCATTCATCCCCTAACCTTATCCTTACTTGGTGATAACCACTCCTAAGGTCAATTTTGCTAAACCATTTGGATCCTACTAGAAGATCTAGCATGTCATCTAGTCATGGGATAGGGAACCTATACTTCACAGTTATCTTATTGATAGCCCTACAGTCAATACACATGCGCCAGCTACCATCCTTCTTTGGGGTAAGAAGGGCTGGAACGGCGCAAGGGCTTAGGCTTTCCCTAATGTGTCCCTTAGATAGGAGGTCATCTACCTGTCTCTTAAGTTCCTCATGTTCAGTGGGGCTCATCCTATAATGGGGAAGGTTGGGTAAGGTTGAACCGGGGACAAGGTCTATGTTATGCTGAATGTCCCTAAGAGGGGGTAAGCCTATGGGTAACTCCTCTGGGGTTAACTCATTATAGTGTGAGAGGAGAGCTTCAATCTTAGGGGGTGGCTTATCCTCTTGGTCAGGGTTGGGTTCCTTAAAGACTAAGGAGTAGATAGGTTGGGTCTCTTGGATTTCCTTAGTGAAGGCTTGGGGTCGGATGAGTTGAATGGTGGGCTTGCTATCACTAGACTTGGTTTCTTCTATCTTACCCTTGTTGGTTGAGGCTCTAAGTTCCTTGGGTAGGGTAGGTTTCAACCTAATCTTTTGCCCATCTTGGCTAAAGACATATGTATTGGTGCGACCATAGTGGATCACATCCATGTCATATAGCCAAGGGCGACCCAAAAGGACTTGTGTGACGTCCATGGTGATGACATCACACCAGATTTGTCCTTGGTAGGTGCCGAATTGGAGGGGCACAAGGCATCTATGGGTGACAGGCACGCTATTTTGGTTGACCCAAGAGATGCTATAGGGGCTTGGGTGTGGTTCTAGTTTCAGCTTAATCTTAACCACAGCTACATGAGAGACGGCATTGACACTGCTCCCTCCATCGATTACAACCTTGCACATGTGACCATGGCACTTGATGTGGGGAGGCGACATGACCCACGGAAATACAAATGGAGTTTAAGGTTACCCTAGCTAGGGCACCTAAATTTCCATCTCTTGCATTGCATGCATCTTTAAGTTAGATTTTCATTCCTTGCATTGCATGCATCTTTAGGTTAGATTTTCTAGCATAACTTGCATCATATGGTAGGTTAGATCCACCCAACAATTACACCATGTAGTTACATCCCTAGGATCCGCCACTTATGTATGGTAGGTTAGTGCATGAAATTAATGTAATAGTATAGGTCAACTCCATTCTTGGAATGCAAGTCAAAATCAGGTCAAGACAACTCCAAGAGATGCCATGGGCCATCAGCCCAACTCATGAAGAAATCAGCCCACCCCAATGGATCAACACCACAAGCATCCCAAATTCCACCATCCTAGTTGGCAGCCATGTGGAGTTGCCTTCATCTCTAATCAAGTCAAGGAGCAGCCAGCTCAATGACCTATTTCAGCTCAACATGCGCCAGCCATCAAAGTCAAGGGGCAGCTTGAAACAATGCCCACTTCAGTCCATCATGCGCCAGCCCCCAAAGTCAAGGAGCAGCCTGCACTTTGCAACAACTCCAGTCCCTTCAAGTGCCAGCCGCCCATGCCAATTTGCAGCCTGCAATGTCAGCCATCAGCAGCCTCTTCAGTCCACTCTCATCTCAGATTTCGAGCTTACTAACCTGCTGAAGACTCCAAAGTTCAAACTCCAAACAACCGCCCATTTGGAAGAAGAGATCAGCCCATTGAGTTGTCTACATCATGCTTGCTTGTGTGACTTGTTTTGAGCTTAGGGAGATAACCGTTGGAGACCCCCCTATATGATGTATTCCTCTTGTAAAGTCATCACTTAGTGTTGAATGAAATTTCAAATTCTGAAGTGTGTCTTCAAATGGTGTGTGTCACCTAACCCCTCTCATCCCTCCAACCCTTGCCGAGAGCCCCCCTTTCCATCCCCTCTTGCTCTTCCACCTTCTTCCACCATATGCGCTTGTCTTGAAGATGGGAGCTCACGCCACTTCCTCCCTCTAGCCTTGAAGAGCCTTCAATCAAGAGGAGGAGCTGGACACATTCGAGACTCAAGAAGGTGCCATCAACTCCATGCCGAGAACAAGCCACCCCCACTTTAGCTAAGTCTTCTTCCCCTTTGGGTCATTGTTCTTTGTTACTTGTTGTTGTGGTTCTTTGATACTTGTTGGACAGCCCCTTTGCACTCACGCTTGCTTTCTGCAGGAGGCGCAAGGCCATGGGATGACAAGCAAGCTATCCCCTCTTTTCTTCCCCTAAGCCTAGATAGTCTAAACTATGTTAACAAGGGAATTTGGAGTCTAGCCTCCCCCTTGATTGTCTTGTGTATTGGCCTCTTAATATTATTTTCAAAATTCACCCACGCATGTGTGGGATGCTGCAATGACATGTGTGTAAGCTCATAGGGCCCTACTTCGTGAGATTCCACCATTGGACCGGTGAAGAACGGGAAGGACACCCTTTCTATTCTCAAAGGGTGCAAGGTGAGTTCCTCCCTTAGAGTAGCTTTATTGCTTATGATAGAACCGCATGTTAGATCTATTTGAGGCTATAGAACCGCATGTTTAAGTTTGTTCAAAGTTCCAACTTATCTAGAAGCACATGCTAGGTTGCTCTTGTTGATTAGTTTCGGTTTTCCCTATTATCGACCAAAACAAGCTAATTTCGAACTACGATAGCTTAAGGGGTTTATTAAGCTATACTTAATTATCAAAATGTTTTCAAAACGCGTTGTTTGAATGTTGCATGCTTGGTGACCCCATCAACTTGGTATCAGAGCTTAGGCTCTTAGAGTAGGATTTTATAAGACCAAAACTTTATTTTCCTACTACTAAGGCGATTTTTGGACCTAGGTGTTTGAAAGAATTTGATTAACTATATTGTATCACCTTAGGGTCTATTTTCAAAAACTTTACTCATTTCGAAAATGGCTACTAGATCCGGTGCCCCCTATGGTCTCAATCAAGCTATTGACCATGAGGTGAGTGCCCTCTCAATTGAAATGGCCTCCCTTAGAGAAACCCTAGCAACCCTTCAACACTCCATAGGTGTCATAGACAATAGGCTTAACACCCTAGAGTCTAACTCTAAGATGGATCCCCAAACTACTAGCCGACCTAATAGTGGATCCCACCCAAGGGAACCAAATGTTCAAGGATCTCCTTCACACACCCCTAGAGTCAATCATGCTCAAACCGAATGGGAAGGGCCTCATGCCCCACAAGCCCCCTATCATAGACCTAGAGAGTATGATGTGCAACGTGCCATCAAGATCAACCCCCCTACTTTTGGTGGGTCTCTTAACCCCAAGGAGTTCCTAGATTGGGCCACAAAGTTAGACCAATACTTTGAATATAGCCTTATGCACCATGAAAGTAAGGTTAGGTTCACAAAGTGCCTATTAGAAGGATCCGCTAGACTCTACTGGACCCATGTCGAAAGAACTATAGAAAGGGATGGTAAGCCACCCGTTGAATCTTGGGATGAAATGAAATACCTACTTAGGCAAAAGTATGTCCCACCTGGTTTCATGCAAAAGCTTAAGGATGAACTTAATAGTCACACTCAAGGCTCCTCTACTGTAGAAGCCTATCAATCTAAGCTAGAAGAACTTCTCATTAGGTGTGAAGCCAAGGAAGACCAAGGTATGATCCTAAGTCGATTCAAGAATGGCCTTAGACCTGACATTAAGAGGGCCTTGACCTATTTTCAATTAGATACCCCGGAGATAGCTTATCAAAGGGCCATAGAAGTTGAACAAGAACTTAAGAATAGAAAGGAAGCCCTCCCTCCCCGGCCCATCTATAGGCCAGCTCCTATGCACTTGCCTTCTAGCTCAAACCCAAAACCAAGAACTGCTCAAACTACAGACAACTCCATCCCCACTTGTTATAACTGTAGGCAGAAGGGACATTTTGCAAAAGAGTGTCCTAAGAAGGTCATGAAGGTCATGGTCCTAACTGAGGAAGACATAGACCCTGAGCCCACCCTTGAGGAAGACCCTGATCAAGAGATTGAAGTCAATGACTATGACAGTAGTGATGATATCTTCAACACCTTAGGGGTAGTTAGATGTACCCTTGTCAAACCTACCCCCACTGAGGACTGGCGCCGAACCAGTATCTTCCACACCTACACCAAATGCCATGGTCACATGTGCAAGGTGGTCATTGATGGTGGAAGCAGCCTCAATGCTGTCTCCCACATAGCTGCTACAAAACTGAACCTCAAGATGGAACCCCGACCTAGTCCTTACAATATTTCCTGGGTTAACCAAACCAGTGTCCCTGTGACCCATAGGTGCCTCGTACCTATCCAGTTTGGTACATATGAGGACAAGATTTGGTGCGACGTCCTTACTATGGATGTAGCTCAAATCCTCTTAGGACGCCCCTGGTTATATGACATGGATGTTGTCCACTACGGTCGGACCAATACCTATGTCTTTACCCATAAGGATCAAAAGATTAGGTTGAAACCCTCTCTTCCCAAAGAACTTAGGGCCACAACTAGTAAGGGTAAGATAGAGGAACCCAAGAAAGACCAGCCTACCATTCAACTTATAAGGCCTCAAACTTTCACTAAGGAAATTATAGAGGATCCTTCACCTTTAGATCTCAACCCACATGAGTTAGGATCCCTTACTTTGCCTAAGATGGAACCCATGCTAGATCCTTTTCTCATTGACCAAGATCCTAAGTCCCAAGCATTAGGAGAACCTCAACTTCAAGGCCTGGAAGACTTGACCTTTGATCCAATGACCCATGAAACATATCTCTTAGGTCTTGCCACCCACACTCCTAAGCCACATTTAGGGCCAATTGAACATGGGCTTATAACCCAAGACTCTAGGGATGACCCTACTCAAGTTGACCCCATAGGGACTGACCTATATCAACCTTCTCCGTATGACATGGTAGAGCTCCCCCAGTTTAGCTTTGAAGATCTTACTCCAGATATGGGAGAGCCATTTCTTTTTTCCTTAGGAAGTCCAATCCTAGAGGCGCCCCTCACCCTTCTTGAGTTAGACATTAGCTCACCTGAATATGAAGAAGAATTTACTTTAGATCCTCTTGAGTTTCCCATGCTAGGATATGATTTAGAACCTAACTTGTCTGAGTTGGCAACATCACCCATCTCTCCTTTAGACCTTGAGTCTGGCCTTAGTACTCCAGGGTTAAAGAAAATTCAATTGAATAATGATTTGCTTTCCCTCCCAGAACTTGAACACTTTGATTTTGTTATACCTGAATCTTTTAGTAGGCCTGTATACCACAAACATACTAATGAATATGGCCGAGAAAGGACATTCTGTGTAGGAGACCCTGAATTTAAGGAGCATGAAGATTGGGATGAAGAGATTGATTGCTGTGATGCTGTTGACACTGATTTTTGGACCCCCATCACTTTTGATGTGGATGACTTCATATTGCATAAGCATCATTCCACCCCATACTATGACCCCACTTGTGAGCATATGATTGAGTCCATCCTTGAGGACCAAACCCATTTCACCCGTGATAAGGTAGAGTTACTCTACTTAGTTGGATATGACCATGGTGAAGAGGGTTGGCTCCCCGAGGAAGAACTCACCCTTACTACTTCAAAGCTCCTCATGGATAAGGACAATTCTTCGGAGAAGAATTTTTCTCACCCGGGGAGAGCTGATGTGGGGAGGCGACATGACCCACGGAAATACAAATGGAGTTTAAGGTTACCCTAGCTAGGGCACCTAAATTTCCATCTCTTGCATTGCATGCATCTTTAAGTTAGATTTTCATTCCTTGCATTGCATGCATCTTTAGGTTAGATTTTCTAGCATAACTTGCATCATATGGTAGGTTAGATCCACCCAACAATTACACCATGTAGTTACATCCCTAGGATCCGCCACTTATGTATGGTAGGTTAGTGCATGAAATTAATGTAATAGTATAGGTCAACTCCATTCTTGGAATGCAAGTCAAAATTAGGTCAAGACAACTCCAAGAGATGCCATGGGCCATCAGCCCAACTCATGAAGAAATCAGCCCACCCCAATGGATCAACACCACAAGCATCCCAAATTCCACCATCCTAGTTGGCAGCCATGTGGAGTTGCCTTCATCTCTAATCAAGTCAAGGAGCAGCCAGCTCAATGACCTATTTCAGCTCAACATGCGCCAGCCATCAAAGTCAAGGGTCAGCTTGAAACAATGCCCACTTCAGTCCATCATGCGCCAGCCCCCAAAGTCAAGGAGCAGCCTGCACTTTGCAACAACTCCAGTCCCTTCAAGTGCCAGCCGCCCATGCCAATTTGCAGCCTGCAATGTCAGCCATCAGCAGCCTCTTCAGTCCACTCTCATCTCAGATTTCGAGCTTACTAACCTGCTGAAGACTCCAAAGTTCAAACTCCAAACAACCGCCCATTTGGAAGAAGAGATCAGCCCATTGAGTTGTCTACATCATGCTTGCTTGTGTGACTTGTTTTGAGCTTAGGGAGATAACCGTTGGAGACCCCCCTATATGATGTATTCCTCTTGTAAAGTCATCACTTAGTGTTGAATGAAATTTCAAATTCTGAAGTGTGTCTTCAAATGGTGTGTGTCACCTAACCCCTCTCATCCCTCCAACCCTTGCCGAGAGCCCCCCTTTCCATCCCCTCTTGCTCTTCCACCTTCTTCCACCATATGCGCTTGTCTTGAAGATGGGAGCTCACGCCACTTCCTCCCTCTAGCCTTGAAGAGCCTTCAATCAAGAGGAGGAGCTGGACACATTCGAGACTCAAGAAGGTGCCATCAACTCCATGCCGAGAACAAGCCACCCCCACTTTAGCTAAGTCTTCTTCCCCTTTGGGTCATTGTTCTTTGTTACTTGTTGTTGTGGTTCTTTGATACTTGTTGGACAGCCCCTTTGCACTCACGCTTGCTTTCTGCAGGAGGCGCAAGGCCATGGGATGACAAGCAAGCTATCCCCTCTTTTCTTCCCCTAAGCCTAGATAGTCTAAACTATGTTAACAAGGGAATTTGGAGTCTAGCCTCCCCCTTGATTGTCTTGTGTATTGGCCTCTTAATATTATTTTCAAAATTCACCCACGCATGTGTGGGATGCTGCAATGACATGTGTGTAAGCTCATAGGGCCCTACTTCGTGAGATTCCACCATTGGACCGGTGAAGAACGGGAAGGACACCCTTTCTATTCTCAAAGGGTGCAAGGTGAGTTCCTCCCTTAGAGTAGCTTTATTGCTTATGATAGAACCGCATGTTAGATCTATTTGAGGCTATAGAACCGCATGTTTAAGTTTGTTCAAAGTTCCAACTTATCTAGAAGCACATGCTAGGTTGCTCTTGTTGATTAGTTTCGGTTTTCCCTATTATCGACCAAAACAAGCTAATTTCGAACTACGATAGCTTAAGGGGTTTATTAAGCTATACTTAATTATCAAAATGTTTTCAAAACGCGTTGTTTGAATGTTGCATGCTTGGTGACCCCATCAGCACTTGGTGTAAGTATGGAAGATGCTTGTCCGTCTCTAGTCCTCAGTAGGAACAGGTTTGACTAGGTTGCATCTAACTACCCCTAAGGTATTCTCGGAAAACTCATCAGTTTCTAGATCTTGGTATTCTACATCCTGAAGGTTGGGATCTTGGTTTAACTCTTCTTCAGGGGTTGCCTCAGGTTCTAAGGTGTCTTCTTCTATGATAAGGAACCTTTTGGTGCAGTCTCTAGCTATGTGTCCAACCTGTTTGCAGTTATGACAGACAAATCTACTAGTTCCTGTGGGTTGGTTTGGTTTGGGTTGAGGTTGACTTGGCGCCACAGCTTGTGTTGGTCTAGGCCGAGATTGGCTAGGGCTTGGGGAATTGGTTTGAGGACTTCTAAAGGAAGGTCTATTGGGTGTGAACTCCCTTCTAGTCTTGATTTCTTGTTCAACCTCTAGAGCTCTTTGGTAGGCTACTTCTAAGCTATCTATCTGGTAATAGGTGAGGCTTCTCTTGATGTCTGGTCTAAGGCCATTTTTAAACCTACTCAGGGTAAGGTTTGGATCTTCAGTGATTTCACATATAAGGAGAAGCTCTTCTAACTTGGTCATGTACTGAGAGACATTTGCACTACCTTGGATATGGCTGCTAAGTTGGTCAAGAAGCTTATTTCTATAATATTGAGGAACATACTTTTCTCTCAACCGAAAGCGCATGTGCTCCGACCTCTCAATAGGATACTGGAGGGTTCTTTCTACATGGTTCTAGTATAGCCTAGTTGATCCTTCTAGGAGACATGTGGCTAGGTTCACCTTATCTTGATCAGGGACTTGGCTACACACAAAATACCGCTCAAGCTGGGTGACCCAGTCTATGAATTCCCTAGGGTCTAGGGTTGCACTAAAAGCAGGGGGGTTAAGCTTGACGGCACGGTGCACATCAAAGTTCCTAGGTCTTTGGTTGAGTGGCGTTTGAGCAAGTTGCCCGTTCCACTCGGTATGGGGAGTAACCATAGGATTGGGAGTAGGTTGGCGGTTCATGTCTTCCAAAGGGACCAAGTTCGCCTCGCTCGGAGGTTGGCTTGGGGTCCTTTGTTGGGTTTCGAAGGTGTTAAACTTAGTGTTGAGGTTTTGGATATCAGTTTGCATGCCATCAAACATTTGTGTAAGTTGTCTAATAGCATCAGTTAAATCCATGGATTGATTCTCTTGTTGGGCTCTAGCTCTAGTTTGCATGATGCATATTTTTTTTAAAAAAAAGAGTATAGCTTTTTGAAAAGATGAATCCTAGTGTTTTATGGAATCAATTGTGTCAAAACACCCTAAACCACAAGAATCGTTCTAGTAGTAGAAAAATAAGTTTTGGGCTTAAAAATCTACACTAGAGCCTATGCTCTGATACCAAACTGATGTGGGCTCACTGTTGGGAAACCCCGGGGATATTTTACAATTTTCAGAGATAGAGATTACAAAATACATTGCACAGCGGAAGCAATATCCCCGAAACAGGCCGGTCCCAAAAACCCAGTGAAGATCGCAAGCAAGAGAGTTAACACGATGAGTTAGGAAATACCTTAGAGCAAGATGAGGTCGATGTCGTGATAGGCGCCCAAGCGTGCGCCCTCTGCAGTCTCACACACACGGATCCCTCGAGTCCTCTTCTTCCACGCCCGGTGCTAGCCTCGGGAAGAAGATCTAAGCCTTGTGCTCCTTCTTCAAAATATGCACCACCTCCAAGGTAGATGCGCCAAAGATGAAGAAGGATGAGGGAGAGGGAAACCGCCAAGCACCAAGTTCCTTGCGTCAAGAGAGAAGGAAGAGGCTTGCAGCTAGGGTTTGGAAGGAAGAAGAAGATGCGCCACTTCTTGGTGTTGTCGCCCTTCAAGCCCTTGCTTTCGCCCCTCCTCTTGTTGTCACACCTCTAAGGATTGTAACCACTAAGAGGGGGCGGCTAGGGTCACTTATAAAGAGCTAGAGGCGGTTAGGGTAAGGGTTGAGATCATGACAAGTGTATGGCTTGGATGAGAAGGTTTGAGGAAAGCAAAGTCTCCAAGACTTTACCAAAAACCTCATTCAACCTTTCCGTAAGCTACCAAGCCTTGCCTTGTGCGCCAAGGCCTAGCCTTGCGCCCCAAGCAATGCCTTAATGTATTCACACTATCAATGGGAGAGGGCTAGGTGCATAAAGCTTCTTAATGAAGCAATTTTTGCCATCCAAACCCCATTATGCCCCTTAGGCGCCAATGGGCTTGGGTTCCTCCCCATTATACCCTTTTAGCCTATTGCCTCTTCATGACAACTTATTATTGGGCCTCATTGGATAATGAGCTAGCCCAAACTTCATTACATGGCTTGATTAACCACTTGGATCCAATCCAATGCAACCCTAATCCAAATGTGACCAACCATGGTCAAATATGGGTCAACCTGCCAAAAATGAAGTTTGGCTCCAATAACATTCTTCCATCTCATCAGGCCCATTGGCGCTGATGAAATCTCCCAATTAGATCTGAGTTATCCAATAACTCGATCATAAGGCTTCCCGATCAATACGAGAACTCAAGTACCAAGGTGTGCGACCCTGTAGGTTCCTCTAATGCTGGCAGTGCTGACCAAAGGTCACCACAAGCAGTGAGTGGCACCTAGCAGTGCATCGCTGCTACCCAGGTCATTGGAATGGATATCGACATCGACATCCCCATCATCGCAACAAGGTACAGATGCATTATAGTCTCTTTGCCGAACTGATATCCGATTGGACAAGTTTGTCACCACTTGTTTTCATCCAATCACATGGTTATGACTAAATCAGGTTCTCACCTGGGTATGGCCATACACTTTCAGTCATAGAACCATAGAGGAGCTCCATGGATATCATACTTCCCTTAGGAAGGGGCAAATCCTATGTCTGTCCATTGACCTTCTCATATGGGTCGTGACATGCTCAATGACAACCGTTATTACCTCCCAACTACGGCGAGGTGTTAGGTTGTATCAAAGCAAGTCTCTAACCATATAGAATGGTCAATGACCTCAAGTCAAGGGATCAATGTATCTCCTGTCACTTGTGAGGATAACTCATGACACCAAGTCATAGCCTCACAGCGGGACTATCCAGTATATCCTCCAATGATATACCCATGTGTCTGCGTTAGCACAACGTGCCTAACCAGCCCACATACCAGTCTCACAAGTACCATAGTTATCCTATATCCACTAAGGTACATCGAATGGGGACTATAGTTCGAGCACAGATCCAATCTGTCTCCAGGGACATTATCATGTTAGTACATATGCGCAGATGTAAACAAACATAGATAACGACAATGCCAGAATGATATAAATATCAAAGTCAAGTAGTACATAAGTGGACCAAAACTAGGTCCTAGGGCATATACACCAACAATCTCCCACTTGCACTAAGACCTAGAAGTTGAGGAATCTCAACCCCATATCTCTAGCGTGACCATCATGCTTCTGCTGCGCCAAAGCCTTGGTCAATGGGTCTGCCAGATTGTTCTCTGTGTCAACTCTGCTAATCTTGATATCACCTCTGTCAATGATCTCTCTGATCAGGTGAAATCTTCTAAGTATGTGTTTGGATCTTTGATGAGACCGTGGTTCCTTGGCTTGTGCAATTGCTCCATTGTTGTCACCGTAGAGTTCAATGGGATCCATTGCACTAGGGACCACCTGAAGATCACATCAGAACTTCCTTATCCAAACGGCTTCCTTGGCTGCCTCAGAAGCTGCTACATACTCAGCCTTTGTTGTAGAATCGGCTATGGTGGATTGCTTGAAGCTCTTCCAGCATACAACGCCTCCATTTATCTTGAACACATAGCCGGCCTGCGATCTAAAGTCGTCAGGGTCAGACTGGAATGATGCATCAGTGTAGCCCTGCATACTGAGCTCTTCCTGTTCCCCATAGACCAAGAACAAATCCTTAGTTCTTCTCAGATACTTTAGGATGTTCTTTACAGCCACCCAGTGCTGCAGACCTGGATTGGATTGGTATCGGCTGGTTATGCTTACAGCATATGCCACATCTAGTCTAGTACACAACATTGCATACATGATCGATCCTACTGCCGAAGCATAAGGAATTCGACTCATGTCATACCTCTCAGCCTGTGTCGTAGGACACTGGCTTTTTGAGAGAGTAAGGCCATGTCTTACTGGAAGGTATCCTTTCTTGGATTGCTCCAAGTTGAACCTCTCCAGGACCTTATCAATGTGGGTACTCTGACTAAGGGCCAAGAGCCTCTTGGATCTATCCTGGTAGATCCTCACGCCTAGAATGTAGGCGGCCTCCCCTAAGTCCTTCATCTTGAAACACTTCCCTAACCATGTCTTCACAGCTTGAAGACTAGGGATGTCGTTTCCGATGAGCAGTATGTCATCCACATACATGACCAGAAAAGTCACCAAGCTCCCACTGAATTTTCTGTATACACAGGCGTCATCTTCACTTTTGATAAAGCCATAATCTCTCACAGCTTCATCAAACCGAAGATTCCAACTTCGAGATGCTTGCTTTAATCCATAAATGGATTTCTTTAGCCTGCAGACCTTACTAGCATCTGCAGGATGGATGAAGCCATCAGGCTGTGTCATATACACATCCTTAGTCAGCTTCCCATTAAGGAACATTGTTTCCATGTCCATCTGTCATATCTCATAATCATCATATGCAGCTATAGCAAGCAGAATCCGAATGGATTTGATCATGGCAACTAGCGAGAAGGTTTCATCATAGTCCACCCTGTGGACTTGTTTGAATCCTTTAGCCACTAGTCCACCTTTATAGGTAACTATGTTGCCATCCATGTCTGTCTTCCTCTTAAAGACCTATTTACACCCTATGGGTTTTACCCCATCAGGTAGCTCAACCAAATCCCAGACTTGGTTAGCCGACAAGGAATCCATCTCGGATCTCATGGCCTCAAGCCATCTCTCGAAGTCCGGTCCACTGACCGCCTCATCATAAGTCCTGGGTTCATCCTCAATGATGAAGATCCCGTCGTGTTGGGTCGGCAGTGACCCATACCTCTCAGGTGCACGACGAATCCTCCCAGACCTACATGGGACCTGTGTCTGAGCCTCAAGTTGTACAGCAATCGGTGCAGGTGGCTCAGATTCCATCTCTTTGTCTTGTGGTTGCACTTGGTCCTCATCCAAGTCAAACTTCCTCCCTCTAACTTCTTTCATGAGAAATTCTTTCTCTAGAAAGACAGCACCCCGAGCAACAAAAACTTTGTTCTCGGTTGGGACATAGAAGTAGTATCCTTTAGTTTCCTTAGGATACCCCACAAACACGCATTTATCAGATCTAGGTTCTAGCTTGCTAGAATCCTGACATTTGACATAAGCCTCACATCCCCAGATCTTGATAAAAGTGAGATTAGGGCGTCTCCATTCCATACCTCGTATGGAATCTTTGAGACACTCTTAGATGGAACATTATTCAGTATTTAGAGAAGCTGTCTTAAGTGCATGTCCCCAGAATGAGGGAGGTAGAGTTGCATGACTCATCATAGATCAAACCATGTCCAACAAAGTTCGATTTCTCCTTTCAGACACACCATTCCATTGAGGTGTTCCAGGAGGAGTAGTTGGGATATGATCCCACACTCTCTCAGATAGTCAAAGAACTCACCGCTCAGGTCCTCTCCACCATGATCTGATCGAAGAGCCTTAATGGATCTATCAAGCTAGTTCTCTACTTCATGTCTAAACTCCTTAAATTTCTCAAAGGATTCAGACTTATGTCTCATCAGATAGACATAACCATATCTACTGAAGTCATCAGTAAACGCGATGAAGTAGTTGTACCCTCCTCTGGCTTGTTTATTGAAAGGCCCACACACATCAGTATGTATGAGATCTAATAAACCTCTTGCCCTCTCACCGGTCTTGGTGAAGGGCGCCTTTGTCATTTTCCCTAATAAACAAGTCTCACATGTATCAAGTTCCTCCAAGGAACTTGAATCTAACAATCCATTTGCATGGAGTTGTTGGATGCGATTCTTGTTTATATGGGCTAATCGACAGTGCCATAGGAAAGCACCAACTGAACCACTCAGTTTGGTCCTTTCATTATTTATGTTACAAATAGAGCTATCCATGTCCAAGACATGCGGACCATTGCACAAAGTACCCTTCCCATAAAACATGTTTGCAAAACAAAAAGAACATAAGTTCTCTTTTATTTCAAACTTAAATCCTTTCTTTGCCATGCAAGGAGTGGATACAATATTTTGGTAAGGGAAGGTACATAATAGCAATTGTCTAGCTTTAACTGAAGTCCAGAAGGCAGGGAGAGAAACTCCTACAGCAACAGCATCAACTTGTGCCCTGTTACCTATTCGTAGGTCAATCTCTCTAGGCCTTACCGATCTACCCTTTCTGAGCTTTTGCATATTTGTACAAATATGAGCTCCACATGCGGTATCCAATACCCATGTCATAGGAGTAGAAAGGTTTGTTGGGGTATGCCCTTAAGGCTAATGTTTGAGGCCTATGGGAATGTATTTGTATCATGTAATAAACTGTTATGTTTATAAAGGCATGGTTATTATTCAGGTTGTTACATTGTCTGCTGCAATATATGTTCTTCTGAATAATGTCTCAAAGCTGTTCAGCTAGGCTGACAGGCTATATGTCCTTAGTCGAGATATCTTGGTGAACATGAGACAGCCTTGATATGATTGAGACTGATATGAGTGCTAATCTTGTAGGATGCTTCGAGCATGGAATAAGATGTAGACTCATGGGTACATTGGATGTACTGGACAGACCCTACTAGGATATTCAATTGCTTGTCACAATGTGAATATTCCTTGATTGCAACAAGTGGCACATTTCCTCTGACTTGAGATTACTTGTGTTTCTAAATGATGATTGTCATTGTTTTGAGATAGTTCAATATCATTTGAAACATAATGATTATAGATTATCTTGGATGGTGAGCTTGAATCAGGTTAGGGCACTAGTGATAGACATAGGATTGCCGTCTCCTTGTTCAAGGAGTGTGATGTTCTAAAGGGGCCCCCTGGATGAGATGATTGAGAAAAGAGTATGGCCATACCCAGGTGACTGTGTTCATCTGCTCTAATCATGCTCATCATATTGGAGCTACAAGCTTGACACGCTTGTCCAATAAGAACATCCAGTGGCAAAGGAAAGATGCATGCCTTGTGAGTTATGGTCACACTTGTGCTGTGGTTTGGGTGAAGTCTTGGAAGACTCTTTCCTTTCTATCGGGAGACAGTGATGTGTTGCTAGATACCCCTCACTGATCGTGATAACGAAAGTTATCGTTACCGACATTTAAAGGAAACCCTTAGGGTCGCACAATTTGATGATATGGCTTACTTAAGTCAGATCGTGTGGACTGAATTGTTTAGGTTCAGTTTAAAGGAGTTTTAAACTCTGATTGTAAGTGAGATCTGGTCTGATCATGTTTGATTGATTAGGGCTTGAGATCGGTAAGCTTCGATCGAGAGATTTGATGCTAGATCGGTGAGATCAGGAGCATCTTGAGATCAACGGTGATCTTGAGCCTTGAGGTTCAATAAGATCGACCATTGCTTGGGCTGATTTGGTCTTGAACCAAAGTCATATGAACCGGCTCATCTTGTGAGCGCTTGGTTCAATGATTCGAATGGGTGAAGGTGTTACGGTTCACTTCATGTGAACGCATAACCGTTGAGAGAAATGGGTTGCTATTTCGGGATAGCAACGCCTCCACGTTGAGGACAACGTTCGCTCTCGCCTTTCATTGCCTTGGACGATATTTCTCTCGTGTGCTCGTGTGACAACGGCGCTCGACGAGAAAAAGAGGAAGTTCATCTTCGCCAAGCAAAAGGATCTCATCTCCTCCACGCGCAAAGGACCCTTGAAGCTTTGCTAGCACAAAGACGACAAGGAGAAGCCATTCCTCATCGTGTGTGCGTCGACTAGGGAGAAGATCCCTTTCGGTCTTTGATTCCAACCCATCATCCAACGAATGGCGATGGTATGATTCATCTTGATTTGCAATCGGTTTTTCATAGTTGATCATATTTATATCATGCAACCGATTCTTGATGCCCTAATTTCCGCCCATGCAAAAGTGTTCTATGTGCATGTATTAGGGTTTTGCGCCCCCCCCCCCTCTTGAAGGGGTTTCATCAGCTTGCGCTCCCCCTTGAAGGGGACTCCAACAATTGGTATCAGAGCAGGCTTTTATGCATGATAAATATGTTTGCTGTGATTTGTGATCCTTGTATGCACCATGTTATTAGATCTAGGCTACATGCGCATCTTTACTAGTTATGTATTGCAGTTGGCGCATGTATGTAGGTAGCGCTTCTATATGTTGTTTTGATGTTTATCTTAAAACAAAATGACTTGCGCGCTTACCATTAGATCTAAATGGCGCCTGCAGTAAACCCTTAGACGGGTTATTAGGGTTGAAGTCGTCCTCTAAGTTAGATCCAACAGTCTGATCAGACTATCTGACAGCCTGAATGGGTCGACCAGATAGCACCTTGGCGCAAGCCTATGGTGGCTATAGGTCGACTGCAGACAGGTGTGTAGCGATGTCTGATTGAGACGATTAATGAACGCACCTGAGTTAGGCCCGGGGTCACGCCCGCTTGCCAGACCTCAGTGTGGTCGTTCAGCCCTGACGCATGCATGGTTGACCTTATGGTCGACTCAAGTCAGTTAGGACATGGTGCATGTAAGGGCAGTGGATCTGACTAGGTTGGATGAGTGGATCCCTAGTAATGGACCGTTGTAAGGTTGTAGGGCAAATAAGGAAAATTAAAATTGATCCCATGGGGTTTTCGAAAATTTTAATTTTTTTATGCTGGATCACATGGTTGTTGATTGATGCATTTGTTTGTCTATTTAGTCTTATGTGGGCTGCCCATATTAATTGTGTGCTGTGCTGGGGCCTGCGTGCCTGGATTTAAAAATTGTAAATTAATTATTGTGATCTGCGCATCACATTGTTTTAATTTATAAAATGTAAGTGACCTGCGTGTCACTCTTGTCTAGATAGTTAAATTTGTAATTTAATTTGACAAGAGCACTGAGCACACTTGGTAAAGGCGCATGCAGCAAGTGGCTGGACCAGGTGGGAGGTCTAGGGTTCGACCCTAGGACCTGGCGCATATTCCTGGTCGGCGCACCTGTGCTGCAGATGGCGCTTGGGCCCAGGTTTGGGCCAGATGAGCAGCAAAAGACCCATGAAGAGCAAATGAAGACTTAAGTTAGGTTAAGGTCTTCTAGGGCTATGGGCTTTTACCACATAAGATACATGCTTTCTTTTATTGTATAATATTAGAATTGCATGTTTAAGTTTATCTTCTGCTATCACCATAGGAATTGTATGATAGTGAAGAAGATAAAAGACCGTTAAAATCCAACGCTAAAATATCAAGCTCGTAAGCCTTCTGACGCGAAACCTTACTGTTCTGATTATCGTTGGAGCCGTGTTGTACCCACTCAGTGGGCACGTCCATCTATCTTCAGACGGTGCGGGATTACACCTGCGTGTTACAGAGTAGGGATTTATCCCTTCTCGTTGCTCAGCATAGCACGTGGTGGTCCAGGGAGTAGGTCGGGTCAGCTTGACCGTGTAGGCTACATATGTGGCGCATATGGTAGCACATGGAGGCAGCCATCTGTGGGATCAGAGACTGTGTTGTACCAACTCAGTTGGCACAGTCTGCTGGATTGCCCAGATGAAGGGGAATCGCACGGGTTGGCGATTGGCTGGGATGCCTACCAGAAACTAGTGCTTGTACTCTCTGTGCATCTTATCTCGCCTGAGCGGGATGCGGAGACCAAGTATGAAATCTGGATCCCATCTCACTAAAAGAGTTCTACTCTTTCGGGCTGTTTTGCTGGATTTTTCACGCCTGATAAAATAGTGAGAAAAAGAATCTTTCTTAAGTCCTGATCGATTCTTATACATTGATACTGACCTTGCTGTTCTTGCATTGTTGTAGATACCTGCAGCAACGAACACCAAGAACTTCAATGTGCGATCCCTACTGGAAAGGGAGAAGTTTGCTGGGCCGAACTTCTCTGACTGGTTTGGACACCTTAAGATCGTTCTTAAGGCAGAGAGGAAACTGTATGTCCTCGAGACGGCGATACCGCCGCAGCCCGCTCCGAACGCCGCAAGGGCGGTTCGGGAAGCCTATGAAAAGCACGTCAATGATAGCATTGATGTCGCTTGCCTGATGCTAGCGTCTATGACGCCACCGCTGCAGCGTCAGCATGAGGATATGTCAGCTATACAGATTATAGCAAACCTCAAGATGCTGTATGCTGCACAGGCGAGGACTGAACGCTATAATTTGACTAAGCTCTTCTTTCAGAGCAAACTGGCTAAAGGGAGCCCAGTGGGAGCTCACGTGCTCAAGATGATTGGGCACAAGGAGGCTCTGGAGAAACTGGGGCGCACCATCAACCAGGAGCTTGCTGTGGACATTATTCTGCAGTCTCTCCCGCCATCATTCGACGTGTTCATTATTAATTTTAATATGAACAAAATCGATTGTACTCCGGCAGAGCTGCTGAATATGCTCTTGACCACTGAGGAGACTCTGAAGGGTAAGCCTTCGACCTCTGTCTTGATGGTTCCTTCAAGGAACAAGAAGAAGGGGAAGAAGGGCAAGGCCCCGGTCAAGAATTACAGCAAGGCTCTGAAGCAGAAGGTGAAGCGGTCCAAGGAATACAGGTGTTTCCACTGTGGCCAGCTGGGTCACTGGAAAAAGGACTGTAAAGCGCTCCAAGGAGATAAGAGGGGAAGCTTCGCTTCTGGCTCAGGTATATTCGTGACTGAGGTCATGTTCTCTTCTTCTATATCATGGGTGTTGGACACTGCATGTGGAGTTCACATTTGTTCAAATGTACAGGAACTCAAGAGAAGAAGACAGGTGGGACAGCATGAGGTGGACCTACGAGTTGGAAACGGGGCACGGGTTGCTGCTGTTGCTGTAGGAGACTATTTCATTTCTTTACCATCTGGACTTGTATTGGAACTAGACAATTGTTACTTTGTTCCCAGTATAACTAAAAATATTATCTCCATTCCTGCTCTTGTCAGGAAGGGATTTTCCTTTGAATGCAATATTTCAAAGTGTATTTTGTCTTTTGATAATATTGTTTATGCAACTGGTTCAATTAACAATGGGTTATACATGTTGGACATGGAATGTTCGATACAGCAAATTGATATTAAGAAAGCCAAGTATGCTGATGACAGCACCTTGCTATGGCATAGTCGTTTAGGCCATATTAACGAGAAACGCATTAAGCGGTTGCATGATCATGGACTGCTGGGATCATTCTCCTATAAGGAGATTGATACATGCAAAGCTTGTTTGATGGGTAAAATGACGAAGTCACCTTTTCCTCACAAAGGTCAAAGGGCTTCAGGTTTACTTGACCTTATACACAGTGATGTGTGTGGGCCATTTGGTAAACATGCCAGAGGTGGCTATCAGTACTTCATTACCTTTACTGATGATTTCAGTATGTATGGGTATGTCTATCTGATGAGACATAAGAGTGAATCTTTTGACAAGTTCAAAGAGTTCAAAAATGAAGTACAGAATCAGCTAGGCCGAAATATCAAGGCACTTCGCTCAGATCGAGGTGGTGAATACCTAAGTCATGCGTTTACTGACTATCTAAAGGAGTGTGGGATTATCTCACAACTCACTCCGCCAGGAACACCGCAATGGAATGGTGTGTCCGAGAGGAGAAATAGAACGTTACTTGATATGGTTCGTTCTATGATGAGTCAGGCTACTCTTCCATACTCCTTTTGGGGTTTTGCACTGGAAACAGCTGCAAAGGTACTAAACCGAGTGCCATCCAAGGCAGTTTCAAAGACGCCATATGAGTTATGGTATGGGAAATAGCCTAGCTTGACATTTATCAGGATCTGGGGCTGCGAGGCTTATGTCAAAAAGCTCGCCTCTGGGAAACTAGAGAGCAGATCTGACAAATGTATCTTTGTCGGTTACCCTAAGGAAACTAAGGGTTATTATTTCTACGATCCCAAAGAGAACAAGGTTTTTGTTGCTCGGACGGCCATATTTCTTGAGAAGGAGTTTCTTCTGCAAGAGGCCAGTGGGAGAGAAATAAAACTGGATGAGAATCCAGAGGAAGGACAAAGTAGTCAAGCACAGATGGATGAGCCTGAGCCGGTAGAACAGGTTATTGAACAACCTGTGGCTCAGATATCACGGGAACCGCGAAGATCGGGAAGGATCCGTCGACAACCTGAGCGTTATGATGGAGTCTATATCATTGACAATGATGAACCCCTCACTTATACGGATGCGGTCAGTGGACCGGAGTCAGCGAGATGGCTTGAAGCTATGCGCGCCGAAATGGACTCCATGTCAGATAACCAAGTTTGGGATTTGGTTGATCCGCCTCCGGGAGTTATCCCTATAGGCTGTAAATGGATCTTCAAGAAGAAGATTGACATGGATGGTAACATAGTTACCTATAAAGGCAGGCTAGTTGCGAAAGGTTTCAAACAAATCTACGGGATAGATTATGATGAAACTTTCTCACCTGTAGCCATGTTTAAGTCTATTCGGATTCTTTTCGCGATAGCTGCATACTATGATTATGAGATCTGGCAGATGGATGTGAAAACAGCTTTCCTGAATGGAAATCTGGATGAGGATGTGTACATGACACAACCAGAAGGTTTCACTAATCCAGCAGATCGTCATAAGATATGCAAATTAAACAAGTCCATTTATGGACTTAAGCAAGCATCTAGAAGCTGGAATATTCGTTTTGATGAATCAGTTACTGAATTTGGTTTCATCAAGAACGAGGATGACCCGTGTGTATATAAGAGGTTTAGTGGGAGCGTGATTACTTTCCTAGTCCTCTACGTCGATGACATCTTGATCATTGGAAATGACATTCCTGAAATGCATGCTGTTAAAGCATGGCTGAGGAAGTGTTTCCAGATGAAAGATCTAGGAGAAGCAGCCTATGTGTTAGGTGTGAAGATCTACAGGGATAGATCTAAGAGGCTTCTCGGGCTGTGCCAGAGTACTTACATCGATAAGGTCCTGGAGAGATTTCATTTAGAGAATTCTAAACGAGGATATCTTCCAGTCAGACATGGTCTGAGTCTTTCGAAGAGTCAGTGTCCACAAACACAGACTGAGAAAGATGAAATGGACAATACGCCTTATGCTTCGGCTATTGGTTCCATTATGTATGCGATGTTGTGTACTCGCCCAGACGTCGCTTACGGGTTAAGCGTAACCAGTCGTTTCCAAAGTAATCCAAGTATGGCGCACTGGATTGCAGTCAAGAACATTTTAAAATATCTGCGGAGGACCAAAGATATGTTCTTGATATATGGTGGTCAGGAAGAACTCAGTATTGAAGGATATACTGACGCTTCGTTCCAGTCGGACCAGGATGATTTCCGATCGCAATCAGGCTATGTTTTTAGCTTGAATGGAGGTGCAGTGGTGTGGAAGAGTTTCAAACAGTCAACTGTTGCTGATTCCACAACAGAAGCCGAGTATGTTGCAGCCTCGGAAGCATCCAAGGAGGCAGTCTGGATTCGTAAGTTCATGAGAGAACTTGGTGTTGTTCCTTCGAGTGTCGATCCTTTGGTTATCTTCTGTGATAACACTGGAGCAATCGCACAAGCAAAGGAACCACGGTCGCACCAGAAGTCCAAGCACATACAGAGACGGTTTCATTTGATCAGGGAGATCATAGATCGTGGCGAGATCAAAATTTGCAAGGTTCATACAGATGACAATCTGGCAGACCCGCTTACCAAGCCTCTGGCACAGCAGAAGCATGAGAAGCACTGTAATAATATGGGTTTGAGATTTCTCAACCATTAGATTAAGTGCAAGTGGGAGATTGTTGGGGTATGCCCTTAAGGCTAATGTTTGAGGCCTATGGGAATGTATTTGTATCATGTAATAAACTGTTATGTTTATAAAGGCATGGTTATTATTCAGGTTGTTACATTGTCTGCTGCAATATATGTTCTTCTGAATAATGTCTCAAAGCTGTTCAGCTAGGCTGACAGGCTATATGTCCTTAGTCGAGATATCTTGGTGAACATGAGACAGCCTTGATATGATTGAGACTGATATGAGTGCTAATCTTGTAGGATGCTTCGAGCATGGAATAAGATGTAGACTCATGGGTACATTGGATGTACTGGACAGACCCTACTAGGATATTCAATTGCTTGTCACAATGTGAATATTCCTTGATTGCAACAAGTGGCACATTTCCTCTGACTTGAGATTACTTGTGTTTCTAAATGATGATTGTCATTGTTTTGAGATAGTTCAATATCATTTGAAACATAATGATTATAGATTATCTTGGATGGTGAGCTTGAATCAGGTTAGGGCACTAGTGATAGACATAGGATTGCCGTCTCCTTGTTCAAGGAGTGTGATGTTCTAAAGGGGCCCCCTGGATGAGATGATTGAGAAAAGAGTATGGCCATACCCAGGTGACTGTGTTCATCTGATCTAATCATGCTCATCATATTGGAGCTACAAGCTTGACACGCTTGTCCAATAAGAACATCCAGTGGCAAAGGAAAGATGCATGCCTTGTGAGTTATGGTCACACTTGTGCTGTGGTTTGGGTGAAGTCTTGGAAGACTCTTTCCTTTCTATCGGGAGACAGTGATGTGTTGCTAGATACCCCTCACTGATCGTGATAACGAAAGTTATCGTTACCGACATTTAAAGGAAACCCTTAGGGTCGCACAATTTGATGATATGGCTTACTTAAGTCAGATCGTGTGGACTGAATTGTTTAGGTTCAGTTTAAAGGAGTTTTAAACTCTGATTGTAAGTGAGATCTGGTCTGATCATGTTTGATTGATTAGGGCTTGAGATCGGTAAGCTTCGATCGAGAGATTTGATGCTAGATCGGTGAGATCAGGAGCATCTTGAGATCAACGGTGATCTTGAGCCTTGAGGTTCAATAAGATCGACCATTGCTTGGGCTGATTTGGTCTTGAACCAAAGTCATATGAACCGGCTCATCTTGTGAGCGCTTGGTTCAATGATTCGAATGGGTGAAGGTGTTACGGTTCACTTCATGTGAACGCATAACCGTTGAGAGAAATGGGTTGCTATTTCGGGATAGCAACGCCTCCACGTTGAGGACAACGTTCGCTCTCGCCTTTCATTGCCTTGGACGATATTTCTCTCGTGTGCTCGTGTGACAACGGCGCTCGACGAGAAAAAGAGGAAGTTCATCTTCGCCAAGCAAAAGGATCTCATCTCCTCCACGCGCAAAGGACCCTTGAAGCTTTGCTAGCACAAAGACGACAAGGAGAAGCCATTCCTCATCGTGTGTGCGTCGACTAGGGAGAAGATCCCTTTCGGTCTTTGATTCCAACCCATCATCCAACGAATGGCGATGGTATGATTCATCTTGATTTGCAATCGGTTTTTCATAGTTGATCATATTTATATCATGCAACCGATTCTTGATGCCCTAATTTCCGCCCATGCAAAAGTGTTCTATGTGCATGTATTAGGGTTTTGCGCCCCCCCCCTCTTGAAGGGGTTTCATCAGCTTGCGCTCCCCCTTGAAGGGGACTCCAACAAGGTTGACTTCGGTAACATAAATACCTGAGCATGAAGACAAGGCCTTGCCTTTCTTCTCCTCATTCTAAAGTTGCAACATGTCCTTCAACATGTGAGGTGGCCCTCCACATGAATAGTACCTATTATTCCTGATCATATCCATCTTTAATTTCAGTTCCTTGGTCAAGCCTTTCGGCTCAACACACTGAATATCAACTTTAGAAGGATTGAGCTCAACCAATTCATCAAAGAGCTGCCTTAGATTAAAAATAATCTCAGAGGCACTCTTCGATTCATATCACCCTCTAAATTCAGGTGACATGTTGGTTAGCAACCTCCAAAGTATCAACCTGATGCTTATCATAAGCATCCCTCTCAGCCGTTGAGGCCGAGCATGGAAGTGGCTCAGGCAAAGGACGCTCAAGGACATAAAGCTTCGTTTCGAGCTTGAGCACGATTCTCAAGTTCATATACCAATCCAATAAGTTGGATCCAACCAACTTATCCCTTTCCAAGGTAGATCGCAGTGACCAACTGCTATTGTTCATAGCCATTGTTCTACAACAACCAAGAAACAGCAGATTAGTATTACTTCGAGTCATTTAAACTGGACTTGTTTTAAATGGCCATGGCTCCCACTATTTTTAATCAAATTGACAACCCACAAAGTCAATCGAGAAATCCAAGATTTCCTAGTGAGATGAGATCCTCATTCCACACAGGGCTTTGCGTCCCACGAGGGTGGGATGAGATGCACAAAGTGACCCATGTTTCCTAAGGTGGGCGTGCCGGCCGATTGCTCCAAGCAATTCCCCTTATTGAGACAGTCCAGGCATTTCATGTCCAGCGAGGGCTGGATACAGCATGAAACCCTAACCTCTCAATGATGCCTCTTGAGTTTCATCATGTGCCTAGCACACATGAAAATCTAGTCAAGTCCATTCCTAACCGTTATGCTCAGGGCCAACGAGTTTCCTTGAGAAGGCACGCCCAGGTTAAAATTAGACTGGGGAAACCATTGTCACCACACACTTTCTAAAGATAAGTGGGTGTGTCCCACGAGGGTGGGAAACAATTCACAACTCCACTGATCGATAGCTTATTGAGGGCTACGCGTTAGAAGGCTACTAGACTTAATATTTTAATTGAGGGTTTTTGTTTAAGGTCTCATCATCTCAGTTTTTATCTCATGTCTATCATTACAGGCATGCAATCCTACGGTGATAACATAACGATAAAACATTACAGACATGCTTCTGCAGATAATAATAAAAGCAGTAAAGAATGATGTGATCATATCCTATTCAAGACATTGAACCAACCCATGCCATGAAAGAGGTTCAACTCTTGTCATAGAACTCAAGCCCCAAAAACTAGACCTAGCCTAGCCGACCTCTAGCTTGAACTTCAAGGTTGGCTCCAAGGTCCTTCTCTCATGGTTTAGCTCTCAAACCCTAGAGGTACACTTTAAAAGTTCCCCATAGGTTCGGCCAATGCCATGGTCTTCCTCCAAGGAAGGTGTGCCACCATGCAAGGGGCCAAGATAGCTAGCTTTCAAACCAAAAGAGGTTTGGCCAAGCTTTCTTGCGCCACCAAGCAACCAAGCACCAGCCTGCATGCGCCTCCTTGCATGCTTGCGCCATCAAGCAAGATGCGAGCATCAAGGTCCAAGAAGGATGCGCCTAGCCCATAATCTTCATCTTAATTTTTACAAAAATAATGAAAAAGATGGCACGCAGGCCGCACAAGGATACATCACAGGCATGCAAAAGGGGCTTGACTCATGATCACAACATTATGCACAATCAAGGTATTTACTCATGCAATTCTGCATGCTCATGAAAAATATAAAATCTGAAATTTTACTTTTTCATAAAACTAGTCTCTTTTTCTCATCTTCTTCTCACAAATCTTTTGGTCAATTGCGATTTATTTTTCATGATGATTTCAGAGATCCTTTCGGCTGGCAATTTTGTCAGATCAAGAGACTTGGCCAGTCCGAAGACACAATGCCCGTCCTACTTGATAAAATTACGTGTGCCTTTGATCTTTAAATCAGACAAGAAAAATAGTCCAAAAATCCAAAAGAGATTGAGAGGATGATAGAAACAAGAAACCCTAATTTTTCCTACTTAGAAAAAATCGTTTGCCATGCATCATGCTATTGACGAAAATATAGATATGGCATGTGAGCATGAAAGAAAAGCGTAAAACATCATTCGAGTCTTGCAAGTCGCTCTGATACCACTGTTGGGAAACCCCGGGGATATTTTACAATTTTCAGAGATAGAGATTACAAAATACATTGCACAACGGAAGCAATATCCCCGAAACAGGCCGGTCCCAAAAACCCAGTGAAGATCGCAAGCAAGAGAGTCGACACGATGAGTTAGGAAATACCTTAGAGCAAGATGAGGTCGATGTCGTGATAGGCGCCCAAGCGTGCGCCCTCTGCAGTCTCACACACACGGATCCCTCGAGTCCTCTTCTTCCACGCCCGGTGCTAGCCTCGGGAAGAAGATCTAAGCCTTGTGCTCCTTCTTCAAAATATGCACCACCTCCAAGGTAGATGCGCCAAAGATGAAGAAGGATAAGGGAGAGGGAAACCGCCAAGCACCAAGTTCCTTGCATCAAGAGAGAAGGAAGAGGCTTGTGGCTAGGGTTTGGAAGGAAGAAGAAGATGCGCCACTTCTTGGTGTTGTCGCCCTTCAAGCCCTTGCTTTCTCCCCTCCTCTTGTTGTCACACCTCTAAGGATTGTAACCACTAAGAGGGGGCGGCTAGGGTCACTTATAAAGAGCTAGAGGCGGTTAGGGTAAGGGTTGAGATCATGACAAGTGTATGGCTTGGATGAGAAGGTTTGAGGTAAGGAAAGTCTCCAAGACTTTACCATAAACCTCATTCAACCTTTCCATAAGCTACCAAGCCTTGCTTTGTGCGCCAAGGCCTAGCCTTGCACCCCAAGCAATGCCTTAATGCATTCACACTATCAATGGGAGAGGGCTAGGTGCATAAAGCTTCTTAATGAAGCAATTTTTGCCATCCAAACCCCATTATGCCCCTTAGGCGCCAATGGGCTTGGGTTCCTCCCCATTATACCCTTTTAGCCTATTGCCTCTTCATGACAACTTATTATTGGGCCTCATTGGATAATGAGCTAGCCCAAACTTCATTACATGGCTTGATTAAGCACTTGGAACCAATCCAATGCAACCCTAATCCAAATGTGACCAACCATAGTCAAATATGGGTCAAACTGCCAAAAATGAAGTTTGGCTCCAATAGCATTCTTCCATCTCATCAGGACAATTGGCGCTGATGAAATCTCCCAATTAGATCCGGGTTATCCAATAACTCGATCATAAGGCTTCCCGATCAATACGAGAACTCAAGTATCAAGGTGTGCGACCCTGTTGGTTTCTCTGACGCTGGCAGTGCTGACCAAAGGTCACCACAAGCAGTGAGTGGCACCTAGCAGTGCATCGCTGCTAACCAGGTCATTGGAATGGATATCGACATCGACATCCCCATCATCGCAACAAGGTACAGATGCATTACAGTCTCTTTGCCAAACTGATATCCGATTGGACAAGTGTGTCACCACTTGTTTTCATCCAATCACATAGTTATGACTAAATCAGATTCTCACCTGGGTATGGCCATACACTTTCAGTCATCGAACCATAGAGGAGCTCCATGGATATCATACTTCCCTTAAGAAGGGGCAAATCCTGTGTCTGCCCATTGACCTTCTCATATGGGTCCTGACATGCTCAATGACAACCGTTATTACCTCCCAACTACGGCGAGGTGTTAGGTTGTATCTAAGCAAGTCCCTAACCATATAGAATGGTCAATGACCTCAAGTCAAGGGATCAATGCATCTCCTGTCACTTGTGAGGATAACTCATGACACCAAGTCATAGCCTCACAGCGGGTCTATCCAGTATATCCTCCAATGATATACCCATGTGTCTGCGTTAGCACAACGTGCCTAACTAGCCCACATACCAGTCTCACAAGTACCATAGTTATCCCATATCCACTAAGGTACATCGACTGGGGACTATAGTTCGAGCACAGATCCAATCTGTCTCCAGGGACATTATCATGTTAGTACATATGCGCAGATGTAAACAAACATAGATAACGACAATGCCAGAATGATATAAATATCAAAGTCAAGTAGTACATAAGTGGACCAAAACTAGGTCCTAGGGCATATACACCAACACTCAGGACACCAAAACATGCAAACAACAATTTTCAATGTTTTGTAATAGGGATACTAGAAAAATCGATTTACACTAACGATTTTGGAAAAATAGAGGTTTTTGTATTTTATAGATAAGAAACCGACTTAAACTACTTGCTGAAATAAATTGTTGAAGGAAAATACTGGAATTTTAAAGAGGACTTACAGAGGACCCCTTGAGAATAGAAGGGTTCACCTTCCCGTTCTTCATCGGTCCTACTCTGATGGAAGATGTCGGTTGCACACAGGCATTCCAGCAATCCCACACAGGCGTGGGTGAGTTGTTTAAAGAAAATATTAAAGTTTTACAATCAAAGGTGCAAGAGGGAGGTTAAGCCTCCAAGTTCTGTTGCCTAGACAAAATTTGAGACAAAACTAATATGATGGAGGGGTGGAGAAGAGGAGCTTGCGCCCCTAAGGCCTTCAAATGCTAGGCGCCTTCCTTCCTACAAGAACCGAACAAGGTGTAGATTGTGTCCTTGGGGAAGAAAATAAACAAGAACTTGCGAGAGGAGTAAAATACTTAACTTAGGATGAATCCTCTCCAAGGGAAGGCTCGGCTTCAAGTTTGTCCTCAAGGAGAATCTCGGCTTCAAGAAATGTCTTCATCATCTGTTTGTTGAAGTGAGATACTCTCGGTTTGTAACTTGGAAGACTTGAAGATTTCGGCTACAAGGGGATTATGTGGAAGAGAAAGGTGGAAAGAGGAAGAGAAGAAGCTTAGGTGACACAAGCACCGAGAGGCTAAATCTTACTAGGCAACTACTCAACCATTCATTCAACATACCCATGCAAATGATGCATGAGGGCTACAATATATAGGCAAAGCAACTAGGGGTTACATAAGTCTTTTCCCCCTTAGGCGCCTAAGCAAAGATAAGAAAGAAAATTCAGCAATTAATTACAATGGGGCTACATGGAATGGGCGCAAATGCTTGGAGTTGTCCTTCCTTCTTTGGCCGGTTCCTTCAAGGCAAGTTTTCGAATTTTGAATTTCAAGGGCTGGCACATATTTGAGTGAAATGAATGGGTGGCTTGTACATTGATGAGGCTTCCATTTGTGGAGAGGAATTCAAATTCTTGCTTCAAGTGTTGGGCGTCAACTCCTTGATTCCTTGATTTGGGGAGAGAAATGTGGATCTTGATTGGATCTTGATTTTGTGGCTGATTTCTTTGTTGATGTGGGCGCCCAAAGCTTGATTTGGCAATGGAGTTGAGGATTTATGAAGCCCCTTAACTCAAGTCTTCAAAGTGGTGGAAGTTTGAACTGAGTTGAAACTGAACTTTCCTTTCTTGGAGCTCACTAGGTGAGTGAGTTGTGAGCTGAATTTTGCCTATGTATTGTAGGTGCAAATACACGTGCTATGCTTCTAACCAACCATGATGCAACATTTTATTTAAACAGGAAAGTAAAACCTACATGTAACTACATGTTAGATTGGGGGTGGATCTAACCTATCATGATGCGATGCAATGCAATTAAGGAAAGTAGGATCCTATGGAGGAAACCCAAACCTGAGAGGTTTCCTTCGGACCCTAGTGGACCTTCGCGGAGCTGGTCTTGGCCCCCCATCAGAAAAAAATCAACCCAAAAATACGGCATCATGAAAAAGATTACGACAGTGCCATATTTTGCCCAAGATTCAGTTTTCCCTGCAAAAAGAAAAGAAAATTTAATTCTAAAAATAAACTAAAAAAAATAATCTAAAATAAAAGAAAAATTGGGTTGCCTCCCAAGAAGCGCTAATTTTTAGGTTCATAGCTTGGCCAAAAATTAAATTTCATGGCGAAGCAAGTGGATCAGTACCATAGTAAATAGCATACAATTTTTTGCATTTCCGTTGTCCAAAAAGTTTAGCCACTAATCCAAATATCCAAATTTTCATATAAATCACAATCACCGTGGCTTTCTCAAATATGCAGAAATCAAAATCAAAATTTTCAATTCTACTCAAAGGATATTCAATAATTTTCCTATTTTTATCAGTAAGCAAAATTATAAGTCATTTCTTCAAATATATATTTTCATTTGCAATAGGACTTTGATTAAAAGATTCAAGTATTGGATCATGAAAATAATCTTTCTGTTTCACATTAGGTTCCTCAATAAAGTATAATTTTTTTAAATAAATCAGAAGGTTCAACAGTAGATATGGGCAAAACTTCATAGTGATATGGCCAAGCACTTTCAGTCATGTAGCCATATAGGGGGGCCATACACTTCATGCTTCATCGCAAGGATGAGGCAAATCCTATCATGGCGCATTGAATCTCTCCTATGACTTATGATATACTTAATGACAACAGTTATGACTTCCCTGCTACGGCGAAGCATTAGGTTGTGTCAAAGCATATGACTTACTATATACAGATATCAATGCCCTCAAGTCAAGGACAAGCGTACCTCTGTCACTGTGATATTCATCTCGTGACACCAAGATGATTCCTTATGGCGGGTCAATCCAGTATATCGCCCTTGATATACCAATATACATGTGTTAGCAACCAGTGCTTAACTAGTGGATATACTAGTCTTAAATGTATCATGGCAGTCCCATATCCACTATGATACTCGACCAAGGACAAAAATAGAGACTAGATAAAATCTATCTCTAGGGACATTGTTTATGCAAATGTACATATATGGCAGATGTACAAAATGCACAACAACAACAATGCTAAGGTATGTCATATACCAAACATAGATGTGACACACATCACACTAGACCAACCATAGGTCATAGGGCATTAACACTAACAATCTCCCACTTGCACTAGGACTGTGCTATTGAGCAATCTCAACATCATATCCTAAGCATGACTTGCCAAACTCATGTTGTGCTAGAGCATCGGTCAGTGGGCCTACCGTGATTGTATCAGTGTCAATACCTGCTATGTCAATATCACCTCTATCCCAATAAATGGTATATGCATTTGAGTATGTTTGTTTGAATCTTGATTCTCAATCATGTATTTGTCACTCCAATGTACTCACAATAGAGGCCGATAATCACATGGAACCATGTAAAGTTCAATAAATAACTTCAACTATTCAAATTGCTTCCCAAAAGCATCAACATACTCTACTCTTAGTAGTCTGCTTTGATGCTGATGCATAACATTTACATCATATTTTTGCCTGTATTTTGTATGATATTTTGGGCTAATTTTATGATTTTATAATAATTTTTAGTGTTTTTTTACTTCACTTGTTATAGAATCTTCTCTTTTCTTGGTTTTTATGAAAATGATGGATTTTATGAGTTTTGAAGCCATGACACGGTTCCATAGGAAATTACGAGGTCGCACATCAAATTTGGGGCGAGAACAGTGCCATACGCAACATTCATGGTCTTGGACGTGAGTTTTTCGGCCGACCTTCGCGTTTGAAGGACGAAAACATAGCTAAGTACAGAACTTTACATAAACTCTCATGGGTGAGGCCGTGAATCTTTATGTGTACACAGGAGTTTATTCACATAAACATTCACAGCCATAGCCGTAAAATATTTACGGGCCATGAGTTTTTTCGCCCCTTCGTGTTTCTCACTTGGTTCGACTCCAAATCAAACCAGAATTGAATCAAACATTGTATAAACATTCCTAGATGAGTTCTACATTGATTAGACTATAAAAGGAAGGATTTTGGAAGTGTTTCAAGGGCTTATATGAAGGAAAACGAACAGAGGCAACGATGGTCTAAAATCACTTCGAGGGCAGAATTTGAATAGGAAAGCTGTGCAAAGGAAGAATTAGAGGCTTCATCTTCATCTCCAAATTGAGGAGAAGCCTTTTTAGTATCTTGTCTAGCGATTTCTTATAATATTATAGAGTTTTCATGTAATTTTCATCGATAAACATGATGTTTACTTTGAACATGAACGTGTAAACTCTTTTTTGGGATTTGGGAAGTAGCCCGTTGATTGATTTATGAATTACATCTTTTGTATAAATCTTTGTTAAGAATATTATTGAGTTGATTTGATTAGAATTGTACGTATCCCGCTTTAATACTCTGGACAAGTTTTATTGTGTTTTAGACGTCGCGAGTGTTGGGAAACCTTGGTCACAAGCATCATTCAGAAACTTGTTGTAGCGGAAATACTAGGTCATCATAGAATCGCATGGATTGAGCACATGATCCACTCGTCAGACCAAGTCAGACCCACTGTCCTTGCATGCACCCAGTCATAACTAACTTGCGTCGACCCAATGGTCGACTATGCATGCCTTAAGAGCTGAACGTCCCACATGATTTCCGGCAAGCGGGTGTGACCCCGGGCCATAATCATGATCGTTCACTAGGCACCTCAAACAGACATCGCTTCACGCCCTTCTGCAGCCGGCTTATAGCCACCTGTACAGCTTGCGCACAGGTGCTATCCAGCCGCCCATCCAGGCTGTCAGATAATCTGATTAGGCTGTTGGGTCCATACTTGACTAACGACTTCAAAACTGTTAACCCGTCTAAGTGTTTGAAGTAGGCGCACAGATAGATCTAGTGAAGTCGCGCATGAAGATAAGTTTAAAACACAACTATGATATGCGCAAACTATGTATGTAAACATTCATCTAACATCGCATGCGCAAACTATGTATGTAAACATTGTATCATGTTGTCGCATGTGAAACTAAACAAGATCTATCCAAAAATCAAGTATCGATCACGGCAATCATATGCATCAAGCCATAAAAAAAAAAAAACTTCCCTCTGATACCATTGTTGGGAAACCTTGGTCACAAGCATCATTCAGAAACTTGTTGTAGCGGAAATACTAGGTCATCATAGAATCGCATGGATTGAGCACATGATCAACCTTATAAAACATGTATAGAACAAGTTAGAGTATTACCATTGCCATGATGTAAGAGGCGGCTTGGAAGATGAAAGGGGGCTAGTGCCTCTTCTCCAAAGATGTCACACACAAGATGATGTCGACTTCCTTCCTTGTGTTCCTTGTGCTAGCAAAGACACCAAGGAGTCTTTAATCGTGTCTTGGAGAGGAAGATGTGCACTCTTGGCTGGTCGAAGTTCTTCCCTTGCGTGAAAAAGATCCACACGAGAGAGAGCCGAAAAGAGGAAGAAAAACTGAGAGCTCTCCTGGAAACCGTGAGAGAGAGAGAGACCAAGAAGGAATGTTCGGTTACCACATATGGTAAGAACCAAACATGTAACTCCCTACTTAACTCCCATTCAACCCATCAAAAACTTCCCTCTTAATTGAACCATGCGTTCACTAATGAACCGGTCCAATTTCGAATTGGTTCAAGCATCAAGTCGAACCAGCCCTGGTTATGATCTCTTTGAACCATATGGCTCAAGATCTAACCACACATCTCATTGAACACCTGATCTTTACGATCAAGCATCAATCCTCCCGATCGAAGCTTACCGATCATATGCCCTAATCAATTAAACATGATTAGACTAGATCTCACTTCCAATCAGAGCTTAAATTCCTCTAGTTCACACGATCTGACATAAGTAAGCTATATCATCAAATTGTGCGACCCTAAGGGTTTCCTTCAATATCGGTAACGATAACTTACGTTATCACGATCAGAGAGGGGTATCTAGCAACACATCACTGTCTCCCGTTATGAAGGAAAGAGTCTTCCAAGACTACTCCCAAACCACAGCACAAGTGTGAATCTAATTCACTTGGCATACATGTTTCCCTTTGCCACTAGATGTTCCCATTGGACAAGCATGTCAAGCCTGCGATTCCAACATGATGAAAATGGTTAGATCAGACGAACATAGTCGTCTGGGTATGGCCATACACATTCTCAACCATTTCATCCAGGGGGGCCTTTAGAACATCACACTCCAACTAGGAGAGGCAATCCTATATCTATCACAAGTGCCCTAACATGACTCATGCCCACTATCCAAGATAATCCTTAACCATTATCTTTCAAATGATATTGAACTACCTCAAGATAATGCCAATCATCACTTAGAAACACAAGTGATCTCAAGTCAGAGGGAATATACCACTTGCTTGCATACAAGGATTATTCACATTGTGACAAACAATTGAATATCCTAAGTAGGGTCAGTCCAGTACATCCAATGCACCTATGTGTCTAAATCTTATTCTATGCCCAAAGCATCCTATAAGTTTAGAACACATATTAGTCTCAATCATATCAAGGCTGTCTCATGTTCACCGAGATATCTCGACTAAGGACAACACTGAATGTCAGCTAAGCTGAACATCATTGAGACATTACTCAGAAGTATACATACAACAACAGATAATGTAACAATCTGAATAACAATAATTGCCTTTATAAAAACATATATATATAGTTTATACATGATACTGAAAATAACCCAAGGCCTCAAACATTAGCCTTAAGGGCATACCCTAACAGGGAGAAGGACGAGGAGGTGAATCGCGACGTCAGATCTATTCTTTTCAAACCTGTGAATTAAATCATGAGAGTAGTTCAGATTCACTAGAAGGATTTCATGATTTTTCACGTTACTTGAAGGATCTAATTGCATTAATTGTTACGAGAGTAGGGAATTAATGTAATTAGGTACCGGATTACGCTTCGGGAGGATGTAATCTGTACCTTAGGAAAAATCCCTTTCAACATTTTAATTTTCTATTCAAAGGTTCATTTTTATTAAATTCACAATCGTTGGTGTATCATTGGAGGATATACTGGATAGACCCGCTGTGAGGCTATGACTTGGTGTAATGAGTTATCCTCACAAGTGACAGGAGATGCATTGATCCCTTGACTTGAGGTCATTGATCATTCTATATGGTTAGGGACTTGCTTTGATACAACCTAACACCTCGCCGTAGTTGGGAGGTCATAACGGTTGTCATTGAGCATGTCACGACCCATATGAGAAGGTCAATGGGCAGACAAAGGATTTGCCCCTTCCTTAGGGAAGTATGATATCCATGGAGCTCCTCTATGGTTCTATGACTGAGAGTGTATGGCCATATCCAGGTGAGAACCTATTTTAGTCATAGCCATGTGATTGGGTGAAAACAAGTGGTGACACACTTGTCCAATCGGATATCAGTTCTGTAAAGAGACTGTAATGCATCTGTACCTAGTTGCGATGATGGGGATGTCGATGTCGACATCCATTCCAATGACCTGGGTAGTAGCGATGCACTGCTAGGTGCCACTCACTGTTTGTGGTGACCTTTGGTCAGCACTGCCAGCGTCAGAGGAACCTACAGGGTCGCACACCTTGATACTTGAGTTCTCGTATTGATCGGGAAGCCTTATGATCGAGTTATTGGATAACTCAGATCCATTTGGGAGATTTCATCAGCGCCAATGGGCCTGATGATATGGAAGAATGTTATTGGAGCCAAACTTCATTTTTGGCAGGTTGACCCGTATTTGACCATGATTGGTCACATGTGGATTAGGGTTGCATTGGATTGGATCCAAGTGCTTAATCAACCCATGTAATGGAGTTTGGGCTAGCTCATTATCCAATGAGGCCCAATAACAAGTTTTCATGAAGAGATAAGAGGCTAAAAGGGTATAATGGGGAGAAGCCCAACCTCATTGGCGCCTAAGGGGTATAATGGGGTTTGGGTGGCAAAATTGCTTCATTAAGGAAGCAATTGGCACCTAGCCCTTCTCCCTTGATGGTATGAATGCCTCTAAGGCATGTCTTGGGCTGATATGGTACTTGGGCAATTATGGATAGGTTGAATGGAGTTTATGGTAAAGTCTTAGAGACTTTCCTTGTCTCAAACCTCCTCATCCTAGCGCTACACTTGTCATGATCTTGGCCCTTCCCTTAACCGCCTCTTGCCCTATATATGTGACCCTAGCCGCCCCCTCTTATGATGATTGATCCTTGGAGGCGTGAACACAAGAAGAGGGGCGAGAGCTAGGAGCAAGGGTGCAACTTCCTCTTCCTTCTTCCATAGCCGCAAGCTTCTCCCTCCTTTCCTCTTGGAGCAAGGAGCTTTGGTGCTTGGCGGCTTGGCTTGGTTCCTTTTTCTCTTGGCGCATCTTTTCCTCTTGGTGGCGCAAGTGAAGTGGAGCATCTCCCTAAGGCTTGGATCTTCTTCCTGAGGCTAGCACTGGGCGTGGAAGAAGAGAACTCAAGAGATCCATGCGTGTGAGACTGCAGAGGGCGCACACTTGGGCACCTACATTGGCATCACTCCAAATCGCTCCTAAGGTATTTCCTAACTCATCGTGTCGACTCTCTTGCTTGCGGTCTTCACTGGGTTTTTGGGACCGGCCTGTTTCGGGGACATTCTTCCACTGTGCAATGTATGTATGTATCTCTATGACTCTGAAAAATTATAAAATGTCCCCGGGGTTTCCCAACAGAACTATATAATGGGCCTAGCCTAAGGTCCATTATGGATGTTAATTAACCCATTGGATCCAATCCAATTTAACCCAAGGTCAAACGAGGTTAACCATGGTTGATTTGGTCAATATGCCAAAAATGGAAGTTGGCCTTAATAAGTTTCTTCCATCTCATTAGGCCCATTGGCGCTAATGAATCTCCCAAATAGATCTGAATTAGCCAATAACTCGATCCAAAGGCTATTCGATCAATACGAAAACTCGGGCATCAAGGTGTGCGACCATGTAGGTTCCTTTGACATTGGTAGTTCTAACCTAAGGTCACCACAAGTAGTGAGTGGCACCTAGCAGTGCATCGCTGCTACCCAAGTCATCACAATGGATATTGACATCGACATCCCCATCATCGCAACTAGGCACTGATGTATTATAGTCCCTTTGCCAAACTGATATCCGATTGGACAAGTGTGTCACCACTTGTTATAACCCAATCACATGGTTATGACTAAATCAGGTTCTCACCTGGGTATGGTCATACATTTTCAGTCATAGAACCATAAGGGGCCCTGTGGATATCAAGCTTCCCTCAAGAAGGGGCAAATCCTCTATCTGTTAATTGATCTTCAAATATGGGTCGTGACATACTCAATGACAACCATTATAACCTCCCAACTACGGTGAGATGTTAGGTTGTATCAAAGCATGTCCCTAACCACATAGAAGAGTCAATGACCTCAAGTCTAGTGATCAACACATCTCATGTCACTTGTGAGGATAACTCATGACACCAAGTCATTGCCTCACAACGGGTCGATCCAGTATATCTACCACTGATATACCCATATGTCTGCGTTAGTGTTTCGTACATAACCAGCTCATATACCGGTCTCTCATGTACCATAGTTGTCCCATATCTACTAAGGTACTTGACTGGGGATAAAAATTTTGAGCACAGATCCATTATATGTCCAGGGACATTATCACATAAGTACACATTCGCAGATGTAAACAAATGATGATAATGACAATGCCAGATTGATATATAAATATCAATGTTAAGTAGTACTATAATGGACCAATATTAGGTCCTAGAGCATATACACCAACAATATCCCACTTGCACTAAGACCTAGAGGTTGAGGAATGTCAACCCCATATCTCTAGCGTGACCATCATGCTTCTTCTATGCCAAAGCCTTGGTCAATGGGTTTGCCAGATTGTTCTCTGTGTCAACTCTGCTAATCTTAACATCACCTCGATGAATGATCTCTCTAATCAGGTGAAATCTCCTAAGTATGGGTTTGGACCTTTGATGAGACTGTGGTTCCTTTGCTTGTGTAATCGCCCCATTGTTATCACAATAGAGTTCAATGGGATCCACAACAGCTGGAACCACCTGAAGATCTGAAATTCACTTTCTTATCCAAACAGCTTCTTTGGCTACCTCAGAAGCGGAGACATACTCAGCCTCGGTCGTAGAATCTGCTATGGTGGATTGCTTGAAGCTTTTCCAGCAAATAGCTCCTCCATTCAATTTGAACACATAGCCAGCATGCGATCTAAAGTCATCTGGGTCTGACTGGAATGATGCATCTGTGTAGCCCTAAACACTGAGCTCTTTCTGTCCTCCATAGACCAAGAATAGATCCTTAGATCTTTTCAGATATTTCAGGATGTTTTTTACAGCCACCTAATGCTGCAGACCTAGATTGGATTGGTATCGGCTCGTTATGCTCACAGCATAAGCCACATTTGGTCTAGTACATAACATTGCATACATGATCGAGCCTACTACCGAAGCATAGGGCACTCAACTCATGTCATCCATCTCAGCCTGTGTGGTGGGACACTCGCTCTTCGAGAGAGTAAGGCCATGTCTCACTGGAAGATATCCTTTCTTGGATTGCTCCAAGTTAAACCTCCCTAGGACCTTATTGTTGGGGTATTCCCTTAAGGCTAATGTTTGAGGCCTTTGGGATGATTTCAGTATCATGTATAAACTATGTATAAGTTTATAAAGGCAATGGTTGTTATTCAGGTTGTTACATTATCTGCTGCTGTTATGTATACTTCTGAATAATGTCCCAATGGTGTTCAGCTTGGCTGACATTAGCATTGTCCTTAGTCGAGATATCTTGGTGAACATGAGACAGCCTTGATATGATTGAGACTAATATGTGTTCCAATCTTATAGGGTGCTTCGAGCATGGAATAAGATGTAGACACATAGGTGCATTGGATGTACTGGACAAACCCTACTTAGGATATTCAATTGTTTGTCACAATGTGAATAATCCTTATATGCAAGCAAGTGGCATATTTCCTCTGACTTGAGATCGCTTGTGTTTCTAAATGATGATTGGCATTGTCTTGAGGTAATTCAATATCATTTGAAATATAATGGTTATAGATTATCTTGGATAATGAGCATGAGTCATGTTAGGACACTAGTGATAGATATAGGATTGCCTCTCCTTGTTGGAGTGTGATGTTCTAAAGGGGCCCCCTGGATGATATGATTGAGAAAGTGTATGGCCATACCCAGATGACTATGTTCATCTGATCTAATCATTTTCATCATATTGGAATTACAGGCTTGACACGCTTGTCCAATGAGAACATCCAGTGGCAAAGGAAACATGTATGTCAAGTGAATTGGATTCACACTTGTGCTATGGTTTGGGTGTAGTCTTGGAAGACTCTTTCCTTCATATCGGGAGACAGTGATGTGTTGCTAGATACCCCTCTCTGATCGTGATAACGTAAGTTATCGTTACCGACATTGAAGGAAACCCTTAGGGTCGCACAATTTGATGATATGGCTTACTTATGTCAGATCGTGTGGACTGAATGGTTTTGGTTCAGTTTAAAGGAGTTTAAACTCTGATTGGAAGTGAGATCTGGTCTGATCATGTTTGATTGATTAGGGCTTGAGATCGGTAAGCTTCGATCGGGAGAATTGATGCTTGATCGATGAGATCAAGAGCATCAAGAGATGTGTTGTTAGATCTTGAGCCATCTGGTTCATATGAGATCTAGACCATGGCTTGGTTTGATTTGGTCTTTGAACCAAATGCAATAGAACCGGTTCACATAAGTGAACTCATGGTTCAAAGTGAGAAGACATTTTGGTTGGTTCGAAAACATGGGCGCATGGCTTGATGACTTTCTATTTTTGGAAGCCATAAGCGTTCCCACGTTGGATAACGCCTCAACGCCTCCCTCTCTCTCGAATGAATGCTTCTCCTCTCGTGTGTGTGTCGAGGCTCCACGAAAGAGAAGAGGTAGAGAGTTTTCGCTTAGCCAAGAAGAAGAACATCTCATCTTCTCCTACACGTTGAAGGACACCTTGGAACTTTGCTAGCACAAAGAAGAAAAGGGAGTAGCCATCGTCACCTTGTGTGCGACTGCTTTGGAGGAGAGCCGCTTGCCCTCTATATTCTTCCAAGTCGCCATCCAAATAATGGCCATGGTAACATCCTATCTTCTCATTGCAAGAACTAATAGTTGATCATATGTTCATGCCACGCGATCTTCATGAAACCCTTGTTTTCGCCCATGAAAAATTTTATATGCGCCTGAATTAGGGTTTCGCCCCCCCTTTCACTTATCAATGTAGGTACTTTGACTAAGGGCCAAAAGCCTCTTGGATCTATCCCGGTAGATCCTTACGCCTAAAATATAGGCGGCCTCCCCTAAGTCCTTCATCTCGAAACACCTCCCTAACCATGTCTTTATGGAGTTATGACTAGGGATGTCGTTTCCGATGAGTAGTATGTCATCGACATACAAGACCAGAAAAATCACCAAGCTCCCACTGAATTTTCTGTACACAGAGGTGTCATCTTCACTTATGATAAAGCCATAGTCTCTTATAGCTTTATCAAATGGAAGATTCCAACTTCGAGATGCTTGCTTTAATCTATAAATGGATCTCTTTGGCCTACAGACCTTATTGACATCTGTAGGATGGATGAAGCCATCAAGTTGTGTCATGTACACATCCTTAGTCAGTTTCCCATTAAGGAACGCTGTCTTAACATCCATCTGCCATATCTCATAGTCATGATATGCAGCTATAGCAAGTAGAATCCGAATGGATTTGATCATGGCAACTGGCGAAAAAGTTTCGTCATAGTCCACCCCGTGGACCTGTTTGAATCCTTTAGCCATAAGTCTTCCTTTATAGGTAACTATAGGCTAGTTTGGGGCTGTGAGAGCTTATAGCTTTTGCTGGTTTGATAATAGTTGGTTTGACCAGAACTAGTTGGATAAGCTTAAGACTGTTTGGAAAAACTACTTAGCTACTAAACAGTTTAAAAATATTATGCTATTTTATTAAGCAAAAAAATATATGCATTTAAATTAAGCAATCTATAACATAAATAAAATATTTTATGAATTACCTTCTTTGAAGTAAAAAATATGCTTGAAAAAATAAATTATAGAGCTTATGACAAATGGATTATTTATCTTTCCCTAATGTGCTTTGAGGGTATTTATTGATGTGTATTTTTTAAAAAAAGCTTAGTTTCTAATCACTTTTATTTATTCAATTAATCAATTTTTAACCCCCTTAATTCAAGGAAGAAATTTAAATAAGTTAGCCTCCAATTAAACCAAGCAAATACCCCTTAATCAAATCCTAAAAGAAAACGAATGCAAGTCTTAAGAGATATAAAAAATAATAATATTATCTCTTTTGTTCACATGCATTCCGTCCCTCGTGCAGTAACAATTTATGAGAATGCATTTTTGTCGACATCAATTAAGGAGAGTGGATTTTTATTTTGCTTCAGCAAGTAGGTGAATATTTTTTTGCAAGCGTGATATGAGCGAGCGGGCGCGAGAAGCTTGCTCCCTTCCGCTTACCATATACAGTGGAGCTTCTCGGGCGTGGCCCGAGAAACTACCATCCAAATAGTATAATTTCTTAAAAATAATGGGCGCGGCCCGCACAAGCTGTTTTCCCACAGCTCCAAACGTTCCCTATATTGCCATCCATGTCAGTCTTCCTCTTGAAGACCCATTTACACCCTATGGGTTTTACCCCATCAGGTAGCTCAACCAAATCCCATACTTGCTTAGCTGACATGGAATCCATCTCGAATCGCATGGCCTCTAGCCATCTCTTGGAGTCTGGTCCACTAACCGCCTCATCATAGGTCCTGGGTTCATCCTCAATGATGAAGATCCCGTCGTGTTGAGTCGGCAGTGACCCATACCTCTCAGGCGCACGACGAATCCTCCCAGACCTACGTGGGGCCTGTGTCTGAGACTCAGGTTGCCCAGCAACCGGTGCAGGTGGCTCAGATTCTATCTCTGTGTCTTGTGGTTGTACTTGGACTTCGTCCCAAGTCAAACTTCCTCCCATTAACTTATTTCATGAGAAATTCTTTCTCTAGAAAGACAGCACCCGAGAAATAAAAATTTTGTTCTCGGTGGGAACATAGAAGTAGTATCCTTTAGTTTCCGTAGGATATCCCACAAACACGCATTTATCAGATCTGGGCTCTAGCTTGCTAGAATCCTGACGTTTGACATAAGCCTCACATCCCCATATTTTGATAAAAGAGAGGTTAGGGTGTCTCCCACTCCATACCTCATATGGTATATTGGAGACACTCTTAGATGGAACATTATTCAGTATAAGAGAAGTTGTCTCAAGTGCAAAACCCCATAACGAGGGTGGTAGAGTTGCATAACTCATCATAGATCGAACTATGTCCAACAAGGTTTGATTTCTCCTTTCAGACACACCATTCCATTGAGGTGTTCCAGGAGGAGTGGGTTGGGATAAGATCCCAAACTCTCTCGGATAGTCAAAGAACTCACTGCTCAAGTACTCTCCACCATGATCTGATCAAAGAGTTTTAATGGATCTACCAAGCTGGTTCTCTACTTCATGTATGAACTCCTTAAATTTCTCAAAGGATTCAGATTTATGTCTCATCAGATAGACATAACCATATCTACTGAAATCATCAGTAAATGTGATGAAGTAGTTGTACCCTCCTCTGTCTTGTTTACTAAATTGCCCACACACATCACTGTTTATAAGATCCAATAAACCTCCTATCCTCTCACCTGTCTTGGTGAAGGGCGCCTTTGTCATCTTCCCTAATAAACAAGGCTCACAAGTGTCAAATTCCTCCAAGGAACTTGAATCTAACAACCCATTTGCATGGAGTTGTTGAATGCGATTATTGCTTATATGGGCTAATCGACAATGCCAAAGGAAAGCACCAATTGAACCACTTAGTTTTGTCCTCTTACTATTTATGTTACAAATAGAGCTATCCATGTCCAAGACATATATAAACCACTGCATAAAGTACCCTTCATATAAAACATATTTGCAAATGAAAAAGAACAAGTGTTCTCTTTTATTTCAAATTTAAAACCTTTCCTTGCTAAACAAAGAATGGATATAATGTTTTTGGTAAGAGAAGGTACACAATAGCAATTATCTAACTCTAACTGAAGTCCATAAGGTAAGGAGAGAGTCAAAATTCCTACAGCAACAGCAGCAACTTGTGCTCCATTTCCAACCCGTAGGTCAATCTCTCTAGGCCGCACCGATCTACTTTTCTTGAGCCCCTGCATATTTGTACAAATATGAGCTCCGCTTGCAGTATCCAATACCCATGACATAGTAGTAGAAAGGTTGACTTCGGTAACATAAATACCTGAGCTTGAAGACAAGGCCTTGTCTTTCTTTTCCTCATTCTGAAGTTGCTTGCAGTCCCTACTCCAGTGACCATGCTCATCACAGTGGAAGCACCTTTGTTCCTTTGACTTCTTTGCCTTTTTCTTCAGTGCTTTGGTAGGACCTTTGGCACATGCCTTACCCTTCTTCTTCATCTTCTTGGCCGTAGGGACCAAAAGAACAGAATTGGGTTTGGTCTTTCCCATTTCATGCTCGGCTGTTTAGAGCATATTCAACAGTTCCTCCCGAGTGCATTCAATCTGGTTCATGTTGAAATTTATAATAAATGGACTGAAGCTAGGGGGCAGGGACTGTAGAATAAGATCCACAACCAGCTCGTTATCTATGGTGTGCCCAGTCTTCTGAGATGATCCACATTCCCAATCAACTTGAGTACATGGGGTCTCACTGGTGCTCCCTCAGATAACTTGCACCGAAAGACTGCTTTCGCAGTATCATATCTCCCAGTTATAGCTTGAGCCTCAAACATCTATTTCAGATGAGTGATCATCTGAAAGGCGTTTTGCTCCTCATATTGCACCTGTAGATCAGGTGCCATAGTGGCTAGCATGAGACATGCTACTTCCAAAGAGTCATCTTGATGCTTTCTAAAAGTATCCCTGTCTGCCGCTCGGGCATTAGGCGCAGGAGTCGCAGGAAGAGGCTGCTCAAGGACATACAGCTTCTTCTCGAGCTTGAGGGTTATCCTCAAGTTCCGATACCAGTCCATGAAGTTGGATCCAACCAACTTGTCCTTCTCATGAAGGGATCATAGTGTCAATCCGCTAGTGTTTTTGGCCATTATTCTACAACAACCAAGAAACAACAGATTAGTACTACTTTAAATCATTTAAACTGGAGTTGTTTTAAATGATTATGGCTCCTACTATTTTAATCAAATTGACAATCCACAAAGTCAACCGGGAAATCTGAGATTTCCTAATAAGATGGGATCCTTATTCCACATGAGGCTTTGCAACCCATGAGGGTGGGATGAGATGCACAAAGTGACCCATGCTTCTTAAGGTGGGCACGGCACACCAGCCGATTGCACTTGGCAATTCCCCTTATTGAGACAGTCTAGGCATTTCATGTCCAACGAGGGCTGGATACAGCATGAAACCCTAACCTCTCAACTATGCCTCTAGAGTTCCATTATGTGCCCAGCACATGTGAAAATCTAGTCAAGTCCATTCCTAACCGTTATACCCAGGGCCAACGAGTTTCCTTGCAAAGGCATGCCCATGGTAAAACTGGACTGGGGAAACCATTGTCACTACACACCTTCTAAAGATAAGTGGGTGTGTCCCACGAGGGTGGGAAATAGTGCATAACACCACTGATCGATAGCTTGATGAGGGCTACGCGTTAGAAGGCTACTAGACTTGATATATTTGATTGAGGGTTTTTGAGGTCTCATCCTCTTAATTTTATCTTATGTCTAACATTACAGGCATGCAATCCTACAGTGAGAACATAAAGATAAAACATTGCAGGCATGCTTTAGCAGATAAAGAAAGCAGTAAAAGGATGATGTGATCATGGCCCATTCAAGACATTGAACAAGCCCATGCCAAAAGGGGTTCAATTCTTGACCTAGGACTCAAGCCCCTAAAAACTAGACCTAGCCTAGCTGACCTCTAGCTTGATCTTCAAGGTTAGCTCCAAGGTCCACCACACCATGGTTTAGCTCTCAAAACCTAGAGGTAGTTCTAGGGAAACCCTAGAAGCACACCCCATAGTTCGGCCAATGCCATGGGTCCTCCTCTAAGGAAGATGCACAACCTTTGTTGAAGCTTGTTGCGCCATCAATTATGTAGGATGCACCCCTTTAATCTTCATCTTGAATTTTACAAAATAAAAGAAAAAGAATGGCGGCACGCAGGCCTCACAAGAATACATCGCAGGCATGCAATTGGGGCTTGACTAGTGATCACAACATCATGCACAAATAAGGTACTTACTCATGCAATTCTATATGCTTATGAAAAACCTAAAATCTGAAATTTTAGTTTCTTATAAAACATGTCTTTCTTCCTCTTCTTCTTATCACATATCTTTTGATTATCTGAGATTATGTTTCATCATGATTTTATAGATCCTTTCAGCTGGCAATTTTGTCAGATCAAGAGACCCGGCTAGTCCGAAGACAAAATGCCCGTCCTACTTGACAAAATTGCGCGCGCCTACAATCTTAAATCAATCAAAAAAATAATCATCCAATAATAAAAAAGAAATTGAATAGAGGATTGGAAGCAAAGACCTACAATTTTTCCTACTTAGAAAATTCGTGAGCATGGCATATGCAATTTGCGAAAATTAGATATGGCAAGTGAGCATAGAAAAGCCTGAAAAACATCGTTCGAGGCTCACAAGACACTCTAGTACCACTGTTGGGAAACCCCGGGTATATTGTTAAAAAAAAATTTTCAAAGAAAGCATAGCGAAAGAATAACCCCGAAACAGCCCAGTCCCAAAAACCCAGTGAAGATCGTCATGCGAGGGAGTCGACACGATGAGATGAGAAGGTACCTTGAAGCAATTTGAGACGATGTCGATGTACGCGCCCAAGTGTACACCCTCTGCAGTCTCACACACACGTATGTTTCGAGTCTTCTTCTTCCACGCCTGGTGCTAGCCTCGGGAAGAAGATCCATGCGAAGGGAGTTCCTCTTGAACACTTGCGCCAATCACCAAGGCGGGGAAGCGCCAAGGGAAGAAGAGGAAGAAGATCTCTTTAGTCTTGATGGAAGAAGAGGAGAAAATCTCTAAGAACCCCAAGCTTTCGCCCCTCCACTTGTTTCCACGCCTCCAAGAGGAATTAGTGCCATGAGAGGGGCAGGCTAGGGTCTCTTTTATAGAGATCATGTGTGGCTTGGAGAAGAATTGGGAGAGCATGATTTTAGGAATTAATTAATTAAATCCTAATCCAATTAGGACTCTAATTAATTTAAATAAAATCAGCCCTATTAAATCTCCACAAAAATAGGGCTCGAATTAATTAATTAATTAGCCCCTATTTTATCTCAAATGATTAATTCAAAATCAACTTTAATTCATCACATGATATTAATTAAGGCATAGGCGCTAACCCTAGTCTAACTAGGGTTAAATATGTGCTTACCTTTTCTTCTCCTTAAGCCCAATTAACTTATCAATAAGCCCAACTATATAATGGGCCTAGCCCAAGGTCCATTATGCATGTTAGTCAACCCATTGGATCCAATCCAATTTAACCCAAGGTCAAACGAGGTTAACCATGGTTAATTTGGCCAATATACCAAAAATGGAAGCTGGCCTTAATAAGTTTCTTCCATCTCATTAGGCCCATTGGCGCTGATGAATCTCCCAAATAGATATGAATTAGGCAATAACTCGATCCAAAGGCTATCCGATCAATACAAAAACTCGAGCATCAAGGTGTGCTACCGTAACCAAATTACGGCAGTGCCGTAATCTATTTTACTGTACCGTAATTCCAGACAGTACCGTAAAATCTGAGCCCTGCTGTATATTGAAGAATTTCTGAACAGAAAGTTTTTCTGATTTTACGGCACTACCATAAGCAATATTACGGTACCGTATTTCGGAGCGCTTCAGAACAGAAACTTCGCCCGATTTTACGGCACCACCGTAAGAAACTACACGGGCCGTAATTTCCAGACGTTCGCGAACAGAGAGTTCAGCCGATTTCACAGCACTACCGTAAACCAGATTACGGTGCCGTAATTCCCGGACGACATCAGAACAGAAGACTCGAGCGATTTTATGGCAGTGCCGTAAACAATTCCACTGCCGTAATTCCTCTTCTAAACGCGACACCCAGGTCAACTTCAACGCCCGATTCTTGCGGAGAAGATGGGGAGCGATCCAAAACTCTAAATTGAATACCGTAAGAAGCAAAAAGAGCTTTTCACGAGAGGATTAGGGAGAGACCAAAAGCACCAAATTTCGTGCACTGCGGGGGAGAAATTACGATCCACACCACCACCTAGGGTTTCACCGCCGCGCTTGATCTAGACGTTCTCCGGCCGTGATTTTCATACTGAAGCTTTGTCTGAAGGAGGAGGAAACGTGCCAGAAGTTTCAAACCGAAAGGAGATCGATTGGAAGAGAAATCGAAGAAAAAGGAGTCGACGGCACTATTCATCGACGGTTCTTGCAAATTATGGCTGTGAAATACTTCACAGCCATGTTGTATTTTCTAAACTTCTCTTCTACTTCGATTTTCGATCCTCTGAAACCATGACCTATTGTAATTCCTTCATGATGATAGCTTAAACTATTTTTGGGACATGGGGGAGTAGTTCACTTGATTTCCAATGACTAGATGACTAATTTTACTATTTCGTTGAGTTTAATATTAACATGATGATTTTGCTCATGTGATAATTGTGCTTAGACTCTCTATAAGTTCATGTTACTAATTATATTCTTAGAATTTTCGCTTGAGACCGAAAGGTAATTGCTTGAGAATTTGGAACCCTAGAATTTCATGTTAGGATCCCTTCCTTAGGTTAGATCTAATTTGATCTGTTCTAGTAGAATAATGTTGGGGTATGCCCTTAAGGCTAATGTTTGAGGCCTTGGGATTCTTTCAGTATCATGTATAAACTCTTATGTTTATAAAGGCAATGGTTGTTATTCAGTTTGTTACATTATCTGCTGCAATAAGTGTGCTTCTGAATAATGTCTCAATGCTGTTCAGCTTGGCTGACATGCTGTAATGTCCTTAGTCGAGATATCTTGGTGAACATGAGACAGCCTTGATATGATTGAGACTAATATGTGTTCTAATCTTATAGGATGCTTCGAGCATGGAATAAGATGTAGACTCATGGGTACATTGGATGTACTGGACAGACCCTACTAGGATATTCAATTGCTTGTCACAATGTGAATAATCCTTGTATGCAACAAGTGGCACATGTCCTCTGACTTGAGATCACTTGTGTTTCTAAATGATGATTGTCATTGTTTTGAGGTAGTTCAATATCATTTGAAACATAATGGTTATAGACTGTCTTGGATAATGATCATGAGTCAGGTTAGGACACTAGTGATAGATATAGGATTGCCGTCTCCTTGATTGGAGTGTGATGTTCTAAAGGGGCCCCCCTGAATGAGATGATTGAGATAGTGTGTGGCCATACCCAGGTGACTATGTTCATCTGATCTAATCATGCTCATCATATTGGAGTTACAGGCTTGACACGCTTGTCCAATAAGAACATCCAGTGGCAAAGGAAACATGTATACCTAGTGAGTTGATTCACACTTGTGCTGTGGCTTGGGTGTAGTCTTGGAAGACTCTTTCCTTCATATCGGGAGACAGTGATGTGTTGCTAGATACCCCTCACTGATCGTGATAACGTAAGTTATCGTTACCGACATTTGAAGGAAACCCTCAGGGTCGCACAATTTGATGAAATGGCTTACCTAAGTCAGATCGTGTGGACTAAATTGTTTTGGTTCAGTTTAAAGGAGTTTAAACTCTGATTGTAAGTGAGATCTGGTCTGATCATGTTTGATTGATTAGGGCTTGAGATCGGTAAGCTTCGATTGAGAGATTGGATGCTAGATCGGTGAGATCAAGAGCATCAGGAGATGTACGGTTAGATCTTGAACCTTCATGGTTCATATAAGATTTAAACCATGGCTTGGCTTGGTTTGATTTGGTCTTTGAACCAAATGCAAAGGAACCGAATTGGTTTGAACCGGTTCACATAAGTGAACGCATGGTTCATGAATGAAGGCGTTTAGGCGTTGGCGCATGGCTTCATGACTTTCCATTTTGGGAAGTCATGTAACGCCACACTTGATAACGCCAAAGTGCAATTGCCTCTTCTCTCTTGAGGTGATCTTTTCGTGTGGAGACTTGGTCTTGACGAGAAGAGAGAAGAAGAAGGCCTACCATTCAGCAAGCAAGAGGATTCATCTCAATCTCCTTCACGCATCTAGGGCACTTGAAGATCATTGCTAGCACAAAGATCATCAAGTAGGAGCCATCTATCTTCTTGTGTGCGCATCCTTTGGAGGAGATCCCATTCGCTCTCTTCTTCCAAGGCGCCATTCGAATCAATGGCTATGGTATGAATCTTTACAAGGTTTTGAAGTTGATCTTATGAATATATTACATGCGATCCTTATGAAATCCTAATTCCGCTGCCAAAAGAATTTACATGCGCCACTTTAGGGTTTCGCTCCCCCTTGAAGGGGACTTTTCAAATAATTGCCATGATTATAACATGAATCTATAGATCGAGTCTATTTGTCAAACGTGGAGATCTTGTGCGAAAGCAAGGATCGGAACGTTGGAGATCCGTGAGTAAAACTAGTGTTGAGACTCGGATGCACGAAAGTGATCCTTGAGTCTCCACTATAGATTATCAACATTGAATTCGGATGCACGAAAGTGATCCTTGAGTTCATTGTTTGATGATTTACTTATCTTCTGAAGGTCCCCAGATAAGGGGGGGGCGAAACCCAAGTGAGGCGCATATTAAGGGAGAACGCAGCGGAGAGGGCTTCTTAGGATCTTTCATGTTATATGATTAACAAAACCGATTGCATAGATGAGATAGAACCATACCATAGCCATTTCTAGATGGCGCCTTGGAAGCAGAGAGTGATGCCGCTCTCCTCCTGAAGATACGCACACAAGATGAAAGATGTGCCTACTCCTTGATGCTCCTTGTGCTAGCAAGGCGTCAAGGTGTTCTTCTCGAATGGAAGGGAAGGAGATCTTCTTTGCTTGGCGATTTTCTTCCTCCTTATTTTCGTCAACCTCTCTCTTTCTCGAATGGAAAAACCCCGAGAGATGGATGCTCTTCAGCGAGAGATGAGCGTCAAACGACAAGAAGAGAAAGGCGTGAATCGTGAGTCGTGGTCACGTAGGGAAGTGCTATCTAAAAATAGCATACCACTTCACCACTTGCGGTCATGGGTTTACCCCAATCGCAACTCACTTCACCCTTGAACCATGCGCTCATCCATGAGCCGGTTCATGTTGGTTCGGTCCAAAAACCAAATAAGCCAAGCGACAAGGCTTAGATCAAATTAAACCCTAAGGCTCCAGATCTAACCGTCGATCTCTTTGATGCTCCTGATCTGACCAATCTAGCATCCAATCTCTCGATCAAAGCTTACCGATCTAATGCCCTAATCAATCAAACATGATCAGACCAGATCTCACTTACGATCAGAGATTAAATCCCTTTAAACTGAACCCAAACAATTCAGTCCACACGATCTAACTTAAGTAAGCCATATCATCAAATTGTGCGACCCTGAGGGTTTTCTTTAAATGTCGGTAACGATAATTCTCATTATCACGATCAGTGAGGGGTATCTAGCAACACATCACTGTCTCCCGATATAAAGAAAAGAGTCTTCCAAGACTACACCCAAAATACAGCACAAGTGTGAATCAACTCACAAAGCATACATATTTCCTTTGCCACTGGATGTTCTTATTGGACAAGCCTGTCAAGCTTGTAACTCCAATATGATGAGCATGATTAGAACAGATGAACACTGTCACCTGGGTATGGCCATACACTCTCTCAATCATCTCATCCAGGGGGCCCCTTTAGAACATCACACTCCTTTAACAAGGAGACGGCAATCCTATGTCTATCACTAGTGCCCTAACCTGATTCAAGCTCACCATCCAAGATAGTCTATAACCATTATGTTTCAAATGATATTGAACTACCTCAAAATGATGACAATCATCATTCAGAAAACACAAGCGATCTCAAGTCAGAGGAAATGTGCCACTTGTCATATTCAAGGAATATTCACATTGTGACAAACAATTGAACATCCTAGTAGGGTCTGTCCAGTACATCCATTGTACCCATGAGTCTACATCTTATTCCATGCTCGAAGCATCCTATAAGATTAGAACACATATTAGTCTCAACCATATCAAGGCTGTCTCATGTTCACCAAGATATCTTGACTAAGGACTTATAGCATGTCAGCCTAGCTGAACAGCTTTGAGACATTATTCAGAAGAACATATATTGCAGCAGACAATGTAAACAACTGAATAATAACCATGCCTTTATAAACATAACAGTTTATTACATGATACTGATACATTCCCATGGCCTCAAACATTAGCCTTAAGGGCATACCCCAACAATCTCCCACTTGCACTTAATCTAATGGTTGAGAAATCTCAAACCCATGTTATTACAGTGCTTCTCATGCTTCTGCTGCGCCAGAGGCTTGGTAAGCGGGTCTGCCAGATTGTCATCTGTATGAACCTTGCAGATTTTGATCTCGCCACGATCTATGATCTCCCTGATCAAATGAAACCGTCTCTGTATGTGCTTGGACTTCTGGTGCGACCGTGGTTCCTTTGCTTGTGCGATTGCTCCAGTGTTATCACAGAAGATAACCAAAGGATCTGCACTCGAAGGAACAACACCAAGTTCTCTCACGAACTTACGAATCCACACTGCCTCCTTGGATGCTTCCGAGGCTGCAACATACTCGGCTTCTGTTGTGGAATCAGCAACAGTTGACTGTTTGAAACTCTTCCACACCACTGCTCCTCCATTCAAGCTAAAAACATAGCCTGATTGCGATCGGAAATCATCCTGGTCAGACTGGAACGAAGCGTCAGTATATCCCTCTATACTGAGTTCTTCCTGACCACCATATATCAAGAACATATCTTTGGTCCTCCGCAGATATTTTAGGATGTTCTTGACTGCAATCCAGTGCGCCAAACCTGGATTACTTTGAAAACGACTGGTCACGCTTAACCCGTAAGCGACGTCTGGGCGAGTACACAACATCGCATACATAATGGAACCAATAGCCGAAGCATAAGGCGTATTGTCCATTTCATCTTTCTCAGTCTGTGTTTGTGGACACTGACTCTTTGAAAGATTCAGACCATGTCTGACTGGAAGATATCCTCGTTTAGAATTCTCTAAATGAAATCTCTCCAGGACTTTATCGATGTAAGTACTCTGGCACAGCCCGAGAAGCCTCTTAGATCTATCCCTGTAGATCTTCACACCTAACACATAGGCAGCTTCTCCTAGATCTTTCATCTGGAAACATTTCCTTAGCCATGCCTTCACAGCATGCATTTCAGGAATGTCATTTCCAATGATCAAGATGTCATCGACGTAGAGGACTAGGAAAGTAATCACGCTCCCACTAAACCTCTTATATACACACGGGTCATCCTCGTTCTTGATGAAACCAAATTCGGTGACTGATTCATCAAAACGAATATTCCAGCTTCTTGATGCTTGCTTAAGTCCATAAATGGACTTCTTTAACTTGCATATCTTATGACGATCTGCTGGATTAGTGAAACCTTCCGGTTGTGTCATGTACACATCCTCATCCAGATTTCCATTCAGGAAAGCTGTTTTCACATCCATCTGCCAGATCTCATAATCATAATATGCAGCTATCGCGAAAAGAATCCGAATAGACTTAAACATGGCTACAGGTGAGAAAGTTTCATCATAATCTATCCCGTAGATTTGTTTGAAACCTTTCGCAACAAGCCTGCCTTTATAGGTAACTACGTTACCATCCATGTCAATCTTCTTCTTGAAGATCCATTTACAGCCTATAGGGATAACTCCCGAAGGCGGATCAACCAAATCCCAAACTTGGTTATCTGACATGGAGTCCATCTCGGCGCGCATAGCTTCAAGCCATCTCGCTGACTCCGGTCCACTGACCGCATCCGCATAAGTGAGGGGTTCATCATTATCAATGATGTAGACTCCGTCATAGCGCTCAGGCTGTCGACGGATCCTTCCCGATCTTCGCGGTTCCCGTGATATTTGAGCCTCAGGTTGTTCAATAACCTGTTCTACCGGCTCAGGCTCATCCAACTGTGCTTGGTCACTTTGTCCTTCCTCTGGATTCTCATCCAACTTTATTTCTCTCCCACTAGCCTCTTGCAGAAGAAACTCCTTCTCAAGAAATATGGCCGTCCGAGCAACAAAAACCTTGTTCTCATTGGGATCGTAGAAATAATAACCCTTAGTTTCCTTAGGGTAACCGACAAAGATACATTTGTCAGATCTACTCTCTAGTTTCCCAGAGGCGAGCTTTTTGACATAAGCCTCGCAGCCCCAGATCCTGATAAATGTCAAGCTCGGCTGTTTTCCATACCATAACTCATATGGAGTCTTAGAAACTGCCTTGGATGGCACTCGGTTTAGTACCTTTGCAGCTGTTTCCAGCGCAAAACCCCAAAAGGAGTAAGGTAGATTAGCCTGACTCATCATAGAACGAACCATATCAAGTAACGTTCTATTTCTCCTCTCGGACACACCATTCCATTGCGGTGTTCCTGGCGGAGTGAGCTGTGAGATGATCCCACACTCCTTCAGATAGTCAGTAAACGCATGACTTAGGTATTCTCCACCTCGATCTGAGCGAAGTGCCTTGATATTTCGGCCTAACTGATTTTGTACTTCATTCTTGAACTCTTTGAACTTGTCAAAAGATTCACTCTTATGTCTCATTAAAAAGACATAGCCATACCTACTGAAATCATCAGTAAAGGTAATGAAGTACTGATAGCCACCTCTGGCATGTTTACTAAATGGCCCACACACATCACTGTGTATTAGGTCAAGTAAACCTGAAGCCCTTTGACCTTTATGAGGAAAAGGTGACTTCGTCATTTTACCCATTAAACAAGCCTTGCATGTATCAATCTCCTTATAGGAGAATGATCCCAGCAGTCCATTATCATGCAACCGCTTAATGCGTTTCTCGTTTATATGGCCTAAACGACTATGCCATAGCAAGGTGCTGTCATCAGCATACTTGGCTTTCTTAATATCGATTTGCTGTATCGAACATTCCATGTCCAACATGAATAACCCATTGCTAATTGAACCAGTTGCATAAACAATATTATCTAAAGACAAAATACACTTTGAAATATTGCATTCAAAGGAAAATCCCTTCCTGACAAGAGCAGGAATGGAGATAATATTTTTAGTAATACTGGGAACAAAATAACAACTGTTTAGTTCCAATACAAGTCCAGATGGTAAGGAAATGAAATAGTCTCCTACAGCAACAGCAGCAACCCGTGCCCCGTTTCCAACTCGTAGGTCCACTTCATGCTGTCCCACCTGCCTTCTTCTCTTGAGTTCCTGTACATTTGAACAAATGTGAACTCCACATGCAGTGTCCAACACCCATGATATAGAAGAAGAAAACATGACCTCAGTCACGAATATACCTGAGCCAGAAGCGAAGCTTCCCCTCTTATCTCCTTGGAGCGCTTTACAGTCCTTTTTCCAGTGACCCAGCTGGCCACAGTGGAAACACCTGTATTCCTTGGACCGCTTGACCTTTTGCTTCAAAGCCTTGCTGTAGCTCTTGACAGGGGTCTTGCCCTTCTTCCCCTTCTTCTTGTTCCTTGAAGGAACCATTAAGACAGAGGTCGAAGGCTTTCCCTTTAGAGTCTCCTCAGTAGTGAGGAGCATATTCAGCAGCTCTGCCGGAGTACAATCGATTTTGTTCATATTAAAATTAATAATGAACGCGTCGAATGAAGGCGGGAGAGACTGCAGAATAATATCCACAGCAAGCTCCTGGTTGATGGTGTGCCCCAGTTTCTCCAGAGCTTCCTTGTGCCCAATCATCTTGAGCACGTGAGCTCCCACTGGGCTCCCTTCAGCCAGTTTGCTCTGAAAGAAGAGCTTCGTCAAATTGTAGCGCTCTGTCCTCGCCTGTGCAGCATACAGCATCTTGAGGTTCGCTATAATCTCTATAGCCGACATATCCTCATGCTGACGCTGCAGCGGTGGCGTCATAGACGCTAGCATCAGGCAAGCGACATCAATGCTATCATTGACGTGCTTTTCATAGGCTTCCCGAACCGCCCTTGCGGCGTTCGGAGCGGGCTGGGGCGGTATCGCCGTCTCGAGGACATACAGTTTCCTCTCTGCCTTAAGAACGATCTTAAGGTGTCCAAACCAGTCAGAGAAGTTCGGCCCAGCAAACTTCTCCCTTTCCAGTAGGGATCGCACATTGAAGTTCATGGTGTTCGTTGCTGCAGGTATCTACAACAATGCAAGAACAGCAAGGTCAGTATCAATGTTTAAGAATCAATCAGGACTTAAGAAAGATTCCTTTTCTCACTATTTTATCTGGCTGAAAAATCCAGCAAAACAGCCCGAAAGAGTAGTACTCTTTTAGTGAGATGGGATCCGGATTTCATACTTGGTCTCCGCGTCCCGCTCAGGCGAGATAAGATGCACAGAGAGTACAAGCACTAATCTCCGGTAGGCATTCCCTGCCGATCGCCAACCCATGCGATTCCCCTTCATCTGGGCAATCCAGCAGACTGTGCCAACTGAGTTGGTACAACACAGTCTCTGACCCCACAGATGGCTGCCTCCATGTGCTACCATATGCGCCACATATGTAGCCTTCATGGTCAAGCTGACCCAACCTACTCCCTGGACCACCATGTGCTATGCTGAGCAACGAGAAGGGATAAATCCCTACTCTGTAACACACAGGTGTAATCCCACACCCTCTGAAGATAGATGGACGTGCCCACTGAGTGGGTACAACACGGCTCCAACGATAATCAGAACAGTGAGGTTTCGCGTCAGAAGGCTTTATGAGCTTGATATTAAGCGTTGGATTTTCACGGTCTTTTATCTTCTTCACTATCATACAATTCCTATGGTGATAGCAGAAGATAAACTTAATCATGCAGTTCTAATATTTAAACAATAAATAAAAGAAAGCATGAATCTTATGTGGTAAAAGCCCATAGCCCTAGCGAGACCTTAACCTAACTTAAGTCTTCACTTGCTCTTCATGGGTCTTTTGCTGCTCATCTGGCCCAAGCCAGGGCCCAAGCGCCAATTGCAGCTTTGGTGCGCCCACCAGGGAAATGCGCCAGGTCCTAGGGTCGAACCCTAGACCTCCCACCTGGTCCAGCCACAGCTGCATGCGCCTCTGCCAAGTGTGCTCTGTGCTCTTGTCTAATTAAATTACAAATTTAACTATCTAGACAAAATTGACACGCAGGTCAATTACATTTTATAAATTAAAGCAATGTGATGCGCAGATCACAATAATTAATTTACACTTTTAAATCCCAGGCACACAGGCCCCAGCACAGCACACAATTAATATGGGCAGCCCACATAAGACTAAATAAACAAACATATGCATCCAATCAGCAATCATGTGATCCATAAGAATTAAAATTTTCGAAAAACCCCATGGGATCAATTTTAATTTCCTTATTTGCCCTTCAACCTTACAACGGTCTATTACCAGGGATCCACTCATCCAACCTAGTCAGATCCACTGCCCTAGCATGCACCAAGTCCTAACTGACTTGAGTCGACCATAAGGTCAACCATGCATGCGCCAGGGCTGAACAACCACAATGAGGTCTGGCAAGCGGGTGTGACCCCGGGCCTAACTCATGTGTGTTCATCTGTTGTCTCAATCAGACATCGCTACACACCTGTCTGCAGTCGACCTATAGCCACCATAGGCTTGCGCCAAGGTGCTATCTGGTCGACCCATTCAGGCTGTCAGATAGTCTGATCAGACTGTTTGGATCTAACCTAGGGGGTGACTTCAACCCTAATAACCCATCTAAGGGTTTATAGCAGGGCCTCAGATCTATAGTGAGTCGCGCATGTTATCATCGTTTTGTAAAAACAACAACAAAAATAATGCGCCATCTTACATGCGCCAAGATGAAAAATACAAGTATCGTTCACGATAACTAAACATGTATATGCGCATGTAATAAAGATCTGCAACATGAATCACAAAAATGGCTCATGCAATCATAAAACATGTGTTAACCTATGGCTCTGATACCAATTGAAGGTCCCTAGATAAGGGGGGGGCGAAACCCAAGTGAGGCGCATATTAAGGGAGAACGCAGCGGAGAGGGCTTCTTAGGATCTTTCATGTTATATGATTAACAAAACCGATTGCATAGATGAGATAGAACCATACCATAGCCATTTCTAGATGGCGCCTTGGAAGCAGAGAGTGATGCCGCTCTCCTCCTGAAGATACGCACACAAGATGAAAGATGTGCCTACTCCTTGATGCTCCTTGTGCTAGCAAGGCGTCAAGGTGTTCTTCTCGAATGGAAGGGAAGGAGATCTTCTTTGCTTGGCGATTTTCTTCCTCCTTATTTTCGTCAACCTCTCTCTTTCTCGAATGGAAAAACCCCGAGAGATGGATGCTCTTCAGCGAGAGATGAGCGTCAAACGACAAGAAGAGAAAGGCGTGAATCGTGAGTCGTGGTCACGTAGGGAAGTGCTATCTAAAAATAGCATACCACTTCACCACTTGCGGTCATGGGTTTACCCCAATCGCAACTCACTTCACCCTTGAACCATGCGCTCATCCATGAGCCGGTTCATGTTGGTTCGGTCCAAAAACCAAATAAGCCAAGCGACAAGGCTTAGATCAAATTAAACCCTAAGGCTCCAGATCTAACCGTCGATCTCTTTGATGCTCCTGATCTGACCAATCTAGCATCCAATCTCTCGATCAAAGCTTACCGATCTAATGCCCTAATCAATCAAACATGATCAGACCAGATCTCACTTACGATCAGAGTTTAAATCCCTTTAAACTGAACCCAAACAATTCAGTCCACACGATCTAACTTAAGTAAGCCATATCATCAAATTGTGCGACCCTGAGGGTTTTCTTTAAATGTCGGTAACGATAATTCTCATTATCACGATCAGTGAGGGGTATCTAGCAACACATCACTGTCTCCCGATATAAAGAAAAGAGTCTTCCAAGACTACACCCAAAATACAGCACAAGTGTGAATCAACTCACAAAGCATACATATTTCCTTTGCCACTGGATGTTCTTATTGGACAAGCCTGTCAAGCTTGTAACTCCAATATGATGAGCATGATTAGAACAGATGAACACTGTCACCTGGGTATGGCCATACACTCTCTCAATCATCTCATCCAGGGGGCCCCTTTAGAACATCACACTCCTTTAACAAGGAGACGGCAATCCTATGTCTATCACTAGTGCCCTAACCTGATTCAAGCTCACCATCCAAGATAGTCTATAACCATTATGTTTCAAATGATATTGAACTACCTCAAAATGATGACAATCATCATTCAGAAAACACAAGCGATCTCAAGTCAGAGGAAATGTGCCACTTGTCATATTCAAGGAATATTCACATTGTGACAAACAATTGAACATCCTAGTAGGGTCTGTCCAGTACATCCATTGTACCCATGAGTCTACATCTTATTCCATGCTCGAAGCATCCTATAAGATTAGAACACATATTAGTCTCAACCATATCAAGGCTGTCTCATGTTCACCAAGATATCTCGACTAAGGACTTATAGCATGTCAGCCTAGCTGAACAGCTTTGAGACATTATTCAGAAGAACATATATTGCAGCAGACAATGTAAACAACTGAATAATAACCATGCCTTTATAAACATAACAGTTTATTACATGATACTGATACATTCCCATGGCCTCAAACATTAGCCTTAAGGGCATACCCCAACATCTTCAGCATTGGGAAGAATCTTGCGTGAAAGCGAGGATAAATCCCTGTGCGGTTGTTTGCACGAAAGTGAAACAACCCTTTTATCTAGTAAATTACATCTTCATCATGCTAAATTTGAACTAACGAAATCCTTATTCATATCTAGTTCATAAAAGTTAAAGTGAATGAAACCCTAGTCCCAGCTTTTCTCTCTAATAATTCCGTTTTTAGCTTCCAATTTCTATTCTCACTACTTCGATTAGCCTAGATAGTAAGAAATCAGCTATTTGGTATTCGACAACGTAAGTCCCTGTGGATTCGATAGTTTCTTTATTACTTCGAGTATCCGTGCACTTGCGGATCACAACAAGTTTTTGGCGCTGTTGCCGGGGACCTTAGTTTTGTCGATATTAAAGACGTTGAGATTATTGCTAGACTAGGTTTCATTTATGTTTTATCTTTTTATTCTTTTCTATTTACTTACATCATTTGATCAGTTTGCTCTAGTGTGCACATGAAATTCATTTCTAATGGCTGATCAAAGATCACTGAGGGACTATGCAGCCCCTAATCCTCAAAGGATACAATTTAAAATTGTTAGACCTGCAATTGAGGCCTCCAACTTTGAAATTAACCCTGGCTTCTTGTCTATGATCTAGCAAAACCAGTTTGGAGGATTATCAATCGAAGATCCTTATTCACATTTATATATCTTTCTTGAATATTGTGAGACCATAAAAATTCATGGAGTTTCTGATGACGCACTAAAACTGATATTGTTCCCTTTTTCTCTCAGGGATCAAGCACGATCTTGGTTGCATTATCGTCGACCCAATATCTTCACAACATGGGAACAATTATCAAAAGCCTTTCTGATGAAATATTTTCCACTGAGCAAGACTATCGAATTGAGGAATCGAATCATGAACTATCAACAGAAGAGCGGAGAATCACTCCGCGAGGCATAGTAGATATTTAATGATCTACAACGGAAGTGTCCTAACCATGGCTTCGAAAATGAGTTTCTAATTCAGACATTTTATTCTAGCTTAGTTTATAATACCCGTCTAATTATTGATGCTACCGCAGGGGGAGCCTTGATGAGTAGAACTTTTGACGATGCTTTCAAGTTGCTTGAGGAGATGTCCTTGAATCATAGCCAATGGGCTCCAGATGAAGGAATGTTATATTGTCATCAACATGGTAAGAATGAGAATGAGGATCAGCAACCCTTGACTAAAAAGGTTAGTTAACCCAAGGAAACCCTTAGGGTCGCACAATTTGATGATATGGATTATTTATGTCAGATCGTGTGGACTGAATTGTTTTGGTTCAGTTTAAAGGGATTTAAACTCTGATTGTAAGTGAGATCTGGTCTGATCATGTTTGATTGATTAGGGCTTGAGATCAGTAAGCTTCGATCGAGAGAACTGATGCTAGATCGATGAGATCAAGAGCATCAAGAGATGAATGGTTAGATCTTGAGCCTTTTTGGTTTTATATGATCTAGATCAAATCTTGGTTTGATTTGGTCTTTGTACTAAATTCAATTGAACCGGTTCACTTAGAGTGAGCGCATGGTTCAAAGGGAGAATGAGTTGCGATCGTTCATATTGGGGTGAACGCATGAACGTATGAGGGCTTACTATATTTGGAAATTGGTTTTCCAATTCGAGAGTAACGCCTCCACGTTCGAGAATAACGCCTCACTCTCGCTCATCTTCTCCTCTTGACGCTCCTCTTTCGGTGTGGTGATTTTTCACGCAAACGAGAGGGAGTTCGACGAGCACCAAGACATCTCTCAATCTCCTTCACGCGATTAGCACACTTGGAGAGCTTTGCTAGCACAAGGATCGACAATGAGTAGGCGATCAATCATCTTGTGTGCGCACGCTTTGGAGGAGAACCACTTGGTTCTCTGCTTCCAAATCGCCATCCACTCATGGCTATGGTATGATTTTGTTTTGATCTATACAATCTTCAAGTTGATCATATATTCATGCATGCGATCCTAGGAAACCCTAGATTCCGCCCATGCAAATGTTTATATGCGCATGCCTTAGGGTTTCACCCCCTTTCAGTTTATGTATGTCAATGCCTATGAATGGAAATATGCCCATTATGCTTAATTTATTTCTTCAATATATATCTACTTGTTGAAATCATTCATTGATTGATGCATAAGGTTTTTGGATAGGTATGTTGTTTGATTAATGCAATCTAAAAGTGAAACATCTTTCTTGAATAAAATTAGCATATGAGTGTAATTATTGAATTGATATGAATTGATTAACCTGGTTGATGTTTAGTCTATTTTACTATTTATTGGGAAGAAAGAATCTAAGATCCAAAAAGAGAGAGAGATTCCCCTACTTGGCACTGTGTAAAATTGACAGTGGTACCAAAGATATGGGTTGAAGTCTGTAAAAAAAAAGGAGAGAGAAAGAAAAAAAAAGAAAATGACTCCTCTACTTGGCACTCTGTAAAATTGACAGTGGTACCAAAGATAAGAGTTGAAGTCCAAATAAAAAGTGTGTATCTATGTGTTTACATGCCATAAAAAAAAAAGGAATTTGAGTGGAAAAAGATTTTGGACATCTTATTCTTGTAAACAAATGTATAATAGATTTAAACTAAAACTTAGATGAGTTCATTAGACTGAGATTCTTTTTATTATACGAGTTGTGAAATTTTATTTGATGAAGTTATGAATCTTAAGGATTAATTTCAGAGGACGATGTATTATCTGAAATTTTGTGTTGCAATTGGTGGAATATTTCATGAGTGATTATATTTTAGAAATTTATTTTTCATAAAAGAGCATATTTTCCATACTTAGCATTGTTCTTTATTCTATTTATTTGCTTAAGGACAAACAAAGTTTGAGACTTATGTGCTTGATGACACAAAAATTTATAGTATATTTTGTGTCATTTGATTCGTCTTTTCGTGTCATATTTATGCTCTTTTGCTTGTTTTCATGATCTATTTGTTACATATTGCGGAATCTACACCATTTCTTATTTTTTTTATCATTTTTAGGTAAAAAGTACCATATTTTGATGGATTTTAAAAGATCTGAGCACACCAATGGATTCCAGACGATGAGACGAAGCCGCCCGTCACTTTCCATGCAAATCGGCGCAAGTTTGAAAATTACACCCCCGGGTGTAATAAAAATTACAATACCATAATTTCTTCCCCAGAAATCACAGAAGCAAATTACGGTAGTACCGTAATAATTTTCATGGTACCGTAATTTCTTCCCAAAATAATACAGAAGAAATTACGGCACTGCCGAAATGTTTATTATGGTACCGTAATTTCGGCCTAGTTTCCCAATTTTTTCGCCCGAAAATTAAAAAGATGATTTCTCGAGCTTTAGGGCACCAAATTCAGATCCGAAAGAAGCTATAAACTCGTCTCAATGAGGAGAAGAGAAGGGAGGTGAAAGCCCTAATTTTTATCCACTATCCAGTGAGAAATCGAGGGAGGTGTGCTTAGGGTTCAGCCTCACGCCGAGAGGCGTAGAGGCCACCTTAGGCCATAATTTTCACAAGGAAGCTTCGTTTGGAGGAGGAAAGGATACCCCAGAAGTTTCTGAGCGAAAGGAGATCAATCAGTGGAGAAATCAACAAAAGAGCGGGCGCCGACACTATTTACTTACAAAATTACGGGCTGTAATTTTCATTACAGCCCTGTTTTATAACTTCTACCCTTTCTCTTTGATTTCTGAACATTCTAAACTATGATTTATTGTAATTCCTCTTCCATACTAGCTTAGACATTCTTTTGGGACATGGGGTCTTATCCCCTTGATTCCTAATGACTAGATGATCCTTATTTCGTTATGATATTCTTGTTTTGATAATTCTACTTATGTGACGATTGCTCTTTAATTCTCTGAAGATTCATATTGTTAGCATGTTTTAGAGTTTTCATGATATGGACCGATAGGTGATTTGCTTGAGAACTTGGAACCCTAAAATTGAATGATAGGAACCCATCGTAAGAAATTAGGTTTGTTCTTATTATCTCAATTTTAGAAGTACAATGTCATGTTAATAATCTGAATTTAGGATCGAATTAATGTGATAAATGTGAAGATACTGCAAGAGATTGAGTATTGGATCGTTGCAGATCCATAAGTATAAACTGTGTTGAGATTCGGATGCACGAGAGTGATCCTTGAGTTTTTTGTTAATGATTTATTTATCTTCAGCATTGAATAAATCTTGCATAAGAGTGAGGATTGGTTCTTTGTATGATTGTCTGTGCGGGAGCGAGATGATCTCTTTACGAAGTAAATTATATCTTTATCATAATAAGATTTGACTGACGAACATCTATTTATATCTAGTCATAGAAATTAAGGTGGATGAAACCTTAGTCTCAGTTTCTCTCTCAGATATTTAGTTTACTTTGCGTTTGTGCTTTCATCATATTCGATTTGCTTAGCTAGTGAGAAAACAATTATTTGGTACTTAACACGTAGGTCTCTGTGGTTCGATATCTTAATTATTACTTCGAGTATCCGTGCACTTGCGGACTATAACAGTTGGTATACTTTAAGTCTGTTGCGATAACAATTTAAATATTTGTCCCTCTTGCCGAAGGATCGATAACAATTTAAATATTATGCCACTGACCGGCTTTCTCCATGAATAAAGTAAAAAAAAAGAAAAAAAATTAGAGAAAAAAAGAAAACTGTAGGTTAAGTGGACAACTCCGTTGACCTTATGATTAAGACCATGAGTTAAATTATACTCCTCTGTGGTATACTTTAAACAATGTTATGGTGCTAATAAGAAAGGGCATATAACCGTTTAAAAACTAAATTGCTCTAAAAATCTCATACCTCTAATATCACCGAGATTCTTGAAACAAATTTTTGTCTATTGAGTAAGATAGATTTATTAAGTTGAAAGTATTTTATATTTTGTATATGAAGAATGAATATTGTGACATGAATTGTGAAATTTATCTTTCTTGGATTGTAACCTCTTGGGAATTTATCTCTATTATGATTTTTCTTGAATTACTTGAGTTGAGTAATCCTTATCTTTACATTCTCCATATATATAAGATTATTGCTCGGGGATAAGCAAACTTTTAAGTCTATGCTAATTTTTAGTGTTTTTACTTCACTTGGTATAGAATCTTCACTTTTATTGGTTTGTACAAAATGCAAGTAAAATGGTATGAAAATGATGGTTTTTGGGAGTTTTGAAGCCATAGCACGGTTCCTGAGAAAGTTATGAGGTCACAGGTCAAATTTGGGGTGAAAACAGTGTCAGACGCAACATTCATGGCCTTCGCTATGAGTTTTTCCGTAGGCCGTGAGTTTCGCATTTGAAGGGCAAAAACACGACTAAGTACAAAATTTCACAGAGCCATGAATCTTTCTGTGTACACAGGAGTTTATTCAAATAAACATTTATGGCCGCAGCCGTAAACTATTTACGGCCCATCAGTTTTTCCGCCCCTTTGTGTTTCTCACTCATTTCGATTCCAAATCGAGCCAGAATTGAACCAAACTTTGCATAAACCTTCCTAGATGGGTTCTAAACTTATTAGACTATAAAAGGAAGGATTTTGGAAGGGTCTTGTGGGCTTCTATGGATGAAAACAAATGGAGGCAGCGGTAGTAGCGAAAATCATTCTAGGGCAGAATTCGAATAGGAAAGCCGCGCAGAGAAAGAATTAGAGGTTTCATCTCCATCTCCAAATTGAGGGGAAGCCTTTCTAGTATCTTGTCTAGCGATTTCTTGTAATATTATTGAGTTTTCATGTAATTTTCATCGATGAACATACTGTTTGCTTTGAACATGAATGTGTAAACTCTTTTTCGGGATTTGGGAAGTAGCCTGTTGATTGATTTATGAATTATATATTTTGTATGAATTTTTGTTAAGAATATTATTGAGTTGATTTGATTAGAATTGTACATATCCCGCTTTAATACTCTGGACAAGTTTTATTATGTTTGAGACATCGCGAGAAGAATTGGGAGGTGAATGGTGACATCGGATCTATTCTTTTCAAACCTGAGAATTCGATCACGAGAGTAGTTCGGATTCACTTGAAGGATTTCATGATTATTCACATAACTTAAAGGATCTAATTGAGTTAATTGTCACGAGAGTAGGGAATTAACGTAATTAGGTATCGGATTATGCTTCGGGAGGATGTAATCTGTACCTTAGGAAAATCCCTTTCAACGTTTTAATTTTCTATTCAAAGGTTTATTTTTATTTAATTCATAATCAAAAGCATGGTGAAACCCCAATCCTGATTTTATCCAAATTGATTTTTACCCAAAATGCTATATTTGTTTTTTTTATTTGTGCTTAGAAGTTTTCAAAACAAAAACACTATTTGAATCGTCTAGCTATAGATCGACCGTGTAATCAGTACTTGACCACCAGATCCTCGTTGGGAACAATATCTTATTTTATTACTTTGATAAATCCATGCACTTACGTACGCATCATAATCTCTCTTAGTTTCAAGCAGTACCACAACAGTCTGACACACCCTCATACTAAGGTGTTATAGGAAGAGTGAGCTATGAGCAGAACTCATACTAAGGTGTTATAGGAAGAGTGAGCTATGAGCAGAACTCATACTCTATATGATATCAGTTGGCTCAAGTACTCTTCATCCTAGATCGATGAATTTTCATAGATTGATTAAGCTATTTCCAAAGATATTAGAAATTGAAGTATGAATTCCTTTCCATTGAGTTTTGTCCACTTCACCTTACTTGGTAAAGGACATTTATTTTCCTCATTGAACAAGTCTTGCCTATTTACCAACATCTCGAAAGAGGTTAGAAATAGTCAATCTCCTTAAAGTAGTTTGATTCCATGAGTCCATTTGCTTGGAGTCAGTGGATGCAATACTTGTCTATGATAAAATATTATAGTCAATAGATAGGTATTCATTTTTAAACTACTTGTTTAAATCTTTAGATAATTTTGCTACTCATATTACTTTGCATAATGTAATGACAAGAGATTTGCAAATGAAAAGAATACCAAATTCCTTTTATTCCAAAATTTCTATTCCTAAGGAATAGATAGAATGTCAACTACGTAATTGCAAATAATAAAGAATCCTATCTATGACTACAAAAAGTGTGACTTAGCAACATCCTATGCTCCACTCATTCTTCTCACTCTCATTTATGTTATATTTCTGTTGAGCTCCCGCATATTTTTGCAAACATCAGTCTCATCATACAATATAAAATAACCATGGTTAGTTATAAACAATATAGGATTTGGTAATAAAAATTACCTGTGCTAGAAGACAAAGGATTACTTCTCTTCATCTCTTTCTGAGGTAGCTTGTAGTCTTTTTGCGAGTGGCCCTCCTGGCCAAAGTTAAAACCCTTGTTCTCCATCTCCTTGCCTTTCCTGGATTTGGCCTTAGCTTTGCCCTTACCCCTCTTATGCTTCTTACTGGTATTGGGGACCATAAGAACAGACTTGGGTTTGGACTTGTCCATTATATTTTCGGTCATCTCGAGCAGTTTCAACAACTCCTTATGAGTACAGGTTTCTGAGTACAGGCTTTGCCCTTACCACTAATGACGAACGGATTTTGGCCCTAGATCTCTTTTGGTATGTAGCTCTTCTAATGTAACTGTAAATGCATATTTTAAGTAAAATTTATGTTCACGCATGTAATTTTCTACAAGGCTATTAGTTTGAATAGAGGACACCTGAGGCCCCCTTGAAGGAAGGGGGCCGAACCCCTCCTTGAACCTTGCAGCAAGGTCTCGGTTCAGATCTTGAAGCAGCTTTGTGGCTCTAGCCAACGATCCAAGTTCCTTCAATCTTCAACAGCTGGTTGTCTTCACGCCAAGGTTCACACATAACCCTGAGGGAGCAGCTGGTGGGGATGGAATGGAAGAGGCTCAACGAGTGGGAATGGAAATGGGGTAGAAGAAGAGAAGAGAAGATAGGAGCAAGCTCAACTCTCGGTACACAAGAGGAGCAAGCTCCACTCTTGGCACAAACGCACACAGCTAACACGATTCCAATCTTCCAAAAGAGTTTCGACTTAGTGCAGTGTGGACAATTACAAGGGCTTTAGACCCTAACACCCTCAACGTTTACATGAAATAAAATTACCAATGGACCCATGGTACAACTTCTATGTATGGCTGGATTTGGGTGTGTTTGAAAGGCATGATCTGGATGGTTTTACCGTTAGCTGCTTGGTGAAGGTCCCTTTGCGCATGCTGGTAATGATGAGCTAATGCAGGCGCCTGCTGGTTGTTGGGATGCATGCAGCTCACATATTGGTCTTGAATTGAATAGCTGGAGCCAAATGGTTGCTGAGATATTTGACTGAAAAATGTTTGTTGTCTTTTGGCATGTTGTGGCTGAGCTGGAATGGTTGCTGGTTGGACACACATGATGGTTTCTTGATGCTTGAGGTGGCTGGGTAGCAGGTTGCAGGTCATACGTGGCTAAAAGAGATGTCATCTTTGTAGCCGAAGCTTGTGGGTAAGATTTCCTTGGCTGGGAATTGAAGTGGTGTATTTGGCCTGCCCTTTGACTTGGATGGTGGGATTGTTTGCAGGATTCAGCTTCTTCGATTGTTAACTTGACTTTGATGTTGATCTTTGACTTGAAGTTGAATTCCATGTTGTCTTGCTGAGTTTGACAATGCTGATTTAATGTTGAAGGCTGAGGGATGAGTGTTGATGTGAGCTTGCATGATGTTGACTTTATAGTTGACTTTAACTTTGAGATGCCTTGAGATGATAACTTGAGGTTGAGGGATCATGGGTGCCTTGTAGTGCCTTACAAGTGCATAATTCCAAGGCTAAGAACATCCTAATACATTCACTAAAAATAAAACAAAGACTTCAAGATAAACCCTAGGCTATATCGTAACAACAACAATAACAACAAGTGCTGAAAATAAGATAATGTTGCATACAGAAATTATACAAATCCAAAAATATCAAAATGCAACAAGTTTCCAAAATGATGTCAAGCACAATTAAGTCCTTGAAGATGCCCCTGCATCACCTTAGCTTTGCCCTTACCCCTCTTATGCTTCTTATTGGAATTGGGGACCATAAGAACAGACTTGGGTTTGGACTTGTCCACTATATTTTCGGTCATCTCGAGCAGTTTCAACAACTCCTTATGAGTACAGATATTGTGTTCACAAGTGCATGGATACTCGAAGTAATAAAAGATATCGAACCATAGGGACCTACGTGTTAAGTACCGAATAGTTGTTTTCTTACTAAGTAAATTGAATATGACATAAGTGAACGATTGAAAAGTGTATGGATTATCGGAGAGGAAAAGTTAGGACTAGGGTTTCATCCACCTAAATTTCAATGACTAGATAGTAATAAATGTTTGTCAGCCTATTCTTAATATGATAAAGATGAAATTTACTTATAAAGAAATTGTCTCGCTCTCGCGCCAACTGATGACACCAAAATATATAGTATATTTTATATCATTTTGTATATCTTTTCATGCTAAATTGAGGATATTTTACTTGTTTTCATGCTAAAATCATCAGATATTGCAAAGTCTACTTCTATTTTGGTTTTTCATGATTTTCAGGCAAAAAGGCACAATTTTAAAGCATTTTCGAGCAATCCAAATGCATAATTGTATCCACATCATCAAAAGGAGATCACACGTCAAATTTTAGAATTTTTGGAGCTTCAGAGCACATTACGGCACCCCCAACATATTCCTTATGGTACCGTAATGGGAAGTTTTACCGGGCAGAGAATTTCGACCCATTACGGCCCTACTTTTACACCCTAGAACCAAGACTAGAATATAACTAAAGCAATCTATTATAACTTTAAAATCTAGGAACAACAACATAAGATTGACTGCTACAAAAAAAAATCTCTTTACATCAGAGTACACTTTTTACAACACTCAGATCTCAACTAATAATGTTTTAGTACAAGAATCACAATCTTCAAGAATAAGCCATTAAGTAATACTTGAAATCCATGCCTTGATTTCCTTTGTCCAGACCAGTACCTGCAATTTCAACCAGACTCAGCAAAACATTGCTGAGTAAGCCTCTCCCTAGAAGAAAGGGTGGTCCTTTAGATTCAAAGGACGGGAAACTTAGCAAGAAACATGAACAAAGAAACTGGAACAAACTGAAAGCTGGAACTGCAAACTAGAAACTGAAAACTAGTAGCTATAACTGATAATTGTAAACTGAAAGCTGGAAATAAAAACTATAACAGAAAACTGTAATGCAATTAGATAAATTGAATCAACTGGGTTAACTATCACATCATAACTATGAGCAATACCTACTGGCTCTTGGGGTCGTCACCCCCTTTACGCATGATAAGGTGAATCACACCTTATATGGTGAACACACGCGCTACCATGCGTCACGAATCCCGGTGCATGCTAACTAGGGACCCCGATCTGTCCACGGAGTGGATACTACTGGGTATGTGCTCAATATAACTTACTGTCCACACACATGGATACTAGAAAACTGGTTATGCTGTCCACAACGTGGATACTGAAACATGCTTTAACACATACTTGAAAACTGATGTAATAGCATTATCTTTGATAGGTATAAGATACTACACTTGAAAACATGCTTTGAGTCAACGGAAGTAAGAACAACAAACTTTTAACTACAGAAATCTGGAATGAGGTCTTACCTTTTTAAAAGACAAGCAAACCGGTATCAAATGATGCAAGCCAAACAATGGTTCAAACACTCTGAAATATAGATTTGTACATGAACTTCATCAAATAAGATTCAAACGTGAAAACAGAGACCACCAACAGAAGAGAAACATCTTAAAACCTAGAGAACCAACTTTGGACCAAGTGAACCGGACACAGAACCCACTGAACCGCTCAGGATTGCAGTGAACCGGTTAAATTCACCCTAAACCAAGCCAAACCGAAACTTGAAACCACAATTACACAAAATATACAAAAGATCAAGGGGCACACTGGACACCATTGGATAGGAAATTTCATTATCTTTCCAATGGATACCTGAACCGGCCCAGATTTGACCGAATCGAGATTGAACCGGTCCTAATTCATAAACTGGGCCAAAATTGAAATTGAACCGCTCAATCTGTTGAGACGGACCAAATCAATTCCAAAACTCAGTGAATTGGGTTAATTTCTAAATAAACCAGACTCAAACCCTAAATCAGACCGAACTGGCCCGCTCGCCCACGCCGCCCCATCGCCGCCGTGCAAGGCAGCCGGACTTGCGTCCGTCGCTTGCGCTGGCGAGCTCCTGAGAGCGCGTCAAGCGTCGATTCGCTTCTAGACTTTACCAGAAGACATCTGGCGACGAAGCGAAGCTTCTGCGGTGGCTTCAGCGAGCTATCGATGCACGACCGAAGCTTTCGCAGATGCCAAAACTATCGACGGCGGCACCGCCGCCGTCGATACAGAAAACAACACCAAAACTCTACAAAACTTCGCCAAAACATTCGGAAAACACTCTTACCTCGATACGAAGCTAAATCGAAGCCCTGGAACAGAAAACACATATCGAAGAAGGTGCTGGAGAACTGAAACTCGAGGCTGCGCCGGTGACTGGTTTGAGCTCGAAATCTCGCTCCTGACGGCGTAACGGGGCTTGGAAATCAGCTTGGGTTCGATTCGCCTCCAAACGAGTCGAAGCCCTCTAAAATAGAGATTGGACGTGGCCAAAAATTGCTGGTCGCCGCCGAAGACTTGGTCGCCGAAAAACACGGGGAAGACGACGATTCAACTCGTCTTCCTAAAATAAAACTAAAACCGAATCAAAATAAATACGTGTGGTTTATACATGAAAACGCAAACTATCTCAGCGGTTGGGCTGAGCCGTTTACTCCTGCGCAACGCGGGTTCGAGCCCCTGCGAGCGGATTTATAATTTTTAAACCAAAAATCAATTTTTAACCCTTTTAAAAATTTAGTAAAATTCCAGAAAAATCCAGAAAAAATCCCTAAAAATCAAAAATGCAAATTCTGGTTTTCTAAAATTATTTTTCAAAAACTTGGGGTATAACACCTACCGTAAACATCTTTACAATGTCGTAATTATGGGAGATTTCCGACCAGAGTTTTCATGGCAATTATGGCACTGCCGTAATGGAGACAATGGTTCCATAATGCCATATGATTTTCTACCCGAGATATTTCAGAGATTATGGCACTGCCGTAATGTGTTTTACGGCCGTATTTTAGTCCAAAAAAATACATAAGAAAATACGGCAGGGCGTAAACAAGTTTACGGGCTGTAATGTTGACAAATAACTCATAGAGCACAAATTACGGCATTGCCGTAAAATGTTTTACGGCCGTAATTGCTGTGTGGTCACAAGACTTTTTCGAGGCTGAAACTTGTTCGAGCTATAACTTTTGATCCAAAGCTCCAAATTGAGATCTGAAAGTTGTTGCCGCTTCTTCTTTAAGAGGAGAAGACAGACGCAATGAAAGCCCCAATTTTTATCCACTATCGAGTGAGCAATTGTCAGAGAGGCATCTAGGGTTTGGCCTCACGCCGAGAGGCATAGAGGGCACCTCAGGCCGTGATTTTCATGCATAAGCTTCACCTGGAGGAGGAGACAACATGCCAGAAGTTTCACAGCAAAAGGAGTTCAGGTGGAGGAGAAATCAACAAAACAGTAGTGACAGCGCTGTTCATCGAAGCAAATTACGGCTGTAAACTCTTTTACTGTCGTGGTGTAAAGTTGTTTCTCCTTTGTTTTCTTTTTCTGATCACTCTGAGACTATGATTCACTGTATTTCTTCCTCCATGCATGTTTAGACATATTTGGGACATGGGGTGTAATCCCCTTGATTTTGTATGACTAGATAATCTTTTTCTTTCGTTATGATAATCTTCGTTGTGATAATTCTACTTTTATGATGAATTGTCTTTAATTCTCCATAGATCTATGTTATTATCCATGTTTTAGAGTTTTCGCAATGAGACTGAAAGGTGATTTGCTTGAGAACTTGGAACCCTAGAATTGCATGTTAGGATCCCTTCCTTAGGTTAGATCTAATTTGATCTGTTCTAGTAGATTAATTGTCATGCTTAATAATATTGGTCTACGATAGAGTTATTGTGTCTAACGTGGAGATCTCGCACGAAAGTGAGGATCGGAATGTTGGAGAACTATAAATAGAACTTGTGTTGAGTCTCGGATGCAGGAAAGTGATTATTGAGATTCCGCTTGAGACAATCAACTTAGAATTCGGATGCACGAAAGTGATCTTTGAATTCTCTGATTGATGATTTACTTATATCTGCATGGTTATCTACACAAAAGTGAGATGATCCCTTTATGAAGTAAATTAAGTCTTTATCATGATAGGATTTGATTGACGACCTTTTATATATATCTAGTCATTGAAATCAAGGTTGATGAAACCCTAGTCCCATGTTTATCTCTCTGTATATCTTTACGCTTTTTCTATCAATCACTTCCATCATATTCGGTTTACTTAGCTAGTAAGAATATAATTATTTAGTACTTAACACATAGGTCCCTGTGGATTCGATACTTTCTTTATTACTTCGAGTATCCGTGCACTTGCGGAATACGAACAAGTTTTTGGCGCCGTTGCTGGGGACCTTAGTTTTGTTAATATCAAAATAGTTGTTAGTATTGCTAGACTAAGTTTTATTTGTTTTATATTTAACTTTGTTTTTTTTTTGCAGGTTTTGGATTTTCAAAGTTGTGACAAAACTGAGAATTTATAAAATTTGTGAATTTGCTTGTGTTTTATATTTTCTATTTTTTTATATATTCTGAGAAAAAAACATCCTTTTTGATTGATTAGTGTTGGATTATCTTTCTGTTCTTGATAGATTTGGTAAATATGTCTTTTCATCATAATTCATGGGCATCTGAAAGGGGTAAGGTTTACATGCAACAAGGTGAGCATAAAGATTCTTCACATCTTACTATTGCAGAATTAGCAAAATTACACTCTTATTTTGTTACATGTAATATTTGTAAGTCTTCTGATCATCCTACTTGTGATTGCAAATTTAGAAATCATGCAAATCCTAATTCACCATGGTAACAAGATGATCATTATGATTCTAGATGGGAAAATCAAACTTCTTTTTATAATGATTACTCAAATTATAATTCTGAACCATACTCTCAGGACAATGGAAAATCTAGGTTAGAATCCATGTTTCAAAAAATCATAGCTGCTCAAGAAAAATTTATCGCTGAACAAAACCAAATGCTAGAAACCCAGATTGCACAACATGATTGTTTATTTAAGTTTGATACTGAAAAGCTTGATTTAGAAAATTCCCCCTGTGATCATGATTGTTTTGAAATTGAGCCTTATGTGAACTTTAATGAATCTCACTCTGCTTTTGATAATTTTGATATTGATTCATCTGATAACTTGATTGAGGAAAAGATTGAGGAAATTGAAATTGAAAAAACCTCTTTTGATGACATTGATTCTTTTGATGATGTATCATTCATGGTTAATTCTGATGTGTTTGAAAACTGTGATATTCATGTACCTCAATCTGATTTGGGTGAAAATTTTGATATTGATGATGAACTATTTAAGGAAAGACATGAGGGGGTTGATTTAGAAAAATCTTACTTTAATCTTGATTTTGATAATGATTTATATATTGACAAATTATTTGATGATGAACATGAGGAAATTAATAAGGATTTAAATATTGTGAAAATTGATGAATCTCACTTTGATGATTTGCCCATATCTATTGTTGACTCTTGTGACTTATTTGAAAAATTATGTTTTATTGAGAATCCTAATGAGAGACATAAAGACTATTATTATGATGATCCAATGCTTGAATATTTTGATATGAGTCCTATTGTAATTAAAGATAAAAATTTGAAGACAGGACTTATGATTTTTCTCTCTGATAAATTTAGGAAGATCATAAAGATTTCTTTGCATGGATTTGAGAATTTTGATTTTAAATTATGCACATTTAAGAAAGCCACATCAATTGTGATTTACATGAAATTCTGGATTTTTGGATTAGTGGCTAAAATTTTTGGACAGAGAAAATGCAGAAAATTATTTGCTCTTTATTTTGGTACTGATTCACCTACTTCCGGACATGCTTATTAGTACACTTGGGATAAAGCTTCATAGTGCTACTAAATTGGCTAGGTATAACAAAGTCTATGTGTTCAACATTCTGTAGGGGAAGTAAAGTAGTATCAATGTTATTTAACCCTGAAGTCTTGGGACCAGGTTCTATAAGACAGGATATATAGTTCAGAGGATGAGGATATAAAAGTACTAAGTCAAGAGATGGTTTAGAGGACTTCGGGTCTAGGTCAACTCCTAACTTTGGAAACTCATAAGGGTCTAGGTAGGGTATGAGTGTTTCAATAAGAGACTCTATCTCAAGGGGTGGCTTTGGTTTGTGTTGCTCACCTAGGTCAGTCTCCTTAAGGGCTAAGGGACATAAGGGTTGATCAAGTTGGGTGTCCCTAGGTAATTCTTGAGGTATCATCAGTTGGAGGGTTGTTTGGGTTGGTTTGGACTCACCTATGACTCCCTTGTTGTTGAAGCTTTATGTTCTCTAGGCATGGATGGTTTTAGTTTGATCTTCGGACCTGAGTGGCTGAAGATATAAGTGTTAGTTCGGGCATAGTGGACTACATTCATGTCATATAGCCAAGGTTTGCCTAGTAGGACTTGTGCAATATCCATAGTGGTGATGTCACACCAGATTTGTCCTTCATAGCTACCAAACTATAATGGCACAAGACTTCTATGGGTTATAGGTACATTTGTTTGATTGACCCAGGAGATATTGTAAGGTATTGGGTGAACCTCTACCTTAAGCTTGAACTTGGTTACTACCCCCATCTATCACTACCTTGCACATGTTTCCATTGCATTTCGTGTAAGTATGGAAGATACTAGTTTTTCGCCAGTCATCAGTGGGTGAGGGTTGGATCAAGTTACACCTAATGACTCCTATTGTGTTTTGGGCTTATTCTCTACTACTATCAGATTCTAGTTCTTCAAAGATTTGGCATTTAGAGTCAGGGTCATTAAGGTCTTCAAGGCTAGGGGTTTGGGTTTCTTCTCCTAAGTACAGGACCTTTTTAGGGTAGTCTTTCATAAAATGTCTAGGTTGCCTACAAGCATGACATGTGACCCTAGATAGTTCTTGATAGCTAGAGGGCTTGGGTTTGGGGGCACTAGAGCTAGAGGGATTGGTGGGTTTAGGACTTAGGTTAGGGGTGCTAACTTCTTTCCTAAAGGCATTCTTAATTTCTTGTTCAATTTCCTTGGCTCTAAGATGGGCAAACTCTATGGAGTCTATTTTGTAGTAGGTAAGGCCCTTTCTAATCTCATATCTGAGGCCATTCTTATAGCTACTAAGGTGAATCGGGGATCTTCACCTGTGTTTCCCCGAAGGAGAAATTCCTCAAAACTAGCAATGTATTGGTCTACAGTCATGGGTCCTTGGGTTAAGCTACAAGCTTTGTCAACTAACTTAGTCTGAAAATACGAGGGGACATATTTCAATTTAAGTTGTTGGCGCATTTCTATCCAAGTTCTTATGGGAGGTAGGTTGGATATCTCTAGGTTTTTTCTACATTGGTCCAGTGTAACCTAGCATTTCCCTCAAAAAGGCACTTTGCAAGTCGGACTTTGCTGTGCTCAAGAATCAAGCTCCACTCGAAATACTATTCGAGCTTGGTTGTCCAATCCAAGAAGTCTCGGGGATCTAAGGAGCCATTGAAGGTTGGGGGATTGAGTTGGATGGTGTGGTGCACATTATCCTCCCTAAATCTGGGTTGTCATGGAGTTAGAGCAAGAAGTCCATTCAACATAGGTTGGGTTCCTGCATGGGTTGGGGTTTGATGCCCATTCCGCACAGGTGGGTGTTGGGGTCCTACATGATTTGGGCTAGGAGGTGGTTCGCTAGCATGACTTGGAGATCTACCCCTAGTACGGACTTCATTGGTAAAGCTTGAGGTTTTGGGTGATGGTTCCTATTTGAGCAGCCAAAAGATTAAATTGGTTGAGACTCTGAGTGATGGTTCCTACTTGTTCAGTCAAAAGGTCAATCTTCTCATTCAAGGCAGTATTATCCATTGTGGGGTCTTGTTCTTGTTGTTGAGTTTTAAACCAGGAGGTGAAATTTTCAAATAGGGGATATCTAATGCAGGAGCATCTTTTAGGGTTAATTGTGTTTTAATATAGTGTTTACTTGTTTTGTTGTAATTAGAGTTAGCCTAGGTTTTATTTTCTAAGCATTTTGAATTACTAGTTAATGTATTAGGTTGCAATTAGTTTAGCACTTTAAATTTCCCTTTTTTAATTAGGAGTAGCCTAATTCAAAGATTATCATAGCAGCCATGTCAACATCAAGGTCAAAATTAAGCAAAGTCATGTCAAGATGATAGCCACCTCATCAGTCAAAATCAACAATCTTCAAATTATCAAATCTTCATCAAATAGGCGCCACCATGTTAATCAAGCCAAGACAACAATCTTCAATGCGCTAGTCAACCATTCATATGGTCAACAACCAAAGGAAGCTTCAAACCAAAAGCAAACTTCACAACACCAATCAAGTTGCGCACGTAGCCCAAGTAAATCGAATGCATGCACCAAGAAATCTTCATAGCACCAAATCCTGCAAGATCTGCAGCAAATCTTGCCTCTAGACAAAGCATTTAATGTTTTAATATGAAATCTTCCTTGCCAGCCATTGGTGGCTTGCCTATATTATGTAAACGTTCTATGTTGAATAGAAGTTAAGAATATTATTTTTGGAAACCTGTTGGTTGGTGTGTTGTCTTCCTCCTTGTGAGGTTAGGGTTACGCATGTAGCCTCTTCTCTTCCCCCTTAGCTTGCTAAGCTAAGGGTTTCTCTTCTGTTCTTCTCTTCTTCTTCCTCTTCTCTTCTCTTCTCCAGCAACCCAAACTTCCGCCCTGCGTCAGTGGTATCAAAGGAAACCGTGAGAACCTCTCGTCTTCTCACACCGATCCACCTTTGCCCACCGTTCATCATTGCCATGTTTGCATGTTCATCGCCGGAGCTGGAAGCCAGCAATGATGGAAGCCAGGAAAGTGCTTATCGCCTTCCACCTGGATCGATGTCAAGTTATCAATCTCCACTCATCGCCGAAGCCACATCCATGCGTCGCCGAAGCCAGCCACATCCATGCGTCACCGAAGCCAGCCACCTCTTCCTGAGATAGTCATCTACTTCACCGGAGTTGGCTGCCTAGTTCTCTTCAGAAACCATGACCAACGATGAAGGGCACCTCATGCGTCATCTTCTCCATCAGCTAGAGAAACTCTCCATTCACGTTTCTTCCACCTTCTGCATCAAATCAAGCTACCAGCCATGCCCTTCGTCCCAGCCGCCTGGTTCTTTTCAGAACCCGTAGCCAAGCAAGATCGCCACCATTGCCGCATGCTCCATTCGCAGCTGCACCTCCTCCATTGACGCTCAACCATCTCGCCGGCATCCATTCCCTCTCCCACTGGTAACTGACCACCGGCACTGGCGTCATCATCTCAAACTCGTCGACTGCTTGGTTCTTTTCAGAACCCGCGGTCGACATAGCTTCTAGCCTGCGTCAATCAACGAAGAACAACTCCTAATCCAGCTGACGAATCGAACTCAAAATCCAGCCGCACCTTCTCCTCAACCAGTCGGATCTCTTGCAGGAAGGATCTTGCCATCCGGCCACCGGATCGCCGGAATCGAGAGTTTGTGTGCTCGCCCCTGTTCTATGGAAACTTCCCCTGTCCGGCGTCGATCTCCCTCGATGCCATGCCGCCCGACCTCAAACTCCATCCAGGAGCTCGCCATGAAGCAAGGAGCTCCCATCATGAACAGATCTAGTGTTTGTGCACTGGTTCAGCTAGCAGCGCCGGAACTACACCTGCTATGGCTATCTGCATCCCCTGATATGAACACCACCACCTCTGACTCCTTGATCCACTATTCATTCTGCCGTCAAGCTTCACCGTCCACCTGCGAGGAGTTGCGCCACCCACCACCGAAGCCACCACACCCATCTCCAATCAACGCCGACCAGCTTCACGCGTGAAGGAGACGAACAGTCACGCGAAGCGGCGGCAAAGAAAAAAAAAATCTGAGGAAAAAAAAATAAAAAAAATATTTGACTATTTTGACATGCAAGTTGAAATTTATTTCACCATGAGGTGAAATTTTTAAATAGGGGAAATCTGATGCAGGAGCATCTTTTAGGGTTAATCGTGTTTTAATATAGTGTTTACTTGTTTTGTTGTAATTAGAGTTAGCCTAGATTGTATTTTCTAAGCATTTTAAATTACTAGTTAATGTATTAGGCTGCAATTAGTTTAGCACTTTAAATTTCCCTTTTTTAATTAAAAGTAGCCTAAGTCAAAGATTATCAGAGCAGCCATGTCAACATCAAGGTCAAAATTAAGCAAAGTCAAGTCAAGATGATAGCCACCTCATCGGTCAAAATCAACAATCTTCAAATCAGCAAATCTTTATCAAATAGGCGCCACCATGTTAATCAAGCCAAGACAACAATCTTCAATGCGCCAGTCAACCATTCATACGGTCAACAACCAAAGGAAGCTTCAAACCAAAGGCAAACTTCACATCACCAATCAAGCTATGCACGCAGCCCAAGCAAGTCGAATGCATGTGCGAAGAAATCTTCACAACACCAAATCCTACAAGATCTCTAGCAAATCTTACCTCTAGACAAAGCATTCAATGTTTTAATATGAAATCTTCCTTGCCAGCCGTTGGTGGCTTGCCAATATTATGTAAACTTTCTAAGTTGAATAGAAGTTAAGATTATTATTTTTTGAAACCTGTTGGTTGGTGTGTTGTCTTCCTCCTTGTGAGGTTAGGGTTACGCATGTAGCCTCTTCTCTTCCCCCTTAGCTTGCTAAGCTAAGGGTTTATCTTCTCTTCTTCTCTTCTTCTTCCTCTTCTCTTCTCTTCTCTAACAACCCAAACTTCCACCCTGCGTCAGTGATAGATAGATAAGTAGTTTGTTATGGATCCAAATTCTTTCAAACACCTAATTCCAAAGACCGCTTAGAAGTAGAAAAATAAGTTTTTGAGGCTTAAAATTCTAGTCTAAGTGCCTAACCTCTAATACCAAGCTGATGTAGGACAGGGGTGTCTAAAACATTCAAACAACGATTTTCAAACTCCGTTTTGATATATAAGTAGATAATAAGGAAAATCGGATTTTAGACTAATGAGATTTTAGAAACTAATTTTTTTGTAGTTTAAATAATATAGAGAAAACCGCTATTACACTAGGAAAGCTGTAAATGCTGAAATTAAACTTACAGAGCGACCCTTGAGAATTAAAGGATCATATCACCCCGTTCTTCACCGGTCCAACTCTGATGGAAGGTGTAGAAATGGTTTAGCATTACACACAAACACACAAAGGGATCCGAACAAGCCTCGGATTCATATTACACACTTAAATCATGGGGGAGGCTAGTCCTCACAACTTCGCTTGCTAATATGACATCTAACTAGAAGGGGGGGGGGGGGATGCACCACCAATTGACTATATGATGCATGGCTTTATTTGGAAACTTAAAGTAACCTAAATACCATGAAATGCAATGCAAAACAACAGAAAGCAAGTGAGCGCTAGGTGAACCCATGTTGAGGAGGTTTCCTCCGAGCCCAAGCATGTCTCTTCAAAGTAGGGCTGCTGCCTCCATCACTATTTACTAGGTTGTGAAAAATATCACAGCCCGTAATTTTGGGCGCGCATGCTATGAACAGTGGCGGCGCCCACAATTTCGTCGATTTCTCCACCAATTGAACTCCTTTCGCTATGAAACTTATGGTGTGGGTTCTCTTCCTTAGGCGCAACATCCCTGCAAGTTTCATCACAGATGATGGTCTGTACACTTCTCAGTGACAAACCCTACCGCGACAGCGAACTCGTCGATTTCTCTCTGAATCATGGATCAAAATTGGGGCTTTTATCCTAAGATCTTTGCCTGTTCTTATAGATCACTTCCCTTCTTTAGATTATTAAAATAGTGGTCTAAATCGCCAGGAATCATTATCCTAAAAATTGGGCTATAGTAACTTCGGAAGAATCGGGCAAACATGGCCACCTGGGTTAGAATTACGGCCCGTGAAGAAACTTACGGCAGTGCCGTAATTTCTTCTAAGGAAAAATTTAGAAGAATTATGAGCTGTAAAAAAAACCACGGTAGTACCGTGTTTCATCCTTCATGCTTCAAAATCTGGCTTGATAAAATTATGACCATAATAATATTATGGTAGTGACGTAATTACCTTTGGACAGAAATCTTCAAAAATTACGGCAGAGGAAATTAATCATGGTAGTGCCGTGGTTTATTTTGTAAGTCCAGTAAAACCACAGCCCATAATTAAAATTACGGCCCTACCATAATTTTCGTGAAATACTCTGATTGGCTTGAAATTTGTCGTGTAATCTCCTCTTGATGATTAGGATTCGTCCATGCACTCAGATTTGTCGAGAATCCATCAAAAACTAGAAAAAGTGTAGATTCTAAAATATTTGATAAATGAGGCATAAAATAAGCAAAAGAGCATGAATATGACTCAAATAAACTATTTAGTTAATACAAAATATACTGTAGATTTTTCAATCATCAAAATACGTAAGGCTCAAACTTTGCTTGTCCCCAAGCAAACAAAGAAATCAATGCTGGTTTTTAAGAATAAACTTTCTCATGAAAAATAAACTTTTAAAATATAATCACTATGAAAAACTTCACCAAATGCTATATAAAATTTCAAACAAATATATCGTCCTCTGAATTTAATCTTTAATATCCAAAACTTAGTCAAATAAAATTTTGCAACTTGTATAATAAACAGAATTTCAATCTCATGAGTTCACCTAGTTTTTCTTCGGATCCATAATACTTTTGTTTACAGGAATAGGATTTCCAATTTTCTCTCTTTTTTATTCCCTTTTCTAATTATCTTTGACATTCTCTAAATCAATTACCACCTTTTTTTCTGATGACGAGTTTAGAGTACACTAAACACATAGTCGATGCAATAGAACTCGTATCTTTTTGGCAGGACAAATCTAGTTTGAAGACAGTGGAGTTAATGCCAAACGATCTTTCCATGGCATGCATCCACATAGATACATACTTTTTATTTGAACTTCAACTCTTTACTTCGGTACCACTGCAAATTAATACAGTGCCAAGTAGATGAGTCATTCTTTTTTTCTTTACTCTCCCTCTCTCTTTTTTTATCTTGACTTCAACCCATATCTTCGGTACCAACGCAAAGTAATACAGTGCCAAGTAGGGGAGTCACTCTCTCTTTTTTTTTATCTTGACTTCAACCCATATCAATTTAAAAATCATGTTCATATGCTCATTTTATTCAAGAAAGTAATTTAACTCTTAGATTGCATGCATCAAACAATAAACCAACCCAAAACTTCATGCATCAATCAATGAAATTTTTCAATAGGTAGATATATATTTGAAGAAATAAATTCAACATAACAGGTCTATTTTCAATCACAGGCATTGACATAGACATTCATCATCAAGAAAATAATCACAATGGCAACAGTGGAAATTTCACAAAAGTAGATCACACATCATAGGTATATCATCTCAGCAATATATATCAATCAAGATTCTGCAAAGTGCAAGCATCACAGGTATCGTTATAGTAAAACAGTGCACATATCAAGAACAAATTCATCTTTCAAAGTTATACAATGCCAAATATAAGAATGCATCTACACATGGTGCCGAATCATATCATCAAAACATCAAAATACAACCATATTGAATCAGAGGCTAGAACATAAGTATCAAAGCATCATGGTACAACCAGATCGAATAAACACAGAATATCAAAACGAGGATCCACAGGCACCGGACACAAGAAGTATGACCGAGTCATCCTTCCCTATAAAAACATGAATCATCAATAGGGTATAAAGATGAATAAAACATGGATAGGAGAAGGAATACTCACAAAGCTCTACTCGTGTGCATCAGAATCTATCTATGTCGTAGCTTCATCGGTAGGGGCAGCATCCATGGGATCGTCCTAATCATCTCCATCTCCTTCTTCACCGCCATCATCCCCGCCATCTCCATAACCAAATCAGTCATAGAGAAATTCCCCATCTCTTACATATAAGTTCCTAGCTTCTCAACATCTTCATGTAAATGTCTGATGGCATCAAGCATATTTTCCATGAGGCGTCCCTGGCGGTACACCTCTGCATAAAGGCCCTGAAAACTAGGGTCCTGAGTGCTCCACCATCCTCTTTTAGCAGCTCTACGTGAAGAACCTGCAGCTTGGTGTGGTGATGATCCAGCAGTTCGGTGTGGCGGTGAATCCATGCTCATGCCGAATGGATCATGACTGCCACCCTAGGTAGGTGGTGGAGGTACTGAATCCAAAGATACGGGAGTAGCAGCAGTGGCAACACTAGGTGAAAGTTTCCGATTAGCTTGATCCTGAACCGTGGTTTTCTCTATGTTTGCAAGTGGTAAAGTTGGAGCACCTGGTCCAAGAACCAAACAATAAGTGTCTCCTTCTCTAACAATCATTTTCATTGCTACGCATGACTCAATATCAATCCTATAATTTCCCTTAGCCACTTCAATCCATATGGCTCAACATTCAAGGAAAGGGCTATAGGCGTAACGAAACCTAGCACCTTTCTTTGCCCTAGCAACCTTATCCAAGTGCTTGACAAAAAAGAAGGCTAATTCTATAGGGTGCCCATGAAGCATGCACTAAAGAAAATAGAGTTCGGATAGACATACCATCCCATCACTATATCCTCGTCCGAAAACTATATGAGCCAAAACACGGTGCACATATTTAATGCAAGGGTCCAAAATCTTGGTGGCCCTGGCTGACAATGCTGAAAAAGTAGACTCTAATGTAATCTGGTTCCAAAACACATGCTTAATAAAACCAACTGGTACATCAGTATGCCCTCCTCCCGGTAAGTGGAAAATGGATCAGATATCTCTGAGTGAAGGCTCCTTTCAATATTGGCCATATTAAAGGTGATCTCACCTTCAGCATGCTGATCAGTAAACTCATGGAGCTCGATGTCCATACTGCTATGGAACTCCAAAACCAATGGAAGATAGGTCTGCGGTATTTTCTAGAAAAAATTCTTTACCCTGATCTGGTCAAACATCCAAAACACATCCTCGTAGATCCCTAAAACTTCCAAGGTATGCTTATCAGTGTACTTGGTGTTGACCACACGTCAGGTAAGCAGCTGATTACACCATGCCTCTTGAATTTCATCTCTAAATATGATCCCATATGGGTTTGGTGGTGAATCTGAAGAAGACTCAGCTGAAGCCTTGCCTTTCCTCTTGGATACACCTTTCTTTGTGCTTGGTGCCATTTTAGAGGAAAAAAATTCAAACAAGCTTAAAATCAGGAAAAACAGAGGCGTTACCAAATAAACAAGGCGTCGAGCAAACTCTGAACTTTGCCTTTGAATCTGAACCTCTGAGTTGGAAGCAACCCTACAATCTCTACAGGAATGTGCATCACCTCTACATGAAACTATATGGAAGCAAAAAACTAGCTCGAACAAAGCTTAATCGACAAAAAAATGAAGCAGGAGGAAATCTCAGCAAACGAACACTGCTGAGCTTGTTGAAGGTTCAAATCTTCATAATGTTTGTTGGAAATTTGACAAAACAGGTCAGAGAAAATTGGAGAAGCTGACCGGAGAGTTTTTGAAGGAAATGTCAACTTGAATCGAAGAAATCGAGGGCTCATTCGACTAAAAACTGAAAGGGCAAATTCTCATTGAGCACTCGTTAAAACGAACATATCAGGCTAGAAATCACCGGAATAAGGCTTGGAGACGGATGGGAAAGGTCACCAGAAGGTTTGGATGGCAAGGTTGGGCTGAAATCCAAGAGGCGGCGCGGCGTCAAGTGAAAATATGAGAGAGAAACCCTAAAACATGGTTGAAAACCCGAAAAATACGGTAGCTGAATCATGTAGGGCCGACATAATTACGGCCATTATTTCCATTACGGCACTAACGTAATTCTTGTTGGTTCAAAATTGAACGAAATTATAGCCTCTGAAGAATATTATGGCACCTCTGTAAATTTTAGAAAAATCATTATACAAAATTACGCCCATGAAATTAATTACAGTACTGCCGTAAATGTTTATGGAAAACAAACACTCAAAAACATGGGTCGTTATAAAGATTACGGCATTACCGTAAAAGAGTGTTTTCTTTTTTATAGGGTTAAAATGACAAAATAAAACAACAGGCGTAAACAATTTTACACCCCCTACTGTAAAAACTTCTACCGTAAACTAACACGACATTATGGCCCGTAATATAAATTACGGTAGTGCCATAAAAGACGCAAAACTTTATGGGAAGAATCAAAGCAAAATTACAGGCGGTGAAATTAATTACGGCACCGCCGTATAACGCATAAAAATCTCAAAAATTTTCTGGAAAGAAACAACCCAAATTTACATCACGTAAAACTTATTACGGTACCGCTGTAAAAGCCGTAAAATCTGTTGGACAAAAATTACCCAATATTACGGCCCATAATATAAATTACGGTAGTACCCTAATTCATGAAAAATACTTGTTTTTCCTATAAAAAGAAAAATAAAATTAGTACCAAAAATAAACTAAAGTAAAGAAACTAAACTTAAGTAAGAGTGCTTGGGTTGCCTCCCAAGAAGCGCTAAATTTTAGGTCATTCGCCTGACCACTCTGGACTCAGGTTTGATCGAGGTTCTTTGAGTTCCAATCTTGTTCTTTCTTCATTTTGTTCCTCTTAGAAATAATGCTTCAACCTCTGACCATTAACCTTGAATTGCCCCGCTTTGTCCCTCCATATGTCCACAACTCCATAGGGATAAGCTTTACGAACATGAAAAGGTCCAGACCATCGAGACTTAAGTTTACCAGGAAAAAGTTTTAATATGGAATTAAATAAAAGAACAAAGTCACCTGGTTGAAATTCATTCCTAAAAATATGCCGATCATGTCATCTTTTAGTTCTATCTCTTTATAAATCCTTGCATTTTCGTAAGCGGAGAGTCTAATCTCATCTAGCTCGTTTAGTTGTAACCTTCATTTTTCCCCGCGTTCTTCAAGTCAAATTTCAGTGCTTTGATTGCCTAGAATGCCTTGTGCTTGAGCTCTACAAGTAGATGACATGATTTACCATAGATCAACTGAAAAGAAGACATACTAATTGGTGTTTTATAAGCAGTTCTATATGCCCAAACTATATCATCAAGCTTTGAAGCCCAGTCCTTTCTTGCTCTTGACATAGTTTTTTCCAAAATCTCCTTGATCTCTCTATTTGATATCTCAACTTGTCCATATGTTTGGGGATGATATGGTGTTGAAACTCTATGATTTACCCCATACCTTCTAAACTCTATGATTTACCCCATATCTCAACTTGTCCATATCTCAACTTGAACACGTTGAGTTTTTGCTATTTTTGGATACAATGACTTCTAAACATGGTGCACGCCTCCATGTTAGAAGTGGATCGCTCTATTCTTGCTCATTCTCTCCTCTCTCATCGCCGCTTGCTCTCTCGTGGTGAAGAAGGCTCACGCCAAGGAAGAGAAAAAAATTTCGCCCAAGCAAGAGTTCTTCTCATCTTCCCTTTCATTCGATCAGGACTCTTGGAGCCTTGCTAGCACAAGGAGCAACAAGAAGAAGCCGAGACTCATCTTGTGTGCGTCTACTTTGGAGGAGAGCGGCATCACTCTCTGCTTCCAAGTCGCCATCCAAGAAATGGCATTGGTAAGAATCTTTATCGATCTATTCAAGTTGATCATAGATATATGCAAACCGATCCTTAGAAACCCTAGATTCTTCTGCTAAGAATCCTCTGATATGCGCCTATTAGGGTTTCGACCCCGCCCCTTAGGGACTTTCATAATTTTCATTATAGCCGTGCTGTAAAGCTGTTTTCCCTTTCTCTTCAATTTCTAATTGTTCTAATCTATGGATTATTGTAATTCTTCTTCCATGCTATCATAGACATCTTTTGGGACATGGGTTGTAATCCCCTTGATTTTATATGACTAGATAATTTTTATTTTGTCATGATAACTTTACTATGATAATTCTGTTTTTGTGACGATTATCATTAATTCTCCATAGTTTCATATTATCATCATGTTTTAGAGTTTTCGCGATATGGACTAAAAGGTGATTTGCATGAGAACTTGGAACCCTAAAATTGGATGCTAGGAACTCACCGTAAGAAATTAGGTCTGTTTTTATTTCATGATTTTAGAAATATAATTGCCATGTTGATAATCTGAATCTCAGATTTAGTTACTGTGATAAACGTAGGAGATATTGCAAGAAATTGAGTACCGGAACGTTGGAGAACCTTAAGTAGAATCTGTGTTGAGATTCAGATGCACGAAAGTGATCCTTGAGTTTCCACTTGAGATAATTGACTTAGAATTCAGATGCACAAAAGTCATCCTTCAGTTCTTTGTTGATGGTTTACTTATCTTCAGCATTGAATAAGTCCTGCATGAAAGTGAGGATTGGTTCTTTATATAATTATCTGCATGAAAGTGAGATGATTTCTTTATGAAGTAAACTATATCTTTATCATAATAAGATTTGTCTGACGAACACTTATTCATATCTAGTCATTGAAGTTAAGGTGGATGAAATCCTAGTCCCAATCTCTCTCTGATTATTGTTTAGCACACTTTCTGATCATTTACTTACATCATATTCGATTTGCTTAGCTAGTGAGAAAATAACTATTCGGTACTTAACAATAAGGTCTCTGTGGTTCGATATCTTTTTACTACTTTGAAGTATCCGTGCACTTGCAGATTACAACATTACCTCTAGATGATGGGAATAGTCCCATGAAATCTATCCCCCAAACATCAAATATTTCAACCTTAAGAATAGTGGACTGTGGCATCTCATTCCTCCTATTAATATTCCCTATTTTTTGACATCTATCACAAGATAACATGAAATTTCTAGCATCCTTTTAAATCAAGGGCCAATAAAATCCAAATTGTGAAACCTTGAAAATAGTCTTCTGAGTACTAGTATGCTCTCCATAAGATGATCCATGACATTGCAAAAGAATGTCCATGATTTCTTCCTCGGGTACATACTCCTAAATATCCTATTTGCACATCTTCTAAATACATAAGGCTCATCCAAAAAATAGTGCTTTACTTCGGCTAAGAATTTCTTTTGTCTTTGATAACTCAAATTAAGAGGAAAAATATTAGCAACCAGGTAATTCACTATATCGGCATACCATGGAGCCTTGATCTGTTCAATGGCTAAGAGAGGGAAGAAATCATTGATTATATCACCTTTATTTGTATCTACTAATAGCCTTGAAAGATGATCTGCAATAAAATTTTTTGACCCTTCTTGTTTGTAATCTCTAAATCAGACACTTGTAATAACAAAATCCATCAAAGAAGGCGCGGTTTACTAACTTTCTTCTGCATCAAGTACTTTACCACCGTATAATCAGTGTATACCACATCCTCAGAATTAATCAAGTATGATATGAATTTATTAAATGCAAAAACAATGGCCAAAAGTTATTTTTCTATGGTAGTGTAATTTCTCTATGTCTCATCCAAGGTCTTGCTAGCATAATAGACGACATAGCGCTTTTTCTCTTTTCTTTGGCCAAGGATTGTTCCCATTGCATAATCACTAGCATCACACGAGCTCAAAGGGCAAACTCCAGTCTGGCGACTGAATGATTGGCGCTGAAGTCAGAGCCATTTTCAATTCCTGAAAAGCAAACAAACATCCTTCATCAAAAGAAAATTTAACATCTTTACAAAGTAAATTTGTAAGTGGTCTAGCAAGTTTAGAGAAATCCTTAATGAATCGCCGGTAGAATCCTACATGTCCCAAAAAACTCCTAATCTCATTAACTGTAGTGGGCGGCCCAAACTTTTCGGTCACTTCAACTTTGGCTTTGTCAACCTCTATCCCTCTCTTTGAAATTAGGTGTCCCAAAACTATCCTCTGCCTAACCATGAAATAACACTTTTCCCAGTCAAGCACAAGATTAGTTTCTTCACACATCTGCAAAACTTGAGATAAGTTAGGTAAAAAATCATCAAAAGAAAGACAATATACAGAAAAGTCATCCATAAAAACATCCATAAAATCGTCAATAAAGTCCAAAAATATAGCCATCATACACCTCTAAAAAGTGGCAGGTGCATTACACAAACCAAAAGGCATTCTCCGATAGGCAAAGGTACCATATGGGCAAGTGAAAGTGGTCTTATCTTGGTCATCGGGATGGATAGGTATTTGTAAAAATCCAGAATAACCATCTAAGAAACAGAAGTAAAAATGATTAGCAAGCCTCTCAACCATCTAATCAATAAAAGGTAAGCGAAAGTGATCCTTCCTAGTGGCTGCATTCAATTTTCTATAATATGTGCACATGCGCCAACTAGTTACTGTCCTAGCAGGAATCAATTCATTATCACTATTTTTCATCACAGTTACACCCCCTTTCTTAGGAACAGAATGAACAGGAATTAACCATTTACTATCGGAGATAAGATATATAATACCTACATCAAGTAATTTCAGAACCCCCTTCTTCACAACTTCCTTCATAGAGGGGTTAAGTCTTCTTTGAAAAAAATACATGTGGCTTATGTTCCTCTTCCATAAGAATTTTGTGCATACAAAAAGAGGGGTTAATTCACTTTAAGTCATCATAGAGTACCCAATTACCTTCCTATGAATCCTCAACTCCTTTAGTATCAAATTTGTCTCCCTTTCATTAAGCTGTGCATCAATAATAACAGTGTAAGTATAATTGGGTACAAGAAATTCATAGCGAAGATTATTAGGCAATGATTTCAGTTCAACTTTTGGGACTTTCTCTTACTGATTTTCTTGATTATCACAAACAGTGCAGTCTAGTAAATCATGAATCTCAACATCAGTATCTAAATTAGAATTAGAAGGTTCATCAAATAAAGCATTAAGATCATAAACATGGTCATCTACAGCATGAATACTACAACAAGATCCAGTATAATATGGTTTTCTTCATGGATTCATTCAAATCAAACTCAATTTTGTTATCACCAATATTGAGTGTGAGTTTACCGTTCTTTACATCAATAATCACCCCCTGCTGTAGCTAACAACAGTATACCTAATATGATAGGAATTTTTGCATCTTACTTCATCTCTAAAACTACAAAATCCACTGGAACAAAATACTTACCAACCTGGATTGGAACATCCTGAAGAATCCCAACAGGATACTTAACTGAACAGTCAGTAAGCTGCAAAGATATAGAAGTTGGTTTTCGCTCTCCCATGTCTAGTTTCCTACAAATAGATAAAGGCATTAGGCTTACAGTAGCACCCAAATCACATAAGGCTCGGTCAAAAGCCATACTCCCAATCAAACAAGGAATAGATAAGCTACCTGGATCCTTTAGTTTCGGTGGCAATTTGTTATGAATGATAGCACTACACTCCTCAGTTAATGCCATAGTACCATAATCCTCTATTTTCCTCTTGTTAGACAAAATTTCTTTTAAAAACGTAGCATAAGTGGGCATTTGAGACAAAGCATCAGTAAATAGAATATTAATGTAAAGCTTTCTCAACACATCAAGAAACTTTCCAAATTGCTTTCCTAACTTGGCTTGAACAAGTCTCTGGGGAAAGAGTATAGGAGGTGTTGTATCCCAAGTTGTTTGGCGTGTACCTTGGACTAATCCCCGGCAACGGCGCCGAAAACTTGTTGTGTCCGCAAGTGCACGGATACTTAAAGTAATAAAGAAAGATATCGAACCACAGAGACCTTATTGTTAAGTACTAAATAGATGTTTTTTTCATTAGCTAAGCAAGCCGAATATGATAGAAATAACTATGCAAAGAATATGCTAAAGAGATAATCACTGAGAAAAAAACTGGGACTAGGGTTTCATCCACCTTAATTTCAATGACTTGACATAAATAAAGGGTTGTCAGACTAATCTTATCATGATAAAGACTTAATTTACTTCATAAAACGATCATCTCACTTTCGTGCAGACAATCATGCAGGGATCAATCTTTGCTTTCGCGCAAGATTTATCCCAACGCTAAAGATAAGCAAATCATCAATCAATGAATTCAAAGATCACTTTCGTGCATCCGAATTCTAAGTTGATTGTCTCGAGCGGAATCTCAAGGATCACTTTCGTGCATCTGAGACTCAACACGAGTTCTACCTATGGTTCTCCAACGTTCCGATCCTCACTTTTGTGCAAAATCTCCATGTTTGACACACTAACTTAATCCTAGGTTCATAATTATCAACATGGCAATCATGTCACTAAAATAAAGAAATAAGAACTCTAACCTAATCTCTTACGGTGAGTTCCTATTTATCAATTTTAGGGTTCCAATTCTCAAGCAAGTCACCTTTCGGTCCTTATTGTGAGAACTCTAAACATGATGACAAGAAGTAAACTAAGGAGAAATTTAGACCAATAATCACATAGGTAAAATTATCATGGTAAAATTATCTTCACGAAATAAAAAGTTATCTAATCATATAAAATCAAAGGGATTACACCTATGTCCCAAAATATGTTTAAGCTTGCATGGAGAAAGAAATACAATCAACCATAATTTCAAAGCATCAAAAATCAAAAAGAAGGAGAGAATAGACGTTACAACACGGCTGTAATAGAAATTACAGCCTTAATCACGTGTATGAATAGTGCCGGTGGCGTTCTTTCGTTGATTCCTCCTCCAATTTAACTCCTTTTGCTCTAAAACTTATGGTGCTTCCTCATCTCCTCTAGGCGAAGCTTCTAAGTAAAAATCATGGCCTGAGGTGTCCTCTACGCCTCTCGGCGTGAGGCCAAACCCTAACCGCCTCTCTGTCAATTTCTCTCTCGATAGTGGATAAAAATTCCTTCTTTTGGTGCATGTGTCTTTTCCTCTTAATGACAAGTCTGCAGCAACTTTCAGATCTCAATTTGGAGCTCTGGATCAAAAGTTATGGTCCGCGCAAGAATCGGATCCGCAAAACTCGCGAATTTGACTTGAAAATATGGCCATGTTATATTTTACGGCAGTGCCGTATTTTCGCTCGCGTGTTTTGTTCTGATGTTGTCTCGAAAATATGGTACCATAGAATATTTTACGGCATTGCCATAACATCAGCTGAACTCTCTATTCGGAAGTGACTGGAAAATACGGTCCGTGTAATCCTTTACGGGGGTGCCGTAAAATCAATCAAAGTTTTTGTTCTGAAGCGCTCCGAAATACGGTACCGTAATCTTCTTTACGGTACTACTATAAAATCCGAAAAACCTTATGTTCGAGAACTCCTCAAAATACGGCAGTGTTCTCAATATTACGGTAGCGTATAAAAATATGGTACCATAATATAGTTTACAGCCCTGCCGTATTTTGTTGAGATGGTCCGATTTTTGTGAAATTTCTTGGGTGATCTCCTCTTGATGATGGTAACTGTTTCATGTCTTTGATTTTGCTTGAAAATGCCTCAAAATAGTGCTTTTTTACCTGAAGATCATGAAAAACCAAAATAGAAGTAGATTTTTCAATATTCGATGAATTTAGCATGAAAACAAGCAATAAGATCTTCAATTTAGCATGAAAAGATATCCAAAATGATACAAAATATACTATATATTTTGGTGTCATCAAAATACATAAGGCTCAAACTTTGCTTGTCCTCAAGAAAAAATCAAATTTTGATTAAAAAATAAACCTTTTCATGCTCAATAAATTTCTAAAATACAATCATCAATGAATAATTCCATCAATTGCTTTATAAAACCTCAAGTAAACATATCATTCTTAGAACTCAATCCTCTAGATCCACAACTCAATTAAATAAAACTTTGCAACTTATATAATAAATAGAATTTTCAATCTAATGATTTCACCCAATTTCCAGTTCAAATCTATCATGCTTTTGTTTACAGGAATTAGGTTTCCAAGATCTTTTTCCACACATAATTTTATTCCTTTTTTTTATGCATTTTGTTTGTTTTTGTAAAGATGGCATGTACCCACTTAGATACACACTTTTTATTTTTGACATCAACTCTTATCTTCGGTACCACTATCAATTTTGCATAGTGCCAAGTAGAGGAGTCTTATTCTTTTTATCTCTCATTATTTTTCATGCATAGACTTCAACCCATGTCTTAGGTACCACTATCAATTTTACATAGTGCCAAGTAGGGGAGTCTCTCACTATTTTTATGGATCTTGGATTCTTATTTCCCAACAAATAGCAAAATAGACTAAACATCTACTAGGTTGATCTATTGATATCAATTCACAAATCATACTCATATGCTCATTTTATTTAAAGGAGTAGTTTCACCTTTAGATCTTATTCCTCAAATAACACATCTACCCAAAATTTCATGCATCGACCAATGTCAAATTTCAAAAGATAGATATGCATTGAAGAAATAAATCTAACATGATAGGTTTCTTTCAAATCACTGTCATCAACACATTCATCATCATAGAAAAATCCATACACATCTCATCACATGTATTCAATGCATAAAAATTTTTAAACATCAAAATATCAATATTAATGTAAAAGGTGTGAATCATCAAACTCAACAATCATGAGATGTAAAGTGGTGGATCAGTATAATCACATAAGGCTCAAACAATATAGAGGATAGAATTTTTAGGAGAAGAAAAGCGTAGATAATCATATCAAATCAAATAATCACAGGAAAGTGCAAACAATACTCACAAAACTATATAGCAAGCTCTGACTGAAAATACATAAGGCTCATATAAAAATGTGTCGGGGTAGATGCTGCTAGGTCCAAAGATGTGCCTTTTGAAAATTTTACCAGAGGTTTGAAGAGTGCTGGTGGAAAGAACTGATGCAGCTGAGAAGCAGCGTTGGAACAGATGCTAGCTGAAAAGCTACTAGCAATGATGGTGATGCCGACAGTAGAGTGAGTAATCTCTATGGACTGCTAGAGATCACAGTCCTGAAGGTGAGATCGTCGGCCAGTGGGTGCGAGAGATAGCACTTCATAGAAAAAAAATCAGTCACTAATGAAGAGTGTGCTGCATAAATAAAATAAATGGAATAAGAGGCAGCAAAATAAGTAAGAATCTGCAGATGGTATAATCCAGTGTCGATGGCTGGATACAGTGATGTTAGAGGCAGATGCAGTGGTGGCTAGAGGTGGAAGGCAGTTGCTCTTGAAGATTTATGAATCTGGAGGCAAAAGAAGTAATAACAAGTAGAAATCAAACCAAGCAGTTTTTAAATTTTTTATGAAAAGTAGCCATACCTTAGAATAAGATTCAATGACCCAAAAGGAAAATGGACAGAACCAAGTTATAGAACAAGATATGTTCTTTTCAGACGTATGAAAATTAAAGGATCAAAATCTGTCAGGAATTTAGGGTATCAACAGAAAGAAGGTTACTCAGATTAAAAACTACAAAAACTACACAAAAATTAATCAAATTCAAAAAGTTACCATGTGTCCTAGAATGATCAGAAAATATTTTCATGAAAATAACTATTCCACAAGATAGAACGACACATGTTCTTTCAATTCCAAGTGAAAAATCTAGGTTTTAAGTCACCGAAACATCTTAAAAAGTGGCAGCAAAAGTGCTAGTCAGAACAGTCAGAAAAAACTGCTGCAGAAATTAATCAGAATCGAAAAGTTGCTATGTGTTTTAAAATGATCCATGGACGTTAAATTTCAGCAAAAATATCCAAAAGATAGACAACGATGAGTACTTCCATGCTGTTTCAAAGATCAAAAATTTTTGCAACCCAGTTTCTTAAAATCACAGCGAGAAAACACCTACTCAATAAGCAGAAAGCAGCTTTAAAATACGGTACCGTGAAATGCTTTAAGGTAGTGCCGTAATTTTTACATGAGTTTATTTTCCCTGCAAAATGAACAGAAAAATTAATTCTAAAAATAAACTAAAATAAAAGAAACTAAGCTAAGTGATAACGCTTGGGTTGCCTCCCAAGAAGCGCTAATTTTAGGTCCATAGCTTGACCGAAAATCAAACATCATGGTGAAGCAGGTGAATCAGTACCAAAGTAAAGAGCAAATAATTTTCTGCATTTCCTTTGACCTAAAAGTTTAGCCACTAATCCAAAGATCCAAAATTTCATATAAATCACAATCAAAGTGGCTTTCTTAAATATGTAGAAATCAAAATTTTCAACTTCAATCAATGGATATTCAATGATCTTCCTAAATTTATCAAAAAGCAAAATCATAAGTCCTTTCTTCTGAATTATATTTTCAATTGCAATAGAAATAAGACTTTGATCAAAATAATCAAGCATTGGATCTGTAAAGACCCCTAAATCTAGGGGGCCGAAACCCTAAGGGTGGCGCAAAAGAAAGTTTTCGCATGGGAAGCTAGGGTTTCAACAATAATCGCATATATGTTTATATGATCAACCTCTTATAGTTAGGAATCATACCATAGCCATTTCGATTGGATGGCGTCAAGGAAGAAGAGATTCGAATGAAACTCCTCCAAAAGGTGCACACACAAGGTGATGCCGCCTACTCCTTGAGATCCTTGTGCTAGCAAGGTTCTTCAAGGGTCTTTGATCGAATCAAAGGGATGAGATGTCTTCTCCCACTCGGCCGAGACCTCTCCAAGACGTGAAGGAAGCTTTTCACCCGAGAGAGAGCGTCGAGAGCAAGAGTCAAAACGTATTGGCGTTCAAGAGAGGTGGCGCATGAAGACTTACTAAAAATAGCAAGCCATGAAGAGCATGCGCCCACTTCTTCATAACCGACAATAACGCTTCAAAGATTGAACCATGCGTTCATTCTCTTGAACCGGTTTAATCTAATTGACCCAACTCAATTTGGTTCAAAGACCAAATCAAAACAGCCCAAGCCATTTGGTCTAGATCATCTTAAACCCTAAGGCTCCTGATCTAACCGTTCATCTCGTGATGCTTTTGATCTCACCGATCTAGCATCAATTCTCTCGATCGAAGCTTACCGATCTCAAGCCCTAATCAATCAAACATGATCAGACCAGATCTCACTTACAATCAGAGTCTAAATCCCTTTAAACTGAACTTAATCAATTCAGTCCACACGATCTGACTTAAGTAAGCCATATCATCAAATTGTGCGACCCTGAGGGTTTCCTTTAAATGTCGGTAACGATAACTCACGTTATCACGATCAGTGAGGGGTATCTAGGAACACATCACTGTCTCCCGATATAAAGGAAAGAGTCTTCCAAGACTACACCCAAACCACAGCACAAGTGTGAATCCATTTCACAAGGCATACAAGTTTCCTTTGCCACTGGATGTTCTTATTGGACAAGCGTGTCAATCCTGTAACTCCAATATGATGAGCATGATTAGATCAGATGAACATAGTCACCTGGGTATGGCCATACACTTTCTCAATCATCTCATCCAGGGGGGCCCCATAGAACATCATACTCCTTAAACAAAGAGACGGCAATCCTATATCTATCACCAGTGCCCTAACCTGACTCATGATCATTATCCAAGATAGTCTATAACCATTATGTTTCAAATGATATTGAACTACCTCAAAACAATGACAATCATCATTTAGAAACACAAGTGATCTCAAGTCAGAGGAAGTATGCCACTTGTTGCATACAAGGATTATTCACATTGTGACAAGCAATTGAATATCCTAGTAGGGTCTGTCCAGTACATCCAATGTACCCATGAGTCTACATCTTATTCCATGCTCGAAGCATCCTATAAGATTAGAACACACATTTGTCTTAACCATATCAAGGCTGTCTCATGTTCACCAAGATATCTCGACTAAGGACATATAGCATGTTAGCCTAGCTGAACAGCATTGAGACATTATTCAGAAGCACAGTTATTGTAGCAGACAATGTAACAAACTGAATAATAACCATTGCCTTTATAAACATAAGAGTTTATACATGATACTGTTACAATCCCAAGGCCTCAAACATTAGCCTTAAGGGCATACCCCAACAATCTCCCACTTGCACTTAATCTAATGGTTGAGAAATCTCAAACCCATATTATTACAGTGCTTCTCATGCTTCTGCTGCGCCAGAGGCTTGGTAAGCGGGTCAGCCAGATTGTCATCTGTATGAACCTTGCAGATTTTGATCTCGCCTCGATCAATGATCTCCCGGATCAAGTGAAACCGTCTCTGTATGTGCTTGGACTTCTGGTGCGACCGTGGTTCCTTTGCTTGTGCTATTGCTCCAGTGTTATCACAAAAGATAACCAAAGGATCTGCACTCGAAGGAACAACACCAAGTTCCTGAATGAACTTACGAATCCAAACTGCCTCCTTAGATGCTTCCGAGGCTGCAACATACTCGGCTTCTGTTGTGGAATCAGCAACAATAGACTGTTTGAAACTTTTCCACACCACTGCTCCTCCATTCAAGCTAAAAACATAGCCTGATTGCGATCGGAAATCATCCTGGTCAGATTGGAACGAAGCGTCAGTATATCTTTCAATACTGAGTTCTTCCTGACCTCCATATATCAAGAACAAATCTTTGGTCCTCCGAAGATATTTCAAAATGTTCTTGACTGCAATCCAGTGTGCCTTACCTGGATTACTTTGGAATCGACTGGTCACGCTTAACCCGTAAGCGACGTCTGGGCGAGTACACAACATCGCATACATAATGGATCCAATAGCCGAAGCATAAGGCGTATTGTCCATTTCATCTTTCTCAGTCTGTGTTTGTGGACACTGACTCTTTGAAAGATTCAGACCATGTCTGACTGGAAGATATCCTCTTTTAGAATTCTCTAAATGGAATCTCTCCAGGACTTTATCGATGTAAGTACTCTGGCACAGCCCGAGAAGTCTCTTAGATCTATCCCTGTAGATCTTCACACCTAATACATAGGCTGCTTCTCCTAAATCTTTCATCTGGAAACATTTCCTTAGCCATGCTTTAATAGCATGCATTTCAGGAATATCGTTTCCAATGATTAAGATATCATCGACGTAGAGGACTAGGAAAGTAATCACGCTCCCACTAAACCTCTTATATACACACGGGTCATCTTCGTTCTTGATGAACCCAAACTCAGAGATTGATTCATCAAAATGAATATTCCAGCTTCTTGATGCTTGTTTAAGTCCATAAATGGACTTCTTTAACTTGCATATTTTATGACGATCTGATGGATTAGTGAAACCTTCAGGTTGTGTCATATACACATCCTCATCCAGTTTTCCATTAAGGAAAGCCGTCTTCACATCCATCTGCCAGATCTCATAATCATAATATGCAGCTATCGCGAAAAGAATCCGAATAGACTTAAACATAGCTACAGGTGAGAAAGTTTCATCATAATCTATCCCATAGATTTGTTTGAAACCTTTCGCAACTAGCCTGCCTTTATAGGTAACTACGTTACCATCCATGTCAATCTTCCTTTTGAAGATCCATTTACAGCCTATAGGGATTACTCCCGGAGGCGGATCAACCAAATCCCAGACTTGGTTATCTGACATGGAGTCCATCTCGGCTCGCATAGCTTCAAGCCATCTAGCTGACTCCGGTCCACTGACCGCATCCGCATAAGTGAGGGGTTCATCATTATCAATGATGTAGACTCCGTCATAGCGCTCAGGCTGACGACGGATCCTTCCCGATCTTCGCGGTTCCCTTGATATCTGAGCCTCAGGTTGTTCAATAACCTGATCAACTGGCTCAGGCTCATCCAACTGAGCTTGACTACTTTGTCCTTCCTCTGGATTCTCATCCAGCTTTATTTCTCTCCCACTGGCTTCTTGCAGAAGAAACTCCTTCTCAAGAAATATTGCCGTCCGAGCAACAAATACTTTGTTCTCTTTGGGATCGTAGAAATAATAACCCTTAGTTTCCTTAGGGTAACCGACAAAGATGCATTTCTCAGATCTGCTCTCCAGTTTCCCAGAGGCGAGATTTTTAACATAAGCCTCGCAACCCCAGATCTTAATAAATGTCAAGCTAGGCTGTTTCCCATACCAAAACTCATATGGAGCCTTTGAAACTGCCTTGGATGGCACTCGGTTTAGTACCTTTGCAGCTGTTTCCAGTGCAAATCCCCAAAAGGAGTAAGGTAGAGTAGCCTGACTCATCATAGAACGAACCATATCAAGTAACGTTCTATTTCTCCTCTCGGACACACCATTCCATTGCGGTGTTCCTGGCGGAGTGAGCTGTGAGATAATCCCACACTCTTTTAGATAGTCAGTAAACGCATGACTCAAGTATTCTCCACCTCGATCAGAACGAAGTGCCTTGATATTTCGGCCTAGCTGATTTTGTACTTCATTTTTTGAACTCTTTGAACTTGTCAAAAGATTCACTCTTATGTCTCATAAGATAGACATAACCATATCTACTGAAATCATCAGTAAAGGTAATGAAGTACTGATAGCCACCTCTGGCATGTTTACTAAATGGCCCACACACATCACTGTGTATAAGGTCAAGTAAACCTGAAGCCCTTTGACCTTTGTTAGGAAAAGGAGACTTCGTCATTTTACCCATTAAACAAGCTTTGCATGTATCAATCTCCTCATAGGAGAATGATCCCAGCAGTCCATGATTATGCAACCGCTTAATGCGCTTCCTGTTAATATGGCCTAAACGACTATGCCATAGCAAGGTGCTGTCATCAACATACTTGGCTTTCTTATTATCAATGTTTTGTATAGAATATTCCATGTCCAACATGAATAACCCATTGTTAATTGAACCAGTAGCATAAACAATATTATCAAGAGTAAGATAACACTTTGAAATCTTGCATTCAAAGGAAAACCCTTTCCTGACAAGAGCAGGAATAGAGATAATATTTTTGGTAATACTGGGTACAAAGTAACAATTGTTTAATTCTAATACAATGCCAGATGGTAATGAGATGTAATAATCCCCTACAGCAACAGCAGCAACCCGTGCCCCGTTTCCAACTCGTAGGTCCACCTCATGCTGTCCCACCTGTCTTCTTCTCTTGAGTTCCTGTACATTTGAACAAATGTGAACTCCACATGCAGTGTCCAACACCCATGAAATAGAAGAAGAGGATATCATGACTTCAGTCACAAATATACCTGAGCTAGAAGCGATGCTTCCCTTCTTGTCTCCTTGGAGCGCTTTACAGTCCTTTTTCCAGTGACCCAGCTGGCCACAGTGGAAACATCTGTATTCCTTTGACAGCTTAACCTTCTGTTTCAGAGCCTTGTTGTAGTTCTTGACTGGGGCTTTGCCCTTCTTCCCCTTCTTCTTGTTCCTGGAAGGAACCATTAAGACAGAGGTTGAAGGCTTTCCCTTCAGAGTTTCCTCAGTAGTCAAGAGCATATTCAGCAACTCTGCCGGAGTACAATCGATTTTGTTCATATTAAAGTTAATAATGAACGCATCGAAAGAAGGCGGAAGAGACTGCAGAATAATGTCTACAGCAAGCTCCTGATTGATGGTATGCCCCAGTTTCTCCAGAGCCTCCTTGTGCCCAATCATCTTGAGCACGTGAGCTCCTACTGGGCTCCCTTCAGCTAGTTTGCTCTGAAAGAAAAGCTTGGTCAAATTATAGCGTTCAGTCCTCACCTGTGCAGCATACAACATCTTGAGGTTTGCTATAATTTCTATAGCAGACATATCCTCATGCTGACGCTGCAGCGGTGGCGTCATAGACGCTAGCATCAGGCAAGCGACATCAATGCTATCATTGACATGCTTTTCATAGGCTTCACGAACCGCCCTTGCGGCGTTCACAGCGGGTTGAGGCGTCACAGCCGTCTCGAGGACATACAGTTTCCTCTCTGCCTTAAGAACAATCTTAAGGTGTCCGTACCAGTCTGAGAAGTTTGGCCCAGCAAACTTCTCCCTTTCCAATAGGGATCGCACATTGAAGCTCATGGTGTTCGTTGCTGCAGGAATCTACAACAATGCAAGAACAGCAAGGTCAGTATCAATGTTTAGAATCAATCCAGGACTTAAGAAAGATTCTTTTCTCACTATTTTATCTGACTGAAAAATCCATTAAAACAGTCCGAAAGAGTAACACTCTTTTAGTGAGATGGGATCCAGATTTTATACTTGGTCTCCGCGTCCCACTCAGGCGAGATAAGATGCACAGAGAGTACAAGTACTAATCTCTGGTAGGCAGTCCCTGCCAATCGCCAACCCGTGCGATTCCCCTTCATCTGGGCAATCCAGCAGACTGTGCCAACTGAGTTGGTACAACACAGTCTCTGATCCCACAGATGGCTGCCTCCATATGGCTAACATATGCCCCATATGTAGCCTACATGGTCAAGCTGACCTGACCTACTCCCTGGACCACCACGTGCTATGCTGAGCAACGAGAAGCGATAAATCCCTTCCCTGTAACACGTAGGTGAAATCACACACTGTCTGAAGATAGATGGGCGTGCCCACTGAGTGGGTACAACACGGCCCCAACGATAGTCAGAACAGTGAGGTTTCGCGCCAGAAGGCATTACGTGCTTGAAATTTTAGCGTTGGATTTTAACGGTCTTTTATCTTCTTACTATGAGGCAAAACCTATGGCTATAGCAGAAGATAAATAACTCATGCAATTCTAATTATTTAAACAATAAAAGAATGCAAGCTGATCTTATGTGGTAAAAGCCCATTAAGCCTAGGTAAGACCTTAATACACTTAAGTCTTCACTTGCTTTTCTTCATGGGACTTTTGCTTCTCATCTGGTCCAGCCCAGGGCCCTAGCGCCCATTGCAGCTCAGGTGCGTTCACCAGGTGAATGCGCCTATCCTAGGGTCGAACCCTAGACCTCCCACCTGGTCAAGCCATTAGCTGCATGCGCCTCTGCCAAGTGTGCTCAGTGCTCTTGTCTGATTAAATTACATTTCAATCTATCTAGACAAGATTGACTCGCAGGTCAATTACATCTTATAAATTTAATACAATGTGATTCGCAGATCACAAATAAATATTAATTTATAATTAACCAGGCACGCAGGCCCCAGCACAGCACACATTAAAGGGCAACCCACATAAGATGAAATAAACAAGCATATGGCATCAATCAACATGTGATCCATTACAAAGAAAGTAAAATTTTGAAAACCCATTGGCATCAATTTTACTTTTCTTATGTGCCCTACAACCTTACAACGGTCCATTGATAGGGATCCACTCATCATGTCTAGTTAGATCCATGCCCTTGCATGCACCAAGTCTTAACTGACTTGCGTTGACCTAATGGTCAACCATGCATGCTCCAAGGGCTGAACAACCAACATGAGTTCTGGCAAGCGGGTGTGACCCCGGGCCTAACTCATGTGTGTTCACTGGTTGTCTCAACCAGACCTCGCTACACGCCTGTGATGCAGTCGACCTATAGCCACCTCATGCTTGCGCAGAGGTGCCATCTGGTCGACCCATCTAGGCTGTCAGATGGTCTGATCAGAATATTTGGATCCAACCTAGAGGATGATTTCAACCCCATCAACCCGTCTAAGGGTTTACAGTAGGCGCTTAGATCTAAGTGAAGCGCGCAAGATGATATAATTTTTGACAAACAAAAACCTAACAAGCGCCAACACAATATAACATGCACATCACACATGCGCCAACATCTAATAGCATAGTATGTATTTTCGCATGTGATAAAGTAGATCTAAGCAACGCAAACAAGGATCACACAACATGAAGCAATCATATAGACATATAACAACCGCATCCTCTGATACCAATTGTAAAGACCCCTAAATCTAGGGGGCCGAAACCCTAAGGGTGGCGCAAAAGAAAGTTTTCGCATGGGAAGCTAGGGTTTCAACAATAATCGCATATATGTTTATATGATCAACCTCTTATAGTTAGGAATCATACCATAGCCATTTCGATTGGATGGCGTCAAGGAAGAAGAGATTCGAATGAAACTCCTCCAAAAGGTGCGCACACAAGGTGATGCCGCCTACTCCTTGAGATCCTTGTGCTAGCAAGGTTCTTCAAGGGTCTTTGATCGAATCAAAGGGATGAGATGTCTTCTCCCACTCGGCCGAGACCTCTCCAAGACGTGAAGGAAGCTTTTCACCCGAGAGAGTGTTGGGGTATGCCCTTAAGGCTAATGTTTGAGGCCTTGGGATTGTAATAGTATCATGTAATAAACTGTTGTGTTTATAAAGGCATGGTTATTATTCAGGTTGTTACCTTGTCTGCTGTAATAAGTGTACTTCTGAATAATGTCTCAAAGCTGTTCAGCTAGGCTGACAGGCTATATGTCCTTAGTCGAGATATCTTGGTGAACATGAGACAACCTTGATATGATTGAGACTAATATGTGTGCTAATCTTATAGGATGCTTCGAGCATGGAATAAGATGTAGACTCATGGGTACATTGGATGTACTGGACAGACCCTACTAGGATATTCCATTGCTTGTCACAATGTGAATGATCCTTGTAAGCACTAAGTGGCACATGTCCTCTGACTTGAGATCACTTGTGTTTCTAAATGATGATTGTCATTGTCTTGAGGTAGTTCAATATCATTTGAAACATAATGATTATAGACTATTTTGGATGGTGAGCTTGAATCAGGTTAGGGCACTAGTGATAGACAAAGGATTGCCGTCTCCTTGTTTAAGGAGTGTGATGTTCTAAAGGGCCCCCCTATATGAGATGATTGAGAAAGTGTATGGCCATACCCAGATGACTATGTTCATCTGATCTAATCATGCTCATCATGTTGGAGTTACAAGCTTGACATGCTTGTCCAATATGAACATCCAGTGGCAAAGGAAACATGTATGCCTTGTGAGTTTGATTCACACTTGTGCCATGGTTTGGGTGTAGTCTTGGAAGACTATTTCCTTTATATCGGGAGACAGTGATGTGTTGCTAGATACCTCTCACTGATCGTGATAACGAAAGTTATCGTTATCGACATTTAAAGGAAACCCTTAGGGTCGCACAATTTGATGATATGGCTTACTCAAGTCAGATCGTATGGACTGAATTGTTTGGGTTCAGTTTAGAGGAGTTTAACCTCTGATTGTAAGTGAGATCTGGTCTGATCATGTTTGATTGATTAGGGCTCTAGATCGGTAAGCTTCGATCGAGAGAGTTGATGCTAGATCGATGAGATCAGAAGCATCAAAAGGATGAACGGTCAGATCTTAAACCTTGGGTTTATTTTGATTTGGACCAATGCTTGGGCTGATTTGATTTGGTTTATTGAACCAAAATCAATTGGATCGATTAAGCTTGAACCGGTTCACATGTGTGAACGCTTGGTTCAAAGCATAAGCGTTTTGTTTTGATCGGTATCGAAAGCTCTCCTTCATGACATTCCATTTATGGAAAGTCATCATGGTGACTTGATAAAAAAACGCCAAAACGCTTTTTGCTTGAAGGCTTCTCACTTTGGCGAAGAAGTGTGCTTGAGAGAGCATTATCGCCGAGAGTGGAGAGGTGGAATTCGGCCAAGCAAAGACTCCAAGGATTCTCCTTCAAACGATCAAGACCCCTTGAAGCTTTTGCTAGCACAAAGGCGTGAAGGGAGTAGCCAACTTCTTCTTGTGTGCGCGCCATTTGGAGGGGATCTATTTTGCTCTCTTGCTTCCAAGCCGACCTCCATCTCTATGGCTATGGTATAGATCTAAACTCATTCAAGTTGATCATATGGTTTTTCATATGCGATCCTTGAGAAACCCTCTTTCCGCCATGCTTGCTAGAGGCGCATGTTCTAGGGTTTCCCCCCCCCCCATGAGTTAGGGGTTCTTTTCAGAGAGAGCGTCGAGAGCAAGAGTCAAAACGTATTGGCGTTCAAGAGAGGTGGCGCATGAAGACTTACTAAAAATAGCAAGCCATGAAGAGCATGCGCCCACTTCTTCATAACCGATAATAACGCTTCAAAGATTGAACCATGCGTTCATTCTCTTGAACCGGTTTAATCTAATTGACCCAACTCAATTTGGTTCAAAGACCAAATCAAAACAGCCCAAGCCATTTGGTCTAGATCATCTTAAACCCTAAGGCTCCTGATCTAACCGTTCATCTCGTGATGCTTTTGATCTCACCGATCTAGCATCAATTCTCTCGATCGAAGCTTACCGATCTCAAGCCCTAATCAATCAAACATGATCAGACCAGATCTCACTTACAATCAGAGTCTAAATCCCTTTAAACTGAACTTAATCAATTCAGTCCACACGATCTGACTTAAGTAAGCCATATCATCAAATTGTGCGACCCTGAGGGTTTCCTTTAAATGTCGGTAACGATAACTCACGTTATCACGATCAGTGAGGGGTATCTAGCAACACATCACTGTCTCCCGATATAAAGGAAAGAGTCTTCCAAGACTACACCCAAACCACAGCACAAGTGTGAATCCATTTCACAAGGCATACAAGTTTCCTTTGCCACTGGATGTTCTTATTGGACAAGCGTGTCAAGCCTGTAACTCCAATATGATGAGCATGATTAGATCAGATGAACATAGTCACCTGGGTATGGCCATACACTTTCTCAATCATCTCATCCAGGGGGGCCCCATAGAACATCATACTCCTTAAACAAAGAGACGGCAATCCTATATCTATCACCAGTGCCCTAACCTGACCCATGATCATTATCCAAGATAGTCTATAACCATTATGTTTCAAATGATATTGAACTACCTCAAAACAATGACAATCATCATTTTAAAACACAAGTGATCTCAAGTCAGAGGAAGTATGCCACTTGTTGCATACAAGGATTATTCACATTGTGACAAGCAATTGAATATCCTAGTAGGGTCTGTCCAGTACATCCAATGTACCCATGAGTCTACATCTTATTCCATGCTAGAAGCATCCTATAAGATTAGAACACACATTAGTCTTAACCATATCAAGGCTATCTCATGTTCACCAAGATATCTCGACTAAGGACATATAGCATGTCAGCCTAGCTGAACAGCATTGAGACATTATTCAGAAGCACAGTTATTGCAGCAGACATTGTAACAAACTGAATAATAACCATTGCCTTTATAAACATAAGAGTTTATACATGATACTGTTACAATCCCAAGGCCTCAAACATTAGCCTTAAGGGCATACCCCAACAGGATCATCATAATAATAGTCTTTATAACTCTCATTAGTATCCTCAATAAAACATAATTTTTCAAATAAGTCACAAGATTCAATAGTAGATATGGGTAAAACATCAGAGTGAGATTCATCAATTTTTGTAATTTTCAAATCATCTACAGGTTCTTCATGCACTTCATCAAACAATTTAGCAATTTCAAAATCATCATTAAAGTCAAGATGAGACTCTTAAAAATTAATTTCCTCATGCCTCCCCACCAATAATTCATCATCAGAAGAGTCAAAATCAGAATCATATGAAAAATCATAATGAGATCTATCAATGTTCTTAATAGAATCAGAGTTAACTACAAGAGATTTATCATTAATTTCAAAAATATCACCAAAATCATAGTGGGGTTCATCAATGTCTATAATTTTCAAACCTTCATCATGCTCATCAGATTTAACCATAACTAAGTTTTCATCAAAATTAGAATTATCGTTAAAGGAGGTCTTTTCAATTTCAATTTCCCCAACCTTTTCCTCAAATAAATCATCAGAAGAATCAATTTTACAATTATCAAAATCAGGATGAGATTCATTAATATTCACATAAGGCTCAATCTCAAAACAATCATAATCATAGGGGGATTTTTCTAAATCAATTTTCTCAGTTTCAAACTCAAACTCAAAAAAATAGTCTTTTTGTGCTATATCATGGGTTTCAAGCATTTCAGAATTAGCAGATATAGATTATTTAGTATCCTTAATATATGATTCAGAAATATGACTAGAGCAATTATCATAAAAAGAACTAATACCACATCTAATAGAAGAATTATTAATAGTATTCATATTCAAAGTGTTTACATGGCGAAAGATATAATCTTCAAGAGTGTATGATGGATCATCTTCAGGTTTCCTACAAGAATCTAAAATTTGATTTGTCTTATCTTGAATAGTGCATGATGAATCATCTTTGTGTGGTGTGTATACTCTATCTCTTTTAGTTGCCCACGAGTTGAAATTAAAAGACATCTTCAAATCTATCAAGAATATAAAGATAATCCAACACCAATTAATCAATTTTTTTTCAGAATATAAAAAAATAGAAAATATAAAACACAAGAAAATTCATAAATTTCAGAAAATCTCAGTTCTGTCACAACTTCTGAAAATCCAAAACCTGCAAAAATAAAAAAAAAATTAAAGTTAAATCTAAAACAAATAAAACCTAGTCTAGCAATACTAACAACTATTTTGATATTAACAAAACTAAGGTCCCCGGCAACGGCGCCAAAAACTTGTTGTGTCCGCAAGTGCACTGATACTCGAAGTAATAAAGAAAGATATCGAACCACAGAGACCTTATTCTTAAGTACCAAATAGATGTTTTCTCACTAGCTAAGCAAGTCGAATATGATAGAAATAACTATGCAAATAATATGCTAAAGAGATAATCACAGAGAGAAAACTGGGACTAGGGTTTCATCCACCTTAATTTCAATGACTATACATAAATAAAGGGTCGTCAGACTAATCTTATCATGATAAAGTCTTAATTTACTTCATAAAGGGATCATCTCACTTTCGTGTAGACAATCATGCAGGGATCAATCTTCGCTTTCGCGCAAGATTTATCCCAACGCTAAAGATAAGTAAATCATTAATCAAAGAATTCAAAGATCACTTTCGTGCATCCGAATTCTAAGTTGATTGTCTCGAGCGGAATTTCAAGGATCACTTTCGTGCATCCGAGACTCAACACAAGTTCTACCAATGGTTCTCCAACGTTCCGATCCTCACTTTTGTGCAAGATCTCCACGTTTGACACACTAACTTAATCCTAGGTTCATAATTATCAACATGGCAATCACGTCACTAAAATAAAGAAATAAGAACTCTAACCTAATCTCTTACGGTTAGTTCCAATTTATCAATTTTAGGGTTCCAATTCTCAAGCAAGTCACCTTTCGGTCCTTATTGCGAGAACTCTAAACATGATGACAAGAAGTAAACTAAGGAGAAATTTAGACCAATAATCACATAGGTAAAATTATCATGGCTAAATTATCTTGACGAAAGAAAAAGTTATCTAATCATATAAAATCGAAGGGATTACACCCATGTCCCAAAATATGTTTAAGCTTGCATGGAGAAAGAAATACAATCAACCATAGTTTCAAAGCGTCATAAATCAAAAAGAAGGAGAGAATAGACGTTACAACACGGCTGTAATAGAAATTACAACCGTAATCACGCGTATGAACAGTGCCGGTGGCGTTGTTTCATTGATTACTCCTACAATCGAACTCCTTTTGCTTTGAAACTTCTGTTGCATTCTCCTCTCCTCTAGGTGAAGCTACTGAGTGAAAATCACGGCCTGAGGTCTCCTCTATACCTCTCGGTGCGAGGCCAAACCATAACCGCCTCTCTGTCGATTGCTCTCTCGATAGTGGATAAGAATTACTCCTCTTCATGCGTGTGTCTTTTCCTCATAAGGATGAGTCTACAGCAACTTTCATATCTCAATTTGGAGCTCTAGATCAAAAGTTATGGTCTGCGCAAGAATCGGACCCACAAAACTCTCGAATTTGACTTGAAAATACCGCCATGTTATATTTTACAGTAGTGCCGTATTTTCGCTCGCGTGTTCTATTCTGATGTTGTCTCAAAAATACGATACCGTATAATAGTTTATGGCATTGCCGTAAAATCGGCTGAACTCTCTATTCGGAAGTGACTGGAAAATACGGCCCGTGTAATCCTTTACGGGGGTGCCGTAAAATCAAGCAAAGTTTATGTTCTGAAGCGCTCTGAAATACGGTACGGTAATCTTCTTTAAGGTACTACCATAAAATCCAAAAACCCTTATGTTCGGGAACTCCTCAAAATACGGCAGTGTTCTCGATATTACGGTAGCGTATAAAAATACGGTACCGTAATATAGTTTACGGCCCTGTCGTATTTTGCTGAGATGCTCCGATTTTTGTGAAATTTCTTGGGTGATCTCCTCTTGATGATGGTAACTCTTTCATGTCTTTGATTTTGCTTGAAAATGCCTCAAAATAGTGCCTTTTTACCCGAAGATCATGAAAAACCAAAATAGAAGTAGATTTTGCATTATTCAATGAATTTAGCATGAAAACAAGTAATAAGATCTTCAATTTAGCATGAAAATATATCTAAAATGATACAAAATATACTATATATTTTGGTGTCTTCAGGAGGCCTATAAAGAGTAGGTGAGCTAGGTCTAGGAACATTAGGTTGACTCGGCTCATCACCCTTATGAGGCGGCGAACTAGGATGAGATTGCACATGTACAGGTGGTGTTTCTAAAATTGGTTCACTACTATGTTCTATGTCAGGCTCTTCCTCATCATCATTCTCAAATCTACCCTTAGGTTCATCTAATTGTTTCTCACTCCTAGTAGTTATAGCATTACAGTATTCTATAGGATTCAGTTTAGGTTTAGCAGGTAATTTTCCTGTGGGTCTATAAGGTGTGCTGGCTTGTTGTGCTATTTGATTCTCTATAATTTTATTATGTGCTGTTAAAGAATCTACCTTACAATTAAGCTGATTAATAGTTTCCCTTTGCTGTTTCATCTTCCCTCTAAGTTCTTCAAGCAAAGACTCTATACTAGATTTGTTAGGTTGATTTTGATTTTGTTGCCTCTATTAGTATCCTCTATTCTCAACCTATCCTCCTACATTATTATTGTTTCTCCAAGACAGAATTGGGTGATTCCTCCACCTAGGGGTGTATGAACTAGAATAAGGATCATTATTTTTACCATGATTGTAACCCCCTACAACATTTACTTGTTCTACACTCTGATCAGCAATTACTTTACATTCTTCAGAATAATCACCTTTGCATTTGAAATGAATCAAATCTATTACACAAAGAGTCTACCTTTTCAGCCAAGGTACGCGAACTATCATTCTCATTCTTACCATGTGGAGGACGATATATCACTCCTCTCTCCGTGGTCCACTGGTTATGGTTCAACGCCATCTCCTAAATCAAAGTAAAACCAGCATCAATGGTCTTGTTCATTAGAGCTCCTCCTGCAGCAACATCAATAGTGAGATGAGTATTATAAAGTAAACCATTATAAAAAGTATGAATCAACACCCATTTTTCCAAGCCATGGTGAGGGCACTTCCATTGTAAGTCATTAAAACGCTCCTATGCCTCACTCGAAGACTCGCCATCCCTCTGTGCAAAACTGATGATCTGATTTCTCTACTAGATCATTTCACCCAGTGGAAAGTACTTCAACAAGAAGACATTTGAAAGTTGATTCCGGTTGGTGAATGTTCCAGTTGGTTGTGAATGTAGCAAAGCTCGTGCTTGGTCCTTGAGAGAAAAATAAACTAATATGAGTTTCAAAGCATCACTGGATACTCAATTAATCTTAATTGTATCACAAAATTCAAGAAAAATAGCCAGATGTTGAGTAGGATCCTCAAGTGGTGATCCTCCAAATTGATTCTGTTAGATCATAGATAAGAAGGCTGGTTTTATTTCAAAGTTGTTAGCCTCAATTGCCAGACTCGTAATGATCGAGTGTATTTCTTGTGGATTCGGCACTGCATAGTCTCGAAGTGATCTTCTTTCAGCCATGATTACTTTTCCTTCCTTCTTCTCTTCAAATATGTGTTTCCTGTGCAATCTCATAGTTTTATTAATTTCAAGATCAAAAGCAACTAGTGGTCCTGACCTAAGGGTCCTACCTATGCAAAAGTAGAAAGATCAAATAAACTCAGAATTTATAGAAAATAGTAGAAAATAGAAATAAATCTCAGCTGCTGAATGTTCAATAGTACTAACGAAAATAGAAAACAAAACTAAAAACAAAGGCATAGTCTAGCAAAACTATCAATTACTTCGATATTAGCAAAACCAAGGTCCTCTGCAACGGCGCCAAAAACTTGTTGCGTCTACAAGTGCACGGATACTCGAAGTAACAAAAGATATCGAACCACAGGGACCTACATGTTACGTACCGAATAGTTATTTTCTTACTAGCTAAGCAAATCGAATACAACATAAGTGAATAATCCAAAAGTGTACGGATTATCGGAGAGTAAATGTTGGGACTAGGGTTTCATCCACCTTAATTTCAATGACTAGGTAGTAATAAGTGTTCATCAGTCTATTCTTAATATGATAAAGATGAAATTTACATAAAAAGAAATTGTCTTGCTCTCGTGACAACAATTTACAAAGAACAACCCTCGCTCTCGTGACTGATTATTCAATGTTAAAAATAAGTAAACTTTGACAAAGGGATTTAAAATCACTCTCGTGCATAACTCTTAGTGTCAGTATCTCGAGTGAAACTAAATATCCTCATATCTTAGTTTCACAAGTTTTACTTAAGGGTTTCCAACAATCTAATACATAATCTCTTAGCATATTTTCATGTGATGCAGGAGCATCTTCAAGGACTTAATTGCGTTTTGACATCATTTCGAAAACTTGTTTACATTTATTGAACTCGAACTTATTTGTTTCAGCATTAGTACCTATCATGTTTTGGTATTGGGTTCTACCTGGTCTTGTGTGTGTGACCAGCTTGTAGAACAACTTTGTGAGTCGATTTAACTTCCTGCTTCGAATGTTCTATGTGGTAGTTAGGTTTAGCCCAGGACTTATTTTCCCAAGTCTTTATTTTAATTTTGTAGTGGATGTAATAGGGTGTATTAGACTAGGATTAATGCACCATGTAATGCACTTACAAGGTACCCGGATCCCTCAACAACAAATCAATATCTCCTGGAATTTCATGCTCACATACAACAGCAATATCCGGTCTCAATGTCATAAAGGCCAACCGAAGTTCAAACCATTCAAACTACCAAACTCATGTATTATAGCTCAAATCAATGACAGCTCCAATTCTTCCAAGATTTCCAGATCCACAAGATCGGCAACCAATTCAAAGCTGCAAGGTCAAAATCAAGTTCAAAAGGAAGCATGGTCAAAGTTAACATCTCAAATCAATGGCAGCTTCAAGTCAGTCAAGATAGGTCCACACGTTAGCAACTTGCAGGCCTTACCAGACAAATAAAACTTCACGTTACCAGCATGCACAAGGAACAAATTCACAATTTACTATTTCCACCACCAACAGCCACCAAGCAACATCAGTGTTACATTTCCAACTGAGAAGGAATACCAAACGTTGCCCAAAATATTAACGTTGAGGGGAAGGGTTAAAAGACTTGTAATTTCCACACCGCACCTTAGTCGATAACTTTTGAAAATTCTGAACCTGTGTTAGCATTGCTTGTTGTGTGTGAGAGTTGAGCTTGCTCCTCTAGAGTTGAGCTTACTCCTCTACTGGTCTTTGTGTTTCCATCACTCGCTGAACTCCATCTCTTCTCCTTTCTCCACCGAACTATTGCTTGATACTTGCTGAAGCTCACGGAAAACCATCACAATCTGCCCAACCATTGCTCTTGTAGAAATTGCATGCTAGCTCATCACTCCCACTTCATCATCTACATTTACCATACATTGTTCTACATAAAACGAGCTACATACCTAAGGAGATATAGGGCAAAATCCTATTTTACATAAGTGGTATCAGAGCGTACCTTAGGTTCTCGATTATTGTTCTCTATGAACTTCGGTTGTGTTTTCAGTGTTACTTGCACCCTGCTCAATTCTGATCTCTATTAACATTCTATCTGTTAAAACCTACTGCTACATTAACTTTGGGTATCTGAACTGCATCTCTGTTGCGTTTGCTGAATGTTGCTGCATTCTAATTTTTTCACTGTTGAACTGTATTTTTTTTTCTGCTGACCCTGCGCACTTAGTTTGTGATCGCTGAATATTCTTTTATAATTTATGCCGCATTCTGTCAAGCTCCCTATACTGTAATCTGCTTTTTCTGGTTTGGTTTTTGTAGTGGTACTCTAGCTTACCATTCATAAAAACTAATATTGCTTGTTTCTGTAGGCTAGGTTTCACAATCACTGTAGCTTACCATTTCCAGTACTGATATTACCTGCTTTTGTGTATTGCTTGCTATAATCTAATCTGGTTCATAATCACTATAGTTTACCAAGTTATAAATCCTGCTAGTATTTGTTTATGCATAAATATTGCTTGCGGTAGGCTAACAGCTATCATTTTCTATTGCATTGCCGTTCATACTCAATTCAACTTGCTACATGTTGTGCTTATACTTGATTGCTACTTTGCCTCTCGTGATTTCAATTGTGATATTTACTTGGATTCAATTATGTCAATCTCACTGCCCTGTGTAATATGAAATCTTCATCATGGTTGTTTGCACAAGGAACAACCAGCTGACTGAAGAAGTTGAGCCCAATGCAGCCTCCTTGGCTGCGATCATGAACATGATTGGAAATATGCAAGCCTCCCTTCATACTCTGAACAGAAGGGTTAGTAATCTAGAAAATGCTAGTCAAAATACCATAATCCGGCCAGACCTTCAATCTGAATTGCCCTTAGAGGAACCTATCCAGCCTCATCCTCCATCTCCAAGGAGACCTCAAGAACAAAATTGGGGGGAGGGTACTAGCTGACCAAACCATGCACCTAGGTTGAGCTCAAGGAATGATTGGGGGGCTGTTCCTGATTATAGGGATAATCACCATTGGAAAACAACACCCACACCAATTGAACATCACTTAGGAGACCGACTTTATAGGGTTAACCCACACCCTCACGAGGAAGAAGATGTATACCAAAATATTAGGCTTAACACAGCTACATTTTAGGGTAGCTTAGATACTCAAACTTTCTTGGAATGGCAAACACAAGTGGAACAATATTTTGTGTGGGGAAAAGTACCAGAACATAGTAAGGTTCAATGTGTCAAGTTTCTATTGAGAGATTTAGCACAAATGTATTAGAACAGTGTTGAAATCAAGCTAGCTAGGAGTGGTATCCCACCAATAACCACTTGGGAAGACATGATGTGACATCTTTCAATGGTTAACTATAAATAGGTTTAAAGGAGGATTAAACACTGATATAAAGCGGGCATTGATACACCATAGATGTGACATCTTTCAAGAAGCTTACAAATTCATGATGGACGTCGAGTATGACTTGCGGTAAATTAGGAGCACACTACCCAGGTCTAGTACCCTTACCACTCCCACAACCCTAGCTAAGGTACCTACGGTAGATGGACAACCTAAGGATAGAAGACCCTTGGTTCAAAGTGTTGGGAAACCCCGGGGATATTTTACAATTTTCAGATATAGAAATTACACAAATATATTGCACAGCGGAACTAATATCCCCGAAACAGACTAGTCCCAAAAACCCAGTGAAGATCGCAAGTGAGGGAGTCGACACGATGAGAAAGAAGATACCTCAAAGCAAGATGATGCCGATGTCGTGATAGGCACCCAAGCGCGCGCCCTCTGCAGTCTCACACACACAGATCTCTTGAGTCCTCTTCTTCCGCGCCCGGTGCTAGCCTCAGGAAGAAGATCCAAGCCTTTTCTTCACCTTCTTCAGGCCTTGCGCCACCTCCAACGTATATGTGCCAATAGAAGAAGGATGAAGGAGAGGGAAGCCGCCAAGCACCAAATTCCTTGCACCAAGAGGAAAGGAAGATCAAGGCTTGCGGCTAGGGTTTGATGGAAGAGATCACTTGCACCTGTTGCCCTTGCTCTCGCCTCTCTATGTGTTCTCACGCCTCCAAGGAATAGAATACCTGAGAGGGGGCGCCTAGGGCTACTTATATAGAGCAAGGGGCGGTTAGGGTTAGGGCTAGGCGCAATTTGCTTCAATAATGAAGCAAATTTGCCCACTTCACCCCATTATACCCCTTAGGCGCCAATGGGGTTGTTATTGGGCCTCATTGGTCGATGAGCAAGCCCATACTTCATTGAATGGGTTGATTAAGCCATTGGATCAAATCCAATGCAACCCAAATCCAAATGTGACCTAACCATGGTCAAATTCGGGTCAACCTACCATAAATGAAGTCTGGCTCCAATAACATTCTTCCATCTCATTAGGCCCATCGGCGCTGATGAATTCTCCCAAATTGATCTGAGTTATCCAATAACTTGATCATAAGGCTTCCCGATCAATACGAGAACTCAAGTATCAAGATGTGTGACCCTGTAGGTTCCTATGACGCTGGCAGTGCTGACCAAAGGTCACCACAAGTAGTGAGTGACACCTAGCAGTGCATCGTTGCTACTCTGGTCATTGGAATGGATATCGACATCGACATCCCCAACATCGCAATTAGGTACAAATGCATTCCAGTCTCTTTGCCGAACTGATATCCGATTGGACAAGTGTGTCACCACTTGTGTTCATCCAATTTCATGGTTTTGACTAAATCAGGTCTCACCTGGGTATGACCATACACTTTCAGTCATAGAACCATATAAGAGCTCCATGGATATCAAAATTCCCTTAGGAAGGGGCAAATCCTCTGTCTGTCTATTGACCTTCTCCTATGGGTCATGACATGCTCAATGACAACCATTATTACCTCCCAACTACGGCGAGGTATTAGGTTGTATCAAAGTATATCCCTAACCATATAGAATTGCCAATGACCTCAAGTCAAGGGATCAATGCATCTCCTATTGCTTGTGAGGATAACTCGTGACACCAAGTCATTGTCTCACAGCGGATCAGTCCAGTATATCCACCATTGATATACCCATATGTCTGCGTTAGCACCTCGTGCCTAACCAGCCCATATGCCAGTCTCACAAGTACCAGAGTTGTCCCATATCCACTCAGGTACATCGACTGGGGACAATCATTCTAGCACAGATCCAATCTGTCTCTAGGGACATTATCATATAAGTACATGTTCGCAGATGTAAGCAAATAATGATAACGACAATGTTAGTATGATATATATAAATATCAGTATCAAGTAGTACAATAATGGACCAAAACTAGGTCCTAGGGCATATACACCAACGGCTTCCAATTTTAATTCTCCAGTGTAGAATTCTTCACCCCCGGAGATGGCTGATGTAGGGCATATTCAAGGACTTAATTAGGCTTGACATCATTTTGGAAACTTGTTGCATTTTGATATTTTGGGACATGTTTAATTTATGTATGTTGCAACATTATCTTATTTTCAGCACTTGTTGTTATTGTTGTAGTTAGAATCTAGCTTAGGATTTACTTTCAAAGTCCTTGTTTTTAATTTTAGTGAATGTAATAGGTTGTTCTAGCCTAGGAATGTACACTTGTAATGCACATGCAAGCACCTAGTTTCCTCAACATCAATGTGGCAAATGGCATATAGAATCCGCTCACAATCAAGTCCAGTCAACGTCAACCTTTGAAGACTAGATCATATTCAAGCTCATCCATGATCCAGCTATGGCCGCAGGTCAAATCAAGCATAGCCTTCTAGCAACTACTCAAGACAGTCTCAGCTAGATCTAGGAACTACAAGATTAGTAATCACTATGAAGGTCAACCAAGGAGCAAAGGACACTTCAGCCCACTTACCAGCAGCTCAAAATACTCACCATGAAGATCAACCAAGGAGCAAAGGACACATCAGCCCACTTACCAGCAACCCCCTCACCAATGGCTACAAGCCTCACATCAGCATGTGCAAGGAGTCTACATCACACCAACACTAGTAAACAGCCATGGATCAGCCAACGAATACTTTAGCGAAAGAATGCCAAGAGTCACCAAGATGATGCCGTTGAGGAATAGGTTAAAAGCCTTGCACTTGTTCACTTTTTCACTTCAGAATCAAATACCATTGAAACTAAAATCATGTTAGTGTTGCTTTGTGAGTGTAAGAGTTGAGCTTGCTACTCTCCTTATCCTTCTCTTCTCTTCTCTCCTCTTCCCTGCTAAGCATCCATCCCTTCAACCTTCATCCATTGTTTCCTGCTGTTGCTAGAACCCACGTGACTCCATCTCTTCTCAAGCTGCTGGTGTTGGTGTATATGCCCTTGGACCCGTTGTTGGTCCATCTTGTACTGCTTGACTTTGATATTTAATATATATCGTACTGGCATTGTCGTTATTATGCTGTGTTTACATCTGCGATTATGTACATGGATAATAATGTCCCTGGAGACAGATTGTATCTATGCTCAAACGGTGTGTCCCCGGTCGAATACCTGAGTGGATAAGGAACAGCTCTGGTATATGTGAGACTGGTATATGGGCTGGTTATGCACGGGGTGCTAACGCAGGCATATAGGTATATCAGTGGAGGATATACTGGACCAACCCGCTGTGAGGCTTTAACTTGGTGTCATGAGTTAAGCTCACAAGTGATAGGAGATGCATTGATCTCTCGACTTGAGGTCATTGACTCTTCTATATGGTTAGGGACATGCATTGATACATCCTAACGCCTCGCCGTAGCAGGGAGGTCATAACGGTTGTCATTGGGTATGTCACGACCCATATGAGAAGATTAATGGACAGACATAGGATTTGCCCCTTCCTACGGGAAGCTTGATATCCAAGGGGCCCCCCCCTATGGTTGCATGACTGGAAGTGTATGGCCATACCCAGGTGAAAGCCTGATTTAGTCATGACCATGAGATTGGGTGAAAACAAAGTGGTGACACACTTTGTCCAATCGGATATCAGTTCGGCAAAGATACTGTAATGCATCGGTACCTTGTTGCGATGATGGGGATGTCGATGTTGATAACCATTCCGATGACTTGGGTAGCAGTGATGCACTGCTAGGTGCCAATCACTGCTTGTGCTGACTCGGTTCATCACTGCCAACGTCTGAGGAATCTACAGGGTCGCACAACTTGAAACTCGGGTTCTCATATTGATCGGGTAGCCTATTGATTGAGTTAGTGGATAACTCAGATTTGTTTGGGAGAATCCATCAGCACCACTGTGCTTGATGAGATGAAAGGAATCATATGGAGCTAACTTGTTTTTTGGGCCTAGTAGGCCAAATGGGCCCAGTGGGCCATTTGGGCCAAATGGGCCCAACAGACCAAGTTGGGCTAATATGCCAAATTGGCTCCCATTTGGGCCAAATGAGTCAAATGGGCTCCCATTTGGGCCAAATGAGCCAAATGGGCTCCCATTTGGGCCAAATGAGCCAAATGGGATAGGCACAAGTCACTTGGAGTGAGCTTGGCGCATATCTTTGAGGTTGACAATTCCAAGTGGCGCATCTCACTTAAAGAGAGAAGCTTGGATCTTCTCACTTGGAGTGGGTGAATGAACTTGGGCTCATGGGACTTGGAGTGGGCAAAATGTGTTTTACCTCTTGAAGAGGTATGTCTCTTCATGAAGAGGTGTGCCTCTTCACTTGTGAAGAGGTGCACCTATTCTTGGGTATATAAACCCCCATCCTGCCCCCTTCTCGCCTCTAGCACTTGCCCCCTTGTCGCCACTCTTGAGATATTCGGCCATTGAGAGAGTTGGACTCTCCTCCTTGCTTGGTTCGGTTCTTGCAAGCTCCTTGTCGCCCTCCTCCCCAAAGTTGGACTTTGGCTTGGGTTGATTCCTATTCGGATCGTGGTGGAGTGCTCACGAGTTGGACTCCGTGTTGGGGTATGCCCTTAAGGCTAATGTTTGAGGCCTTTGGGATGATTTCAGTATCATGTATAAACTATGTATAAGTTTATAAAGGTAATGGTTGTTATTCAGGTTGTTACATTATCTGCTGCTATTATGTATACTTCTGAATAATGTCTCAATGGTGTTCAGCTTGGCTGACATTAGCATTGTCCTTAGTCGAGATATCTTGGTGAACATGAGACAGCCTTGATATGATTGAGACTAATATGTGTTCTAATCTTATAGGGTGCTTCGAGCATGGAATAAGATGTAGACACATAGGTGCATTGGATGTACTGGACAGACCCTACTTAGGATATTCAATTGTTTGTCACAATGTGAATAATCCTTATATGCAAGCAAGTGACATATTTCCTCTGACTTGAGATCGCTTGTGTTTCTAAATGATGATTGGCATTGTCTTGAGGTAATTCAATATCATTTGAAATATAATGGTTATAGATTATCTTGGATAATGAGCATGAGTCATGTTAGGACACTAGTGATAGATGTAGGATTGCCTCTCCTTGTTGGAGTGTGATGTTCTAATGGGGCCCCCTGGATGAGATGATTGAGAAAGTGTATGGCCATACCCAGATGACTATGTTCATCTGATCTAATCATTTTCATCATATTGGAATTACAGGCTTGACACGCTTGTCCAATGAGAACATCCAGTGGCAAAGGAAACATGTATGTCAAGTGAATTGGATTCACACTTGTGCTATGGTTTGGGTGTAGTCTTGGAACACTCTTTCCTTCATATCGGGAGACAGTGATGTGTTGCTAGATACCCCTCTCTGATCGTGATAACGTAAGTTATCGTTACCGACATTAAAGGAAACCCTTAGGGTCGTACAATTTGATGATATGGCTTACTTATGTCAGATCGTGTGGACTGAATGGTTTTGGTTCAGTTTAAAGGAGTTTGAACTCTGATTGGAAGTGAGATCTGGTCTGATCATGTTTGATTGATTAGGGCTTGAGATCGGTAAGCTTCAATCGGGAGAATTGATGCTTGATCGATGAGATTAAGAGCATCAAGAGATGTGTGGTTAGATCTTGAGCCATTTGGTTCAATTAGATCTAGACCAAGGCTTGGTTCGATTTGGTCTTTGAACCAAAGTGAATTGAACCGGTTCACATGGTGAACGTATGGTTCAGTTGAGAGATGAGTTTCCATGGTTACGTGGGAGTTAAAGTAAGAGTAAAACACTTACTATATTTGGAAGGCATGATTCCTTTTGGAAACCCCCCACGGTTTCGAACGTTGAGACACTCTCTCTCTCGACCCCTTCCTCTCGTGCGTGTCTTGCCTCCACGAAAGGGAAGAAGTTTTCGCCAGCCAAAGGGGTGAACACATTTCCTCATACACGATCAAGATACCTTGGCGTTTTTGTTAGCACAAGGGACGCGCAAGGAAGCAAGTTCCATCACCTTGTGTGCGACTTCTTTGGAGGAGAGCCACTCGCCCTCTATCTTCTTCCAAGCCGCCACTCATGGCCATGGTAACATCTTCACTTGTTTTAAGCAAGTTTTAATGTTGATCATATGATTAAGCCATACGATCATGAAACCTAAAATTTCCGCTGCCTATGAAAATTTTATATGCGCCTATGACCAAGGTTTCGCCACTTTCAATTGGTATCAGAGCATGTGTTTTGGCTTGATCCATATGATTGCAAATTTTGTGATCCATGTTTGTTATAAGCTTATGGTAGATCTACTACATGCGCATCTTTTGGGCATCATGCGAAAATATAGTTCATGGTTTAGAACTACATGTATCTTGTTTTCTTCCAAGCTTGCGCATGTATGATGCATGTTTGCGCATAGGGAGAAGTTTTTATCAAAAACTTATTGTCCTGCGCGCCCCTCACCTAGATCTCTCTAAAGCGCCTACTTGAAATACTTAGACGGGTTACTAGGGTTGAAGTCGTCAGTCTAGTCTGGACCCAACAGCCTGATCAGACCATCTGACAGCCTAGATGGGTCGGCCAGATAGCACCTATGCGCACGCATACAGGTGGCTATAGGTGTTGGGGTATGCCCTTAAGGCTAATGTTTGAGGCCTTGGGATTATATCAGTATCATGTATAAACTCTATGTTTATAAAGGCAATGGTTGTTATTCAGGTTGTTACATTATCTGCTGCAATGTGTATACTTCTGAATAATGTCTCAATGATGTTCAGCTAGTCTGACATGCAGTTAAGTCCTTAGTCGAGATATCTTGGTGAACATGAGACAGCCTTGATATGATTGAGACTAATATGTGTTCTAATCTTATAGGATGCTTTGAGCATGGAATGAGATGTAGACTCATGGGTACATTGGATGTACTGGACAGACCCTACATAGGATGTTCAATTGCTTGTCACAATGTGAATAATCCTTGTATGCAAACAAGTGGCATATTTCCTTTGACTTGAGATCACTTGTGTTTCTAAATGATGATTGGCATTGTTTTGAGATAGTTCGATATCATTTGAAACATAATGGTTATAGACTATCTTGGATAATGAGCATGAGTCATGTTAGGGCACTAGTGATAGATATAGGATTGCCGTCTCCTAGTTTGGAGTGTGATGTTCTAATGGGGGCCCCCCCTTGGATGAGATGATTGAGAAAGTGTATGGCCATACCCAGATGACTATGTTCATCTGATCTAATCATTCTCATTGTATTGGAGTTACAGGCTTGACACGCTTGTCCAATAAGAACATCCAGTGGCAAAGGAAACATGTATGCCTAGTGAGTTGAATTCACACTTGTGCTATGGTTTGGGTGTAGTCTTGGAAGACTCTTTCCTTTATATCGGGAGACAGTGATGTGTTGCTAGATACCCCTCACTGATCGTGATAACGTGAGTTATCGTTACCGACATTTGAAGGAAACCCTTAGGGTCGCACAATTTGATGATATGGCTTACTTATGTCAGATCGTGTGGACTGAATTGTTTTGGTTCAGTTTAAAGGAATTTAAACTCTGATTGTAAGTGAGATCTGGTCTGATCATGTTTGATTGATTAGGGCTTTAGATCGGTAAACTTCGATCGAGAGATCTGATGCTAGATCGATGAGATCAAGAGCATCAAGAGATGAATGGTTAGATCTTGAACCATCTGGTTCATAAGTGATCTAGACCATGTCTTGGTTTGGGCTTGGTTTGATTTGGTCTTTGAACCAAATGCAATTAAACCAAATTAAAATGAACCGGTTCACTTATGTGAACGTATGGTTCATTTTGAGAGAAGTTCGATGGGGCATGGTAACGTGGGCATTGAAGGAGGACTTAGTGCTTTCTATTTTTGGAAAGCCGTTTTCCTTGTTGATCTCTTCAACGTTTTCGAACGTAAGGTGCATCCGCTCTTGCTCACACCGACTTGCATCCTCTCTTGCTCTCGTCTTGGGTGGTCTTCACGCCAAGGAAGAAAATTCGGTTGCCAAGGAAATCCATCTCTTCTCCTCCACACAAAAGGATTACTTGGAGATCCTTGCAAGCACAAGGAGATTCAAGAAGGAGCTATCTCTCATCTTGTGTGCGGTGCCTTTGGAGAAGAAGCACTCGCATCTTTGCTTCCAAGTCGCCATCCTTGCAATGGCTATGGTATGTTTTCGTTTTGATCCATACATGTTATAGAAGTTGATCATATATCATACATGCGATTCTAGAAACCCTAGTTTCCGCTATGCCAAAATTCTAGATGCGCATATTAGGGTTTTTCGCCCCCCTCAAGAAAGGGTTCTTTCAATAGGCCGACTGCAGAAGGGCGTGTAGCGATGTCTGATTGAGGCGCCTAGTGAACGATCATGATTAAGGCCCAGAGTCACACCCGCCTGCCAGAAATCATGTGGGACGTTCAGCCCTTAAGGCATGCATAGTTGACCACTAGGTCAACACAAGTCAGTTATGACTGGGTGCATGCAAGGGCAGTGGGTCTGACTTGGTCTGATGAGTGGATCCCTATTAATGGACCGTTGTAAGTTAGTAGGGCACACAAGGAAATAAAATTGATGCCATGGGGTTTTTCAAAAATTTTATTTTCTGTTTGGATCACATGTATGCTTTTTAACATGGTGAATGAGTGTCTATTTAATCTTATGTGGGCTGCCCTTTTATTTGTGTGCTGTGCTGGGGCCTGCGTGCCTGGAATTAATTTTATAAATTTTGTTGTGATCTGCGAATCACATTTCAATTTATGAAAAATGTATAATTGACCTGCGTGTCAAACCATGTCTAGATAGATTAAAATGTAATTTGATCAGACATGAGCACTGAGCACACATGGCAGAGGCGCTTGCAGCAAGTGGCTTCACCAGGTGGGAGGTCTAGAGTTCGACTCTAGAACAGGCGCAACCAGTCTGGTGGGCGCATGCATTTGGACTACAGAGGGCGCTTGGGCCCGGGCTGGGCCAGATGAAGTGAAAGAGACCCATAAAGAGCTCAAGTGATGACTTGTGTAAAACTAGGGATTTTACTTAGGCTCAATGGGCATTTACCACATAAGATAATTGTGCTTTCAATTTACTGTTTAAGTAACATTAGCACATGCATGATTTATTCTTTTGCTATCACCATAGATATTGCATGATAGTAAGAAGATTAAATGGACCGTTAAAATCCAACGTCAAATATCAAGCACGAAAGCCTTCTGACGCGAAACCTCACTGTTCTGACTATCGTTGGGGCCGTGTTATACCCACTTAGTGGGCACGCCCATCTATCTTCAGACGGTGTGTGATTACACCTGCGTGTTACAGAGAAGGGATTTATCGCTTCTCGTTGCTCAGCATAGCACATGGTGGTCCAGGGAGTAGGTCGGGTCAGCTTGACCATGTAGGCTACATATTGAGCATATGTTAGCTATATGGAGGCAGCCATCTGTGGAATCAGAGACTGTGTTGTACCAACTCAGTTGGCACAGTCTGCTGGATTGCCCAAATGAAGGGGAATCGCACGGGTTGGCGATTGGCATGGATAGCCTACCAGTGATTAGTGCTTGAACTCTCTGTGCATCTTATCTCGCCTGAGCGGGACGCGGAGACCAAGTATGAAATCTGGATCCCATCTCACTAAAAGGGGTTTTACTCTTTCGGACTGTTTTATTGGATTTTTCAGTCAGATAAAATAGTGAGAAAAGAATCATTCTTAAGTCCTGGATTGATTCTAACATGGATACTGACCTTGTTGTTCTTGCAATGTTGTAGATTCCTGCAGCAACGAACACCACAGGGCTCAATCTGCGATCCATACTGGAAAAGGAGAAGTTTGCTGGGCCAAACTTCTCAGACTGGTACAGACAGCTTAAGATTGTTCTTAAGGCTGAGAGGAAACTGTATGTCCTTGAGACGGCAATACCGGCTCAACCCACAGCGAACGCCGCAAGGGCGGTTCGGGATGCTTATGAGGAGCACATCAGTGATAGTACTGATGTCGCTTGCCTTATGCTTGCGTCAATGACGCCAGAGCTCCAGCGTCAGCATGAGGATTTATCTGCTATTGAAATTATAGCAAATCTCAAGATGTTGTATGCTGCACAGGCAAGGACTGAATGCTATAACTTGATGAAACTTTTCTTTCAGAGCAAACTGACTGAAGGGAGTCCAGTGGGAGCTCACATACTTAAGATGATTGGGTACAAGGAGGCTCTAGAGAAACTGGGACACACCATCAATCAGGAGCTTGTTGTAGACATTATCCTGCAGTCTCTCCCGGCCTCTTTTGATCCATTCATTATTAATTTTAATATGAACAAGATCGATTGTACTCCGGCAGAGTTACTGAACATGCTCTGTACCGCAGAGCAGACTCTTGAGAAGGGAAAGCCTTCCTCCTCTGTCTTGCTAGTTCCTTCAAGGAACAAGAAGAAGGGGAAGAAGGGCAAAGCCCCTATCAAGAGCTACAACAAGGCTCTGAAACAAAAGATAAAGCGGTCAAAGGACAACAGATGTTTCCATTGTGGCCAGCTCGGTCACTGGAAGAAGGACTGTAACGCGCTCCAAGGAGAGAAGAAGGGAAGCAAGCCTTTCACTTCTGGCTCAGGTATTTACGTGACTGAAGTCATGGTAGCTTCTTCTATTTCATGGGTGTTGGACACTGCATGTGGAGTTCACATTTGTTCAAATGTACAGGAACTCAAGAGAAGAAGACAGGTGGCACAGCATGAGGTGGACCTACGAGTTGGAAACGGGGCACGGGTTGCTGCTGTTGCTGTAGGACAATATAACATCTCTTTACCATCTGGTTTTGTATTAGAACTTGACAATTGTTATTTTGTACCGAGCATAACTAAGAATATTATCTCTATTCCTGCTCTTGTCAGGAAAGGATTTTCTTTTGAATGCAAAACTTTAAAGTGTTGTATTTCATTTGATAATATTGTTTATGCTACTGGGTCGATTAACAATGGGTTATACATGTTGGACATGGAATGTTCTGTATAACAAATTGATAATAAGAAAGCCAAGTATGCTTGTAACATCCCTCAGAATCACACCCCACACGCATACAAGTAAAATACGGGGTTTCAAAAAATTTTTTACTCTTCCATTAAAACACAAGAAGAAAGCGGCATCGAAGGACATTACTACGGAACAGAAAACCGCACAGAACTGAATAGGATCGATTACTAGGAAATAGAAATCCGGAAATCCAGAAAAAATCCGGCAGCAAGTATTCTAAACTACTGCTGCACAGACACACATATCTTGTAACAACAACAAACGTCCACACTACACATATGTGGAATTTCAGAAATATACAGAACTGATTATTCAGATACTAAAATAAACAACACAAATTCGGTTACACATCTCAAATCGGACATTTCAAAATAAGAACCAATTCAATAAAAGAATCCAAGACTTGTATCCAATAATTTAAACGAAACAACTATAATATAATATCTTGAAAACAGGCATAAGCCCTCAGGAGATAAAACATGTCATTTAGGTCATAATAAATTAGGCACGCAGGCCTGATAAATCTTTAGAAGACTATTCTTAGAAATGACATCAAACATTAGCGTCATATTAGCTGTAGCAATTACTGTCTTGATGTCTCACCTGAAAACATTTAAACAACGGAGGTGAGCTAAAAAGCTCAGTGAGTAAAAGACACTAAAAGTCATCCATAGTACACATCAAAAATATCATACTTAAGTTGAAATTCTTTTTATTTAACAGATAAGATAAATCAACTTAACATGCATGCTCATATCAGAAACAAACACAATCAAATACAGATACTTGTAACAATAGGCATCAAACAGGTAGGATATGAATATACCAACCCATACCAACTAACCACACCGCCTAATACATCTAAATACAGATCGAAACAGAACTACAGAAATCAGAACTGACAGACAGAAAATCAGAATTTTCAGAGTCCAAACGGATAGTCTACATCGGAAACAGAAAGGCCACAGAAGGCCTGATGACCACAGAAGGTCTGACCCCACCTCTGCCGAGGACGAGACAATGCATGCATATCAGAAACAGAATGGTAAAGGAGATATCAGTGGGTGGCCCCCGTCTTGTCAGGACGTGGCACTCTGGTCTCCAATACCCAGAACAGAATGGTAGAGGAGGTATCAGTGGGTGGCCCCCGTCTTGTTAGGACGTGGCACTCTGGCCTCCAAAACCCAGAACTGAATGGTAGAGGAGGTATCAGTGGGTGGCCCCCGTCTTGTTAGGACGTGGCACTCTGGCCTCCAAAACCCAGAACTGAATGGTAGAGGAGGTATCAGTGGGTGGCCCCCGTCTTGTTAGGACGTGGCACTCTGGCCTCCAAAACCCAGAACTGAATGGTAGAGGAGGTATCAGTGGGTGGCCCCCGTCTTGTTAGGACGTGGCACTCTGGCCTCCAAAACCCAGAACTGAATGGTAGAGGAGGTATCAGTGGGTGGCCCCCGTCTTGTTAGGACGTGGCACTCTGGCCTCCAATACCCAGAACAGAAATAGTGTCTCAAGGGTCGTAGTAGACTATCAGCACCATTACAGCGCCACAGAAGGAGGGTAAGGACACGGAAGAGTGCTACACTAGGGCATAATTTTACAGAACAGATTATACTGAAACAGAGAAGTAGGATCAACCACTACTTAATTCTTACATTATGCCCAAAGTCTAACAAACCAGAAAATGACACACCCCAATATCCAGTCCTTAAACACAGAACAGAAACTATATGAGTGAATTCCTTACAACTAACCTTAATTCATGTCAAACCATTCTATGTTCTCACAAATGTTTTAACACATTCAAGGTTTTCAGAAACTTCACAACATATAAACAGAACAGGAAATATCCACATAACAAACAATTAAATACAGAACAGAAATTATTCATATAACAAACATTTAAATACAGAACAGAAATTATTCATGAAATAATCTCCTCAAAATTCCTAAAACCGTGAGCTATAAAATTACTGTAAGGGGCGCCACTTTCAGAACCTTAACAGAACGTACAAATTTCATGTAATTAATTTCAGTCCCCCACTACAGATAATTTTAATTACACGTTTGTGAAGAAAATTGACAAAAGCCCCAAAATTGGCTCGAAACATGATTTTCAAAAATTCCTAAGTTCTTAGTTAAATCCCCAATTTTGTTTTCTCTAAAATTTCCCATCAAGCAAATAAATTTTAGAAGAACTACAGACCACAATTTAAGAGGTTAAACCATACAATGTAAATTTTTCTCACAAAGGAATATTCGTCTAACCAAAACATAGCAGATTTATATTGTCAGTTTGCAAAATATATTTTTAGTCCAATTTCGAACCAAAGCTAGTCAATATTGTATTCAAAATGAAGCTCTCTGAATCTAGTTTCCAATAAAACTGGTTTCACAAGATTTCGAATTTTAGACAGGAAGATATATGGGTTCGAACATAGGAAGGTCAGAATTTCAGATTTCAAGAAAACAGATTCATATATCAGACTTGCGACATTTATTTCAGATCCAATAACTAATCGAAAATAGGCGTTATGGGAGTCAAAATAAAGCTCTTCGAGCCTACGGTCTAATAAAACTGATTTGACAAGATTTCGAGCTATACCTAGGGAGATATGATGGTTCGAACACATAAAGGTCGAAATCCAGAATTTCAGAAAACTGATTTTGTACAGCTGGATTGCAATACAGATTGAAATACGAATACCGCTCGGATATGGTCGATATCATATTCAAATTAAAGCCAAACATATCTAGTTTCATACAAAATTTATCTCGTGCGATTTGGATCTATAGGCCATGAGATATTGGGGTTATAGTACACAAAGGTCAGATTAGAGAATGCAGACTTTCAGCAGAACAGGATTTTAAACCCTATAATTATTTGAATTCAACCCATACGGATAATCATGGCAAATAACGAATTTTAATTCGGATTAGACTCCTTAGGATCGAATTACTCACCAGAAAAATCGCCCACAGAGAAAACGCCAAAACAGAGGGTCAGGGATCTCCAGAAAGTTCGTCCACCACCAGTCTGTCACCACCAGCGTCAGAAGTTTGCAGGAGGCGCCAAGCACAGTGAGGGGCGACAACACAGGCGGCTAGGGCAAGAAACAAACCAAAAATCGTGAGGGAGAGGAGCTCTCACGAATTTTCCCCCTTTTTTTATTTTTTTTTCCACCCCAAACGGATCCAAGATCCAATAACCCAATTAACTTAAGTGGAAATCGGCTTTAATGGGCTTACCTGGGCTTAACCACCATGCGCCACTCCAATAACACAGAAATATGCGCCACCATGGTGGAAGAATTCCAGGAGCAAATAGTCAAGGTTGAGGGTTCGAAGCCCCAACGAAAATAATTATTTTTGCCCTGTAGGAAAAAGTCCTACAATTAGGCAAAAATCCCAAAATTTTAACAGATAAAAATACAGAAACAGAATTTCTAACCTTAAATCGTAATTCAGAAAATCGAGGGCGTTACAATGCTGATGACAGCACCTTGCTATGGCATAGTCGTTTAGGCCATATTAACAAGAAGCGCATTAAGCGGTTGCATGACCATGGACTGCTGGGATCATTCTCCTATGAGGAGCTTGATACATGCAAAGCTTGTTTAATGGGCAAAATGACGAAGACTCCTTTTTCTAATAAATGTCAAAGGGCTTCAGGTTTACTTGACCTTATTCACAGTGATGTGTGTGGGCCATTTAGTAAACATGCCAGAGGTGGCTATTCATACTTCATTACTTTTACTGATGATTTCAGTAGATATGGTTATGTCTATCTGATGAGACATAAGAGTGAATCTTTTGACAAGTTCAAAGAGTTCAAAAATGAAGTACAGAATCAGCTAGGCCGGAATATCAAGGCACTTCGATCCGATCGAGGTGGAGAATACTTGAGTCGAGAGTTTACTGACTATCTGAAGGAGTGTGGGCTTATCTCACAGCTCACTCGGCCAGGAACACCGCAATGGAATGGTGTGTCCGAGAGGAGAAATAGAACCTTATTGGATATGGTTCGTTCGATGATGAGTCAGGCTACTCTACCTTACTCCTTTTGGGGATTTGCACTGGAAACAGCTGCAAAGGTACTAAACCGAGTGCCATCCAAGGCCGTTTCAAAGACTCCATATGAGTTATGGTATGGGAAACAGCCAAGCTTGACATTTATCAAAGTCTAGGGTTGCGAGGCTTATGTCAAAAAGCTCGCCTCTGGGAAACTGGAAAGCAGATCTGATAAATGTATCTTTGTCGGTTACCCTAAAGAAACTAAGGGTTATTATTTCTTCGATCCCAAAGAGAACAAAGTATTTGTTGCTCGTACGGCTATTTTTCTTGAGAAGGAATTTCTTCTGCAAGAGGCCAGTGGGAGAGAAATAAAGCTGGATGAGAATCCAGAAGAAGGACAAAGTAGTCAAGCTCAGTTGGATGAGCCTAAGCAAATAGAACAGGTTGATGTTCAACCTGAGGCACAGATATCACGGGAACCGCGTAGATCAGGAAGGATTCGTCGACAGCCTGAGCGCTATGACGGAGTCTACATCATAAATGATGAACCCCTCACTTATGCGGATGCGGTCAGTGGACCGGAATCAGCAAGATGGCTTGAAGCTATGCGAGCCGAGATGGACTCCATGTCAGATAACCAAGTCTGGGATTTGGTTGATCCGCCTCCGGGAGTAATCCCTATAGGCTGTAAGTGGATCTTCAAAAAGAAGATTGACATGGATGGTAACGTAGTTACCTATAAGGGCAGGCTAGTTGCGAAAGGTTTCAAACAAATCTACGGGATAGATTATGATGAAACATTCTCTCCTGTAGCCATGTTTAAGTCCATTCGGATTATTCTCGCGATAGCTGCATATTATGATTATGAGATATGGCAAATGGATGTGAAGACCGCTTTCCTTAATGGAAAATTGGAAGAGGATGTGTATATGACACAACCTGAAGGTTTCATCAATCCATCAGATCGTCATAAAATATGCAAATTAAAGAAGTCTATTTATGGACTAAAACAAGCATCTAGAAGCTGGAATATTCGTTTTGATGAATCAGTTTGTGAATTTGGTTTCTTCAAAAATGAAGATGACCCGTGTGTATATAAGAGGTTTAGTGTGTTGGAGTATGCCCTTAAGGCTAATGTTTGAGGCCTTTGGGATTGTAATAGTATCATGTAATAAACTCTTATGTTTATAAAAGGCATGGTTATTATTCAGCTTGTTACCTTGTCTGCTGTAATAAGTGTACTTCTGAATAATGTCTCAAAGCTGTTCAGCTAGGCTGACAGGCTATAAGTCCTTAGTCGAGATATCTTGGAGAACATGAGACAGCCTTGATATGATAGAGACTAATATGAGTGCTAATCTTATAGGATGCTTCGAGCATGGAATAAGATGTAGACTCATGGGTACATTGGATGTACTGGACAGACCCTACTGGGATATTCCATTGCTTGTCACAATGTGAATGATCCTTGTAAGCAACAAGTGGCACATGTCCTCTGACTTGAGATCACTTGTGTTTCTAAATGAGGATTGTCATTGTCTTGAGCTAGTTCAATATCATTTGAGATATAATGATTATAGACTATCTTGGATGGTGAGCTTGAATCAGGTTAGGGCACTTGTGATAGATAAAGGATTGCCGTCTCCTTGTTTAAGGAGTGTGATGTTCTATAGGGCCACACTATATGAGATGATTGAGGAAGTGTATGGCCATACCCAGATGACTATGTTCATCTGATCTAATCATGCTCATCGTATTGGAGTTACAAGCTTGACATGCTTGTCCAATAAGAACATCCAGTGGCAAAGGACACATGTATGCCTTGTGAATTGAGTCACACTTGTGCTGTGTTTTGGGTGCAGTCTTGGAAGACTCTTTCCTTTATATCGGGAGACAGTGATGTGTTGCTAGATACCCCTCACTGATCGTGATAACGTAAGTTATCATTACCGACATTTAAAGGAAACCCTCAGGGTCGCACAATTTGGTGATATGGCTTCCTTAAGTCAGATCGTGTGGACTGAATTGTTTTGGTTCAGTTTAAAGAGATTTAATCTCTGATTGTAAGTGAGATCTGGTCTGATCATGTTTGATTGATTAGAGCTTTAGATCGGTAAGCTTCGATCGAGAGAGATGATGCTAGATCGGTGCGATCAGAAGCGTCAGATGATGAAGGGTCAGATCTAGGACCTTGTGGTCTAATTTGGTCTAGACTTAATTCTGGGCTGATTTGGTTTCGAAATTGAACCAATGAAATTGAACCGGCTCATGGGTTGAGCGCTTGGTTCAAGAGGGAGAAGAGGTTGCGTTTGGTTCATGGAAACATGAACCATGAACGCCAACTCTTAATCGTTGCCATTTATGGAAAGTTCCATAAGCTAAACGCATATGCGTTCATGGCTTGATTACTCTCTAATGCTTTCGGTTTTGCTCTTTGGGCGTGGAGAAAACGGCTTGCTCTTGGAGAAGGCGTTGTTCTTGCGAAAAGAAGAAAGAGCTCTCGAAAAGAAGGCAGCCCTTTTCATCTAATCTCCTACACACGGTTGAAAGAGCTTGCCAATCTTGCTAGCACAAGACTTGCGCAAGGAGGAAGCTTTCATCCCTTGTGTGTGATTTCTTTGGAGAAGATCCCTTCGGTCTTTCTTCTTCCAAGCCGCACCATCTACATGGCTATGGTATGATCTTGTTCTTATCAATCTTTGATAGTTGAACAATTGGCATGCAAACGATTTTAAAACCCTTGCTTCCGCTTGCATCATTTTTCATTAGCGCCATGCTTAGGGTTTTTGCCCCCTTTATCTTTGGGGTTCCTTCAATTGGTATCAGAGCTTGGCTCTTTGCATGCTATTTTGTTTGCTAATGTGATCCATACTTGTTGCGCCTACTTTGTTTACATGTTGGATGCGCTTACCTTGGTTTGGTTTCATGAAAGTTGCGCTTGTATCATGGCTTCATGAAGGTTGCGCATGTATCATTTGATGACATGTAGTTTGCGCTCCCCCTTGAAGGGGACTCCCTGAAGTTTGCGCTCCCCCTTGAAGGGGACCCCCTTAGATCTAAGGGTTATCAAGCATGTTGTTTGTTTGTTTGCGCATGTACTAGATGTTTTTAAAAACAAACTTACATCTTGCGCGCATGATTAGATCTAAGGTGTCCCTACAATAAACCCTTAGATGGGTTGATGGGGTTGAAGTCACCACTAGGTTAGATCCAAGTCTGATCAGACCATCTGACAGCTCAGATGGGTTGACCCAATAGCACCTATGCGCAAGCACAAGGTGGCTATAGGTTGACTGCATCTAGGGCGTGTAGCGAGGTCTGGTTGAGACAACTACTGAACACACTTGAGTTAGGCTCGGGGTCACACCCGCTTGCCAAAACTCATGGGGTGGTTCAGCCCTTGGGGCATGCATGGTTGACCATTAGGTCAACTCGGGTCAGTTAGGACTCGGTGCATGCAAGGGCAAAGGATCTAGCTAGATGGATGAGTGGATCCCCATCAATGGACCATTGTAAGGTTATAGGGATCATAAGGAAATTAAAATTGATGCCATGGGGTTTTTCAAAACTTTTAATTTCAAGATGATTGGATCACATGTTGATTGAACCATTTGCTTGTTTATTTAGTCTTATGTGGGTTGCCCTATTGTGTGCTGTGCTGGGGCCTGCGTGCCTGGATTTAAAATTGTAAATTAATTTGTGATCTGCGAATCACATTGTACTTAATTTATAATATGTAGTTGACCTACGAGTCAACCTTGTCTAGATAGATCAAATGTATTTGATTAGACAAGAGCAAAGGCACACATCCCAAAGGGGCATTCAGCTGGTAACGCACCTGAGGTGCTCTTGGCGCTAGGGCCCTAGGTTGGACCAGATGAGATGCCAAGGAGCTCAAGTGAAGACTTAAGTAAATTAAGGTCTTACTAGGGTTCATGGGCTTTTACCACATAAGATCATGCTTTCTTCTTATTGCTTATAATTAGAATTGCATGTTTAAGTTTATCTTCTGCTATCACCATAGGACTTGCATGATAGTTAAGAAGATAAAAGACCGATAAAATCCAACGCTAATATATCAAGCTCGTAAGCCTTCTGACGCGAAACCTCACCTTTCTGATTATCGTTGGAGCCGTGTTGAACCCACTCAGTGGGCACGTCCATCTATCTTCAGACGGTGCTGGATTTCACCTGCGTGTTACAGAGTTGGGATTTATCCCCTCTCGTTGCTCAGCATAGCACGTGGTGGTCCAGGGAGTAGGTCAGGTCAGCTTGACCATGTTGGCTACATATGTGGCGCATATGGTAGCACATGGAGGCAGCCATCTCTGGGATCAGAGACTGTGTTGTACCAACTCAGTTGGCACAGTCTGCTGGATCGCCAAGATGAAGGGGAATCGCACGGGTTGGCGATTGGCTGGGACAGCCTACCAGAAATTAGTGCTTGTTATCTCTGTGCATCTTATCTCGCCTGAGCGGGACGCGGAGACCAAGTATGAAATCTGGATCCCATCTCACTAAAAGAGTATTACTCTTTCGGACTGTTTACTGGATTTTTCAGTCAGACAAAATAGTGAGAAAAGAATCTTTCTTAAGTCCTGGATTGATTCTAAACATTGATACTGACCTTGCTGTTCTTGCTTGTTGTAGATTCCTGCAGCAACGAACACCATGAGCTTCAATGTGCGATCCCTACTGGAAAGGGAGAAGTTTGCTGGGCCGAACTTCTCTGACTGGTTCGGACACCTTAAGATTGTTCTTAAGGCAGAGAGGAAACTGTATGTCCTCGAGACGGCGATACCGCCGCAGCCCGCTCCGAACGCCGCAAGGGCGGTTCGGGAAGCCTACGAAAAGCACGTCAATGATAGCATTGATGTCGCTTGCCTGATGCTAGCGTCTATGACGCCACCGCTGCAGCGTCAGCATGAGGATATGTCAGCTATAGAGATTATAGCGAACCTCAAAATGCTGTATGCTGCACAGGCGAGGACTGAGCGCTATAATCTGACGAAGCTCTTCTTTCAGAGCAAACTGGCTGAGGGGAGCCCAGTGGGAGCTCACGTGCTCAAGATGATTGGGCACAAGGAGGCTCTAGATAAACTGGGGCATACCATCAACCAGGAGCTTGCTGTAGACATAATTCTACAGTCTCTTCCGCCTTCTTTCGATGCGTTCATCATTAACTATAATATGAACAAAATCGATTGTACGCCGGCAGAGCTGTTGAATATGCTCTTGACAACTGAGGAAACTCTGAAGGGTAAGCCTTCAACCTCTGTCTTAATGGTTCCTTCTAGGAACAAGAAGAAGGGGAAGAAGGGCAAGGCCCCTGTCAAGAATTACAGCAAGGCCCTGAAACAGAAGGTGAAGCGGTCGAAGGACAACAGGTGTTTCCACTGTGGCCAGCTGGGTCACTGGAAAAAGGACTGTAAAGCGCTCCAAGGAGATAAGAGGGGAAGCATCGCTTCTGGCTCAGGTATATATGTGACTGAGGTCATGTTATCTTCTTCTACTATATCATGGGTGTTGGACACCGCATGTGGAGTTCACATTTGTTCAAATGTGCAGGAACTCAAGAGAAGAAGGCAGGTGGGACAGCATGAGGTAGACCTACGAGTTGGAAACGGGGCACGGGTTGCTGCTGTTGCTGTAGGAGACTATTTCATTACTTTACCATCTGGCATTGTATTAGAATTAAACAATTGTTACTTTGTACCCAGTATTACCAAGAATATTATCTCTATTCCTGCTCTTGTCAGGAAAGGATTTGCCTTTGAATGCAAGATTTCAAAGTGTGTTTTGACTTATGATAATATTGTGTATGCGACTGGTTCAATTAACAATGGGTTATACATGTTGGACATGGAAAATTCTATACAAAACATTGATAATAAGAAAGCCAAGTATGCTGATGACAGCACCTTGTTATGGCATAGTCGTTTAGGCCATATAAACGAGAAGCGCATTAAGCGGTTGCATAATCATGGACTGCTGGGATCTTTCTCCTATGAGGAGATTGATACATGCAAAGCTTGTTTGATGGGTAAAATGACGAAGTCACCTTTTCTTCACAAAGGTCAAAGGGCTTCAGGTTTACTGGACCTTATACACAGTGATGTGTGTGGGCCTTTTAGTAAACAAGCCAGAGGTGGCTATCAGTACTTCATTACCTTTACTGATGATTTCAGTAGGTATGGGTATGTCTATTTAATGAGACATAAAAATGAATCTTTTGACAAGTTCAAAGAGTTCAAAAATGAAGTACAAAATCAGTTAGGCCGAAATATCAAGGCACTTCGTTCTGATCGAGGTGGTGAATACCTGAGTCATGCGTTTACTGACTATCTGAAAGAGTGTGGGATTATCTCACAGCTCACTCCGCCAGGAACACCGCAGTGGAATGGTGTGTCCGAGAGGAGAAATAGAACGTTACTTGATATGGTTCGTTCTATGATGAGTCAGGCTACTCTTCCATACTCCTTTTGGGGTTTTGCACTGGAAACAGCTGCAAAGGTACTAAACCGAGTGCCATCCAAGGCAGTTTCAAAGACGCCATATGAGTTATGGAATGGGAAACAGCCTAGCTTGACATTTATCAAGATCTGGGGTTGCGAGGCTTATGTCAAAAAGCTCGCCTCTGGGAAACTAGAGAGCAGATCTGACAAATGCATCTTTGTCGGTTACCCTAAGGAAACTAAGGGTTATTATTTCTTCGATCCCAAGGAGAACAAGGTTTTTGTTGCTCGGACGGCCATATTTCTTGAGAAGGAATTTCTTCTGCAAGAGGCCAGTGGGAGAGAAATAAAGCTGGATGAGAATCCAGAAGAAGGACAAAGTAGTCAAGCACAGTTGGATGAGCCTGAGCCGGTAGATCAGGTTATTGAACAACCTGAGGCTCAAATATCACGGGAACCGCGAAGATCGGGTAGGATCCGTCGACAGCCTGAGCGCTATGACGGAGTCTACATCATTGATAATGATGAACCCCTAACTTATGCGGATGCGGTCAGTGGACCGGAGTCAGCTAGATGGCTTGAAGCTATGCGAGCCGAGATGGACTCCATGTCAGATAACCAAGTCTGGGATTTGGTTGATCCGCCTCCGGGAGTAATCCCTATAGGCTGTAAATGGATCTTCAAGAAGAAGATTGACATGGATGGTAACGTGGTTACCTATAAAGGCAGGCTAGTTGCGAAAGGTTTCAAACAAATCTACGGGTTAGATTATGATGAAACTTTCTCACCAGTAGCCATGTTTAAGTCTATTCGGATTCTTTTCGCGATAGCTGCATATTACGATTATGAGATCTGGCAGATGGATGTGAAGACAGCTTTCCTCAATGGAAATCTGGATGAGGATGTGTATATGACACAACCGGAAGGTTTCACTAGTCCATCAGATCGTCATAAAATATGCAAGTTAAAGAAGTCCATTTATGGACTGAAACAAGCATCAAGAAGCTGGAACATTCGTTTTGATGAATCAATCTCTGAGTTTGGTTTCATCAAGAACGAAGATGACCCGTGTGTATATAAGAGGTTTAGTGGGAGCGTGATTACATTCCTAATCCTCTACGTCGATGATATCTTGATCATTGGAAACGATATTCCTGAACTGCATGCTGTTAAGGCATGGTTAGGAAAATGTTTCCAGATGAAAGATCTAGGAGAAGCAGCCTATGTATTAGGTGTGAAGATCTACCGGGATAGATCTAAGAGGCTTCTCGGGCTGTGCCAGAGTACCTACATCGATAAGGTCCTGGAGAGATTCCATTTAGAGAATTCTAAACGTGGATATCTTCCAGTCAGACATGGTCTGAATCTTTCGAAGAGTCAGTGTCCACAAACACAGACTGAGAAAGATGAAATGGACAATACGCCTTATGCTTCGGCTATTGGGTCCATAATGTATGCGATGTTGTGTACTCGCCCAGATGTCGCTTACGGGTTAAGCGTGACCAGTCGATTCCAAAGTAATCCAGGTTTGGCGCACTGGATTGCGGTCAAGAACATTTTAAAATATCTGCGGAGGACCAAAGATATGTTCTTGATATATGGTGGTCAGGAAGAACTCAGTATAGAGGGATATACTGACGCTTCGTTCCAGTCAGACCAGGATGATTTCCGATCGCAATCAGGCTATGTTTTTAGCTTGAATGGTGGAGCAGTGGTGTGGAAAAGCTTCAAACAGTCTACTGTTGCTGATTCCACAACAGAAGCCGAGTATGTTGCAGCCTCGGAAGCATCCAAGGAGGCAGTGTGGATTCGTAAGTTCGTGAGAGAACTTGGTGTCGTTCCTTCGAGTGCAGATCCTTTGGTTATCTTCTGTGATAACACTGGAGCTATAGCACAAGCAAAGGAACCTCGGTCGCACCAGAAGTCCAAGCACATACAGAGACGGTTTCACTTGATCCGGGAGATCATTGATCGTGGCGAGATCAAGATTTGCAAGGTTCATACAGATGACAATCTGGCAGACCCCGCTTACCAAGCCTCTGGCGCAGCAGAAGCATGAGAAGCACTGTAATAATATGGGTTTGAGATTTCTCAACCATTAGATTAAGTGCAAGTGGGAGATTGTTGGAGTATGCCCTTAAGGCTAATGTTTGAGGCCTTTGGGATTGTAATAGTATCATGTAATAAACTCTTATGTTTATAAAAGGCATGGTTATTATTCAGCTTGTTACCTTGTCTGCTGTAATAAGTGTACTTCTGAATAATGTCTCAAAGCTGTTCAGCTAGGCTGACAGGCTATAAGTCCTTAGTCGAGATATCTTGGAGAACATGAGACAGCCTTGATATGATAGAGACTAATATGAGTGCTAATCTTATAGGATGCTTCGAGCATGGAATAAGATGTAGACTCATGGGTACATTGGATGTACTGGACAGACCCTACTGGGATATTCCATTGCTTGTCACAATGTGAATGATCCTTGTAAGCAACAAGTGGCACATGTCCTCTGACTTGAGATCACTTGTGTTTCTAAATGAGGATTGTCATTGTCTTGAGCTAGTTCAATATCATTTGAGATATAATGATTATAGACTATCTTGGATGGTGAGCTTGAATCAGGTTAGGGCACTTGTGATAGATAAAGGATTGCCGTCTCCTTGTTTAAGGAGTGTGATGTTCTATAGGGCCACACTATATGAGATGATTGAGGAAGTGTATGGCCATACCCAGATGACTATGTTCATCTGATCTAATCATGCTCATCGTATTGGAGTTACAAGCTTGACATGCTTGTCCAATAAGAACATCCAGTGGCAAAGGACACATGTATGCCTTGTGAATTGAGTCACACTTGTGCTGTGTTTTGGGTGCAGTCTTGGAAGACTCTTTCCTTTATATCGGGAGACAGTGATGTGTTGCTAGATACCCCTCACTGATCGTGATAACGTAAGTTATCGTTACCGACATTTAAAGGAAACCCTCAGGGTCGCACAATTTGGTGATATGGCTTCCTTAAGTCAGATCGTGTGGACTGAATTGTTTTGGTTCAGTTTAAAGAGATTTAATCTCTGATTGTAAGTGAGATCTGGTCTGATCATGTTTGATTGATTAGAGCTTTAGATCGGTAAGCTTCGATCGAGAGAGATGATGCTAGATCGGTGCGATCAGAAGCGTCAGATGATGAAGGGTCAGATCTAGGACCTTGTGGTCTAATTTGGTCTAGACTTAATTCTGGGCTGATTTGGTTTCGAAATTGAACCAATGAAATTGAACCGGCTCATGGGTTGAGCGCTTGGTTCAAGAGGGAGAAGAGGTTGCGTTTGGTTCATGGAAACATGAACCATGAACGCCAACTCTTAATCGTTGCCATTTATGGAAAGTTCCATAAGCTAAACGCATATGCGTTCATGGCTTGATTACTCTCTAATGCTTTCGGTTTTGCTCTTTGGGCGTGGAGAAAACGGCTTGCTCTTGGAGAAGGCGTTGTTCTTGCGAAAAGAAGAAAGAGCTCTCGAAAAGAAGGCAGCCCTTTTCATCTAATCTCCTACACACGGTTGAAAGAGCTTGCCAATCTTGCTAGCACAAGACTTGCGCAAGGAGGAAGCTTTCATCCCTTGTGTGTGATTTCTTTGGAGAAGATCCCTTCGGTCTTTCTTCTTCCAAGCCGCACCATCTACATGGCTATGGTATGATCTTGTTCTTATCAATCTTTGATAGTTGAACAATTGGCATGCAAACGATTTTAAAACCCTTGCTTCCGCTTGCATCATTTTTCATTAGCGCCATGCTTAGGGTTTTTGCCCCCTTTATCTTTGGGGTTCCTTCATAGTGGGAGCGTGATTACTTTCCTAGTCCTCTACGTCGATGATATCTTGATCATTGGAAATGATATTCCTGAACTGCATGCGGTCAAAGCATGGTTAAGAAAATGTTTCCAGATGAAAGATTTGGGAGAAGCAGCCTATCTATTAGGTGTGCAGATCTATAGAGATAGATCTAATAGGCTTCTCGGGCTGTGCTAGAGTACTTACATCGATAAAGTCCTGGAGAGATTCCATTTAGAAAATTCTAAAAGAGGATATCTTCCAGTCAGACATGGTCTGAATCATTCTAAGAGCCAGTGTCCTCAAACACAGTCTGAGAAAGATGAAATGGACAATACGCCTTATGCTTCGGCTATTGGATCCATTATGTATGCGATGTTGTGTACTCGCCCAGACGTCGCTTACGGGTTAAGCGTGACCAGTCGATTCCAAAGTAATCCAGGGAAGGCACACTGGATTGCAGTCAAGAACATTTTGAAATATCTTCGGAGGACCAAAGATATGTTCTTGATTTATGGAGGTCAGGAAGAACTCAGTATTGAAGGATATACTGACGCTTCGTTCCAATCTGACCAGGATGATTTCCGATCGCAATCAGGCTATGTTTTTAGCTTGAATGGAGGAGCAGTGGTGTGGAAAAGTTTCAAACAATCAATTGTTGCTGATTCCACAACAGAAGCCGAGTATGTTGCAGCCTCGGAAGCATCCAAGGAGGCAGTGTGGATTCGTAAGTTCGTTCAGGAACTTGGTGTTGTTCCTTCGAGTGCTGATCCATTGGTTATCTTCTGTGATAACACTGGAGCAATAGCACAAGCAAAGGAACCACGGTCACACCAGAAGTCCAAGCACATACAGAGAAGGTTTCATTTGATCCGTGAGATCATAGATCGTAGAGAGATCAAGATCTGCAAGGTTCATACAGATGACAATCTAGCTGACCCGCTTACTAAGCCTCTGGCGCAGCAGAAGCATGAGAAGCACTGTAATAATATGGGTTTGAGATTTCTCAACCATTAGATTAAGTGCAAGTGGGAGATTGTTGGGGTATGCCCTTAAGGCTAATGTTTGAGGCCTTTGGGATGATTTCAGTATCATGTATAAACTATGTATAAGTTTATAAAGGCAATGGTTGTTATTCAGGTTGTTACATTATCTGCTGCTATTATGTATACTTCTGAATAATGTCTCAATGGTGTTCAGCTTGGCTGACATTAGCATTGTCCTTAGTCGAGATATCTTGGTGAACATGAGACAGCCTTGATATGATTGAGACTAATATGTGTTCTAATCTTATAGGGTGCTTCGAGCATTGAATAAGATGTAGACACATAGGTGCATTGGATGTACTGGACAGACCCTACTTAGGATATTCAATTGTTTGTCACAATGTGAATAATCCTTATATGCAAGCAAGTGACATATTTCCTCTGACTTGAGATCGCTTGTGTTTCCAAATGATGATTGGCATTGTCTTGAGGTAATTCAATATCATTTGAAATATAATGGTTATAGATTATCTTGGATAATGAGCATGAGTCATGTTAGGACACTAGTGATAGATATAGGATTGCCTCTCCTTGTTGGAGTGTGATGTTCTAATGGGGCCCCCTGGATGAGATGATTGAGAAAGTGTATGGCCATACCCAGATGACTATGTTCATCTGATCTAATCATTTTCATCATATTGGAATTACAGGCTTGACACGCTTGTCCAATGAGAACATCCAGTGGCAAAGGAAACATGTATGTCAAGTGAATTGGATTCACACTTGTGCTATGGTTTGGGTGTAGTCTTGGAACACTCTTTCCTTCATATCGGGAGACAGTGATGTGTTGCTAGATACCCCTCTCTAATCATGATAATGTAAGTTATCATTACCGACATTAAAGGAAACCCTTAGGGTCGCACAATTTGATGATATGGCTTACTTATGTCAGATCGTGTGGACTGAATGGTTTTGGTTCAGTTTAAAGGAGTTTGAACTCTGATTGGAAGTGAGATCTGGTCTGATCATGTTTGATTGATTAGGGCTTGAGATCGGTAAGCTTCGATCGGGAGAATTGATACTTGATCGATGAGATCAAGAGCATCAAGAGATGTGTGGTTAGATCTTGAGCCATTTGGTTCAATTAGATCTAGACCAAGGCTTGGTTCGATTTGGTCTTTGAACCAAAGTGAATTGAACCGGTTCACATGGTGAACGTATGGTTCGATTGAGAGATGAGTTTCGATGGTTACGTGGGAGTTAAAGTAAGAGTAAAACACTTACTATATTTGGAAGGCATGATTCCTTTTGGAAACCCCCCACGGTTTCGAACGTTGAGACGCTCTCTCTCTCGCCCCCTTCCTCTCGTGCGTGTCTTGCCTCCACGAAAGGGAAGAAGTTTTCGCCAGCCAAATGGGTGAACACATCTCCTCATACACGATCAAGATACCTTGGCGTTTTTGCTAGCACAAGGGACGCACAAGGAAGCAAGTTCCATCACCTTGTGTGCGACTTCTTTGGAGGAGAGCCACTCGCCCTCTATCTTATTCCAAGCCGCCACTCATGGCCATGGTAACATCTTCACTTGTTTTAAGCAAGTTTTAATGTTGATCATATGATTAAGCCATACGATCATGAAACCTAAAATTTCCGCTGCCTATGAAAATTTTATATGCGCCTATGACCTAGGTTTCGCCACTTTCACTCCGACGAAGCTCCACTTCCTCTATTTGGCATCTCCTCTGGAGTTGTCGCAAGTGATTGAGGAAGACTCCCAAAGGTGTGGATCTTCTTCCCGAGGCGTGCACCGGGCGTGGAAGAAGAGGACTCGAGGTTCGGCTGTGTGCGAGACTGCAGAGGGCGCACACTTAGGCGCCTGCATCGCATCTCTTGATTTGCATCAAGGTGTCATCTCCTACTCACCGTGTCAATCTCCTCGCAAGACTCGATCTTCAGGGTTTTTGGGACTGGCCTGTTTCGGGGATTGCTTCCGCTGTGCTTGTCTGTAAAATTTTAAAATCCTCTGGGTTTCCCAACAGTGGTATCAGAGCCATCTTGCGAACTCGAACGGTGTTTTATGCTTTTATTGTATGCTCACATGCTATCTGAAATTTTTCAAAAATTTGCATATGCGTATGGATTTTTCTAAGTAAGAAAAATTGTAAGTTTTTCGTTCCTGACATCTACTCGATCTCTTTGGTTTTTCGCTTTCTTCACATGGTGGGATAGACCCATATGTGAGAGAATTAATTTCTCCCCATGCATGCAGGATAGACGTATTACGTGGGACTTCTTGGCAAGTTAAGGATTGCAAGGGTAGATGACACACATGCTTGGAGCATGCATGCGTCACTTGTAGACTCTTGAGAGAAACAAAAAATCCTAGATTTGCGAACGGACATTGAGGTTGAAAGACATGTTTTCTAAGAAACTAAAACTGAAGTTTTATGTTTTCTTGAGCATATAGAAAAGCATGAGATGATTGTGCATCGTGTTGTGGTCATAGTCAAGCCCCTTGTATGCCTGTGATGTATTCTGTGTGAGGCCTGCGTGCCACTTTTTCTTTTTGTTTTGTAAATGCACAAAGAAGATTAAGGGCGCATCCCTCTTGAAGCTTACATCTTGGTGCATCAACCATGATGGCGCATCTTGCTTGGTGGCGCAAGTAAGGCCTTGGCCGAACCGTAGGATTCGTGAGCTATCCCTCTTGGCACAAGCATGATGGCGCATCATGCATGGAGGAGCCATCAATGTCTTGGCCGAACCCTTCGGTTTGCGTGCTATGCCTTGATGTGGAGGACCTTGAAGCTGCACTTGAAGATAAAGTTTGGTGGCAGCTAGGTTAGGTCTTGTTGGGGCTTGTCACCTAGGTCAAGCATGAACATCCTTTAGCATGTGATGGTTCATTGCGTTGATTAGGCTATGACCACATCGCTTGTTTACTGCTTTTAATATCTGCAAAAGCATGTCTGGATGTGTTTTATCATTTTGTTATCACTATAGGATTGCATGCCTGTAATGTTAGACAAAAGATAAAACTAAGAAGATGAGACCTCTAAAACCCTCGAAACAATATCAAGTCTGTAGCCTTCTGACGCGTAGCCCTTGTTAAGCTATCGATCAGTGGTGTTGTGCACTGTTTCCCACCCTCGTGGGACACACCCACTTATCTTTAGAAGGCGTGTGGTGGCAATGGTTTCCCCGGTCCGTTTTAACCGGGCGCGCCTTCGCAAGGAAACTCGTTGGCCCTGGGCATAACGATCAGGATAGACTTGACTGGTTTTTCATATGTGGTGGCCACATGATGGAACTCTAGAGGTTGCCTCGAGAGGTTAAGGTTTTGTGTTGTTCCAGCCCTAGCTGGGCACCAAATGCTTGAACTATCTTGAGAAGGGGAATTGCCTGGGTGCAATCAGCCGGCGTGCCCACCTTAGGAAGCATGGGTGACTTTGTGCATCTCATCCCACCCTCGTGGGACACAAAGCCTCATGTGGAATAAGGATCCCATCTAACTAGGAAATCTCAGATTTTTTGATTGACTTTGTGGGTTGTCAATTCGATTAAAATAGTGGGAGCCATAATCATTTAATGCAAGTCTAGATTAAATGATTCGAAGTAGTACTAATCTGCTTTCTTGGTTGTTGTATATCAATGGCTACGAACAATAGCAGATGGTCACTGCGATCTATCCTATAATAGGACAAGTTGGTTGGATCCAACTTGATGGACTGGTATCGGAACTTGAGGATTGTCCTTAAGCTCGAGAGGAAACTCTATGTCCTTGAGCAGCCTATTCCAGAGCCACTTCCATGCTCGGCCTCAGTGGCTGTGAAGGATGCTTTTGATAAGCATCAGGCTGATACTTTGCAAGTTGCTAATTTGATGCTAACCAACATATCGCCTGAATTTAGAGGGCAATATGAATCTAAGAGTGCTTTTGGGATTATTTATAATCTAAGACAGCTCTTCAATGAATTGGTTGAGCTCAACCCTCCCAAAGTAATCATTCAGTGTGGTGAACCAAAAGGTTTAACCAAGGAACTGAAACTAAAGATGGAAAGGATCAGGAATAACAGGTGCTATTCATATGGAGGGCCACCTCACATGTTGAAGGACATGGTGCGACTTCAGAATGAGGAGAAGATAAGCAGGGCTTCGTCTTCTGGCTTAGGTATTTATGTTACCGAAGTCAACCTTTCTACTTCTATGTCATGGGTATTGGATACTGCATGCGGAGCTCATATTTGTACAAATATGCAGGGGCTCAAGAAAAGTAGAACTGTGCGGCCTGGAGAGATTGACCTACGTGTTGGAAACGGAGCACAGGTTGCTGCTGTTGCCGTTGGACTTTTGACGCTCTCCCTGCCTTCTGGACTTCAACTTGAGTTAAACAATTGCTACTATGTACCTTCTCTTACTAAAAACATTGTATCTATTCCTTGCTTGGCAAGGAAAGGATTTAAATTTGAGATAAAAGAGGACTCTTGTTCTTTTTCATTTGCAAATGTGTTTTATGGGAAGGGTACCTTGTGCAATGGATTATGTCTTGGACATGAATAACTCTATATGTAACATCAATCATAAAAGGATCAAACTGAGTGGTTTAGTTGGTGCGTACCTTTGGCATTGTTGATTAGCCCATATAAACAAGAATCGCATTCAACAACTCCATGCAAATGGATTGTTATATTCAACCTCCTTGGAGGAGTTTGATACTTATGAGCCTTGTTTATTGGGGAAGATAACAAAAGCGCCCTTCACCAAGATTGGTGAGAGGGCAAGAGGTTTGTTGGATCTCATACATAGTGATGTGTGTGGGTCATTCAGTAAACAAGCCAGAGGTGGGCACAACTATTTCATCACATTTACTGATGAGTTCAGTAGATATGGTTATGTCTATTTGATGAGACATAAGTCCGAATCCTTTGAGAAATTTAAGGAGTTCAGACATGAAGTAGAGAACCAGCTTGGTAGATCTATTAAGGCTCTTCGATCAGATCGTGGTGGAGAGTACCTGAGCGGTGAGTTCTTTGACTATCTTAGAGAGTGTGGGATTCTATCCCAACTCACTCCTCCTGGAACACCTCAATGGAATGGTGTGTCTGAAAGGAGAAATCGAACTTTGTTGGACATGGTTCGATCTATGATGAGTCATGCAACTCTACCTCCCTCGTTTTGGGGCCATGAACTTGAGACAACTTCTCTCACACTGAATAATGTTCCATCTAAGAGTGTATCCAAGATTCCGTACGAGGTATGGAATGGGAGACGACCGAATCTCTCCTTTATTAGAGTCTGGGGATGTGAGGCTTATGTCAAACGTCAGGATTCTAGCAAGCTAGAACCCAGATCTGATAAATGCGTGTTTGTGGGGTATCCTAAGGAAACTAAAGGATATTACTTCTACATTCCCAGCGAGAACAAAGTTTTTGTTGCTCGGGGTGCTGTCTTTCTCGAGAAAGAATTTCTCATGAAAGAAGTCAGTGGGAGTAAGTTTGACTTGGACGAGGTCCAAGTGAAATGACAAGACACCGAGATGGAACCTGAGCCACCTACACCGGTTGTTGGGCAACCAGAGGCTCAGACACAGGCCCTGCGTAGGTCTGGGAGGATTCGTCATGCACTTGAGAGGTACGGGTCGCTGCCGACCCAAAACGACGGGATCTTCATCATTGAGGATGAACCCAGGACCTATGATGAGGCGGTTGCTGGACCGGACTCCGAGAAATGGCTTGAGGCCATGAGATCCGAGATGGATTCCATGTCGGCTAACCAAGTATGGGATTGGGTTGAGCTACCTGATGGGGTAAAACCTATAGGGTGTAAATGGGTCTTTAAGAGGAATACTGACATGGATGGCAACATAGTTACCTATAAGGGTAGACTTGTGGCTAAAGGATTTAGACAAGTTTACGGGGTGGACTATGATGAAACCTTCTCGCTAGTTGCCAGGTTCAAATCCATTCGAATCCTGCTTGCTATAGCTGCATATCACGATTATGAGATATGGCAGATGGATGTAAAGACAACGTTCCTTAACAGGAAGCTGATAGAGGATGTGTTTATGACACAACCTGATGGTTTCATCCATCCTGCAGAGGCCAATAAGGTCTGCAGGCTAAAAAGATCCATTTATGGATTAAAGCAAGCCTCTCGAAGTTGGAATCTTCAATTTGATGAGGCAGTAAGAGATTACGGCTTTGTCAAGAGCGAAGATGATGCCTGTGTATACAGAAAATTCAATGGGAGCTTGGTGACATTTCTGGTCCTATATGTCGACGACATACTACTCATCGGAAACGACATCCCTAGTCTTCAAGCTGTGAAGACATGGTTGGGGAAGTGTTTTGAGATGAAAGACTTAGGGGAGGCCGCCTATATCCTAGGCATGAGGATCTACCGGGATAGATCCGAGAAGCTCCTGGCCCTTAGTCAGAGTACTTACATTGATAAGATCCTGGAGAGGTTCAGCTTAGAGCGATCTAAGAAAGGATACCTTCCAGTGAGACATGACCTTATTCTCTCCAAGAGCTAGTGTCCCATCACACAGGCTGAGAGGGACGACATGAGTCGAGTGCCCTATGCTTCGGCAGTAGGTTCGACCATGTATGCGATGTTATGCACTAGACCAGACGTGGCTTATGCTGTGAGCATAACCAGCCGATACCAATTCAATCCAGGTCTGCAGCACTGGGTGGCTGTAAAGAACATTCTATGTTTCTGAGAAGAACTAAAGAATGGTTCTTGGTCTATGGGGGACAGGAAGAGCTCAGTGTTCAGGGCTACACTGAGGCATCGTTCCAGTCTGACCCTGATGACTTCAGATCGCAGACAGGCTATGTGTTCAGATTGAGTGGAGGTGCTATGAGCTGAGAGAGCTCAAAGCAATCCATTGTAACTGATTCTACGATCGAGGCTGAGTATGTCGTTGCTTCTGAGGCAGCCAAAGAAGCCGTTTGGATTCGGAAGTTCATTTCTGAACTTCAGGTGGTTCCATCTACTGTGGATCCGATTGAGCTCTATTGTGACAATAATAAAGCGATGACACAGGCAAAGGAACCACGGTCCCACCAAAAATCCAAACACATTCTCGGTAGATTTCACCTGATCTGGGAGATCATTGATAGAGGTGATGTCAGGATAAGCAGAGTTGACACAGACAATAATCTGGTATACCCACTCACCAAGGCTTTGGCGCAGCAGAAGCGTGATGGTCATGCGAGGGACATAGGGTTGAGATTTCTCAACAACTAAGTCTAAGTGCAAGTGGGAGATTGTTGGTGTATATGCCCTTGGACCCGTTGTTGGTCCATCTTGTACTGCTTGACTTTGATATTTAATATATATTGTACTGGCATTGTCGTTATTATGCTGTGTTTACATATGCGATTATGTACATGGATAATAATGTCCCCAGAGACAGATTGTATCTGTGCTCAAACGGTGTGTCCCCGGTCGAATACCTGAGTGGATAAGGGATAGCTCTGGTACATGTGAGACTGGTATATGGGCTGGTTACGCACGGGGTGCTAACGCAGACATATTGGTATATTAGTGGAGGATATACTAGACTGACCCGCTGTGAGGCTTTAACTTGGTGTCATGAGTTAAGCTCACAAGTAACAGGAGATGCATTGATCTCTCGACTTGAGGTCATTGACTCTTCTATATGGTTAGGGACATGCTTTGATACAACCTAACGCCTCGCCGTAGCAGGGAGGTCATAACGGTTGTCATTAGGTATGTCACGACCCATATGAGAAGATCAATAGACGGACATAGGATTTCCCCTTCCTACAGGAAGCTTGATATCCAAGGGGCCCCCCCTATGGTTGCATGACTGGAAGTGTGTGGCCATACCCAAGTGAAAGCCTGATTTAGTCATGAACATGAGATTGGGTGAAAACAAAGTGGTGACAAACTTTGTCCAATCGGATATCAGTTCGGCAAAGAGACTATAATGCATCGGTACCTTGTTGCGATGATGGGGATGTCGATGTTGATATCCATTCCGATGACTTGGGTAGCAGCGATGCACTGCTAGGTGCCAATCACTACTTGTGATGACTCGGTTCATCACTGCCAACGTCTGAGGAACCTACAGGGTCGTACAACTTGAAACTCGGGTTCTCGTATTGATCGGGTAGCCTATTGATTGAGTTATTGGATAACTCAGATCTGTTTGGGAGAATCCATCAGCACCACTATGCTTGATGAGATGAAAGGAATCATTTGGAACTAACTTGTTTTTTGGGCCTAGTAGGCCAAATGGGCCCAATAGACCAAGTTGGGATAATAGGCCAAATGTGCTCAATGAGCCATTTGGGCCAAATGGACCAAATGGGATAGGCGCAAGTCACTTGGAGTAAGCTTGGCGCATATCTTTGAGGTTGACAATTCCAAGTGGCGCATCTCACTTAAAGAGAGAAGCTTGGAGCTTCTCACTTGGAGTGGGTGAATGAACTTGGGCGCATGGGCCTTGGAGTGGGCAAAATGGGTTTTACCTCTTGAAGAGGTGTGTCTCTTCATGAAGAGGTGTGCCTCTTCACTTGTGAAGAGGTGCACCTATTCATGGGTATATAAACCCCCTTCCTCCCCCCTTGTCGCCTCTAGCACTTGCCCCCTTGTCGCCACTCTTGAGATATTCGGCCATTGAGAGAGTTGGACTCTCCTCCTTGCTTGGTTCGGTTCTTGCAAGCTCCTTGTCGCCCTCCTCCCCAAAGTTGGACTTTGGCATGGGTTGATTCCTGTTCGGATCGTGGTGGAGTGCTTCAAGAGTTGGACTCTGACGAAGCTCCACCTCCTCTACTTGGCATCTCCTCTGGAGTTGTCGCAAGCGATTGAGGAAGACTCCCAAAGGCGTGGATCTTCTTCCCGAGGCTAGCACCGGGCGTGGAAGAAGAGGACTCGAGGTTCGGCTGTGTGCGAGACTGCAGAGGGTGCACACTTGGGCCCCTGCATCGCATCTCTTGATTTGCACCAAGGTATCATCTCCTACTCACCGTGTCGATCTCCTCGCAAGACTCGATCTTCTGGGTTTTTGGGACTGGCCTATTTTGGGGATTGCTTCCGCTGTGCTTGTCTGTAAAATTTTAAAATCCCCGGGGTTTCCCAACAGCTGGAGCTGTAAGGAAATTGGAAGTGCAACACCAAAGCCTCTTGAAGGGAAAATCAGCTGAAGCTTGCTGCCATAAGGAGTTAGAAGAGGTCTTGGCCCCCTTCCTTCAAGGGGGCCTCAGGTGTCCCCTTCCAAGCTATTAACCTTGTAGAAGAATTGCAAGTTAGAACCTCTTTTCTATTTATAAATTTGCATTCACGTTAAACTAGTCTGCACAAGAAGAGCTACATACCTAAGGGGATCTAGGGCCAAAATTCCGTTCCTCGTCACTTAAAGCAATTGATGGAGATGATGATATAGGCGCCCAAGTGTTCGCCCTCTACAGTCTCGCACACAACCGATCCTTGAGTTTTCTTCTTCCATGCCCAGGGCTAGCCATGGGAAGAAGATCCATGCCAAGGGAGAGTTTTCCAAGATCTCTTGCGTCACCCACAAGGAAGAGGATACGCCAAGAGGAAGAAGAAGATAAGGGTGCTGACAAGCCTTGCTTCACTTGCCCCAATGGAAGGTGGAGGAGAGTGCTTGCAGCCTTGATGGAAGAAGAGCCCCTATCTTGCGCCTCCAAGAGAATTGTGTGTATGTGGAGAGGTGGGCTAGGGTCTCCTTTACAGGAGTTATGGGCGGTTTGAGTAAAGGAGAAGGATTAGGAAATTAGAGCATCATTTTTGGATTTTAATTAATCAAGTCCTAATCCAATAAGGACTCTAATGAATTTAAATAATCAGCCCCTATTTTATCTCCACTAAAATCTCAAATGATTAATTCAAATTCGAATTTAATTAATCACATGAAATACATCAATTAAGGCATAGGCGCCAATCCTAGTCTAACTAGGATTCAATATGTGCATACCTCTTTGTTTCTTCGCCTTAAGCCCATTTAACTCTTCATGACAACTTATCAGAAATCCCCATTGGGTAATGGGCCTAGCCCAAACTTCATTTGTTAACCAAGTCATTAGATCCAATCCAACTTAACCCAAGGTCAAATGAGGCTAAGCATGGTTAGTTTTGGTCAATATGCCAAAAAAAAGATTAGCTCCAATATATTTCTTCCATCTCATCAGGCCCATTGGCGCTGATGAAATCTCCCAAATAGATCCGAGTTCTGAAATGACTTGATGCTAAGGCTATCCAATCAATACAAAAACTTGAGCATGATGGTGTGTGACCCTGTAGGTTCCTCTGATATTGGCAGTGATGAACTTAGGTCATCACAAGCAGTGAGTGGCACCTAGCAGTGCATCGCTGCTATCCAAGTGTTCGGAATGGATATCGACATTGACATCCCCATCATCGCAACAAGGTACTAATGCATTATAGTCCTTTTGCCAAACTGATATCCGATTGGACAAGTGTGTCACCACTTGCTTTCACCCAATCTCATGGTCATGACTAAATCAGGTTTTCATCTGAGTATGGCCTTACACTTTCAGTCATGGAACCATAGGGGGGCCCAATGGATATCATGCTCCCCTTAGGAAGGAGCAAATCCTATATCTATGCATTGATCTTCTCATATGAGTCGTGACATACTCAATGATAACCGTTATGACCTCCCAACTACGGTGAGGTGTTAGGTTGTATCAAAGTATGTCCCTAACCATATGGAAAAGTCAATGACCGCAAGTCAAAGGATCGATGGATCTCTTGTCACTTGTAAGGATAACTCATGACACCAAGTTAGAGCCTCACACCGGGTCGATCTAGTATATCTTCCACTGATATACCCATATGTCTGCGTTAGCACCTTGTGCCTAATCAACACATATACCAGTCTCACATGTACCAGAGGTATCCCTATATCAACTCAGGTACATGACTGGGGATAGAATTCGAGCACAGACATAATCTGTCTCCAGGGATATTATTATGTAAGTACAAAATTGCAGATGTAAACAAAATATAATAATGACAATGCCAGAATGATATATATAAAATATGAATGTCAAATAGTGATGGAGGCAGGGACCACAGGCCAAGAAGCTACAAGTGGAGTCTACGAGTACCCTAGTCAAAGGCTTGGAGGTCACGAATAAGCTAGCATGAACAATGACAAAAGCTAGCACAATAATAGAAGAACTATTTCAACCACTCCAAAAGAGGCCCAAGGTATTCAAGCCCACTTATGAGGAATAAAAGAGGCCCAAGGCATTCAAGCCCACACACAAACAAATGAGCTACATCCATGCCAAGCAGCACAAAGAACGAAGGCCAGTCCACGTCCAATCGCTAACCAATGTTCATCTTCAACAAAGGAAGCTTCAACGTCTATGTGCACTTCTTAAGGAATCTCCAACGCATCCTCTTTGCCGATCAAAATTGGAAGTAACAACATCTCTTGCCAGCAATGTCTCTCGCCAGCAGTGTCTTGCCTGCAAGCTTCAGCTATATATGTATCTCTTATCGCAGCATTGTGAGACAGATTTTGATGAATTTGAGTAATGAAATAATTTTCTAGTAATCTTCCTTTTCTATCGGATGTTCTCCTTCTTCTTCTCCTCAAAGGGCCGAGCCCCATCTTCCCCTCTTCCCCTCTCCTCCATTCTCTTCGTCCTCCCAAGATCAATCTTCCAGCTGCAACAGTTCCAGATTTTTTTGAGAGTTTGTGAGTTCGCCACTGACGATCCACCAGTCGGATCCTCACAAAACATTGGCCATCACTCCTCCTCTCCCAGACAAATCAAAAGCCGCCAGCATCTGCCCATCCACCATTCTAATCACCGGAATCGAAACACATACGAGTTCCCCTGTTTCCGCCCAGTTTCTGCCCTAGTCTCGCCTTTCAGCGTCGTCCTCCTCTGACCGGCCACCGCTCAGCCCAAAATTACACCCACGTCGTCCCCACTACCATTGCAACTTCTAGTTGTAACAGGTTACGAGTCCAGGCACCACCGGCCGTCCGGCGACGACCCCTGCTCCACTCGCACGACCTCCCCTGTTATAGATTTCCTTATGTTTCCTGCTCCAGTTTCCTGCTTTGCTAATCTATTTAACCTTGTTCATGCAGGTATTTTAAGCAATCAGTGTAGCAAAAGTATAGATCTCTGGCACGAATAGGAAGAACATAACTTCTTCTATCATTTGCACCAGTCGAGCTGATTCCAGACTCAACAGATCAAGCAAAGAGACATAGCAGCTTTTGATACCTTATTAACTCTGCAGATCAGCTGGGTCGAATTAGAATTCATCAGATAAGCCAACAAACGATAGCACCATTTAAAGATTGATCAACTTATGCACTTGTTTCATTCAATAATCTGACTAGACTTCTTTATGCAGGTATTAAAGGTGCATAGGTATGCTAGAACCCCTGATCCTTTACTTGATTTGAAGAATACAATTCATTCTACCTCTCAAATAAGTTGGTATAATAGAAGAAGCACCAATTCAACCTAGCAGGCATTGCAGCATTTGCAATCTGAAACATATCTGTGCAGTCTTAATTTACCGATCTGACTAGCTATATTGTTGCAAATATTATACATGCCTGACAGCTCTTCCCCATCTGAATTTTATGTGACTCAAAAGAACTAGTTTTGTTCTACATGCTAGTTTAATCGGTTCGAATTTTTGATGTTTGGATTTTTCTCCAAGGCATAGCTACTTCTCGTAACTGATTATCTTTATTGCCTAGGAATTCTAGCTGCTTTCATGAATATGATGTGTTTTTCTGAAAATACAAAAAATAAATAATTGAATTTTTTTAGTTGCATTTTCACACGCCTCTGTCCTACATCAAATAGTACATTGAATAGACCAATATCTAGTCCTAAGGGCATATACACCAACAATTTCCCACTTTCACTTTTACCTAGTTGTTGAGAAATCTCAACCTCATATCCCTAGCATGACCATCATTCTTATGCTGCACCAAAGCCTTGGTCAATGGGTCTGCTAAATTGTTGTCGGTGTCAACTCTGCTAATCTTGATATCACCTCTATCTATGATCTCTCTGATGAAGTGAAATCTTTTGAGTATGTCTTTGGACTTTTGATGAGACCATGGTTCCTTTGCCTGTGCAATCATCTATTGTTGTCACAACGAAGCTCAATCGGATCCACAACGGTTGGAACCACCCAAAGCTCAGAAATAAACTCCCTGATCCAAATGGCTTCTTTGGCTACCTTAGAAGCGGCAACATACTCAGCTTCTGTTGTAGAATCAGCTATGGTGGATTTCTTGAAGCTTTTTCAGCATATAGTGTCTCCATTTAACTTGAACATATAGCCTACCTATGATCTGAAGTCATCAAGATCTGATTGGAATGATGTATCAGTGTTGCCCTGAACATTGAGCTCTTCTTGTCCTCCTTAGACCAAGAACAAATCTTTAGTTCTTCTCATATACTTAAGGATGATCTTTACAGCCACCCAGTGCTGCAGACCTGGATTGGATTGGTATCGGCTGGTTATGCTTACAGCATAAACCACATCTTGTCTAGTACACAACATTGCATACATGATCGATCATACTACCGAAGCATAGGATACATGTTCCATGTTATCCCTCTCAGCCTGTGTGGTGAGACACTAGCTTTTTGAGATAATGATGCCATGTCTCACTGGAAGGTATCCCTTCTTGGATTGCTCCAAGTTGAACCTCTTCAAGACCTTATCAATGTATGTACTTTGACTAAGGGCCAAAAGCTTCTTGGATCTATGTCTATAGATCCTCACGCCAAGAATATTGGTGGCCTCAACTAAGTCCTTCATCTTAAAACACTTTCCCAACCATGTCTTTACAGACTGAAGACTAGGTATATCGTTCCTGATGAGTAGCATGTCATCGACATACAAGACCAGAAAAGTCACCAAGCTCCCACTGAATTTTCTATATACACAAGCGTCATCTTCACTTTTGATAAAGCCATAATCTCTCACAGCTTCATCAAACCAAAGATTCCAACTTCGAGATATTTGCTTTAATCCATAAATGGATCATTTTAACCTGCAGACCTTGTTGGCCACTGCAGGATGGATGAAGCCATCAGGCTGTGTCATATACATATCCTTTGTCAGCTTCCCGTTAAGGAATGCTATCATAACATCCATTTGCCATATCTAATAATCATGATATGTAGCTATAGCAAACAAGATTCGAATGGATATAATCATGGCTACTGGTGAGAAGGTTTCATCAAAGTCCACCTTATGGACTTGTTTGAATTCTTTAGCCACAAGTCTACCCTTATAGGTTTCATCAGGCAGCTCAACCAAGCAATTTATCGGAGTCTGGTCAAGTAATCACCTCATCATAGGTTCTGGGTTCATCCTCTTGTTAGTGTTTATGCCCTAGGACCTCAGGATGGTCCGTTGGGATATGTGTATCACGTCTAGTTAATAGATGAGTTATCCTGGCATTGTCATTGTTATGTAGGTTTGTACATCTGCGCATATGTACATTTGGATATACAATGTCCCTAAGAGATAGATTTTATCTAGTCTTTGTGTTTATCCCTAGTCGAGAATCATAGTGGATATAGGACAGCTATGATTCACTTGAGATTGGTATATGGGCTGGTTGAGAATGGGTTGCTAACGCAGACATATGGGTATATCAAGGGAGATATACTGGATCGACGCGCCGTGAGGATTCATCACGGTGTCACGAGATGAATATCACAGTGACAGAGTTGCGCTTGTCCTAGACTTGAGGGCATTGGTATCTCTATATAGTGATTGATGTACCTTCATGCAACCTAATGCTTCACCGTAAAAGGGAAGTCATAACGGTTGTCATTGGGTATGTCATAAGTTGTATGAGAGATTCAATGTGCCAATAGAGGATTGCCCCTTCCTTCCGGGGAAGCTTGATAGTCCATGGTGCCCCTATATGGATGACTAAAAGTGTATGGCCATACCCAGGTGAGAACCTGATTTAGTCAAGCCATAATATTGGGATTAACAAGTGTGACAAACTTGCCCAATCTAGACATCAGTTGGCAAAAGGACAAAGCTGTACTTGTACATTGTCGTAGTTTTAGGGGATGTCGAAGATGACACCATTCTGATGACTTGGGTAGCAATGATGTAGTGCTAGGTGCCACTCAATGCTTGTGAGGATTTAGTCATCACTACCAACGTCTGAAGAACCTACAGGGTCGCACACCTAGACGTCAGAGATTCCATACTGATCATTTAGCCTATGATCGAATCATTGTGTGATTCAGATCATTTGGAGAACTGATGCATTGAGACTTTTACAGACGAGATGATATTTTATTTTTGTTCATGTTTGACCACTGGTTGACTCTAGTGGACTACTTTTGACCTCTATTGACCTGTGTTGTCAAAATGAGTCAAACAAGGGTCTTGGTGCAAGTTTGGACTTGACACTTTATTCAAATGAATAAAATAAAATTATTAATTGGCAAGAGAATTTTTCTCTTTGCTAATTAATAGGCTTGGGCACAATTTACAATTAATAGCATCTGCGAGGATTCGAACCCATGACGCTGATCTAGTTAATTGTGAATAGGCGCCTATACATTATCCCACATGGGGAAAATCTCCAAATTGTGTTTGGCCTCACTATTACAAATAGAGAGGCCCACCTAGGAGATTTTTGCACCATACTCTTCTCTTGTCTCTTATTGTCGCCTCCCTTCTACTACTTGGCGTGAGGGTTTTCGACGTGACAATAATAAAAGATTTTGCAGCAAGGGTTGGGACAAGTGGTAGTGCTACCCACTCCTTGTCGCCAACGCTCCCTCTTCTCCTTGGCATTGGCGCAAGTTGAGAAGATCAAGAGGCGTGGATCTCCTCTCCCGAAGCTAGCATGTGCGTGGAGCGGAGGAGACAGTCCATGTGTGCACGATTGTAGAGGACAGACACCTATGCGTCTTCATCATTGGCAACTCCTGGAATTGCTTGATAAGGTATTACTCTTCACATCCTTCATTTTTCTCGCATAAGGGATCCTGGTGTTTCTGGAATTTTGTTTCGGACTTCCGCATCCGCTGTGTTTAAAGTTTTTATGAGGTCCGGGGATTCCCAACAGTGGTATCAGAGGGATCTTATGAGGCCCGAAGGTGTCCTTTCTACATGCGCCTACCCCGTGTCATGAAAATTATTTTCAAAAATTTTTATGTCATGAATTTTCTGTTGAAAATTAATTTCTGAATTTTTCGCCTCCTATGTCTTTCTTGTTTTGATTTTCTTCACATCTGGGATAGACCCTAATATGGAGGGAATTTCCCTCCTTGCGCTCATGGGATAGACCCATGGCGCAAGACCGATAGGAGATTATACGGGGTATGGACTGGGTGATTGCCCTAATCTCTCTGGGTAAGGATTGCAAGGGGTGGTTACCCTTTGTAGACTCCTGAGAGGGACAAAATGTTGGGAAACCCTGGGGATATTTTATAAATTTTGGCATCACAGAGATTACATATGCAGCGGAATAATATCCCCGAAACAGGCCAGTCCCAAAAACCCAGTGAAGATCGTCTTGTGAGGGAATCGACACGATGTGAAAGAAAGTACCTCAGGAGCAAGATGAGAAGGCAATGTCGAGGTAGGCGCCCAAGTGTTCGCCCTCTACAGTCTCACACACACGGATTCCTCGAGCTTTCTTCTTCCTTGCCCGGTGCTAGCCTCAGGAAGAAGATCCACGCCTTAAGAGTGCCTCTTGATCACTTGTGCCAATCCTCCAAAGGAGATTGCGCGAAGGGAAGAGGAGGAAGAGAGGATGCCACAAGCTTCTTTCTCCTTTGTGCCAATGAGGGAAAGGGAAGGAGAAGGTTTCGGCCCTTGATGGAAGAAGCAGAGCTCCAAGTTCTCAAGTTGTCGCCCTTCTATGCCTTCACACCTCCAAGGGATTAGTGCATGTGGAGGGTGCGGCAGGGGGACTTATTTATAGAAGCAAAGGGCGGTTAGGGTTAATTGGAAGGACTAGGCGATTAGGGCATGAATCAAGGAATTTAATGAATCAATTTTAAGCTTGGATTTAACTGATTTTTGCTTCTATGATGATTATTAAATAATGATGTTCATGTCTAGGAAGTTAAAAGTGTGATTAGAATGCTACACTCTTGCTATATTTTGCTATCATCTAAGTTGTAGCTCTAGTTCATCCTTGCATTGAAGAATGGCCCCTAAGACTAAGCAAGTAGTTTCAAAGAAAAGGGGCAAAGGACCAGCTACATCCTCCACAACACCAAATCCCTATGGCATTATCTTTTGGGATGAAATTCAAGAAGAAAGATACAACAAGTTGGTGGAGAGAAGGGTGGTAAATACAAAGTATGCTGATAGAAGAACCTTGGAGGCACTTGGATTATATGAGGATGTGTTTTGGATGTTTGAGCAAATCATAGCTAAAAGATTTTTTCATATGACACCATATACCTATTTGCCATTTGTTTTGGAATTTTTTAGTAGCTTGAATGTGGACCTACGAGAGTTTACCAATGGACCTGCTGAAGGAGAAGTCTCATTCAGACTAGCTAATGTTGAGAGCAAGTTAACTTTGAAAGAAATCAGATCTATCTTTCATTTGGGTTCAGGAGGGTATACCCAAATACCAATTGGGTTTATAGAGAATGTGTTTTGGAATCAGATTACCCATGAGACCCATTTTTCTACTGTTTATGCTAGAGCTTCAAGGATTATGAATCCGTGTATAAAGTATGTTCATAGAGTTCTTGCCCACACAGTTTTTGGTAGAGGAGATAGTGATGGTATGGTACGACAGTCTGAGCTCTACTTTCAATGGGGGATGCTTAATAGATTAGTAGTGGATGTTGCCTTCTTTTTAATGAAGCACATGTATAAAGTGGCAAGAGCAAAGAAGGGCACCATTGTAATAGGGGGGTTGATTACCCCTATAGCCCTACATCTAAATTTTGAGCCCTATGGGGTAGAAGTGGCAAAGGGGAATGCTATAAGATCCAAGGATCTTAAGTCCTGGTAAGTACTATTTTTTATTTAAATAAAATTATTGACTGTGATATTTTTCCTATGTATTGATTGTTAATTTATAACTAATTAATTAGTGCTTATTGGTTGTTAATCTATAATTAATTAATTGAGTTTAATGGTTGTTAATTTTAATTAATTAATTAGCTTATTGGATGTTAGTTTAAGTGAATTAATTAATTAGAGTTTATTGGATGTTAGTTTAATCCTTATTGGATTTTCACTTAAACTATGGGTTATTGGGTTTACACTTAAATTAGATGGATTTTGAGTTTAAAATTTGAATAAATTAGTTAGTGGGTTATTTCATAAACCCTATTTGAATTAATTGGTTAGCGGGTTTAAAATTTAAAAACCGAAAATTCAAGTTGGTAATTTCGGCTAGGGTAGGAGAATTGGCGTTTTTTTGGCTAGGAAGAAACCTTAGGGCGACGGCTTGAAGGCTTGGGCGATTCTTGGAGGCTTGGAGGCGAAATTCCTTTCTTCCTCTTCCTTTCTTCCCTTGGCCGGCGTCTTTGGTGTTTGGTGGTGTTTCTCTTCCATTGTTGGCGATATTTGGTGGAACTTCAAGGCCTTAGACGAGTTTTTTGGAGAGATCTTCATCTTGGTGTTCACGGTTCAAAGTGAGTGGGGTGTCTCATTTGAATTTTATCCTCTTGTTTGTGCTAGATGATAGATTTGATTTCTTGAAATATTCACTATGTTAAAAACCGAAAACTCTAGATGATAGATTTGATTTCTTGAAATATTCACTATGTTAAAAACCGAAAACTCTAGATGATAGATTTGATTTCTTGAAATATTCACCATGTTAAAACCGAAACTCATTCATGAAAACCGAAATTTAGATATTTCTTACATGGAATTCTTGAGCATGAAATCTTTTTAACTAAGGTTTAAAATTTAAGTAGATAATATGTTGTAGATACCGTGGGCTACAAGTGATAATTTGTAAAGTAGTTTGTAAGAATACATGTTTTAATTTTATGTTGGTTTTATGGATGTTTGATAAATGCTAATAATGTTATAGAATCCATGATTGTTTCTCTATGTTGGTAGCATGTTCTATAATTATGGCTATGTATCTTTGGTTGAGAAACTTGGGTGATAACTTAGCAAGATTATACTGAACAGATCAGCATGAAACCTAAGGACTCTATAAAATATTATGTGGTTATATGTGGTTTCGAATGTTATGTGTTATGGGATGGATAGGACTAAGGCTAAGTGTAACCGTGTACTCAAGGGGATAGTCTATATGTGATATGTTAAGGGTTTGAGATTTCAGCCCTGTATATTGTGATATGTGAGGGGGTTGATGTTCAGCCTGCCTGTTGTGATTCTTGTGATGAAAATGACTATCCTAGAGTCTGGTCTACGTTTAGGAGTCCACTTTTATGAAATAAGATATAAGATGTGTCTAGTGGTTGTCTAGTTAAGGAACCCTTTGGGAGAACGAGTGTGATGCAAAGTGCCATGTCTTGGTCGGACAGGGGCCACCTCTTGATATCATCACTCTTAGACGCTTAGATTTTTGTGTTATGGGGTGGTGTAGATCAAGGTATCACATCTTGACCGGGTGGGGATTACCTCTTGAGTCTACACACTGTCCATGTTTATGTTGCATGTGATTTGCAGGCTTCTCCCAGTGCTTAGGCCAAAGCCGGGTTGGACCATAATGGTCACTCTTGAATATGCTGGACAACTAGGTGAATTAAGTGGTTGGTGTGTTTAGTTGGTTTAGAGTATGACTCTAGAACCTTGGTTACTCTGTGGTGACAAGTGTGTGATGTCTGTACATCTAATTATTTTTTTTTGAGTTCTGTTCTTTGTTTTTGTTATATGTTAACATGATGTTTTGCTAAATGTTTTTAAAATAATCTGCATGTATCTTTGATTGTATGCTATGGATGGTCGATTGAGACTATCCACTCACTGGGCTGTGTAGCTCACCCTTCAATATTTTCAGGTGTAGAACAGGGGCGCACTGCCTGAGTTAGCATGTTATATGGATATTGTGATTCTCTATAGCTATGCCAGTTGGATGTATAAGACTTTTGTGCTTAATTAACTGGGGCCGGTTGTGGCCGAACTATGTGAACTTGTGTTGCCGGTTGTGGCAGTTTTAAGATTTTGATTTTTGTGTCGCCGCGGGCTTGGGCCTGGTTTCGGTGTTTGGTATCATTGATGTTAGTTATGAACTTATAAAATCGATATTGTGACTTTGGTTTTCAATTTGAGTCGATTGGTATTTTTGCAATCGGATTTGATATAAATGTGAACTTGCATATGTCTAGTGCAAGTATTGCGTGGTGGCAGGTACATTTCTGAAATTGTGTTTTCGCTGAGATTCTATGTATGGATTCTCGAAAATTTTCAGATCGTGTTTTCTTGAACTTGGTTTTACCTAACATGTGAATCGATCTTGTATGATAACATCCTGTTTCTCTATGACTTGTGTTGCTTGTTTGGGGTTAAGATAACGGGATGTGACAGAATGGTATCAGAGCAGTTGGCTAGCTAAAACTTAGTTCGGGGGAAAACATGTTTGTGTATTGCTAGACATCTGATAGGCTTATGTTTGCATTCTTGACTTTGGTATGTGTGTGTAGGAATTTAAGATGGTGCGATCCAGAGGAAATGCTAGCAGTGAGGGTGAGCAGACCTCGGATCTCACGAGAGCCATTGCGGCTCTGACAGGCATGGTACAGCAACAGGGTGCCATGATAGAGAGGCAAGCTCAGATGCTGCAGCAGCAACAGACTCAGCATCAAGAAGCGCAACAGCAGCTCTTGCAGCAATTGACTCAGGAGAGATCCCAGACTACTACTCGAGGGGTGGGGACTGACTCTCAGGAGGACGCTCACAGGCGCTATGCCTCGCTTGTGAGTGAATTCCAGAAACTGGGTCCTAGCTCTTTTTATGGGGGCTCAGAATCAAGTACGGCAGAGAACTGGCAGTTGGTTTTGGACAAGATTTTTCAAGTCATGCGTTGCTCAGATGAGGACAAGCTGTGTCTGGCCACCTATATGATGCGTGGTGACGCAGATGAGTGGTGGAAGGGCGTGGTGAGGCTTGCTGAAGAAAGACATGAAACAGTAAATTGGACCTATTTCTTGTCTCAATTTAATGAGAAGTACTTCCCCGATAGCTTGGTGGAGGACCGAGAGGTGGAATTTATTCACCTGGAGCAGGGGGATATGACTGTGGACCAGTATGAGTTACGGTTCACCAAGTTGGGAAAGTATGCCCCTCACCTGATAAACACTGAAAAGAGGAGGGCTACCAAGTTTCTCAGAGGTCTCAGATGGGATATTCGAGAGCAGGTGGGTGCTCAGCACTTGGAGACTTATGTTGAGACTGTTGGGCGAGCACGCACCATCGAGAGATACATATCTGAGAGGAATTCTAGTGCTGCTATGACCGTGGTTCCTGCAGTTGAGGCGGCGGCTCCTCAGCATGGTGATGGCGGCAAGGGTAAGAGGTACCCTAAGCATAAGGACTACAAGAAGAGCAGGTATAAGCCTTACTCTCACAAGGCACCGCAGCAGTCCAGGGATGCCGGGGATGTAAAGAACAGTATCACAGAGGATCGGAATTGTCATTATTGTGGGCTCAAGGGACATCTAATGAAAGACTGTTATAAGAAGAATGGTGTTTGCTTCAGGTGTAAGAAACCTGGGCACATGGTCAAGGACTGCAAAGAGCCTGAGATGCAGCATAGAGGCACAGATAAGCCTACAGTCCAGACCCGAGTTTATGCCGTGGCTGAAAAGGATACACGAGCTTCCCGATCCGTCGTGGAAGGTACCTTATTTGTATTTGATCAGTTAGCTCGCATCTTATTTGACCCTGGTGCAAATTTATCTTTTGTATCTATTAGATTTGCTGCATGTTTACCTGTATTGCCTAAGGTGATGGATTATGTTGTGTCTGTAAGTACTCCCTTAGGAAAATCATTATCTACAGACACTGTTTGTGCTGATTGTGTAGTGCATGTAGAGGGTTATGAGTTTCTTGTAGATCTAATCCTCTTAGACATGCAAGACTATGATGTCATCTTAGGTATGGATTGGTTATCCTCACATCATGCCACTGTGGATTGCTTTGAGAAAGTAATCACCTTGAATCTGCTAGATGGGAATCGGCTTTTTGTGAGAGGTCTAGTGTCAGACCAAGGACCGCATGTGATATCTTTCCTGCAGGCCAGGAAGTTACTTGCTAGTGGGTGCAAGGGTTATCTTGTGCATGTTAAGGTGCAGGATGATTCTACTCCTGATTTGACTCAGATGGCGGTGGTGCAAGAGTTTCCTGATGTGTTCTCTGAGGAATTTTCAGGCTTGCCACCAATACGAGAGGTAGAGTTTGGCATTGAGTTGGTGCCAGGTACTGCACCTATCTCCAGAGCTCCTTACCGCATGGCTACATCAGAATTGGCCGAACTTAAGATGCAACTGGAGGAATTGCTGGAAAAAGGTTACATCCGGCCTAGTGCTTCACCCTGGGGAGCACCAGTGCTATTCGTAAAGAAGAAGGATGGAACCCTGAGGATGTGTATAGACTACAGACAACTGAACCAAGTGACTATCAAGAATAAGTATCCTCTTCCCAGAATTAATGATCTGTTTGATCAATTACAGGGAGCTACAGTGTTCTCTAAGATTGATCTGAAATCAGGATATTACCAGCTTAGGGTCAAGGATGAGGATATATTTAAGACTGCTTTCAGGACCAGGTATGGGCATTTCGAATTTCTAGTTATGCCTTTTGGACTGACGAATGCACCTGCTGTCTTCATGGATTTGATGAACAGGGTATTTCATGAATTACTTGATTCATGTGTGGTGGTTTTCATAGTTGATATCTTGGTGTACTCTCGGACTACTTCGGATCATGTCAGTGACTTGCGCAGAGTGCTGGAGATCCTGAGGAAAAACCGATTATATGCCAAGGCTAGTAAGTGTGAGTTTTGGCTAGAAAAGATCAGTTTCCTTGGGCATGTGATTTCTGGTCAGGGGGTGTCTGTGGATCCGGTTAAAGTGCAAGCCATCCTCAATTGGGGAAGACCGACTAGTGCTACTGAGATCAGAAGTTTCCTGGGTTTAGCAGGTTACTATCGGAGGTTTGTTGAGGGATTCTCCAAGCTGGCGGGTCCTTTAACTAAATTGACCAGAAAGGAGGCCAAGTTTAATTGGGATGACAAGTGTGAAGAGAGCTTTCAGGAACTGAAGAGGAGGTTGACTAGTACACCGATCCTCATTATTCCTAGTGATGGGGAAAGGTTTACTGTCTATACGGATGCTTCGGGCAAAGGGTTGGGTTGTGTCTTGATGCAGAAGGGTTCTGTGGTAGCCTATGGTTCGAGACAACTGAAGGAGTATGAGTTGAACTACCCTACTCATGACTTAGAGTTGGCGGCCGTAGTCTTTGCTCTGAAGATATGGCGTCACTATTTGTTGGGTCAAGAGTTTGATCTGTTCACTGACCACCAGAGTCTCAAGTACATCTTCACTCAGAAGGAGTTGAACATGAGACAAAGAAGATGGATGGAGTTGATCAAAGACTATGACTTCTCTATTCAGTATCAGGCTGGAAAGGCCAATGTAGTGGCTGATGCACTGAGCAGACATCCAGTAACTTCAGTAGCGGCACTACGGGTCAGTGAGTGGCAGTTACTACAGGAGTTCAGCGATCTCAGGATCAGTGTTTCTCCTAGAGTTCAGTCAGGTTATGTGGCTTTCCTCAGAGTACAGTCTGCTTTGTTGCAGAAAATCAGAGATCAGCAGTCAGTGGAACCGAAATTAGTTCAGATCAGGGATAGTTTGGTTGCAGGTACAGTTCAGGATTTTAGCTTGTCTGATGATGGTGTTCTCCGGTTCCGTGGAAGGGTGTGTGTTCCTGAGGAACCGAGCTTGAGGAAAGAAATATTGGAGGATAGCCATAATTCCAAATATTCTCTACATCCTGGCGTGACTAAGATGTATCAGGACCTCAAGAAAAGCTTTTGGTGGCCGGGTATGAAGAAAGAGGTAATTGATTTTGTCTCTAGGTGTTTAACCTGTCAGACTGTAAAGGCTGAACACCAGAAACCTGGTGGTTTGTTGCAGCCCCTTCCTATTCCTGAGTGGAAGTGGGAATGCATCAGTATGGACTTTGTGTGTGGTTTGCCCAGAACCAGATTGGGTCATGATGCCATTTGGGTGATTGTTGATAGACTCACTAAATCAGCCCATTTTCTTCCGATCAAGATGACTTATCCTTTAGAGAGACTGGCTAGATTGTATATTGACGAGATAGTCAGACTGCATGGAGTGCCTGTTGATATTGTGTCTGATAGGGACTCTCGGTTTCTGTCCAGGTTTTGGAAGAGCTTACAGGAGGGTTTGGGTACTAAGTTGAGTTTTAGTACAGCATACCATCCTCAGTCTGATGGCCAGACGGAGCGTACTATCCAGACTCTAGAAGACCTGTTGAGAGCTTATGTGGTTGATTGGAGTTCCGAGTGGAACCGGGATCTATCTTTGATAGAGTTCACTTATAATAATAGCTTCCACTCCAGTATTCAGATGGCTCCATATGAGGCTTTGTATGGAAGAAGGTGTAGGACTCCCTTGTGTTGGGAGGAGACTGGTGATAGATTGATTTTGAGATCTGATGCAGTACAGGAAACTACTGATAAGGTCAGAGAGATTCAGGATAAACTGAAAATTTCTCGGGACAGACAGAAGAGTTATGCTGATGACCGTCGTCGTTCCCTGGAGTTTATGGTAGGGGATCATGTTTTCTTAAAGGTGTCGCCTACTAAGGGTGTTATGAGGTTTGGCAAAAAGGGCAAGCTGAGCCCTAGGTTTGTAGGCACTTTTGACATTATTGAGAGAGTTGGTCCAGTGGCTTACAGGTTAGCTTTACCTCCTGCTATGGATCATGTGCATAATGTGTTCCATGTTTCTGCTTTGAGGAAATATCATCCTGATCCATCTCATGTATTGGAATTGGAACCTCTTCAGATTCAGAGTGATTTGACCTTTGAGGAAAAACCTCTCCGGATTGTGGATAGGAAGGATAAAGTTCTGAGGAACAAGTCTATACCTTTAGTAAAGGTTATCTGGGGAAATCAGTCGGTTGAGGAGGCGACCTGGGAGACTGAAGCTGATATGAGGAAGTTGTATGCTTATCTTTTTGATGATATGAATGTTGAGCTTTAGAGGACTAAAGCTTTATAAGGAGGGAGGGATGTAAGATCCAAGGATCTTAAGTCCTGGTAAGTACTATTTTTGATTTAAATAAAATTATTGACTGTGATATTTTTCCTATGTATTGATTGTTAATTTATAACTAATTAATTAATGCTTATTGGTTGTTAATCTATAATTAATTAATTGAGTTTAATGGTTGTTAATTTTAATTAATTAATTAGCTTATTGGATGTTAGTTTAAGTGAATTAATTAATTAGAGTTTATTGGATGTTAGTTTAATCCTTATTGGATTTTCACTTAAACTATGGGTTATTGGGTTTACACTTAAATTAGATGGATTTTGAGTTTAAAATTTGAATAAATTAGTTAGTGGGTTATTTCATAAACCCTATTTGAATTAATTGGTTAGCGGGTTTAAAATTTAAAAACCGAAAATTCAAGTTGGTAATTTCGGCTAGGGTAGGAGAATTGGCATTTTTTTGGCTAGGAAGAAACCTTAGGGCGACGGCTTGAAGGCTTGGGCGATTCTTGGAGGCTTGGAGGCGAAATTCCTTTCTTCCTCTTCCTTTCTTCCCTTGGCCGGCGTCCTTGGTGTTTGGTGGTGTTTCTCTTCCATTGTTGGCGATATTTGGTGGAACTTCAAGGCCTTAGACGAGTTTTTTGGAGAGATCTTCATCTTGGTGTTCACGGTTCAAAGTGAGTGGGGTGTCTCATTTGAATTTTATCCTCTTGTTTGTGCTAGATGATAGATTTGATTTCTTGAAATATTCACTATGTTAAAAACCGAAAACTCTAGATGATAGATTTGATTTCTTGAAATATTCACTATGTTAAAAACCGAAAACTCTAGATGATAGATTTGATTTCTTGAAATATTCACCATGTTAAAACCGAAACTCATTCATGAAAACCGAAATTTAGATATTTCTTACATGGAATTCTTGAGCATGAAATCTTTTTAACTAAGGTTTAAAATTTAAGTAGATAATATGTTGTAGATACCGTGGGCTACAAGTGATAATTTGTAAAGTAGTTTGTAAGAATACATGTTTTAATTTTATGTTGGTTTTATGGATGTTTGATAAATGCTAATAATGTTATAGAATCCATGATTGTTTCTCTATGTTGGTAGCATGTTCTATAATTATGGCTATGTATCTTTGGTTGAGAAACTTGGGTGATAACTTAGCAAGATTATACTGAACAGATCAGCATGAAACCTAAGGACTCTATAAAATATTATGTGGTTATATGTGGTTTCGAATGTTATGTGTTATGGGATGGATAGGACTAAGGCTAAGTGTAACCGTGTACTCAAGGGGATAGTCTATATGTGATATGTTAAGGGTTTGAGATTTCAGCCCTGTATATTGTGATATGTGAGGGGGTTGATGTTCAGCCTGCCTGTTGTGATTCTTGTGATGAAAATGACTATCCTAGAGTCTGGTCTACGTTTAGGAGTCCACTTTTATGAAATAAGATATAAGATGTGTCTAGTGGTTATCCAGTTAAGGAACCCTTTGGGAGAACGAGTGTGATGCAAAGTGCCATGTCTTGGTCGGACAGGGGCCACCTCTTGATATCATCACTCTTAGACGCTTAGATTTTTGTGTTATGGGGTGGTGTAGATCAAGGTATCACATCTTGACCGGGTGGGGATTACCTCTTGAGTCTACACACTGTCCATGTTTATGTTGCATGTGATTTGCAGGCTTCTCCCAGTGCTTAGGCCAAAGCCGGGTTGGACCATAATGGTCACTCTTGAATATGCTGGACAACTAGGTCAATTAAGTGGTTGGTGTGTTTAGTTGGTTTAGAGTATGACTCTAGAACCTTGGTTACTCTGTGGTGACAAGTGTGTGATGTCTGTACATCTAATTATTTTTTTTTGAGTTCTGTTCTTTGTTTTTGTTATATGTTAACATGATGTTTTGCTAAATGTTTTTAAAATAATCTGCATGTATCTTTGATTGTATGCTATGGATGGTCGATTGAGACTATCCACTCACTGGGCTGTGTAGCTCACCCTTCAATATTTTCAGGTGTAGAACAGGGGCGCACTGCCTGAGTTAGCATGTTATATGGATATTGTGATTCTCTATAGCTATGCCAGTTGGATGTATAAGACTTTTGTGCTTAATTAACTGGGGCCGGTTGTGGCCGAACTATGTGAACTTGTGTTGCCGGTTGTGGCAGTTTTAAGATTTTGATTTTTGTGTCACCGCGGGCTTGGGCTTGGTTTCGGTGTTTGGTATCATTGATGTTAGTTTTGAACTTATAAAATCGATATTGTGACTTTGGTTTTCAATTTGAGTCGATTGGTATTTTTGCAATCGGATTTGATATAAATGTGAACTTGCATATGTCTAGTGCAAGTATTGCGTGGTGGCAGGTACATTTATGAAATTGTGTTTTCGCTGAGATTCTATGTATGGATTCTCGAAAATTTTCAGATTGTGTTTTCTTGAACTTGGTTTTACCTAGCATGTGAATCGATCTTGTATGATAACATCCTGTTTCTCTATGACTTGTGTTGCTTGTTTGGGGTTAAGATAACGGGATGTGACAAATGCAAGGCTTGATCTTGAGTCTTGCATGGCTATGAAGATGATAGTTAGAGAGGGGGAAGTCTTTTGCTTGGTCCGAGGACCAAATGCCCCTACCTTACCGTTACCCCACGTAGAGAAGACCACTGTGAGGGAAAGAGCAAATTGGAAACTTTCATCGAGCAAGGCTGCTTTTACACCACCATTGAGTACAGTTCCACCACCACCCACTTGGGGTGGAAGAGATGATCCTTTTAGTATGGAGTCGCCATCTCACCGGCCTGCTGATTCTACTCACCCAGCTGCTGATTCTTCCCACAGGCCTACTGGAGGATGGTCTAGTGCTTTCGACCCAGGCTTCCTGGCTCTTTCTACTGAGGTGTTCCATTAGGGACATTGGATGGCGAAGATGCTCGACTCCATGGGGAGAATGTCTGATACCATGCAGCATATTCATCAGGATGTGGAATAGATAAGCAACTACATGGAAGATATGGGAAATTTCTTTTATGACCACTTTGGTTATGAGGACAGCCAGAGAGGAGGTGACTACGGTGGCTACTACGATGGTGATCAAAGTGGACAACCTTATGCTCCCATGGATACAGCAGCAGAGGACACTGAGGAGATTAGATCAGATGATGACGAGTAGAGTTTTGTGAGTATCCCTTTCCCTTGCTTATTTGCATTTCATTTTCCTTATCTTATTGATGTTTGATGTTTTATAGGGAAGGATGATTCTTCTAAACTCATTGTGTCCGCCATTGCTACCTTGATCTGCTTTATTTGACTTTCAGATCATTCGATATGGGTGTATGATATTGTGATATTGATTTGACTATTCGATGTGGTTGTACCATATTTTGATGATGATATTGATTTCGATTGTGTTGTATGATGATATTTTGATATTTTGAGCACCATGTAGAGGTGCATGCTTGTTGACATGATAACATTGTGATACTTTTATGATTGATGAGTATGTACTATTCTTGTTGATGTGTTGACTTTGTGGCCTAGTATATATTTTGAAGATATTATTTTTGATTATATGATTCAAGATGATGAATGAACTCATGCCTGTGATTAGGACTAGATCTATCATGTCGAATTTATTTCTCTAATATATACCTTTTTTTGAAATTTTTCATTGATTGATGAATGAGATTTTAGGTGGATATATTATTTGAAGAATCTGATTTAAAAGTGCAACTACTTGTTAAATAAAATTAGCATATGAGTGTAATTTTTGAATTAAAGTCAATTGATTAACCTAGTTGATGTTTAGTCTATTTTATTATTTGTTGGGAAGAAAGAATCCAAGATACAAAAAGAGTGAGAGACTCCCCTACTTGGCACTGTGTAAAATTAGCAATGGTACAAAAGATATGGGTTGAAATCTGTAATAAAGAGAAAGAAAAAGAAAATGATTCCCCTACTTGGCACTGTGTAATATTGACAGTGGTACCAAAGACAAGGGTTGAAGTCCCAATAAAAAGTCTGTATCTATGTGGGTACAAGCTATAAAAAAAGGAATAAAAAAAAGAAAGATTTTGAGTGGAAAAGGATTTTGGATACCCTATTCCTGTAAACAAAGGTATGATAGATTTAAACTGAAACTTATGTGAATTCATGAGACTGAGATTCTTTTTGTTATGCAAGTTGCAAAGTTTTATTTGATTAAGTTGTAGATCATGAGAATTGAATTTAAAGAATGATATGTCTATTTAAAATCTTATGAAACAATTAGTGAGAATTTTTCAATAGTGATTGTATTTTAGAAATTTATTCTTCATGAGAAAATCTTTTCCTTTGATCTAATTTTGATTTTCGCTTGAGGACAAGCAAAGTTTGAGCCTTATGTGTTTGATGACACAAAAATTTATAGAAAATTTTGTGCCATTTCATAGATCTTTTTGTGTCATATTCATACTACATTGCTTATTTTTAAGCCTTTTTTTATCAAATACTGCGAAATCTATACTCTTTTTAGTTTATGATGATTTTCAGGTAAAATGGCACGTTTTTCAAGCGTTTTCAAGCAATTCCAGATGTATGAATGAATTCCCACCATCAAAAGAAGATTACATGTCAAATTTCATGCAAATTTGAGTTTCACAGCAAATTATGGCACTACCGTAATCCAAATTACGGTACCATGGTTTCACTACACTTACAGAAGAAACCACGGTACTACCGTTATTTCTGAGTGCTACCGTATTTTGGGATGATTTTGAATAGAAAGTTTCGGAAGAATTACGGAACTACCATAATGGATTTTACAGGCCGTATTTCGAGTCAATTTTTCACCCAAGTGATTTGACGAAAATACGGCACTACCGTAATGGATTTCACGGTACCGTAATTCCGGATGATTTCTGTACCGAGGACTTTGCTGAAATTATGGCACTACTATAATTATTATTACGGCCGTAATTCTATTCCTGGCATGCAATTCTTCCGGACAGTTTGAAGCTCTATTTTTGCGCGATCGATTGCGAGCGATCCAGACCACTAAATTGATATTTGTAAGAAGGAGAAGGGAGATCAGATCGAGAGGAGGCGACATAGACAAAAAGCCCTAATTTTCAACCACTGTCGAGAGAGAAATCGTGATTCTCACTGCTGCCCTAGGTTTCACCGCCGTGAAGCGTATAGCGCATCTCCGGCCGTGAAATTTAAAGGGAAGTTGCGCATATAGGAGGAGAAGATACCCCAGAAGTTTTAGAGTGAAAGGAAACCAATCTGAGGAGAAATCAACAAAGCACGCCGCCCCGTGCTATGTTTAGTAATTTCTTTCTTCTCTTCGATTTTTGATCCATCAAAACTATGGATTATTGTAATATTTCTACCATGCTAGCTTAAAAACCCTTTGGGACATGGGGAAGTAATTTCCTTTGATTTCTTAATGACTAGATAAATCTTTCATTATTTCGTCATGTATAATTTTAGTATGATAATTATGCTTCTGTGATGATTGCTCTTTAATTCTCCATAGATTCATATTATCAAGCATGTTTTAGAGTTTTCGCAATAAGGACCGAAAGGTGATTTGCTTGAGAACTTGGAACCCTAAAATTGAATGTTAGGAACTCACCGTACGAAATTACGTTTGTTCTTATTTCTTAATTTTAGTAGTTTAATGCTATGATTGATAATCTGATCTATGATTGTGTTAATGAAACAAGCATGACGATATTGCAAGAAATTGAATATTAGATTGTTGGAGAACCTTAAGCAGAACCTGTGTTGAGATTCGGATGCACGAAAGTGATCCTTGTGTTTCCAATTGTGATTATTAACTTAGAATTCGGATGCATGAAAGTGATCCTTGAGTTATTTGTTGATGATTCACTTTTATTTAATAATCAAATAGATCCTGGACGAAAGTGAGGATTGGTTATTGTAAATTGTCTGCGCGAAAGCGAGATGATTTCTTTATTAAGTGAATTATATCTTTTTCATAATGAAATTAGACTGACGAACTTCTATTCATGTCTAGCCATGGAAATCAAAGTAAATGAAACCCTAGTCCTAGTTTCTCTTTCTGATATCTTCGTGTAGCCTTCGATAGTTTGCTTTCATATTTTCGATTGCCTAGCTAGTAAGAAATTAATTATTCAGTACTTGGCAAATGAGGTCTCTGTGGTTCGATATCTTTTAATTACTTCGAGTATCCGTGCACTTGCGGACTACAACAACTTGCGCCAATGACTTGTTCTTGCCGCAAGAGAAGATTGCTCATGCCAATTGATTAGTCTCTAGAGCCTCTCTCATATCCTTGATATATAGAGGGTTGAGGGGTGGCAAGAATAAGGGGTGGGTGCAACTCATGAAGAAGGTGGCGGCTAGGGTATGTGTGGGGTGGCAATTACGTTTTAGGGTTTAGAAAATTCTCCAAGAGTTTTTCATAAACCCATTCCACTTAGCCATATCAGCCATATCAGCCCCAAGACTTGCCATAGAGGAAAGCATATCATCCAAGGATAGAGGGAAAGGCGCCAATTGCTTCCTTATGAAGCAAATTGCGCCATCTTATCCCCATTGAGCCCCTAGGCACCAATGGGATAATATTTCTCCCCAATATACCCTTTTAGCCCTTTGTCTCTACATGACAACTTGTTATTGGGCCTCATTGGGTAATGAGCTAGCCCAAACTTCATTACATCGGTTGATTAAGCTATTGGATCCAATCTAATGCAACCCTAATCCAAAAGTGACAAACCATGATCAATTTCGGGTCAATCTGCCAAAAATGAAGTTTGACTCCAATAACATTCTTACAACTCATCAGGCCCATTGGCGCCTATGAAATCTCCCAAATAGATTTGAGCTATCTAATAACTCGATCATAAGATTTCCTAATCAATACGAGAACTCAAGTATCAACGTGTGCGACCCTGTAGGTTCCTCTGACATTGGCAGTGCTGACCTAATGTCACCACAAGCAGTGAGTGGCACCTAGCAGTGCATTGCTACTACCCAAGTCATCGGAATGGATATCAACATCGACATCCCCTTCATCGCAACTAGGTACAGATGCATTATAGTCCATTTGCCAAACTGATATCCGATTGGACAAGTGTGTCACCACTTCTTTTCACCCAATCACATGGTCATGACTAAATCAGGTTGTCACCTGTGTATGGCCATAAACTTTCAGTCATAGAGCCATAGAAGAGCTCAATGGATATCAAGCTTCCCTCATGAAGGGGCAAATCCTCTGTCTCTCCATTGACTTTCTCATATGGGTCGTGGCATTCTCAATGACAACTATTATTACCTCCCAACTACGGCGAGGTGTTAGGTTGTATCAAATCTTGTCCCTAACCATGTAAAATGGTCAATGACCTTAAGTTAAGGTATCAATGCATCTCCTATCACTTGTGAGGATAACTCATGACACTAAGTCATAGCCTCACAGTGGGATGGTCCAGTATATCTACCACTGATATACGCATATGCCTACGTTAGCGCCTCGTGCCTAACTAGCCCATATACCAGTCTCATAAGTATTAGAGTTGTCCCATATCCACTCAAGCACATCGACTGGGGACAACCTTTTTAGCACAGATCCAATCTGTCTTTAGGGACATTATCATGTAAGTACCTAATCACAGATGTAGACAAACAATGATAACGACAATGCCAGAACGATATAAATATCAGAGTCAAGCAGTACAAAGATGGACCAAAACTAGGTCTCAGAGCATATACACCAACATGTACTCCATACCTCATATGGAATCTTGGAGACACTCTTATATGAAACGTTATTTAGTATGAGAGAAGCTGTTTCACGTGCATGTCCCCAAAATGAGGGTGGTAGAGCTGCATAACTCATCATAGATAGAACCATGTCTTGCAAAGATCGATTCCTCCTCTCAGACACACCATTCCATTGGGGTGTTCTAGGAGGGGTGAGTTGGGATAGGATCCCACAATCTCTAAGATAGTCAAAGAACTCACCATTTAGGTACTCTCCACCTCGATCTGATCAAAGAGTTTTAATAGATCTACCAAATTGATTCTCTACTTCATGTTTGAACTCCTTAAATTTCTCTAAGGATTATGATTTATGTCTCAACAAATAGATATAACCATATCTACTGAAGTCATCAGTAATTGTGATGACGTAGTTGTACCCTCCTCTTGCTTGTTTATTGAATGGCCCACACACATCATTATGTATGCGATCCAATAATCCTCCTGCCCTCTCACCTATCTTGGTGAAAGGCGCTTTTGTCATTTTCCCTAACAAACAAGGTTCATATATATCAAACTCCTCCAAGGAGGTTGAATCCAACAATCCATTTGCATGGAGTTGTTGAATGCGATTTTTGTTTATATGAGCTAATCTACAATGCCAAAGGTATGCGACAATTGAACCACTTAGTTTGACCCTTTTATTATTTATGTTACATATAGAGTTATCCATGTCGAAGACATATAATCCATTGCTTAAAGTACCCTTCTCATAAAACATGTTTGCGAATGAAAAAGGATAAGAGTTCTCCTTTATTTCAAACTTAAAACCTTTCCTTGCCAAATAAGGAATGGATATAATGTTTTTGGTAAGAGAAGATACATAATAGCAATTATCTGACTCTAACTGAAGTCCAGAAGGCAGGGAGAGCATCAAAATTCCTATAGCAACAGCAGCAACCTGTGCTCCATTTGATGTGGGGAGGAGACACGTGATGAGCAAAGTAGAAAAAAAAGTAATTAAAATCTAAAAATACAGTAAGCAACCAGAAATATAGTGCTACAGAAATTAATCAGTTAAGAAATGTAGCTATGCATTATAGAATGATCAATTCAATGAATATTTAAAACAATTAAACCAAATTGTAGACCAAGACTTGTTCTTTTGAAGCATGTCAAATTAGAAAGTGGACTCCTTCTTGAGCATATAGATTTAGTGCAACCAATATAGCTACTCAGATCGGTAAATTAAAATTGCTCAGAAATGTTTCAGATTGCAAATTTTGCAATGCCTGCTAGACTGAACTGTTGAACCTGGGCTTGCATCAACTAGTCCAAATGAAAGTACAAGATGTGTGCTTCATTCAAGATACTTGTTGCACCAATTGCTTAAAGCACATGCACAAATAACACTATTCAGATTAGTTGTGAAAACGAATGCAGGAGTTAAATTATTCATCAAACGTTGCTATCTCTTGTAGCATGTTCTGGTCCATCTGGATCGTCGCAACTGATCTGAATGATAGAAGATGTTCTGGTCTTTCTATTGGTTCCAAGGATTAGAGCTGGAGGCTTGTCCGAGCATGTTTAAAACCTGCAAAATTAAGCTTAATCAGATTAATAATATGGCAAAGTAGGAGACATGAGGCAACAATTGTGGAAAAAACAAAGGGAAGCTAGCTGATTTCGTTCGTCGTCGAGAGGAAGAGAGGCGGCGCAGGCGGGGTTGTTTAGACTGGAAACTCTGCTAGGATGTGATTGATGGGGTTGGAGCGGCAGAGGCGTCGAATCAGCGACGGCGAAGGCAAAGCAAAGTAAATCCTCGAAACTGCGGACTTGGGTGAAAGTAGGGGAGATTGCGAACGGAGCAGGGGAAGTCTCCGGTCGTCGTAGAAGGCACGAACACTGAACTTGCTTCAACTGGGACTCCTTGTGATGGTGACGAAGGTGTGGCCGGAGTTTATGGGCAGCCGGTGGCCGGTCGGAGGAGAATGAGGCTTACTAGCGGATCTAGGGCGGAAGTAGGGCACGAACTGGGGATCTCAAAGGGAGTTTCGATTTCAGCAATCCGCGTGGCGGATGGATGGATGCCAGCGGCTGGACCTTCGTTGTGGCGAGGAGGAGTGGTGGCCAAAGTTTCATAGAGATCCAATGGCTAGATCGCCGGCGGTGCGCTCACAAATTTTTAGCAACCTGGGAAATATGGGTTGAACTTCAGTCGAAATAGAGGAGGGGGATTAGAGGTAGAAGAAGAGATCAGAGGAGAAGAGGAGAGGGGAAGGCAGGCGACACAAGCACCTCAGAGGAGAAAGGAGACATCTGATTCCATGGACGAAGAAATTATTTCATTCATCAAAACATTTTGCTGATTACAAAGTTCATATGTGATACATATAGAGACACGCTAGGAGAAACGTTCCTGCTGAACGTTGGAGTTTCCATTCTTGAGTAGCTGCACAGATGGCGTTGAAGCTTTCCTTGTGGGCTGAATCTGGTTTGAGCGAAGGTATGGAAGGAGACGTTGGAGTTTCCATCTTGGATCCGCAAAGAGATACGTTTAAGCTTCCTTTGCAGCGGTGAAGATGAGCTTGATCAGCAGGAGAGACATTGAGGCTTCCATTTTTTTTTGCACGATCAAGATTTGTGCAGACGTGCGCTTGATGAAATGTTGAGATGAGTGTTGGCTGCATTGAACTCTGAGATTCATGAAAATAGCTGCATGTTGCATTGGCGCATCTTGTTTTGTTGTTGGCTGATCGCATGGAGTAGTCTTGGGCCTCTTTTGCGGCGAATTATTCGTGATAAGTGGGCTTGTCTTGGGCCTCTCTTGAAGTGCTTATTTATTGAGCTAGCTTTATTGGTAGAGCTTGCTAGCTTATTTGCGAACCTCCAAGCCTTTGACTACGGCAACCTTAGGCTCCACTTATATCTTTGTGGCATGTGGTCTCTTCCCCCATCATTTCTCCCCGGGTGAAAAAAATTCTTCCCCGAAGAATTGTTCTTGTGTTGGTGGACAAGTTCTAGAGAGGCAAGGGTGAATTGTTCCTTCTGGATCTGAATCTTCAAAATGTTGTCAGCATCACAACATCTTGTCTTGTGATTCCATATCCAAGGTCCAAGCCGCAAGTCACGGACACCTGCACAAAATTCTCTTTCTCGACCATTTGTATTAGTACACTTATAATAAGAAATTATAGCATTTAAGTGTACAGGAATAATGAAATCAATATGCTCAATTTGAAAAATATGCAAAGCTGTCTTGTTTAAATGTTCAACTTGTGGGGGTTCTAATGGCGTCTTAAATGTGAGACAATACTCAAGGATCATAGGGTCTTTAAATTCTAAGTTATCTCCTAAGGGTTGAGGATGAGGGTCTAAGTCATTTTCAAAAGGATCTAACTTAGGTTCAAAATATTGTTCAAGAGGACCTATGGGTGTGGATCCTAAAATTGAAGCTAATTGTGATGGTTCTATTTCACTCTTAAGTTGAGACAGGTCTAGAATGGTCTCTATGGGCAACTTAGGGGTAGTTTGACTCTCAGATAAGTCAACTATGGGCTCTTTAACTGGAATGCTAGACTCAAGTTGAGGACCTGTGGGTATGGACTCTAAAATTGAAGGTTGAGGAATGGGTTATACTTCATGGTTTGCCTCTTGAGTTTCACACGTCTCATCTGGACATGTTTTGGTTTCTAAGGTAGCCTTTGAGGTTTGAAGAAGTTTTTGTTGGAGTGGTTGGCTTCGTGTTCTACTTTGGTCAAGTCTTTTCCAATATGCCTTAAGATTTTGTTCTACCTTACTAGCTATTTGAAAAGCATCTTCTATTGTGTATATGGGGTAGTAGGTGAGACCTCTCTTAATCTCAAAGCTAAGACCATCTATAAACCAGTTAAGCAAAACCCTAGGAGTTTCTCTAGTTCTACTCCTATGGTAGAGGGCATTAAACTTCAGTGTATATTAAGCTACATTCATGTTCTATTGTGTAAGAAATTTTGCTTTGAGAGATGAAGGATCATACATTTCTTTTATCATTTCATCCCATCTCTTGGTGGGTGGTCTGTTGCCTCTTAGGGGGTTGAGTTTAGTGGCCATGGGGAGTTTTGAAAACACAATATAATCCTTTGAAAATAGAGCTCCCTAAGATGTCAAAAATGATTTGGGCTAGTAAGAGAGGATAAATTTATGAATAAACAAACTAGCATGCAGATGTAATGAACAACTAAGCATGAAAGCATGTAATAAGTTTTTTTTTTTATCAAATAGCAAAAATATGCAATCTAAAATAATATGAGCATGTAATTTTTTTTCTCAATTGCAAGTAAATAGTACATACTTAACTAAGATGGAAAAAGCAATGAAAGCAACAAAACATGAAAACAAAACTAACAATTTTTTTTTATGCAAAGAGCAAAGCAAAGGATCGTGTAGGCAAACAAGAGTTGCCCACGAACTTGCTCTGATACCAAACTGATGTGGGGAGGAGACACGTGATGAGAAAACTAGAAAAAAAAGTAATTAAAATCTAAAAATACAATAAGCAGCTAGAAATATAGTGCTACAGAAATTAATCAGTTAAGAAATGTAGCTATGCATTATAGAAGGATCCATTCAATGAATATTTAAGCCAAATTGTAGACCAAGACTTGTTCTTTTGAAGCACGTCAAATTAGATAGTGCACTCCTTCTTGAGCATATAGATTTAGTGCAACCAATATAGCTAGTCAGATCGGTAAATTAAAATTGCTCAGAAATGTTTCAGATTGCAAATTTTGCAATGCCTGCTAGATTGAACTGTTGAACCTGGGCTTGCATCAACTAGTACAAATGAAAGTACAAGATGTGTGCTTCGTTCAAGATACTTGTTGCACTAATTGCTTAAAGCACCTGCACAAATAACACTATTCAGATTAGTTGTGTAAACAAATGCATGAGTTAAATTATTCATCAAACGTTGTTATGTCTTGTAGCATGTTCTGGTCCATGTGGATCATCGCAACTGATCCGAATGATAGAAGATGTTCTGGTCTTTCTATTGGTTCCAAGGATCAGAGCTGGAGGCTTGTCTGAGCATGTTTAAAACCTGCAAAATTAAGCTTAATCAGATTAATAATATGGCAAAGCAGGAGACATGAGGCAACAATTCTAGAAAAAATGGAGGGAAGCTGGCTGATTTAGTTCATCGTCGGGAGGAAGAGAGGCGGCACAGGCGGGGTTGTTTACACTGGGAACTCTGCCAGGATGTGATTGATGGGGTTGGAGCGGCGGAGGCATCGAATCAGCGACGGCGAAGGCAAAGCTAAATCCTCGAAACAGCGGACTTGGGTGAAAGCAGGGGAGATTGCGAACGGAGCAGGGGAAGTCACTGGTCATCGTAGAAGGCACGAACACTGAACCTGCTACAACTAGGAATCCTTGTGATGGTGACGAAGGTGTGGCTGGATTTTATGGGCGGATGGTGGCTGGTCGGAGGAGAACGAGGCTTAGTGGCGGATCTAGGGCAGAAGTAGGGCGCGAACAGGGGATCTCAAAGGGAGTTTCGATTCTGGCAATCCGCGTGTGGATGGATGGATGCCGGCGGCTGGACCTTCGTTGTGGCGAGGAGGAGTGGTGGCCAAAGTTTCGTAGAGATCCAACGGCTAGATCGCCAGCGGTGAGCTCACGAATTTTTAGCAACCAGGGAAATCTAGGTTGAACTTTAGACGAAACAGAGGAGGAGGATTAGAGGTAGACGAAGAGATCAGAGGAGAAGAGAAGAGGGGAAGGCAGGCTACACAAGTTTCTCAGAGGAGAAAGGAGACATCCGATTCCGTGGACGAAGAAACTATTTCATTCATCAAAACATTCTGCTGATTACAAAGTTCATATGTGATACATATAGAGACACGCTGGGAGAAACGTTCCTGCTGAACATTGGAGTTTCCTTTCTTGAGTAGCTGCACAGATGGCGTTGAAGCTTTCCTTGTGGGCTGAATCTGCTTTGAGCGAAGGTATGGAAGGAGACGTTGGAGTTTCCATCTTGGATCCACAGAGAGATACGTTTAAGCTTCCTTTGCAGCGGTGAAGATGAGCTTGATCAGCAGGAGAGACGTTGAGGCTTCCATTTTTTTTGCAGCGATCAAGATTTGTGCAGACGTGCGCTTGATGAAATGTTGAGATGAGTGTTGGCTGCATTGAACTCTGAGATTCGTGAAAATAGCTGCATGTTGGTTTGGCGCATCTTGTTTTATTGTTGGCTGATCGCATGGACTAGTCTTGGGCCTCTTTTGCGGTGAATTATTCATGATAAGTGGGCTTGTCTTGGGCCTCTTTTGAAGTGGTTATTTATTAAGCTAGCTTTATTGGTAGAGCTTGCTAGCTTATTTGCGAACCTCCAAGCCTTTGACTACGGCATCCTTAGGCTCCACTTATGTCTTCGTGGCTTGTGGTCTCTGCCCCCATCACCATTTCTAACTCGTAGGTCAATCTCTCTAGGACGCACCGATCTACTTTTTTTGAGCCCCTACATATTTGTACAAATATGAGCTCCGCATGCAATATCCAATACCCATGACATAGAAGTAGAAAGGTTGACTTCAGTAACATAAATACATAAGGTAGAAGATGAAGCCCTGCTTCTCTTCATCTCATTCTGAAGTTGTACTAAGTCCCTTTTAAAGTGGATTGGCCTTCCACAATTATAGCACCTATCTTTCCTTATCCTTTTCAACTTTATTTTCAATGACTTAGTCAACCCCTTTGGCTTACTGTTGTATTGATGGATTGCCTTAGAAGTATGAGTACTAACCGCTTCATCGAAAGCTGCTTTAGATCAGATATGATATCAGAGGCACTTTCCTCCTCATATCGCCTTCGCAATTCAGGTGACATGTTGGTTAGCATCAGATTAATAAACTCAGATGCATCCTTTTGATGCTTATGAAAAGCATCAGTCTCGGCTGCTGAGGCCGAGCATGGAAGGGATTCAGAAATAGACTGCTCAAGGATATACAGTTTCTTCTCATGCTTGAGAACAATCCTCAAGTTGAGATACCAGTCCAATAAGTTGGTTTCAACCAACTTGTTCCTTTCCAGGATTGATCGCAGTGACCATCTGCTATTGTTTGTTGCCATTATATCTACAACAATAAAGAAAAAGCAAATTAGTACTATTTTGAATCATTTAATCTGGACTTGTTTTAAATGATTGTGGCTCCCGCTATTTTAATTGAATTGACAACCCACAAAGTCAATCGAGAAATCCATGATTTCCTAGTCGGATGGGATCCTTATTTCACATGAGGCTTCGCATCCCACGAGGGGATGAGATGCACTAAATAACCCATAATTCTTATGGTGGGCACGTCGGCCGATTGCACTTGACAATTCCCCTTATTGAGACAGTCTAGGCACTTCATGTCCAGCAAGGGCTGGATACATCATGAAACCCTAACCTCTCCATGATGCCTCTAGAGTTCCAAAATGTGGCCACCACATGTAAAAAACTAGTCAAGTCTATTCCTAACCGTTATGCCGAGGGCCAACGAGTTTCCTTGCGAAGGCACGTCCAGGTTAAAACTAGACTGGGGAAACCATTGTCACCACGCACCTTCTAAAGATAAGTGGGTGTGTCCCACGAGGGTGCAAAAAGTTCACAAAACCGCTGATCGATAGCTTGATGAGGGCTACAAGTTATAAGGCTTATTTCAGACTTGATATCTTATTTGAGGGTTTTTGAGGTCTTATCCTCTTAGTTTTATCTTTTGTCTAACATTACAGGCATGCAATCCTATGGTGATAACAACAAGATAAAACAACTCAGGCATGCTTTAGCAGATATAGAAAGCAGTAAACAAGTGATGTGGTCATAGCCTAATCAACACATTGAACCAACACTTGCCAAAAGTGTTCAATGTTTGACCTAGGTGATAAGCCCCCAAGATTAGACCTAACCTAGCTGCCACTAAGAACTTTGTCCATGCTCGGCTTCAAGCTCCTCCAATCCAATGGATAGCTCTCAAACCCTAGAAGCACCCCCAAGAAAACCTAGAAGCACACCATGAGGTTCGGCCAAACCATCTTTGATGCCGCCACCTTCAAGTTGCTCCAAGCAAGGTGGATGCGCCAATGCCGCCACTATCCTTAATCTTCAAATTTAAAAAACAAAAGAAAGAGTAGCATGCAGACCTTACACAACTACATCACAGGCATGCAAGGGGCTTAACTATGACCATAACACAATGCACAAGCAAGATACCTATCTAATGCGATTCTATATGCTCATGAAAAACATAAAATCTGAATTTTAATTTTGCATCAAAACTTGTTTCTTTGCCTCATCTTCTTATCACAAATCTTTTGGTTATTTTTGAGATTAAGTTTCATGATGATTTTATATACCAAATTGGCTAGCAATTTTCTTAGATCAAGAGACTCGGTTGGTCCAGAGGACACAATGTCTGTCCTACTTGACAAAACTATGTGCGCCTATGATCTTAAATTAATAAAAAAAATAATCCAAAAATTTGATAATCTAAAAGAAATAGAATAGAGGATAGGAGTATGAAACCATGAGTCACATGCAATTTTAAAGAAAAATACATATGACATGTGAGCAGTCAAGAAAGCAACAAACATCGTTCGAGCCCCCAAGTTGCTCTAATACCACTTTTGGGAAACCCCGGGGATTTTAAAAATTTTACATACATCAAAGATATAAGCGGAAGCAAATCCCCGAAACAGGCCAGTCCCAAAAACACAATAGATCGATGCTTGCGAGGGGATCGGCACGGTGAGTAAGAGATAATGCCTTAAAGTGATTGATGGAGATGTTGATGCAGGTGACCAAATATTCGCCCTTTGCAGCCTCGCACACAACCGATGCTTGAGTTTTCTTCTTCCACGCCCGGTGCTAGCCTCGGGAAGAAGATCCATGCCAAGGGAGAGTCTTCCAAGATCTCTTGCGCTACCCACAAGGAAGAGGATGTGCCAAGAGGAAGAAGAATAGAAGGGTGCCGCCAAGCCTTGCTTCCCTTCCGCCAATGGAAGGTGGAAGAGAGTGCTTGCGGCCTTGATGGAAGAAGATGTAAACAATCACAGATGTAAACAATCACAGACATAATCTATCTCCAGGGATATTATTATGTAAGTACACAATCACAGATGTAAACAAAACATTATAATGACAATGCCAGAATGATATATATAAAATAACAATGTCAAATAGTACATAGAATAGACCAACATCTGGTCCTAAGGGCATATACACCAACAAGGTGAACATGGCAGGGAGTCGAAACGGGGTCGTCGGGGTGAAACGGAGCTCTCAGGGGTGTTCACGGCCTGGCCGTGATGCTGTTCACATCTGTGATCAGGTCTACCAGGGTCTGCTGAGGTGATCATGGCTTGGACATGATCATGTTTACGGCCTGGCCACGATCATGTTCACGGTTGTGATAAGGTGCTTCGAGATCTACCGAGGTGTTCACGGCTTGGCCATGATGGCATGCACGGCAATGACCATGTTCACGTTTAGAATCATCGGTTTTTCCATTTTTTGCTGAGGTGATCAGGGCCTACCCATGATCATATTCACGGCCGTGACCAGGGTTGCTGGAATTTGCCGAGCTTACAACCTGCATTCTTCGCCGAAGCCATCACACCCGTAATGGGCTTCACGACCTGCTTGTGTTCAGCTTAGAGAGAGTTGTGGGGGGTGTTTTCTCTTCCAATTCGCCCCTTACTCAGTGCTAGCTTCTCCTGCATCAACTCCCCCTCGTTTTGAAGAGTTCTTCCCCGGAGAACTTTGGGGAAGGGGTGTTGGTGTATATGCCCTAGGACCTAATATTGGTCAATTATTGTACTACTTAACATTGATATTTATATATCATTATGGCATTGCCGTTATCATCATTTGTTTACATCTACGAATGTGTACTTATGTGGTAATGTCCCTGGAGACAAATTGGATCTGTGCTCAAGCTTTTTGTCCCCAGTCAAGTACCTTAGTAGATATGGGACAGCTATGGTACATTAGAGACTGATATATGGGCTAGTTAGGTACAAAATGCTAACGCATACATATGGGTATATCAGTGGTACATATACTAGATCGACCCGCTATGAGGCAATGACTAGGTGTCATGAGTTATCCTCACAAGTGACAGGAGATGTGTTGATCCCTATACTTGAGGTCATTGACTCTTCTATGTGGTTAGGCACATGCTTTGATATAACCTAACATCTCTGTTGGGGTATGCCCTTAAGGCTAATGTTTGAGGCCTTGGGATTGTATCAGTATCATGTATATAAACTTTTATGTTTATAAAGGCAATGGTTGTTATTCAGTTTGTTACATTGTCTGCTGCAATAAGTGTACTTCTGAATAATGTCTCAATGCTGTTTAGCTAGGCTGACATGCTGTATTGTCCTTAGTCGAGATATCTTGGTAAACATGAGACAGCCTTGATATGATTGAGACTAATATGTGTTCTAATCTTATAGGATGCTTCGAGCATGGAATAAGATTTAGACTCATGGGTACATTGGATGTACTGGACAGACCCTACTAGGATATTCAATTACTTGTCACAATGTGAATAATCCTTGTATGCAACAAGTGGCACATGTCCTCTGACTTGAGATCACTTGTGTTTCTAAATGATGATTGTCATTGTTTTGAGGTAGTTCAATATCATTTGAAACATAATGGTTATAGACTATCTTGGATAATGATCATGAGTCAGGTTAGGACACTAGTGATAGATATAGGATTGCCGTCTCCTTAATTGGAGTGTGATGTTCTAAAGGGGCCCCCTTAAATGAGATGATTGAGAAAGTGTATGGCCATACCCAGGTGACTATGTTCATCTGGTCTAATCATGCTCATCATATTGGAGCTACAGGCTTGACACGCTTGTCCAATAAGAACATCCAGTGGCAAAGGAAACATGTATGCCTAGTGATGTGGATTCACACTTGTGCTGTGGTTTGGGTGTAGTCTTGGAAGACTCTTTCCTTTATATCGGGAGACAGTGATGTGTTGCTAGATACCCCTCACTGATCGTGATAATGTAAGTTATCGTTACCGACATTTAGAGGAAACCCTTAGGGTCGCACAATTCGATGATATGGCTTGCTTAAGTCAGATCGTGTGGACTGAATTGTTTAGGTTCAGTTTAAAGGAGTTTAAACTCTGATTGTAAGTGAGATCTGGTCTGATCATGTTTGATTGATTAGGGCTTGAGATCGGTAAGCTTCGATCGAGAGATTTGATGCTAGATCGGTGAGATCAAAAGCATCAAAGAGATGAACGGTTAGATCTGAAACCTTAGGGTTTACTATGGTCTAGACTAAATGGCTTGAGCTATTTTGATTTGGTTTATGAACCAAATTCGATTGGGACATTTTGGCTTGAACCGGTTCACAAAGGTGAACGCTTGGTTCAATGCTAGTAAGCGTTTTTGGGTTGGCATGAGCGCATGGCTTAATGATGTTCCATTTATGGAAAGTCATCAAGGCCGATTCCTCTCAACGCCAAAACGCATATGCGTTCCCCTCTTCTCGTGTGTTTTTGCTTGCACTCTCGCAAGGTGTGGATTGAGGAGAAGAAGGGAAGGTTTTCGTCCAAGGAAAAGCTTGTTCTCGCATCTCAAACTTCCTCCACGCAAAGGACCCCTTGAAGCTTTGCTAGCACAAAGACGACAAGGAGAAGCCATTCCTCATCTTGTGTGCTTCATCTTTGGAGAAGATCCCTTTCGATCTTTGCTTCCAAGACACCATCCAAATAGATGGCTTTGGTATGATCTTCTTTCGATCTCCACATTCCTTAAGGTTGATCATTTGAACATATATTATATGCGATCTCATGTTGAAACCCCTTGGAAATTACATGCGCCCCCTTTAGGGTTTCAACCCCTTGCGCTCCCCCTTGAAGGGGACTCTTCAATCTCGTCGTAGTTGTGAGGTCATAACGGTTGTCATTGAGTATGTCACGACCCATATGAGAAGATCAGTTGACAGATAGAGGATTTGCCACTTCCTGAGGGAAGCTTGATATCCACAGGGCCCCTTATGGTTCTATGACTGAAAGTGTATGGCTATACCCAGGTGAGAACCTGATTTAGTCATAACCATGTGACTGGGTTAAAACAAGAGGTGACACACTTGTCCAATCGGATATCAGTTGGCAAAGGGACTATAATGCATCAGTGCCTAGTTGCGATGATGGGGATGTCGATGTCGATATCCATTCCGATGACTTGGGTAGCAGCGATGCACTGCTAGGTGTCACTCACTGCTTGTGGTGACCTTAGGTCAGTATTGCCAACGTCAAAGGAACCTACAGGGTCGCACACCTTGATGCTCGAGTTTTCGTATTGATCGGATAGCCTTTAGATCGAGTTATTGGCTAATTCAGATCTATTTATGAGATACATCAGCGCCAATGGGCCTGATGAGATGGAAGAAACTTATTAAAGCCAACTTTCATTTTTGACATATTGACCAAATTAACCATGGTTAACCTCGTTTGACCTTGGGTTAAATTGGATTGGATCCAATGGGTTGATTAACATGCATAATGGACCTTGGGCTAGGCGCATTATATAGTTAGGCTTACTGATAAGTTAATTGGGCTTAAGGAGAAGAAAAGGTAAGCACAAATTTAACCCTAGTTAGACTAGGGTCAGTGCCTATGCCTTAATTAATATCATGTGATTAATTAAAGTTGATTTTGAATTAGTCATTTGAGATAAAATAGGGGCTAATTAATTAATTAATTAGAGTCCTATTTTGTGGAGATTTAATAGGGCTGATTTTATTTAAATTAATTAGAGTTCCAATTGGATTAGGATTTAATTAATTAATTCCTAAAATCATGCTCTCCTAATTCTTCTCTTAGCCGCACATGATCTTTATAAAAGAGACCCTAGCCCACCCCTCTCATTGCACTAATTCCTCTTGGAGGCATAGAGACAAGTGGAGGGGCAAAAGCTTGGGGTTCTTAGAGATTTTCTCTTCTTCCATCAAGACTAAAGAGATCTTCTTCCCTTGGCGCTTCCCCACCTTGGTGATTGGCACAAGTGTTCAAGAGGAACTCCCTTAGCGTGGATCTTCTTCCCGAGGCTAGCACTGGGCGTGGAAGAAGAAGACTCGAAGCATACATGTGTGTGAGACTGCAGAGGACGCACACTTGGGCACCTACATCGACATCGTCTCAAATTGCTTCAAGGAACCTTCTCATCTCATCGTGTCGACTCCCTCGCATGACGATCTTCACTGGGTTTTTAGGACTGGCCTGTTTCGGGGTTATTCTTCCGCTGTGCTTTCTATGAAAATTTTTTAAAATATCCCCGGGGTTTTCCAACAGTGGTATCAGAGGGACTTCCGAGCCTCGAATGATGTTTTTCATACTTTTCTATGCTCACATGCCATATCTAATTTTTGCAAATTGCATATGCCATGCTCACGATTTTTCTAAGTAGGAAAAATTGTAGGTCTTTGCTTCCAATCCTCTATTCAATTTCTTTTTTATTATTGGATGATTATTTTTCTAATTGATTTAAGATCGAAGGCGCTCGCAATTTTGTCAAGTAGAACGGGCATTGTGTCTTCGGACTAGTTGGGTCTCTTGATTTGACAAAATTGCCAGCTGAAAGAATCTATAAAATCATGATGAAACATAATCTCAGATAATCAAAAGATCTGTGATAAGAAGAAGAGGAATAAAGACATGTTTTATAAGAAACTAAAATTTTAAATTTTAGGTTATTCATGAGCATATAGAAGTGCATGAGTAAGTAACTTGTTTGTGCATGATGTTGTGATCACTTGTCAAGCCCCAATTGCATGCCTGTGATATATTCTTGTGAGGCCTGTGTGCCGCCATTCTTTTTCTTTTATTTTGTAAAATTCAAGATGAAGATTAAGGGGGCACATCCTACATAATTGATGGCGCAACAAGCTTCAACAAAGGTGGTGCATCTTCCTTAGGGGCTTGAGTCCTAGGTCAAGAATTGAACCCCTTTTGGCATGGGCTTGTTCAATGTCTTGAATGGGCCATGATCACATCATCCTTTTACTGCTTTCCTTATCTGCTAAAGCATGCCTACAATGTTTTATCTTTATGTTCTCACTGTAGGATTGCATGCCTGTAATGTTAGACATAAGATAAAACTAAGAGGATGAGACCTCAAAAACCCTCAATCAAATATATCAAGTCTAGTAGCCTTCTAACGCATAGCCCTCATCAAGCTATCGATCAGTGGTGTTGTGCACTGTTTCCCACCCTCGTGGGACACACCCACTTATCTTTAGAAGGTGTGTGGTGACAATGGTTTCCCCAGTCCAATTTTACCTTGGGCATGCCTTCGCAAGGAAACTCGTTGGCCCTGGGCATAACGGTTAGGAATGGACTTGACTAGATTTTCACATGTGCTGGGCACATAATGGAACTCTAGAGGCATCGTTGAGATGTTAGGGTTTCATGCTGTATCCAACCCTCGCTGGACATAAAATGCCTATACTGTCTCAATAAGGGGAATTGCCAAGTCCAATCGGCCGGCGTGCCCACCTTAAGAAGCATGGGTCACTTTGTGCATCTCATCCCACCCTCGTTGGACGCGAAGCCTCATGTGGAATAAGGATCCCATCTCACTAGAAAATCTCATATTTCCTGATTGACTTTATAGGCTGTCAATTCAATTAAAATAGTGGGAGCCATAATCATTTAACACAAGTCCAAGTTAAATGATTTGAAGTAGTACTAATCTGCTGTTTCTTGACTATTGTAGAACAATGGCGAAAACAATAGCGGATGGTCACTATGATCAATCCTTGAGAAGTACAAGTTGGTTAGATCCAACTTGATGGATTGGTATGTGAACTTGAGAATCGTGATCAAGCTCGAGAGGAAGCTTTATGTCCTTGAGCAACCTATTCTTAAGCCACTTCCATGCTCGGCCTTAGCGGCTGAGAAGGATGCTTATAATAAGCATCAGACTGATACTTTGGAGGTTGCTAATTTGATGCTAACCAACATGTCACCTGAGTTTCAAGGGCAATATGAATATAAGAGTGCCTCTGAGATTATTTATAATCTAAACCAGCTCTTTGATGAATTGGTTAGGCTCAATCCTCCTAAAGTAGATATTCAGTGTGGTAATCCGAAAGGTTTGACCAAGGGACTAAAACTAAAGATGGAAAGGATCAGGAATAACAAGTGCTACTCATGTGGAAGACCACCTCACATGATAAAGGACATTATGCGACTTCATAATGAGAAGAAGAGAGGCAGGGCTTCGTCTTCATGCTCAGGTATTTATGTTACTGAAGTTGATGACAGCAAAATATATTGTATATTTTGTATCATTGTAGATTCTTTTCATGCTCAATTGAAGATCTTTTGCTTATTTTTATGCCAAAATTATGAAATATTGCAAAATCTACTTCTATTTTGATTTTTCATGATTTTCAGGTAAAAAGGCACTATTTTCAGGCATTTTCAAGCAAAATCAAAAACATTGAAGAGTTACCATCATCAAGAGGAGATCACCCAACAAATTTCACCCAAATCAGAGCAACTGACCAAAATACGGTAGTCCCGTATTTTATATTACGGTACCGTATTTCCATATGATACCGTAATATCGGAGCACCTCCCGTAATTTGGTGGATTCCAGATCAGATACTTTTTATGATTTTACTGTGCTGCCGTAAAGAATTACACTGCCGTATTTTCTAGACATTTTCGACCAGAGAGTTCAACCAATTTTACAGCACTGCCGTGAAACATTTTATGGTACCGTATTTCCAAGACAACTTGAGACCAAAGAATCTTCCCGAAATTACGGCACTACCGTGAAATATTACACTGCCGTAGTTTGGAGCGCATTCAGAACATAATAAATTGCTAAAATTACAGCACGGTCGTAAAATATTTTATGGTACCATATTTTGGGCAATTTTTGAACAGAAAACTGCTAAGAAAATATGACACTACCGTATTTTAAAATACGGTACCGTATTTTATACGTGGACGCGTGAGTTTTTCGGGCTGAAACTTGTACAGACCATAACTTTTGATCTAGACCTCCAAATTGAAATCCGAAAGTTGTTACGGACTTGAAATAAAGAGGAGAAGACACACGAAGTAAAATTACCAAATTTTATCCATAATTGAGAGAGCAATCGAGAGAGAGGCAGTTAGGGTTTGTCCTCACGCCGAGAGGTGTAGAGGACACCTCAGGTCGTGATTTTCACTCAGAAGCTTCACCTAGAGGAGAAGAAAACACCCCAAAAGTTTTAGACGAAAAGGAGATCGATCAGAAGAGAAATCGATAAAATTGGTGGTGACAGCACTGTTCATCGAGTTATGCTGCAAATTACAGTGTTGTAATTGCATTACAACACCTGTTTTGTAACTTTTCTTCTTCCCTTCTTCGATTTTTGACACTTTGAAAATATGCTTTATTGTAATTCTTCTTCCATGCAAGCTTAACATCTTTGGGACATGGGGTGTAATCCCCTTTGATTTCTTAATGATTAGATGACTTTATTTTCGTCAGAATAATTTTATTATGAAGATTTTGCTTATGTGATTGTTTGTCTTTGATTCTCCTTAGATTGATGTTATTATTCATGTTTTAGAGTTCTCGCAATAAGGACCGAAAGGTGACTTGCTTGAGAATTTAGAACCCTATAATTGCATGTTAGGAACTCTCTTAGGTTAGTTCGTAATTATTTGATTTTAGTGATCTTATTGCCATGATGATAATTTGAATCTAGGGTAGAGTCGAGTTGTCAAACGTGGAGATCTTGCACGAAAGTGAGGATCGGAATGTTGGAGAACCATAAGTAGAACTTGTGTTGAGTTTCGGATGCACGAAAGTGATCCTTGAGATTCCACTTGAGATAATTAACTTAGAATTCAGATGCACGAAAGTGATCTCAAGTTCTTTTATTGATGATTTACTTATCTTTAGCGTTCGGATAGATCTTGCGCAAAAGCGAGGATTAGTCCCTGCATGATTGTCAGGACAAAAGTGAGATGATCCCTTTATGAAGTAAATTAAGTCTTTATCATGATAAGATTAGTCTGACGACCTTTTATTTAAATCTAGTCATTAGAATTAAGGAGGATGAAACCCTAATCCCAATGTTTCTCTCTGATTATCTAATTTCGTCTATTTTCCATCATTGCTTTGCTATTATTCGGTTGCTTAGCTAGTAAGAATATAACTATTTGGTACTTAGCAATAAGGTCTCTGTGGTTCGATATCTTTCTTTATTACTTCAAGTATCCATACACTTGCGGACACAACAAGTTTTTGGCGCCATTGCCAGGGACCTTAGTTTTGTTAATATCAAAATAGTTGTTAGTTTTGCTAGACTAGGTTTTATTTGTTTTAGATTTAACTTTGTTTTCTGTTTTTGCAGGTTTTGGATTTTCACAAGTTGTGACAGAACTGTGATTTCCGAAATTTGTGAATTTGCTTGTGTTTTATCTTTTTCTATTTTTTTATATATTTTGAAAAAAAATAATTTGATTGATTGTGTCACATCCCGTTATCTTAACCCCAAACAAGCAACACAAGTCATAGAAGAACAGGATGTTATCATATAAGATCGATGCACATGCTAAGTAAAACCAAGTTCAGGAAAACCCGATCTGAAAATTTTCGAGAATGCATACATAGAATCTCCACAAAACACAATTTCATAAATGTACCTGCCACCACGCAATCCTTGCACTAGACATATGCAAGGCAACAGTTATATCAAAGCCACATAAAATCCGTAAAATCCATAAATCACATAAAGGTACCTGTCACCAGGCAATACTTGCACTAGACATATGCAAGTTCACATTTATATAAAATCTGATCGCAAAAATATAAATCGACTCGAATTTAGAACCAAAGCCACAATGTCGATTCTATAAATTCATAACTAACACCAATAATATCAAACACCGAAACCAGGTCAAAGCCCGTGGTGACACAAAATCAAACTCTCAAAACTGCCACAATCCGGCAACACAATTTCACAAAGTTTGGCCATAACCGGCCCCAGTTAAACACAAAAGTTTTATACATTAAATCAGCATGGTTGTAGAGAAAATCACAATATCCATATCAACGTTAACTCAGGCAGTGCGCCCCTGCTCTACACCTGAAAATAGTGAAGGGTGAGCTACACAGCCCAGTGAGTGGATAGTCTCAATCGACTATCCATAGCATACAATCAAAGATACATGCAGATTATTTTAAAAACATTTAGCAGAACATCATGTTAACATATAACAAAAACAAAGAACAGAACTCATATAAATAAATAGATGTACAGACATCACACACTTGTCACCACAGAGTAACCAAGGTTCTAGAGTCATACTCTAAACCAACTAAACCCACCAACCACTTAGTTGACCTAGTTGTCCAGCATAAATCAAGAGTGACCACTATGGTCCAACCCGGCTCTGGCCTAAGCACTGGGAGAAGCCTGCAAATCACATGCAACATAAACATGGACAGTGTGTAGACTCAAGAGGTAATCCCCACCCGGTCAAGATGTGATACCTTGATTTACACCACCCCATAACACAAAAATCTAAACGTCTAAGAGTAATGACATCAAGAGGTGGCCCCTGTCCGACCAAGACATGGCACTTTGCGTCAATCACTCGTTCTCCCAAAGGGTTCCTTACCTGGACAACCACTAGACACATCTTATATCTTATTTCACAAAAGTGGACTCCTAAGTGTCGACCAGACTCTAGGATAGTCATTTTCATCACGATAATCACAACAGGCGGCTGAAACATCAACCCCTCACATATCACAAACACAGGGCTGAAATCTCTAACCCCTAACATATCACATATAGACTATCCCCTTGAGTACACGGTTACACTTAGCCTTAGTCCTATCCATCCCACAATGGTTACACAGACCACAACACATAATATTCGAAAATCACATAACCACATAATGTAGTGTAGTCCTTAGGTTTCATGCTGATCAGTTCAGTATAACCTTGCTAAGTTATCACCCAAGTTTCTCAAACAGAATACATGGCCATAAAAATTATTAGCATTGTTAGCATTTATCAGGGCATTCAAATATTTAACATAGGATTAAAATATAGCCCACGGTTCTACAACATATTATCTAACTTAAAATTTAAACCTAGTTAACAAGAATTTCATGTTCAAGAATCACTGATTTAATACTACCTAAATCCCCTATAAGAATACCTTAAATTTCATGTTGCAAAATTTCGGTATTTCAACATAGATACACCTTTGCAAATTTCGGTTTTCAACATAAATACACCTTTGCAAATTTCGGTTTTCAACGTAAATACACCTTTGCAAATTTCGGTTTTCAACATAAATACTCCTTTGCAAATTTCGGTTTTCAACATGGTGAAGTCTTGAGTTTCGGTTTTCTAACATGGTAAATTTCCAATCAATCCAATGTATCAACTAACACAACCAAATTGATAGAATTTGAATGAGACACCCCACTCACCTCTTATTTTGAACCGTGAACACCAAGGTGAAATCCTCTCCAAAACTCGTCTAAGGCTTTGAAATTCCACCAATGTCGCCACCAATGGAAGAGAGACGCCACCAAGCACCCAAGAACGCCGGCCAAAGGAAAAGAAGAGGAAGAAAGGAATTTCGTCTAAGCCTTCAAGGTCTCCCAAGCCTCCAAGCCGCCGCCCTAAGGTTTCTTCCAAGCCAAAAAAAAATGCCAACTTTCCTTCCCTAACCGCAATTACCCACTTAAAATTTCGGTTTTAAATTTTAAACCCGTTAACCAATTAATTCGAATTTTAGGTCTAATTTAAGTGTAAACCCATTAACCCATAGTTAATTATTCATTTAAGCAAAAATCCAATAAGGATTAACTTAACATCCAAAATGTCCCAATTAATTAGCAACCAATAAACTCTAATTAATTAATTATAAATTAACAACCAATAAACACTAATTAATTAATTACTAGGGTCAAAATCACAACATAGGAAAATATCACAACCAATGATTTTATTTAAATCAAGAATTGTACTTACCAGGAATTAAGATCCTTGGATCTTACATCCCTCCCTCCTTATAAAGCTTTAGTCCTCTAAAGCTCAGCATCCACATCATCAAAAAGATAAGCATAAAACTTCCTCATATCCGCTTCAGTCTCCCAGGTCGCCTCCTCAACCGACTGATTTCCCCAGATAACCTTTACCAAAGGTATAGACTTGTTCCTCAGAACTTTATCCTTTCTATCCACAATCCGGAGAGGTCTTTCCTCAAAGGTCAAATCACTCTGAATCTGAAGAGGTTCCAACTCCAATACATGAGATGGATCAGGATGATATTTCCTCAAAGTAGAAACATGGAACACGTTATGCACATGTTCCAAAGCAGGAGGTAAAGCTAACTTGTAAGCCACTGGACCAACTCTCTCAATAATGTCAAAAGGGCCTACAAACCTCGGGCTCAACTTTCCTTTCTTGCCAAACCGCATAACACCCTTAGTAGGTGACACCTTTAAGAAAACATGATCCCCTACCATAAACTCTAGGGGTCGACGACGGTCATCAGCATAACTCTTCTGTCTGTCCCGAGAAATCTTCAGTTTATCCTGAATCTCTTTGACCTTATCAGTAGTCTCCTGTACTGCATCAGATCTCAAAATCAATCTATCACCAGTTTCCTCCCAACACAAGGGAGTCCTACACCTTCTCCCATACAAAGCCTCATAAGGAGCCATCTGAATACTAGAGTGGAAGCTATTATTATAGGTGAACTCTATCAAAGATAGATCCCGGTTCCACTCAGAACTCCAATCAACCACATAAGCTCTCAACAGATCTTCTAGAGTCTGGATAGTACGCTCCGTCTGGCCATCAGACTGAGGATGGTATGCTGTACTAAAACTCAACTTAGTACCCAAACCCTCCTGTAAGCTCTTCCAAAATCTGGACAGAAACCGAGAGTCCCTATCCGACACAATATCAACAGGCACTCCATGCAGTCTGACTATCTCATCAATGTACACTCTAGCCAGTCTCTCCAAAGGATAAGTCATCTTGATCGGAAGAAAATGGGCTGATTTAGTGAGTCTATCAACAATCACCCAAATAGCATCATGACCCAATCTGGTTCTGGGCAAACCACACACAAAGTCCATACTAATACATTCCCACTTCCACTCAGGAATTGGAAGGGGCTGCAACAAACCACCAGGCTTCTGGTGTTCAGCCTTTACAGTCTGACAAGTTAAACACCTAGAGACAAAATCAACTACCTCTTTCTTCATACCCGGCCACCAAAAACTCTTCTTGAGATCCTGATACATCTTAGTCACACCAGGGTGTAGAGAATACTTGGAGTTATGGCTATCCTCCAATATTTCTTTCCTCAAGCTCGGTTCCTCAGGGACACACACCCTTCCACGGAACCGGAGAACACCATCATCAGACAAGCTAAAATCCTGAACTTCACCCGCAATCAAACTATCCTTGATCTGAGCTAATTTCGGATCCACAGACTGCTGATCTCTGATCTTCTGCAACAAAATAGACTGTACTCTGAGGAAAGCCACATAACCCGACTGACCTCTAGGAGAAACACTGATCCTGAGATCTCTGAACTCCTGCAATAACTGCCACTCACTGACCCGTAGTGCCGCTACTGAAGCTACTGGATGTCTGCTCAGTGCATCAGCCACTATATTGGCCTTTCCAGCCTGATACTGAATAGCGAAGTCATAGTCTTTGATCAACTCCATCCATCTTCTCTGTCTCATGTTCAACTCCTTCTGAGTGAAGATGTACTTGAGACTCTGGTGGTCAGTGAACAGATCAAACTCTTGACCCAACAAATAGTGACGCCATATTTTCAGAGCAAAGACTACGGCCGCCAACTCCAAGTCATGAGTAGGGTAGTTCGACTCATACTCCTTCAGTTGCCGCGAGGCATAAGCTACCACAGAACCCTTCTGCATCAAGACACAACCCAACCCCTTGCCTGAAGCATCTGTATAAACAGTAAACCTTTCGCCATCACTAGGAATAATGAGGATCGGTGTACTAGTCAACCTTCTCTTTAGCTCCTGAAAGCTCTCTTCACACTTGTCATCCCAATTAAACTTGGCCTCTTTTCTGGTCAATTTAGTTAAAGGACCCGACAGCTTGGAGAATCCCTCAACAAACCTCTGGTAGTAACCTGCTAGAGCCAGGAAACTTCTGATCTCAGTAGCACTAGTCGGTCTTCCCCAATTAAGGATGGCTTGCACTTTAACTGGATCCACAGACATGTTGGGGTATGCCCTTAAGGCAAATGTTTGAGGCCTTGGGATTGTATAAGTATCATGCAATAAACTCTTATGTTTATAAAGGCATGGTTATTATTCAGGTTGTTACCTTGTCTGCTGTAATAAGTGTACTTCTGAATAATGTCTCAAAGCTGTTCAGCTAGGCTGACAGGCTCTATGTCCTTAGTCGAGATATCTTGGTGAACATGAGACAGCCTTGATATGATTGAGACTAATATGTGTGCTAATCTTATAGGATGCTTCGAGCATGGAATAAGATGTAGACTCATGGGTACATTGGATGTACTGGACAGACCCTTCTAGGATATTCAATTGTTTGTCACAATGTGAATAATCCTTGATAGCAGCAAGTGGCACATTTTCCTTTGACTTGAGATCACTTGTGTTTCTAAATGATGATTGTCATTGTTTTGAGGTAGTTCAATATCATTTGAAACATAATGATTATAGACTATCTTGGATGATGAGCTTGAGTCAGGTTAGGGCACTAGTGATAGATAAAGGATTGCCGTCTCCTTGTTCAAGGAGTGTGATGTTCTAGAGGGCCCCCCTGTATGAGATGATTGAGAAAGTGTATGGCCATACCCAGATGACAGTGATCATCTGATCTAATCATGCTCATCCTATTGGAGTTACAGGCCTGACATGCTTGTCCAATAAGAACATCCAGTGGCAAAGGAAACATGCATGCCTCGTGAGTTTGATTCACACTTGTGCTGTGGTTTGGGTGTAGTCTTGGAAGACTCTTTCCTTTATATCGGGAGACAGTGATGTGTTGCTAGATACCCCTCACTGATCGTGATAATGTAAGTTGTCGTTACCGACATTTAAAGGAAACCCTCAGGGTCGCACAATTTGATGATATGGCTTACTCATGTCAGATCGTGTGGACTGAATTGTTTTGGTTCAGTTAAAGGAGAGTAGACTCTGATTGTAAGTGAGATCTGGTCTGATCATGTTTGATTGATTAGAGCTTAAGATCGGTAAGCTTCGATCGAGAGTATTGATGCTAGATCAGTGAGATCAAGTGCATCTAGATATGTATGGTTAGATCTTGAACCTTCATGGTTCATACTAGATTTAGACCATGGCATGTCTTGGTTTGGTCTTGGTTTGATTTGGTTGTTGAACCAAAGTCAATTGAACCGGTTCAAGGATGTGAACGCATGGTTCAAATTAATTAAGCGTTTTGATTAGTTCACTAAGTGTGAACGTGTGGAGTGAAGACTTACCATATATGGAAGTCTCAACGCCTAAACGCTTAAGCCAAGAAACGCCTTTGCGTGATGGCTTCTCTCTTGGGCGAATGTGTGCTCTTGAGTGTGGATGATCGCCGAGAGTTAGAGAGAGGCATTCGGCAAGCCAAACCAAGAAGACATCCAAGGATTCTCCTTCAAGCGATTTGGATTCTTCAAGCCCTTTGCTAGCACAAAGGACGACAAGGAGCAAGCCAACTTCTTCTTGTGTGCGCGCCTTGTGGAGGAGACCTCTCTTGTTCTCTTGCTTCCAAGTCACCATCTTCCTCATGGCTTTGGTATGGATCTAAACTTCATCAAGTTGATCATATTATCTTGCTAAGATCCATGGAAAACCCTTGCTTCCGCTTGTAATTGTCATGTGCCACCCTTAAGGGTTTTTCGCCCCCCCACTTGAAAGGGGTTTCACATGCTTGCGCTCCCCCTTGAAGGGGACCCTACAATTGGTATCAGAGCATGCGGTTGCAGCATGTTAATATGATTGCTTGATATATATTTTTGTGATCCATGTTTGCGCATGTAAAAGTATGCTTAGATCTAAGTTGCATGCCGAAACTTAACATGAGAATATTTTGTTATTTTTGCGCATGTAAGTTGGCGCTTGTCGTTGTAGTTTTTCTAAGAAAAACTAATCACTTGCGCGCCTCACTAGACCTAAGTGGCACCTACTATAAACCCTTAGATGGGTTGATCGGGTTGAAGTCACCTCTAGGTTAGATCCAATAGTCTGATCAGACCATCTGACAGCCTAGATGGATCGACCAGATGGCACCTGTGCGCAAGCACGAGGTGGCCATAGGTCGATTGCATCTTAGGCGTGTAGCGAGGTCTGGTTGAGACAACCAGTGAACACTCTTGAGTTAGGCCCGGGGTCACACCCGCTTGCCAGAACTCTTGAAAGTTGTTCAAGCCCTTAGCGCATGCATGGTTGACCATTAGGTCAACTCGGGTCAGTTAGGACTCGGTGCATGCAAGGGCAGGGGATCTAACTAGATGGATGAGTGGATCCCTATCAATGGACCATTGTAAGGTTGTAGGACACATAAGGAAGTTAAAATTGATGCCTATGGGGTTTTCAAAAATTTAATTTCTTGATTGGATCACATGATGATTGAGACCATATGCTTGTTTATTTAATCTTATGTGGGTTGCCCTAATGTGTGCTGTGCTGGGGCCTGCGTGCCTGGTTAATTATAAGTTAATATTATTGTGATCTGCGAATCACATTTTTTTATTAATCTATTGTATAATTGACCTGCGAGTCAAAGCTTGTCTAGATAGATCAAAAATGTATTTTGATTAGACAAGAGCACAAAGGCACACATCCAAGAGGGGCATTCAGCTGGTGGCGCACCTGAGGTGCTCTTGGAGCTAGGGCCCTGGGTTGGACCAGATGAGATGCAAAAGAGCTCAAGTGAAGACTTAAGTAAAATTAAGGTCTTACTTAGGGTTCATGGGCTTTTACCACATAAGATCCATGCTTTCTTTTTATTGCTTATATAATTAGAACTGCATGAGTTTATCTTCTGCTATCACCATAGGAATTGCATGATAGTGAAGAAGATAAAAGACCGTTAAAATCCAACGCTAACATATCAAGCTCGGAAAGCCTTCTGACGTGAAACCTCACCGTTCTGACTATCGTTGGAGCCGTGTTGTACCCACTCAGTGGGCACGTCCATCTATCTTCAGACGGTGCTGGATTTCACCTGCGTGTTACAGAGAAGGGATTTATCGCTTCTCGTTGCTCAGCATAGCACGTGGTGGTCCAGGGAGTAGGTCGGGTCAGCTTGACCATGTAGGCTACATATGTGGCGCATATGGTAGCACATGGAGGCAGCCATCTGCGGGGTCAGAGATTGTGTTGTACCAACTCAGTTGGCACAGTCTGCTGGATTGCCCAGATGAAGGGGAATCGCACGGGTTGGCGATTGGCTGGGACAGCCTACCAGAAATTAGTGCTTGTCTTCTCTGTGCATCTTATCTCGCCTGAGCGGGACGCGGAGACCAAGTATGAAATCTGGATCCCATCTCACTAAAAGAGTGTTACTCTTTCGGACTGTTTACTGGATTTTTCAGTCAGACAAAATAGTGAGAAAAAGAATCTTTCTCAAGTCCTGGATTGATTCTTAACATTGATACTGACCTTGCTGTTCTTGCTTGTTGTAGATTCCTGCAGCAACGAGCACCATGAGCTTCAATGTGCGATCCCTACTGGAAAGGGAGAAGTTTGCTGGGCCGAACTTCTCTGACTGGTTCGGACACCTTAAGATCGTTCTTAAGGCAGAGAGGAAACTGTATGTCCTCGAGACGGCTGTGCCGCCTCAACCCGCTGCGAACGCCGCAAGGGCGGTTCGTGAAGCCTATGATAAGCATGTCAATGATAGCATTGATGTCGCTTGCCTGATGCTAGCGTCTATGACGCCACCGCTGCAGCGTCAGCATGAGGATATGTCGGCTATAGAGATTATAGCGAACCTCAAGATGCTGTATGCTGCACAGGCGAGGACAGAACGCTATAATCTGACGAAGCTCTTCTTTCAGAGCAAACTGGCTGAAGGGAGCCCAGTGGGAGCTCACGTGCTCAAGATGATTGGGCACAAGGAGGCTCTGGAGAAACTGGGGCATACCATCAACCAGGAGCTTGCTGTGGATATTATTCTGCAGTCTCTCCCGCCCTCTTTCGATGCGTTCATTATTAACTTTAATATGAACAAAATCGATTGTACGCCGGCAGAGCTGCTGAATATGCTCTTGACAACTGAGAAAACTCTGAAGGGAAAGCCTTCAACCTCTGTCTTGATGGTTCCTTCAAGGAACAAGAAGAAGGGGAAGAAGGGCAAGGCCCCTGTCAAGAATTACAGCAAGGCTCTGAAACAGAAGGTCAAGCGGTCGAAGGACAATAGGTGTTTCCACTGTGGCCAGCTGGGTCACTGGAAAAAGGACTGTAAAGCGCTCCAAGGAGACAAGAGGGGAAGCATCGCTTCTGGCTCAGGTATATTCGTGACTGAAGTCATGTTTTCATCTTCTTCTATATCATGGGTGTTGGACACTGCATGTGGAGTTCACATTTGTTCAAATGTACAGGAACTCAGGAGAAGAAGACAGGTGGGACAGCATGAGGTAGACCTACGCGTTGGAAACGGGGCACGGGTTGCTGCTGTTGCTGTAGGAGACTATCTCATTTCTTTACCATCTGGCATTGTATTAGAATTAAACAATTGTTATTTTGTACCCAGTATTACCAAGAATATTATCTCCATTCCTGCTCTTGTCAGGAAGGGTTTTTCCTTTGAATGCAAGACTTCAAAGTGTGTACTTTCTCTAGATAATATTGTGTATGCTACTGGTTCAATTAACAATGGGTTGTTCATGTTGGACATGGAACATTCGATACACAACATTGATAATAAGAAAGCCAAGTATGCTGATGACAGCACCTTGCTATGGCATAGTCGTTTGGGCCATATAAACGAGAAGCGCATTAAGCGGTTGCATGATCATGGACTGCTGGGATCATTCTCCTACAAGGAGATTGATACATGCAAAGCTTGTTTGATGGGTAAAATGACGAAGTCACCTTTTCCTAAAAAAGGTCAAAGGGCTTCAGGTTTACTTGACCTCATACACAGTGATGTGTGTGGGCCATTTAGTAAACATGCTAGAGGTGGCTATCAGTACTTCATTACCTTTACTGATGATTTCAGTAGGTATGGTTATGTCTATCTTATGAGACATAAGAGTGAATCTTTTGACAAGTTCAAAGAGTTCAAGAATGAAGTACAAAATCAGCTAGGCCGAAATATCAAGGCACTTCGTTCTGATCGAGGTGGTGAATACCTAAGTCGAGAATTTACTGACTATCTAAAGGAGTGTGGGATTATCTCACAGCTCACTCCGCCAGGAACACCACAATGGAATGGTGTGTCCGAGAGGAGAAATAGAACGTTGCTTGATATGGTTCGTTCTATGATGAGTCAGGCTACTCTTCCATACTCCTTTTGGGGTTTTGCACTGGAGACAGCTGCAAAGGTACTAAACCGAGTGCCATCCAAGGCAGTTTCAAAGACGCCATATGAGTTATGGTATGGGAAACAGCCTAGCTTGACATTTATCAGGATCTGGGGTTGCGAGGCTTATGTCAAAAAGCTCGCCTCTGGGAAACTGGAGAGCAGATCTGAGAAATGCATCTTTGTCGGTTACCCTAAGGAAACTAAGGGTTATTATTTCTACGATCCCAAGGAGAACAAAGTATTTGTTGCTCGGACGGCCATATTTCTTGAGAAGGAGTTTCTTCTGCAAGAGGCTAGTGGGAGAGAAATAAAGCTGGATGAGAATCCAGAAGAAGGACAAAGTAGTCAAGCACAGTTGGATGTGCCTGAGCCGGTAGATCAGGTTACTACACAACCTGAGGCTCAAATATCACGGGAACCGCGTAGATCGGGAAGGATCCGTCGACAGCCTGAGCGCTATGACGGAGTCTACATCATTGATAATGATGAACCCCTCACTTATGCGGATGCGGTCAGTGGACCGGAGTCAGCTAGATGGCTTAATGCTATGCGAGCCGAGATGGACTCCATGTCAGATAACCAAGTCTGGGATTTGGTTGATCCGCCTCCGGGAGTAATCCCTATAGGCTGTAAATGGATCTTCAAGAAGAAGATTGACATGGATGGTAACGTGGTTACCTATAAAGGCAGGCTAGTTGCGAAAGGTTTCAAACAAATCTACGGGATAGATTATGATGAAACTTTCTCACCTGTGGCCATGTTCAAGTCTATTCGGATTCTTTTCGCGATAGCTGCATATTACGATTATGAGATCTGGCAGATGGATGTGAAGACAACTTTCCTTAATGGAAATCTGGATGAGGATGTGTATATGACACAACCTGAAGGCTTCACGAATCCATCAGATCGTCATAAAATATGCAAGTTAAAGAAGTCCATTTATGGACTTAAACAAGCATCTAGAAGCTGGAACATTCGTTTTGATGAATCAATCTCTGAGTTTGGTTTCATCAAGAACGAGGATGACCCGTGTGTATATAAGAGGTTTAGTGGGAGCGTGATTACTTTCCTAGTCCTCTACGTCGATGATATCTTGATCATTGGAAATGATATTCCTGAACTGCATGCTGTTAAAGCATGGTTAGGAAAATGTTTCCAGATGAAAGATCTAGGAGAAGCAGCCTATGTGTTAGGTGTGAAGATCTACCGGGAAAGATCTAAGAGGCTTCTCGGGCTGTGCCAGAGTACTTACATCGATAAAGTCCTGGAGAGATTCCATTTAGAGAATTCTAAACGTGGATATCTTCCAGTCAGACATGGTCTGAATCTTTCGAAGAGTCAGTGTCCACAAACACAGACTGAGAAAGATGAAATGGACAATACGCCTTATGCTTCGGCTATTGGGTCCATAATGTATGCGATGTTGTGTACTCGCCCAGACAACGCTTACGGGTTAAGCGTGACCAGTCGTTTCCAAAGTAATCCAGGTTTGGCGCACTGGATTGCAGTCAAGAACATTATAAAATATCTGCGGAGGACCAAAGATATGTTCTTAATATATGGTGGTCAGGAAGAACTCAGTATAGAGGGATATACTGACGCTTCGTTCCAGTCGGACCAGGATGATTTCCGATCGCAATCAGGCTATGTTTTTAGCTTGAATGGAGGTGCTGTGGTGTGGAAGAGTTTCAAACAGTCAACTGTTGCTGATTCCACAACAGAAGCCGAGTATGTTGCAGCCTCGGAAGCATCCAAGGAGGCAGTATGGATTCGCAAGTTCGTGAGAGAACTTGGTGTCGTTCCTTCGAGTGCAGATCCTTTGGTTATCTTCTGTGATAACACTGGAGCAATCGCACAAGCAAAGGAACCACAGTCGCACCAGAAGTCCAAGCACATACAGAGACGGTTTCACTTGATCCGGGAGATCGTTGATCGAGGCGAGATCAAGCTTTGCAAGGTTCATACAGATGACAATCTGGCAGACCCGCTTACCAAGCCTCTGGCGCAGCAGAAGCATGAGAAGCACTGTAACAATATGGGTTTGAGATTTCTCAACCATTAGATTAAGTGCAAGTGGGAGATTGTTGGGGTATGCCCTTAAGGCAAATGTTTGAGGCCTTGGGATTGTATAAGTATCATGCAATAAACTCTTATGTTTATAAAGGCATGGTTATTATTCAGGTTGTTACCTTGTCTGCTGTAATAAGTGTACTTCTGAATAATGTCTCAAAGCTGTTCAGCTAGGCTGACAGGCTCTATGTCCTTAGTCGAGATATCTTGGTGAACATGAGACAGCCTTGATATGATTGAGACTAATATGTGTGCTAATCTTATAGGATGCTTCGAGCATGGAATAAGATGTAGACTCATGGGTACATTGGATGTACTGGACAGACCCTTCTAGGATATTCAATTGTTTGTCACAATGTGAATAATCCTTGATAGCAGCAAGTGGCACATTTTCCTTTAACTTGAGATCACTTGTGTTTCTAAATGATGATTGTCATTGTTTTGAGGTAGTTCAATATCATTTGAAACATAATGATTATAGACTATCTTGGATGATGAGCTTGAGTCAGGTTAGGGCACTAGTGATAGATAAAGGATTGCCGTCTCCTTGTTCAAGGAGTGTGATGTTCTAGAGGGCCCCCCTGTATGAGATGATTGAGAAAGTGTATGGCCATACCCAGATGACAGTGATCATCTGATCTAATCATGCTCATCCTATTGGAGTTACAGGCTTGACATGCTTGTCCAATAAGAACATCCAGTGGCAAAGGAAACATGCATGCCTCGTGAGTTTGATTCACACTTGTGCTGTGGTTTGGGTGTAGTCTTGGAAGACTCCTTCCTTTATATCGGGAGACAGTGATGTGTTGCTAGATACCCCTCACTGATCGTGATAATGTAAGTTGTCGTTACCGACATTTAAAGGAAACCCTCAGGGTCACACAATTTGATGATATGGCTTACTCATGTCAGATCGTGTGGACTGAATTGTTTTGGTTCAGTTAAAGGAGAGTAGACTCTGATTGTAAGTGAGATCTGGTCTGATCATGTTTGATTGATTAGAGCTTAAGATCGGTAAGCTTCGATCGAGAGTATTGATGCTAGATCAGTGAGATCAAGTGCATCTAGATATGTATGGTTAGATCTTGAACCTTCATGGTTCATACTAGATTTAGACCATGGCATGTCTTGGTTTGGTCTTGGTTTGATTTGGTTGTTGAACCAAAGTCAATTGAACCGGTTCAAGGATGTGAACGCATGGTTCAAATTAATTAAGCGTTTTGATTAGTTCACTAAGTGTGAACGTGTGGAGTGAAGACTTACCATATATGGAAGTCTCAACGCCTAAACGCTTAAGCCAAGAAACGCCTTTGCGTGATGGCTTCTCTCTTGGGCGAATGTGTGCTCTTGAGTGTGGATGATCGCCGAGAGTTAGAGAGAGGCATTCGGCAAGCCAAACCAAGAAGACATCCAAGGATTCTCCTTCAAGCGATTTGGATTCTTCAAGCCCTTTTCTAGCACAAAGGACGACAAGGAGCAAGCCAACTTCTTCTTGTGTGCGCGCCTTGTGGAGGAGACCTCTCTTGTTCTCTTGCTTCCAAGTCGCCATCTTCCTCATGGCTTTGGTATGGATCTAAACTTCATCAAGTTGATCATATTATCTTGCTAAGATCCATGGAAAACCCTTGCTTCCGCTTGTAATTGTCATGCGCCACCCTTAAGGGTTTTTCGCCCCCCCTCTTGAAAGGGGTTTCACATGCTTGCGCTCCCCCTTGAAGGGGACCCTACAAGACACCCCCTGACCAGAAATCACATGCCCAAGGAAACTGATCCTTTCTAGCCAAAACTCACACTTACTAGCCTTGGCATATAATCGGTTCTTCCTCAGAATCTCCAGCACTCTACGCAAGTCACTGACATGATCCGAAGTAGTCCGAGAGTACACCAAGATATCATCTATGAAAACCACCACACAAGAATCGAGCAATTCATGAAATACCCTGTTCATCAAATCCATGAAGACAGCGGGTGCATTCGTCAGTCCAAAAGGCATAACTAGAAATTCAAAATGCCCATACCTGGTCCTGAAAGCAGTCTTAAATATATCCTCATCCTTGACCCTAAGCTGGTAATACCCTGATCTCAGATCGATCTTAGAGAACACTGTAGCTCCCTGTAATTGATCAAATAGATCATCAATTCTGGGGAGAGGATACCTATTCTTGATAGTCACTTGGTTCAGTTGCCTGTAATCTATACACATCCTCAGGGTTCCATCCTTCTTCTTTACGAACAGCACTGGTGCTCCCCAGGGAGAAGCACTAGGCCGGATGTAACCTTTCTCCAGCAAATCCTCCAGTTGTTTCTTAAGTTCGGCCAACTCTGAGGTAGCCATGGGTAAGGAGCTCTGGAGATAGGTGCAGTACCTGGCACCAACTCAATGCCAAACTCTACCTCTCGTATTGGTGGCAAGCCTGAAAATTCCTCAGAGAACACATCAGGAAACTCTTGCACCACCGCCATCTGGGTCAAATCAGAAGTAGAATCATCCTGCACCTTAACATGTGCAAGGTAACCCTTACACCCACTAGCAAGTAACTTTCTGGCCTGCAGGAAAGATATCACATGTGGTCCTTGGTCTGACACTAGACCTCTCACAAAAAGCCGATTCCCATCTAGCAGATTCAAGGTGATTACTTTCTCAAAGCAATCCACAGTGGCATGATGTGAGGATAACCAATCCATACCTAGGATGATATCATAGTCTTGCATGTCTAAGAGGATTAGATCTACAAGAAACTCATAATCCTCTACATGCACTACACAATCAGCACAAACAGTGTCTGTAGATAATGACTTTCCTAAGGGAGTACTTACAGATACAACATAATCTAGCATCTTAGGTAGTACAGGTAAACATGCAGCAAATCTAACAAATACAAAAGATAAATTTGCACCAGGGTCAAATAAGATGCGAGCTAACTGATCGAATACAAATAAAGTACCTTCCACTACAGATCGGGAAGCCCGTGTATCCTTCTCAGCCACAGCATAAACTCGAGTCTGGACTGTAGGCTTATCTGTGCCTCTCTGCTGCATCTCAGGCTCTTTGCAGTCTTTGATCATGTGCCCAGGTTTATTACACCTGAAGCATACACCATTCTTCTTATAACAGTCCCTCATCAGATGTCCTTTGAGCCCACAATGATGACAAATCCGATCCTCAGTGTTACCGTTCTTTACATCCCTGGACTGCTGCGGTGCCTTGTGAGAGTAAGGCTTATACCTGCCCTTCTTGTAGTCCTTATGCTTAGGGTACTTCTTACCCTTGCCGCCACCACCATACTGAGGAGCTGCCGCCTCAGCTGCAGGAATCACAGTCACGGTCCTCTCAGATATGTACCTCTCGATGGTGCGTGCTCGCCCAACAGTCTCACTATATGTCTCCAAGTGCTGAGCACCAACCTGCTCTCGAATGTCCCATCTGAGACCTCTGAGAAACTTGGTAGCCCTCCTCTTTTCAGTGTTTATCAGGTGAGGAGCATACTTTCCCAACTTAGTGAACTGCAACTCATACTGGTCCACAGTCAGATCACCCTGCTCCAGGTGAATAAATTCCACCTCTCGGTCCTCAACCAAGCTATCAGGGAAATACTTCTCGTTAAATTGAGACAAGAAGTAGGGCCAATTTACTGCTTCATGTCTTTCTGCAGCTAACCTCACCACGCCCTTCCACCACTCATCTGCGTCACCACGCATCATATAGGTGGCCAGACACAGCTTGTCCTCATCTGAGCAACGCATGACTTGAAAAATCTTTTCCAAGCACAACTGCCAGTTCTCTGCAGTACTTGATTCTGAGCCCCCATAAAAAGAACTAGGACCCAGTTTCTGGAATTCACTCTCAAGCGAGGCATAGCGCCTGTGAGCGCCTTCCTGAGAGTCATTCCCCACCACCCGAGTAGTAGTCTGAGATCTCTCCTGAGTCAATTGCTGCAAGAGCTGCTGTTGCGCTTCTTGATGCTGAGTCTGTTGCTGCTGCAGCATCTGAGCTTGCCTCCCTATCATGGCACCCTGTTGCCGTACCATGCCTGTCAGAGCCTCAATGGTTCTCGTGAGATCTGAGGTCTGCTCACCCTCGCTGCTAGCATTTCCTCTGGATCGCACCATCTTAAACTCCTACACACACATACCATAGTAAGAAAAGCAAACATAAACCTATCAGGTGTCTAGCAATACACAAACATGTTTTCCCCCGAACTAAGTTTTAGCTAGCCAACTGCTCTGATACCATTCTGTCACATCCCGTTATCTTAACCCCAAACAAGCAACACAAGTCATAGAAGAACAGGATGTTATCATACAAGATCGATGCACATGCTAAGTAAAACCAAGTTCAGGAAAACCCGATCTAAAAATTTTCGAGAATGCATACATAGAATCTCCACAAAACACAATTTCATAAATGTACCTGCCACCACGCAATCCTTGCACTAGACATATGCAAGGCAACAGTTATATCAAAGCCACATAAAATCCGTAAAATCCATAAATCACATAAAGGTACCTGTCACCAGGCAATACTTGCACTAGACATATGCAAGTTCACATTTATATAAAATCTGATCGCAAAAATATAAATCGACTCGAATTTAGAACCAAAGCCACAATGTCGATTCTATAAATTCATAACTAACACCAATAATATCAAACACCGAAACCAGGTCAAAGCCCGCGGTGACACAAAATCAAACTCTCAAAATTGCCACAATCCGGCAACACAATTTCACAAAGTTTGGCCATAACCGGCCCCAGTTAAACACAAAAGTTTTATACATTAAATCAGCATGGTTGTAGAGAAAATCACAATATCCATATCAACGTTAACTCAGGCAGTGCGCCCCTGCTCTACACCTGAAAATAGTGAAGGGTGAGCTACACAGCCCAGTGAGTGGATAGTCTCAATCGACTATCCATAGCATACAATCAAAGATACATGCAGATTATTTTAAAAACATTTAGCAGAACATCATGTTAACATATAACAAAAATAAAGAACAGAACTCATATAAATAAATAGATGTACAGACATCACACACTTGTCACCACAGAGTAATCAAGGTTCTAGAGTCATACTCTAAACCAACTAAACCCACCAACCACTTAGTTGACCTAGTTGTCCAGCATAAATCAAGAGTGACCACTATGGTCCAACCCGGCTCTGGCCTAAGCACTGGGAGAAGCCTGCAAATCACATGCAACATAAACATGGACAGTGTGTAGACTCAAGAGGTAATCCCCACCCGGTCAAGATGTGATACCTTGATCTACACCACCCCATAACACAAAAATCTAAACGTCTAAGAGTAATGACATCAAGAGGTGGCCCCTGTCCGACCAAGACATGGCACTTTGCGTCAATCACTCGTTCTCCCAAAGGGTTCCTTACCTGGACAACCACTAGACACATCTTATATCTTATTTCACAAAAGTGGACTCCTAAGTGTCGACCAGACTCTAGGATAGTCATTTTCATCACGATAATCACAACAGGCGGCTGAAACATCAACCCCTCACATATCACAAACACAGGGCTGAAATCTCTAACCCCTAACATATCACATATAGACTATCCCCTTGAGTACACGGTTACACTTAGCCTTAGTCCTATCCATCCCATAATGGTTACACAGACCACAACACATAATATTCGAAAATCACATAACCACATAATGTAGTGTAGTCCTTAGGTTTCATGCTGATCAGTTCAGTATAACCTTGCTAAGTTATCACCCAAGTTTCTCAAACAGAATACATGGCCATAAAAATTATTAGCATTGTTAGCATTTATCAGGGCATTCAAATATTTAACATAGGATTAAAATACAACACATATAGCCCACGGTTTTACAACATATTATCTAACTTAAAATTTAAACCTAGTTAACAAGAATTTCATGCTCAAGAATCACTGATTTAATACTACCTAAATCCCCTATAAGAATACCTTAAATTTCATGTTGCAAAATTTCGGTATTTCAACATAGATACACCTTTGCAAATTTCGGTTTTCAACATAAATACACCTTTGCAAATTTCGGTTTTCAACGTAAATACACCTTTGCAAATTTCGGTTTTCAACATAAATACTCCTTTGCAAATTTCGGTTTTCAACATGGTGAAGTCTTGAGTTTCGGTTTTCTAACATGGTAAATTTCCAATCAATCCAATGTATCAACTAACACAACCAAATTGATAGAATTTGAATGAGACACCCCACTCACCTCTTATTTTGAACCGTGAACACCAAGGTGAAATCCTCTCCAAAACTCGTCTAAGGCTTTGAAATTCCACCAATGTCGCCACCAATGGAAGAGAGACGCCACCAAGCACCCAAGAACGCCGGCCAAAGGAAAAGAAGAGGAAGAAAGGAATTTCGTCTAAGCCTTCAAGGTCGCCCAAGCCTCCAAGCCGCCGCCCTAAGGTTTCTTCCAAGCCAAAAAAAAATGCCAACTTTCCTTCCCTAACCGCAATTACCCACTTAAAATTTCGGTTTTAAATTTTAAACCCGTTAACCAATTAATTCAAATTTTAGGTCTAATTTAAGTGTAAACCCATTAACCCATAGTTAATTATTCATTTAAGCGAAAATCCAATAAGGATTAACTTAACATCCAAAATGTCCCAATTAATTAGCAACCAATAAACTCTAATTAATTAATTATAAATTAACAACCAATAAACACTAATTAATTAATTACTAGGGTCAAAATCACAACATAGGAAAATATCACAACCAATGATTTTATTTAAATCAAGAATTGTACTTACCAGGAATTAAGATCCTTGGATCTTACAGATTGGTGTTAGATTATCCTTCTATTCTTGATAGACTTGAAAATATGTCTTTTTATCACAATTCATGGGCATCTGAAAGAGGCAAGGTATACATGCCACAAGGTGAGCATAAAGATTATTCACGATGCACTCTTGCAGATATATTGAAATTTCACTCTATTCCTTCTATTAGATGCAATATTTGTAAATCTAATGATCATTATGCTTCTGAATGTCAATTTAGAAATCATGCAAATCACCGTTCATCATGGTATCAAGATGATCAACATGATTCCAGATCTTTTTATGATGATTGCTCTGATCATGTTTCTAAACCTTGCTTTGAAGACACTGTAAAATCTAGCTTAGAGTCAATGCTTGAGAAATTGAAGATCATAACAAATAGAAGTAAAGAAATTGAAAATCTTAAGGGAATAATAAGTCAACTTGCTTCTCAAGTAGAATCTTTAACAACTAATTCTAAAATTTTGGAAACCCAGAGAGCACAATAAGATTGTTTATTTGAGTTTGATTTGGAAGCTGGAAAACTTGATTTAGAAAAATCCCCCTCTGATTATGATTGTTTTGAGATTGAGCCTTATGTGAATATTCATGAATCTCACTCTAATTTTGATAATTGTTAAATTGATTCTTTTGCTAATTTATTTGTAGAAAATTTTGAGGAAATTGAAATTGAAAACCCCTCTTTTGAGGAAGTTGATTCTTTTGATGATGCATCATTTGTGGTTAATTCTAATGAAGGACATGCGGGGGTTGATTTAGAAAAATCTTATTCGGGTTTTGTTGGTAATTTTGAAATTGATAAATTATTTGATTGTGAGCATGAGGAAATTGATAAAAATTTGAATGTTACAAATACTAATGAATCTCACTCTGATGTTTTGCCCATATCTTTTGTTGAATCTTTTGATGTATCTGAGAATTTGAGCTTTATTGAGGAATCTAATGAAAGACATAAAACTTATTTTGATGATCCAATGCTTATATCTTGTGATCAAAGTCCTGTTGCAATTGAAGACATGAATTTGAAGAAAGGACTTATGATTTTACTTACTGAGAAATTTAGGAAGATTATTGAATATCCTTTTAGTAGAGTTGAAAATTTTGAATATCTTGATTTCTGCATATTTAAGAAAGCCACTTTGATTGTGATTTATATGCAATTCTGGATTTTTGGATTAGTGGCCAAAATTTTTGGACAAAGGAAATGCATAAAAATGTTTGCTCTATACTTTGGTACTGATTCACCTGCTTCACCATGATTTTTTATTTTTGGTCAAGCTATGGACCTAAAATTAGCGCTTCTTGGGAGGCAACCCAAGCACTCTTGTTTAGCTTTGTTTCTTTTATTTTAGTTTATTTTTAAAATTAATTTTTCTTCTCTTTTTGTAGGTGAAGACAAGTTTTGGTGCATAATACGGCATCGCCATAATTAGTTTTACGGTACCGTATTTTCGGTCTGTTTTCGACAGAAAGTTTTGTAATTTTTACGCCAGGGCCATAATGTCTTTCATGTGCCATAATTTTGAGTGATTTCCTTCCCGAGAGTTTTTTTGAAAAATACGGCAGTACCGTAATGTGCTTTACGGTGCCGTAATTTGAAACCTGCTTTCTGCATTCTGCTTACTTGACTGGGTGTTTTCTCGCTACGATTTTAAGAAACTAGGTTGGAAAATTTTTTGATCTTTGGCACCATCACGAAGTACTCATCTTTGTCTATCATCTGGGTATTTTTTCTGAATTTTAAAGTCCATGGATCATTCTGAAACACATAGCAACTTTTCGATTCTGATTAATTTCTACAGCAGTTTTCTTTTGACTAATCTGATTAGCGTTTTTGTTGCAAGTTTTCGAGATGGTTTGATGAGTTGAAACCCTAATTTTTCGCATGGAATCTGAAGAACATGTGTCATTCTATCTTGTGGATTAATTGTTTTCATGATTTTATTTTATGATCATTTTAGGACACATGACAACTTTTTGAATCTGATTAACTTTTGTGCAGTTTTGTAATCTGAATAGCCTTCTTTCTACTGATGCCCTAAATTCCTGATAGATTTTGATCCTTTGATTTTCATACGTCTGAAAAGAACATATCTTATTCTATTACATGGTTCTGTCCGTTTTCTTATTGGATCATTAAATCTTATTTTTGGGTATGACTACTTTTCTTAAAAAATTCACTGACTGCATTGTTTGCTTTCTACATGTTCTTGCTTCTTTTGGCTCCAAATCCAGAAATCTTCAGGATCAACTATCTTTCACCTCTAGCCACCACTGCATTTGCCTCTAACATCACTGTTTCCAGCCGTCGACACTGGATTATACCATCCGCAGATTCTTACTTCTTCTACTGCCTCTATTTCCATTGATTTGATTTATTTATGCAGCAGACTCTTCTACTGCCTCTATTTCCATTGATCTTATTTCCATGATGATAATTTGAATCTAGGGTAGAGTCAAGTTGTCAAACGTGGAGATCTTGCACGAAAGTGAGGATCGGAACGTTGGAGAACCATAAGTAGAACTTGTGTTGAGTCTCGGATGCACGAAAGTGATCTCGAGTTCTTTGATTGATGATTTACTTATCTTTAGCGTTGGGATAGATCTTGCACGAAAGCGAGGATTAGTCCCTGCATGATTTTCTGCACGAAAGTGAGATGATCCCTTTATGAAGTAAATTAAGTCTTTATCATGATAAGATTAGTTTGACGACCTTTTATTTAAATCTAGTCCTTTATGCAATAGTCCCAATGTTTTTCTCTGATTATCTGATTTAGTCTGTTTTCCATCATTGCTTTGCTATTGTTCGGATGCTTAGCTAATAAGAATATAACTATTTGGTACTTAAGAATAAGGTCTCTGTGGTTCGATATCTTTCTTTATTACTTCGAGTATCCGTGCACTTGCGAACATAACAAGTTTTTGGCGCCGTTGCTGGGGATTAGTACTAGGTACACGCCAAACAACTTGGGATACAACAGAAGTCAACCTTTCTACTTCTATATCATGGGTATTGGATACCGCATGTGGAACTCATATTTGTACAAATATGTAGGAGCTCAAGAAAAGTAGATCGGTGCGGCCTAGAGAGATTGACCTACGGGTTGAAAATGGAGCACAAGTTGCTGCCGTTGCTGTAAGAATTTTGACTCTCTCCTTGCCTTCTCGACTTCAGTTAGAGTTAGATAATTGCTATTATGTACCTTCTCTTACCAAAAACATTATATCCATTCCTTGTTTAGCAAGGAAAGGTTTTAAATTTGAAATAAAAGAGAACACTTGTTCTTTTTCATTTGCAAATATATTTTATGGAAAGGGTACTTTATGCAATGGTTTATATGTCTTGGACATGGATAGCTCTATTTGTAACATAAATAGTAAGAGGACCAAACTAAGTGGTTCAATTGGTTCTTTCATATGGCATTGTCGATGAGCCCATATAAACAGGAATCACATTCAACAACTCCATGCAAATGGGTTGTTAGATTCAAGTTCCTTTGAGGAATTTGATACTTGTGAGCCTTGTTTATTAGGGAAGATGACAAAGGCGCCATTCACCAAGACATGTGAGAGTGCATGAGGTTTATTGGAACTTATACACAGTGATGTGTGTGGGCCATTTAGTAAACAAGCCAGAGGAGGGTACAACTACTTCATCACATTTACTGATGATTTCAGTAGATATAGTTATGTCTATCTGATGAGACATAAACATAAATCTGAATCCTTTGAGAAATTTAAGGAGTTCAGACATGAAGTAGAGCACCAGCTTAATATATCCATTAAAACTCTTCGATCAGATCATGGTGGAGAGTACCTGAGTAGTGAGTTTTTTTGACTATCTGAGAGAGTGTGGGATCTTATCCCAACTCACTCCTCCTGGAACACTTCAATGGAATGATGTGTCTGAAAGGAGAAATCAAACCTTGTTGGACATGGTTCGATCCATGATGAGTCATGCAACTCTACCACCCTCATTATGGGGTTTTGCACTTGAGACAACTTCTCTTATACTAAATAACATACGAGGTATGGACTATAAGAAAACAAAAATAGCAGAAGCGAGCCCGAAACGAGATTCCTAATTCAACAAGGACCGACTTACGAAGAATACAAGGGATGTGATAGGGGCAGTACCTTATCAAGCAACTTTTAGAAGCGGCCGATGATGAAGACGCGCAAGGGCCCATCCTCTGCAATCGCGCACACACGGACTCCTCGAATCCTCTCCAATCTCCGCGCTGGGTGCTAGCCTCGGAAGATGAGATCCATGCCTCTAGCCTTCTCAACTTGCGCCACTGCCAAGGAGAAGAAGGGATGTTGGCGATAAGGAGTGGTAGCACGGCCACTTGTCCCAACCTTTGATGCCCAAAAACTTTTATTGTCGTCACCTCCTAGACCCTCACGCGAAGGAGTAGAGGGGAGGCGACAACTAGAGATAAGAGAGGAGTCTGGTACAAAAGAATCTCCCAGGTGGGCCTCTCTATTTATAATAGCAGAGCTAGATGCACACTGGAGATACTTCCCATGTGGGATAAAGAGCATAGGTGCCTACTCACAATTACACGTCATGGGTTCGAATCCCCGCATACACAATTAATCGTAAATGTGCCCAAGCATATTAATTAGCCAAGAGAAAAATTCTCCTGCCAACTAATAAAATATCATCTTCTCTTTAAAAGTCTCAATGCATCAGTTCCCCAAAAAGATCCGAATCACATAATGATTCGATCAGAGGCTAAACGATCAGTATGAGAATTCGAGTGTCTAGGTGTGCGACCCTGTAGGTTCTTCAGACATTGGCAGTGATGACTAAATCATCACAAGCAATGAGTGGCACCTAGCAGTACATCATTGCTACCCAAGTCATCAGAATGGTGTCATCATCAACATCCCTTAAAACTGCGACAAAGTACAAGTGCAGCCTTGTCCTTTTGCCAACTGATGTCCAGATTGGGCAAGTGTGTCACACTTGTTAATCCCAATAATATGGCATGACTAAATCAGGTTCTCACCTGGGTATGGCCATACACTTTCAGTCATCCATATAGGGCGCCATGGACAATCAAGCTTCCCCATAAGGAAGGGGCAAATCCTCTATTGGCACATTGAATCCCTCATGTAGGTTATGACATACCTAATGACAACCGTTATGACTTCCCTTTTACGGCGAAGCGTTAGGTTGCATCAAAGTACACCAATCACTATATAGAGATACCAATGTCCTCAAGTCTAGGACAAGCACAACTCTGTCACTGTGATATTCATCTCGTGACACTGAGATGAATCCTCATGGCGGGTTGATCCAGTATATCTCCCTTGATATACCCATATGCCTGCGTTAGCAACCCGTGCTCAACCAGCACATATACCGGTCTCAAGTGAATCATAGCTGTCCCATATCCACTATGATTCTCGACCAGGGATAAACACAGAGACTACATAAAATCTATCTCTTAGGGACATTGTATATGCAAATGTACATATGCGCAGATGTACAAACTTGCATGACAACGACAATGCCAGGATAACTCATCTATCAATTAGATGTGATACACATATCCCAATGGACCATCCTGAGGTCCTAGGGCATAAACACTAACAATCTTCTGAAGAGTCCCCTTCGAGGGGGAGCGCAAGCAGATGAAAAACCCTAATTCAGGGGGGGCGCATGCATTTTGCTAGGGTTTCATCAAGACAATCGCTTATATGCTCATATAATCAACTTAGATCTATTGATTGGATCAAGAAGGAGATTCATACCAACGCCATTGCCTTGGAGGTCGGCTTGGAAGAAGAGAGCAACTTAGATCTCCTCCAAAAGTTCACACACAAGATGAAGAGCGCTTACTTCCTTGGCGTCCCTTGTGCTAGCAAGGCACCCAATCTTTCTTGTCGAATCGAAGGGGATGATGAGATGATTCCCTTTTGGCCGAGAGCTCCTCTTGCCAAACCTCTCCACTTCGTCAACCTCCTTCAAACGAAAGTTCAAGGTGTTGAAGTGAAGTGCACAACGCATATGCGTTTTGGCGTTGAAAGTGAAATCGGCCTTGATGACTTTCCATAAATGGAAGATAATCAAGCCATGCGCTCATGCCAACCCAAAAACGCATATTGGCATTGAACCAAGCGTTCACCTTTGTGAACCGGTTCAAGCCAAAACGTCCAATCGAATTTGGTTCATAAACCAAACCAAAATAGCTCAAGCCACTTGGTCTAGACCAAATTGAACCCTAAGGCTCAAGATCTAACCGTTCATCTCCTGATGCTCCTGATCTCACCGATCTAGCATCATCTCTCTCGATCGAAGCTTACCGATCTCAAGCCCTAATCAATCAAACATGATCAGACCAGATCTCACTTACAATCAGAGATTAAATCCCTTTAAACTGAACCCAAACAATTCAGTCCACACGATCTGACTCAAGTAAGCCATATCATCAAATTGTGCGACCCTGAGGGTTTCCTTTAAATGTCGGTAACGATAACTCACGTTATCACGATCAGTGAGGGGTATCTAGCAACACATCACTGTCTCCCGATATAAAGGAAAGAGTCTTCCAAGACTACACCCAAACCACAGCACAAGTGTGAATCTATTCACAAGGCATGCATGTATCCTTTGCCACTGGATGTTCTTATTGGACAAGCGTGTCAAGCCTGTAGCTCCAATATGATGAGCATGATTAGATCAGATGCACATAGTCACCTGGGTATGGCCATACACTTTCTCAATCATCTCATCTAGGGGGCCCCTATAGAACACCACACTCCTTCAACAAGGAGACGGCAATCCTCTATCTATCACTAGTGCCCTAACCTGACTCATGATCATTATCCAAGATAGTCTATAACCATTATGTTTCAAATGATATTGAACTACCTCAAAACAATGACAATCATCATTTAGAAACACAAGCGATCTCAAGTCAGAGGACATGTGCCACTTGTTGCACTCAAGGATCATTCACATTGTGACAAGCAATTGAATATCCTAGTAGGGTCTGTCCAGTACATCCAATGTACCCATGAGTCTACATCTTATTCCATGCTCGAAGCATCCTATAAGATTAGAACACATATTAGTCTCAACCATATCAAGGCTGTCTCATGTTCACCAAGATATATCGACTAAGGACATTACTGCATGTCAGCCTAGCTGAACAGCTTTGAGACATTATTCAGTAGTACACTTATTACAGCAGACAAGGTAACAACCTGAATAACAACCATTGCCTTTATAAACTTAAGAGTTTATACAATGATACTATTACAATCCCAAGGCCTCAAACATTAGCCTTAAGGGCATACCCCAACAATCTCCCACTTGCACTTAATCTAATGGTTGAGAAATCTCAAACCCATATTATTACAGTGCTTCTCATGCTTCTGCTGCGCCAGAGGCTTGGTAAGCGGGTCAGCCAGATTGTCGTCTGTATGAACCTTGCATATTTTGATCTCGCCCCGATCAATGATCTCCCGGATCAAGTGAAACCGTCTCTGTATGTGCTTGGACTTCTGGTGCGACCGTGGTTCCTTTGCTTGTGCGATTGCTCCAGTGTTATCACAAAAGATAACCAAAGGATCTGCACTCGAAGGAACGACACCAAGTTCTCTCACGAACTTACGAATCCACACTGCCTCCTTGGATGCTTCCGAGGCTGCAACATACTCGGCTTCTGTTGTGGAATCAGCAACAGTTGACTGTTTGAAACTCTTCCACACCACTGCTCCACCATTTAAGCTAAAAACATAGCCTGATTGCGATCGGAAATCATCCTGGTCCGACTGGAACGAAGCATCAGTATATCCTTCTATACTGAGTTCTTCCTGACCACCATATATCAAGAACATATCTTTGGTCCTCCGCAGATATTTTAAAATATTCTTGACTGCAATCCAGTGCGCCATACCTGGATTACTTTGGAACCGACTGGTCACGCTTAACCTGTAAGCGACGTCAGGGCGAGTACACAACATCGCATACATTATGGACCCAATAGCCGAAGCATAAGGCGTATTGTCCATTTCATCTTTCTCAGTCTGTGTTTGTGGACACTGACTCTTCGAAAGATTCAGACCATGTCTGACTGGAATATATCCTCGTTTAGAATTCTCTAAATGAAATCTCTCTAGGACTTTATCGATGTAAGTACTCTAGCACAGCCCGAGAAGTCTCTTAGATCTATCCCTGTAGATCTTCACACCTAACACATAGGCTGCTTCTCCTAGATCTTTCATCTGGAAACATTTCCTTAACCATGCCTTAACCGCATGCATTTCAGGAATATCATTTCCAATGATCAAGATGTCATCGACGTAGAGGACTAGGAATGTAATCACGCTCCCACTAAACCTCTTATATACACACGGGTCATCCTCGTTCTTGATGAAACCAAACTCAGAGATTGATTCATCAAAACGAATATTCCAGCTTCTAGATGCTTGTTTAAGTCCATAAATGGACTTCTTTAACTTGCATATTTTATGACGATCTGCTGGATGAGTGAAACCTTCAGGTTGTGTCATGTACACATCCTCATCCAGTTTTCCATTAAGGAAAGCAGTTTTCACATCCATCTGCCAGATCTCATAATCGTAATATGCTGCTATCGCGAAAAGAATCCGAATAGACTTAAACATGGCTACAGGAGAGAAAGTTTCATCATAATCTATCCCGTAGATTTGTTTGAAACCTTTCGCTACTAGCCTGCCTTTATAGGTAACCACGTTACCATCCATGTCAATCTTCTTCTTGGATATCCATTTACAGCCTATAGGGATTACTCCCGGAGGCGGATCAACCAAATCCCAGACTTGGTTATCTGACATGGAGTCCATCTCGGCTCGCATAGCTTCAAGCCATCTAGCTGACTCCGGTCCACTGACCGCATCCGCATAAGTAAGGGGTTCATCATTATCAATGATGTAGACTCCGTCATAGCGCTTAGGCTGACGACGGATCCTTCCCGATCTACGCGGTTCCCGTGATATTTGAGCCTCAGGTTGTTCAATAACCTGATCCACCGGCTCAGGCTCATCCAACTGTGCTTGACTACTTTGTCCATCCTCTGGATTCTCATCCAGCTTTATTTCTCTCCCACTGGCTTCTTGCAGAAGAAACTCCTTCTCAAGAAATATGGCCGTCCGAGCAACAAATACTTTGTTCTCTTTGGGATCGTAGAAATAATAACCCTTAGTTTCCTTAGGGTAACCGACAAAGATGCATTTCTCAGATCTGCTCTCCAGTTTCCCAGAGGCGAGCTTTTTGACATAAGCCTCGCAACCCCAGATCCTGATAAATGTCAAGCTCGGCTGTTTCCCATACCATAATTCATATGGCGTCTTTGAAACTGCCTTGGATGGCACTCAGTTTAGTACCTTTGCAGCTGTCTCCAGTGCAAATCCCCAAAAGGAATATGGAAGAGTAGCCTGACTCATCATAGAACGAACCATATCAAGTAACGTTCTATTTCTCCTCTCGGACACACCATTCCATTGCGGTGTTCCTGGCGGAGTGAGCTGTGAGATAATCCCACACTCCTTCAGATAGTCAGTAAACGCATGACTCAGGTATTCTCCACCTCGATCAGAGCGAAGTGCCTTGATATTTTGGCCTAGCTGATTCTGTACTTCATTCTAGAACTCTTTGAACTTGTCAAAGGATTCACTCTTATGTCTCATTAGATAGACATAACCATATCTACTGAAATCATCAGTAAATGTAATGAAGTACTGATAGCCACCTCTGGCATGTTTACTAAATGGCCCACACACATCACTGTGTATAAGGTTAAGTAAACCTGAAGCCCTTTGACCTTTGTTAGGAAAAGGTGACTTCGTCATTTTACCCATCAAACAAGCTTTGCATGTATCAATCTCCTCATAGGAGAATGATCCCAGCAGTCCATGATCATGCAACCGCTTAATGCGCTTCTTGTTGATATGGCCTAAACGACTATGCCATAACAAGGTGTTGTCTTCAGCATACTTGGCTTTCTTAACATCAACGTTTTGTATAGAATATTCCATGTCCAACATGAATAACCCATTGTTAATTGAACCAGTAGCATAAACAATATTATCAAGAGAAAGTACACACTTTGAAATATTGCATTCAAAGGCAAATCCTTTCCTGACAAGAGCAGGAATAGAGATAATATTCTTGGTTATACTGGGTACAAAATAACAATTGTTTAATTCCAATACAATGCCAGATGGTAAAGAAATGAAATAGTCTCCTACAGCAACAGCAGCAACCCGTGCCCCGTTTCCAACGCGTAGGTCTACCTCATGCTGTCCCACCTGCCTTCTTCTCTTGAGTTCCTGCACATTTGAACAAATGTGAACTCCACATGCAGTGTCCAACACCCATGAAATAGAAGAAGAAGATAACATGACCTCAGTCACATATATACCTGAGCCAGAAGCGATGCTTCCCCTCTTATCTCCTTGGAGCGCTTTACAGTCCTTTTTCCAGTGACCCAGCTAGCCACAGTGGAAACACCTGTTGTCCTTCGACCGCTTAACCTTTTGTTTCAGAGCCTTGCTGTAGTTCTTGACAGGGGCTTTGCCCTTCTTCCCCTTCTTCTTGTTCCTAGAAGGAACCATTAAGACAGAGGTTGAAGGCTTTCCCTTCAGAGTCTCCTCAGTTGTCAAGAGCATATTCAGCAGCTCTGCCGGGGTACAATCGATCTTGTTCATATTAAAATTAATAATGAACGCATCGAAAGAGGGCGGGAGAGACTGCAGAATAATGTCTACAGCAAGCTCCTGGTTGATGGTATGCCCCAGTTTCTCCAGAGCCTCCTTGTGCCCAATCATCTTGAGCACGTGAGCTCCCACTGGGCTCCCTTCAGCCAGTTTGCTCTGAAAGAAAAGCTTTGTCAGATTATAGCGTTCTGTCCTCGCCTGTGCAGCATACAGCATCTTGAGGTTCGCTATAATTTCTATAGCCGACATATCCTCATGCTGACGCTGCAGCGGTGGCGTCATAGACGCTAGCATCAGGCAAGCGACATCAATGCTATCATTGACGTGCTTTTCATAAGCATCACGAACCGCCCTTGCGGCGTTCGCAGCGGGTTGAGGCGGCACAGCCGTCTCGAGGACATACAGTTTCCTCTCTGCCTTAAGAACGATCTTAAGGTGTCCGAACCAGTCTGAGAAGTTTGGCCCAGCAAACTTCTCCCTTTCCAGTAGGGATCGCACATTGAAGGTCATGGTGTTCGTTGCTGCAGGAATCTACAACAATGCAAGAACAGCAAGGTCAGTATCAATGTTTAGAATCAATCCAGGACTTAAGAAAGATTCTTTTTCTCACTATTTTATCTGACTGAAAAATCCATTAAACAGTCCGAAAGAGTAATACTCTTTTAGTGAGATGGGATCCAGATTTCATACTTGGTCTCCGCGTCCCGCTCAGGCGAGATAAGATGCACAGAGATGACAAGCACTAATTTCTGGTAGGCTGTCCCAGCCAATCGCCAACCCGTGCGATTCCCCTTCATCTGGGCAATCCAGCAGACTGTGCCAACTGAGTTGGTACAACACAGTCTCTGATCCCACAGATGGCTGCCTCCATGCGCTACCATATGCGCCACATATGTAGCCTACATGGTCAAGCTGACCTGACCTACTCCCTGGACCACCACGTGCTATGCTGAGCAACGAGAAGCGATAAATCCCTTCTCTGTAACACGCAGGTGAAATCACACACTGTCTGAAGATAGATGGACGTGCCCACTGAGTGGGTACAACACGGCTCCAACGATAATCAGAAAGGTGAGGTTTCGCGTCAGAAGGCATTACGTGCTTGATATTTTAGCGTTGGATTTTAACGGTCTTTTATCTTCTTACTATCAGGCAAATCCTATGGCTATAGCAGAAGATAAATAAATCATGCTGTTCTACTTATATAAACAATAACAGAAAGCATGGATCTTATGTGGTAAAAGCCCATAGCCTAAGTAAGACCTTAAGATACTTAAGTCTTCACTTGCTCTTCTTGGGTCTTTAGCATCTCATCTGGTCCAACCCAGGGCCCTTGCGCCAAGAGCACCTCAGGTGCGCCACCAGCTGAATGCCCCTCTGGGATGTGTGCCTTTGTGCTCTTGTCTAATCAAAATACATTTTGATCTATCTAGACAAGATTGACTCGCAGGTCAATTATACAATAAATTAATTAAAGTGATACGCAGATCACAAAAATAATAATTTACAATTTAACAGGCACGCAGGCCCCAGCACAGCACACATTTAACATGGGCAACCCACATAAGAATAAATAAACAAGCATATGGCATCAATCAATCATCATGTGATCCCTTACAAAGAAAATAAAATTTCGAAAACCCCATTGGCATCAAATTTTAATTTCCTTATGTGCCCTACAACCTTACAACGGTCCATTGATAGGGATCCACTCAACAATCTAGTTAGATCCATACCCTTGCATGCACCAAGTCCTAACTGACTCGAGTTGACCTAATGGTCAACCATGCATGCGCCAAGTGTTGAACAACCAACATGAGTTCTGGCAAGCGGGTGTGACCCCGGGCCTAACTTATGTGTGTTCACAGGTTGTCTCAACCAGACCTCGCTACACGCCTGTGATGCAATCGACCTATAGCCACCTTGTGCTTGCGCACAGGTGCCATCTGGTCGATCCATCTAGGCTGTCAGATGGTCTGATCAGACTAGGTTGATCTAAACTAGATGATGCTTTCAACCCCATCAAGCCGTCTAAGGGTTTACAGTAGGCGCAACTTAGATCTAGTCAAAGGCGCGCAAGGAAAGTTTTTGATAAATCAACAACATGTAACATGCGCAATAATGTAAGCAATATACATGTATTAACAAAATCAACCTTACACATGCGCCACCAAAACAATCTCATATATGCGCCACAAAAAATACTTTCAACTAGTATTATCGCATGATGAGAAAACTTAGATCATAAGCGCAAACAAGGATCACCTTAAGCAATCATATGAAACATATAAGATCCTAGCTCTGATACCAATTGAAGAGTCCCCTTCGAGGGGGAGCGCAAGCAGATGAAAAACCCTAATTCAGGGGGGGGGGCATGCATTTTGCTAGGGTTTGATCAAGACAATCGCTTATATGCTCATATAATCAACTTAGATCTATTGATTGGATCAAGAAGGAGATTCATACCAACGCCATTGCCTTGGAGGTCGGCTTGGAAGAAGAGAGCAACTTAGATCTCCTCCAAAAGTTCACACACAAGATGAAGAGCGCTTACTTCCTTGGCGTCCCTTGTGCTAGCAAGGCACCCAATCTTTCTTGTCGAATCGAAGGGGATGATGAGATGATTCCCTTTTGGCCGAGAGCTCCTCTTGCCAAACCTCTCCACTTCGTCAACCTCCTTCAAACGAAAGTTCAAGGTGTTGAAGTGAAGTGCACAACGCATATGCGTTTTGGCGTTGGAAGTGAAATCGGCCTTGATGACTTTCCATAAATGGAAGATAATCAAGCCATGCGCTCATGCCAACCCAAAAACGCATATTGGCATTGAACCAAGCGTTCACCTTTGTGAACCGGTTCAAGCCAAAACGTCCAATCGAATTTGGTTCATAAACCAAACCAAAATAGCTCAAGCCACTTGGTCTAGACCAAATTGAACCCTAAGGCTCAAGATCTAACCGTTCATCTCCTGATGCTCCTGATCTCACCGATCTAGCATCATCTCTCTCGATCGAAGCTTACCGATCTCAAGCCCTAATCAATCAAGCATGATCAGACCAGATCTCACTTACAATCAGAGATTAAATCCCTTTAAACTGAACCCAAATAATTCAGTCCACACGATCTGACTCAAGTAAGCCATATCATCAAATTGTGCGACCCTGAGGGTTTCCTTTAAATGTCGGTAACGATAACTCACGTTATCACGATCAGTGAGGGGTATCTAGCAACACATCACTGTCTCCCGATATAAAGGAAAGAGTCTTCCAAGACTACACCCAAACCATAGCACAAGTGTGAATCTATTCACAAGGCATGCATGTATCATTTGCCACTGGATGTTCTTATTGGACAAGCGTGTCAAGCCTGTAGCTCCAATATGATGAGCATGATTAGATCAGATGCACATAGTCACCTGGGTATGGCCATACACTTTCTCAATCATCTCATCTAGGGGGCCCCTATAGAACACCACACTCCTTCAACAAGGAAACGGCAATCCTCTATCTATCACTAGTGCCCTAACCTGACTCATGATCATTATCCAAGATAGTCTATAACCATTATGTTTCAAATGATATTGAACTACCTCAAAACAATGACAATCATCATTTAGAAACACAAGTGATCTCAAGTCAGAGGACATGTGCCACTTGTTGCACTCAAGGATCATTCACATTGTGACAAGCAATTGAATATCCTAGTAGGGTCTGTCCAGTACATCCAATGTACCCATGAGTCTACTTCTTATTCCATGCTCGAAGCATCCTATAAGATTAGAACACATATTAGTCTCAACCATATCAAGGCTGTCTCATGTTCACCAAGATATATCGACTAAGGACATTACTGCATATCAGCCTAGCTGAACAGCTTTGAGACATTATTCAGTAGTACACTTATTACAGCAGACAAGGTAACAACCTGAATAACAACCATTGCCTTTATAAACTTAAGAGTTTATACAATGATACTATTACAATCCCAAGGCCTCAAACATTAGCCTTAAGGGCATACCCCAACATCTTCCACTTGCACTAGGACCTTGCGTTGAGCAACCTCAACACCGTGTCCTAAGCACAACCTGCCATGCTCCTACTGCGCCAGAGCATCGGCCTATGGGCCTATAACGATTGTATCAGTGTTCATATCTGCTATATATCAAGTACCTCTGTCCCCAAGACAAGATGTAAGCATCTGAGTATGCCTGCGAGGTTCAACAAAGAACTCCCACTACTTCCCAAAAGCACTTGCATACTCTGCTTTCAAGTAGCCTGCTCTGAAGCTCCCAAAGCTTCCAAAACCACTACAAGAATAGCTAGACTGTCATTGGTCTGACTGGAACAAGCTACCAAGCGAATCCACTGAGCTTTTCCTATCATTACTGACCAAGAATCACCTTTTAGTTCTACATAGAACCAAAGTATGTTCTTCATTCCTTATCCAGTGCCATGCACCTGGATGGGACCTAGTATCGATTGGTTATGCTCTCGGCACAAACCACATCTGGTCTATAACATATCATCATCTATGTATGTTATCTGACTTAGTACTTGAGTTTCTTTGACTTATCCAAAAAAAAAAACTCTCACACCTACCCCATAGGTGATGTTCACTAAGTCATTCATCACAAGACATTTCCCAATCATCTATTCACCAAGTGAAGGATCAGGATATCGTCTTTGATGATCTGTATGTCCCCAACATACAAGACCAGAGATGTCAACAAGCTCCCACTGAACTCGGGTACTATAAGGTGAAGATTCTTTGTCCAAGTTAGGAGTTACCCATAACACTGGCACACATGAATCGATTCAGCCTTTTTCTCCCATACTTTCTGAACCTAGGTTGCCCCACAACCTATATACGAGGCTCAGATTCCATCTTTGACCATCTGTGCTAGATGGCTGACCTTGGACTGAATCCAAGTCATAATTTCCTCCCACTTGCCATTTTCAAGGAAATACATTTCCAAGAAAACTAGCATCAAGAGCAACAATCATTTGTTTTCCTGTGGGTCTATGGAAATTAGTATCCCTAAGTCAATTTAGGATACTTCACCTACACTTATCAGATCTTGATTCTATATCACTAGATTCAGATGTATGACCCCCAAAGCCTCGCATCTATAGATCCTGATAATTAGTCATGTCATCTCCTTACTTGGAGATACATTTAAGATGAAATAGTTCAGTGTTGAAGAAACTATTAGCATAACCTCAGTAGAGATATGAATGACTTTCAATTCCTCCCACTAGAACCACCTGCCAAGGTGTTCTTCAGGAGTTATGAGCTATGAGCAAACCTCATACTCACTACGATAGTCACCTGTGGCTCAAGTACTCTTCATCTAACCTAGACTGAAGATCACTTATGAATTTTGATAAGCTGGTTCCATAAATATTTTGGTAATCACGAATTCCTATCTTTTGACCATTTAGCCCACTTCACCTCACTTGGTGAAAAAAACATTTATCAGCAAACTAGTCTTTTGCCCATCTACAACATCTCGAAAGAGGTTAAGATAGTCAATCTCCTAGAAGGAGTTCGAATCCAAGAATTCATGTGCATGAAGTCAGTGGATGCATTACTTGTTTATGATAAAATGTCTGGGTCAGAAGATTGGCATTCAATTTGAACCACTTATTAAATTCAAGTTATTTTATTACCTCATTAATTTAGCACAATGTAATGACAAAAGATTTCCAAATGAAAAGAATAATAAATCCCTTTATAACAAATATCTCTATCCCCAAGGAATAGATACAATGTCAATTACATGTTGCAAAAATAAAACAATCCTATCAATGACAAAAGAAAAAATTGCTCGGCAGCATCAATGCTCCAGTAGGATCTTCTTACTATCATCCATGTCTTATTTCTCTGGAGCTCTTGCATATTTTTTGCAAATATCAGTCTCACCATGCGGTATAGAATACTCATGTACGGAAATAGACAATATAGGATTTGGTAATAAAATTACCTGAGCCTGAAGACGAAGGGTTACTTCTCTTCATCTCTTTCTGAGGATGCTTGCAGTCTTTGCATCAATGGCCCTTCTGGCCACAGTTGAAGCACTTGTTCTCCCTCACCCTGCCTTTCTTCAGTGCCTTGGCCTTGGACTTGCCCTTACCCTTTTTCCGCTTATTACTGTCTTTGGAGACTATAAGAACGGACTTGGGTTTGGACTTGACTATTTTCTTCTCGGTCGATTCCAGAGGTTTAAGCAGCTCCTCATGAGTACAAGCAATTTTGTTCATATTGAAGTTAATGATAAAAGAGCTATAACTCGGAGGCAGCGACTGTAGGATAAGGTCCGTAGCCACATCCTGATCCATCGGGTGTCCTAGCCTAGTGAGATGCGACAAGTACCCAAGCAACTTGTGTACATGTGGTCCCACTGGAGCACCTTCAGGCATCTTGCACTGAAAAGCAGCCTTGGATGTCTCAAACCTTTCTGTTCTAGCCTGCGACTCGAACAGTTGCTTTAGATGCATGATGATCTAAACTGCATTCTGATCCTCATACTGCATCTGCACCTCGGACGACATCATGGCTAATATAAGGTAGCCAACATCCAGGGCATCATCCTGATGCTTGTGAAAAGCATCCCGTTCAGCCGTGCGGGCTGTGGATGACAGTTGAGGAGGAAGCGCTTGCTCTAAGACATACAACTTCTTCTCCTGCTTGAGGATTATCGTCAAGTGTTGGTACCACTGTTGGGAAACCCTGGGGATTTAAAACTTTTACAGACAAGCACAGTGGAAGCAATCCCCGAAATAGGTCAGTCCCAAAAACCCAGAAGATCAGTCTTGCGAGGGAAGCGACACGGTGAGTCGGAGATGATACCTTGAAGCGAATCAAGAGATGCGATGCAGGCACCCAAGTGTGCACCCTCTGCAGTCTCGCACACAGCTGAACCTGGAGTCCTCTTCTTCCACGCCTGGTGCTAGCCTCGGGAAGAAGATCCACGCCTTTGGGAGACTTCCTCGATCACTTGCGCCAACTCTAGAGGAGATGCCAAGTAGAGGAGGAGGTGGAGCTTCGTCAGAGTCCAACTCTCGAAGCACTCCAACGCGATCCGAATAGGAATCAACCCAAGCCAAAGTCCAACTTTGGGGAGGAGGGCGACAAGGAGCTTACAGGAACTGAACCAAGTAAGGAGGAGAGTCCAACTCTCTCAATGGCCAAATATCTCAAGAGTGGCAACAAGGGGAAGAGGAGGGGGAAGAAGAGCGACAAGGGAAGAGTGGTGAGTTTTATACACTTGAATAGGTGCACCTCTTCACAAGTGAAGAGGCGCACCTCTTCTTGAAGAGACGCACCCCTTCAAGAGATCAAAACCAATTTCCCACTCTAAGCCAAAGCCAATTCGCCCACTCCAAGTAAAATCCCATTCGCCTTCTCCAAGCAAGAAGCTCCAAGCTTCTCACTTTAAGTGAGATGTCCAACTTGGATTTGTCCACCTCAAGGAAATGCGCCAAGCTCACTCCAAGTAGCTTGAGCCATTCCATTTGGCCCATTGGCCCAAATGGCTTATTCAGCCCATTTGGCCTATTAGCCCAACTTGGTCTATTGGGCCCATTTTGATGGAGGCAGGGACCACAGGCCAAGAAGCTACAAATGGAGTCTACGAGTACCCTAGTCAAAGGCCTGGAGGTCGCGAATAAGCTACCATGAACAATGACAAAGGCTAGCAGTATAATAGAAGAACTATTTCAACCACTCCAAAAGAGGCCCAAGGCATTCAAGCCAACGTATCAGGAATAAATCAGCATACAAACAATGACAAAAGTTAGCAGAATAATAGAAGAACTATTTCAGCCACTCCAAAAGAGGCCCAAGGCATTCAAGCCCACGTATCAGGAATAAATCAGCACACAAACAAATGAGCTACATCAACGCCAAGCAGCACAAAGAAGGAAGGCCAGCCCACGTTCCTCGCCAACCAATGTTCATCTTCAACAAAGGAAGCTTCAATGTCTACGTGCACCTCTTAAGGAATCTCCAATGGATCCTCTTCATCGATCAAAATGGAAGGAGCAACGCCTCTCGTGAGCAGTGTCTCACCTGCAAGCTTTAGCTATATATGTACCTCTTATCACTGCATTGTAAGATAGACAAAAGTTGTTGAAATTGAATCGTATGAAGTAGTTTTCTAGTATCTTCCTCTTCTATCGGATGTGCTCCTCCTTCTCCTTCTAGGGCCGAGCCCCTTCCTCCTCTCTTCCCCTCTCCTCCATTCTCTTCTTCCTCACAAGTTCAATCTTCCAGCCGCAACAGTTCTAGATTTTTGGAATTTTCTGAGTTCGCCGCCGACGATCCACCGGCCGGATCTCCACGAGACTTCGGCTACCACTCCCCCTCTCCAAGACGAAGCCATAGCCACCGGCATCCATCCATCCGACTCTCCAATCACCGGAATTGAACTTCCGTTCGAATCCTCTGTTCTCGCTAGCCTTCCGTCCCACTTCCGCCTTTCATCGTCGTCCGCCTCTGACCGGCCACCGCATGACCCAAAACTCCGGCCACCTGTTTGCCATCACCACATCAACTCCCAACTGTAATAGGTTCGGCGTCCGTGCATCAGTGGCCGTCCGGCGAGGAGCCCTGCAACTCACGCACCAACCCCTATTTCCACCCAGTTTCCACCCTAGTCCTGCCTTTCACCATCTTCCTCCTCTGACCGGCCACCATCCGCCTCGAAACTCCGGCCATGCCCTGTCATCAATCATATCAACCTCCAGGCGCAGCAGTTCCGGCGATCGTGCACAACAGGACGAACGCCGACGATCCCTGCTCCGATCCCGCACTTCCCCTGTTCGGTTGAACATCCGCTTCTCCGCTTCCGCCTGTACTCCGACGCCGTCCTCGCCTCCTCCGCCACCTCTCGTCGGTGCTCCGATGTCTTCAACATCATTCCATCTCGACTCTACGCCGCCGACAGAAGATCCAAGTCCCAGCGCCGTTGATCGGCGCTTGCCTCCATCCCTCTGTTTTCCTGACTCCCTTATCTCCTGTTTATCTGCTCTGTTTTAAAACTTAACTGATTAAGCTTCTTCTTGCAGGTATTCAACGTGCTTGGACGTGACAGAACCCCTGATCTCTGATACGATCATGAAGAACAGGTTTCACTCTGCAGATCAGATAACTTGGCTCCATTAAAGAACCACCAGATCAACCCCGAAGGCATAGGAACTTTTGATAATCGATTAATTCCTGCACTTGTTTTTTTTTTTCAAATCTAATCTGATTATTATTGTTTGTGCAGGAACTTTAAGAATCTGGTGCACTATAAATCTTTAACTTTGGCATGATTAGGAAGTTCTCATATTGTTCTTTCATTTGGACCAGATGATGTGAGCCCAAATTCAACATATCAACTTAGGAAGCCTAGCAAACATTGATGTCTAATACAATTCCTGCACTGATTTATTGTCTGATCTGATTAACTATTTTTGTTGCAGATATCTTACTCGCATGAAAGATCCGGAATCCCAAATTTTGATTGATTCATAAGAACTAATTTAGTTATACAATGTGGTTCATTTAGTTTGAATATTGGATAATTGGAACCCATTATTTGATAGGACTACTTTTCTTAACTTATTATTTCTATAGTCCTGGAATTCTGGTTGCTTTATGAAGTTTTGATGAATAAATAAATTGATTTTTTAATTAGTAGTATTTTAATTAGTTAAATTTCATGTTCTTAATTAGTAGCATTGTCACACGCTTCCGTCCTACATCAGTTTGGTGTCAGAGGGGTTTTGTGGGCAACTCTTGTCTGCCCACACGATCCTTTGCTTTGCTCATTACATAAAAAAAAAAAGAGTACATGCTTTCATGATTCTTTGTATTTACTTTGCATGTTAGTTAAGTAATTTGCTGTTTATTTGCTAAAAAAAGAAATCATTCTCAACTTGTGCTTTCATGCTTAGTTGTTCTTAATAGTTTGTTTGCATAAAAACAAAAAAATTACATGCTTTCACATTAAGTTGTTACTTGATATTTTGTTTGCATATTTTAAGTTATTTGCATGTTGAAGTTTTTGCATAAAAAAAAAACTATATGCTCTAACGTTTAGTTGCTTTTGCATTTTTGTTAATTTATTTGCTAGAAAAAAAAAACTTCTAAGTGCTTTTATGTTTAGTTGATTATTGTTCTGCATGCTAGTTTGTTTATTCTCAGATATATCTTTTCATACTAGCTGAAATCATTTTCTATCATTTTAGGGAGCTCTATTTTCAAATCATCCCATGGCCACTAGTATCAATCAAGAACGAATGCTCAAATTTTATGACAACTTTAAGTCCATGGAGAACCATCTCAAAACCTGTCACAACTATATAGAAGACATGAGACAAACTCTACACAAGCAATATCTAGAGTAACTTCCAACTTATAGTGTCACCCTTAGGAATGATTTTTTCCATACCTACATCAAAATGAAAGATAAGATGTGTAAGGTAGCCATAGATGAGTCCATAGGCTTCAACTTCATAACCCCTAGTGCCATTGATAGATTTGGCCTTACCAGTGAGCCTATCCCAGACCCTTACACCATTAGTAGGAATGATGGAACCAAAACCTTAGTGAACCATATGTGCTTAGTTCCTATTTTGTTAGGTACCCTTCTACTAGAAGTTTGGTGTTATGTCTTATCCATAGAAGGTACATACCATGTCCACCTAGGAGCACTTTGGTTATATGATGTCATTGGGTATTACCAAAGGCAAGATGATTCATATGTCTTAAGATGCCAAAACCCAAAGATTAAGATAAAGAGATCCAAACCTAAAACCTCTAAGGTACCTACTCCCTCAAACTCTCAAGAGAATATACCAACCTTAGAGTCTACCATGGGAACAAAAACAAGCTCAGGTAACACATGTGAAACTCAACAGGCAAACCATGAGGTAGAACCCATACCTCAACCTTTAATTTTAGGGCCCATACCCATAGGTCCTCAAGATGAGTCTAGCATTCCAACTAAGGAACTCATAGTTGACTTGTTTTAGAGTCAAACTACCCCTAAGTTGCCCATAGAGACTGTTGTAGACTTGTCTCAAGTTAAAAGTGAAGTAGAACCTTCTCAATTACCTTAAATTTTAGGGCCCATACCCACAGGTTCCTAAACCCAAATTTGCACTACTATTAGAGAACCTAAAACTGAACCCAAATCCATAGGTCCTCTTGAACCATATTTTGAACCTAAGTTAGAGCCTTTTGAGCTTGACTTGAACCCTAAATGTCAACCCTTCGGAACACCCATAAGCTTAGAAAATTTATCTCAGGACCCTATGATCCTTGAATCTTGTCTTTTAGGTCCATCTACCCACACCCTTAAGCCACCATTAGGAGCAACAACACATAATAAACTCAAACATGCCTTGCTCTTTACACTTATTGAAGTTGAGTATATTGATTTCATCATTCCCTTCTCTTTCTTAATTCCAAGGATTTCCTATCACAAACTTACTAATGTGCATGGCCGAGAACGGGAATTTTCTACAAGTATCCCTGATTTGCAGCCTGGACTATGGATATTGACTGTTGAACTCCTCCACCTACACAAGGACAATTCTTTGGGGAAGAATTTTTTTTCACCCAGGGAGAACTGATGGAGGCAGGGACCACAGGCCAAGAAGCTATAAATGGAGTCTACGAGTACCCTAGTCAAAGGCCTGGAGGTCGCGAATAAGCTAGCATGAACAATGACAAAAGCTAGCAGAATAATAGAAGAACTATTTCAACCACTCCAAAAGAGGCCCAAGGCATTCAAGCCCACGTATCAGGAATAAATCAGCACACAAACAATGACAAAAGCTAGCAGAATAATAGAAGAACTATTTCAACCACTCCAAAAGAGGCCCAAGGCATTCAAGCCCACGTATCAGGAATAAATCAGCACACAAACAAATGGGCTACATCAACGCCAAGCAGCACAAAGAAGGAAGGCCAGCCCACGTTCCTCGCTAACCAATGTTCATCTTCAACAAAGGAAGCTTCAACGTCTACGTGCACCTCTTAAGGAATCTCCAACGGATCCTCTTCATCGATCAAAATGGAAGGAGCAACGTCTCTTGCCAGTAACGCCTCTCGTGAGCAGTGTCTCACCTGCAAGCTTTAGCTATATATGTACCTCTTATCACTACATTGTAAGATAGATAAAAGTTGTTGAAATTGAATCGAATGAAGTAGTTTTCTAGTATCTTCCTCTTCTATCGGATGTGCTCCTCCTTCTCCTTCTAGGGCCGAGCCCCTTCCTCCTCTCTTCCCCTCTCCTCCATTCTCTTCTTCCTCACAAGTTCAATCTTCCAGCCGCAACAGTTCTAGATTTTCGGAATTTTCTGAGTTTGCCGCCGACGATCCACCGGCCGGATCTCCACGAGACTTTGGCCACCACTCCCCCTCTCCAAGACAAAGCCATAGCCACCGGCATCCATCCATCCGACTCTCCGATCACCAGAATCGAACTTCCGTTCGAATCCTCTGTTCTCACCAGCCTTCCGTCCCACTTCCGCCTTTCATCGTCGTCCGCCTCCGACCGGCCACCGCACGACCCGAAACTCCGGCCACCTGTTTGCCATCACCACATCAACTCCCAACTGTAACAGGTTCGACGTCCGTGCATCACTGACCGTCCGGCGAGGAGCCCTGCAACTCGCGCACCAACCCGGTTTCTGCCCAGTTTCCTCCCTAGTCCCGCCTTTCACCATCTTCCTCCTCCGACCGGCCACCATCCGCTCCGAAACTCCGGCCATGCCTTGTCATCAATCATATCAACCTCCAGACGTAGCAGTTCCAGCGATCGTGTACCACAAGACGAATGCCGACGATCCCTGCTCCGAACCCGCACTTCCCCTGTTCGGTTGAACATCCGCTTCCCCGCTTTCGCCTGTACTCCGACGCCGTCCTCGCCTCCTCCGCCACCTCTCGTCGGTGCTCCGATGTCTTCAACATCATTCCATCTAGACTCTACGCCGCCGATAGACGATCCAAGTCCCAGCACCGTTCATCGGCGCTTGCCTCCATCCCTCTGTTTTCCAGACTCCCTTATCTCCTGTTTATCTGCTCTGTTTTAAAACTTAACTGATTAAGCTTCTTCTTGCAGGTATTCAGCATGCTTGGACGTGACAGAACCCCTGATCTCTGATACGATCATGAAGAACAGGTTTCACTCTGCAGATCAGATAACTTGGCTCCATTAAAGAACCACCAGATCAACCCCGGAGGCATAGGAACTCTTGATAATCGATTAATTCCCGCACTTGTTTTTTTTCAAAGCTAATCTGATTAGTATTGTTTGTGCAGGAACTTTAAGAATCTGATGCACTATAAATCCTGAACTTTGGCATGATTAGGAAGCTCTCATATTGTTCTTTCATTTGGACCAGATGATGTGAGCCCAAATTCAATAGATCAACTTAGGAAGCCTAGCAAACATTGATGTCTAATACAATTCCTGCACTGATTTATTGTCTGATCTGATTAACTATTTTTGTTGCAGATATCTTACTCGCATGAAACATCCGGAATCCCAAATTTTGATTGATTCATAAGAACTAATTTAGTTATACAATGTGGTTCATTTAGTTTGAATATTGGATAATTGGAACCCATTATTTGACAGGACTACTTTTCTTAACTTATTATTTCTATAGTCCTGGAATTCTGGTTGTTTTATGAAGTTTTGATGAATAAATAAATTGATTTTTTAATTAGTAGTATTTTAATTAATTTAATTTCATCATCTTAATTAGTAGCATTGTCACACGCTTCCGTCCTACATCACATTTGGCCCAAATGGCCCATTGGGCCCATTTGGCCCACTAGGCCCAAAAATAAGTTAGCTCCAAATGATTCCTTTTATCTCATCTAGCACAGTGGTGCTGATGGATTATCCCAAACAGATCAGAGTTATCCAATAACTCAATCAATAGGCAACCCGATCAATACGAGAACCTGAGTTTTAAGTTGTGCGACCCTGTAGGTTCCTCAGACGTTGGCAGTGATGAACCTAGTCATCACAAGCAGTGATTGGCACCTAGCAATGCATCGCTGCTACCCAAGTCATTGGAATGGATATCAGCATCGACATCCCCATCATAGTAACAAGATACCGATGCATCATAGTCTCTTTGCCAAACTGATATCCGATTGGACAAAGTGTGTCATCACTTTGTTTTCACCCAATCTCATGGTCATGACTAAATCAGGCTTTCACCTGGGTATGGCCATACACTTTCAATCATGCAACCATTGGGGGGCCCCGTGGATATCAAGCTTTCCGCAAGAAGGGGCGAATCCTATATCTGTCCATTGATCTTCTCATATGAGTCGTGACATACCCAATACAACCGTTATGACCTCCCTGCTACGGTGAGGCGTTAGGTTGTATCAAAGCATGTCCCTAACCATATAGAAGAGTCAATGACCTCAAGTCAAGGGATCAATGCATGTCCTATCACTTGTTAGCTTAACTCATGACACCAAGTTAAAGCCTCACAGCGGGTCGGTCCAGTATATCCTCCACTAATATACCTATATGCCTGCGTTAGCACCCCGTGCGTAACCAGCCCATATACCAGTCTCACATGTACTAGAGCTGTCCCTTATCCACTCAGGTATTCGACCGGGGACACACCGTTTGAGTACAGATACAATCTATCTCCAGGGACATTATTATCCATGTACATAATCGCAGATGTAAACACAGCATAATAACGACAATGCCAGTACGATATATATTAAATATCAAAGTCAAGCAGTACAAGATGGACTAACAAAGGGTCCAAGGGCATATACACTAACAATCTCCCACTTGCACTTAGACTCAGTTGTTGAGAAATCTCAACCCCATGTCCCTCGCATGACCATCATGCTTCTGTTGCGCCAAAGTTTTGGTCAATGGGTCTGCTAGATTGTTATCTGTGTCAACTCTGCTTATCTTGACATCACCTCGGTCAACGATCTCTCTGATCAGGTGAAATCTTCTAAGTATGTGTTTGGATTTCTGATGAGACCTTGGTTCCTTTGCCTGTGCAATCGCTTCATTATTGTCACAATAGAGCTCGATCGGATCCACAGCAGATGGAACCACCTGAAGCTCAAAAATGAACTTCCGAATCCAAATGGCTTTTTGGGTGCCTCAGAAGCGGCGACATACTCAGTCTCGGTCGTAGAATCAGTTATAGTGGATTGCTTGAAGGATTTCCAGAATACAGAGCCACCATTCAATTTGAACACATAGCCGGCCTGTGATCTAAAGTCATCTGGGTCAGGCTGGAACGACGCATTAGTGTAGCCCTGAACACTGAGCTCTTCCTGTCCCCCATAGACCAAGAACAAGTCATTAGTTCTTCTCGGATACTTCAGAATGTTCTTTACAGCCACCCAGTGCTGTAAACCTGGATTGGATTGGTATCGGCTAGTTATGCTCATAGCATAAGCCACGTCTGGTCTAGTGCATAACATCGCATACATGATCGAACCTACTGCCGAAGCATAGGGCACTCGACTCATGTCGTCCCTCTCAGCCTATGTGACGGGACACTGGCTCTTGGAGAGAATAAGGCCATGTCTCACTGGAAGGTATCCATTCTTAGATCGCTCTAAGTTGAACCTCTCTAGGACCTTATCAATGTAAGTACTCTGACTAAGGGCCAGGAGCTTCTTGGATCTATCCCGGTAGATCCTCATACCTAGGATATAGGCGGCATCCCCTAAATCGTTCATCTCAAAATACTTCCCCAACCATGTCTTCACAGCTTGAAGACTAGGGATATCGTTTCCGATGAGTAGTATGTCGTCGACATACAGGACCAGAAATGTCACCAAGCTCCCACTGAATTTACTGTAAACACGGGCGTCATCTTCGCTCTTGATAAAGCCGTAATCTCTTACTGCTTCATCAAATCAAAGATTCCAACTTCAAGAGGCTTACTTTAATCCATAAATGGATCTTTTTAGCCTGCAGACCTTATTGGCCTCTGCAGGATGGATGAAACCATCAGGTTGTGTCATAAACACATCCTCTGTCAGCTTCCCGTTAAGGAACATTGTCTTTACATCCATCTGCCATATCTGATAATCGTGATATGTAGCTATAGCAAGCAGGATTCGAATGGATTTGAACATGACAACTGGCGAGAAGGTTTCATCATAGTCCACCCTGTGAACTTGTCTGAATCCTTTAGCCACAAGTCTACCCTTATAGGTAACTATGTTTCCATCCATGTCAGTTTTCCTCTTGAAGACTCATTTACACCCTATAGGTTTTACCCCATCAGGTAGTTCAACCAAATCCCAGACTTGGTTAGCCGACATGGAATCCATCTCGGATCTCATGGCCTCAAGCCATTTCTCGGAGTCTGGTCCAGCGACCACCTCATCATAGGTCCTGGGTTCATCCTCAATGATGAAGATCCTGTCGTGTTGGGTCGGCAGCGACCCGTACCTCTCAGGTGCACGACGAATCCTCCCAGACCTATGCAAGGCCTGTGTCTGAGCCTCTGGTTGCCCAGCAACCGGTGCAGGTGGCTCAGGTTCCATCTCGGTGTCTTGTGATTGCACCTGGACCTCGTCCAAGTCAAACTTCCTCCCACTGACTTCTTTCATGAGAAATTCTCTCTCAAGAAAGACAGCACCCCGAGCAACAAAAACTTTGTTCTCGCTGGGAATATAGAAGTAATATCCTTTAGTTTCCTTAGGATACCCCACAAACACGCATTTATCAGATTTGGGTTCTAGCTTGCTAGAATCCTGACGTTTGACATAAGCCTCACATCCCCAGACTCTAATAAAGGAGATATTCGGTCGTCTCCCATTCCATACCTCGTACGGAATCTTGGAGACACTGTTAGATGGAACATTATTCAGTATGAGAGAAGTTGTCTCAAGTGCTTGGCCCCAAAACGAGGGAGGTAGAGTTGCATGACTCGTCATAGATCGAACCATGTCCAACAAAGTTCGATTTCTCCTTTCAGACACATCATTCCATTGAGGTGTTCCAGGAGGAGTGAGTTGGGATAGAATCCCACACTCTCTAAGATAGTCAAAGAACTCACCACTCAGGTACTCTCCACCGCGATCTGATCGAAGAGCCTTAATAGATCTACCAAGCTGGATCTCTACTTCATGTCTGAACTCCTTAAATTTCTCAAAGGATTCGGACTTATGTCTCATCAAATAGACATAACAATATCTACTGAAGTCATTAGTAAATGTGATGAAGTAGTTGTGCCCTCCTCTGGCTTGTTTACTGAATGGCCCACACACATCACTATGTATGAGATCCAACAAACCTCCTGCCCTCCCACCAATCTTGGTGAAGGGCGCTTTTGTCATCTTCCCCAATAAACAAGGCTCACAAGTATCAAACTCCTCCAAGGAGGTTGAATCTAACAATCCATTTGCATGGAGTTGTTGAATGTGATTCTTGTTTATATGGGCTAATCGACAATGCCAAAGGTACGCACCAACTAAACCACTCAGTTTGATCCTTTTATGATTTATGTTACATATAGAGTTATCCATGTCCAAGACATATAATCCATTGCACAAGGTACTCTTCCCATAAAACACATTTGCAAATGAAAAAGAACAAGAGTCCTCTTTTATCTCAATTTTAAATCCTTTCCTTGCCAAGCAAGGAATAGATACAATGTTTTTAGTAAGAGAAGGTACATAGTAGCAATTGTTTAACTCAAGTTGAAGTCCAGAAGGTAGGGAGTGTTAGGGAATGCCGGGTGTAATTTTAAAATTTTGCAGTCCCAGGACGCAGCGGAAGAAGTATTACACCCGAAACACATTCCTTTCCCAAGGATCCATGCAAGAGAGAGAACACAAGGATGTGTTAGGGTTAGTACCTTTATTGCTTGTTAGGATGAAGGTGCCAAATTGAAGACGCTCAAGTGCTCGTCCTCTACAAGTATCCACGCGTCGACTCCTTGATCGTTGCTCCCTTCCACGCTTGGTGCTAGCCTCGGGAAGAGAATCAAGCCTTTGTCACTCTCTTCAAATCTTGCGCCACCTCCAAGGTAGAAGCGCCAAGAAGAGATGAGGAGGAAGATGATGCGCCAAGTACTTCCTTTTTCTTCTTTGCTTGCGCCACCTCCAAGGTGCGCCTATGGCCAAGGAACGCTGAGGGCTTGTGGCAAGAAGACGCCACCAAGCACAAAGAATCCTTGCGCCAAAGAAGAGAGGAAGAAGAAGAAGAACTTGCTTGCGCCTTTGATGGAAGAAGGAGAGCTCCAAGCCCTCAAGTTGTCGCCACCTTAAACTTCCAATTCTCTCCAATAGATGTCACCACCAAGTCCTTCTCCAAGTTGCGCCAAGAGGTGAACAAGGAGAAGAAGACTTGCGGCTACAAGGAGGAAGAAGGTTGCGCCACCTTGATGTTGTCGCCGTTTGCTTTGCTCTTGCCTCTCTATTTGTGCTCACGTCTCCAAGCATTCATCATCATGAGAGGGCGACAATGAGTCCTATAAATAGGACTAGAGGCGGCAAGAGCAATGGCTAGGATCATGCCATGTGGGCGGCTAGGATAAAGAAGTCTTGAGATAAGGAAAGTCTCAAAGACTTTACCATAAATCTCATTCAACCTATCCTAATTTGCCCAATGGCCATATCAGCCCAAGACATGCCTTAGAGGCATGCATTCCATCCAAGGAGAAGGGCTAGGCGCAACAAGCATGAATAATTTGGCTAGGGTGGTTTCTTGGGAGAAATTAGGGTTTGAGGTAAGGTAAGTCTCCAAGACATTACCATATTCCTCACCCTACTATCCATATGCGCCCAAGAACTTCCCATAAAAGTTCTCAAGCCATATCAGCCCCAAGACTTGCCTTAGAGGCAAGTATTCCATCCAAGGAGCAAAGGGGGAGGCGCCTAATGCTTCCTTATGAAGCAACATGCGCCCACTTCACCCCATTATGCCCTTGGCGCCAATGGGGTATAATTCTTCCCCATTATACCCTTATTTGCTTATACTTCTTCATGATAACTAATTATTGGGCCTCATTGGATAATGAGCTAGCCCAAACTTCATGGCATGAGTTGATTAAGCCATTGGATCCAATCCAATGCAACCCTAATCCAAATGTGACCAATCTAGGTCAATTTCGGGTCAACCTGCCAAAAATGAAGTTTGGCTCCAATAACTTTCTTCCAACTCATCAGGCCCATTGGCGCTGATGAAATCTTCCAAATGGATCCAAGTTATCCAATAACTTGATCCAGAGGCTTCTGATTAAAGCAACGTCAAGAGTCTATTGCGTGTGACCCCGTAGGATCCATATGACGATGGCAATGATGTAAACATCATAAGTAGTGAGGGGTATCTAGCAACACATCACTACTACCCATGTCATAGGACTTAAGTCATTATGGCAATAACTCCTAACAAGCAACGAGGATTCCCATGCATTCTAGATCCCTTTGCCTGAACTGATATCCTTTCATTGGATTAGTCTCAAGTTTATTATCCAATGCATTGGTCATGACTTAACTAGTGTGGCCACACATTCCTGTCATGCACCAATAAGGTGGGGCGCCCCGAGTGGATATCATGCTTCCTCTGAAGGAAGGGGCAAATCCTACTATTGGTCATCCATGTCTCTATATGACTTATGACATGCCCAATGACAGTCGTTTTAGTCCCCCAATTACGGAGAGACGTAAGACTGTATTAAAGCATACCCATCATCAAATCTAGACATGAATACCTCAAGTCTAAGGATCAATGCAAACCTCTTGCATGTGAGATTGACTCGTTGACTAGACAAGTCAATCCTCACGGTGGATCACTCCAGTGCATCCAATGCACCTGTATGTCTGCGTTACTGTGCCCTGCACCTAACCAGCCCATACACCAGTCTCACATGTACCAAAGCTGTCCCATATCTGCTAAGGTACCTTGACTGGGGATAGCTTGTGAGAATGGATCCAATCCAAACTCCTGGGACATTATATATGCAATTCAATACATCAACGCAGGTAAAGCAATCTGCATAATAACGACCATGCCTTTATTGATTATATCAATTTCATTAATTCTATCAAAGTACATTCAAGCAATGCCTGACCATGTCCATACATTGGTCTATAGGGCATATACACCAACAATCTCCCACTTGCACTAAGACCAAGGGCAACTGATGTTTAATCAGTCCCTTATGTCTCTAGTATGACTTATTTAGCTTCCGCTGCGCCAGAGGCTACGTCAGTGGGTTTTTCCAGATTGCTATCTGTGTTTATTTTAACTAGTTTGAATCATCATCCTTATCCACGATCTCCAAGATCAGATGATATTGCTGCAGTACATACTTGAATGCTAAGTTCCTTTACACATGCTTACGGCCCCAGTAAAAACTATACTGGACCATCAAGCACCAGGGACTAAATCAAGTTCAAATGAATGAAGCTGCTTCCTTGGCTGCCACAAGAAGCTACAATGTACTCAGCCTTATTTGTAGAATTTGCCACTATGGTTTGCATAAAGCTCTTTCAGCCTACAACACCACATCAAGACCCAAATCCTGGCTGTGAATGATAGTCATTAGACTGGAACGAAGTGTCAGTGTACCCCTGTACACAAAGTTCTTCCTGTCTATCACAGACTAAAATTCAATCCTTTATACTTCCCAAGTACGAAGGGTTGCTTTCACAGCTATCTAGTGTATGAACACTAGGATTAGATTGAAACTTGCTGGCATTGCTCCAAGCATTTGCCATAGATGGTCTAGTGCACTCTGCACAAAACATGGTCTATCTTGTACCCAATGTACCGGGATTATAGACCCATGTCACTACTCTCCAGCTGTGTCATAGGACACAATATCCTCATGAGAGTCAGACCATATCTCTCTGGAAGGTATCAATATTTGGAATCATCCAATATAAATCTCTCCAGAAAATCTTGGATGAACATAGATTGACTAAAGGGCAATGACTTTCTTGGATCTCTGTCTATAGATCCTCATGCCTAGGATGTAGGCATCATTCCCTAGGTCATTCTTCTCGAAATACATTCCAAGCCCGTACTTCACCACGTGAAGAGCTGGGATGTCATTTCATGCGAGGAGATATCGTCAATCTATTAGAACAAGAAACATTATGATGCTCCCACTGATCTTCTTGTAAACACAGGATACTTGTATAAAACCATACATATCTTTATGGTGACTGTATGAAAACATTTTGGCTATTTCCATCTAGACATCCTCTTCCAGACGTCCATTAAGAAAAGCAATTTTCATAACAACACGCTATAACAGAACATGCAATTATAACAAGTAGATACCTAATGGACTCAAACAAAGCTATCGGTGAAAAATTTCATCACTATCCACCCAGTGGACTTATCTGAAATTTCATTCACTAGCTTGTCATCATAGGTAACAATGTTACTTTCCATGTCTATATTCCAAGAAGATCCAAATACAGCCTCTGGGTGTTACCCCTTTGGCGGCTCAATCAAGTCCCACACCTGATTAGCAGACATGGAGTCCATTACGGTTCTTATGGCATTCAGCCATTTCTAGGAATCTAGTCCACTGACCGCTTCCATTTCCTCATAAGTCTTTAGGTTCATCCTAGATGAAAAATTCGTCATGCCCACAACCTGTGAGAGTATTTCGAATCCATTCAGACTCATGTGGTTCCTGTGTTACTTGAACCTCAGGTTGACTTTCAACCTGCATGTGTGATTCTACTCTCCATTTGTGTCTAACTGTATTGTGGTTGATTTTTGGACCTTGTCCTAATCAAATCTACTCCCACTAGCTTCTTTCAAATAGATATCACCTAAAGAAAGACAGCAGTTTGAGCAACAAATATTTTTGTTCTCATCGGGATAGAAGCAGCACTTTCAGTGCCCCACAAGTACACACTATGGAGTGTCAGAACAGTTGCTTGCATGGCCTCTAAAGGAAGTAAATTTGCATGACTATTCAAAGGTGGAACCACATCCAATGTGTTCCCTTTTCTTTCTTTGAATTTCACCACACAGTTGTGGTGTTCCAAGTAAGCTGTGAGGCAACCCCACACTCCTCAAGATAGTCATCAAATTCTTCACTTCCTACTTTGATCCAATCAAAGGGTTTTAATAGATTCTCCAATTCGATTCTATACTTCATTTCTTAACTTCTTGGATTTCTCCAAAGTTACGTGTCGGATATGACATATCCCAACTTAATGAAGTATACCACTTAGTGCTTGTCTCCATGGGTCTACACACATTGCTGTGCACTAGATCCAACAAGCATCTAACCTCTCTCTCCTTCCTAAATGAAGGTAGCATCTGCCATCTTGTCCATTAGACAAGGCTCACATATATCATAACCCTGAAAGGATAATAATCCCAATAGTCCATGGACTTTTGGATGTGGCTTATGTCTTATGGCCCAAGAGACAATGCAAAGAGATGGTATTGATTGAATCATTGGACTTGATCTATTTAGTGTTACATACAGAACTATAAGCTATCATCAATTGTACCACTACTATAGAACATTCTAGATTTAAGGAAATACCAATTTATTTCAAATTGAAAATCCATTCAAAATAATGGACATAATGTTCTAATACAAAAGCTAGTACATAATAGCAAAGTTCTAGTTGAAGTCTTTGAAGGTAGTGAGATGACATCAACAGCAGCATCCAATGCTCCGTCCCTAACTCGAAAGTCGATCCCATCAAGCCTTATTGTCCTACTTCTTTTGAGCCCCTGCATATGAAAAACATATGTAAGCTCCTCATGCGGTACCCAGTACCCATGAATAAGAAGTAGACATAAAGACCTCAGCAACACAATACCTGAAGCAGATGGATAACATCCCTTCTTTTGTGCCATGCTCTTCCTGGGCCTTAATCCATCCTGAAATTTCCATGCATTCCCAGTCTTCCGAAGTTTTAGCTTCGAAGATACGGAACCATAGTCATTCTTGGATTCAAGCAAACACCCAGAAGATCCAACAACACTCTCTTGATTACTATTTGAAGTGCCCGGTGTGAAGAGACGTCGAAGATGTATGATCATATCATAAATCCCCATCTCATCACACTCAACCTGGACCTCAGGGGTCAAGCACCTCAAAATAAGAGCAGTGTAATGTTCACTATCCACACAATGTTCAAGATAGACATTCCACTCCCACTCTGTACAAAAATATATACAGGGCTGGGTTGGAGGTCTTTCAAGAAGATAGACCATATTCTCATGTTCTAGAAGTTTGGACAAAAGTCTGAACCATATTGTCCAATTTGTTCCATCCAGTTTATTTTTAAGAAGTTTCAATCTAGGTTCAGGAGATGGAATCATCTACAATAAGCAAACAAGCAAAATAAGTACTATGATAAAGCATTTAACAAGGACTTTAAATTAAATGCTATACTCCCACTATTTCCTTAACAAGTTGATAACTCCCAAAACTCAACTTGGAAATATGTGAGTAGGATCCTAATTTCACACGAGGTCTCCGCGACTCACGAGGGTGAGTTGAGATGCACAGAGAGTCCCATGCTTCCTTAGGTAGGCATGCCAGCCAATTGTGCCGCGCACAATTCCTCTTAGTTAAGACAGACTAGGCGCCCTGTGTCCAGCGAGGGCTGGATACAACACAGGACCCTATCCTCTCAACAGCTGCCTCTAGTGATTCATCATGTCAGTGACATATGAAAAACTAGTCAAGTCTGGTCCTAACCGTTATGCCCAGGGCCAACGAATTTCCTTGCGAAGGCACGCCCAGGTTAAAACTGGACTGGGGAAATCATTGTCACCACACACCTCCTAAAGATAAGTGGGTGTGTCCCACGAGGGTGGGAAACAGTTCACAACACCACCGATCGATAGTTTGATGAGGGCTATGCGTTAGAAGGCTATTGACTTGATATTTCAATGAGAGTTTTGCATGTTGATTTTATTCTTTTCTAGCATGCAGTTTTCCTATGGTTATGGTAGCAAAGGAAAAACATCACAGGCATGCTATGGACAGAATAATAAACCATCACAGGCATGCTATTTTGGTCGATATGGTCATAGCCCTTTTCATACATGTAACTTGTCACGAGCCATGTGACATGTTATCATGCATCCAAGGGTTGCGAGTCCCTTAAGCAGATCAGCCCATGCCAAAAGCCGAAAGCGTGTGTCCTTCCTTCAGCCGCAAGTCCATCACCATGCTTCCAAAGCTGGCGCCACTTCTGACTTCGATTGAAGAAGACTCCTTGTTGTCAAGATGAAGCCTTAACCTATCATATAATTTTACATCTATTCTAAACAAGATGAAAAATTCTTTTACAACAAGATAGGGAGAGAACCACGCGTAGGTGGAAAGAGATTTTACAAGCATTCATCACAAGTGGAAACATGCTTCCACATCACAACACAGGAGGGCACTCGCTATGACCATATTAACCCAAACAAGTGGCGCATGTTAAATTTGAAAATCCGAGAAGATCAAATTTTAGTCCCTTATGCGCCAACTCCATCTAAACACTTTCTTAACCAATTTTGTGCTAAAATTTAGATCAAGTTTTAGGATGATTTCATAGACCCTATCGGCTGGCAGTTTTGTCAGATCAAGAGACCCGGCCAGTCCGAAGACACAATGCCCGTCCTACTTGACAAAACCACGTGCGCCTTTGGTCTTAAATCAACCATAAGCAAGATCCAAGTTTCGGCCACAAAATTGAGAAGAGAGGTTTGGAGGAAAACGCTTTCTACGTGAAACGCGCATGGATAGAAAGAAAAATTTTCCAAAAATTTTTCACACAAGCAAACATACACCTTGTGTTTCTCGCAAGTGGCTCTGATACCATTGTTAGGGAATGCCGGGTGTAATTTTAAAATTTTGCAGTCCCAGGACGCAGCGGAAGAAGTATTACACCCGAAACACATTCCTTTCCCAAGGATCCATGCAAGAGAGAGAACACAAGGATGTGTTAGGGTTAGTACCTTTATTGCTTGTTAGGATGAAGGTGCCAAATTGAAGACGCTCAAGTGCTCGTCCTCTACAAGTATCCACACGTCGACTCCTTGATCGTTGCTCCCTTCCACGCTTGGTGCTAGCCTCGGGAAGAGAATCAAGCCTTTGTCACTCTCTTCAAATCTTGCGCCACCTCCAAGGTAGAAGCGCCAAGAAGAGATGAGGAGGAAGATGATGCGCCAAGTACTTCCTTTTTCTTCTTTGCTTGCGCCACCTCCAAGGTGCGCCTATGGCCAAGGAACGCTGAGGGCTTGTGGCAAGAAGACGCCACCAAGCACAAAGAATCCTTGCGCCAAAGAAGAGAGGAAGAAGAAGAAGAACTTGCTTGCGCCTTTGATGGAAGAAGGAGAGCTCCAAGCCCTCAAGTTGTCGCCACCTTAAACTTCCAATTCTCTCCAAGAGATGTCACCACCAAGTCCTTCTCCAAGTTGCGCCAAGAGGTGAAGAAGTAGAAGAGGACTTGCGGCTACAAGGAGGAAGAAGGTTGCGCCACCTTGATGTTGTCGCCCTTTGCTTTGCTCTTGCCTCTCTATTTGTCCTCACGTCTCCAAGCATTCATCATCATGAGAGGGTGACAATGAGTCCTATAAATAGGAATAGAGGCGGCAAGAGCAATGGCTAGGATCATGCCAAGTGGGCGGCTAGGATAAAGAAGTCTTGAGATAAGGAAAGTCTCAAAGACTTTACCATAAATCTCATTCAACCTATCCTAATTTGCCCAATGGCCATATCAGCCCAAGACATGCCTTAGAGGCATGCATTCCATCCAAGGAGAAGGGCTAGGCGCAACAAGCATGAAGAATTTGGCTAGGGTGGTTTCTTGGGAGAAATTAGGGTTTGAGGTAAGGTAAGTCTCCAAGACATTACCATATTCCTCACCCTACTATCCATATGCGCCCAAGAACTTCCCATAAAAGTTCTCAAGCCATATCAGCCCCAAGACTTGCCTTAGAGGCAAGTATTCCATCCAAGGAGCAAAGGGGGAGGCGCCTAATGCTTCCTTATGAAGCAACATGCGCCCACTTCACCCCATTATGCCCTTGGCGCCAATGGGGTATAATTCTTCCCCATTATACCCTTATTTGCTTATACTTCTTCATGATAACTAATTATTGGGCCTCATTGGATAATGAGCTAGCCCAAACTTCATGGCATGAATTGATTAAGCCATTGGATCCAATCCAATGCAACCCTAATCCAAATGTGACCAATCTAGGTCAATTTCGGGTCAACCTGCCAAAAATGAAGTTTGGCTCCAATAACTTTCTTCCAACTCATCAGGCCCATTGGCGCTGATGAAATCTTCCAAATGGATCCAAGTTATCCAATAACTTGATCCAGAGGCTTCTGATTAAAGCAACGTCAAGAGTCTATTGCGTGTGACCCCGTAGGATCCATATGACGATGGCAATGATGTAAACATCATAAGTAGTGAGGGGTATCTAGCAACACATCACTACTACCCATGTCATAGGACTTAAGTCATTATGGCAATAACTCCTAACAAGCAACGAGGATTCCCATGCATTCTAGATCCCTTTGCCTGAACTGATATCCTTTCATTGGATTAGTCTCAAGTTTATTATCCAATGCATTGGTCATGATTTAACTAGTGTGGCCACACATTCCTGTCATGCACCAATAAGGTGGGGCGCCCCGAGTGGATATCATGCTTCCTCTGAAGGAAGGGGCAAATCCTACTATTGGTCATCCATGTCTCTATATGACTTATGACATGCCCAATGACAGTCGTTTTAGTCCCCCAATTACGGAGAGACGTAAGACTGTATTAAAGCATACCCATCATCAAATCTAGACATGAATACCTCAAGTCTAAGGATCAATGCAAACCTCTTGCATGTGAGATTGACTCGTTGACTAGACAAGTCAATCCTCACGGTGGATCACTCCAGTGCATCCAATGCACCTGTATGTCTGCGTTACTGTGCCCTGCACCTAACCAGCCCATACACCAGTCTCACATGTACCAAAGCTGTCCCATATCTGCTAAGGTACCTTGACTGGGGATAGCTTGTGAGAATGGATCAAATCCAAACTCCTGGGACATTATATATGCAATTCAATACATCAACGCAGGTAAAGCAATCTGCATAATAACGACCATGCCTTTATTGATTATATCAATTTCATTAATTCTATCAAAGTACATTCAAGCAATGCCTGACCATGTCCATACATTGGTCTATAGGGCATATACACCAACAGGGAGAGCGTCAAAAGTCCTACGGCAACAGCAGCAACCTGTGCTCCGTTTCCAACACATAGGTCAATCTCTCCAGGCTGCACCGTTCAACTTTTCTTGAGCCCCTACATATTTGTACAAATATGAGCTCCACATGCGGTATCCAATACCCATGACATAGAAGTAGAAAGGTTGACTTCGGTAACATAAATACCTGAGCCAGAAGACAAAGCCCTACTTCTCTTCTCCTCGTTCTGAGGTTGCATCATGTCCTTCAACATGTGAGGTGGCCCTCCACATGAATAGCACCCGTTATTCCTGATCCTTTCCATCTTTAGTTTCAGTTCCTTGATTAAACCTTTCGGTTCACCACACAGAATGACTACTTTGGGAGGGTTGTACTCAACCAATTCATTGAAGAGCTGCCTTAGATTATAAATAATCTCAAAAGCACTTTTAGATTCATATTGCCCTCTAAATTCAGGTGACATGTTGGTTAGCATCAAATTTATAACCTCCAAAGTATCAGCCTGATGCTTATCAAAAGCATCCTTCTCAGCCGCTGAGGCCGAGCATGGAAGTGGCTCTGGAATAGGCTGCTCAAGGACATAGAGCTTCCTCTCGAGCTTAAGGACAATCCTCAAGTTCCGATACCAGTCCATCAAGTTGGATCCAACCAACTTGTCCTTTTCTAGGATAGATCGCAATGACCATCTGCTATTGTTCGTAGTCATTGATCTACAACAACCAAGAAAGGAGATTAGTACTACTTCGAATCATTTAATCTGGACTTGCATTAAATGATTATGGCTCCCACTATTTTAATCGAATTGACAACCCACAAAGTCAATTGGGAAATCCGAGATTTCCTTGTGAGATGAGATTTTTATTCCACATGAGGCTTCGCGTCCCACGAGGGTGGGATGAGATGCACAAAGTGACCCATGCTTCCTAAGGTGGGCACGTCGGCCGATTGCACCCAGGCAATTCCCCTTCTGAAGACAGTTCAAGCATTTTATGCCCAGCTAGGGCTGGAACAACACAAAACCTTAACCTCTCGAGGCTGCCTCTAGAGTTCCATCATGTGGCCACCACATATGAAAAACCAGTCAAGTCTATCCTGACCGTTATGCCCAGGGCCAACGAGTTTCATTGCAAAGGCGCGCCAGGTTAAAACGGACTGGGGAAACCATTGCCACCACATGCCTTCTAAAGATAAGTGGGTGTGTCCCACGAGGGTGGAAAACAGTTCACAACACCACTGATCGATAGCTTGACGAGGGCTACGCGTCAGAAGGCTACAAACTTGATATTGATTTGAGGGTTTTTGAGGTCTCATCCTCTTAGTTTTATGTTTTGTCTAACATTACAGGCATGCAATCCTATAGTGATAATAAAACAATAAAACACATCCAGGCATGCTTTAACAGATATCAAAAGTAGTGAACAAGCGATGTGGTCATAGCCTAATCAACACATTGAACCATCACATGCCAAAGGATGTTCAATGCTTGACTTAGGTGACAAGCCCCAACAAGACCTAACCTAGCCGCCACCAAGCTTTATCTTTAAGTGTGGCTTCAAGGTCCTCCACATCAAGGCATAGCATGCAAACCCAAGGGTTTGGCCAATACCTTGATGGCTCCTCCATGCATGAAGCGCCATAATGCTTGTGCCAAGAGGGATAGCACACGAACCCTAGGTTCGACCAAGCCCTTACTTGCTCCACCAAGCAAGATGCGCCATCATGGTTGATGTGCCAAGATGCAAGCTCCATGAGGGATGCACCCCTAATCTTCTTTGTACGTTTACAAAACAAAAAGAAAAAGGCGGCACACAGGCTTCACATAAATACATCACAGGCATACAAGGGGCTTGACTATGACCACAACACGATGCACAATCATCTCATGCTTTTCTATATGCTCAAGAAAACATAAAACTTCGGTTTTAGTTTCTTATAAAACATGTCTTTCATCCTCAACGTCCGTTCACAAATCTAGGACTTTTCGTTTCTCTCAGGAGTCCACAAGTGATGCATGCATGCTCCAAGCACGCTTGCCGTCTACCCTTGCAATCCTTAACATGCCAAGATCATGACAACCATAGGCCCATAATCTTCGACAAGTCCCACACAGTAGGACTATCCCACATGCGTGGGGAGAAATTAATCCTCTCACATATGGGTCTAACCCACCATGTGAAGAAAGTGAAAAACCAAAGAGATCGAATAGATGTTAGGAACGAAAAACTTATAATTTTTCTTACTTAGAAAAATCCATGCGGATATGCAATTTTTCAAAAATTCAGATGGCATGTGAGCATACAATAAAAGCATAAAATACCGTTCGAGTTCGCAAGATGCCTCTGATACCACTGTTGGGAAACCCTGGGGATTTAAAACTTTTACAGACAAGCACAGCAGAAGCAATCCCCGAAATAGGTCAGTCCCAAAAACCCAGAAGATCGAGTCTTGCGAGGGAATCGACATGGTGAGTAGGAGATGATACCTTGAAGCGAATCAAGAGATGCAATGCAGGCGCCCAAGTGTGCGCCCTCTGTAGTCTCGCACACAGCCGAACCTGGAGTCCTCTTCTTCCACACCCGGTGCTAGCCTCGGGAAGAAGATCCACGCCTTTGGGAGACTTCCTCGATCACTTGCACCAACTCCAGAGGAGATGCCAAGTAGAGGAGGTGGAGCTTCGTCAGAGTCCAACTCTCGAAGCACTCCAACGTGATCCGAACAGGAATCAACCTAAGCCAAAGTCCAACTTTAGGGAGGAGGGCGACAAGGAGCTTGCAGGAACTGAACCAAGTAAGGCGGAGAGTCCAACTCTCTAAATGGCCGAATATCTCAAGAGTGGCGACAAGGGGAAGAGGAGGGGGAAGAAGAGAGACAAGGGAATAGTGGGGAGTTTTATACACTTGAATAGGTGCACCTCTTCACAAGTGAAGAGGCGCACCTCTTCTTGAAGAGACGCACCCCTTCAAGAGATCAATACCAATTTCCCACTCTAAGCCAAAGCCAATTCGCCCACTCCAAGTAAAATCCCATTCGCCTTCTCCAAGCAAGAAGCTCCAAGCTTCTCACTTTAAGTGAGATGTCCAACTTGGATTTGTCCACCTCAAGGAAATGCACCAAGCACATTCCAAGTAGCTTGCGCCATTCCATTTGGCCCATTGGCCCAAATGGCTTATTGAGCCCATTTGGCCTATTAGCCCAACTTGGTCTATTGGGCCCATTTGGCCCACTAGGCCTAAAAATAAGTTAGCTCCAAATGATTCCTTTCATCTCATCTAGCACAGTGGTGCTGATGGATTATCCCAAACAGATCTGAGTTATCCAATAACTCAATCAATAGGCTACCTGATCAATTCGAGAACCCGAGTTTCAAGTTGTGCGACCCTGTAGGTTCCTCAGATGTTGGCAGTGATGAACCTAGTCATCACAAGCAGTGATTGGCACCTAGCAATGCATCGCTGCTACCCAAGTCATTGGAATGGATATCAGCATCGACATCCCCATCATCGTAACAAGATACCGATCCATTATAGTCTCTTTGCCAAACTGATATCCGATTGGACAAAGTGTGTCACCACTTTGTTTTCACCCAATCTCATGGTCATGACTAAATCAGGCTTTCACCTGGGTATGGCCATACACTTTCAATCATGCAACCATTGGGGGGGCCCCGTGGATATCAAGCTTCCCGCAGGAAGGGGCAAATCCTATATCTGTCCATTGATCTTCTCATATGGGTCGTGACATACCCAATGACAACTGTTATGACCTCCCTGCTACGGCGAGGCGTTAGGTTGTATCAAAGCATGTCCCTAACCATATAGAAGAGTCAATGACCTCAAGTCAAGGGATCAATGCATGTCCTATCACTTGTGAGCTTAACTCATGACACCAAGTTAAAGCCTCACAGCGGGTCGGTCCAGTATATCCTCCACTGATATACCTATATGCCTGCGTTAGCACCCCGTACGTAACCAGCCCATATACCTGTCTCACATGTACCAGAGCTATCCCTTATCCACTCAGGTATTCGACCGGGGACACACCGTTTGAGCACAGATACAATCTGTCTCCAGGGACATTAATATCCATGTACATAATCGCAGATGTAAACACAGCATAATAACGACAATGCCAGTACGATATATATTAAATATCAAAGTCAAGCAGTACAAGATGGACTAACAATGGGTCCAAGGGCATATACACCAACAACCAGTCCATGAAGTTAACTCCAGTCAACTTCTCCCTCTCAAGGAAGGAACGAAATGACAGTCCGCTGTTGTTATTGCTTGTAGAAGCCATCTACAATACAAACAAGAGCAGATCAGTATCACATTTCAATTATTTATTCTGGCCTTTTATAAATGACTGTTTCTCACTATTTTATTCAAATTGATAATCCTCAAAATTGATCGAGAAGTCACCTGACTTCCTTAGTGAGATGGGATCCTCATTTCGTACACGGCCTTGCATCCCACGGAGGTGGGATGTAATGCACAAGGTGACGCATGCTTCCTGAGGTAGGCCCCTGGCCAATTGCAACTCGGCAATTCCCCTTCTTAAGACAGTTCAAGCACTTTGTGTCCAACGGAGGCTGGATACAGCACAAAGCTTTAACTTCTTAAGGGTGCCTCTAGAAATTTCATCATGTGAACCACCACATATGAAAAGTCTAGTCAAATCCGACCTGACCGTTATACCCAGGGCCAACGATTTCCTTGCGGAAGGCACGTCTAGAGTTTTAACCAGACTGGGGAAATCATTGTCACCACACGCCTCCTGAAGATAAATGGGTGTGTCCCACAGAGGTGGGAAATAGTGCACAACACTATTGATCGACAGTTTGATGAGGGTTACGCGTCAGAAGGCAAAACGATACTTGAAATAATTTCATGAGGATTTTTGTGGTCTCGGCACCACGAAGTTTTATCATATTCTACCAATATAGGCATACAATCCTATGGTGGAATAAAACAAAGCAGTAACGGCATGATAGAGCAGAAACAGTAAATATGATGTGATCAAAGCCCAAAGCATGGGTAACAAGCCCCTAAACCTAGTCCTAGCCACCTAGCACTACCAAGTGCAATGAGCCATGAGCCCATGCCAATAAGTCCTTAGCTCATCCCTGAGTGCCCTAAGGGCTCTGCTCCAAGGCCCTGAGGTGCGCCACCTAGGTCTTCAGCTCCATGGGTCAGCTCGCGAACCCCAAAGGCACCATCCAGGAAAACCCTAGACCCCCTTTAAGCTCCTCCTAGGATTCGGCCAACTCATATCTCTTCCTGGGGATAGCTCGCAAGCCCTAGGCTCCTCCTAGGGTTCGGCCAAACATCCATGTGCCATCTCTATGCTAGGTATCTCACCTCAATGCTTGATACGAGTCATCCCTTGCAAGGTGCGCCACCAAGAGGTGCTCCCCCTTTGCTTGGATGCGCCATCAAGCATCATTGGCGCTTGACCTTCCTCCATCAGCCCATGAACTTAAGAAGCGTCCAATGGACCTTCAAGCTCTTGGCTAATGATGGAAGACCAGCCCTTTGCAAGCTTGGAGCGCCAATCCTCTTCTTTAACCCTTGAACCTCAATATGCGCCACTAGGAGACCTAGAAGGCATCAAGGTTCGGTTAAAGAGTTAGATTAGCCCCCTTAGGTGGCTTTTCCTTTATCATCAGCCCTTGAACCCATGCATGTGCTACTAGGAAACCTAGAAGCCATGTAGATTCGGTTGAGGATAAAGGTCAGCCCCCTTTTCTTGACTAGGTTACACCATCTCCTTATCCAACCATCATCCCTTAAGTGAAACAACTAGGTAACCCTAGAAGTTACTTCAAGGTGTTGGGGTATGCCCTTAAGGCTAATGTTTGAGGCCTTGGGATTGTAATAGTATCATTGTATAAACTCTTAAGTTTATAAAGGCAATGGTTGTTATTCAGGTTGTTACCTTGTCTGCTGTAATAAGTGTACTACTGAATAATGTCTCAAAGCTGTTCAGCTAGGCTGACATGCAGTAATGTCCTTAGTCGATATATCTTGGTGAACATGAGACAGCCTTGATATGCTTGAGACTAATATGTGTTCTAATCTTATAGGATGCTTCGAGCATGGAATAAGATGTAGACTCATGGGTACATTGGATGTACTGGACAGACCCTACTAGGATATTCAATTGCTTGTCACAATGTGAATGATCCTTGATTGCAACAAGTGGCACATGTCCTCTGACTTGAGATCACTTGTGTTTCTAAATGATGATTGTCATTGTTTTGAGGTAGTTCAATATCATTTGAAACATAATGGTTATAGACTATCTTGGATAATGATCATGAGTCAGGTTAGGGCACTAGTGATAGATAGAGGATTGCCGTCTCCTTGTTGAAGGAGTGTGGTGTTCTATAGGGGCCCCCTAGATGAGATGATTGAGAAAGTGTATGGCCATACCCAGGTGACTATGTGCATCTGATCTAATCATGCTCATCATATTGGAGCTACAGGCTTGACACGCTTGTCCAATAAGAACATCCAGTGGCAAAGGATACATGTATGCCTTGTGAATGGATTCACACTTGTGCTGTGGTTTGGGAGTAGTCTTGGAAGACTCTTTACTTTATATCGGGAGACAGTGATGTGTTGCTAGATACCCCTCACTGATCGTGATAACGTGAGTTATCGTTACCGACATTTAAAGGAAACCCTCAGGGTCGCACAATTTGATGATATGGCTTACTTGAGTCAGATCGTGTGGACTGAATTGTTTGGGTTCAGTTTAAAGGGGTTTAATCTCTGATTGTAAGTGAGATCTAGTCTGATCATGTTTGATTGATTAGGGCTTGAGATCGGTAAGCTTCGATCGAGAGAGATGATGCTAGATCGGTGAGATCAGGAGCATCAGGAGATGAACGGTTAGATCTTGAGCCTTAGGGTTCAATGTGGTCTAGACCAAGTGGCTTGGCTTAATTGAGATCTTGAACCAAATCTAATAGAACCGGTTCACTATGTGAATGTTTGGTTCAATTAGTGAGAAGTTTCGAGCGTTCACTTGGAGTGAACGCATGAACCATAAACACTTACCATTTGTGGATGGCGGTTTTCTATGTTGAAAACCAAAACGCCTCCATGTGGTAAATGGGGGTTGATCGAACTTCACTTGGCTTCTTGCAATTTTTGCGTGTGAAAGAAGTGGTGGACGAAGGTGTGGAGCTCTCGGCCAAGCTTGATCTCTCATCATCCCCTTCCATTCGACAAGAAAGCTTGGGTGCCTTGCTAGCACAAGGGACGCCAAGGAAGTAAGCGCTCTTCATCTTGTGTGTGAACTTTTGGAGGAGATCTAAGTTGCTCTCTTCTTCCAAGCCGACCTCCAAGGCAATGGCGTTGGTATGAATCTCCTTCTTGATCCAATCAATAGATCTAAGTTGATTATATGAGCATATAAGCGATTGTCTTGATGAAACCCTAGCAAAATGCATGCGCCCCCTGAATTAGGGTTTTTCATCTGCTTGCGCTCCCCCTCGAAGGGGACTCTTCACAAGGTTAGGTCAAACAAGGGGATGCACCACCTTGGGAGGCGAGGTGTGCCAACCCTAACCCTAGCCGCCACCCCCTTAGATGCACCCCTAGGTTTAACCCTAGAAGCCACCCTAGGGTTCAGCTATGTGAGAGTTGCGCCACCTTGAGAGATGCGCAAGGGAGAGAGAGAGGAAAACGCCATAGAATGTCATCAAAGCTTTCTATTTGATTTACAATGTATAATTGAAAACACAAGATTGAAAGTCGGCACGTAGGCCTCACATTGATACATCACAGGCATGGCAATAGGGCTTGTCTTTGATCATATCAAATGCATAAGGAAAAACACTTAAGACATGCTCTTCTATATGCAATGAAAAACTACAGAACCAGATTTTAGTTTTTCATTAGAAAACATGTTCGTTACATCTCCGCGATCTTATCGAAAATTCAGATCTTTCGTTTTCTCTCAGGAGCCTACAAGTGGCCATATATACCCCGATTATCGATGCCACTTGCAATCCCTAACTTGTACGGATTAGGGCAATCACCCAGTCCATGCCCCGAAATCTAGATACAAGTCTCACATCGTGGGTCTATCCCATGAATATGAGGAGAAATAAATTCTCACACATAGGGTCTATCCCCCTATGTAGAAACCGAAAATCATGAATTTCATAAGAGCGAGAAATAACAAACCTACTATTTTTCTCAGCATAAGACATGGCATAAAGATTTTTAAAAAATTTCGATGACATGCGCACTCTAGAGAAAACCCATACACCGATGTATCTCGTATGTTGCCTCTGATACCACTGTTGGGAATCCCCGAGCTATAAGAAAATGAAAACAACGGAAGCGAGACTGAAACGAGATTCCTAATTCAACAAGGACCGACTTACGAAGAATACAAGGGATGTGATAGGGGCAGTACCTTATCAAGCAACTTTTAGAAGCGGCCGATGATGAAGACGTGCAAGGGCCCGTCCTCTGCAATTGTGCACACACGGATTCCTCGAATCGTCTCCAATCTCTGCGCTGGGTGCTAGCCCCAGAAGATGAGATCCACACCTCTAGCCTTCTCAACTTGCGCCACTGCCGAGGAGAAGAAGGGATGTTGGCGAGAAGGAGTGGGTAGCACTGCCACTTGTCCCAACCTTTGATGCCGAAAAACTTTTATTGTCGTCACCTCCTAGACCCTCACGCCAAGGAGCAGAGGGGAGGTGACAACTAGAGACAAGTGAGGAGTCTGGTACAAAAGAATCTCCCAGGTGGGCCTCTCTATTTATAATAGCAGAGGCAGATGCACACTGGAGATACTTCCCATGTGGGTTAAAGAGCATAGGTGCCTACTCACAATTACGCGTCATGGGTTCGAATACCTGCATATGCAATTAACTGTAAATGCGCCCAAGCATATTAATTAGCCAAGAGAAGAATTCTCTTGCCAACTAATAAAATATCATCTCCTCTATAAAAGTCTCAATGAATCAGTTCCCCAAAAAGATCCGAATCACACAATGATTCGATCAGAGGCTAAACGATTAGTATGAGAACTCGAGTGTCTAGGTGTTGAAAGTCCCCTTTCAATAAGGGGGGCCGAAACCCTAAAGTGGCGCATACAAAACATGGGCAGCGGATACTAGGGTTTCATGGGATCGATGCATGTATTATGATCAACATTAAAACTTTTGAATGCAAGAAAGAATGCGATTCATACCATGGCCATTTCTAGATGGCGCCTTGGAAGCAAGAGAACAAAAGAGGTCTCCTCCAAATCGTCACACACAAGATGATCAACGGCTTGCTCCTTCTTGTCGTCCCTTGTGCTAGCAAGGATCGTCCAAGGTGTCTTTGATCGTTTGAAGGGAAGAGAGAGCTTTCCTTGCTTGGCGATTTTTTTCTTCTTTCGTCTACCACCTTTTTTCACACGAATGTGTGAAGAGCCAAAGGCAAAACGGCGACAAGAGGGCGAGAGAGGGGCGACGTGAGAGAGATGTGGTCACGTTGTGACATGCTATCTAAAAATAGCAAAACCATCTCAACGTTCAAGTGACCCCAATCGCAAATGCCAACTTGAACCATACGCTCATCCAATGAGCTGGTTCAAATCGATTTGGTTCAATAACCAAATAAACCAAGCAATTAGTCCAGATTATAATAAACCCCTAAGGCTTAAGATCTGACCATTGATCTCTTGATGCTCCTGATCTCACTGATCTAGCATCTATTCTCTCAATCGAAGCTTACCGATCTCAAGCCCTAATCAATCAAACATGATCAGACTAGATCTCACTTACAATCAGAGACTAAATCCCTTTAAACTGAACCCAAACAATTCAGTCCACACGATCTGACTTAAGTAAGCCATATCATCAAATTGTGCGACCCTAAGGGTTTCCTTTAAATGTCGGTAACAATAACTTACGTTATCACGATCAGTGAGGGGTATCTAGCAACACATCACTGTCTCCCGATATAAAGGAAAGAGTCTTCCAAGACTACACCCAAACCACAGCACAAGTGTGAATCCAATTCACAAGGCATGCAAATTTCCTTTGCCACTGGATGTTCTTATTGGACAAGCGTGTCAAGCTTGTAGCTCCAATATGATGAGCATGATTAGATCAGATGAACACTGTCACCTGGGTATGGCCATACACTTTCTCAATCATCTCATACAGAGGGGGGCCCCTTTAGAACATCACACTCCAATTAAGGAGACTGCAATCCTTTATCTATCACTAGTGCCATAACCTAACTCAAGCCCACCATCCAAGATAGTCTATAACCATTATGTTTCAAATGATATTGAACTACCTCAAAACAATGACAATCATCATTTAGAAACACAAGTGATCTCAAGTCAGAGGAAATGTGCCACTTGTTGCAATCAAGGATTATTCACATTGTGACAAGCAATTGAATATCCTAGTAGGGTCTGTCCAGTACATCCAATGTACCCATGAGTCTACATCTTATTCCATGCTCGAAGCATCCTATAAGATTAGAACACATATTAGTCTCAATAATATCAAGGCTGTCTCATGTTCGCCAAGATATATCGACTAAGGACTTTACTGCATGTCAGCCCAGCTGAACAGCATTGAGACATTATTCAGAAGTATATGTATTGCAGCAGATAATATAACAAACTGAATAACAACCATTGCCTTTATAAACATAAGAGTTTATACATGATACTGTTACAATCCCAAGGCCTCAAACATTAGCCTTAAGGGCATACCCCAACAATCTCCCACTTGCACTTAATCTAATGGTTGAGAAATCTCAAACCCATATTATTACAGTGCTTCTCATGCTTCTGCTGCGCCAGAGGCTTGGTAAGCGGGTCTGCCAGATTGTCATCTGTATGAACCTTGCAGACTTTGATCTCGCCACGATCTATGATCTCCCTGATCAAGTGGAAACCGTCTCTGTATGTGCTTGGACTTCTGGTGCGACCGTGGTTCCTTTGCTTGTGCAATTGCTCCAGTGTTATCACAGAAGATAACCAAAGGATCTGCACTCGAAGGAACAACACCAAGTTCTTGAACGAACTTACGAATCCACACTGCCTCCTTGGATGCTTCCGAGGCTGCAACATACTCGGCTTCTGTTGTGGAATCAGCAACGATTGACTGTTTGAAACTTTTCCACACCACTGCTCCTCCATTCAAGCTAAAAACATAGCCTGATTGCGATCGAAAATCATCCTGGTCAGACTGGAACGAAGCGTCAGTATATCCTTCTATACTGAGTTCTTCCTGACCACCATACACCAAGAACATATCTTTGGTCCTCCGAAGATAATTTAAAATGTTCTTGACTGCAATCCAGTGCGCCATACCTGGATTACTTTGGAACCGACTGGTCACGCTTAACCAGTAAGCGACGTCTGGGCGAGTACACAACATCGCATACATAATGGATCCAATAGCCGAAGCATAAGGCGTATTGTCCATTTCATCTTTCTCAGTCTGTGCTTGTGGACACTGACTCTTCGAAAGATTCAGACCATGTCTGACTGGAAGATATCCTCTTTTAGAATTCTCTAAATGAAATCTCTCCAGGACTTTATCGATGTAAGTACTCTGGCACAGCCCGAGAAGCCTCTTAGATCTATCCCTGTAGATCTTCACACCTAATACATAGGCTGCTTCTCCTAAATCTTTCATCTGGAAACATTTTCTTAACCATGCTTTAACCGCATGCATTTCAGGAATATCGTTTCCAATGATCAAGATATCATCGACGTAGAGGACTAGGAAAGTAATCACGCTCCCACTAAACCTCTTATATACACACGGGTCATCCTCGTTCTTGATGAAACCAAATTCAGAGATTGATTCATCAAAACGAATATTCCAGCTTCTCGATGCTTGTTTAAGTCCATAAATAGACTTCTTTAACTTGCATATTTTATGACGATCTGATGGATTAGTGAAACTTTCTGGTTGTGTCATATACACATCCTCATCCAGATTTCCATTAAGGAAAGCTGTCTTCACATCCATTTGCCAGATCTCATAATCATAATATGCTGCTATCGCGAAAAGAATCCGAATAGACTTAAACATAGCTACAGGTGAGAAAGTTTCATCATAATCTATCCCGTAGATTTGTTTGAAACCTTTCGCAACTAGCCTGCCTTTATAGGTAACCACGTTACCATCCATGTCAATCTTCTTCTTGAAGATCCATTTACAGCCTATAGGGATAACTCCCGGAGGCGGATCAACCAAATCCCAGACTTGGTTATCTGACATGGAGTCCATCTCGGCGCGCATAGCTTCAAGCCATCTCGCTGAATCCGGTCCACTGACCGCATCCGCATAAGTGAGGGGTTCATCATTATCAATGATGTAGACTCCGTCATAGCGCTAAGGCTGTCGACGGATCCTTCCCGATCTTCGCGGTTCCCGTGATATCTGAGCCTCAGGTTGTTCAATAACCTGTTCTACTGGCTCAGGCTCATCCAACTGTGCTTGACCACTTTGTCCTTCCTCTGGATTCTCATCCAGCTTTATTTCTCTCCCACTGGCCTCTTGCAGAAGAAACTCCTTCTCAAGAAATATGGCCATCCGAGCAACAAACACCTTGTTCTCTTTGGGATTGTAGAAATAATAACCCTTAGTTTCCTTAGGGTAACCGACAAAGATACATTTCTCAGATCTGCTCTCTAGTTTTCCAGAGGCGAGCTTTTTGACATAAGCCTCGCAGCCCTAGATCCTGATAAATGTCAAGCTAGGCTATTTCCCATACCATAATTCATATGGGGTCTTTGAAACTGCCTTGGATGGCACTCGGTTTAGTACCTTTGCAGCTGTCTCCAGTGCAAATCCCCAAAAGGAGTAAGGTAGAGTAGCCTGACTCATCATAGAACGAACCATATCAAGTAACGTTCTATTTCTCCTCTCGGACACACCATTCCATTGCGGTGTTCCTGGCGGAGTGAGCTGTGAGATAATCCCACACTCCTTCAGATAGTCAGTAAACTCTCGACTTAGGTATTCTCCACCTCGATCAGAACGAAGTGCCTTGATATTTCGGCCAAGCTGATTCTGTACTTCATTCTTGAACTCTTTGAACTTGTCAAAAGATTCACTTTTATGTCTCATAAGATAGACATACCCATATCTACTGAAATCATCAGTGAAGGTAATGAAGTACTGATAGCCACCTCTGGCATGTTTACTAAAAGGTCCACACACATCACTGTGTATAAGGTCAAGTAAACCTGAAGTCCTTTGACCTTTATGAGGAAAAGGCGACTTCGTCATTTTGCCCATCAAACAAGCTTTGCATGTATCAATCTCCTCATAGGAGAATGATCCCAGCAGTCCATAATCATGCAACCGCTTAATGCGTTTCTTGTTAATATGACCTAAACGACTATGCCATAGCAAGGCGCTGTCATCAGCATATTTGGCTTTCTTATTATCAATATTGTGTATAGAACATTCCATGTCCAACATGAATAACCCATTGTTAATTGAACCAGTAGCATAAACAATATTATCTAAGAAAGAGCACACTTTGAAATATTGCATTCAAAGGAAAACCCCTTCCTGACAAGAGCAGGAATGGAGATAATATTTTTAGTAATGCTGGGAACAAAGTAACAATTGTCTAGTTCCAATACAAGTCCAGATGGTAAAGAGATGAAATAGTCTCCTACAGCAACAGCAGCAACCCGTGCCCCGTTTCCAACTCATAGGTCCACCTCATGCTGTCCCACCTGTCTTCTTCTCTTGAGTTCCTATACATTTGAACAAATGTGAACTCCACATGCAGTGTCCAACACCCATGAAATAGAAGAAGATGAAACCATGACTTCCGTCACGTATATACCTGAGCCAGAAGCGATGCTTCCCCTCTTGTCTCCTTGGAGCGCTTTACAGTCCTTTTTTCCAGTGACCCAGCTGGCCAGAGTGGAAACATCTGTATTTCTTCGACCGCTTGACCTTTTGCTTCAGAGCCTTGCTGTAGCTCTTGACAGGGGTCTTGCCCTTCTTCCCCTTCTTCTTGTTCCTTGAAGGAAACATCAAGACAGTGGTTGAAGGCTTTCCCTTCAGAGTCTCCTCAGTAGTCAAGAGCATATTCAGCAGCTCTGCCGGAGTACAATCGATTTTGTTCATATTAAAGTTAATGATGAACGCATCGAAAGAGGGCGGGAGAGACTGCAGAATAATGTCTACAGCAAGCTCCTGATTGATGGTATGCCCCAGTTTCTCTAGAGCCTCCTTGTGCCCAATCATCTTGAGCACGTGAGCTCCCACTGGGCTCCCTTCAGCCAGTTTGCTCTGAAAGAACAGCTTAGTCAAATTATAGTGCTCAGTCCTCGCCTGCGCAGCATACAGCATCTTGAGGTTTGCTATAATTTGTATAGCAGACATATCCTCATGCTGACGCTGCAGCGGTGGCGTCATAGACGCTAGCATCAGGCAAGCGACATCAATGCTATCATTGACATGCTTTTCATAGGCATCCCGAACCGCCCTTGCGGCGTTCGGAGCGGGCTGAGGCGGTATAGCCGTCTCGAGGACATACAGTTTCCTCTCTGCCTTAAGAACAATCTTAAGGTGTCCGTACCAGTCTGAGAAGTTCGGCCCAGCAAACTTCTCCCTTTCTAGTAGGGATCGCACATTGAAGCTCATGGTGTTCGTTGCTGCAGGAATCTACAACAATGCAAGAACAGCAAGGTCAGTATCAATGTTCAGAATCAATCCAGGACTTAAGAAAGATTCTTTTCTCACTATTTTATCTGGCTGAAAAATCCAGCAAAAACAGCCCGAAAGAGTAGAACTCTTTTAGTGAGATGGGATCCAGATTTCATACTTGGTCTCCGCGTCCCGCTCAGGCGAGATAAGATGCACAGAGAGTACAAGCACTAGTCTCTGGTAGGCTGTCCCAGCCAATCGCCAACCCGTGCGATTCCCCTTCATCTGGGCAATCCAGCTGACTGTGCCAACTTAAGTTAGACCTTAAATTAAACTTAAGTCTTCACTTGCTTTTCTTCATGGGTCTTTTGCTGCTCATCTGGCCCAAACCAGGGCCCAAGCGCCATCTGCAGCTCAGGTGCGCCTACCAGGGAAAATGCGCCTGGTCCCAGAGTCGAACCCTGGACCTCCCACCTGGTCAAGCCTCTGCTGCAAGCGCCTCTGCCAAGTGTGCTCTGTGCTCTTGTCTGATTAATTTACAAATTAATCTATCTAGACAAGATTGACTCGCAGGTCAATTACACTTTATAATTTAAATGAAAAGTGATGCGCAGATCACAATAAAAATATTTATTTACATTTAAATTCCAGGCACGCAGGCCCCAGCACAGCACACATTAAACATGGGCAGCCCACACAAGATTAAATAAACAAACATATGCTTACAAACATCATGCGATCCAACATAAGAAAATAAAATTTCGAAAACCCCATTGGCATCAATTTTAATTTTCCTTATTGGCCCTACTACCTTACAACGGTCCATTACAAGGGATCCACTCATCTGACCTAGTCAGATCCATCGCCCTTGCATGCACCAAGTCGTAACTGACTTGAGTCGACCTAATGGTCAACCATGCATGCGCCAGGGCTGAACAACCCTCATGAGTTCTGGCAAGCGGGTGTGACCCCGGGCCTAACTCATGTGTGTTCACTAGTCGTCTCAATCAGACATCGCTACACGCCTGTCTGCAGTCAACCTATAGCCATCTCGTGCTTACGCACAGATGCTATCTGGTCGACCCATCAAGGCTGTCAGATGATCTGATCAGACTGTTTGGATCTATCCTAGGGGATGACTTCAACCCTAATAACCCGTCTAAGGGTTTAAAGCAGGCGCCTCTTAGATCTAATGAGAGTCGCGCATGAGAAGAAGTTTTGAAGAAAACATAGATGCGCCAACATACATGCGCCAACAAAAACATATACTAAGATGTATGTTAGTTTCGCATGTCATCTAGATCTAAGCCTATGCGCAAGTATGGATCAAACATGAAGACCAAGCATTAAGCAATCATAAAACGATGCATAAAACCTGCTCTGATACCAATTGAAAGTCCCCTTTCAATAAGGGGGGCCGAAACCCTAAAGTGGCGCATACAAAACATGGGCAGCGGATACTAGGGTTTCATGGGATCGATGCATGTATTATGATCAACATTAAAACTTTTGAATGCAAGAAAGAATGCGATTCATACCATGGCCATTTCTAGATGGCGCCTTGGAAGCAAGAGAACAAAAGAGGTCTCCTCCAAATCGTCACACACAAGATGATCAACGGCTTGCTCCTTCTTGTCGTCCCTTGTGCTAGCAAGGATCGTCCAAGGTGTCTTTGATCGTTTGAAGGGAAGAGAGAGCTTTCCTTGCTTGGCGATTTTTTTCTTCTTTCGTCTACCACCTTTTTTCACACGAATGTGTGAAGAGCCAAAGGCAAAACGGCGACAAGAGGGCGAGAGAGGGGCGACGTGAGAGAGATGTGGTCACGTTGTGACATGCTATCTAAAAATAGCAAAACCATCTCAACGTTCAAGTGACCCCAATCGCAAATGCCAACTTGAACCATACGCTCATCCAATGAGCTGGTTCAAATCGATTTGGTTCAATAACCAAATAAACCAAGCAATTAGTCCAGATTATAATAAACCCCTAAGGCTTAAGATCTGACCATTGATCTCTTGATGCTCCTGATCTCACTGATCTAGCATCTATTCTCTCAATCGAAGCTTACCGATCTCAAGCCCTAATCAATCAAACATGATCAGACTAGATCTCACTTACAATCAGAGACTAAATCCCTTTAAACTGAACCCAAACAATTCAGTCCACACGATCTGACTTAAGTAAGCCATATCATCAAATTGTGCGACCCTAAGGGTTTTCTTTAAATGTCGGTAACGATAACTTACGTTATCACGATCAGTGAGGGGTATCTAGCAACACATCACTGTCTCCCGATATAAAGGAAAGAGTCTTCCAAGACTACACCCAAACCACAGCACAAGTGTGAATCCAATTCACAAGGCATGCAAATTTCCTTTGCCACTGGATGTTCTTATTGGACAAGCGTGTCAAGCTTGTAGCTCCAATATGATGAGCATGATTAGATCAGATGAACACTGTCACCTGGGTATGGCCATACACTTTCTCAATCATCTCATATAGAGGAGGGCCCCTTTAGAACATCACACTCCAATTAAGGAGACGGCAATCCTTTATCTATCACTAGTGCCCTAACCTGACTCAAGCTCACCATCCAAGATAGTCTATAACCATTATGTTTCAAATGATATTGAACTACCTCAAAACAATGACAATCATCATTTAGAAACACAAGTGATCTCAAGTCAGAGGAAATGTACCACTTGTTGCAATCAAGGATTATTCACATTGTGACAAGCAATTGAATATCCTAGTAGGGTCTGTCCAGTACATCCAATGTACCCATGAGTCTACATCTTATTCCATGCTCGAAGCTGTAGGAACCCCTAATAAGGGGGGGGGGGGAAACCCTATACATGCGCACTCTAGCATGCAATGCGGAAAAAGGGCTTCTAAAGATCGCATATGAACTATATAATCAACTTAAACCAACTTAAGATCATGATATGATCTTACCATTGCCATGGATGGAAGGCGGCTTGGAAGAAGAAAACAAGGTTGATCTCCTCCAAAAGGTGCGCACACAAGAAGACAAAGACTACTCCCTTCTCAACTTTGTGCTAGCAAAAGCTTCAAGGGGTCTTATCGCATGAAGGAGATGATGAACTCTTGGCCGATCTTTCTTCTCGTCACTTTCACCACACAAGAAAGTGTGTGTCGTCGAGAGCAAGATGATGGAGAGGAGCGTTAGCCAAACTTGTGATCGAATGTGGAGACATTCATCACAATTGTCAAACCGAAATGCCATAAATGGCAAGTCATCAAAGCTTGCGTTATGCGTTCACATGAAGTGAACCAAACGCATAGCTCTCCTCTCACATGAACCAAGCGCTCACATGTGAGCCGGTTCAATTCAATTGGTCCAATGACCAAACCAAATCAGCCCAATAATTGGTTCAGACCAAATTAAACCCTAAGGTTCAAAATCTGACCGTTCATCCTTTTAATGCTCTTGATCTCTTCGATCTAGCATCCACACTCTCGATCTAAGCTTACCGATCTCAAGCCCAAATCAATCAAACATGATCAGACTGGATCTCACTTACAATCAGAGTTTAATCTCCTTTAAACTGAACTCGAACAATTCAGTCCACACGATCTGACTTAAGTAGCCATATCATCAAATTGTGCGACCCTAAGGGTTTCCTTTAAATGTCGGTAACGATAACTTACGTTATCACGATCAGCGAGGGGTATCTAGCAACACATCACTGTCTCCCGATATAAAGGAAAGAGTCTTCCAAGACTCCACCCAACCACAGCATAAGTGTGAATCAACTCACTAGGCATGCATGATTCCTTTGCCACTGGATGTTCTTATTGGACAAGCATGTCAAGCCTGTAACTCCAATACGATGAGCATGATTAGATCAGATGCACATAGTCATCTGGGTATGGCCATACACTTCCTCAATCATCTCATATAGGGGGGTCCTTTAGAACATCACACTCCTTAAACAAGGAGACGGCAATCCTTTATCTATCACAAGTGCCCTAACCTGACTCAAGCTCACCATCCAAGATAGTCTATAATCATTATGTTTCAAATGATATTGAACTACCTCAAAACAATGACAATCATCATTTAGAAACATAAGTGATCTCAAGTCAAAGGACATGTGCCACTTAGTGCTTACAAGGATCATTCACATTGTGACAAGCAATGGAATATCCGAGTAGGGTCTGTCCAGTACATCCAATGTACCCATGAGTCTACATCTTATTCCATGCTCGAAACATCCTATAAGATTAGCACTCATATCAGTCTCAATCATATCAAGGCTGTCTCATGTTCACCAAGATATCTCGACTAAGGACATATAGCCTGTCAGCCTAGCTGAACAGCTTTGAGACATTATTCAGAAGTACACTTATTACAGCAGACAAGGTAACAACCTGAATAATAACCATGCCTTTATAAACTTAAGAGTTTATTACATGATACTTATACAATCCCAAGGCCTCAAACATTAGCCTTAAGGGCATACCCCAACAATCTCCCACTTGCACTTAATCTAATGGTTGAGAAATCTCAAACCCATATTATTACAGTGCTTCTCATGCTTCTGCTGCGCCAGAGGCTTGGTAAGTGGGTCTGCCAGATTGTCATCTGTATGAACCTTGCATATTCTGATCTCGTCACGATCAATGATCTCCCGGATCAAGTGAAACCGTCTCTGTATGTGCTTGGACTTCTGGTGCGACCGCGGTTCCTTTGCTTGTGCAATTGCTCCAGTGTTATCACAGAAGATAACCAAAGGATCAGCACTCGAAGGAACGACACCAAGTTCTCTCACGAACTTACGAATCCACACTGCCTCCTTAGATGCTTCCGAGGCTGCAACATACTCGGCTTCTGTTGTGGAATCAGCAACAGTTGACTGTTTGAAACTCTTCCACACCACTGCTCCACCATTCAAGCTAAAAATATAGCCTGACTGCGATCGGAAATCATCTTGGTCCGACTGGAACGAAGCGTCAGTATATCCCTCTATACTGAGTTCTTCCTGACCACCATATATCAAGAACATATCTTTGGTCCTCCGCAGATATTTTAAAATGTTCTTGACCGCAATCCAGTGCGCCAATCCTGGATTACTTTGGAATCGACTGGTCACGCTTAACCCGTAAGCGACGTCTGGGCGAGTACACAACATCGCATACATAATGGACCCAATAGCCGAAGCATAAGGCGTATTGTCCATTTCATCTTTCTCAGTCTGTGTTTGTGGACACTGACTCTTCGAAAGATTCAGACCATGTCTGACTGGAAGATATCCACGTTTAGAATTCTCTAAATGGAATCTCTCCAGGACCTTATCGATGTAAGTACTCTGGCACAGCCCGAGAAGCCTCTTAGATCTATCTCTGCAGATCTTCACACCTAGTACATAGGCTGCTTCTCCTAAATCTTTCATCTGAAAACATTTTCCTAACCATGCCTTAACAGCATGCAGTTCAGGAATATCGTTTCCAATGATTAAGATATCATCGACGTAGAGGATTAGGAATGTAATTACGCTCCCACTAAACCTCTTATATACACACGGGTCATCCTCGTTCTTGATGAAACCAAACTCAGAGATTGATTCATCAAAACGAATGTTCCAGCTTCTTGATGCTTGTTTCAGCCCATAAATGGACTTCTTTAACTTGCATATTTTATGACGATCTGATGGATTAGTGAAACCTTCCGGTTGTGTCATATACACATCCTCGTCCAGATTTCCATTGAGGAAAGCTGTTTTCACATCCATCTGCCAGATCTCATAATCGTAATATGCTGCTATCGCGAAAAGAATCCGAATAGACTTAAACATGGCTACAGGTGAGAAAGTTTCATCATAATCTAACCCGTAGATTTGTTTGAAACCTTTCGCAACTAGCCTGCCCTTATAGGTAACCACGTTACCATCCATGTCAATCTTCTTCTTGAAGATCCATTTACAGCCTATAGGGATTACTCCCGGAGGCGGATCAACCAAATCCCAGACTTGGTTATCTGACATGGAGTCCATCTCGGCTCGCATAGCATCAAGCCATCTAGCTGACTCCGGTCCACTGACCGCATCCGCATAAGTTAGGGGTTCATCATTTTCAATGATATAGACTCCGTTCATAGCGCTCAGGCTGTCGACGGATCCTTCCCGATCTTCGCGGTTCCCGTGTTATTTGAGCCTCAGGTTGTTCAGTAACCTGTTCTACCGGCTCAGGCTCATCCAACTGTGCTTGACTACTTTGTCCTTCCTCTGGATTCTCATCCAGCTTTATTTCTCTCCCACTGGCCTCTTGCAGAAGAAATTCCTTCTCAAGAAATATGGCCGTCCGAGCAACAAACACCTTGTTCTCTTTGGGATCGTAGAAATAATAACCCTTCGTTTCCTTAGGGTAACCGACAAAGATGCATTTGTCAGATCTGCTCTCTAGTTTCCCAGAGGCGAGCTTTTTGACACAAGCCTCGCAACCCCAGATCCTGATAAATGTCAAGCTAGGCTGTTTCCCATACCATAACTCATATGGCGTCTTTGAAACTGCCTTGGATGGCACTCGGTTTAGTACCTTTGCAGCTGTTTCCAGTGCAAAACCCCAAAAGGAATATGGAAGAGTAGCCTGACTCATCATAGAACGAACCATATCAAGTAATGTTCTATTTCTCCTCTCGGACACACCATTCCACTGCGGTGTTCCTGGCGGAGTGAGCTGTGAGATAATCCCACACTCCTTCAGATAGTCAGTAAACGTATGACTCAGGTATTCTCCACCTCGATCAGAACGAAGTGCCTTGATATTTCGGCCTAACTGATTTTGTACTTCATTTTTGAACTCTTTGAACTTGTCAAAAGATTCACTTTTATGTCTCATTAAATAGACATATCCATACCTACTGAAATCATCAGTAAAGGTAATGAAGTACTGATAGCCACCTCTGGCATGTTTACTAAATGGCCCACACACATCACTGTGTATAAGGTCCAGTAAACCTGAAGTCCTTTGACCTTTGTGAGGAAAAGGTGACTTCGTCATTTTACCCATCAAACAAGCTTTGCATGTATCAATCTCCTCATAGGAGAAAGATCCCAGCAGTCCATGATCATGCAACCGCTTAATGCGCTTCTCGTTTATATGGCCTAAACGACTATGCCATAACAAGGTGCTGTCATCAGCATACTTGGCTTTCTTATTATCAATGTTTTGTATAGAATTTTCCATGTCCAACATGTATAACCCATTGTTAATTGAACCAGTTGCATACACAATATTATCTAGAGATAAAACACACTTTGAAATATTGCATTCAAAGGCAAATCCTTTCCTGACAAGAGCAGGAATAGAGATAATATTCTTTGTGATACTTGGTACAAAATAACAATTGTTTAATTCTAATACAATGCCAGATGGTAAAGTAATGAAATAGTCTCCTACAGCAACAGCAGCAACCCGTGCCCCGTTTCCAACTCGTAGGTCTACCTCATGCTGTCCCACCTGCCTTCTTCTCTTGAGTTCCTGCACATTTGAACAAATGTGAACTCCACATGCAGTGTCCAACACCCATGATATAGTAGAAGAAGATAACATGACCTCAGTCACATATATACCTGAGCCAGAAGCGATGCTTCCCCTCTTATCTCCTTGGAGCGCTTTACAGTCCTTTTTCCAGTGACCCAGCTGGCCACAGTGGAAACACCTGTTATCCTTCGACCGCTTCACCTTCTGTTTCAGGGCCTTACTGTAGTTCTTGACAGGGGCCTTGCCCTTCTTCCCCTTCTTCTTGTTCCTAGAAGGAACCATCAAGACAGAGGTTGAAGGCTTACCCTTCAGAGTTTCCTCAGTAGTCAAGAGCATATTCAGCAGCTCTGCCGGCGTACAATCGATTTTGTTCATATTAAAGTTAATGATGAACGCATCAAAAGAAGGCGGGAGAGACTGGAGAATAATATCCACAGCAAGCTCCTGGTTGATGGTATGCCCCAGTTTCTCCAGAGCCTCCTTGTGCCCAATCATCTTGAGCACGTGAGCTCCCACTGGGCTCCCCACAGCCAGTTTGCTCTGAAAGAAGAGCTTCGTCAGATTATAGCGCTCAGTCCTCGCCTGTGCAGCATACAGCATCTTGAGGTTCGCTATAATCTCTATAGCCGACATATCCTCATGCTGACGCTGCAGCGGTGGCGTCATAGACGCTAGCATCAGGCAAGCGACATCAATGCTATCATTGACGTGCTTTTCGTAGGCATCCCGAACCGCCCTTGCGGCGTTCGGAGCGGGCTGCGGCGGTATCGCCATCTCGAGGACATACAGTTTCCTCTCTGCCTTAAGAACGATCTTAAGGTGTCCAAACCAGTCAGAGAAGTTCGGCCCAGCAAACTTCTCCCTTTCCAGTAGGGATCGCACATTGAAGCTCATGGTGTTCGTTGCTGCAGGAATCTACAACAAGCAAGAACAGCAAGGTCAGTATCAATGTTCAGAATCAATCCAGGACTTAAGAAAGATTCTTTTCTCACTATTTTGTCTGACTGAAAAATCCAGTAAACAGTCCGAAAGAGTAACACTCTTTTAGTGAGATGGGATCCAGATTTCATACTTGGTCTCCGCGTCCCGCTCAGGCGAGATAAGTTGCACAGAGATGACAAGCACTAATTTCTGGTAGGCTGTCCCAGCCAATCGCCAACCCGTGCGATTCCCCTTCATCTTGGCAATCCAGCAGACTGTGCCAACTGAGTTGGTACAACACAGTCTCTGATCCCAGAGATGGCTGCCTCCATGTGCTACCATATGCGCCACATATGTAGCCTACATGGTCAAGCTGACCTGACCTACTCCCTGGACCACCACGTGCTATGCTGAGCAACGAGAGGGGATAAATCCCAACTCTGTAACACGCAGGTGAAATCCAGCACCGTCTGAAGATAGATGGACGTGCCCACTGAGTGGGTTCAACACGGCTCCAACGATAATCAGAAAGGTGAGGTTTCGCGTCAGAAGGCTTATCGAGCTTGATATGTTAGCGTTGGATTTTAACGGTCTTTTATCTTCTTACTATCAGGCATATCCTATGGCTATAGTAGAAGATAAACTTAAACATGCAATTCTAATTATTAGCAATAAGTAGAAAGCATGATCTTATGTGGTAAAAGCCCATGAACCCTAATAAGACCTTAATTTTACTTAAGTCTTCACTCGAGCTCCTTGGCATCTCATCTGGTCCAACCTAGGGCCCTAGCGCCAAGAGCACCTCAGGTGCACCACCAGGTGAATGCCCCTCTTGGATGTGTGCTTTTGTGCTCTTGTCTAATCAAAGTACATTTGATCTATCTAGACAAGGTTGACTCGCAGGTCAACAACATATTATAAATTAAGTACAATGTGATTCGCAGATCACAAATTAATTTACAATTTTTTAAATCCAGGCACGCAGGCCCCAGCACAGCACACAAATGGGCAACCCACATAAGACTAAATAAACAAGCATATGGTTCAATCAACATGTGATCCAATCAAGAAATTAAAATTTTGAAAAAACCCCATGGCATCAATTTTAATTTCCTTATGAGCCCTACAACCTTACAATGGTCCATTGATGGGGATCCACTCATCCATCTAGTTAGATCTTTTGCCCTTGCATGCACCGAGTCCTAACTGACCCGTGTTGACCTGATGGTCAACCATGCATGCGTCAAGGGCTGAACCACCCTCATGAGTTTTGGCAAGCGGGTGTGACCCCGGGCCTAACTCAAGTATGTTCAGTAATTGTCTCAACCAGACCTCGCTACACGCCTTTGATGCAGTCAACCTATAGCCACCTCGTGCTTGCGCACAGGTGCTATCTGGTCGACCCATCTAGGCTGTCAGATGGTCTGATCAGACTAGCTTGATCTATACTAGATGATGCCTTCAACCCCATCAACCCATTTAAGGATTTAATGTAGTGGCACCTTAGATCTAATCAACCGCGCAAGATGTAAGTTTTGTAAAACACTTAGAGCATGCGCAAACATACAAACAAAGTTGATAACCCTTAGATCTAAGGGGGTCCCCTTCAAGGGGGAGCGCAAACTTTAGGGGGTCCCCTTCAAGGGGGAGCGCATACATAGCCCATGATACAAGCGCAATCTACATGTTAGCATGATACAAGCGCAATCTACATGTTAACATGATACAAGCGCAATCTACATGTACATGTAACCATGCATCATGAAAACAAAGCATCAAGTAAGCGCAAGAAGCATGGATCACAAACACTTCTAGCAATCATATAGATCATATGGAGAGCCTAGCTCTGATACCAGTTGTAGGAACCCCTAATAAGGGGGGGGGGGGGAAACCCTATACATGCGCACTCTAGCATGCAATGCGGAAAAAGGGCTTCTAAAGATCGCATATGAACTATATAATCAACTTAAACCAACTTAAGATCATGATATGATCTTACCATTGCCATGGATGGAAGGCGGCTTGGAAGAAGAAAACAAGGTTGATCTCCTCCAAAAGGTGCGCACACAAGAAGACAAAGACTACTCCCTTCTCAACTTTGTGCTAGCAAAAGCTTCAAGGGGTCTTATCGCATGAAGGAGATGATGAACTCTTGGCCGATCTTTCTTCTCGTCACTTTCACCACACAAGAAAGTGTGTGTCGTCGAGAGCAAGATGATGGAGAGGAGCGTTAGCCAAACTTGTGATCGAATGTGGAGACATTCATCACAATTGTCAAACCGAAATGCCATAAATGGCAAGTCATCAAAGCTTGCGTTATGCGTTCACATGAAGTGAACCAAACGCATAGCTCTCCTCTCACATGAACCAAGCGCTCACATGTGAGCCGGTTCAATTCAATTGGTCCAATGACCAAACCAAATCAGCCCAATAATCGGTTCAGACCAAATTAAACCCTAAGGTTCAAAATCTGACCGTTCATCCTTTTAATGCTCTTGATCTCTTCGATCTAGCATCCACACTCTCGATCTAAGCTTACCGATCTCAAGCCCTAATCAATCAAACATGATCAGACTGGATCTCACTTACAATCAGAGTTTAATCTCCTTTAAACTGAACTCGAACAATTCAGTCCACACGATCTGACTTAAGTAGCCATATCATCAAATTGTGCGACCCTAAGGGTTTCCTTTAAATGTCGGTAACGATAACTTACGTTATCACGATCAGCGAGGGGTATCTAGCAACACATCACTGTCTCCCGATATAAAGGAAAGAGTCTTCCAAGACTCCACCCAACCACAGCATAAGTGTGAATCAACTCACTAGGCATGCATGATTCCTTTGCCACTGGATGTTCTTATTGGACAAGCATGTCAAGCCTGTAACTCCAATACGATGAGCATGATTAGATCAGATGCACATAGTCATCTGGGTATGGCCATACACTTCCTCAATCATCTCATATAGGGGGGCCCTTTAGAACATCACACTCCTTAAACAAGGAGACGGCAATCCTTTATCTATCACAAGTGCCCTAACCTGACTCAAGCTCACCATCCAAGATAGTCTATAATCATTATATTTCAAATGATATTGAACTACCTCAAAACAATGACAATCATCATTTAGAAACATAAGTGATCTCAAGTCAAAGGACATGTGCCACTTAGTGCTTACAAGGATCATTCACATTGTGACAAGCAATGGAATATCCGAGTAGGGTCTGTCCAGTACATCCAATGTACCCATGAGTCTACATCTTATTCCATGCTCGAAGCATCCTATAAGATTAGCACTCATATCAGTCTCAATCATATCAAGGCTGTCTCATGTTCACCAAGATATCTCGACTAAGGACATATAGCCTGTCAGCCTAGCTGAACAGCTTTGAGACATTATTCAGAAGTACACTTATTACAGCAGACAAGGTAACAACCTGAATAATAACCATGCCTTTATAAACTTAAGAGTTTATTACATGATACTTATACAATCCCAAGGCCTCAAACATTAGCCTTAAGGGCATACCCCAACAATCTCCCACTTGCACTTAATCTAATGGTTGAGAAATCTCAAACCCATATTATTACAGTGCTTCTCATGCTTCTGCTGCGCCAGAGGCTTGGTAAGTGGGTCTGCCAGATTGTCATCTGTATGAACCTTGCATATTCTGATCTCGTCACGATCAATGATCTCCCGGATCAAGTGAAACTGTCTCTGTATGTGCTTGGACTTCTGGTGCGACCGCGGTTCCTTTGCTTGTGCAATTGCTCCAGTGTTATCACAGAAGATAACCAAAGGATCAGCACTCGAAGGAACGACACCAAGTTCTCTCACGAACTTACGAATCCACACTGCCTCCTTAGATGCTTCCGAGGCTGCAACATACTCGGCTTCTGTTGTGGAATCAGCAACAGTTGACTGTTTGAAACTCTTCCACACCACTGCTCCACCATTCAAGCTAAAAATATAGCCTGACTGCGATTGGAAATCATCCTGGTCCGACTGGAACGAAGCGTCAGTATATCCCTCTATACTGAGTTCTTCCTGACCACCATATATCAAGAACATATCTTTGGTCCTCCGCAGATATTTTAAAATGTTCTTGACCGCAATCCAGTGCGCCAATCCTGGATTACTTTGGAATCGACTGGTCACGCTTAACCCGTAAGCGACGTCTGGGCGAGTACACAACATCGCATACATAATGGACCCAATAGCCGAAGCATAAGGCGTATTGTCCATTTCATCTTTCTCAGTCTGTGTTTGTGGACACTGACTCTTCGAAAGATTCAGACCATGTCTGACTGGAAGATATCCACGTTTAGAATTCTCTAAATGGAATCTCTCCAGGACCTTATCGATGTAAGTACTCTGGCACAGCCCGAGAAGCCTCTTAGATCTATCTCTGCAGATCTTCACACCTAGTACATAGGCTGCTTCTCCTAAATCTTTCATCTGAAAACATTTTCCTAACCATGCCTTAACAGCATGCAGTTCAGGAATATCGTTTCCAATGATTAAGATATCATCGACGTAGAGGATTAGGAATGTAATTACGCTCCCACTAAACCTCTTATATACACACGGGTCATCCTCGTTCTTGATGAAACCAAACTCAGAGATTGATTCATCAAAACGAATGTTCCAGCTTCTTGATGCTTGTTTCAGCCCATAAATGGACTTCTTTAACTTGCATATTTTATGACGATCTGATGGATTAGTGAAACCTTCCGGTTGTGTCATATACACATCCTCGTCCAGATTTCCATTGAGGAAAGCTGTTTTCACATCCATCTGCCAGATCTCATAATCGTAATATGCTGCTATCGCGAAAAGAATCCGAATAGACTTAAACATGGCTACAGGTGAGAAAGTTTCATCATAATCTAACCCGTAGATTTGTTTGAAACCTTTCGCAACTAGCCTGCCCTTATAGGTAACCACGTTACCATCCATGTCAATCTTCTTCTTGAAGATCCATTTACAGCCTATAGGGATTACTCCCGGAGGCGGATCAACCAAATCCCAGACTTGGTTATCTGACATGGAGTCCATCTCGGCTCGCATAGCATCAAGCCATCTAGCTGACTCCGGTCCACTGACCGCATCCGCATAAGTTAGGGGTTCATCATTTTCAATGATATAGACTCCGTCATAGCGCTCAGGCTGTCGACGGATCCTTCCCGATCTTCGCGGTTCCCGTGTTATTTGAGCCTCAGGTTGTTCAGTAACCTGTTCTACCGGCTCAGGCTCATCCAACTGTGCTTGACTACTTTGTCCTTCCTCTGGATTCTCATCCAGCTTTATTTCTCTCCCACTGGCCTCTTGCAGAAGAAATTCCTTCTCAAGAAATATGGCCGTCCGAGCAACAAACACCTTGTTCTCTTTGGGATCGTAGAAATAATAACCCTTCGTTTCCTTAGGGTAACCGACAAAGATGCATTTGTCAGATCTGCTCTCTAGTTTCCCAGAGGCGAGCTTTTTGACACAAGCCTCGCAACCCCAGATCCTGATAAATGTCAAGCTAGGCTGTTTCCCATACCATAACTCATATGGCGTCTTTGAAACTGCCTTGGATGGCACTCGGTTTAGTACCTTTGCAGCTGTTTCCAGTGCAAAACCCCAAAAGGAATATGGAAGAGTAGCCTGACTCATCATAGAACGAACCATATCAAGTAACGTTCTATTTCTCCTCTCGGACACACCATTCCACTGCGGTGTTCCTGGCGGAGTGAGCTGTGAGATAATCCCACACTCCTTCAGATAGTCAGTAAACGTATGACTCAGGTATTCTCCACCTCGATCAGAACGAAGTGCCTTGATATTTCGGCCTAACTGATTTTGTACTTCATTTTTGAACTCTTTGAACTTGTCAAAAGATTCACTTTTATGTCTCATTAAATAGACATATCCATACCTACTGAAATCATCAGTAAAGGTAATGAAGTACTGATAGCCACCTCTGGCATGTTTACTAAATGGCCCACACACATCACTGTGTATAAGGTCCAGTAAACCTGAAGTCCTTTGACCTTTGTGAGGAAAAGGTGACTTCGTCATTTTACCCATCAAACAAGCTTTGCATGTATCAATCTCCTCATAGGAGAAAGATCCCAGCAGTCCATGATCATGCAACCGCTTAATGCGCTTCTCGTTTATATGGCCTAAACGACTATGCCATAACAAGGTTCTGTCATCAGCATACTTGGCTTTCTTATTATCAATGTTTTGTATAGAATTTTCCATGTCCAACATGTATAACCCATTGTTAATTGAACCAGTTGCATACACAATATTATCTAGAGATAAAACACACTTTGAAATATTGCATTCAAAGGCAAATCCTTTCCTGACAAGAGCAGGAATAGAGATAATATTCTTTGTGATACTTGGTACAAAATAACAATTGTTTAATTCTAATACAATGCCAGATGGTAAAGTAATGAAATAGTCTCCTACAGCAACAGCAGCAACCCGTGCCCCGTTTCCAACTCGTAGGTCTACCTCATGCTGTCCCACCTTCCTTCTTCTCTTGAGTTCCTGCACATTTGAACAAATGTGAACTCCACATGCAGTGTCCAACACCCATGATATAGTAGAAGAAGATAACATGACCTCAGTCACATATATACCTGAGCCAGAAGCGATGCTTCCCCTCTTATCTCCTTGGAGCGCTTTACAGTCCTTTTTCCAGTGACCCAGCTGGCCACAGTGGAAACACCTGTTATCCTTCGACCGCTTCACCTTCTGTTTCAGGGCCTTACTGTAGTTCTTGACAGGGGCCTTGCCCTTCTTCCCCTTCTTCTTGTTCCTAGAAGGAACCATCAAGACAGAGGTTGAAGGCTTACCCTTCAGAGTTTCCTCAGTAGTCAAGAGCATATTCAGCAGCTCTGCCGGCGTACAATCGATTTTGTTCATATTAAAGTTAATGATGAACGCATCGAAAGAAGGCGGGAGAGACTGGAGAATAATATCCACAGCAAGCTCCTGGTTGATGGTATGCCCCAGTTTCTCCAGAGCCTCCTTGTGCCCAATCATCTTGAGCACGTGAGCTCCCACTGGGCTCCCCTCAGCCAGTTTGCTCTGAAAGAAGAGCTTCGTCAGATTATAGCGCTCAGTCCTCGCCTGTGCAGCATACAGCATCTTGAGGTTCGCTATAATCTCTATAGCCGACATATCCTCATGCTGACGCTGCAGCGGTGGCGTCATAGACGCTAGCATCAGGCAAGCGACATCAATGCTATCATTGACGTGCTTTTCGTAGGCATCCCGAACCGCCCTTGCGACCCTGTAGGTTCTTCAAACGTTGGCAGTGATGACTAAATCATCACAAGCAATGAGTGGCACCTAGTAGTACATCATTGCTACCCAAGTCATCATAATGGTGTCATCATCGACATCCCATAAAACTGCAATAAAGTACAAGTGTAGCCTTGTCCTTTTGCCAACTGATGTCCAAATTAGGAAAGTGTGTCACACTTATTAATCCCAATAATATGGCATGACTAAATCAAGTTCTCACCTGGTATGGCCATACACTTTCAGTCATCCATATAGGGCGCCATGGACAATCAAGCTTCCCCATAAGAAAGGGGCAAATACTCTATTGGAACCTTGAATCCCTCATGTAGGTTATGACATACCTAATGACAACCGTTATGACTACCGTTTTATGGCGAAGCGTTAGGTTGCATCAAAGTACATCAATCACTATATAGAGATACCAATGTCCTCAAGTCTAGGACAAGCGCAACTCTGTCACTGTGATATTCATCTCGTGACACTGAGATGAATCCTCACGGCGGGTTGATCCAGTATATCTCCCTTGATATATCCATATGCCTGCATTAGCAACCCGTGCTCAACCAGCGCATATACCGGTCTCAAGTGAATCATAGCTGTCCCATATCCACTATGATTCTCGACCAGGGATAAACACAAAGACTAGATAAAATCTATCTCTTAGGGACATTGTATATGCAAATGTACATATGCGCAGATGTACAAACTTGCATGACAACGACAATGCCAGGATAACTCATCTATCAACTATATGTGATGCACATATCCCAATGGACCACCCCTGAGGTCCTAGGGCATAAACATTAAGATGGGAGACACCCTAACCTCTCTTTTATCAAAATATGGGGATGTGAGGCTTATGTCAAACGTCAGGATTCTAGCAAGCTAGAGCCCAGATCTGCTAAATGCGTGTTTGTGGGGTATCCTAAGGAAACTAAAGGATACTACTTCTATGTTCCCACCGAGAATAAAATTTTTGTTGCTCGGGGTGCTGTCTTTCTAGAGAATGAATTTCTCATGAAAGAAGTTAATGGGATGAAGTTTGACTTGGACGAGGTCCAAGTACAACCACATGACATAGAGATGGAGTCTGAGCCACCTGCACCGGTTGCTGGGCAACCTGAGGCTCAGACACAGGCCCCACGTAGGTTTGGGAGGATTTATCGTGTGCCTAAGAGGTATGGGTCACTGCCGACTCAACACGATGAGATCTTCATCATCGAGGATGAACCCAGGACCTATGATGAGGCGGTTAGTGAACCAGACTCCGAGAGATGGCTGGAGGCCATGCGATCCGAGATAGATTCCATGTCAGCTAACCATGTATGGGATTTGGTTGAGCTACCTGATGGGGTAAAACCCATAGGGTGTAAATGGGTCTTCAAGAGGAAGACTGACATTGATGGAAATATAGTTACCTATAAAGGAAGACTTGAGGCTAAAGGATTCAAATAGGTCCACGGGGTGGACTATGATGAAACTTTTTTGCCAGTTGCCATGATCAAATCCATTTAGATTTTGCATGCTATAGCTGCATATCATGACTATGAGATATGACAGATGGATGTTAAGGCAGCGTTCCTTAATGGAAAACTGACTGAGGATGTATACATGACACAACCTGATGGCTTCATCCATCCTACAGATGCCAATAAGGTCTGTAGGCTATATAGATCCATTTATGGATTAAAGCAAGCATCTCGAAGTTGGAATCTTCGATTTGATGAAGCTAGGAGAGACTATGACTTTATCAAAAGTGAAGATGATGCCTGTGTGTACAGAAAATTCAGTGGGAGCTTGGTGATTTTTCTGGTCTTGTATGTCGATGACATACTACTCATCGGAAACGACATCCCTAGTCTTAACTCAGTAAAGACATGATTAGGGAAATGTTTCGAGATGAAGGACTTAGGGAAGGCCGCCTATACTTTAGGCGTAAGGATCTACTGGGATAGATCCAAGAGGCTTTTGTCCCTTAGTCAAAGTACCTACATTGATAAGGTCCTAGAGAGGTTTAACTTGGAGCAATCCAAGAAAGGATATTTTCCAGTGAGACATGGCCATACTCTCTCAAAGAGCCAGAGTCCCACCACACAGGCTGAGAGGGATGACATAAGTCGAGTGCCCTATGCTTCGGCAATAGGCTCGATCATGTATGCAATGTTATGTACTAGAGCAGATGTGGCTTATGCTGTGAGCATAACCAGCTGATACAAATCTAATCCAGGTCTGCAGCACTAGGTGGCTGTAAAGAACATCCTGAAGTATCTGAGAAGAACTAAGGATCTGTTCTTGGTCTATGGAGGACAGGACGAACTCAGTGTTCAGGGCTACATAGATGCATCATTCCAGTCAGACTCAGATGACTTTAGATCGTAGGTCGGCTATGTGTTCAAATTGAATGGAGGAACTGTTTGCTGGAAAAGCTTCAAGCAATCCACCATAGCAGATTCTACAACCGAGGCTGAGTATGTTGCCGCTTCTGAGGCAGCCAAAGAAGCTGTTTGGATAAGGAAGTTCATTTCTGATCTTCAGGTGGTTCCAACTGCTGTAGATCCCATTGAGCTCTATTGTAATAACAATGGGGTGATTGCACAGGCAAAGGAACCACGGTCTCATCAAAAGTCCAAACACATACTCAGGAGATTTCACCGGATCAGAAAGATCATTGATTGAGGTAATGTTAAGATTAGCAAAGTTGACACAGAGAACAATCTGGCAGACCCATTGACTAAGGCTTTGGCGCAGCAGAAGCATGATGGTCATGCTAGAGATATGAGATTGAGATTCCTCAACCTCTAGGTCTTAGTGCAAGTGGGAGATTGTTGGTGTATATGCCCTAGGACCTAATATTGGTCCATTATTATACTACTTAACATTGATATTCATATATCATTCTGGCATTGTGGTTATCATCATTTGTTTATATCTGCAAATGTGTTCTTATGTGATAATGTCCCTGGAGACAGATTGGATCTGTGCTCAAACTTTTTGTCCCCAGTCAAGTACCTTACTAGATATAAGATAGCTATGGTACATGAGAGACTGGTATATGGGCTGGTTAGGTACAAAACACACGCAGACATATCGGTATATCAATGGTAGATATACTGGATCGACCCGCTGTGAGGCAATGACTTGGTGTTATGAGTTATCCTCACAAGTGACAGGAGATGTGTTGATCCCTAGACTTGAGGTCATTGACTCTTCTATGTGGTTAGGGACATGCTTTGATACAACCTAACATCTCACCGTAGTTGGGAGGTCATAAGGGTTATCATTGAGTATGTCACGACCCATATGAGAAGATCAATTGACAGATAGAGGATTTGACACTTTATGAGGGAAGCTTGATATCCACAAGGTGAGAACCTAATTTAGTCATAACCATGTGATTGGGTTAAAACAAATGGTGACACACTTGTCCAATCAGATATCAATTTGGCAAAGGGACTATAATGCATCAGTGCCTAGTTACGATGATGGGGATGTCGATGTCGATATCCATTCCGATGACTTGGGTAGTAGCGATGCACTGCTAGGTGCCACTCACAGCTTGTGATGACCTTAGGTCAGCACTGCCAACGTCAAAGGAACCTACAGGGTCGCACACCTTGATGCTCGAGTTTTCGTATTGATCGGATAGCCTTTGGATCGAGTTATTGGCTAATTCAGATCTGTTTGGGAGATTCATCAACGCCAATGGGCCTAATGAGATGGAAAAAACTTATTAAAGTCAACTTCCATTTTTGGTATATTGACCAAATTAACCATGGTTAACCTCGTTTGACATTGGGTTAAATTGGATTGGATCCAATGGGTTGATTAACATGCATAATGGACCTTGGACTAGGCCAATTATATAGTTGGGCTTAGTAATAAGTTAATTGGGCTTAAGGAGAAGAAAAGGTAAGTGCATATTTAACCCTAGTTAGACTAGGGTTAGCGCCTATGCCTTAATTAATATCATGTGATTAATTAAAGTTGATTTTGAATTAATCATTTGAGATAAATAGGGGCTAATTAATTAATTAATTAGAGTGCTATTTTTGTGGAGATTTAATATGTTTGATTTTATTTAAATTAATTAGAGTCCTAATTGGATTAGGATTTAATTAATTAATTCGTAAAATCATGCTCTCCTAATTCTTCTCCAAGCTACACATGATCTTTATAAAAGAGACCCTAGCCCACCCCTCTCATTGCACTAATTCCTCTTGGAGGCGTGGAGACAAGTGGAGGGGCAAAAGCTTGGGGTTCTTAGAGATTTTATCCTCTTCTTCCATCAAGACTAAAGAGATTTTCTTCCTCTTCTTCCCTGACGCTTCCCCACCTTGGTGATTGGCGCAAGTGTTCAAGAGGAACTCCCTTGGCGTGGATCTTCTTCCCGAGGCTAGCACTGGACGTGGAAGAAGAAGACTCAAAGCATCCATGTGTGTGAGACTACAGAGGGCGCACACTTGGGCGCCTACATCGACATCATCTCAAATTGCTTCAAGGTACCTTCTCATCTCATCGTGTCGACTCCCTCGCATGACGATCTTCACTAGGTTTTTGGGACTGGCCTGTTTCGAGGTTTTTCTTCCGCTGTGCTTTCTATGAAAATTTTTTAAAATATCCCCAAGGTTTCCCAACAAGGGGTTCATCAGTGTCCAAATGCTCCTCCAATGGACCATAGAAAGGAAGGATGTCCACCACATTGAAGATGGGGTGGATCCCCATGTTCTTGGGTAAGTCCAAGACCACCGCATAGGGCCCTATGTAAAGTTGTTGGAGCTTAAAATGAGCCCTGTGTGATAAATGCTCAGGGTGGATACGCACCCTCACCAACTCACCAACAGAAAAATGATGTGTCCTACGTTGCTCATGGGCCTTCATTGCATTACGAGTATTGCCCAAAAAGATACGATGCCGGACTTGATGAGTTGCATTTACATCACATTTTTGCCTATATTTTACTTGATATTTTGGGATTAATTAAATTATTTTATGCAATTTTTAATGTTTTTACTTTACTTGGAATATAATTTTCACTTTTCTTGGTTTTATTCAAAATGCAGTTAAGAAGGCACAAAAATGATGGATTTCATGAGTTTTAAAGTCATAGAATGATTCCCAAGGAGATCACGAGCTTACACGTCAAATTTGGAGTTAAAATAGTGAAGAATGAACTTTCATAACCTTGGCCGTAATTATTTGGCCAACCATAATTTTGCGTTCAAAGGGTGAAAAAAATGGCTAAGTATAGAAGTCCACATAAACTTTCACGGGTAAGGCGGTGAATGCTTCAAGGTCCGTGAAACTTTCTGTGTACAAAGAGCTATAAACACAGAAACAGTTACGTCCTCGGCTGTAAACACATTACAGGCTGCAAATATTTCCGCCCCTTCGTGTTTCTCACTCGATTCGATTCCAAATTGAACCATAATTGAACCAAACTTTGCAAAAAAAAAAAACCATCATAGATGGGTTCTATACTGATTAGACTATAAAAGGAAGGATTTTGGAAGGGTTTCAGGAGTTTCTACGCATGAACACGGACAGAGGCGGCGGCGGTAGCGAAAATCGACTTTTGGGCAGAAGGATTTCAAACCTATGAATCCAATCACGAGAGTAGTTCAGATTCATTAGAAGGATTTCATAATTTTTCACATAACTAGAAGGATCTAATTGCGTTCCTTCTCACGAGAGCAGGGAATTAATGTAATTAGGTACCGGATTATGCTTCGGGAACAGGTAATCTGTACCTTAGGAAAAATCCCTTTCAATGCTTTAATTTTCTGCTCAAATATATATTTTTATTAAATTCATAATCATCAGCCTGGTGAAACCCCGAATCCTGATTTTTTTAAATTGATTTTTACCGAAAACACTACCTCTGTTTCTTTTAATTTTCTCTCATAAGTTTCCAAAATAAAAACTACCAATTTGATTTATCTATATATAGATCAATCATGTAGTCGGTACTTAACCTTCTGATCCGCATTGGGAACAATATCTTATTTTCTTACTTCGATAAATCCTGCACTTGCTGACTTATCAAGTCGAAGGTCGACAAATCTGTGCATTTTGAGTATTTGATTTAATGACTTAGGGAATTTTTGAAATTTCATATGGACTTAAATTGTTGAGTAAATTCAATCCTGGTATTGATAAAATACATATATGAATTGTTATATGTTTATGCGACATGTGTATAGTGTTTTTGTACTTGAAATTTAATTTATCTATCTTTTCTTGATGGAAAATTTTTATGGATAAGAAATTTGGTGATATACTTTTAAATTGAGATTTTCTCTAACTCCTCTGGTTGAGTGATCTGAGGTCATGAGTTATATTATGCCACGATGTGGTATACTTTAAGTCTGTTGCGATCAAGTATCGATAACAATTTAAATACCATGCCACTGACTGGCTTTCTCTAAAAAGAAAGAAGAGAGAAAAAAACTCTTCTACTTGGCACTACTAAATTTGGCAGTGGTACCGAAGACATGAGTTGAAGTCCAAAATAAAAAAAAAGAAAAAAAAAAGGAGAAGGTTGTACGTTGAGTGGACAACTCTGCTGACCTTATGATTGAGACTACGAGTTAAATTATACTATTTGTGGTATACTTTAAACAATGTTATGATGCTAAAGAAAAGAGCACATGATAGTTTAAAGACTAAATTGCTCTAAAAATCTCTTATCTTTAAAATCACCAAATGAATTGAAGTAAATTTTTGTCTATTGAGTAAAGAAGATTTATTAAGATGAGAGTATTTGATGCTTAATACATGAAGAATGAATATTATGACATGAATTTTGAGTTTTATCTTTCTTGGATTGTAAACTCTTAATAATTTATTTCTTTTTTGATTTTTCTTAAATTATTTGGGTTCTAAAAATTGATTACTTGAACTGTGGACTAAGAGCATTATTAAAGAGAGAACAAAAAAGTGTTCCTTATCTTTACATTCTCCATACATATCAAAGTATTGCTTGAGGACAATCAAAGTTTTAAGTCTAGGGTATTATGATGAGTTACGTTTACATCATCACATTTTTGCCTATATTTTACATGATATTTTGAGCTTAATTGCATGATTTTATGCTAATTTTGGTATTTTTACTTCACTTGGCATCGAACCTTCACTTGTCTTGGTTTTTATGAAAATGTAGGTAAAATGACAGAAAATGATAGATTTTGCAAGTTTTGAGCCCATAGCATGGTTCCCAGGGAAAATACGAGGTCGCACATCAAATTTGGAGTGAAATGGAGGCTAGATTCAATATTCACGGTTGCACCCATGAATCTTTCATCGGCCATGAATATCACCCACAAAACGATGGATTTTGTGAGTTTTGAGGTCATGGCATGATTCATGATGAAAGACAAGATTGTACGTCAAATTTGAGCCAAATCAGAGGTCAAACGCAACTTTTATGGCCATGGCCATAAATATATTATGGGGTATGAATATGGCTATGCAGTAACAGAAATATTTACACCCTTGGCCGTAAACAGTTTACAGCCCGTGAAAACGTTCGGCCCTTCATGTTTTTCGCTCAATTCGAACCCGAATCGAGACGAAATTGAACCAAATTTTGCTAAAACCTTCCTAGGTGGGTTCTGCACTGATTAAACTATAAAAGGAAGGATTTTGGAGGGTTTATGGAGGGCTTCTATGCACGAACATGAACAGAAGCAGCGGCGGCAGTGAAAATCAACTTTTGGGTGGAATTTGATCAGGAAAGTCACACAAAGGAAGAATTGGACGCTTCATCTTCATCTCCATATAGAGGGGAAGCTTTTCTAATTACTTGTCTAGCGATTTCTTGTATTCTTCCGAGGTTTTCATTAAATTTTCATTGATGAGCATGCTGTTTGTTATGAACATGAGCGAGTAAACCTATTTTTAGGATTAGGGATATAGCCCACTAACGATTTTTGAGTTGAAAATTAAATTTTTATCTTTGTTAAGAATTTTTATAGTGTTGATTTGATTTGAATTGTGTTTATTCCATAATTTACTCTAATCAAGTAATTTTTTGTCTTAGACGTTGCGAGAAGAATCGGGAGGTGAATCGCAATGAAAGAACTATTCTTTTCAATCCTATGAATCCAATCACAAGAGTAGTTTAGATTCGTTTGAAGGATTTCATGATTTTCCACATGACTTAAAAGATCTAATTGTGTTACTTGTCACGAGAGTGGGGAATTAACATAATTAGGTACTGGATTATGCTTCGGGAGGAGGTAATCTGTACCTTAGGAAAAATCCCTTTCAACGCATTAATTTTATGTTCAAAGTTTTATTTTTATTAAATTCTTAATTGTCAGCGTGGTGAAACCCCGAATTCTGATTTTATCCAAATAGAATTTTACCTAAAACACTACCTCTATTTCTTTTAATTTGCACTCAGAAGTTTCCAAAACAAAAACCACAAATTTTATTCATCTAGATATTGATCAATCACATAGTCGGTACTTGACCGTCTGATCCTCGTTGGGAACGATATCTTATTTTATTACTTCGATAAATCCATGCGCTTGTGGACGTATCAGGACTTCATCATGCAAGCTACCTGTTAGTGTTTATGCCCTGCAGTCCAATTTTTGGACATAGCCCGGCATTATGTGAATGTACTTTGATAGAATCAATTAAGGTATGGTCGTTATTATGCAGATTTCTTTACCTGTGTTGATGTATTGAATTGCATAAATAATGTTCCATGAGTTTGGTTGGATCAATTCTCATAGTAATCCCCAGTCAAGGTACCTTAGCCGACATGGGACAGCTTTGGAACATGTGAGACTGTTGTATGGGCTGGTTGGGTGCGAGGCACAGTAACACAGACATACAGGTGCTTCAGCATTAGTTGCACTGGAGTGACCCACCGTGAGAATTGACTTGTCTAGTCAACAGGTCAATCTCACATGCGAGAGGTTTGCATTGATCCTTATACTTGAAGTATTCATGTCTAAATTTGATGATGGATGTGTTTTGATACAGTCTTATGTCACTCCGTAAATGGGTGACCAAAATGATTGTCATTGGGCATATCATAAGTCACATGGAGACATGAATAACTAATAGTAGGATTTGCCCCTTCCTTAATTGGAAGCATGATATCCACTTTGGGGCACCCCACCTCATTGGTGCATGACAGGAATGTATGGCCATACTATTTGAGTCATGACCAATAGATTGGTTTAATAAACTTGAGACAAATCCAATGGCAGGATATCAGTTTAGGCAAATGGATCTATAATGTATAAGAATCCTCGTTGCTTGTTTAGGAGTTGTTGCCAGATGACTTAAGTCCAGTGACATGGGGAGTAGTGATGTGTTGCTAGATACCTCTCACTACTTATGATGTTCTATCATCATTGCCATCGTCATTTGGATCCTACGGGGTCACACGCAATAAACTCTTGACGTTGTATTAATCGGAAGCCTTGGGATCAAGTTATTAGATAGCTTGGATCTATTTGGAAGATTTCATCAGCACCAATGGGCCTGATGAGTTAGAAGAGAGTTATTGGAGCCAAGCTTCATTTTTGGCAGGTTGACTCGAAATAGACCAAGATTGGTCACATTTGGATAAGGGTTGCATTGGATTGGATCCAATGGCTTAATCAGCCCATGTAATGAAGTTTGGGCTAACTCATTACCCAATGAGGCCCAATAACAAGTTGTCATGAAGAGAGAATTTGCTAAAAGGGTATAATGGGGCGAAATCATCCCCATAAGAGCATGAAGGGTATAATGGGGTGTAATGGCCGCCTAGTACTTCATTAGGAAGCTTTTGGCGCCTCCCCCCTCATCCTTTGATGGAATGCTTGCTTCCTTGGCAAGTCTTGGGGCTGAAATGGCTCATTGGACTTTTATAGAAGGTCTTAGGCGCATATGGAAGAGGGGATGAGGATTATGGAAAAGTCTTAGAGACTTACCTTACCTCAAACCCTAATTACACTCAAACCCTAACCCCTAGCCGAATTCCTCTTGAAAGAGTTGCACCCACCCTCTCTTGTTTCACCGCCTCTTGCATCTATAAAATAGATGCATGCGTAAGCTCCAAAGGAGGGATAAGATTGGCGTGAGCAAGGTCTAAGGGAGAGAGCTAGAGAGGTTGCGCAAGACTCCTTCATCCAAACTGCAAGCCTCCTTTGATCATCTACTCTTGGCGCAACTTAGAGGAGGGCTTGATAGTGACTTCCTTTATTCCAATATTGCTGCAACCTTCTTCCACTTCTTCCTCTTGGAGCAAGAAGATTAGAAGCACGGCGGCATCATCCTTCCTTCTTCCCTCTTGGTGCAACTTCTCTTGAACATGGCGCTAGTGAAGTGAAGGATCTCTCAAGTCTTTGATTCTCTTCCCGAGGCTAGCACCAAGCGTGGAAGGGAGCAACGTTGAGAAGGTTGACGCGTGAATACTTGTAGAGGACGAGCACTTGATCATCTTCAACATGGCTTCATCAACTAAACGAGCAAGGGAGGTATCATCTACACATCCTTGTGTTCTCTCTCTCGCATGGATCCTTGGGAAAGGAATATGTTTCGGGTGTAATGCTTCTTTCGCTGCGTCTTGGGACTATAAAATTTTAAATTACACCCGGTATTCTCCAACAGTGGTATCAGAGATACTTGCGAGAAACACAAGGTCTTGTGTGAAAAATTTTTCAAAAATTGTTCTTTCATCCATGCGCGTTTCACCTAGAGAGCGTTTTCATCCAAACTTCTCTTATCAATTTTTTGGCTGATTTTGGATCATGTTTCTAATTGATTTAAGATCAAAGGCGCACGTAATTTTGTCAAGTAGGACAGGCATTGTGTCTTCGGACTGGCCGGGTCTCTTGATCTGACAAAATTGCCGGCTGATAGGGTCCTGAAATCATCAAGAAAGTTGATCTCAATTTTGGCGTAATTTCGGTTATGAGAGTATTTTGGATGAAATTGGCACATAAGGAATTTAAAATTTTATTGTTACGGATTTTTCAATTTTTAATACATGCGCCACTTGCCTCTTGTATGGGTTGATATGGTCATAGCAAGTGCCCTCCTGTGTTGTGATGTATAAGGATGTTTCCACTTGTGATGAATGCTTGTAAAACTTTTTGTCACCTGCGTGTGGATCTCTTCCCCCCCCCCCTCCCTCCCCCCTATCTTGCGGTAAAAATTTTCATGTATTCTCCATCTTGTTTTAGAATAGATGTAGAATAATTTTCATAAGATAGGTTAAGACTTCATCAAGACAACATGGTAACTTCATCAACTAAGTCAAAGTGGTGCCAGCTTTGGAAGCTTGGTGATGGACTTGTGATTGAAGGAAGAGATTTTGCTCTCGGCTTATGGCATGGGCTGATTTTCTATAGGGACTTTCAACCATTGGATGCAAGATAACATATCGCATGGCTCGTGATATGTTATATGTATGAAAAGGGCTATGACCATATTGACCAAATTACCATGCCTGTGATGGTTTATTATTCTGTCCATAGCATGCCTATGATGTTTTTCCTTCTGCTGCGACCATAGGAAAATTTGCATGCTAGAAAAGAATAAAAACAAATTAGAATCAACTCTCCTTGTAATATCAAGTCAATAGCCTTCTGAGGTGTAGCCCTCGTCAAGCCATCGATCGATGGACTGTGAACTGTTTCTCACCCTCGTGAGACACACCCATCTATCCTTGAAAGGCGCGTGGTGGCAATATGCATCTTAGTCTGCCACAAGTGTAGATGTGCCCTCGCGAGGTGCAGGTTGCCCCTGGGCATAACATTCAGGTCAGACTTGACTAGTTTTTTGTATGTCACTGACATGATGAATCACTAGAGGTAGCTGTTGAGAAGATAGGGTTCTGTGTTGTATCCAGTCCTCGCAAGGCACAGGGCGCCTAGTCTATCTTAACTAAGAGGAGTAGTGCACGGCACAATTGGCTGGCATGCCTACCAAAGGAAGCATGGAATCACTCTGTGAACCCCAACTCACCCTCATGAGACGCAGAGACCTCATGTGAAATTAGGATCCTACTCACTTATTTCCAAGTTGAGTTTTGATAGTTATCAACTTGTTAGGAAATAGTGGGAGCATAGCATTTAATTTAAAGTCCTTGTTAAATGATTTATCATAGTACTTATTTTGCATGTTTGCTTATTGTAGATGATGCCATCTCCTGAACTTAGATTGAAACTTTATAAAAATAAACTGGATGGAACAAATTGGATAAGATGGTTTAGAATTTTGTCCAAAATACTGAAACAAGAGAATAAGATGCATCTTCTTGAAAGATCTCCATCCCAGCCCAGTATTTACTTTACTACAGGGTGGGAGTAGAATGTCTATGTTGAACATTGTGAAGATAATAAACAGTACACTGCTCTTGTCCTAGAGTGCATGACTCCAGAGGTCAAGGTTGAGTGTGATGAGATGGGGATTTATGACCTTATCATACATCTCAGATGTTTCTTCACACCATGCTCTATAGAAAGTGATCAAGAAAGTTCTGTTGGATATTCAGGATGTTTGCCTGAATCCAGGAATGACCATGATTCTATTTCTTCGAAGATAAAACTTCAAAAGAGTGGGAATGCATGGAAATTCCAAGATGGATTGAGGCCCAAGAAGAGCATGGCACAGAAGAAGGAATGTAATCCATCTGCTTCAGGTATTATGTTACTAAAGTCTTCATGTCTATTTCTTATTCATGGGTACTGGGTACTGCATATTGAGCTTACATATGTTTTTCATATGCAGGGGCTCAGCAGAAGTCAGATAATAAGGCTTGGTGAGATCAACTTTCGAGTCAGGGACGAAGCATTGGATGATGCTGTTGATGTCATCTCACTACCTTCAAGACTTCAACTAGAACTTTACTATTATGTACCAACTTTTGTATTAGAACATTATGTCCATTGTTTTCATTGAATTTTTAGTTTGAAATAAATGCTATTTCTTTAAATCTGAGTTGTTCTATAGAAGTGGTACAATTGATAATACTTTGTAGTTCTATGTGTAACATTGAATAGATCAAATCTAATGATTCAATCAATGCGATCTCTTCGCATTGTATCTTCATCCATAGGACAAAAGTCACACCCAAAAGTCCATGGACTATTGGGATCATTATCGTTACAGGGTTATGATACTTGTGAGTCTTGTCTAATGGACAAGATGACAGATGTTGCCTTCACCATGAACGGTGGAAGTGTCAGTTGCTTGTTGGATCTATTACACAGCAATATGTGTAGACCCATGGAAACAAGCACAAAGAAGTATTGTATACTTCATTAGTTGTGGATATGTCTTATCCAACATATAACTTTGGAGAAATCCATGAAGTTAAGAAATGAAGTGCTGGATCAAATTGGAAGATCTATTAAACACTTTGATTGGATCAAGGTGGTTAGTGAGGAATTTGATGACATTCCTAAAGGAGTGTGGGAATATCTCACAGCTTACTTGGAACACCACAACTCTGTGGTGAAATTCACGGAAGAAAGAGGAACACATTGGTTGTGGTTCCATCTTTGAATAGTCATACAAATTTTGAGGCTATGCAAGCAACTATTCTGACACTCCATAGTGTGTGATTGTGGGTGTTGTATTCCGCAAGTGCACGGATACTTTAAAGTAATAAAATAGATATCAAACCACAGAGACCTACGTGCTAAGTACCAAATAGATGTTTTCTCACTAGCTAAGTAAACCGAATAGTGTTGAACAATCGATCGAAGAGAATGCGGAAAAGTATATCAGAGAGAAACTGGGACTAGGGGTTCATCCACCTTAATTCTAATGAATAGAAGGAAATAAAGGCTGTGAGTCAAATTTCATTACGATAAAGATTTAATTTACTTCATGAAAGGATCATCTCGCTCTCACGCAGACAATCATACAAAGGACCAATCCTCACTCTCGTGCAAGATCTATCCGATGCTGAAAATAAGTAAATCATTGAATAAAGAACTCAAGGATCACTCTCATGCATTCGAAGTCAAACATCTCATGAGGAAACTCAAGGATCACTCACGTGCATCCTAAAACTCATCACAAGTTCTACTTAAGGTTCTTCGGCGATCAGAAATTTAATCTCTTACAATTTCAAATCAAACCTAACACATTAACTCAATCCAAATAATCAGAAAATCAACATGGCAATAAAATCACTAAAAATCAGAGTTGAAAGTGTTGGTGTATATGCCCTAGGACCTATGGCAGGTCCGATATGTGTCACATTTATTTGTGGTATACATCCTAGCATGGTCGTTGTTATTCCTTTTGTACATCTACGTCATATGTACATTTGCATATACAATGTCCCTGGAGATAGATTTTATCTAATCTCAAAGAATAATCCCTGGTCAAGTGTCATAGTGGATAAGAGACAACTGTGATGCACTGGTTGATCACAAGTTGCTAATGCAGGCATATGGGTATATCAAGGGAGATATACTGGATCGACCTGCCATGAAGATTTGACTTTATGTCACAGGTCAAATCTTACAATGACAGAGATTTACTCGTCCTTGACTTGAGGGCATTGATATCTCTATATGATAAGTGATGTACTTTGATACAACCTAACACTCAGTGTAACATGGGAGTCATAACGGTTGTCATTGGGTATATCTTGAGCCATATGAGAGATTCAATGTGCCAATAGAAGATTTGCCCCTTCCCTGTGGGGAAGTTTGATGTCCATGGGCCCCTACATGGTGCATGACTAAAAGTGTGTGGCCACACCTAGGTTAAGCCTGAATAGAGTCATGACCATTGATGTTGGAATTAACAAGTGTGACACACTTGTCGGACTTGGATGATCAGCCTGGCAAAAGGACTACAGTGTACATATATCTTGTTGCAGTTTTAGGGGATGTCGATGACGACTCCATTCCGAGAACTTGGGTAGCAATGATGTACTGCTAGGTGCCACTCATTGCTTGTGATGATGTGAGGTTATCACTGCCAACGTATGAGGAACCTACAGGTCGCACACCTAGACACTCGAGATCTCGTATTAATCGAGTTGCCTATAATCGAGTCATTTGGTTGATTCGAGTCAGTTTGGGAGTCCGATGCATCGCGGATGCGTCTGATGAGGTGGAGATGATCTTTTGGGATGATGTTACGTTTTGACTTATGTTGACCCCAGTTGACCTTCGGGTGACCACATTTGACCTCGATTGACTAGGTCCAATCGATGGGTCAAATGTCGCTGGATTTGTCCGGTTAATTGTTAACGTAATTTAAACGCAACACATGGGACCATAACTTAAGTAAATTAAATGAATATTTATATTCATTTTATTCACAACTTAAGTCATGGGGGCCACACACAACTTAAGTGAATATTTATATTAGATATATTCATCACTTAAGTTGCGGATCTGCATCCATTAAGCTTTAATGGATCTAGGTGTTATTAATTATGAAAATTCGTAATTAAAAGAAACCCTAGCCAAAAATCGATGATAACTCTTCCACCTAGCCGCCAAGACTTATCTCCTTCTTCCCATGGCGACACCATGCAAGAACATGCGCCCCAAGGTGGATATGCCACGTTCTTCCACCATGGATGCAAGAAAAAGGCATGGAGCCTTCTTCCTTTCTTGATGATCTATTCTAAGTGGGATTGGCACAAGAGGACATGGTATCTTCCTCTTCATGGCGCCTCCAAGGAAGGAGTGGCGCCCACATGGTGGAGATGGTGTCTTCTTCTTCAAAGATCACAAGAGAAGGCTTGGAGTCTTCTTTCTTCCCTAATGGTGAATCCCTATAGTGGATTGGTGCATGTGGAAGCCCCTCTTCATACCATGGGCGCAACTTCCATGAAGTTGGCGCATATGGTAAAGGAAGAAGAAGAAGAAGAGTTTACAATATCTCTTATCATCATGTTAGTGCATCTCTTTGGGGAGATTGTGATGACACCAAAATATGTAGTATATTTTGCTTCATTTTAGATACCTTTTCATGCTAAATTGAGGATCTTTTACTTGTTTTTATGTTGAATCCATCAAATATTGCAAAGTCTACTTCTATTTTGGTTTTTCATGTTTTTCAGGCAAAAAGGCACTATTTAAGGCATTTTCAAGCAAAATCAAATACATGGAAGAGTTCTCATCATCAAGGAGAAGTCACCCAAGAAATTTCACGCAAATCGAGGCAAAAAACCAAAATACGGTAGTGTCATATTTATAATATGGTACCATAATTTTCGCGGCTACCGTATTATCGAGAGCACGACCGTATTTTAGTGATTTTCCAAACAGAGACCTTTGCCGAAATTACGGCACTGCCGTAACCCATTTTACGGGCCATATTTTGGAACGTCTTCAGAACAGAAAGTTTCCCTAAAATTACGGCACTGCCGTAAATAATTACATGGGCCATATTTTCCAGACGTATCCGACCAGAGAGTTCAACCAATTTTACGGCACTGCCGTAAACCATATTACGATGCTGTATTTTCCAGCACTTTCAGAACAGAACATGAGAGGGATTTTACGACAGTATCATAAGATATTACATTGCCGTATTTCTGTTTTTGAACGCGACTCCCAGGTCAATTTCGACGCTCGAATTTTGCGGAGAGTATTGCGGTCGATCCAAAGCTTAAAACAAAAGACTAAAAAAAGGAAAAAGGGGAGCTTGGAAGGAGAGGATTGGGAAGACACCAAAATCCCCAAATTTCGTTAACTGTTAAGGGAGAAATCACCGAACATGCCACCGCCAAGGGTTTCACCGCCGTGATCAATCCAGAGCACTTCCGGCCATGATTTTCATACTGAAGCTTAGCCTGGCGAAGGAGACAACGTGCCTGAAGTTTCAGAACGAATGGAGATCGATTCGAGGAGAAATCAAAAGAAGAAGCTCGCGCCATACTGTTCACGACTTCTCTTGCAAATTACGGCAGTGAAATACTTAACAGCCGTGCTATATTTTCTAAAAAAACCCCTTCTTTTATTGATTTTCGGTTTCTAAAATTATGGAATTTTGTAATCTCTTCATCTTGGTAGCTTAAACTTATTTTGGGATATGGGGAATAATCCCCTTTGATTTTCTTAATGACTAGAACTCTTTTTATTTCATCATGATAATTCTACTTTGATACTTTTACTTATGAGATTACTGCTCTAAGATTCTCCTTAGTTTATTTCTTGTCATCATGAATAGAATTCTTGCATTAAGGACCGAAAGGTGATATGTTTGAGAATTGGAACCCTAAAATTGACTAATAGGAACTCACCGTAAGAAATTAGGTTAAGTTCTTGTTTTGTTATTTTAGATGAGTAATTGCCTTGATGATGATTAAAGATCTTAGGATCAAATTATTGTGTCAAACGTGGAGATCTTGCACGAAAGTGAGGTTCAGAACGTTGGAGAACCATAGGTAAAACGTGTGTTGAGTCTCGGATACACGAAAGTGATCCTTGAGATTCCGCTTGAGGCAATGAACCTAGAATTAGGATGCACGAAAGTGATCCTTGAGTTATTCGTCTGATGGTTTACCTATCTTTAGCTTTGGATGAATCTTGCGCGAAAGCGAGGATTTATTCTTGCTTGGTTATTTGCACAAAAGTGAGATAATCCCTTTTTAGGTAAATTATGGCTATATCATTTTAGGATTTGATTGATGATTTCTTTATTTCTTATCTAGTCTTGAAAATCAAAGTGGATGAAACCCTAGTCCCAATTTCTCTCTGATAGTGATTTTTCGTGTGTCTTCGATTCTTGCTTTGCTAGTATTCGATTGCGTAGATAGTAAGAAAATCAATTATTCAGTACTTGATAGCACTAGTCTCTCTGTGGGATCGATATTTATTTTATTACTTCAAGTATCCGTACAATTACGGAGACTACAAGTTAGGGACAACAAGTTTTTGGAGCCGTATCAGGGGGTGACAGTTTCCTGTGCACCAAACAAGTTTTGGCTGCGACACCTAAGATTAGTCTACCTGCTCGTATTTAAAAGTGTGTCCTTTCGGATCACATTAATTTTTTGGCGTCGTTGCCGAGGAGACTTTAGTTTTGTCAATATTGAAGACATTGAGAGTATTGCTAGACTAGGTTTCATTTATGTTTTATCTTTCTATTCTTTTCTGTTTACTTACATCATTTGATCAGTTTGCTCTAGTGCGCGCAGGAAATTCATTTATAATGGCTGAGCAAAGATCACTGAGAGACTATGTAGCCCCTATCCTCAAGGGATACACTTTAGCATTGCTAAACCTGCAATTGAGGCCACCAACTTTGAAATTAATACTGCCTTCTTGACTATGATCCAGCAGAATCAGTTTGGAGGATCATCAATCGAAGATCCTTATTCACACTTATATATTTTTCTTGAATATTACGATACCATAAAAATCCATGGAGTTTCTGATGATGCACTAAAACTGATATTATTCCCTTTTTCTCTCAGGGATCAAGCACGAACGTGGTTGCATTCTCATCAACTCAATATTTTCACAACATGGGAACAATTGTCAAAAGCTTTTCTGACGAAATATTTTCCTCCAAACAAGACTATCCAATTGAGGAATCAAATCACGAACTTTCAACAGAAAGGTGGAGAATCGTTCAACGAGGCATGGGAGAGATTCAATGATTTACAATGGAAGTGTCCTAACCATAGCTTTGAAAATTGGTTTTTAATTCATATATTTTATTATGGCTTAGTTTATAATACCTGTCTAATTATTGATGCTGCTGCAGGGGGAGCCTTGATGAGTAGAACAATTGATGATGCTTTCAAGTTGCTTGAGGAGATGTCCTTGAATCATAGCCAATGGACTCCGGATGAAGGAATGCTATATTATCATCAACATGGTAAGAGTGAGAATGAGGATCAACAAACCCTAACTGAAGAGGTTAGTGAGCCCATGTTAGAAAAATTTTCAGCTAGCCAAATCCAATCTTTACAAATTCAAAACACGAAAAAATTTGAGGATCTTGAAGAAACTGTTAGTCATATTGCTTCTCAAGTAGAATCCTTAGTTACTTGCAATAAAATTCTAGAAGAACAAATATCTAGGTTAAACTCTAGGGTACATTGCAATGCCATTATCACTAGAAGTGGGAAACAATTAGGATAACTTAAAGAGAAAGAGTCTATTAATGATCATGAGGAGGAATTAGAATTAGAAAAATTTTCTGAACATGAACAAACCCTACCTAGTTCAACACCTAAAAAGGGAAGTATACCAAAAGGGGATGTGCCATGTAAAGGAGATGATTCAAAGACAAATCTACCTCCACCCTATAGACCACCAGTACCTTTTCCCCAAAGAATAGTACAATAAAAGTTAGATAAGCAATTTGGGAATTTTCTTGATGTTTTGGTAAAGCTTTACATTAACATACCATTTACTGAAAAGCTTTATCTCAAATGCTCATATATGCTAAATTTTTGAAATAAATCTTGTCTAACAAAAGAAAGATAGAGAACTATGGTACAGTGGCTTTAACTGAGGAATGTAGTGCTGTTATTCAAAATATGTTGCCACCAAAATTGAATGATCCAGATAGTTTTTCTATCCCATGTTTTATTCGAAGTATGGCTTTCGACCGAGCCTTATGTGATCTAGGAGCTAGTGTAAGTCTCATGCCTTTGTCTGTATGCAGGAAATTGGACATGGGAGCTCCTAAGCCGACTACAATTTCTTTGCAGCTCGCCGATCGATCAGTAAAATATCTAGTAGGTATTCTAGAGGATGTTCCTGTACAAGTTGGTAAGTACTTCATACCTACTGATTTTGTGGTATTTGAAATAGAAGAGGATGCCAAGATTTCTATTATTTTTGGTAGGCCATTCTTAGCCACTACTGGAGCCCTTATTGATGTAAGGAACGGTAAACTTGCTTTAAGAATTGGCAATGATAAGATTGAATTTGATTTGAATAATTCATTGAAAAAACCTGCATATGCTAGTTCCTGTTGCACCATTGATGCCATTGATGACACAGTTTTATGATGTTAGTTATTTGTTTGATGATTCTTCTACTGATGTTCCTTTTTCTGATTCCTTAAAAAATTCTTGTGAAAAAATTGATAGTTCTGGTTTTGAGAATGATTTTGATAATTTTGATGATGAAAAACATGAGACTCTAGATTGTGCTACTTTTGATAATGAAAGTGAAAATATCCCTAATGTTGAGTTGAAAGTTTTACCTGATAACCTTAGATATGAATTTCTTGGTCCTAACTCTACCTACCCTATGATTGTGGATGATAAATTAGATGCTAGGGAAACTGATCTACTCTTGAAGGAGCTAAGAATTCATATAAAGGTAATTGGGTATTTCATTGATGACTTAAAAGGAATAAATCCTTCTTTTTGTATGCACAGGATTCACATCGAGGATGAGCACAAGCCGCATCTAGATTTTTAGATAAGGCTCAACCCGTCTATGAAGGAAGTGGTGAAGAAGGAAGTACTAAAATTACTAGATGCAGGTATTATCTACCCTATCTCAGATAGTAAGTGGGTGAGTCATGTACACTGTGTTCCAAAGAAGGGGGGTGTCACTGTAATGAAAAATAAGGATAATGAATTGATACCTGTTAGAAATGTCACTAGTTGGCGTATGTGTATTGATTATAGAAAATTAAATGCTTCCACCAGAAAGGATCATTTTCCCTTGCCTTTCATTGATCAAATGGTGGAAAGACTTGCCAAACACTCTCACTTTTGTTTTCTTGATGGGTATTCTGAATTTTTTCAGATTCCTATTCATTCTGATGATCAGGATAAAACCACTTTTACATGTCCTTATGGTACTTTTGCTTATAGAAGAATGCCCTTTGGTTTATGCAATGCACCTGCAACTTTTCAAAGGTGTATGATGGCAATTTTTTCTGAATTTATTGAAGACTTCATGGATGTTTTTATGAATGATTTCTCTGTCTATGGTTTCTCTTTTGATGACTGCTTAGCTAATCTCTCTAGAGTTCTACAGAGATGCGAAGAGACTAACCTTGTCTTGAATTGGGAAAAGTGTCACTTTATGGTTAGACAGGGGATAGTTTTGGGTCATCTTGTTTCAGAGAGAGGGATTGAAGTGGATAAGGCCAAGGTAGATGTGATTGAGAAGTTAGCACCACCCACCACTGTCAAGGAGATCAGGAGCTTTTTGGGACATGCAGGGTTTTACAGGAGATTCATCAGGGACTTCTCTAAACTTGCTAAACCTTTAACTGATTTACTTTGTAAACACACCAAATTCTGTTTTGATGAGAAATGTCTGTTTGCTTTTCAGGGGTTAAAGAAAGCCTTGGTTTCAGCACCTATCATTCAACCCCCAGATTGGGACTTACTCTTTGAACTCATGTGTGATGCTAGTGATTATGCAGTGGGAGTAGTCTTGGGAAGAGAAAAGATAAGAAACCTCATGTTATTCACTATGCCAGCAAGACTTTGGATGAGACACAGAAAGATTACACCACCACTGAGAAGGAACTATTGGCCATAATATTTGCTTTTGATAAATTTAGGTCATACTTGATTAACTCCAAAGTGGTAGTATACACTAACCATGTAGCTGTGAAATACTTAATGCAGAAAAAAGACAGCAAACCACGATTACTCAGATGGATTTTACTCCTGCAAGAATTTGATTTGGAGACTAAAGACAAAATGGGAACAGAAAACCTTGTTGCATATCATCTCTCAAGAATAATGGTAGACACTAAAAAGAATGAAGAGATCAATGATTCCTTCCCTGAAGAATAGCTCTTGACCATTGAACAACTCAGAGCCCCCTGGTATGCTGACATAGTGAATTATCTTGTAGCCAATATTTTTCCTCCTGATTTGAGCTACCAAAAAAGGAAAAGATTTTTGGCTGAGGTGAAACACTATTTTTGGGATGAGCCTTATGTGTTTAGAAGATGTGCATATGGCATTTTTAGAAGATGTGTACCTGAAGAAGAAGTTGTAGATATATTGCTCCAATGCCATGCATCCTCATATGGTGGTCATGCCGGTACTGAGAAAACTGCTTTTAAGGTGTTACAATCAAGTTTTTATTGGCCCACAATTTTCGAAGATGCTAGAAAATTTGTGTCATCTTGTGATAGATGTCAAAAGACTGGGAACATTAACAGAAAACATGAGATGCCACTGTCCAATATTCTTGAAGTTGAGATATTTGATGTTTGGGGGATTGACTTCATGGGACCTTTCCCATCTTCTGGAGGTAACAAGTACATTCTTGTAGCAGTTGATTATGTCTCAAAATGGGTTGAAGCTCTCGCTTCACCAACCAATGATTCAAGAGTTGTTATTAAATTGTCCAAGAAGATTATCTTTCCACGATATGGGACACCCCGAGTAGTGATCAGTGATGGAGGCTCGCATTTCATAGAACATAAGTTTTCAGCCTTACTCAGGAAGTATGGAGTTAATCATAGAGTTGCAACACCCTATCACCCCCAAACAAGTGGACAAGTTGAAATATCAAACAGAGAGAGATCAAAGGAATTCTAGAGAAAACAGTGTCACGCACTAGGAAAGACTGGGCATTCAAACTTGATGATGCATTGTGGGCTTACAGGACTGCTTTCAAGACACCCATAGGTATGTCCCCCTTTCAATTGATTTATAGAAAATCATGTCACCTTCCCGTAGAGCTCGAGCATAAGGCGTTCTGGGCAATCAAGAAACTGAATTTTGACTTGAAAAACGCGGGTGAAAAACGGAGGTTACAATTAAACGAGCTAGATGAGATCAGACTCTCTGCATATGAGAATGCAAGAATTTACAAAGAAAGGACTAAAAGATGGCATGATCGACATATTTTCAGAAAAGACTTCCAACCAGGTGACTTTGTTCTTTTGTTCAATTCTAGATTGAGACTTTTTCCTGGAAAGCTTAAATCTCGATGGTCTGGTCCTTTTCAAGTAAAGAAAGTCTATCCCTACGGAGCTGTAGACATATGGAGTGAGGAAACGAGAGAATTCAAAGTTAATGGTCAAAGATTGAAGCATTATTATCAACAAGAGCAGATTGGGGAAAACAAAAGTTTTTACCTTGATGAGCCACGATCAAATCCGAATATCGAACGGTCAAGCTAATGACCATTAAACTAGCGCTCCTTGGGAGGCAACCCAAGCACTCTTGCCTAGTTTAGTCACTTTTGTTTTAGTCTATTTTTAGAATTAAAATTTCCTCTCTTTTTGTAGGAGAATAGAATAGTGAGGGAGATATAAAGAAAGCTGAATCCAACGATGGCGAAAAATTAAATTTTGTGAGCATCACTTCCCCTACTACTTTGTATTCTATTTTCCTCGATCTTTTGAGAAAAAATTGAATGCATATGATCCACTTTCTGCTATCTTGTGCTGTAATTCTATTTTTGAAGAAGACTTTCATTGATAAATGTCCTCCTCGATGCATATCTATGACTATAGAGAAACCTATCATGTTAGATTTATTTCTTCAAAGCACATCTATTTTTGAAATTTGACATTAGTTGTTGCATGAAATTTTGGGTAGATGTTTAATTTGAGGAATGAGATATGAAAGTGAACTATTCTTTTGAATAAAATGAGTATATGAGTATGATTTGTGAATTGATATCAATTGATCAACCTAGTTGAAGTTTAGTATATTTTTGCTATTTGTTGGGAAGAGGGAATCCAAGATCCATAAAAATAGTGAGAGACTCCCCTACTTGGCACTATATAAAATTGATAGTGGTACCTAAGACATGGGTTGAAGTCTATACATGAAAAATAATGAAAGAGAAAAAAGAATAAGACTCCTCTACTAGGCACTGTGTAAAATTGACAGTGGTACCGAAGAAAGACTTGAAGTCAAAATAAAAAGTATGTGTGTATGTGGACACGTACCATCAATGCAAAAAAAAAAAGTGAGAGTAAGAAATTTTGTGTGGAAAAAGATCTTGGAAATCCAACTCCTGTAAACAAAGCTTGATAGATTTAAATTGATACCGGGTGAAAACATGAGATTGAAAATTCTATTTATTATACAAGTTGCAAAATTTTATTTGATTGAGTAGTAGAGCTAGAGGATTGAGTTTTGAGAATGATATGTTTATTTAAAGTTTTGTGACTCAATTGATGGAATTTTTCATTGATAGGTTGTATTTTAGAAATTTATTGAGCATGAAAAGGTTATTCTTTTAATCAAATTTTGATTTTTGCTTGGGGACAAGCAAAGTTTGAGCCTTATGTGTTTGAAGACACCAAAATATGTAGTATATTTTGCTTCATTTTAGATACATTTTCATGCTAAATTGAGGATATTTTACTTGTTTTTATGTTGAATCCATCAAATAATGCAAAGTCTATTTCTATTTTGGTTTTTCATAATTTTCAGGCAAAAGGACACTATTTAAGGCGTTTCAAGCAAAATCAAATACATGGAAGAGTATTTTTGCCGTAATTTCTTCTGTGAATTCTGGGCAAAAATTGCAGTACTGTGGAAATCTTTATGACAGTGCCGTATTTTTGCCTAAGTACTCTAGTCAAAATTGTCTGAAATTACGGTACCGTGGAAATTTGTCTCAAAATTACGGTAGTGCCATATTTCTCTCGGATGACTCTGAAAGTTTCTGTGTGAAATCGTCGGAAATTACGGTGCCGTGGAAATATTTATGGCATTGCCGTATTTTTGCTGAAACTTCTGGTTAGGCTTGCTGAAATTACGGTACCGTGGAAATTTGTCCCAAAATTACGGTAGTGCCGTATTTTTGCTAGAAGGTTTGTTTTAACTTGAAATTTGATGTGTAAACTCCCCTTTATAATTAGAACTCATTCATGCATTGAAAGTGCTTGAAAACTAGTGATAATGATACCTTTTTGCCTGAAATTGATCAAAAACAAAGAATGGTGTAGATTCCGAAGTATTTGGCAAATAAAGCTTAAAAACAAGCAAAAGAGCATAAATATGACACAAAAAGACATATCAAATGACACAAAATATACTATGAATTTTGGTGTCATCAAACACATAAGGCTCAAACTTTGCTTGTCCTCAAGCAAATAAATAAGAACAATGTTAAGCATGAAAAATATGCTCTTTTATGAAAAATAAATTTCTAAAATATAATCCCTAATGAAATATTTCACCAACTTTTTGCACAAAATAGCAGATAAATACATCATCCTCTTAAATTAATCTTTAAGATTCATAACTATGATCAAATAAAATTTTGCAACTCGCATAATAAACTGAATCTCAGTTTCATGAATTCACCCAAGTTTCAGTTTAAATCTATCAAACTTTTATTTACAGAATAAAGTCTCCTAGATCTTTTTCCACACAGAATCTTTGTTTTCTTCCCCCTTTTTTTTTATTTTTTAATTTTTGCACAGATAGCATATACCCACATAGATACATACTTTTTATTTTAGACTTTAACTCTTGTCTTCGGTACCATTGTCAATTTTACACAGTGCCAAGTAGATGAGTCATTATTATTATTATTTTCTCTCTTTTTTTTTATAGACTTCAACTCATCTCTTAGGTACCACTGTCAATTTTGCATAATGCCAAGTAGGAGAGTCTCTCACTATTTTTGTGGATCTTGGATTCTTTCTTCCCAACAAATAGTAAGATAAACAAAACATCAACTAGGTTAATCAATTTACATCAATTCAAAAATTACACTCATATGCTCATTTTATTCAAGAAAGATGTTTCACTTTAGATTGCATTCATCAAACAACATACCGACCCAAAACCTTATGCATCAATCAATGAAGAATTTCAACACGTAGATATATATTGAAGAAATAAATTCAACACAATAGGTATATCTCCATTCTCAAGTATGCATAAACATAGAAAAATCCACACATCTCTCATCACAATGGATTTAAATCATAAAAAAATATATTTTTTTTTAAAACCTCAAAAATATCAATATCAATGCAAAAGTACAAAGCATCAAACTCATGTAGTCAAAAGATGTAAAGTAGTAGATCCGTGTAATCACATAAGGCTCAAACAATGCAAAGGATGTAAAGTGATAGAAATTGTAGGAGAAGAAAAGTGTAGACAATCAAATCAAATCAAATAATCAAATCATAAGAAAGTGCAAATAAAACTCACAAAATTGTATAGCTAGCTCAATCATCGTCCGGGGTGTAGCGTCAGGGCAAATACGGCTAGGTCCAAAGATGCGCATTCTAAAAAATTACCTGCACAATTTTTAAGTACATAAGGCTCAATTCTAAAAATAGTCCCTTAATAAAATAATAATAAAAAAAAAAATAATTCTCTCAAAGGAAAATCAGAAATAGCACTGGAGGTCCGAAGAAGGTGCCGATGGAAATAGCTGATTCAGGCAAGAAGCAGAGGTGGAATATATGCTAGCTGAAGAGCTGCTAGTAATGATGGTGACGGTGCCGATAGTAGAATGATGATGAAGAGTCTCCAGTGGCCTGCTGGAGAGTACAGTCGTGTTGGCGAAGTCATCAGCTGGTGGGCGGCAAGAGATGATGCTGCATAGATAAAAAAAAAATCAAAGTCACTAATTGAAGATTCTGCTGCAAAAATAAAATCAATGGAAAAAGAGGCAGCAGAAGAAGTAAGAGGCTGCTGGTAGTAGAATCCAGTGTTGACGGCTAGAAATAGTGGTGTCAGAGGCAGCTGGAGTGGTGCTGGCTAGAGGTGGAAGACAGTCGCTCTTGAAGATTTCTAGATCTAGAGGCAAAAGAAGCAATAACAGGTAGAAAGCTAATAGAGCATCCACTGAATTTTTTATGAAAAGTATCCATACCCAAGAATAAGATTTAATGATCCAAAAAGAAAATGAACAGAACCATGTAATAAAATGAAACTTGTTCTTTCCAGACGTATGAGAAATAAAGGATCAAAATCTGTCAAGAATTTAGGGTATCAACAGAAAGAAGGCTACTTAGTAAAAAAACTGCACAGAAGTTAATCAGATTCGAAAAGTTGTCATGCTTCCTAGATTGATCAGAAAATATTTTCATGAAAACAACTAATCCACGGGATAGAATGATACATGTTCTTCATATTCCATGCGAAAAATCAGGGTTTTAAGTCATTAAAGCACCTTAAACACTTGCAGCAAAAATGCTAATCAGAATAGTCAAAAGAAAACTGCAGTAGAAATAAATCAGAATCGAAAAGTTGCTATGTGTTTTAGAATGATCCATGAACTTTAAAATTCAGCAAAAATATCTAAATGATAGACAAAGATGAGTAGTTCATGCTTGTGCTACAGATAAAAAAATTTTCCTAACCCAGTTTCTTAAAATTGTAGCTAGAAAACACCTAGTCAGATAAGCAGAATGCAACTTTGAAATACGGTACTGTGAAATTCCTTAAGGCAGTGTCATAATTTACACAAATTCTCGGGTCAGAAATATGTTGGAATTATGGCACCATAAAAATGGATACAACACTACCATATTTTTCACAAAAATCTCAAAACTTTCGGGCCAAAAATAACTCAAAAGTACGGTACCATGAAAAAGACATAAAACCTTCTATACAAAAATTATCAAAAATTATGGCACCGTAAAATTTTATCCCAACATTACGGTAGTGCTGTAAAAGATACTAAACTCTTGTGATGAAATCGGACTAAAACCACGGTACCGTGAAAGAGATTACGGCAGTACCGTATTTTGCACAAAATTTGATTTTCCCTACAAAAAAAAAGAAAAATTAATTCTAAAAATAAACTAAAATAAAAGAAACTAAGCTAAGTAAGAGTGCTTGGGTTGCCTCCCAAGAAGCATTAATTTTTGGGTCACTAGCTTGACCAAAACTCAAGTATCATGGTGAAGCAGGTGGATCAGTACCATAGTAAATAGCATATAGTTTTCTGCATTTCCATTGTCCAAAAAGTTTAGCCACTAATCCAAATATCAAAAATTTCATATAAATAAAGATTGACATGGCTTTCTTAAATATGCATAAACTAAAATTAAAATTTTTAATTCCATTCAAAGGATATTCAATGATCTTCCTATATTTGTCAGAAAGTAAAATCATGAGTCCTTTCTTCAAATTTATATCATCAATTGCAATAGGACTTTTATCAAAAGATTCAAATATTGGATCATGAAAATAGTCTTTCTGTTTCACTTTAGATTCCTCAACAAAGCATAATTTTTCAAATAAATCACGAGATATGGGCAAAGCATCAGGGTGAGATTCAACAATGTTTGTAATATTCAAATCCTTTTCAAGTTCCTCATGCACATCATCAAATAATTTGTCAATTTAAGATTACCATCAAAATCAGAGTGAGACTTTTCAAAATCAATTTCCTCATTCTTTTCCACAAATAATTCATCATCTGAAGAATGAAAATCATAATCGTATGAAAAATCATGGTGCGATTTATCAATGTTCGCAAAAGAATCAATTTCAGATTTAATAGAATCAGAGTTAACCACAAAAGACTTATCACTAATTTCAATAATATCACCAAAATCAAAGTGGGTCTCAACAATATCTGTAATTTTCAATCCATTATCAAGTTCTTCATTCCATTCATCAGATTTAACCATAAATAAGTTTTCATCAAAAGAATCAATTTCATTATAATCAAAAGGAGATTTTTCAAAATCAATTTTATCAAACTTTTCCACAAATAATTTATTAGATGAATCAATTTTACAATTATCAAAATCAGAGTGAGATTCATTAATGTTCACATAAGGCTCAATCTCAAAATAGTCATAATCAGAGAGGGAATTTTCTAAATCAATTTCTTCAGTTTCCAATTCAAACTCAAATAAACAAACTTGTTGTGCTAACTAGGTTTCTAAAATTACATTGTGTGCAATCATGTCATCCAACTTAGAATTGATTTGTTTGAGGGTCTCATTCACATCTTCTTTTTGTTTTACTTGGTTACTCATGAACTTTTCAAACAATATCTCTAAGCTAGATTTTTCAGTATCCTCAAAGTATGGTTCAGAAGTATAGTTTGAGCAATCATCATAAAAAGATATAGAATCATATTGATTATCTTGATGCCATGAAGAGCTGGGATTTGAAAATTAGCATTCAAAAGAATAATGACCAAAATATCTATAAATATCACATCTAATAGAAGAATAAAATGTCATAACAGAATGCATATAAGAGTTAAACTTATCTTCAAGTGTGCATAATGAATCATCTTTATACTTACCTTGTGGCATGTATACCTCACCTCTTTTAGTTGCCCATGAGTTGTGATTAAAAGATATATCTTCAATTCTATCAAGAACAGAAAGATTATCCAACACTAATCAATCAAAATTTTTTTTTTTAGAATAAAAACACAAGAAAATTCAAAATTTTCAGCTATCACAGTTTTGTCACAACTGTGAAAATCCAAAACCTGCAAAAAAAAAAACAAAGCTAATTCTAAAATACATAAAACTTAGTCTAGAAATACTAACAACTATTTTGATATTAACAAAACTAAGGTCCCCAGCAACGGCGCCAAAAACTTGTTGTATGCCGCAAGTGCACGGATACTTCGAAGTAATAAAATAGATATCAAACCATAGAGACCTACGTGCTAAGCACCAAATAGATGTTTTCTCACTAGCTAAGCAAACCGAATAATGTTAAACAATCGATCGAAGAGAACATGGAAAAGTATATCAGAGAGAAACTGGGACTAGGGGTTCATCCACCTTAATTATAATGACTAAAAGGAAATAGAGGCTATCAGTCAAATTTCATTATGATAAAGATTTAATTTACTTCATAAATGGATCATCTCGCTCTCGCGTAGACAATCATACAAAGGACCAATCCTCACTCTCGTGCAAGATCTATCCGATGCTGAAAATAAGTAAATCATTGAACAAAGAACTCAAGGATCACTTTCGTGCATCCGAATTCTAAGTCAAACATCTCATGTGGAAACTCAAGGATCATTCTCGTGCATCCTGAAACTCATCACAACTTCTACTTAAGGTTCTCCGGCAATCAGAAATTTAATCTCTTACAATTTCAAATCAAACCAAACACATTAACTCAATCCAAAGAATGAGAAAATCAACATGGTAATAAAATCACTAAAAATCAGAGTTCAAAGAACAAACCTAATCTCTTACAATAAGTTCCAAACTCAATGATTTTTAGGGTTCCAAATTTCACAATTAACCTCTTAGTCTATTTTGCAAAACTCTAAAATTTGCTCATATTTATAAAACTAAGGAGAATTAAAGGAAAGTCATCACGTAAGAAGAATTATCATAACAAAATTATCATGACAAAAATAATCAATGTCTAGTCATTAAGAAATTAAGGGAATTACACCCCCATGTCCCATAGGAAAATTAAGCTAGCATGGAAGAAGAAATACTTTAATCCATAGTTTAGAATGATCATAAATTGAAAGAGAACAGGAAAAGTTACAAAACAGGGCTGTAATGAAAATTACAGTTCGTAATTTCGCATGTGAATAGTGCCGGCGCCCGCTCTTTTATTGATTTCTCCTCCGATCGATCTCTTTTCGCTCTGAAACATCTGGGGTATCCTCTCCACCTCCAGGAAAAGCTTCCTTGTAAATATCGCGGCCAGAGGTGGTCTCTACGCCTCTCAGTGTGAGGCCGAACCCTAAGGATGCCTCCCTTGATTACTCTCTAGATCCCCTCTAAAAATTGGGGCTTTCGGCTCCTTTATCTTCTCCTCATTGAGACGAGTCCGCCCTTTCTTTCGGATCTCAATTTAGTGCCCTAAATCTTGAGAAATCATGTTTTTAAGTTTGCGGTGAAAAACTCAAAAATATGGGTGCAAAATTATGACACCATAAAATTATTACGGCAGTGCCGTAATTTCTTCTGTGAATTTTGGGCAAAAATTACGGTACCGTGGAAATCTTTATGACAGTGCCATATTTTTGCCTAAGTCCTCTGGTTGAAATTGTCTAAAATTACGGTACCATGGAAATTTGTGTCAAAATTACGGTAGTGCCATATTTCTCTCAGATGACTCTGAAAGTTTCTATGTGAAATCGTCGGGAAATACGGTACCGTGTAAATATTTACGGCAGTGCCGTATTTTTGCTGAAACTTCTAGTTGGGTTTGCTGAAATTACGGTACAGTGGAAATTTGTCCCAAAATTATGGTAGTGCCGTATTTTTGCTAGAAGGCTTGTTTTAACTTGAAATTTGATGTGTAAATTCCCCTTTATGATTAGAACTCGTTCATGCATTGAAAGTGTTTGAAAACTGGTGGTGATGATACCTTTTTTCCTAAAATTGATCATAAACAAAGAATGGTGTAGATTCCAAAGTATTTGGCAAATAAGGCTCAAAAAGAAGCAAAAGAGCATAAATATGATACAAAAAGACATATCAAATGACACAAAATATACTATGAATTTTGGTGTCATCAGTGGGGCACTTAGAGTGCTATTTCTATCCCAATAAGAACAAAATATTTGTTGCTCAAACTACTATCTTTCTTGAGGAGATATTTCTTTTGGAAGAAGCTAGTGGGAGTAGATTTCATTAGGACAAGGTCCAAAATCAACCACAAACAATTAGACACACATGGAGAGGAATCTCACATGCAGGTTGAAAGTCAACCTAAGTTCAAGTAACACAGGAACAACATAAGTCTGGCTGAATTCGAAATGCTCTCACAGGTTGTGGGCATGACGAATTTTTCATCAAGTATGAACGTAAGACTTATGAGGAAATGGAAGCGGTCAGTGGACCGGATTCCAAGAAATGGGTGAGTGCCATAAGAACCATAATGTACTCCATGTCTGCTAATCAAGTGTGGGACTTGATTGAGCCGCCAAAGGGGTAACACCCATTGGCTATAAATGGATCTTCCAGGAAGATAGACATGGAAGGTAACAATGTTACCTATAATGGCAAGCTAGTGAATGAAATTTCAAACAAGTCCACTGGGTGGATAGTGATGAAAATTTTCACCAATAGCTATGTTTGAGTCCATTACGTATCTGCTTGTTATAATTGCATTTTCTGTTATAGCGTGTTGTTATGAAAACTACTTTTCTTAATAGACGTCTGGAAGATAATGTCTATATGGAAATAGCTGAAAGGTTTTCATAGAGAGGTCATAAAGATATGCATGGTCTTATGCAAGCATCTTGAAAAAGAGACTGTGTTTACAAGAATATTAGTGGGAGCATCATAGTGTTTCTTGTTCTACTTGATTGATGATATTCTCCTTACATGAAATGACATCCCAGCTCTTCACGCGATGAAGTAAAGGCTAGGGAAGTATTTCGAGAAGAATGATCTAGGGAATGAGGCCTATAACCTAGGCATCTGGATCTATGGATACGGATCCAGGAAAGTCATTGCCCTTTAGTCAATCTATGTTCATCTAGGATATTCTGAAGAGGTTCATATTGGGTGATTCCAAAAGTTGATACCTTCAAGTAAGACATGGTCTGACTCTCTCAAAGATACTATGTCCTATAACATAAATGGAGAGTAGTAACATGAGTCTATAATCCTAATACACTGGATATAGGATAGATCAAGTTTTGTGCAACTTGCAAAAGACTATATATGGCGAATGCTTGGAGCATGGCCAGTAAGTTTCAATCAGATCCTAGTGTTCACACTGGACAGCTGTGAAAGCAATCCTTTAATACACTGATACTTCATCCAGTCTAATGACTATTGTTCACAGCCAGGATTTGTGTTTTGCCTTGATGTGGTGTTGTATGCTGGAAGAGCTTTATGCAAACCACAATGGCAAATTTTACAATTAAGGCTGAGTACATTGCAGCTTCTTGTGGCAACCAAGGAGGCAGCTTCATTAATTTGAACTTGATTTAGTCCTTGGTGCTTGATGGTCCAGTATAATTCTTACTGGGGCCATAGCATAAGGGAAGGAACTTAGCACTCAAGTATGTACTGCAGCAATATCATATGATCTTGGAAATCATGGATAAAGATGATATTCAAATTTGTAAAATAAACACAAATAGCAATTTGGAAGCACCACTGATATGGCCTCTAGCACAGCAGAAGCTAAATAAGTTATACTAGAGACATAGGACTGAATGAATTCAGTTACCCTTGGTCTTAGTGCAAGTGGGAGATTGTTAGTATTTATGCCCCGCAGACCAATTTATGGACATAACTCGGCATTATATGAATGTACTTTGATAGAATCAATTAATGCATGGTCGTTATTATGAGATTGCTTTACTTGCGTTGATGTATTGAATTGCATAAATGATATCCCATGAGTATTGTTGGATCCATTCTCATAGTAATCCCCAGTCAAGGTACCTTAGCCGATATGGGACCGCTTTGGTACATGTGAGACTGGTGTATGGGCTGGTAAGGTGCAAGGCATAGTAACATAGACATACAGGCGCTTCAGCATTAGTTACACTGGAGTGACCCACCGTGAGTATTGACTTGTCTAGTCAACAGGTCAATCTCACATGCGAGAGGTTTGCATTGATCCTTAGACTTGAAGTATTCATGTCTAGATTTGATGATGGATGTGTTTTGATGTAGTCTTGCGTCTCTCCATAAATGGGTTACCAAAACGATTGTCATTGGGCATATCATAAGTCACATGGAGACATGAATAACTAATAGTAGGATTTGCCCCTTCCTTAATTGGAAGCATGATATCCACTTTGGGGTGCCCCACCTCATTGGTGCATGACAGGAATGTATGGCCATACTGTTTGAGTCATGAGCAATAGATTGGATTAATAAACTTGAGATTAATCCAATGACAGGATATCAGTTTAGGCAAAGGGATTTATAATGCATAGGAATCCTCGTTGCTTGTTTAGGAGTTGTTGCCATATGACTTAAGTCCAATGACATGGGTAGTAGTGATGTGTTACTAGATACCTCTCACTACTTATGATGTTCTATCATCATTGTCATCGTCAGTTGGATCCTATGGGGTCACACGCAATAGACTCTTGACGTTGAATTAATCGGAAGCCTTGGGATCAAGTTATTATATAGCTTGGGTCTATTTGGAAGATTTCATCAGCGCCAATGGGCCTGATGAGTTGGAAGAAAGTTATTGGAGCCAAGCTTCATTTTTGGCAGGTTGACCTGAATTTGACCTAGATTGGTCACATTTGGATTAGGGTTGCATTGGATTGGATCCAATGGCTTAATCAGCCCATGTAATGAAGTTTGGGCTAGCTCATTACCCAATGAGGCCCATTAACAAGTTGTCATTAAGAGATAATTGGCTAAAAGGGTATAATAGGGAGAAATCATCTCCGTATGCGCATGAAGGGTATAATGGGGTGTAATGGGTGCCTAGTGCTTCATTAGGAAGCTTTTGGCGCCTCCCCCCTCATCCTTTGATGGAATGCTTGCCTCCTTGCTAAGTCTTGGGGATGATATGGCTTATTGAACTTTTATAGAAGGTCTTAGGCGCATGTGGAAGAGGGGATGAGGATTATGGAAAAGTCTTGGAGACTTACCTTACCTCAAACCCTAACCCCTAGCCGAATTCCTCTTGAAAGAGTTGTGCCCACCCTCTCTTGTTTCACCACCTCTCATCTATAAAATAGATGCATGCGTAAGCCCCAAAGGAGAGCTAAGATTGGCGTGAGCAAGGTCTAAGGGAGAGAGCTAGAGAGGTGGCGCAAGACTCCTTCATCCAAACCGCAAGCCTCCTTTGATCATCTCCTCTTGGCGCAACTTAGAGGAGGGCTTGGTGGTGACTTCCTTTCCTCCAATATTGCCGCAACCTTCTTCCACTTCTTCCTCATGGAGCAAGAAGATTAGAAGCTTGGTGGCATCATCCTTCCTTCTTCCCTCTTGGCGCAACTTCTCTTGACATAACTAGAGAGTAGTAACATGAGCGTATAATCCTAATACATTGGGTATAGGATAGATCATATTTTGTGCAACTTGCACAAGACTATATATGGCGAATGCCTGGAGATTGGCCAGTTAGTTTCAATCAGATCCTAGTGTTCACACTAGGTAGCTGTGAAAGCAATCCTTTAATACTTGGGAAGTATACAGGATTGAGGTCTAGTCTGTGATAGACAGGAAGAACTTTGTGTACAAGAGTACACTGATACTTCATTCCAGTCTAATGACTATGGTTCACAGCCAAGATTTGCGTTTTGCCTTGATGTGGTGTTGTATGTTGGAAGAGCTTTATGCAAAGGATAGTGGAAAATTCTACAATTAAGGCTGAGTACATTACAGCTTCTTGTGGCAGCCAAGGAAGTAGCTTCATTCATTTGAACTTGATTTAGTCTTTGGTGCTTGATGGTCCAGTATAATTCTTACTAGGGCCATAGCATAAGGGAAGGAACTTAGCACTCAAGTATGTACTGCAACAATATGATGCCATGCATTTTTATAGTGATTTTTATTATTATTCCACGATAAATTTAGGCTTATTTGAATGTTTTTACACTCCTTTAAAGCTTATTTACTTCAAAGCTTTAGAATCTTCACTTTTCGTCTTTCTTATGGAATTTTAGGTTAAATCACCCAATTTTGAAGTCATTTTGAAGAATCTAAGAGCATGTGGTGATTCCTTATGAGAAGACGAAACTGCCCGTAAAATTTAGGCTCAATCGGAGCTTTTTCTGGACTTCACTGCCTGGTGAACCCGGCGGGGCTCACCGATGATGATAAGGATGTCTGAAACTCACAGTAGACTTCACTGGCAGGTGAACCCCATGGGGTTCACCCGTGATTGTGTCTGAGGAAACCTGCGCAGAAATTTACAAAGTACTTCACTGGTAGGTGAACCTAGCGGGGTTCACCAGTGCTTCTTTTACGACAGAACTATAGAGTCAGCTTCACTACCTGGTTAATTCGGCGGGGTTCACCCGTGATGCTTTTTGGACAGCACGACTCTTACTCGGATTTTCATTGATTTCGGACCCGATTCAAGTCCAAATTTGGCATGTGAGGACTCTATGGAAAGCTAATTCGAAGGAGAACAAAAAGAGTATAAAGCCCCAATTTCTGTGACCCGAAAAGAAGGCAATCACGGGACGAAGTGGCAAGGGTGGAAGACGGTGGTGAATGGGCGACTTTGGGCCGATTTCTGGAGATTCGATCATCGGAACTCGGCGATTCTTGGCTATTTGTTTCGGTTCATCATCTCCTCCCTCTTAGAAACTCTTTCCCAAGATTTTTCTATGTTTAAAGGGTGATTTTTGAGCGTTTCAACGATGGTTGTAGTGTAAACCTTATTTCGGGGCTAGGTTGAAGCCCACCGACGATTCTTCTATGCGATTCATGTTTTAACTCTATTATTTAGATTATATCTTAAGCATATTTCACTTGATGTACTTATTGCATGATTTGTACCTTGGCCAAGTATTGACGTGTCTTAGTTGTTACAATTCATAACGAGAGTAGGATCGTAACGACGGAACCTCTTTGTGAAACTTGTGAAGCCTCGACACGAGAGTGCTTGGTCTTCGCTCCAGGGTTCATAATCTACCACGGAACTCATTGGATTCACCTAGAACGATCCACCACGAAAGTAGGAGACTGTTCTAGGTGAATACGTACACTCGAAAGAGGGCACCTTGAACCCTAGGGTTAGATTCCATATGAATAATCATAAATCCTTGTAATTGATATTTCTAAATGCAATTAAAATCATCGATGCGGTGGAAACCATTACCTCGATATCTCTCTCATATATTTTCCCTACCGTTGTTGTTTGGTTTCTTGTTTACAATTTCGCTTAACCATTTGTTTCAAGTTCTTAAAACCCCATTTTGGTCAACTTAGATATCAAGAATTAGATTTTCTGGTACTTGACCTTGTTCCCTGTGGGATTCGATATCTTTTGTATTACTTGTTGGGGTATGCCCTTAAGGCTAATGTTTGAGGCCTTGGGATTGTAATAGTATCATTGTATAAACTCTTAAGTTTAGAAAGGCAATGGTTGTTATTCAGGTTGTTACCTTGTCTGCTATAATAAGTGTACTACTGAATAATGTCTCAAAGCTGTTCAGCTAGGCTGACATGCAGTAATGTCTTAGTCGATATATCTTGGTGAACATGAGACAGCCTTGATATGGTTAAGACTAATATGTGTTCTAATCTTATAGGATGCTTCGAGCATGGAATAAGATGTAGACTCATGGGTACATTGGATGTACTGGACAGACCCTACTAGGATATTCAATTGCTTGTCACAATGTGAATAATCCTTGAGTGCAACAAGTGGCACATGTCCTCTGACTTGAGATCACTTGTGTTTCTAAATGATGATTGTCATTGTTTTGAGGTAGTTCAATATCATTTGAAACATAATGGTTATAGACTATCTTGGATAATGATCATGAGTCAGGTTAGGGCACTAGTGATAGATAGAGGATTGCCGTCTCCTTGTTGAAGGAGTATGGTGTTCTATAGGGGCCCCCTAGATGAGATGATTGAGAAAGTGTATGGCCATACCTAGGTGACTATGTGCATCTGATCTAATCATGCTCATCATATTGGAGCTACAGGCTTGACACGCTTGTCCAATAAGAACATCCAGTGGCAAAGGATACATGTATGCCTTGTGAATAGATTCACACTTGTGCTGTGGTTTGGGTGTAGTCTTGGAAGACTCTTTCCTTTATATCGGGAGACAGTGATGTGTTGCTAGATACCCCTCACTGATCGTGATAACGTGAGTTATCGTTACCGACATTTAAAGGAAACCCTCAGGGTCGCACAATTTGATGATATGGCTTACTTGAGTCAGATCGTGTGGACTGAATTGTTTGGGTTCAGTTTAAAGGGATTTAATCTCTGATTGTAAGTGAGATCTGGTCTGATCATGTTTGATTGATTAGGGCTTGAGATCGGTAAGCTTCGATCGAGAGAGATGATGCTAGATCGGTGAGATCATGAGCATCAGGAGACGAACGGTTAGATCTTGAGCCTTAGGGTTCAATTTGGTCTAGACCAAGTGGCTTGAGCTATTTTGGTTTGGTTTATGAACCAAATTCTATTGGACGTTTTGGCTTGAACTGGTTCACAAAGGTGAACGCTTGGTTCAATGCCAATATGCGTTTTTGGGTTGGCATGAGCGCATGGCTTGATTATCTTCCATTTATGGAAAGTCATCAAGGCCGATTTCACTTTCAACGCCAAAACGCATATGCATTGTGCACTTCACTTCAATGCCTTGAACTTTCGTTTGGGGAGGTTGACGAAGTGGAGAGGTTTTGCAAGAGGAGCTCTCGGCCAAAAGGGAATCATCTCATCATCCCCTTCCATTCGACAAGATAGATTGGGTGCCTTGCTAGCACAAGGGACGCCAAGGAAGTAAGCGTTCTTCATCTTGTGTGTGAACTTTTGGAGGAGATCTAAGTTGCTCTCTTCTTCCAAGCCGACCTCCAAGCCAATGGCGTTGGTATGAATCTCCCTCTTGATCTAATCCATCTATCAAAGTTGACTATATGAGCATATAAGCGATTGTATTGATGAAATCCTAGCAAACTTGCATGCGCCCCCCTAAATTAGGGTTTCATCTGCTTGCGCTCCCCCTCGAAGGGGACTCTTCAATTGGTATCAGAGGTAGGATCTTATATGTTTCATATGATTGCTTAAGGTGATCCTTGTTTGCGCTTATGATCTAAGTTTTCTCATCATGCGATAATACTAGTTGAAAGTATTTTTTTTGTGGCGCATATATGAGATTGTTTTGGTGGCGCATGTGTAAGGTTGATTTTGTTGATACATGTATATTGCTTACATTATTGCGCATGTTACATGTTGTTGTTTTATCAAAAACTTTCCTTGCGCGCCTTTGACTAGATCTAAGTTGCGCCTACTGTAAACCCTTAGACGGGTTGATGGGGTTGAAAGCATCATCTAGTTTAGATCAACCTAGTCTGATCAGACCATCTGACAGCCTAGATGGATCGACCAGATGGCACCTGTGCGCAAGCACAAGGTGGCTATAGGTCGATTGCATCACAGGCGTGTAGCGAGGTCTGGTTGAGACAACCAGTGAACACACATGAGTTAGGCCCGGGGTCACACCCGCTTGCCAGAACTCATGTTGGTTGTTCAACCCTTGGCGCATGCATGGTTGACCATTAGGTCAACTCGAGTCAGTTAGGACTTGGTGCATGCAAGGGTATGGATCTAACTAGATTGTTGAGTGGATCCCTATCAATGGACCGTTGTAAGGTTGTAGGGCACATAAGGAAATTAAAATTTGATGCCAATGGGGTTTTCAAAATTTTATTTTCTTTGTAAGGGATCACATGATGATTGATTGATGCCATATGCTTGTTTATTTATTCTTATGTGGGTTGCCCATGTTAAATGTGTGCTATGCTGGGGCCTGCGTGCCTGGAATTAAACCTGTAAATTAATATTATTGTGATCTGCGAATCACTTTTTAATTAATTTATTGTATAATTGACCTGCGAGTCAATCTTGTCTAGATAGATCAAATGTATTTTGATTAGACAAGAGCACAAAGGCACACATCCCAGAGGGGCATTCAGCTGGTGGTGCACCTGAGGTGCTCTTGGCGCAAGGGCCCTGGGTTGGACCAGATGATGCTAAAGACCCAAGAAGAGCAAGTGAAGACTTAAGTATCTTAAGGTCTTACTTAGGCTATGGGCTTTTACCACATAAGATCCATGCTTTCTGTTATTGTTTATATAAGTAGAACAGCATGATTTATTTATCTTCTGCTATAGCCATAGGATTTGCCTGATAGTAAGAAGATAAAAAGACCGTTAAAATCCAAACGCTAACATATCAAGCACGTAATACCTTCTGACGCGAAACCTCACTGTTCTGACTATCGTTGGAGCCGTGTTGTACCCACTCAGTGGGCACGTCCATCTATCTTCAGACGGTGTGTGATTTCACCTGCGTGTTACAAAGAAGGGATTTATCGATTCTCGTTGCTCAGCATAGCACGTGGTGGTCCAGGGAGTAGGTCGGGTCAGCTTGACCATGTAGGCTACATATGTGGCGCATATGGTAGCGCATGGAGGCAGCCATCTGTGGGATCAGAGACTGTGTTGTACCAACTCAGTTGGCACAGTCTGCTGGATTGCCCAGGTGAAGGGGAATCGCACGGGTTGGCGATTGGCTGGGACAGCCTACCAGAAATTAGTGCTTGTCATCTCTGTGCATTTTATCTCGCCTGAGCGGGACGCGGAGACCAAGTATGAAATCTGGATCCCATCTCACTAAAAGAGTATTACTCTTTCGGACTGTTTTATGGATTTTTCAGTCAGATAAAATAGTGAGAAAAAGAATCTTTCTTAAGTCCTGGATTGATTCTAAACATTGATACTGACCTTGCTGTTCTTGCATTGTTGTAGATTCCTGCAGCAACGAACACCATGAGCTTCAATGTGCGATCCCTACTGGAAAGGGAGAAGTTTGCTGGGCCAAACTTCTCAGACTGGTTCGGACACCTTAAGATCGTTCTTAAGGCAGAGAGGAAACTGTATGTCCTCGAGACGGCTGTGCCGCCTCAACCCACTGCGAACGCCGCAAGGGCGGTTCGTGATGCTTATGAAAAGCACGTCAATGATAGCATTGATGTCGCTTGCCTGATGCTAGCGTCTATGACGCCACCGCTGCAGCGTCAGCATGAGGATATGTCGGCTATAGAAATTATAGCGAACCTCAAGATGCTGTATGCTGCACAGGCGAGGACAGAACGCTATAATCTGACAAAGCTTTTCTTTCAGAGCAAACTGGCTGAAGGGAGCCCAGTGGGAGCTCACGTGCTCAAGATGATTGGGCACAAGGAGGCTCTGGAGAAACTGGGGCATACCGTAAACCAGGAGCTTGCTGTAGACATTATTCTGCAGTCTCTCCCGCCTTCCTTCGATGCGTTCATTATTAACTTTAATATGAACAAAATCGATTGTACTCCGGCAGAGCTGCTGAATATGCTCTTGACAACTGAGGAGACTCTGAAGGGAAAGCCTTCAACCTCTGTCTTAATGGTTCCTTCTAGGAACAAGAAGAAGGGGAAGAAGGGCAAAGCCCCTGTCAAGAACTACAGTAAGGCTCTGAAACAAAAGGTTAAGCGGTCGAAGGACAACAGGTGTTCCCACTGTGGCCAGCTGGGTCACTGGAAAAAGGACTGTAAAGCGCTCCAAGGAGATAAGAGGGGAAGCATCGCTTCTGGCTCAGGTATATATGTGACTGAGGTCATGTTATCTTCTTCTTCTATTTCATGGGTGTTGGACACTGCATGTGGAGTTCACATTTGTTCAAATGTGCAGGAACTCAAGAGAAGAAGGCAGGTGGGACAGCATGAGGTAGACCTACGCGTTGGAAACGGGGCACGGGTTGCTGCTGTTGCTGTAGGAGACTATTTCATTTCTTTACCATCTGGCATTGTATTGGAATTAAACAATTGTTATTTTGTACCCAGTATAACCAAGAATATTATCTCTATTCCTGCTCTTGTCAGGAAAGGATTTGCCTTTGAATGCAATATTTCAAAGTGTGTACTTTCTCTTGATAATATTGTTTATGCTACTGGTTCAATTAACAATGGGTTATTCATGTTGGACATGGAATATTCTATAAAAAACATTGATAATAAGAAAGCCAAGTATGCTGAAGACAGCACCTTGTTATGGCATAGTCGTTTAGGCCATATTAACAAGAAGCGCATTAAGCGGTTGCATGATCATGGACTGCTGGGATCATTCTCCTATGAGGAGATTGATACATGCAAAGCTTGTTTGATGGGTAAAATGACGAAGTCACCTTTTCCTAACAAAGGTCAAAGGGCTTCAGGTTTACTTAACCTTATACACAGTGATGTGTGTGGGCCATTTAGTAAACATGCCAGAGGTGGCTATCAGTACTTCATTACCTTTACTGATGATTTCAGTAGGTATGGTTATGTCTATCTAATGAGACATAAGAGTGAATCCTTTGACAAGTTCAAAGAGTTCAAGAATGAAGTACAGAATCAGCTAGGCCGAAATATCAAGGCACTTCGTTCTGATCGAGGTGGAGAATACTTGAGTCATGCGTTTACTGACTATCTGAAGGAGTGTGGGATTATCTCACAGCTCACTCCGCCAGGAACACCGCAATGGAATGGTGTGTCCGAGAGGAGAAATAGAACGTTACTTGATATGGTTCGTTCTATGATGAGTCAGGCTACTCTTCCATATTCCTTTTGGGGATTTGCACTGGAAACAGCTGCAAAGGTACTAAACCGAGTGCCATCCAAGGCCGTTTCAAAGACGCCATATGAATTATGGTATGGGAAACAGCCGAGCTTGACATTTATCAGGATCTGGGGTTGCGAGGCTTATGTCAAAAAGCTCGCCTCTGGGAAACTAGAGAGCAGATCTGAGAAATGTATCTTTGTCGGTTACCCTAAGGAAACTAAGGGTTATTATTTCTACGATCCCAAAGAGAACAAAGTATTTGTTGCTCGGACGGCCATATTTCTTGAGAAGGAGTTTCTTCTGCAAGAGGCCAGTGGGAGAGAAATAAAGCTGGATGAGAATCCAGAGGAAGGACAAAGTAGTCAAGCACAGTTGGATGTGCATGAGCCAGTGGATCAGGTTATTGAACAACCTGAGGCTCAAATATCACGGGAACCGCGAAGATCGGGTAGGATCCGTAGACAGCCTAAGCGCTATGACAGAGTCTACATCATTGATAATGATGAACCCCTTACTTATGCGGATGCGGTCAGTGGACCGGAGTCAGCTAGATGGCTTGAAGCTATGCGAGCCGAGATGGACTCCATGTCAGATAACCAAGTCTGGGATTTGGTTGATCCGCCTCCGGGAGTAATCCCTATAGGCTGTAAATGGATCTTCAAGAAGAAGATTGACATGGATGGTAACGTGGTTACCTATAAAGGCAGGCTAGTTGCGAAAGGTTTCAAACAAATCTACGGGATAGATTATGATGAAACTTTCTCTCCTGTAGCTATGTTCAAGTCTATTCGGATTCTTTTCGCGATAGCAGCATATTACGATTATGAGATCTGGCAGATGGATGTGAAAACAGCTTTCCTTAATGGAAATCTGGATGAGGATGTGTATATGACACAACCTGAAGGTTTCACTAATCCATCAGATCGTCATAAAATATGCAAGTTAAAGAAGTCCATTTATGGACTTAAACAAGCATCTAGAAGCTGGAATATTCGTTTTGATGAATCAATCTCTGAGATTGGTTTCATCAAGAACGAAGATGACCCGTGTGTATATAAGAGGTTTAGTGGGAGCGTGATTACATTTCTAGTCCTCTACGTCGATGACATCTTGATCATTGGAAATGATATTCCAGAAATGCATGCGGTTAAGGCATGGCTAAGGAAATGTTTCCAGATGAAAGATCTAGGAGAAGCAGCCTATGTGTTAGGTGTGAAGATCTACAGGGATAGATCTAAGAGGCTTCTCGGGCTGTGCCAAAGTACTTACATCGATAAAGTCCTGGAGAGATTTCATTTAGAGAATTCTAAACGAGGATATCTTCCAGTCAGACATGGTCTGAATCTTTCGAAGAGTCAGTGTCCACAAACACAGACTGAGAAAGATGAAATGGACAATACGCCTTATGCTTCGGCTATTGGATCCATTATGTATGCGATGTTGTGTACTCGCCCTGACGTCGCTTACGGGTTAAGCGTGACCAGTCGGTTCCAAAGTAATCCAGGTATGGCGCACTGGATTGCAGTCAAGAACATTTTAAAATATCTGCGGAGGACCAAAGATATGTTCTTGATATATGGTGGTCAGGAAGAACTCAGTATAGAAGGATATACTGACGCTTCGTTCCAGTCGGACCAGGATGATTTCCGATCGCAATCAGGCTATGTTTTTAGCTTGAATGGTGGAGCAGTGGTGTGGAAGAGTTTCAAACAGTCAACTGTTGCTGATTCCACAACAGAAGCCGAGTATGTTGCAGCCTCGGAAGCATCCAAGGAGGCAGTGTGGATTCGTAAGTTCGTGAGAGAACTTGGTGTTGTTCCTTCGAGTGCAGATCCTTTGGTTATCTTTTGTGATAACACTAGAGCAATCGCACAAGCAAAGGAACCACGGTCGCACCAGAAGTCCAAGCACATACAGAGACGGTTTCACTTGATCCGGGAGATCATTGATCGTGGCGAGATCAAAGTCTGCAAGGTTCATACAGATGACAATCTGGCAGACCCGCTTACCAAGCCTCTGGCGCAGCAGAAGCATGAGAAGCACTGTAATAATATGGGTTTGAGGTTTCTCAACCATTAGATTAAGTGCAAGTGGGAGATTGTTGGGGTATGCCCTTAAGGCTAATGTTTGAGGCCTTGGGATTGTAATAGTATCATTGTATAAACTCTTAAGTTTATAAAGGCAATGGTTGTTATTCAGGTTGTTACCTTGTCTGCTGTAATAAGTGTACTACTGAATAATGTCTCAAAGCTGTTCAGCTAGGCTGACATGCAGTAATGTCCTTAGTCGATATATCTTGGTGAACATGAGACAGCCTTGATATGGTTAAGACTAATATGTGTTCTAATCTTATAGGATGCTTCGAGCATGGAATAAGATGTAGACTCATGGGTACATTGGATGTACTGGACAGACCCTACTAGGATATTCAATTGCTTGTCACAATGTGAATAATCCTTGAGTGCAACAAGTGGCACATGTCCTCTGACTTGAGATCACTTGTGTTTCTAAATGATGATTGTCATTGTTTTGAGGTAGTTCAATATCATTTGAAACATAATGGTTATAGACTATCTTGGATAATGATCATGAGTCAGGTTAGGGCACTAGTGATAGATAGAGGATTGCCGTCTCCTTGTTGAAGGAGTATGGTGTTCTATAGGGGCCCCCTAGATGAGATGATTGAGAAAGTGTATGGCCATACCCAGGTGACTATGTGCATCTGATCTAATCATGCTCATCATATTGGAGATACAGGCTTGACACGCTTGTCCAATAAGAACATCCAGTGGCAAAGGATACATGTATGCCTTGTGAATAGATTCACACTTGTGCTGTGGTTTGGGCGTAGTCTTGGAAGACTCTTTCCTTTATATCGGGAGATAGTGATGTGTTGCTAGATACCCCTCACTGATCGTGATAACGTGAGTTATCGTTACCGACATTTAAAGGAAACCCTCAGGGTCGCACAATTTGATGATATGGCTTACTTGAGTCAGATCGTGTGGACTGAATTGTTTGGGTTCAGTTTAAAGGGATTTAATCTCTGATTGTAAGTGAGATCTGGTCTGATCATGTTTGATTGATTAGGGCTTGAGATCGGTAAGCTTCGATCGAGAGAGATGATGCTAGATCGGTGAGATCAGGAGCATCAGGAGATGAACGGTTAGATCTTGAGCCTTAGGGTTCAATTTGGTCTAGACCAAGTGGCTTGAGCTATTTTGGTTTGGTTTATGAACCAAATTCTATTGGACGTTTTGGCTTGAACCGGTTCACAAAGGTGAACGCTTGGTTCAATGCCAATATGCGTTTTTGGGTTGGCATGAGCGCATGGCTTGATTATCTTCCATTTATGGAAAGTCATCAAGGCCGATTTCACTTTCAACGCCAAAACGCATATGCGTTGTGCACTTCACTTCAACGCCTTGAACTTTCGTTTGGGGAGGTTGACGAAGTGGAGAGGTTTTGCAAGAGGAGCTCTCGGCCAAAAGGGAATCATCTCATCATCCCCTTCCATTCGACAAGATAGATTGGGTGCCTTGCTAGCACAAGGGACGCCAAGGAAGTAAGCGTTCTTCATCTTGTGTGTGAACTTTTGGAGGAGATCTAAGTTGCTCTCTTCTTCCAAGCCGACCTCCAAGCCAATGGCGTTGGTATGAATCTCCCTCTTGATCTAATCCATCTATCAAAGTTGACTATATGAGCATATAAGCGATTGTATTGATGAAATCCTAGCAAACTTGCATGCGCCCCCCTAAATTAGGGTTTCATCTGCTTGCGCTCCCCCTCGAAGGGGACTCTTCATTACTTCGACATTTTCGTGCACTTGCATATAGTGTAAAGTTTTTGGCGTCGTTGCTAGGGAACAACGGTTGATATTAGTATATTTCTATGGATTGGTAGACTAAGCTTTATTTAGTTTTTTCTTTCTTTATTCTATTTCACGTTGCTTTCTGCTTGTGTCAATTGCTTTGAACTTCATAATTGAATCTGACATATTTTATGCAAAGAAGTTCCAGGGCAGGAGCACTCTTTGAAACCGATCTTGAGATAGAACGAACCTTCAGACAAAGAAGGAAGCTTGAACAAACTCGGAAAAAGGAAAGTCAAGAACAGATGGAACACCTTCATATCGACATGGAGAATGAACCAACGCCTCAACCTGTGAACAACAACAATGCCAGAACACTGCGAGAATACACAGCTCCTTTTACACATGGGTTTCAATCAGGAATCGTTAGGCCTAGTGTTGAGGCCGATAATTTCAAAATTAAACCTGCTTTACTCTCCATGATACAACAGAATAAATTTGGTGGTTCTCCTCTTTAGGACCCCAATATGCATTTGTCTATATTTTTAGAATATTGTAATATGCTAAAAATTAATGGAGCTACTTCTGATGCTATCAGGTTGCGATTGTTTCCCTTCTCCTTAAGGGACAGAGCAAGGGCATGGCTCCACATGATCCCCTCAGCTTTCCTCTCGAAGTATTTCCCTCCTTCGAAGACAATCCAACTTAGGAACCAGATAACGAGGTTCATGCAGAAGGATGGGGAGTCTTTGTATGAAGCTTGGGAAAGATTCAAGGAGCTTCAAAGACTGTGTCCGCACCATGGGATCGAGACTTGGGTTCTAGTACACACGTTCTATATGGGATTGGAATACAATACTAGACTCATAGTCGATGCAGCTACTAGAGGATCGGGATTAATGAGCAAGTTACCTGAAGATGCTATGAACCTCCAAGAGGATATGGCACTGAACTACCATCAATGGAATCCAGAGCGAGGTACACCTTCTAGGAAAGCAGGTAAATTTGATCTTGATTCATTAACTGCTCTGACTGCGAAGGTAGACAATTCTGACTAAGAAATTTGATTCATGGTCTGTTAACTCTTTAGACACTAATTCAATATCTTGTGAAGTGTGTGGTGTTGTAGGACATGCAGACATCGAGTGCCGAGTGGGAGATGGACAAGTGGTCCAAAGTCACCCTGAACATCTAAATGCGGTTGGAAATATGAACCCCATGAACAACCCCTATTCCAACTATTACAACCCTGGCTGGCGCAACCACCCAAACTACTCCTACCGAACCACGCAGCCTATACAACTAGGGCAAGCGCCACCACAAGCTCAACCCTCGCAAGGGAACTTCAGACCACCACAACAAGAAAATTACAGGTAGCCACCTGGGTTCCAATAGAGAAACTACAATCCTCCCCCTCAACAAGGAAACTACAATCCTCCTCCAAGACCGGCCCAAGACTCTCAACTGAGTAAGCAAATAGAAGGGCTGACCGATATGATGAAACTGATGCTGACAAGGATGGACTCCTTGGAGATGCACAATAAGATGTTGGAGAGCTAGCTTGCCTAGTAGGCTAGCTCATCCTCTAGAGCGCTAAGGAAGCTTCCGTCACAGCCTAAAGTTAACCCGAGGGAGCATTGCAATGCGATCTCCACTTGGAGTGGCAAGCAACTTGAAGACCCAAAGATGTTGACCGATGATACAAGGGATGAGGTGATACCGAACCCTGAGGAACAACTCACAGATGCAACTCCAACGGTACCTGAACGAACAGAAGAAGAGCGACCCTATGTTGGGCCGCCTGCTTATAAACCGCTGATACCTTTCCCTCAGAGGCTTGTCAAAGCCAAATTGGACAAGTAGTTCGGTAAGATTTTGGAAGTACTAAAAAAACTCTATATTAACATTCCCTTTGTTGATGTCCTTTCGCAGATGCCGACCTACGCGAAGTTCCTGAAGGACATCCTCTCAAATAAAAGGAAGCTGGAAGACCAAGGCACCGTCGCACTTACTGAGGAGTGCAGTGCAATTTTGCAAAACAAGATTCCATAGAAACTCAAGGACCCTGGCAACTTTTCCATACCATGCCAGATAGGAGAGATGACTTTCCAGAGAGCACTGTGCGATCTAGGAGCAAGCATCAGAATTATGTCGTTATCACTATGTAAAAAGCTGGATTTGGGTGACTTGAAATTGACTAATATCGCTTTGCAACTTGCCGATAGATCAGTTCAGAGTCCAGTGGGTATTTTAGAGGATGTACCTATTAAAGTAGGAGATTATTTTATCCATGCCAACTTTGTTGTGTTAGAGATTGACGAGGACGATAAACTTCCTATTATCTTAGGAAGACCTTTTCTTGCTACAGTTGGTGCTGTCATCGATGTTAAAAATAGGAAACTGGATTTAAACATCGGTGGCAGTGTTATTCAATTTGACCTATCTAATTCTCTCAAGAAACCTTCTATTGCAGGTATATGTTACAGCGTGGATGTAGTTGAGCGCACTGGAAGTTTTGTAGTTAATGGATATCGCATTAAACAATATTTTGAAGATGAATGGGTCAAACAAGGGAAAGTTCTTGCCCTTTTTGACCCCACTGATTCGATAACGTGACACCTCTACGGTCGAGCTATTGACCTAAAACTAGCACTCTTGGGAGGCAACCCAAGTTTTCTCGTTGTTTTTATTTTTATTTTTATTTATTTACATAGGTTGTCGTTTAGTTTTAGTTTATCATTGTTGAGTATTTTACTCTCTTGCTTATCTAGTTTACTTTAGGAGATCTTGATCTTGATATATACTGATTAGAGGATTATTTTTGTGATACAGGTGTGCCTTTAGAATAGGAGATTTCTGCTGAATTTTTACTGAAGCTCAGTGCACTTCACGGCCAGGTGAACCCGGCGGGGTTCACACGTGAAGTACACTGTGTAACCTGACGAGCAGACTTTTGAAGGATATTTACGTTGAAGTAAGAGGGAGAAGGTATTTCTGATCTGCGCAAATTATTCCTGGATTTTCAGCAACTTACAGTACACTTCATGGCTTAGTGAACCCGACGGGGTTCACCCATGAAGCCTACTGACTAGACGAGCCATTGGCCACAGTGCACTTCATGGGCTGGTGAACCCGGGTTCACCAGTGATTCTTTATGCGCCTCACCCGTGTTTGCCCTAAACGACGGGTAGGGCTCCGCGATTTCATGCCGCCGCCGCTTTCCTCTGCTCCAAATCCCTGACACTCCCGATGACCTCTCGCCCCCGGATCTTCAAAGGACCATCCTTCTTCACGATCTGCATCTCTGGTGAGGTTCGCGTAGCCTCGATCCGCTCCCCGCAGTTAGTGTTCTAGTTTTTCTTGCTCGCCAATTTCTCTGCTTCTGCCTCCTCGATCGACTATTTTTTTGTGCTCGGGTGAATCCTTGCGGGTTTTCTAATCCTCTCTGGCAATCTCATCAAATGGCACCGAGGCGCAAGGTGATCGCCTCTCGTCGCCGCAATCCACGTCCTATATCTGACACTTCCACAGAGGACGACGAGTTTATCCCACACGAAGCAACTCCACCGCCGCGAGCCACTTACGCTAGTCAGCCGGCGCAATCTTCATCTTCCAGACATCCAGCATGACCATCTGCTCAGCAGCCCCAGGCGTATGTGTCTCTGCCAAACGAGTTTGGCATAATCCTCAAAAACACGGAGCATGAGCAGAACTATGAACACCTTCTCCACCGTCGAGTGATCAATACCAGATATTTGGACAGAGGTACTCTTGCTATGCTAGGGCTTCTGGAGGATGTCGAGTGGATGTACTCGAATATTGGATGGGAATAGTTCTTGAGGCTTGCCACACCCACGTACATTGGAATCACGTTGGAGTTGTTTAGCTCCCTAAATGTAAAAGCCGATGTCATGCTTGATGAAGATCTGGGGTGCATTTCCTTCCGTTTGGGGAACATCGAGCACTGCCTCTCCCTCTCTCAGCTCCGTCATATTTATGGTTTCCCGGAGCCTTGCACGCGTAAAGTACCAGCAGAGTTCAGCGAGCAAGCCTTTTGGGGTTCAATCACAAACGAGCATGTTTACTCAGCCAGAGTTGCCAGAGCATCAAGTATCTGCAATCCAGCCATACGATACATACACCGTGTACTTGCCCATACCATCTTCGGGCGTGGGGAGAGCGACGGCATGGTACGTCAGTCAGAGTTGTTTATTTATGGTGCATGCTTCACTCTTTCAAGGTTGACTCTGGATTTTACTTAACAAAAAAATTCAGCCGCATCACGCATTGCCGCAAGGGCGCGATAGTCATTGGTGGTCTTATTACTCCACTCGTAGTTTCTCTTGGGATCATTCCCTACGGTATGGCCGAGGCTAGTGGAAACAACCGGCTCGAGATCGAGTCGTGCGTTTCCATGAAACTCATCATCCGCCGGGGTGACTCCTACTGCATGACGTTCAAGTATAGCCAGTTCTGTTTGCCATTGTCTAATCCAGAGCACACCACTGTGCGCGTTCGAGAGAACTGGCGCATGAAGCCAATCAACGATCCTCAGCCCGACCCTGTAGACTCCGCACCACCGGCCCCAGGCGCATTCTTCTTTGGCGGTTCCTCCTCAGATTCTATGATGGGTATTCTTTAGGAGATTAGGGAGGAGCAGCTTCAGCAGCGAGAGCTTATTGATCAGATGGATTCCTCCATCTCCTTTATATGCCAAGAGCAAGCGTCCCGTTGGGATGCTAATGAAACCGGGATGCAACGACAGTACCAAATGTTGAGCTCAATTTGGGGGAAGCTATCTGACATGGACAAACGGCTCGCGTTCCTCAACGAAGAAAACCTAAAGCAAATTCCAGTCTCTTCAGATGAGGAGGATGTGAAAGTGGGGGGGCGAAACCCTAATATGCGCAGATTAAAATTTTGCATAGCGGAAGCTAGGGTTTCTAAGGATCGATTAGCATGAATATATGATCAACTTGTAAAACTTGTATAGATCAAAAGAGAGATCATACCAATGCCATTTCTTGGATGGCGACTTGGAAGCAAAGAAGCGTGTGCTTCTTCTCCAAAGGAACCGCACACAAGGTGATTGATGGCTTCTCCTTGGCGTTCCTTGTGCTAGCAAAGATCCAAGGTCTCCTGATCGCGTGAAGGTGATTAGAGATGATGTCTTTTTCTTGTCCGAACTCTCCTTGGCGTGAAAACTCACCACACGAGAGAGGAGGCGTCGAGAGGAAGAGGCCAGAGACAAGAATAGCGCCAAAAAACACGAACGTAGAGGCGTGAACTATTTTGGAAAGCATGACTTCCAAAAATAGTAAGCCCTCAACGTGTGATGCGTTCACTCCAAGTGAACCATCGCATTTTCCTCTCCCATTGAACCATGCGCTCACTATGATGAGCCAGTTCAATTACATTTGGTTCAAAGACCAAATTAAGCCAAGCCTTGGTCTAGATCATATAAAACCAAAAGTTTCAAGATCTAACCATTCATCTCTTGATGCTCTTGATCTCATCGATCTAGCATCATTTCTCTTGATCAAAGCTTACCGATCTCAAGCCCTAATCAATCAAACATGATCAGACCAGATCTCACTTACAATCAGAGTTTAAACTCCTTTAAACTGAACCAAAACAATTCAGTCCACACGATCTGACATAAGTAAGCCATATCATCAAATTGTGCGACCCTAAGGGTTTCCTTTAAATGTCGGTAACGATAACTTACGTTATCACGAACAGAGAGGGGTATCTAGCAACACATCACTGTCTCCCGATATAAAGGAAAGAGTCTTCCAAGACTACACCCAAACCACAGCACAAGTGTGAATCCAATTCACTAGGCGTACATGTTTCCTTTGCCACTGGATGTTCTTATTGGACAAGCGTGTCAAGCCTGTAACTCCAATATGATGAGAGTGATTAGATCAGATGAACATAGTCATCTGGGTATGGCCATACACTTTCTCACCATCTCATCCAGGGGGCCCCTTTAGAACATCACACTCCAATCAAGGAGAAGGCAATCCTATATCTATCACTAGCGCCCTAACATGACTCATGTTCATTATCCAAGATAGTCTATAACCATTATGTTTCAAATGATATTGAACTACCTCAAGACAATGCCAATCATCATTTAGAAACACAAGTGATCTCAAGTCAGAGGAAGTATGCCACTTGTTTGCATACAAGGATTATTCACATTGTGACAAACAATTGAATATCCTAAGTAGGGTCAGTCCAGTACATCCAATGTACCTATGAGTCTACATCTTATTCCATGCTCGAAGTATCCTGTAAGATTAGAACACATATTAGTCTCAATCATATCAAGGCTGTCTCATGTTCACCAAGATATCTCGACTAAGGACAATACTGCATGTCAGCCAAGCTGAACACCATTGAGACATTATTCAGAAGTATACATATAGCGGCAGATAATGCAACAACCTGAATAACAACCATTGCCTTTATAAACCTAGAGTTTATACATGATACTAACAAAAACCCAAGGCCTCAAACATTAGCCTTAAGGGCATACCCTAACAATCTCCCACTTGCACTTAATCTAATGGTTGAGAAATCTCAAACCCATATTATTACAGTGCTTCTCATGCTTCTGCTGCGCCAGAGGCTTTGTAAGCGGGTCAGCTAGATTGTCATCTGTATGAACCTTGCAGATCTTGATCTCTCCTCGATCAATGATCTCCCGGATCAAGTGAAACCTTCTCTGTATGTGCTTGGACTTCTGGTGCGACCGTGGTTCCTTTGCTTGTGCTATTTTTCCAGTGTTATCACAGAAGATAACCAAAGGATCTGCACTCGAAGGAATAACACCAAGTTCCTGAACGAACTTACGAATCCATACTGCCTCCTTGGATGCTTCCGAGGCTGCAATATACTCGGCTTCTGTTGTGGAATCAGCAACAATTGATTGTTTGAAACTTTTCCACACCACTGCTCCTCCATTCAAGCTAAAAACATAGCCTGATTGCGATCAGAAATCATCTTGGTCAGATTAGAACGAAGCGTCAGTATATCCTTCAATACTGAGTTCTTCCTGACCTCCATAAATCAAGAACATATCTTTGGTCCTCCGAAGATATTTCAAAATGTTCTTGACTGCAATCCAGTGTGCCTTACCTGGATTACTTTGGAATCGACTGGTCACGCTTAACCCGTAAGCGACATCTGGGCGAGTACACAACATCGCATACATAATGGACCCAATAGCCGAAGCATAAGGCGTATTGTCCATTTCATCTTTCTCAGACTATGTTTGTGGACACTGACTCTTTGAAAGATTCAGACCATGTCTGACTGGAAGATATCCTCTTTTAGAATTTTCTAAATGGAATCTCTCCAGGACTTTATCGATGTAAGTACTCTGGCACAACCCGAGAAGCCTCTTAGATCTATCTCTGTAGATCTTCACACCTAATACATAGGCTGCTTCTCCTAAATCTTTCATCTGGAAACATTTTCTTAACCATGCTTTGACGGCATGCAGTTCAGGAATATCGTTTCCAATGATTAAGATATCATCGATGTATAGGACTAGGAAAGTAATCACGCTCCCACTAAACCTCTTATATACACACGGGTCATCTTCATTTTTGATGAAACCAAACTCACAGATTGATTCATCAAAACGAATATTCTAGCTTCTCGATGCTTGTTTAAGTCCATAAATGGACTTCTTTAATTTGCATATTTTATGACGATCTGATGGATTGATGAAACCTTCAGGTTGTGTCATATACACATCCTCTTCTAGTTTTCCATTAAGGAAAGCGGTTTTCAAATCCATTTGCCAGATCTCATAATCATAATATGCAGCTATCGCCAGAATAATCCGAATAGACTTGAACATGGCTACAGGAGAGAAAGTTTCATCATAATCTATCCCGTAGATTTGTTTGAAACCTTTCGCAACTAGCCTGCCTTTATAGGTAACCACGTTACCATCCATGTTAATCTTCTTTTTAAAGATCCATTTACAGCCTATAGGGATTACTCCCGGAGGCCGATCAACCAAATCCCAGACTTGGTTATCTGACATGGAGTCCATCTCGGCTCGCATAGCTTCAAGCCATCTCGCTGATTCCGGTCCACTGACCGCATCCGCATAAGTGAGGGGTTCATCATCAATGATGTAGACTCCGTCATAGCGCTCAGGCTGTCGACGGATCCTTCCCGATCTTCGCGGTTCCCGTGATATCTGAGCCTCAGGTTGTTCAGTAACCTGTTCTATTGGCTCAGGCTCATCCAACTGTGCTTGACTACTTTGTCCTTCCTCTGGATTCTCATCCAGCTTTATTTCTCTCCCACTGGCCTCTTGCAGAAGAAATTCCTTCTCAAGAAAAACAGTCGTACGAGCAACAAACACTTTGTTCTCATTGGGATCGTAGAAATAATAACCCTTAGTTTCTTTAGGGTAACTGACAAAGATACATTTATCAGATCTGCTCTCCAGTTTCCCAGAGGCGAGCTTTTTGACATAAGCCTCGCAACCCCAGATTTTAATAAATGTCAAGCTCGGCTGTTTCCCATACCATAACTCATATGGAGTCTTAGAAACGGCTTTGGATGGCACTCGGTTTAGTACCTTTGCAGCTGTTTCCAGTGCAAATCCCCAAAAGGAGTAAGGTAGAGTAGCCTGACACATCATAGAACGAACCATATCCAATAAGGTTCTATTTCTCCTCTCGGACACACCATTCCATTGCGGTGTTCCTGGCGGAGTGAGCTGTGAGATAATCCCACACTCCTTCAGATAGTCAGTAAACTCATGACTCAAGTATTCTCCACCTCGATCTGATCGAAGTGCCTTGATATTTCGGCCTAACTGATTCTGTACTTCATTTTTGAACTCTTTGAACTTGTCAAAAGATTCACTCTTATGTCTCATTAGATAGACATAACCATACCTACTGAAATCATCAGTAAAGGTAATGAAGTATGAATAGCCACCTCTGGCATGTTTACTAAATGGCCCACACACATCACTGTGAATGAGGTCAAGTAAACCTGAAGCCCTTTGTCCTTTATTAGAAAAAGGAGACTTCGTCATTTTACCCATTAAACAAGCTTTGCATGTATCAAGTTCCTCATAGGAGAATGATCCCAGCAGTCCATGGTCATGCAACCGCTTAATGCGCTTCTTGTTAATATGGCCTAAACGACTATGCCATAACAAGGTGCTGTCATCAGCATACTTGGCTTTCTTATTATCAATCTGTTGTACAGAACATTCCATGTCCAACATGAATAACCCATTGTTAATCGACCCAGTAGCATAAACAATATTACCAAATGAAATACAACACTTTAAAGTTTTGCATTCAAAGGAAAACCCTTTCCTGACAAGAGCAGGAATAGAGATAATATTCTTAGTTATGCTCGGCACAAAATAACAATCGTCAAGTTCTAATACAAGACCAGATGGTAAAGAGATGTTATATTGTCCTACAGCAACAGCAGCAACCCGTGCCCCGTTTCCAACTCGTAGGTCCACCTCATGCTATCCCACCTGTCTTCTTCTCTTGTGTTCCTGCACATTTGAACAAATGTGAACTCCACATGCAGTGTCCAACACCCATGAAATAGAAGAAGATACCATGACTTCAGTCACGAAAATACCTGAGCTAGAAGTGAAAGGCTTGCTTCCCTTCTTGTCTCCTTGGAGCGCTTTACAGTCCTTCTTCCAGTGACCCAGCTGGCCACAATGGAAATATCTGTATTCCTTCGACCGCTTGATCTTTTGTTTCAGAGCCTTGTTGTAGCTCTTGACAGGGGCTTTGCCCTTCTTCCCCTTCTTCTTGTTCCTTGAAGGAATCATCAAGACAGAGGATGAAGGCTTTCCCTATTCAAGAGTCTGCTCTGTAGTATAGAGCATGTTCAGTAACTCTGCCGGGGTACAGTTGATCTTGTTCATATTAAAATTAATAATGAACGGATCGAAAGATGCCGGGAGAGACTGCAGGATAATGTATACAACAAGTTCCTGATTGATGGTGTGTCCCAGTTTCTCTAGAGCCTCCTTGTACCCAATCATCTTGAGTACGTGAGCTCCCACTGGACTCCCTTCAGTCAGTTTGCTCTGAAAGAAAAGTTTAGTCAAGTTATAGCGTTCAGTCCTTGCCTGTGCAGCATACAGCATCTTGAGATTTGCTATAATTTCAATAGCAGATAAATCTTCATGCTGACGCTGTAGCTCAGGCGTCATAGACGCAAGCATCAGGCAAGCGACATCAATGCTATCATTGACATGCTTCTCATAAGCATCCCGAACCGCCCTTGCGGCGTTCGCAGCGGGTTGAGGCGGTATTGCCGTCTCACGGACATACAGTTTCCTCTCAGCCTTAAGAACAATCTTAAGGTGTCCGTACCAGTCTGAGAAGTTTGGCCCAGCAAACTTCTCCCTTTCCAGTAAGGATCGCACATTGAACGCTGTGGTGTTCGTTGCTGCAGTAATCTACAACATTGCAAGAACAACAAGGTCAGTATCAATGTTAGAATCAATCCAGGACTTAAGAATGATTCTTTTCTCACTATTTTATCTGACTGAAAAATCCATTAAAACAGTCCGAAAGAGTAACACTCTTTTAGTGAGATGGGATCCAGATTTCATACTTGGTCTCCGCGTCCCGCTCAGGCGAGATAAGATGCACAGAGAGTACAAGCACTAATCACCGGTAGGCTATCCATGCCAATCGCCAACCCGTGCGATTCCCCTTCATCTAGGCAATCCAGAAGACTGTGCCAACTGAGTTGGTACAACACAGTCTCTGATTCCACAGATGGCTGCCTCCATATAGCTAACATATGCTCAATATGTAGCCCACATGGTCAAGCTCACCTGACCCACTCCCTGGACCACCACGTGCTATGCTGAGCAACGAGAAGCGATAAATCCCTTCTCTATAACATGCAGGTGTAATCACACACCGTCTGAAGATAGCTGGGCGTGCCCACTGAGTGGGTACAACACAGCCCCAACGATACTCAGAACAGTGAGGTTTCGCGTCAGAAGGCTTTCGTGCTTGATATTTCACGTTGGATTTTAACGGTCCTTTTATCTTCTTACTATCATGCATATCCTATGGTGATAGTAGAAAGATAAGTCATGCATGTACTAATATTACTTAAACAGTAAATAGAAAGCATGATGATCTTATGTGGTAAACGCCCATTAAGCCTAAGTAAAACCCTAGTTTTACACAAGTCTTCACTTGAGCTCTTCATGGGTCTTTTGCAACTCATCTGGCCCAGGCCAGGGCCCAAGCGCCCTCTGCAACCCAAATGCACCCACCAGGTAGCATGAGCCTGTCCTAGAGTCGAACTCTAGACCTCCCACTTGTGAAGCCACTTGCTGCATGCGCCTCTGCCAAGTGTGCTCTGTGCTCATGTCTGATCAAAATACATTTTAATCTATCTAGACATGATTGACACGCAGGTCAATTACACTTTATCATAATTTTAAAATGTGATGCGCAGATCACAATAATAATTTACAATTATTAATCCAGGCACGCAGGCCCCAGCACAGCACACAAAAATTGGGCAACCCACATAAGATGAAATAAACACCCATCATGGTTAGACAAGCAACATGTGATCCAAACAAGAAAATAAAATTTTGAAAAACCCATTGGCAACAATTTTATTTCCTTATGTGCCCTACTACCTTACAACGGTCCATTAATAGGGATCCACTCATCAGACCTAGTCAGACCCACTGCCCTTGCATGCACCAAGTCATAACCGACTTGAGTCGACCTTATGGTCAACAATGCATGCTTTAAGGGCTGAACGTCCCTCATGATTTCTGGCAAGCAGGTGTGACCCCGGGCCTTAATCATGAGCGTTCATTGGTTGTCTCAATCAGACATCGCTACACGCCTTTCTGCGGTCGACCTATAGCCACCTCATGCTTGTGCATAGGTGCCATCTGGTCGACCCGTCTAGGCTGTCAGATGGTCTGATTAGACTGTAGGGTCTAGACTAGACGACGACTTCAACCCTAATAACCCGTCTAAGTTTTTAAAGTAGGCACTTATAGATCTAAGTGGTTGCGCGCAAGTTGTTATAAGTTTTGATAAAATAACTTTTAACATGCGCCAACAATAAACATCATACATGCGCCAACATCAGAAAACAAACATCTAATGTTTAACATGTAGTTTCGCCATGATGATGAATTTAGATCAATGTATACACTAACAAGGATCACAATACAAGCAATCATATGAACATACAAAACCTTGCTTTGATACCAATTGAAAGTGGGGGGGTGAAACCCTAATATGCGCAGATTAAAATTTTGCATAGCGGAAGCTAGGGTTTCTAAGGATCGATTAGCATGAATATATGATCAACTTGTAAAACTTGTATAGATCAAAAGAGAGATCATACCAATGCCATTTCTTGGATGGCGACTTGGAAGCAAAGAAGCGTGTGCTTCTTCTCCAAAGGAACCGCACACAAGGTGATTGATGGCTTCTCCTTGGCGTTCCTTGTGCTAGCAAAGATCCAAGGTCTCCTGATCGCGTGAAGGTGATTAGAGATGATGTCTTTTTCTTGTCCGAACTCTCCTTGGCGTGAAAACTCACCACACGAGAGAGGAGGCGTCGAGAGGAAGAGGCCAGAGACAAGAATAGCGCCAAAAAACACGAACGTAGAGGCGTGAACTATTTTGGAAAGCATGACTTCCAAAAATAGTAAGCCCTCAACGTGTGATGCGTTCACTCCAAGTGAACCATCGCATTTTCCTCTCCCATTGAACCATGCGCTCACTATGATGAGCCAGTTCAATTACATTTGGTTCAAAGACCAAATTAAGCCAAGCCTTGGTCTAGATCATATAAAACCAAAAGTTTCAAGATCTAACCATTCATCTCTTGATGCTCTTGATCTCATCGATCTAGCATCATTTCTCTTGATCAAAGCTTACCGATCTCAAGCCCTAATCAATCAAACATGATCAGACCAGATCTCACTTACAATCAGAGTTTAAACTCCTTTAAACTGAACCAAAACAATTCAGTCCACACGATCTGACATAAGTAAGCCATATCATCAAATTGTGCGACCCTAAGGGTTTCCTTTAAATGTCGGTAACGATAACTTACGTTATCACGAACAGAGAGGGGTATCTAGCAACACATCACTGTCTCCCGATATAAAGGAAAGAGTCTTCCAAGACTACACCCAAACCACAGCACAAGTGTGAATCCAATTCACTAGGCGTACATGTTTCCTTTGCCACTGGATGTTCTTATTGGACAAGCGTGTCAAGCCTGTAACTCCAATATGATGAGAGTGATTAGATCAGATGAACATAGTCATCTGGGTATGGCCATACACTTTCTCACCATCTCATCCAGGGGGCCCCTTTAGAACATCACACTCCAATCAAGGAGAAGGCAATCCTATATCTATCACTAGCGCCCTAACATGACTCATGTTCATTATCCAAGATAGTCTATAACCATTATGTTTCAAATGATATTGAACTACCTCAAGACAATGCCAATCATCATTTAGAAACACAAGTGATCTCAAGTCAGAGGAAGTATGCCACTTGTTTGCATACAAGGATTATTCACATTGTGACAAACAATTGAATATCCTAAGTAGGGTCAGTCCAGTACATCCAATGTACCTATGAGTCTACATCTTATTCCATGCTCGAAGTATCCTGTAAGATTAGAACACATATTAGTCTCAATCATATCAAGGCTGTCTCATGTTCACCAAGATATCTCGACTAAGGACAATACTGCATGTCAGCCAAGCTGAACACCATTGAGACATTATTCAGAAGTATACATATAGCGGCAGATAATGCAACAACCTGAATAACAACCATTGCCTTTATAAACCTAGAGTTTATACTTGATACTGACAAAAACCCAAGCCCTCAAACATTAGCCTTAAGGGCATACCCCAACAGGATGCGCCCGATTATACCTCGCGTGGTAAGGGTAGAAGCTCCCGAGCTTCTGGCTCCAAATCGCGCAAGAGGCGCTAGCTCCTTCTGGACTCAACATCGCCACCTTCTCCTCTCATGTATGCGACATTGCATAGAGGACTATGCAATATTTTAGAGCGGGTGAGCTGTCTTAACTCCAGTTTCTTATGTGGTTGTCCTGACCTTATGCCTTTCTATGGTTTTGGTTTATGCTACTTTATGATGGATGTTATTTTGGCTTTGTTCCTATATGCCACTATTTGTGGGCCTGGTCCACATCTACAGGTCTCACTCTCTGCAGTGTATAACACATATTTGAACCACTTATTTTTCAGCTTTTGTGTTATGCTATAATTCTCTTTACATGTTACATGATGTGTGGATTTATGAGCTTGAATGAAGTTGTTTTAAGGCATATATTGCAAATTTTGTTATAATAAAAGATTCATTATTGACCTGTTGACCTGTCATGCTAGTCTTGTCTTATGATAGCTTTGCAAAATTCTTAAAGTTAACTGCATGATTGGCTATAATTTATCAAGATATGTTGAATGTAGTACATGTTAGAAATTTACTCAATAGTCATGTCCATATGTTCTATGAATTAGAAATTTTCTAATTGGATTGTTTTTAGGTGGTTCATTTAGCGGGTCAAATGTTTTCATGATTATTCAATTGATTTCGGCTTGCAATTTATATTCGATACATATCAGGATACATAATCTCTTTTCAAACTTTGAATTCTTTTCTATTATTGGGGAGACACTGCATTTGTTAAAAGAAAGGATATGTTGATTTCTGTTGGATAAAAAAAAATCAATCACACTTAGATTCCTCTACTTGGCACTGCGAAAAATGGGCAGTAGTACGAAAGGATATGAGTTGAAATCTAATAAATGTGAATTGAAATCCAATAAAAAGCCTCCTCTACTTGGCATTGCGAAAAATTGGCAATGGTACCTAAGGATATGAGTTGAAGTCTAATGCAATGATCAGTGTTTCATATCCTAAATAAAATATTTGAGTTAACCCCAACATAATGAATTGGAAGGATAGGAATGAAATGAGTGTTGTGTATGCTTGATTGAATCTCATGTTTACTGCTTTCTGAATCAGTTGACATCTAGAAACTGTGGGACCAAACTGGTGAATGCTTAAGACACCCTCTTAGATAATTTCTTCCGATTAGATCTTTGATTGCTAAAAAGTGTCTTTCTGAACTCGGGTGCGAACTTCAACACAAAAAGATTATTCTTATACCAAGCATGTATTTCAACTTATTTTATTGCTTGAGGACAAGCAAAGATTTAAGTCCGGAGTGTTTGATGCCATACATTTTTATAGTGATTTTTATTATTATTCCATGATAAATTTAGGCTTATTTGAATGTTTTTACACTCCTTTAAAGCTTATTTACTTCAAAGCTTCAGAATCTTCACTTTTTGTCTTTCATATAGAATTTCAAGTTAAATCACCCAATTTTGAAGTCATTTTGAAGCATCTAAAAGTATGGGGTGATTCCTTATGAGAAGACAAAATTGCCTGTAAAATTTGGGCTCAATCGGAGCTTTTTTTGGACTTCACTACCTGGTGAACCCAGTGGGGTTCACCGTTGATGATAGGGATGTCCGAAACTCACAGTAGACTTCACTGGCAGGTGAACCCCATGGGGTTCACCCCTGATTGTGTCCGAGGAAACCTGCGCAGAAATTTACAGAGTACTTCACTGGTAGGTGAACCCGGCGGGGTTCACAGGTGCTTCTTTTGCAACAGAACTGTATAGTGAGATTCACTGCCTAGTGAACCCGGCGTGGTTCACCCGTAATGCTTTCTGGACAGCATGACCCTTACTCAGATTTTCACTGATTTCGGACCCGATTCAAGTCCAAATTTGGCAAGTGAGGACTCTACGGAAAGCTGATTCGAAGGAGAACAAAAAGAGTATAAAAGCCCCAATTTCCGTGACCTAAAAAGATGGAAATCATGCGAATAAGCAGCTAGGGCAGAAGACAGCGGTGAACGGGTGACTTTGGGGCGATTTCCGGAGATTCGATCATCAGAACTCAACGATTCTTGGCTATTTGTTTCAGTTCATCGTCTCCTCCCTCTTAGAAACTCTTTCCCGAGATTTTTCTATGTTTAAAGAGAGATTTTTGAGCGTTTCAACGATGGTTGTAGCGAAAATCTTATTTCGGGGCAAGGTTGAAGCCCACTGACGATTCTTATATGTGATTCATGTTGTAACTCTATTATTTGGATTATATCTTAAGCATATTTCACTTGATGTACTTATTGCATGATCTGTACCTTGGCCAAGTATTGACGTGTCTTAGTTGTTACGATTCATAACGAGAGTAAGATCGTAACGACTGAACATCTTTGTGAAACTTGCGAAGCCTCGACACGAGAGCGCTTGGTTTTCGCTCGAGGGTTCATAATCTACCATGGAACTCATTGGATTCACCTAGAACGATCAACCGTGAAAGTAGGAGACCGTTCTAGGCGAATACCGGGGTGTACACTCGAAAGAGGGCACCTTGTACCCTAGGGTTAAATTCCTTATGCATAATCATAAATCCTTGTAACTGATATTTCTAAACGCAATTAAAATTGTCGGTGCGGTGGAAACCATTACTCTGATATCTCTCTCATATATTTTCCCTACCGTTGTCGTTTGGTTTCTTGTTTACAATTTCGCTTAACCTTTTTGTTTCAAGTTCTTAAAACCCCGTTTTCATCAGCTTAGATATCAAGAATTAGATTTTCTGGTACTCGACCTTGTTCCCTGTGGGATTCGATATCTTTTGTATTACTTCGACACTTCCGTGCACTTGCAGATAGTGTCACAATATCATCTGATCTTGGAGATCATGGATAAAGATGATGTTCAAATTTGTAAAATAAACACAAATAGCAATATGGAAGACCCACTAAATAATTCATACTAGAGACATAGGACTGAATGAATTCAGTTGCCCTTGGTCTTAGTGCAAGTGATAGATTGTTAGTGTTTATGCCCAGCAGACCAATTTATGGACATAGCCCAACATTATGTGAATGAACTTTGATAGAATCAATTAAGGCATGGTCGTTATTATGCAAACTGCTTTACCCGTGTTGATGTATTGAATTGCATAAATGATGTCCCATGAGTTTGGTTGGATCCATTCTCATAGTAATCCCCAGTCACGGTACCTTAGCCGATATGGGACAATTTTGGTACATGTGAGACTGGTGTATAGGCTGGTTAGGTGCGAGGCACGGTAACACAGACATACAGGTGCTTCACCATTAGTTGCACTGGAGTGACCCACCGTGAGGATTGACTTGTCTAGTCAGCAGGTCAATCTCACATGTGAGAGGTTTGCATTGATCCTTATACTTGAAGTATTCATGTCTAGATTTGATGATGGATGTGTTTTGATGTAGCATTACGTCTCTCCGTAAATGGGTGACCAAAACGATTGTCATTGGGCATATCATAAGTCACATGGAGACATGAATAACTACTAGTAGGATTTGCCCCTTAATTGGAAGCATGATATCCTCTTTGGGGCGCCCCACCTCATTGGTGCATGACAGGAATGTATGGCCATACTGTTTGAGTCATGACCAATAGATTGGATTAATAAACTTGAGACTAATCCAATGGTAGGATATCAGTTTAGGCAAAGGGATCTATAATGCATAGGAATCCTCGTAGCTTGTTTAGGAGTTGTTGCCAGATGACTTAAGTCCAATGACATGGGTAGTAGTTATGTGTTGCTAGATACCTCTCACTACTTATGATGTTCTATCATCATTGCCATTGTTATTTGGATCATACGGGGTCACACGCAATAGACTCTTGGCGTTGCATTAATCGAAAGACTTGGGATCAAGTTATTAGATAGCTTGGATCTATTTGGAAGATTTCATCAGCGCCAATGGGCCTGATGAGTTGGAAGAGAGTTATTGGAGCCCAGCTTCATTTTTGGTAGGTTGACCCGAAATTGACCTAGATTGGTCACATTTGGATTAAGGTTGTATTGGATTTGATCCAATGGCTTAATCAACCCATGTAATGATGTTTGGGCTAGCTCATTACCCAATGAGGCCCATTAACAAGTTGTCATGAAAAGAGAATTGGCTAAAAGGGTATCATGGGGAGAAATCATCCCCATTGGCGCATGAAGGGTATAATGGGGTGTAATGGGCGCCTAGTGCTTCATTAGGAAGCTTTTGGCGCCTCCCCCCTCATCCTTTGATGGAATGCTTGCCTCCTTGGTAAGTCTTGGGGCTGATATGGCTTATTGGACTTTTATAGAATGTCTTAGGTGCATATTGTGATACCCATGCTTTAATATCACTATTATCATTTAGTGATAGAATCAAAGTTGCTTTAAAAAGTAAAACAAGTGGTGCCATAATGCATAAAGCCTAAACCAACTAAGTTATTTTGTTTGTATGGACTCTTGAAGTTAAATTGTAGCTAAGTGTGATTTTCAAGGTTCCTTTTATAATGGTATAACTCAAGATTCATACTAGGACTCATTGGGAATATTGTGAAAAGAATTGGGCAAAATGATAAATTTATCATTTGATAAGCTACTTGGGAATTTGGTATTAAATGATGAAGTAACTAAGTTATGCGTTCATAGTTGATGGGAGAAGAGTTAAACCAGCTTATGATTTCATGAGGGGGGCATCAATAAGGTAATGGCACCTCATGGCTTGCATGAGAAGACAAGCACCAAGTGTTGCCACCTCATGGCTTGCATGAGAAGACAAGCAACTTGACACCTCATGCTAGAGGCTTTCAATTAGAGAAAAATGAAGGTCTCCACAAGAATGTGTCGTTTGGCTTGAGGGAGATAAAAGGAAATTTAGGAGAAATTCAAGTAAAAACAAAAAGGGCATAAGGGAAAATTGAACTAAAAACAAAGGGCAAAAGGGTTAGCACCTTGCCACCTTATGGTACTTGAGTTTACCACTTGCTTCCACCTCATCGTTTCTTGCATGAGAAGCTAAAGATGGAGAAAAATTGAGATTTGCTCTCTTTTGCTCGTGCCTAACCTGAGAAAAATGAACCCTAAGGAAAGGGAAGGAGAAAGGAAAGAAAAAGGGAGAAAAGAAGTGGAGAGTAATCTTCTAAGGCAAGTTCTTCTTCTTTCTTTGGTAATATTTTGCCTATTGCTTCAAATTTATGAGAAACCATCTTTTCTTCCTTGGTGAATTCAAGTTGTCTCTGATTTATATGAATTTTTTGGTAAATTCGACCCTTGGAAGAATGATCAATGCTATGTTAAACAACTATGAATCCGTATGTAAAGTAAATCTGACCTTTCTTCATTCAAATGATCATAACTTTAGACTCCCTGAACCAAAATTGTATGAAATCAGATTCATTGGAAAGAAGACTTGCTTATCTTTATTTTGAGTCAGATATTGAGTACTTTAGAAGAGGTTATAAGCTTTGTTACTTCAGTCCAATCCGACCCAGTAAATATGTTTTACTATTGGACCTTTATCTAGTAAGTGAGATATATGTCCAAATTTTGTGATAGAAATGATATCAAATTCTTATTTTTGTATCAAGTAGATTGAATAACCTACACGTAGAGCATTTATTTGCATGATTTGGATATGAAATGAAATTATACTCGATTTTTGAAGTTACCCCTTTAAATCTGGAAATATCATTGTCCTGATTCTGACCTCTTGCTATTTCAAAGCTCATAACTTCATGTATTGAGCTCCATTTTAAGTCAAATTTGTTTTCCTGAAAACTAGACTCGAAAACCTTTGTTATGACAGCAATATCATACCAAATAGTTTCTTATGAAGAATGTAACGTTCTTGGTAAACAAGCTCCAACTTTCTAATTTTGAATTACATGACCATTGCTATGTGTATCTTCCTTATATGGTCTTCTTTGTCGAGCTTATTGATACTTATTTCTCTCCCATTTGGAAATGAGTATATAAGCAACATGTATCTCATCTATGAACTTTAAGGTTCACATCTTTGAGGGATTGATACATATATCAATAAACCCATTTTGGTAGGTTTCCATTTGTTAATGTATGAATGCTAGTGGGAATAACATATGTTTGACTATGAAGCCCAGTACTGGGAAGAGATTGATAGTTGTGGAACAAAGTCCCACTATCTCTGATTTGAGGAGCCATGACAGCTCCAACCGGCATTTGTTTGAAGCCCAGAAATGGGTAGAGATTGATAGTTTTGGAGTAAAGTGCCACATTACAAATAATTGGGGCCACCTCTTGAATCTATAGAAGTCACCTCTTGTAACACACTATCTCTGATGTGAGGAGCCATGACAGCTCCAGCTGGCATTTGTTTGTTTGAAGTCCAAAATTGGGAAGAGATTGATAGTTGTGGAACAAAGTGCTACATGGAACAAAGTGCCAAATTAGAAATAATGGGGGCCACCACTTGAATCCATGGGAGCCACCTCTTGAATCCCACTATCTCTAATATGAGGAGCCATGATAGCTCCAAACGAAATATATGTTTGGGTTTCACCCTGACGAAGGTGGAATATGCTTCCAGACGTGGAACATTTATGTTATTTGTGATTTCCCACTATGCTCCCTATGTTGTGTATGATATGTATCTTTGGGTTAATTCTTCTTTGTGTTCTTTATGCTTACCATGTGACTCTATGTTACTTTGGGTTGATTTATCTTTGTGATCTTTGGATTGCTACCTTGTGTTATGCTTACCATGGTATTATGCTTATCATGTCACTATTGCTTACCATGGTATTATGCTTATCATGTCACTATTGTTTACCATGTCACTATTATGTTTCCATGTGATATTACTTGTGGAACCATGTAGAAATCTATTATGAATACTTCTCCTTTTTGGCATCTTAATTACTTGTTGAGCATTCTTGCTCAATCCTTGGATTCTAACCTCTTTATAGGTTAGCTTTGGGCTACAAGTTTATGTGGATGGTTTAAGGAAGTTGATGAGTTGTGGTTTTATGTTTTGAACATGTAAACATATGACTAATGTATGAAGATGCTAGTATGTTTGTATGATAAGTGTGAGAAGATCCATGTCTTGTGTGTGAGATATTATGGTTGTGAAATATTGAGCATGTAAAGTTGAATGACTCATGTATGACATTCATTTTGATGTTTGTAATATAAGTGTGGTTTTGGAATAAATACTATGGTTTTGGAATAAGATGTATGGTTTTATGGTAAGGATTTTGATTAATAGAAATGAGAAATTTTGAATGGTTATTTGAATTGTTGTTACCTCCTAGATGATGGAAAATTAATTTTATAAGCTATGTTGATCAGGTTATCGTGTTTTGATCCTGGATACAAATTGCCAAATTTTTTTTACATTATGAAATTACCATCCTTTAGGGGTGTGACACATATGGAAGAGGGGATGAGGATTATGGAAAAGTCTTGGAGACTTACCTTACCTCAAACCCTAACCCCTAGCTGAATTCCTCTTGAAAGAGTTACACCCACCCTCTCTTGTTTCACCGCCTCTTGCATCTATTAAATACATGCATGCGTAAGCCCCAAAGGAGAGATAAGATTGGCGTGCGCAAGGTCTAAGGGAGAGAGCTAGAGAGGTGGCGCAAGACTCCTTCATCCAAACCGCAAGTCTCCTTTGATCATCTCCTCTTGGCTCAACTTAGAGGAGGGCTTGGTGGTGAATTCCTTTCTTCCAATATTGCTGCAACCTTCTTCCACTTCTTCCTCTTGGAGAAAGAAGATTAGAAGCTTTGCGGCATCATCCTTCCTTCTTCCCTCTTGGCACAACTTCTCTTGGAGGTGGCGCAAGTGAAGTAAAGGATCTCTCAAGGCTTTGATTCTCTTCCCGAGGCTAGCACCAAGCGTGGAAGGGAGCAATGTTGAGAAGGTTGACGTGTGGATACTTGTAGAGGACGAGCACTTAATCATCTTCAACATGGCCTCATCAACTAAACGAGCAAGAGAGGCTTCATCTCTAACACATCCTTGTGTTCTCTCTCTTGCATGGATCCTTGGGAAAGGAATATGTTTTGGGTGTAATGCTTCTCTCGCTGCGTCCTAGGACTGCAAAATTTTAAATTACACCTAGTATTCCCCAACACTAGCTACATGCTGGGCATAGGAGTATGCATGCTCAGATAACTGGAAATCTATGGGAAGGTTATGCAAGTCAATAGGCTTACGCGGTTGATGGCCCAAGACAACTTAGAAGGGGCTAAGACTTGTAGACCTATTGGCTGCACTATTGTATGGAATTCCGCCATAAGGAGGATGATGTCCCAAGACCTCGGATGATTGCCTTTGAGGCAACGGAGCAAGTTGCACAAACTACAGTTAACCACCTCGGTTTGATCATTAGTTTGAGGGTGGTAGGGCGTGGAGAACTTCAGAGTGGTGCCCAAGAGGGCCCAAAGTGAGCACTAGAACTGCCTCACAAATCTTGTGTCGTGATCGGACACGATGGTCAAGGGGAGACCATGGAGACGGACAATCTATTTGATAAAAAGATGGGCCACGTGAGACATATCCGCAGTCTACGAAGAAGGGATGAAGTGGGCCATCTTTTGAGAACTGGTCCACAACCACGTAGACAGAATCGAAGCGGGACGTAGTCTGGGGCAACCCAAGGAAAAAGTCCAAGCTAAACGTCCTTGTGAAGGGAAGGCGCATAATGCACTCAACGTCCTTCGCGGGTCGGGGTTTGGCCATTTTGCATGTGCCGCAATGGTGCATAATGCGCTCAATGTCCTTGCGAAGGAAAGGCCAAAAGAAGTGTTCCTTCGCCATCTCAAGGGTCTTGTCGCGGCCATCATGGCTGGCAATGCCACCCGCATGCAGCTCGAGCAAAAGATGGTCTCAAAGCGACGAGAGGGGAATGCACAAGCGGTTCCCCAAGAAGAGGTAGCCTTCGCATAGCTGGTACGGGGACTCATGGTCAAAAGACTTAGTCAAGGCAGCATAAATAGCACCGATATTGGTACATGTGGTGTATTCTTCCTTGACGTGGTCAAAGGTGTTGACACGGGTGCACATCACGCACAAGAGACTCCAGATGTGACTCAAAGCGTCTGCAACGACATTCTACTTGCCCACCTTGTGATTAATCACAAAGGAGTACTGTTGCAAGTACTCGACCCATTTGGCATGGTAGGTGCCCAACTTCTTTTGGGCACTAAGGAAGGACAAGGCTTGATGGTCGCTGTATAAGACGAACTCCCGGTGGAGGAGGTAGTGCCTCCACTGGCGAAGTGACTGGACAATGGCATAAAACTCCTTGTCGTAGGTCGAATAACGATGTCGGACAGCATTCAATTTCTCACTAAAGATGGCGACAGGGAGGCCTTCTTGGCTAAGGGAAACTCCAATCCCAGTACCGAAGGCTTCGCATGCAACCTTGAAGACTTTCGAGAAGTCTGGAAATTGTAGGACAGGGGCAATCGTAATGGCATCCTTAAGGGTGTGGACGGCGCATTGAGTGGTGGGTATCCACTCAAAGTCATCCTTGGACAGGCACTAGGTCAGCGGGGTAGCAATCGTGCTGAAACCCCAATGAAACAGCACTAAAATCCCATGAGGCCCAAAAAACTATGGACCTCAGACACAATGCAAGGTTCGGGCCAATGTTGGATGGCCTCAACCATGGCAGGGTCAATAGAAAGACCCTCATCAGACATGATATAGCTGAGGAAGTGAACTCGGGTGGTCATGAAGGCGCACTTCTTCGTGTTAAGGTAAAGGCGCTCCTTCCACCAGAGGTCAAAGGTAGAGCGAAGATGTGCCAAGTTCTCCTCTCGGGTCAGACTAAAAATCAGAATGTTGTCAAAATAGACGACTAGGAACTTGCCCATATACAACTTGAGGACTTGACTCATGGGCCGCATGAACGTGGACGGGGCATTGGACAACCCGAATGGCATAACGAGCCACTCGTAAAGACCGTCTTTGGTCTTGAATGCGGTCTTCCATTCATCACCTTAGAGAATGTGGACTTGGTGATATCCGCTACGAAGATCAAGCTTGGAGAACCACGATACTCTAGAAACTAAGTTCAACATGTCACCAAGTCTAGGTATGGGGAACCTATCCGTGATGGTGATCCTATTAATGGCGTGGCTATCAATGCACATGTGCCACGACCCATCCTTCTTGGGCGTGAGCAAGGCGGGGACAGCACAAGGACTTAAACTCTCACCGATGTATCCCTTGGTGAGGAGTTCATCCACTTGACGCTGTAGTTCAGCATGCTCAGTGGGGTTCAAGTGATGATGGGAAAGGTTAGGGAGGGCTCCGCCTGGGATAAGGTCAATGACGTGCTGGATCTCCCTATCCGGAGGGAGTCCATGGGGTAAATCCTCCGGGCTAATATCAATAATCTTGGACAAAAGGGCAGAGACCTCCGGGGGAGGTGCCGCACTCATGGAAGATGAGAGGTCATGTGCCTCACACACCATTAAGGCATAGAAAATCCTGGACTCGGTGGCCTTGCGCATGAGGGCGGGGGTGCGCATAAGAGACACAATGGCGGGTGTCGGAGGGCAGACTGAGGAGGGATGATCACGCCCTTCAAAGTGGATGCTCGCAGGTCCTTGGGCAGAGCCAGGATTAAACAAATTTTCTGGTGATTGTGGTCAAACACTTAAGTGTACGACCGGCCTGTTGGGTCCCTTTCGAGAGGGAGCGAAACCCTAATAGGTCCCCTTCAAGGGGGAGCGAAAACCCTAAATGGTGGCGCATAAATCTTTGCAAGCGGAAGCAAGGGTTTTCATAGATCTTTCGCAAGAACATATGATCAACTTGATGAAGTTTAGATCCATACCATAGCCATGAAGAAGATGGCGACTTGGAAGCGAGAGAACAAGAGAGGTCTCCTCCAAATTGTCGCACACAAAAGGATTGATGACTTGCTCCTTGGATGCTCCTTGTGCTAGCAAGGATCTCCAAGATGTCCTTGATCGAATGAAGGAAAAAGATGGTGTCTTGCTTGGCCGAACTTCTCGTCGTCAACACCTTCAACCCCTTGCGTCTCGTCGAGCGAGCGGAGCCGAATGTTGAATGAGGCGTTTTTCCACACAATGAACGTGGAGATGTTTTTCATTTTTGGACTTTCCAAAAATAGCAACCGAAACCGTTGAAGCGTTTTGCGTTCACATCAAGTGAACCAAACGATCATCCCACTCCATGTGGACCATGCGCTCACACTTGAGCCGGTTCACATGTCAATGGTTCATTGGTCAAACCAAATCAGCCCAAGCAATAGTCTAGACATTATCAAACCCAATGGTTCAATGATCTAACCGTCCATCCCTCGATGCTCTTGATCTCACCGATCTAGCATCAATACTCTCGATCGAAGCTTACCGATCTCAAGCCCTAATCAATCAAACATGATCAGACTAGATCTCACTTACAATCAGAGTTTAAACTCCTTTAAACTGAACCAAAACAAATCAGTCCACACGATCTGACTTAAGTAAGTCATATCATCAAATTGTGCGACCCTGAGGGTTTCCTTTAAATGTCGGTAACGATGACTTGCGTCATCACGATCAGTGAGGGGTATCTAGCAACACATCACTGTCTCCCGATATAAAGAAAAGAGTCTTCCAAGACTACACCCAAACCACAGCACAAGTGTGAATCAAACTCACAAGGCATACATGTTTCCTTTGCCACTGGATGTCCTTATTGGACAAGCGTGTCAAGCCTGTATCTCCAATATGATGAGCATGATTAGATCAGATGAACATAGTCACCTGGGTATGGCCATACACTTTCTCAATCATCTCATAGGGGGGCCCCATTAGAACTCACACTCCTTAAACAAGGAGACGGCAATCCTTTATCTATCACTAGTGCCCTAACCTGACTCAAGCTCACCATCCAAGATAGTCTATAATCATTTTATTTCAAATGATATTGAACTACCTCAAAACAATGACAATCATCATTTAGAAACACAAGTGATCTCAAGTCAAAGGACATGTGCCACTTGCAGCATTCAAGGATTATTCACATTGTGACAAACAATTGAATATCCTAGTAGGGTCTGTCCAGTACATCCAATGTACCCATGAGTCTACATCTTATTCCATGCTCGAAGCATCCTATAAGATTAGAACACATATTAGTCTTAACCATATCAAGGCTGTCTCATGTTCACCAAGATATCTCGACTAAGGACATATAGCATGTCAGCCTAGCTGAACAGCTTTGAGACATTATTCAGAAGTACACTTATTACAGCAGACAAGGTAACAAACTGAATAACAACCATTGCCTTTATAAACATAAAAGTTTATTACACAATACCGATACAATCCCAAGGCCTCAAACATTAGCCTTAAGGGCATACCCCAACACGGCTGTAATGGACCACATCCCTATTGTATAGCCAAGGGCATCCTAGGAAGACGTGGGTGACATCTATAGCTGCCACATCACACCACACCTTCTCGCGATAGTCCCCAAAAGTGATGGGGACTTAGCACCGGTGGGTGACCGGAAGACTCGACGTATCAACCCACGCGATTGAGTAAGGGTTCAGGTGAGGTTCAAGGGGAAGATCAAAGCGGGTGATCGCGGTCCTAGAGACCACATTTAAGCTACTTCCCCCTGTCAATAACGATCTTACTCGAGTGTCTGTTGTACTTGATGTAAATCGTGAAGATGCTCGTGTACCTCCAATCCTCGGAGTGTAGGGTTTGGACAAGGGTGCACCTCATGACCGCGAGTGTGGGGTGACCCGACTTATCACCACTCGTGTAGCATTCGGCCTCAACGTCATGTTCCATGTGCTCGCGGGTAATGGTGGCCACTCGGGTGTGACCCTTATCCTCGGTGGCAGACTTCTTAGGGCATTCCCTAGAGTAATGTCCTAGCTGAAGGTAGTTGTAACAATGGACGTGCTCTAACGACCCACCAATGGGGGCCTTGCCTTTCTCTTCCCAAGTGTGGCGAGAAGTGGAGGCCTCCGGGGCTGGGTGACAAGGGGAACCATGGATTTTAGGCGCGGGATGCGGGTCGGATCGAGACTCGGGGCGCTCTACTCGAGAGTGGGCATGCGGAGGCCTGCTAGTGTGGGGACACCGCGATGGGACAAACTCGCTGCGTCGGGCTATAGCGCGAAGGTCTTGCTCAATGTCTAAGGTGCACTCATAGGTTTGGTCTAACGATTCTGAGCCATATGCAAGTAACGCTCGCCGGATGTCCGCTCGGAGTTCGTTCTTAAATTTAGACAAGACTAACTCGGGATCCTCTTGCAAGTTGCAACGAAGTTGCAATATGTCAAAGGTCAGGCGATACTCCACGACGATACCCAACCCTTGCTGTAGGCTACTATATTAGTCAAGGAGACGCTGCCTATACGAGGGAGGTATGTATTGCGCGTGGAGGCGATACTTCATCTCCTCCCAACGAGTGATAGGAGGGAGGGCATGCTGATCGTTTTGGCGCTCTACATTTTGCCAATGTAGACGTGCAGGACCTTCTATCAAGGTTCGCACATACCAGACACGTAGGTGTGGGGGACGATCACTCAATTTGAAATACGAGTCGATAGACGCAACCCGATCCAGGAATTGCGTGGGGTCGAGACCACCCGCAAAGGCCGCGGGGGTGTTTCGGACAAAGTGGATGAAATCATCCTCCACTCGGGGACGCTCATAGTAGGGTTGGGTTGGGGGCCTTTGTGCTGTTGGGGTATGCCCTTAAGGCTAATGTTTGAGGCCTTGGGATTGTATAAGTATCATGTAATAAACTCTTATGTTTATAAAAGGCATGGTTGTTATTCAGGTTGTTACCTTATCTGCTGTAATAAGTGTACTTCTGAATAATGTCTCAAAGCTGTTCAGCTAGGCTAACAGGCTATATGTCCTTAGTCGAGATATCTTGGTGAACATGAGACAGCCTTGATATGATTGAGACTAATATAAGTGCTAATCTTATAGGATGCTTCGAGCATGGAATAAGATGTAGACTCATGGGTACATTGGATGTACTGGACAGACCCTACTGGGATATTCCATTGCTTGTCACAATGTGAATGATCCTTGTAAGCAGCAAGTGGCACATGTCCTCTGACTTGAGATCACTTGTGTTTCTAAATGATGATTGTCATTGTCTTGAGGTAGTTCAATATCATTTGAAATATAATGATTATAGACTATCTTGGATGGTGAGCTTGAATCAGGTTAGGGCACTAGTGATAGACATAGGATTGCCGTCTCCTTGTTTAAGGAGTGTGGTGTTCTAAGGGCCCCCCCTATATGAGATGATTGAGATAGTGTATGGCCATACCCAGATGACTATGTGCATCTGATCTAATCATGCTCATCGTATTGGAGTTACAAGCTTGACCCGCTTGTCCAATAAGAACATCCAGTGGCAAAGGACACATGTATGCCTTGTGAATTGAGTCACACTTGTGCTATGGTTTGGGAGTAGTCTTGGAAGACTCTTTCCTTTATATCGGGAGACAGTGATGTGTTGCTAGATACCCCTCACTGATCGTGATAACGTAAGTTATCGTTACCGACATTTAGAGGAAACCCTCAGGGTCGCACAATTTGGTGATATGGCTTACTTGAGTCAGATCGTATGGACTGGATTCTTTGAGTTCAGATTAAAGGGATTTAATCTCTGATTGTAAGTGAGATCTGGCCTGATCATGTTTGATTGATTAGGACTTGAGATCGGTAAGCTTCGATCGAGAGAGGTGATGCTAGATCGGAGAGATCAAGGGTATCAGATGATGAATGGTTAGATCATGAGCCTTGGGGGTTCAATTTGGTCTAGACCAAGTGGCTAGAGCTATTTCGGTTTGGTTTGTTGAACCAAAGCCGATTTGACATCTTGGCTTGAACCGGTTCACAATGGTGAACGCATGGTTCAATCCTAAAATGCGTTTGGGTTGAGTTGAGCGCATGGACTTGATGAGCTTCCATTTATGGAAAGTCATCAAGGGCCGGTTTCACTCACTTCAATGCCAAAAACGCATATGCGTTTGCTCTCTTCTCTTCAACGCATTCGACTTTGGTTGGGTAGTGATCGACGAAGAGAAGGAGAGGTTGAGCAAGAGGAGCTCTCGGCCAAGAGGTTCATCATCCCCTTCCATTCGACACTTGAAGGCTTGGGTGTCTTGCTAGCACAAGAGACCGCAAGGAGTAAGCATCTTCACCTTGTGTGTGAACTTGTGGAGGAGATCTACTTTGTTCTCTTTATCCAAGCCGACTTCCAAACATATGGCGTTGGTATGATTTTTATCTCAATCTATTCAATCGATTATAGTTGAACATATGGCATGCAAATGATCTTGAACCCTTGCTTCCGCTTGCATATTTTACATTAGCGCCATGCTTAGGGTTTTGCCCCCTTATGATTAGGGGTTCCTTCAATTGGTATCAGAGCTAGGCTCTATGCATGCTATTATGTTTGCTGATGTGATCCTCATGTTGCGCTTACTTTTACTTGAGGCATGCTTTGCTTACATGAAGTTGCGCTTGTATCATGCTTTGCTTACATGAAGTTGCGCTTGTATCATGCTTTGCTTATATGAAGTATGCGCTCCCCCTTGAAGGGGACCCCCTAAAGTTTGCGCTCCCCCTTGAAGGGGACCCCCTTAGATCTAAGGGTTATATGCAAGCATGTTGTTTGTTTGTATGATTGCGCATGTTCTAAGGTTTTTCTAAAACTTACATCTTGCGCGCTTGATTAGATCTAAGGTGCCACTACTTTAAACCCTTAGATGGGTTGATGGGGTTGAAGTCACCACTAGGTTAGATCCAAGTCTGATCAGACCATCTGATAGCTCAGATGGGTTAACCTGATAGCACCTATGCGCAAGCACAAGGTGGCTATAGGTTGACTGCATCTAGGGCGTGTAGCGAGGTCTGGTTGAGACACTACTGAACACACTTGAGTTAGGCCCGGGGTCACACCCGCTTGCCAAAACTCATGGGGTAGTTCAGCCCTTGGCACATGCATGGTTGACCATTAGGTCAACACGGGTCAGTTAGGACTCGGTGCATGCAAGGGCAAAGGATCTAACTAGATGGATGAGTGGATCCCCATCAATGGACCATTGTAAGGTTGTAGGGCTCATAAGGAAATTAAAATTGATGCCATGGGGTTTTCAAAACTTTTAATTTCAAGATGATTGGATCACATGTTGATTGAACCATATGCTTGTTTATTTAGTCTTATGTGGGTTGCCCAATTGTGTGCTGTGCTGGGGCCTGCGTGCCTGGACTTAAAAATTGTAAATTAATTTGTGATCTGCGAATCACATTGTACTTAATTTATAATATGTTGTTGACCTGCGAGTCAACCTTGTCTAGATAGATCAAATGTACTTTGATTAGACAAGAACAAAGGCACACATCCAAGAGGGGCATTCACCTGGTGGTGCACCTGAGGTGCTCTTGGCGCTAGGGCACTGGGTTGGACCAGATGAGATGCAATGAAGCTCAAGTGAAGACTTAAGTTATATTAAGGTCTTACTAGGGTTCATGGGCTTTTACCACATAAGATCATGCTTTCTACTTATTGCTAATAATTAGAATTGCATATTTATGTTTATCTTCTGCTATAGCCATAGGACATGCCTGATAGTAAGAAGATAAAAGACCGTTAAAATCCAACGCTAACATATCAAGCTCGTAAGCCTTCTGACGCGAAACCTCACCTTTCTGACTATCGTTGGAGCCGTGTTGAACCCACTCAGTGGGCACGTCCATCTATCTTCAGACGGTGCTGGATTTCACCTGCGTGTTACAGAGTTGGGATTTATCCCCTCTCGTTGCTCAGCATAGCACGTGGTGGTCCATGGAGTAGGTCAGGTCAGCTTGACCATGTAGACTACATATGTGGCGCATATGGTAGCACATGGAGGCAGCCATCTCTGGGATCAGAGACTGTGTTGTACCAACTCAGTTGGCACAGTCTGCTGGATTGCCAAGATGAAGGGGAATCGCACGGGTTGGCGATTGGCTGGGACAGCCTACCAGAAACTAGTGCTTGTCATCTCTGTGCATCTTATCTCGCCTGAGCGGGACGCGGAGACCAAGTATGAAATCTGGATCCCATCTCACTAAAAGAGTGTTTACTCTTTCGGATTGTTTACTGGATTTTTCAGTCAGACAAAATAGTGAGAAAAGAATCTTTCTTAAGTCCTAGATTGATTCTGAAACATTGATACTGACCTTGCTGTTCTTGCTTGTTGTAGATTCCTGCAGCAACGAACACCATGAGCTTCAATGTGCGATCCCTACTGGAAAGGGAGAAGTTTGCTGGGCCGAACTTCTCTGACTGGTTCGGACACCTTAAGATTGTTCTTAAGGCAGAGAGGAAACTGTATGTCCTCGAGACGGCGATACCGCCGCAGCCCGCTCCGAACGCCGCAAGGGCGGTTCGGGATGCCTACGAAAAGCACGTCAATGATAGCATTGATGTCGCTTGCCTGATGCTAGCGTCTATGACGCCACCGCTGCAGCGTCAGCATGAGGATATGTCGGCTATAGAAATTATAGCGAACCTCAAGATGCTGTATGCTGCACAGGCGAGGACTGAGCGCTATAATCTGACGAAGCTCTTCTTTCAGAGCAAACTGGCTGAGGGGAGCCCAGTGGGAGCTCATGTGCTCAAGATGATTGGGCACAAGGAGGCTCTAGAGAAACTGGGGCATACCGTCAACCAGGAGCTTGCTGTGGACATTATTCTACAGTCTCTTCCGCCCTCTTTCGATGCGTTCATTATTAACTTTAATATGAACAAGATCGATTGTACGCCGGCAGAGCTGCTGAATATGCTCTTGACCACTGAGGAAACTCTGAAGGGTAAGCCTTCAACCTCTGTCTTGATGGTTCCTTCTAGGAACAAGAAGAAGGGGAAGAAGGGCAAGGCCCCTGTCAAGAATTACAGCAAGGCCCTGAAACAGAAGGTGAAGCGGTCGAAGGACAACAGGTGTTTCCACTGTGGCCAGCTGGGTCACTGGAAAAAGGACTGTAAAGCGCTCCAAGGAGATAAGAGGGGAAGCATCGCTTCTGGCTCAGGTATATATATGTGACTGAGGTCATGTTATCTTCTTCTACTATATCATGGGTGTTGGACACTGCATGTGGAGTTCACATTTGTTCAAATGTGCAGGAACTCAAGAGAAGAAGGCAGGTGGGACAGCATGAGGTAGACCTACGAGTTGGAAACGGGGCACGGGTTGCTGCTGTTGCTGTAGGAGACTATTTCATTTCTTTACCATCTGGCGTTGTATTAGAATTAAACAATTGTTATTTTGTACCGAGTATTACCAAGAATATTATCTCTATTCCTGCTCTTGTCAGGAAAGGATTTGCCTTTGAATGCAATATTTCAAAGTGTGTTTTATCTCGTGATAATATTGTGTATGCAACTGGTTCAATTAACAATGGGTTATACATGTTGGACATGGAAAATTCTATACAAAACATTGATAATAAGAAAGCCAAGTATGCTGATGACAGCACCTTGTTATGGCATAGTCGTTTAGGCCATATAAACGAGAAGCGCATTTAGCGGTTGCATGAACATGGACTGCTGGGATCATTCTCCTATGAGGAGATTGATACATGCAAAGCTTGTTTGATGGGTAAAATGACGAAGTCTCCTTTTCCTCACAAAGGTCAAAGGGCTTCGGGTTTACTTGACCTTATACACAGTGATGTGTGTGGGCCTTTTAGTAAACATGCCAGAGGTGGCTATCAGTACTTCATTACCTTTACTGATGATTTCAGTAGGTATGGGTATGTCTATTTAATGAGACATAAAAGTGAATCTTTTGACAAGTTCAAAGAGTTCAAAAATGAAGTACAAAATCAGCTAGGCCGAAATATCAAGGCACTTCGTTCTGATCGAGGTGGTGAATACCTGAGTCATGCATTTACTGACTATCTGAAGGAGTGTGGGATTATCTCACAGCTCACTCCGCCAGGAACACCGCAATGATATATGGTGTGTCCGAGAGGAGAAATAGAACGTTACTAGACATGGTTCGTTCTATGATGAGTCAGGCCACTCTTCCATATTCCTTTTGGGGTTTTGCACTGGAAACAGCTGCAAAGGTACTAAACCGAGTGCCATCCAAGGCAGTTTTAAAGACGCCATATGAGTTATGGTATGGAAAACAGCCTAGCTTGACATTTATCAGGATCTGGGGTTGCGAGGCTTATGTCAAAAAGCTCGCCTCTGGGAAACTGGAGAGCAGATCTGAGAAATGTATCTTTGTCGGTTACCCTAAGGAAACTAAGGGTTATTATTTCTACGATCCCAAAGAGAACAAGGTTTTTGTTGCTCGGACGGCCATATTTCTTGAGAAGGAGTTTCTTCTGCAAGAGGCCAGTGGGAGAGAAATAAAGCTGGATGAGATTCCAGAGGAAGGACAAAGTAGTCAAGCAGAGTTGGATGTGCCTGAGCTGGTAGATCAGGTTACTGAACAACCTGAGGCTCAGATATCACGGGAACCGCGAAGATCGGGTAGGATCCGTCGACAGCCTGAGCGCTATGACGGAGTCTACATCATTGATAATGATGAACCCCTAACTTATGCGGATGCGGTCAGTGGACCGGAGTCAGCTAGATGGCTTGAAGCTATGCGAGCCGAGATGGACTCCATGTCAGATAACCAAGTCTGGGATTTGGTTGATCCGCCTCCGGGAGTAATCCCTATAGGCTGTAAATGGATCTTCAAGAAGAAGATTGACATGGACGGTAACGTGGTTACCTATAAAGGCAGGCTAGTTGCGAAAGGTTTCAAACAAATCTACGGGATAGATTATGATGAAACTTTCTCTCCTGTAGCCATGTTTAAGTCTATTCGGATTCTTTTCGCGATAGCAGCATATTACGACTATGAGATCTGGCAAATGGATGTGAAGACAGCTTTCCTTAATGGAAATCTGGATGAGGATGTGTATATGACACAACCGGAAGGTTTCACTAATCCAGCAGATCGTCATAAAATATGCAAGTTAAAGAAGTCCATTTATGGACTTAAACAAGCATCAAGAAGCTGGAATATTCGTTTTGATGAATCAATCTCTGAGTTTGGTTTCATCAAGAACGAAGATGACCCGTGTGTATATAAGAGGTTTAGTGGGAGCGTGATTACATTCCTAATCCTCTACGTCGATGATATCTTAATCATTGGAAATGATATTCCTGAACTGCATGCTGTTAAGGCATGGTTAGGAAAATGTTTCCAGATAAAAGATCTAGGAGAAGCAGCCTATGTATTAGGTGTCAAGATCTACCGGGATAGATCTAAGAGGCTTCTCGGGCTGTGCCAGAGTACTTACATCGATAAAGTCCTGGAGAGATTCCATTTAGAGAATTCTAAACGTGGATATCTTCCAGTCAGACATGGTCTGAATCTTTCAAAGAGTCAGTGTCGACAAACACAGACTGAGAAAGATGAAATGGACAATACGCCTTATGCTTCGGCTATTGGGTCCATTATGTATGCGATGTTGTGTACTCGCCCAGACGTCGCTTACGGGTTAAGCGTGACCAGTCGATTCCAAAGTAATCCAGGATTGGCGCACTGGATTGCAGTCAAGAACATCTTGAAATATCTGCGGAGGACCAAAGATATGTTCTTGATATATGGTGGTCAGGAAGAACTCAGTATAGAGGGATATACTGATGCTTCGTTCCAGTCGGACCAGGATGATTTCCGATCGCAATCAGGCTATGTTTTTAGCTTGAATGGTGGAGCAGTGGTGTGGAAGAGCTTCAAACAGTCAACTGTTGCTGATTCCACAACAGAAGCCGAGTATGTTGCAGCCTCGGAAGCATCCAAGGAGGCAGTGTGGATTCGTAAGTTCGTGAGAGAACTTGGTGTCGTTCCTTCGAGTGCAGATCCTTTGGTTATCTTCTGTGATAACACTGGTGCTATAGCACAAGCAAAGGAACCACGGTCGCACCAGAAGTCCAAGCACATACAGAGACGGTTTCACTTGATCCGGGAGATCATTGATCGTGGCGAGATCAAAATATGCAAGGTTCATACAGATGACAATCTGGCAGACCCGCTTACCAAGCCTCTGGCGCAGCAGAAGCATGAGAAGCACTGTAATAATATGGGTTTGAGATTTCTCAACCATTAGATTAAGTGCAAGTGGGAGATTGTTGGGGTATGCCCTTAAGGCTAATGTTTGAGGCCTTGGGATTGTATAAGTATCATGTAATAAACTCTTATGTTTATAAAAGGCATGGTTGTTATTCAGGTTGTTACCTTATCTGCTGTAATAAGTGTACTTCTGAATAATGTCTCAAAGCTGTTCAGCTAGGCTAACAGGCTATATGTCCTTAGTCGAGATATCTTGGTGAACATGAGACAGCCTTGATATGATTGAGACTAATATAAGTGCTAATCTTATAGGATGCTTCGAGCATGGAATAAGATGTAGACTCATGGGTACATTGGATGTACTGGACAGACCCTACTGGGATATTCCATTGCTTGTCACAATGTGAATGATCCTTGTAAGCAGCAAGTGGCACATGTCCTCTGACTTGAGATCACTTGTGTTTCTAAATGATGATTGTCATTGTCTTGAGGTAGTTCAATATCATTTGAAATATAATGATTATAGACTATCTTGGATGGTGAGCTTGAATCAGGTTAGGGCACTAGTGATAGACATAGGATTGCCGTCTCCTTGTTTAAGGAGTGTGGTGTTCTAAGGGCCCCCCCTATATGAGATGATTGAGATAGTGTATGGCCATACCCAGATGACTATGTGCATCTGATCTAATCATGCTCATCGTATTGGAGTTACAAGCTTGACCCGCTTGTCCAATAAGAACATCCAGTGGCAAAGGACACATGTATGCCTTGTGAATTGAGTCACACTTGTGCTATGGTTTGGGAGTAGTCTTGGAAGACTCTTTCCTTTATATCGGGAGACAGTGATGTGTTGCTAGATACCCCTCACTGATCGTGATAACGTAAGTTATCGTTACCGACATTTAGAGGAAACCCTCAGGGTCGCACAATTTGGTGATATGGCTTACTTGAGTCAGATCGTATGGACTGGATTCTTTGAGTTCAGATTAAAGGGATTTAATCTCTGATTGTAAGTGAGATCTGGCCTGATCATGTTTGATTGATTAGGACTTGAGATCGGTAAGCTTCGATCGAGAGAGGTGATGCTAGATCGGAGAGATCAAGGGTATCAGATGATGAATGGTTAGATCATGAGCCTTGGGGGTTCAATTTGGTCTAGACCAAGTGGCTAGAGCTATTTCGGTTTGGTTTGTTGAACCAAAGCCGATTTGACATCTTGTCTTGAACCGGTTCACAATGGTGAACGCATGGTTCAATCCTAAAATGCGTTTGGGTTGAGTTGAGCGCATGGACTTGATGAGCTTCCATTTATGGAAAGTCATCAAGGGCCGGTTTCACTCACTTCAATGCCAAAAACGCATATGCGTTTGCTCTCTTCTCTTCAACGCATTCGACTTTGGTTGGGTAGTGATCGACGAAGAGAAGGAGAGGTTGAGCAAGAGGAGCTCTCGGCCAAGAGGTTCATCATCCCCTTCCATTCGACACTTGAAGGCTTGGGTGTCTTGCTAGCACAAGAGACCGCAAGGAGTAAGCATCTTCACCTTGTGTGTGAACTTGTGGACGAGATCTACTTTGTTCTCTTTATCCAAGCCGACTTCCAAACATATGGCGTTGGTATGATTTTTATCTCAATCTATTCAATCGATTATAGTTGAACATATGGCATGCAAATGATCTTGAACCCTTGCTTCCGCTTGCATATTTTACATTAGCGCCATGCTTAGGGTTTTGCCCCCTTATGATTAGGGGTTCCTTCATGTGCGGCCCAAACATCATCCTCATCTAGGGGTTCATCTTCATAGACCGAGCCTCCATGGACCATATAAGGCCTACGTCGGCCAGACTCGTCATGAAAGGGTTGGCGCTGAATAGGTGCAGGTGCGGCAACCGGGGGCAATTCCCTTGTTGGGGCGGAAGCGTAGATAGAGGGGGCTGAATTGGGTTAGGGCAACTATGCTCCGACACACTAAAACGATCAGCGATGTCCCGGAATCCAGCCAAGGGCTGCTGGACTGTGGACTCTGTGGACAACTTATGCGCGTCCAATTGCAGGGTTAGCGCATCGGCTCTCACAGTAAGTGCAGCCAACGACTCTAACCGGATGCTAGTCCCTTTCGAGGGTAGGACTGACTCTTGGGTTTTAGGGATAGTATCGGGGAATTGGGATGATATAACTTGTGACCTTGTAGTCACCATGCACAAACAAGGGGAAATTTGACTAAGTGCATAATGTTGAAAATGTAGAAATGATGCTCAAACATGCCATGCAACGGACTTGGATTGTGCGAACAATAAAAAAAGAATGCGTAACTCCCTCTAATACCATAAATGATGAAGCTCTAGTAGGTGGGTTGGTCCTTTGTACCATACTCTACGTTGTTATACGATAGGTAGAAAATGAGAGAGGGTCTTGCGATGAGGGAATTTGAAATGCTAAGAAATATAACAGGAAAACACAAAGAAATCGGCGACAAACTCATTCCGAAGCAACACAAACGTAAAAAATCCCAATGGTACTCAGAACTAAAATTGCTCACTAACCTCTTAGCAAATTTTCAGCTCAGCACGTTCCATTAGGGAAGCAATTCCGCAGGGTTCAGCTCGCACGCCTGTAAAACTATAAACAAACAAAGAACAAGGAAACACCCATGCCTCCAACGTATACTTGCTCGTGGTGGAGAAATAGAAACCACAGCAGAAAGAACACAACGTAACTTCAAAAGACAGATGAACCTGACCCACCGGAGACGGTGGGATTTACTTCTTATAATGCCAGAAACAACTCTGGGGTTGAGGCACCGACCACAACTCATGCAAACTCTAGAATCGAAGCACCAACTTCGACTTCCACATGCTGGAGGCATTCTTGCTCACTAGGAGAACTCTATCATCTACTAGAGAACTAAGGATTAAGCTGACCCGGCCTCCTTTTTTATAGAACAAGAGGAGAGGGAACAAGACTAAAGGGAGAATCCCAACAACTAACAACTCTCGCAGCAAAAAGCAGTCAAGACTGCCACAAAAGACAAAATAAAACAAACTCTTACTAACTATTCTTGAAACTGGCACATGTACTTTCATCCTTCGTATGGATGCAGTTGGGGTGGCGACTAGACAAGCTCAGAGCATGCCACGACAAACAGTAGAACTTGGAGATCGTGGGCTGATTCATCACGGTCAATCTTTATTCTTGGGCTGTGTTGTTGAGATGGTTGTGGTATCTATCTTACGCCAGGCTTTTAGAGGGTCGGGTGGTGAGGCCCATGGGTTGAAGCACCTCGGTGTGGACCGATAATGGGCTAATAACTCCGATGTAGCGATCCAGCAGTTAGCTGGAGTGTTGGGATTGTTGGATTATCACTTTGTTGGGCTCCCATGGATCCTCTTTGAATGGGTGAACATGGTAAGAAGGGTTGTGTACATTGAAACAGGGTCGTTGGGGTGAAATGGAGCTCTCAGGGCGTTCAGGGCCTGGCCGTGATGCTGTTCACGACAATGATTAGGTCTGCCGGGGTCTGCCGAAGTGATCATGACCTGATCATGTTCACGGCTGTGATAAGATGCTTCGAGATCTGCCAAGGTATTCACAGCTTGGCCGTAATGGCATGCACGGCCGTGACCGCGTTCGCATTTGGAATCACCGGTTTTTGTCTTTTTTGCCGAGGTAATCATGGCCTACCCATGATCATGTTCACGGTCATGACTAGGCTTGCTGGAATTCGTCAAGCTCGTCACGACCTGCCCGTGATGGGGGGTCTTTTCTTCTCCAATTCGCCTCCTTCTTCAGTGTTAGCTTCTCCTACATCACTCACTCTACATGATTAAGTTACAATTTGATCAGATCTATTTAGATTGTGATCTTATTTTTGCTTATGACATTGCGATGACATTTGTCTTTGATCATGAATTTGATCTTATGATCATACTTGATCAGTTTATGACGCTGTGGGATTTATATCCGCTAGTGATCATATAATTATATTTGCTATGGCCGTGATCTTACCATCACTCTTGTCTATACTGGTGAGTGATTATCCTATTTGTTATAATGGTATGATCATACATATTTTAGATTATAATCTAATTGTCTTTCCTATCTCTCTGATGTCTTGTGATTGTACTTTCACATGATCATGTAATCAGACATGATTTGGTTGGTGACATTAACAATCCAAGAGTTGATTTTATTATGATTTATCAACTTTACGCCAAGGAATTATTCCAAATTAAATGTGTGCATTAAAATTTCTAATGCTGTTGCTTGCCAATTCTTGCAATTTCATAGGATTTGAACTTGCAGGCAACCGCAGACTTGATGACAGCAATTTAAACTGTAGGAACATACACGAGGCCTAATAATTCATTTCGAGGTGAGCATACAATTACAATTCAATCTTTATGGTACACTCTACAAATGAAGAAACATTTCGATAATTAAAGAAATCTCCACAAGACATGATTCCTTTTTATTTCTGTGATTTCCGCAGGCTTAATATAACAATCTCCAAAAGAAATCTCCTCTCTTCCATTGATCTTCACCATCGAAACCAGTGTAGGCAACCGCAGCCCTGATACAATTAACAAGCAATAATGATTACCATAATACTAATCTAGATATCTTAATCAAAATGATGAACGCATCTAACATCAACATTAATACTAATATACTATGAGAATAACAAATAAATGGAGATGCTGACCTTAAGTTGATGACTGCTTTGTAAATCCAATTGTTTCACATCTTTCTGGGTTGCCGATGGCTTGTAACGACCATTTCGACTCTCAGCTACTTTCTTGAATATGCTGGTATAGTTTTCGTCGGTATCCGATTCAGGAAATGGCGGCACGGTCGCCCCATCCATATCGACTGGCTGCACCAGTACCATTACAATTGTCATGCAAATAATATGTGTAGTTTTTAGTTAAAAAAATTACGTATATAAATAATCTTACTATTGCGTAGATTGGGATTCTTCTTCTACTTGACGCGGCAGATCGAGTAGTATTTGCAGCGCATTTACCTCCATTCCCATTGTAGTTGTTCCTCTTTGATCGACTGCGTTCGTCAGCATCCAATGGATTTGTTTGGGACATGCCAAAGGCTGCGACACCGTTGCGCACAGGCGGCGTTTCGGTACGCCGAAAATGACAATTAATCCTCGTTGCAGGTTTTCTAGTGTTGGCAGCTGGATAATTGGACTCTGCGTTGACCGGTGATGCTGCAACCTGAGCACTAGCTTCTGAGCCTTGTTCGTCGTGATCATTTCGGTTGCTGACCTTTCTAGTGTCACTTGTCTTGTTCCGCGCATCGTCAAAGTATTGTGTATAGGAGGCACTTTGAGCAACTTCCATGTTGCCGGTCGGGAATTTGGGTATTTGACTTTGTTGCTGTTTACATTCATATGCGAATTAATGAACCGGATGATCAGCTAGCAGTCAAAACTAAATCTCTGGAGGAAAATTTTCAGATCTATTGCTTACACACACATAAGATAAACGAAGAAAAGATTAAGAAGCAATTGCAGAAGACTAAAATTACTAATTTGATAGAAATTAAGTAAAGCTCACCGCCATTCGATGGATTGGTTGCCTGAAAGTAATAATGTGAATTAAGCGTTAGAGACGACGCTGAGCCTTTGTACGATGTATTCTTAATCAAGAAACTAGCAGAAGAGGGAGGTGGAGGTAGCGCAAGGGAGCCAAGAGGTAGCGAAAAATGCCATTGACAAGTGACCAATGCCTTGCTTTTTCAAGCTTTCCTCTAGGAAAGTGCGTGAGCACTAACAAATAATACTCATTAAACAATTTTGAGAGAAATTCAAACAATAATTTTAATCATTTATTTTGTGTCTCGTCACAACTTGGAATTATTTTGTCCATTGAACAGTTTGCATATTAAATGTGAAGGTGCAATTAAGGAACCGTGAAAAACACCAAAACTTTCTCAACAGCTCATTGTTTCTTTTCATAGTCAATGGAAAGCATTAAAGGGGATGGCTCATTGACTCAGATATATACTTAGATTCCCAAGGAGAACTGGTCGTGTAATGACTCTATTACTTGTATTACTCCAATAAATAGCATGTCTCATTGTAGGTTAAGTTTTTCTACATTCTAAATTAAAACACGTAATATATTTGACAATGCAAAAAAGTTATTGTCCTTAATTAATCAAAATGTTTGACGCATTCAAAATTATGTTTTTACTATTCAGATTTTAAATCTATATTTTTTACACCCAAACCTTATAAATTTTGTTATTTTTATGCCTCGGAACATTTCGTTTCTTTTTACAAAATTTAAATATAATGTATGCTTTTAATTCCTGTAATACTATTAGCATTAATAACATTTTGCTTTGTTCTTGTGCCAATGTTGCACCCTGCGTACTTAATATCGTACCAACACATTATAATGCAAGCTAGGGTAGCGTGCCAATAGGTATGGGCACGTTTTTTTTAAGAATCCTATGATTTTTAAAAATTTTGAAAGCCGCCCTGGTTATCATTGAATAAGGAGTGCATATCTCGATAAGTAGGGAAAAGACTTATACTAATACTAATACTAATATTAATATTAATACTAATATTAATACTAATACTAATACTAATATTAATACTAATACTAATCATAATATTAATATTAATATTAATCATAATATTAATGTTAACATCCCAACATGCCTTGGGATTGGCGCACGAGTGCGCAAATCAAATAAAAAAGTGCGGCTTCTTAAAAAAATAAGAATCTGCGGATTCTTATAAAATTTCTCCAATAGGTATGTGAGTCTAATCTTGCCAAGTCATAATGATATCCGGCAATATAGTACCGGGTGTACAAAATTTTGGGTGGCATGCCAATGTGTATGGCATGTTGGGATGTAAATTAGGTCATATCAACATGGCACATTAGAACATGAGCTAAGGGAGGCTGGTAGAGTGCCAATGTCACAATCCTAGAATATAATAATTGATAAATAAAAATTCATATATTTTTAAAAATTTGCTATACATATTCAAGATCAATACTCAATGACATACTCAAAATCAATAATTAATTTAACTATACATCATCACCTTATGGGGTAACAACAACTCATATATCAATTATAACTTTCATCTTAAAATTGAGAATACTTTGATAGCATAAAACTCATACTTCATATTACAAAATTAGAGTATATTTTGTTCACATACATTCCATGATTATACTCAACCTTTTATAAGATTTAAAAGTCCATATTGTACACTACTCTATACAATATACATGATCAAAAGCTAAAATATTAAACCATTAACTTCCTTTTCATATTCCGAAAAATATGTAGCCCAAAGCTAACCAGTAAATGATTTAGAATACAAAGATTAAACAATAATGCTTTGCAATAAAGTAGACCCTATGACACGAAATCATGAGTTACACAATATCAATTCAATAGAATCTATACGAAGTTTTTCGTATATCATAACATATATTTTGAAGCATTAAATCTCCTAAATAGTTCCATAAGTAAGATCAAATAACAATAAGATCATTTTAAAATATACATTAGAAAAGTAATGGAGATTCAATATAATAGAATATAAAATTCATATTGTTTAGTGGGAAATAACAAATAAAATGATCCTTCTACATCTGGAAGCATAATACACCCTCGCTATGATGAAATCAAATATATGCTAGTTAGAGCTGTCATGACTCCTAAAATGAGATAGTGAGATTAAAGAGGTACCTCCTATAGATTCAAATGATGACCCTTTATTTCTAATACAATACTTCATACCATATATCTCTTTGCTCCACAATTATCTCCCTTTTCATATAGTGGCCTTATTGACTTTTTCCTTTTATGCTCGTTATCTTTTCCCTTTTGAGATCATTGAGTTATTCTTATTTGCTTCCATTACATTAGTAAACAGATAACATAACTTTTATTCATGATGAAATAAATTCAATGAGACACGTATCTAACCCTTAAACATGGTGACTCATAAAGTTCATATATATATGATAAGTGTTGATATGTTCACTACCAAATGTAAGGGAAATGTGTATCAATAGAATTGAAATAGATTATTATTTATACATGTACATATATGTATGCTTATGGAAATCAAAATTCATAAATTTAGAGCCTGATTGACATAAGTTTCATTTACATCATATGATGCCATTTTGTATGATATTTATGTCAAAATAAAGGATTTTGAATCTAGTTTTTAAGAAATATGAAATTTACATAAAATGGAGCTAAATACAAGAAGATATGATTTATATAGTACCCAATATGTGAATATCGAGGACTTTAGTTTTATAGGGACAATTGCAAATACCATTATAAATCTATTTTTCATCCAAATTATGCAAATAAGGCTCTAATTGTTTGGTACAAAGTGTACTTGATAGGAAAAATAGTAATTTTGCATATTGAGTACAAAAGGTTAGGTTTTATGCAAATAAACATTTATAGTGTATTATCATTGCATAAACCAATATTTCAAGGTCCAAGCCCATCAATTTTGAGACAATCAAAAGCAACTTGATGTCACAATACCTTAGAGTGGAATTCCTCAAGAATTTTGAACAACAAGTATAAGATCATGAATAAAGACATGGTTACTTGCCGAAGAAGACAAAATTACTCTGAAGTTGAGTTTTCCCTCTTTTTTCCCCCTTTTTTCTTCCCTAGGTTTTCATTCCATTTGGTCATGCATAAGCAAGCATGTCAATTTTACATTTTTGTCATATTTATCTCATGTAAATCATGGACCATGAAGTGTAAGGTTAAGATGAATCAAGTAGCATGAGGTGGCATGGTCAACAATAGCACGCTTGAATTTTTTATCCATCATTTTTATGTCTCTTTGTTTTGTCATTTTCACCTAATTTAGTAAATACATTTACACATTTCCTCTTATGTTTTCATCATATATTATTCAAGAACCTAAATTTTCAAAATACTACAATACTAATATCATATATTTAAAGATTTTGCATGTTAACATTAATTTAATTACCTTAAATGATTCTTTCTCAAAGTATAATAATACTATACTTTAAGGGTATTACATTCTCTCTCCCTTAAAAAGATACTTTAGTCCACTAAAGTTGTCATACCATGAGTATCAAAAAGTTGTGGGTATGCCCTTCTCATTTCCTCTTTTAACTTCCATTTTGGTTCTTCAATAGAATGATGTTGCATAATCACCTTCATAAGTGGTATGACTCAATTTATGAAGACAGTATCTTTTCTATCTACAAATTTCATGGGCCTTTCAAGGTAGGATAAGTCTTGATCAACTTGAGTAGGCTCATATTCAAGGATGTGGGATGTATCATGAAGATACTTATCATTGAAATATGAAAGACACAATGAACATTTGCTAAAGATGGTGGCAAAATTCTATGAGCAATATAACCAATGTTTTTAAGAACCTCGAAAGGTCCAATGAATCATTGAATTAATTTGTTTTTCTTTTCAAATCTTATGATACAATTAAAAGAAGAAATCTTGGAGAAACATGATTGCCAACTTGAAATTCTCTGTCTTTCCTTCTATGATTGGCATAATTCATTTGGCAACTTTGTACTACTTTTAATGTATCCTTTGTCACATGTATTTTATCTATCGTTTCTTGCACTTTAACTTCTTTTAAGATCTATCACTAAACTCTTCCTAACATATAGGTGTTCTACACTCCCTTCCATAAAAAGCTTCATAAGGTGTCTTTTGAATGCTTGAGTGAAAACTATTATTATAGGCGAATTCAAAAAGAGAGAGAGACCATCATCTCATTCACCTTTCCACTTTATAACAAAAGCTATAAGCAAGTTTTCAAGTGTTTGTATGGTTCTTTCTAATCATCCATCGACTTGAGGATGACAAGCTATACTAAACTTAAGGTTAGTCCCTAAAGCTTCATGCAATATTATTTTGAAATCTATAAAGAAATATTGGATCTCTATCATATACAATCTCGACATGAACCCCATGAAGTCTTAGTATTTCACAAATGTACAAACTTGTGATTTTATTAAGGGAGTATGTTATTCTAATAGGTAAGAAGTGTGCAAACTTTGTTAACCTATCAAATACAATTTATAAAGAAATATTGGATCTCTATTAGATACAATCTCGACAAGAACCCTATGATGTCATAGTATTTCACCAAGGTATAAACTGGTGATTTTATTAAGGGAGTATGTCATTCTAATAGGTAAGAAGTATGCATATTTTGTTAACCTATCAACTATCACCCAAATGGCATAATGTTTATTGGATGTTAATGGAAAACAAGAAATAAAATTTACACTAATAAAAATGCCGGAGATGAAGAAAAGGAAGATGCTCCCCGACAAAATTGATGTTGGAGATGACCCAAAGGGGAGAGATGCCGGAGATGACCCGTAGGCAACATGAAGGTCAAAAGGCAAAGGTCAGAACGGATCCTTTGCCGGAGGCTTTTTCAAATGAAAATCATTAGTTTTCGTTGTAGGAGGAAATGGCGCGGTGAGAGGTTTGATATGAGGGATATAGAATTATCTTGTAACCCAGTAACCAGGGTTAAATCCTTGAGGTTAAGGTGACAACATTTGCAAACAAAAGGCAACGTCGAGGGAAAATGGAGATACTTGGGCTGGGTAAGTGATTGCATTGAGTTTCGCACCCAAATTTGCTTTAGGATACATGAATGAAAGATTAAAGTATCCATTCTAAAAATTCTCTACTAGGTACCTAGGCTAGGCTTTCTTCTTGTAGATTAGGTCATATCAAATTAAGCATAGCATTGACAACATGGCACATTAGAACAAGAGCTAAGGAACGAGAGACCAGTAGAGTGCTAATGTCACACTCCTAGATAATAATAATTGATAAATAAAAATTCATATATTTTTTAAAAAATGCTAAACATATTCAAGATCAATACTCAATGACATACTCTAAATCAATAATTAATTTAACTATACACCATCACCTCGGTGGTAACAACAACTCATATATCAATTATAAATTTCATCCTAAAATTGAGAATAGTTTAATGGCATTAAACTCATACTTTGTATTACAAAACTATAGTATATTTTGTATAATCACATATAATCCATGATTATACTCAACCTTGTCTAACAGTTAAAAATCTATACTGTACAATATTCTATACAATATACATGATCAAAAGCTAAAATATCAAACCATTAACTTCCTTTTCCTATTCCACAAAACATGTAGCGGAAAGCTAACCAGTAAAAGGTTTAGAATACAAAGATTAAATAGTAATGCTTAACAAGAAAGTAGAGACAATATGACACCAAATCATGAGATAGACAATATCAATTCAACAGAATCTATACCAAGTGTTTCGTAAATCATAACATATATTTTGAAGCATTAAATCTCTCAAATGGTGATGTCGGCAGTGATCACAGGCCTCAAAGATACAAGTGGAGCCTACGACTACCCTAGTCAAAGGCTCGGAAGCTCTCAAATAAGCTAGCAAGCTCAATCCTAATGCTAGCACAATAATGGGGAAAGAACTACCATCAAATACTTCAAGTGAAGCTCAAGACACTTTCCAAATAACAAGTTGCTGCATACTCCAGTCGTGACCTGCATCCACACCAAAGGAAACAAAGCAAGCAATAACGTTCAAATCAGCCAATTAAGGATCTCCTTGCAGCCAAATCAACGCTAGACTTCAACGCTCCAAAGAATGGAAACACCAACGTCTCCAGCCACCTTCGCTCAACCCACAAGGAAACTCCTCCAACGTCTCTTTGCTCATGAAGAAGGAAATTGCAATGTTCACATAGCAACGTTCGTTTCCAAGCTTCACCCTATTTGTATCACGTTTACAGCCTTGTTACGAACAGACAGAGATTTGATGATTTAGTTTAGTGAAGTAGTTTTCTTCTAGTATCTTCCTCTTCTATCGGATGCTCTCCTTCCTCTTCTCCTTCTAGGGCCGACCCCTCTTCCCTTCCTCTCTTCTCTATTAGCTTCTTCCTCCTGAAACCAAGCCAACCAGTCACGGTTCCCAGTTTCCAGAATTTTGAAATTCGTGAGTTCCCCGCCGATGATCTACCGGTCGGATCCTCACAAAACTTTGCCCATTGCTTCTCCTCCCCAATACGAAGCCACAGCGGCCGGCATCTGTCCATCCACCACGTAGATCACCGGAACCAAACTTTCGTTTCAATCCCCTGTTCTCGCCGAGCCTTCCGCTCTGTTCCGCCATTCGACATCGTTCTCCTCCGACCGGCCGCCGTTCGATCCGAAACTTCAGCCATGTCTTCGCCTCCCTCATACGAGCCTCCAGTTGTAGCAGGTTTTGATTTCGCGCACCACCGGCCATTCGGCGACAAACCCTGTTCCACTCGCTTGCTGCCCTGTTCTAACAGAACACCCTCCGCCTCCACCAATGTTTCTGTCACCATCCTCGTTTCACTCCACCGCCATCCGCCGGGGCTCTGACGCTGACAAGACCATCTTGTCATCCCCTTGTCTCCAACACCACCCACAATCGATCCAAGCCCCACCGTCTTTGATCGGCGCATGCTAACCTGCGTCCAGATCTCTTTGCTTCCTATAGCCTATCTTCTCTTTTCAACATAATCTAATTAAGCTTATCGTCGTAGGGTTTTAATACGCTCGGACAAGCCTCTAGCTCTGATCCTTGAGGCTAATAGCAAGACCAGATCTTCCTCCATCATGTAGATTAGTTGGGAGAAACTCAGATCGATTAGATCAACCAAGGAGGCCATGCTACTTTTGATGATTGATATAAATTCTGCAATTTTTTGATCGGTTAAACTGATTAGTCTTTTCTTTGCAGGTCTTTTAAGAATCTGGTGCACCACAAATATTGATCTTTGGCAAGAAAAGGATGCCCTCAACTTGCTCTACGAGAGGGATAACTCTATACAACTCCAGCATCAATGGATCATCTTGCGAGATAAAGAAACTTTGGGATAACTGATTAACTCCTGCATCTGTTTTTTTGAATAATCTGATTAGCTCTCTTCTTGCAGGTATTTTAAGTATTCGGTGAAGCAAAAGGTTATAAAGTTTGCACGAGTAGGAAGCACACATCTTGTTCTATCATTTGGGCAAGTTTAGTAGAACCCAGATTCAACGGATCAACCTAGGAGGCATTTTAACATTTGCAATTTGAAACATTTCTGTGCAGTCTTAATCTACCGATCTGATTTACTATACTGTTGCAAATATTATACATGCCTGATAGCTCTTCACCATCTGATTTTCATGTGATCCAAAAGAACTAGTTTTGTTCTACATGCTGGTTTAATCGGTTTGAATTTTTAATGCATGGATTTTACTATAAGGCATATCTACCTTTCTCAAATGATATCTTTCTGTAGCACTATATTTTTGGCTGCTTTCATGAATATGTTGTTTTTCTGAAAAATACAAAAACAAATAATTGAACTTTAAACTAGTAACATTGTCACACGCTTTCGTCCTACTTCAGTTTGGTATCAGAGTAAGTTAGTGGTCAACTCTTGTCTGCCCACACGATCCTTTGCTTGCTCATTGCATAAAAAAAAATACATGCTTTCATGATTCTATGTATTTAGTTTGCATGTTAGTTAAGTAATTTGCTGTTTATTTGCTAAAAAAATAAATCATTCTCAACTTGTGCTTTCATGCTTAGTAGTTCTTAAAAGTTTGTTTGTAATTAAATAGAAACAAAAATCACATGCTTTCACATTTAGTTGTTACTTGACATTTAGTTGCATGTTTTAAGTTATTTGATAAAAAAAAATTGCTTACACAGAAAACCATTCTAGACATGATTTATGGAATTTTCAAATGCTTCTGAAATTCTGCCAGTGACTCTTTCCTCATTCTCCACTCTCTGTTTTATAAAATCTGCAACATCTATAACATTGAATTCTGAGAATTTATAGTTGTTTTCAACCTCTCGCTGCACATGATTTAATCAAACTACATGCTTTTGACAGCACTATAACCAAGTTTTCTATATGCTGAATTCTGCACTTGATTTCTGAGTTTTAAAATCTGGTTTTCAGCCTTCTGAATTTGGAATTTTCCGCCTGCTTATTGCACTTCATCTCTATCAAACTGCAGCTAGGATAACCATCAATATATGTCAGTTTGGAACACCTATACGTGCAGCCTTAAATGTATTGATTTTGTTGTTGATCTAAGATTCTAAATTCTGGACTTGTATTCTGAATTTTTGTTTTCAGCTTTGTTCTCTGCTCTTAATTGGTGTCAAACTGCAGTCATCAACTGGCTAATTTTTTCAGCAAATGCACATTTTGCAATTTTGAATTAACCCTACTTCATACATGCTGAAATATTATTTCTACATTGCACTTAAACAATAGTCATTTCCAGCATTAATTTTCCTGTTTATCATCATGTGTGAGTTTCATCAATGGGAATTAATACCTAAAAGAGAACTTATAGTTGATAGAGGTTATAAGGTAATCACCCATAGGCCTAGTTGTTTCACAACATACACTTTGTGCAATGGCTACAATAGTAAAACTGTTATTGATCATCAAATCAAGTTTAATGCTATATCTATCAATGTCGTTGAACAATTTGGCCTCACCATGCAAAAACATGATTATCCTTATGTCATAACTTGGGAAGACTATACTGTAACTTTAGTTGACTTTCGATGTTTAGTTCCCATCCAGTTAGAGAATATCAAAACTGCAATTTGGTGTGATGTGATGAGCCTAGATGGTTTTGACATTTTATTAGGGGAAGAGTTTATGAATTATTTTCAAGGATGTTATTATAGCAAACCTTGGTGTTATAGTTTTATTCAAAATGGTTTGAAACACATAATCTACCCTAGCAACAAAGAACCAACATATGTTAAACCCATTACTCCTCTTGATATGTTGCTTAAACAAATAGGTGAACTCCAACAAAAACTTGTTCAAACCTTAGAGCCTACCTTAGAAACTAAAACAAGTCAGACATGTAAAACTCAAGAGGAAAACCATAGCCGATACCTAGAGAGACTCCCAACATATAGGGTCACCCTTAGGAATGATTATTTCCATACCTACATCAAACTGAAAGATAAATGTTGGGGTATGCCCTTAAGGCTAATGTTTGAGGCCTTTGGGATTGTAAAAGTATCATGTAATAAACTCTTATGTTTATAAAAGGCATGGTTATTATTCAGGTTGTTACCTTGTCTGCTGTAATAAGTGTACTTCTGAATAATGTCTCAAAGCTGTTCAGCTAGGCTGACAGGCTATAAGTCCTTAGTCGAGATATCTTGGTGAACTTGAGACAGCCTTGATATGATTGAGACTGATATGAGTGCTAATCTTATAGGATGCTTCGAGCATGGAATAAGATGTAGACTCATGGGTACATTGGATGTACTGGACAGACCCTACTGGGATATTCCATTGCTTGTCACAATGTGAATGATCCTTGTAAGCACTAAGTGGCACATGTCCTTTGACTTGAGATCACTTGTGTTTCTAAATGATGATTGTCATTGTTTTGAGGTAGTTCAATATCATTTGAAACATAATGATTATAGACTATCTTGGATGGTGAGCTTGAGTCAGGTTAGGGCACTTGTGATAGATAAAGGATTGCCGTCTCCTTGTTTAAGGAGTGTGATGTTCTAGAGGGCCCCCCTATATGAGATGATTGAGGAAGTGTATGGCCATACCCAGATGACTATGTTCATCTGATCTAATCATGCTCATCGTATTGGAGTTACAGGCTTGACATGCTTGTCCAATAAGAACATCCAGTGGCAAAGGAATCATGTATGCCAAGTGAGTTGATTCACACTTATGCTATGGTTTGGGTGGAGTCTTGGAAGACTCTTTCCTTTATATCGGGAGACAGTGATGTGTTGCTAGATACCCCTCACTGATCGTGATAACGTAAGTTATCGTTACCGACGTTTAAAGGAAACCCTCAGGGTCACACAATTTGGTGATATGGCTTTCTTTGAGTCAGATCGTGTGGACTAAATTATTTGGGTTCAGTTTAAAGGGATATAGACTCTGATTGTAAGTGAGATCTAGCTTGATCATGTTTGATTGATTAGGGCTTGAGATCGGTAAGCTTCGATCGAGAGTATTGATGCTAGATCGGTGAGATCAAGAGCATCATAAGATGAACGGTTGGATTGGAAACCTTAGGGTTTGGTTGATCTAGACCGATTGCTTTGGTTTGGACCAATTTGGATTGAACCGGTTTACATGGGTGAACCCATGGTTCGATCCATAAGCGTTTTGGGCGGTTTGCTTGAAGAGGAGAACGCATGGCTTAATGGAGTTTCCAAATTTGGAAAGTCATTGAGCGCATGGCTCCTTGAAACGCCAAAAACGGCTTGAGCTCATTCATCCCTTGTCTCCTTGCGTTTTGCTCTTGCTCGGCGAGACTTGAGAGAAGCTTGGGGTGGACGACGAGAGCAGAACCGGAAAAAGCATCATCTTCATCCCTACCACTCGAGAAGGACAACTTGGCATTTTGCTAGCACAAAGTTGCGCAAGTTGGAAGCCTTCATCACTTGGTGTGTGTATTCTTTGGAGGAGATCTCGCTTGCTCTCTCTCATTCCAAGCCGCCATCCAATCCATGGCATTGGTAAGATCAAAACTTGATCTTAAGTTGAATTAAGTTAACATATAGTTCATATGCGATCTACTTGAAGCCCTCTTTCCGCTATGCATGCTAGATGCGCATGTTTAGGGTTTCTTCCCCCCTTAGATTAGGGGTTCCATCAATTGGTATCAGAGGTAGGCTCTCCATATGATCTATATGATTGCTTTACGATTTTGTGATCCATGTTGGTTGCGCTTACTTTGGTTACATGATGGTTGCGCTTACTTTGGTTACATGATGGTTGCGCTTGTATCATGGTTGCATGAAGGTTGCGCTTGTATCATATGTTGACATGTAGTTTGCGCTCCCCCTTGAAGGGGACCCCCTAAAGTATGCGCTCCCCCTTGAAGGGGACCCCCTTAGATCTAAGGGTTATCAAGCATGTTGTTTGTTTATTTGCGCACGTTCTAAAAGTTTTCTAAAACTTACATCTTGCGCGCTTGATTAGATCTAAGGTGCCACTACATTAAACCCTTAGATGGGTTGATGGGGTTGAAGTCACCACTAGGTTAGATCCAAGTCTGATCAGACCATCTGACAGCTCAGATGGGTTAACCTGATAGCACCTATGCGTAAGCACAAGGTGGCTATAGGTTGACTGCATCTAGGGCGTGTAGCGAGGTCTGGTTGAGACACTACTGAACACACTTGAGTTAGGGCCGGGGTCACACCCGCTTGCCAAAACTCATGGGGGTAGTTCAGCCCTTGACGCATGCATGGTTGACCATTAGGTCAACTCGGGTCAGTTAGGACTCGGTGCATGCAAGGGCAATGGATCTAACTAGATGGTTGAGTGGATCCCTATCAATGGACCATTGTAAGGTTGTAGGGCTCATAAGGAAATTAAAATTGATGCCATGGGGTTTTCAAAACTTTTAATTTCAAGATGATTGGATCACATGTTGATTGAACCATATGCTTGTTTATTTAGTCTTATGTGGGTTGCCCATATTGTGTGCTGTGCTGGGGCCTGCGTGCCTGGTAAATTATAAGTTAATTTTTGTGATCTGCGAATCACATTGTTTTAATTTATGAAATGTAGTTGACCTGCGAGTCAACCTTGTCTAGATAGATCAAATGTACTTTGATTAGACAAGAGTACAAAGGCACACATCCAAGAGGGGCATTCACCTGGTGGTGCACCTGTGGTGCTCTTGGCGCTGGGGCACTGGGTTGGACCAGATGAGATGCAATGAAGCTCAAGTGAAGACTTAAGTAACATTAAGGTCTTACTAGGGTTCATGGGCTTTTACCACATAAGATCATGCTTTCTACTTATTGCTAATAATTAGAATTGCATGTTTATGTTTATCTTCTGCTATAGCCATAGGCATGCCTGATAGTAAGAAGATAAAAGACCGTTAAAATCCAACGCTAATATATCAAGCTCGTAAGCCTTCTGACGCGAAACCTCACCTTTCTGATTATCGTTGGAGCCGTGTTGAACCCACTCAGTGGGCACGTCCATCTATCTTCAGACGGTGCTGGATTTCACCTGCGTGTTACAGAGTTGGGATTTATCCCCTCTCGTTGCTCAGCATAGCACGTGGTGGTCCAGGGAGTAGGTCGGGTCAGCTTGACCATGTAGGCTACATATGTGGCGCATATGGTAGCACATGGAGGCAGCCATCTCTGGGATCAGAGACTGTGTTGTACCAACTCAGTTGGCACAGTCTGCTGGATTGCCAAGATGAAGGGGAATCGCACGGGTTGGCGATTGGCTGGGACAGCCTACCAGAAATTAGTGCTTGTCATCTCTGTGTATCTTATCTCGCCTGAGCGGGACGCGGAGACCAAGTATGAAATCTGGATCCCATCTCACTAAAAGAGTGTTACTCTTTCGGACTGTTTACTGGATTTTTCAGTCAGACAAAATAGTGAGAAAAGAATCTTTCTTAAGTCCTGGATTGATTCTGAAACATTGATACTGACCTTGCTGTTCTTGCTTGTTGTAGATTCCTGCAGCAACGAACACCATGAGCTTCAATGTGCGATCCCTACTGGAAAGGGAGAAGTTTGCTGGGCCGAACTTCTCTGACTGGTTCGGACACCTTAAGATTGTTCTTAAGGCAGAGAGGAAACTGTATGTCCTCGAGACGGCGATACCGCCGCAGCCCGCTCCGAACGCCGCAAGGGCGGTTCAGGATGCCTACGAAAAGCACGTCAATGATAGCATTGATGTCGCTTGCCTGATGCTAGCGTCTATGACGCCACCGCTGCAGCGTCAGCATGAGGATATGTCGGCTATAGAAATTATAGCGAACCTCAAGATGCTGTATGCTGCACAGGCGAGGACTGAGCGCTATAATCTGACGAAGCTCTTCTTTCAGAGCAAACTGGCTGAGGGGAGCCCAGTGGGAGCTCACGTGCTCAAGATGATTGGGCACAAGGAGGCTCTGGAGAAACTGGGGCATACCATCAACCAGGAGCTTGCTGTGGATATTATTCTGCAGTCTCTCCCGCCTTCTTTCGATGCGTTCATTATTAATTTTAATATGAACAAGATCGATTGTACGCCGGCAGAGCTGTTGAATATGCTCTTGACTACTGAGGAAACTCTGAAGGGTAAGCCTTCAACCTCTGTCTTGATGGTTCCTTCAAGGAACAAGAAGAAGGGGAAGAAGGGCAAGGCCCCTGTCAAGAATTACAGCAAGGCTCTGAAACAGAAGGTGAAGCGGTCGAAGGACAACAGGTGTTTCCACTGTGGCCAGCTGGGTCACTGGAAAAAGGACTGTAAAGCGCTCCAAGGAGATAAGAGGGGAAGCATCGCTTCTGGCTCAGGTATATATGTGACTGAGGTCATGTTATCTTCTTCTACTATTTCATGGGTGTTAGACACTGCATGTGGAGTTCACATTTGTTCAAATGTACAGGAACTCAAGAGAAGAAGGCAGGTGGGACAGCATGAGGTAGACCTACGAGTTGGAAACGGGGCACGGGTTGCTGCTGTTGCTGTAGGAGACTATTTCATTACTTTACCATCTGGCATTGTATTAGAATTAAACAATTGTTATTTTGTACCCAGTATTACCAAGAATATTATCTCTATTCCTGCTCTTGTCAGGAAAGGATTTGCCTTTGAATGCAAGATTTCAAAGTGTGTTTTATCTCATGATAATATTGTGTATGCAACTGGTTCAATTAACAATGGGTTATACATGTTGGACATGGAAAATTCTATACAAAACATTGATAATAAAAAAGCCAAGTATGCTGATGACAGCACCTTGCTATGGCATAGTCGTTTAGGCCATATAAACGAGAAGCGCATTAAGCGGTTGCATGAACATGGACTGCTGGGATCATTCTCCTATGAGGAGATTGATACATGCAAAGCTTGTTTGATGGGTAAAATGACGAAGTCTCCTTTTCTTGACAAAGGTCAAAGGACTTCAGGTTTACTTGACCTTATACACAGTGATGTGTGTGGGCCTTTTAGTAAACATGCCAGAGGTGGCTATCAGTACTTCATTACCTTTACTGATGATTTCAGTAGGTATGGATATGTCTATTTAATGAGACATAAAAGTGAATCTTTTGACAAGTTCAAAGAGTTCAAAAATGAAGTACAAAATCAGTTAGGCCGAAATATCAAGGCACTTCGTTCTGATCGAGGTGGTGAATACCTGAGTCATGCGTTTACTGACTATCTGAAGGAGTGTGGGATTATCTCACAGCTCACTCCGCCAGGAACACCGCAATGGAATGGTGTGTCCGAGAGGAGAAATAGAACGTTACTTGATATGGTTCGTTCTATGATGAGTCAGGCTACTCTTCCATATTCCTTTTGGGGTTTTGCACTGGAAACAGCTGCAAAGGTACTAAACCGAGTGCCATCCAAGGCAGTTTTAAAGACGCCATATGAGTTATGGTATGGGAAACAGCCTAGCTTGACATTTATCAGGATCTGGGGTTGCGAGGCTTATGTCAAAAAGCTCGCCTCTGGGAAACTAGAGAGCAGATCTGAGAAATGTATCTTTGTCGGTTACCCTAAGGAAACTAAGGGTTATTATTTCTACGATCCCAAAGAGAACAAGGTTTTTGTTGCTCGGACGGCCATATTTCTTGAGAAGGAGTTTCTTCTGCAAGAGGCCAGTGGGAGAGAAATAAAGCTGGATGAGAATCCAGAGGAAGGACAAAGTAGTCAAGCACAGTTGGATGAGCCTGAGCCGGTAGATCAGGTTATTGAGCAACCTGAGGCTCAAATATCACGGGAACCACGAAGATCGGGTAGGATCCGTCGACAGCCTGAGCGCTATGACGGAGTCTACATCATTGATAATGATGAACCCCTCACTTATGCGGATGCGGTCAGTGGACCGGAGTCAGCTAGATGGCTTGAAGCTATGCGAGCCGAAATGGACTCCATGTCAGATAACCAGGTCTGGGATTTGGTTGATCCGCCTCCGGGAGTAATCCCTATAGGCTGTAAATGGATCTTCAAGAAGAAGATTGACATGGATGGTAACGTAGTTACCTATAAAGGCAGGCTAGTAGCGAAAGGTTTCAAACAAATCTACGGGATAGATTATGATGAAACTTTCTCTCCTGTAGCCATGTTTAAGTCTATTCGGATTCTTTTCGCGATAGCAGCATATTACGACTATGAGATCTGGCAGATGGATGTGAAAACAGCTTTCCTTAATGGAAATCTGGATGAGGATGTGTATATGACACAACCTGAGGGTTTCACTAATCCATCAGATCGTCATAAAATATGCAAGTTAAAGAAGTCCATTTATGGACTTAAACAAGCATCAAGAAGCTGGAACATTCGTTTTGATGAATCAATCTCTGAGTTTGGTTTCATCAAGAACGAGGATGACCCGTGTGTATATAAGAGGTTTAGTGGGAGCGTGATTACATTCCTAATCCTCTACGTCGATGATATCTTGATTATTGGAAATGATATTCCTGAACTGCATGCTGTTAAAGCATGGTTAGGAAAATGTTTCCAGATGAAAGATTTAGGAGAAGCAGCCTATGTACTAGGTGTGAAGATCTACAGGGATAGATCTAAGAGGCTTCTCGGGCTGTGCCAGAGTACTTACATCGATAAGGTCCTGGAGAGATTCCATTTAGAGAATTCTAAACGTGGATATCTTCCAGTCAGACATGGTCTGAATCTTTCGAAGAGTCAGTGTCCACAAACACAGACTGAGAAAGATGAAATGGACAATACGCCTTATGCTTCGGCTATTGGATCCATTATGTATGCGATGTTGTGTACTCGCCCAGACGTAGCTTACGGGTTAAGCGTAACCAGTCGATTCCAAAGTAATCCAGGTTTGGCGCACTGGATTGCGGTCAAGAACATTTTAAAATATCTGCGGAGGACCAAAGATATGTTCTTGATATATGGTGGTCAGGAAGAACTCAGTATAGAGGGATATACTGACGCTTCGTTCCAGTCGGACCAGGATGATTTCCGATCGCAATCAGGCTATGTTTTTAGCTTGAATGGTGGAGCAGTGGTGTGGAAAAGTTTCAAACAGTCAACTGTTGCTGATTCCACAACAGAAGCCGAGTATGTTGCAGCCTCGGAAGCATCCAAGGAGGCAGTTTGGATTCGTAAGTTCGTGAGAGAACTTGGTGTCGTTCCTTCGAGTGCTGATCCTTTGGTTATCTTCTGTGATAACACTGGAGCAATTGCACAAGCAAAGGAACCACGGTCGCACCAGAAGTCCAAGCACATACAGAGACGGTTTCACTTGATCCGGGAGATCATTGATCGAGGCGAGATCAAAATATGCAAGGTTCATACAGATGACAATCTGGCAGACCCACTTACCAAGCCTCTGGCGCAGCAGAAGCATGAGAAGCACTGTAATAATATGGGTTTGAGATTTCTCAACCATTAGATTAAGTGCAAGTGGGAGATTGTTGGGGTATGCCCTTAAGGCTAATGTTTGAGGCCTTTGGGATTGTAAAAGTATCATGTAATAAACTCTTATGTTTATAAAAGGCATGGTTATTATTCAGGTTGTTACCTTGTCTGCTGTAATAAGTGTACTTCTGAATAATGTCTCAAAGCTGTTCAGCTAGGCTGACAGGCTATAAGTCCTTAGTCGAGATATCTTGGTGAACTTGAGACAGCCTTGATATGATTGAGACTGATATGAGTGCTAATCTTATAGGATGCTTCGAGCATGGAATAAGATGTAGACTCATGGGTACATTGGATGTACTGGACAGACCCTACTGGGATATTCCATTGCTTGTCACAATGTGAATGATCCTTGTAAGCACTAAGTGGCACATGTCCTTTGACTTGAGATCACTTGTGTTTCTAAATGATGATTGTCATTGTTTTGAGGTAGTTCAATATCATTTGAAACATAATGATTATAGACTATCTTGGATGGTGAGCTTGAGTCAGGTTAGGGCACTTGTGATAGATAAAGGATTGCCGTCTCCTTGTTTAAGGAGTGTGATGTTCTAGAGGGCCCCCCTATATGAGATGATTGAGGAAGTGTATGGCCATACCCAGATGACTATGTTCATCTGATCTAATCATGCTCATCGTATTGGAGTTACAGGCTTGACATGCTTGTCCAATAAGAACATCCAGTGGCAAAGGAATCATGTATGCCAAGTGAGTTGATTCACACTTATGCTATGGTTTGGGTGGAGTCTTGGAAGACTCTTTCCTTTATATCGGGAGACAGTGATGTGTTGCTAGATACCCCTCACTGATCGTGATAACGTAAGTTATCGTTACCGACGTTTAAAGGAAACCCTCAGGGTCACACAATTTGGTGATATGGCTTTCTTTGAGTCAGATCGTGTGGACTGAATTATTTGGGTTCAGTTTAAAGGGATATAGACTCTGATTGTAAGTGAGATCTAGCTTGATCATGTTTGATTGATTAGGGCTTGAGATCGGTAAGCTTCGATCGAGAGTATTGATGCTAGATCGGTGAGATCAAGAGCATCATAAGATGAACGGTTGGATTGGAAACCTTAGGGTTTGGTTGATCTAGACCGATTGCTTTGGTTTGGACCAATTTGGATTGAACCGGTTTACATGGGTGAACCCATGGTTCGATCCATAAGCGTTTTGGGCGGTTTGCTTGAAGAGGAGAACGCATGGCTTAATGGAGTTTCCAAATTTGGAAAGTCATTGAGCGCATGGCTCCTTGAAACGCCAAAAACGGCTTGAGCTCATTCATCCCTTGTCTCCTTGCGTTTTGCTCTTGCTCGGCGAGACTTGAGAGAAGCTTGGGGTGGACGACGAGAGCAGAACCGGAAAAAGCATCATCTTCATCCCTACCACTCGAGAAGGACAACTTGGCATTTTGCTAGCACAAAGTTGCGCAAGTTGGAAGCCTTCATCACTTGGTGTGTGTATTCTTTGGAGGAGATCTCGCTTGCTCTCTCTCATTCCAAGCCGCCATCCAATCCATGGCATTGGTAAGATCAAAACTTGATCTTAAGTTGAATTAAGTTAACATATAGTTCATATGCGATCTACTTGAAGCCCTCTTTCCGCTATGCATGCTAGATGCGCATGTTTAGGGTTTCTTCCCCCCTTAGATTAGGGGTTCCATCAATAAAATGTGTAAGGTTGCCATAGATGAGTCCATAGGGTTCAACTTCATAACTCCTATTGCTATTGATAGATTTGTCCTTACCACTGAGCCTAACCCAGACCCTTACATCATTAGTAGGGATGATGGAACCAAAACCTTAGTGGACCATATGTGCCTAGTTCCTATTATGTTAGGTACCCTTCTACTAGAAGTTTGGTGTGATGTCTTACCCCTAGAAGATACATACCGTGTCCACCTAGGAGAACCTTGGTTATATGATGTCAATGGGTATTACCAAAGGCAAGATGATTCATATGTCTTAAGGTGCCAAAACCCAAAGATTAAGATCAAGAGGTCCAAACCAAAAACCCCTAAGGTACCTACTCCCTCAAACTCTCAAGAGACTATACAAACCTTAGAGCCTACCATAGGAACTAAAACAAGCCCAGATAACACATGCGAAACTCAAGAGGCAAACCATGTTGAACGAATCCCTCAGGTGGAACCCATACTTCTACATTCGATTTTACGGCCCAAACCCATAGGTCCTGTGATGGAGGCAGTAGCCCTACTCTGAGGAGATCTGCTCGGACTCGTAGGGTACCTCTTCGATATGGGTTCCCTTAGAGTCCCCTTTCTTGCATTGCATTTAGGGTAATTTGCTTTTCAATAAAGCCATGCATCATGTAGTCATTTATGGCAAGTCCACTTGTAGTAGGTAGTGCATTGTAATTCATGAAACTTTATGTACTCTTGCATCATAGTAGGGTTGTGCATGCATGCATTAGGATCATTTTGGCAGGTCATTCAAGTAAGGAGCAACTCAAGTTCCAGCTCAATGTCACTCAAGGTCCACTCATCAAGTTCAGCTCCAGAAAAGGGAAAAGAAGACTTCAAAGCCCAAGCTCACTTCAAGCCATGCAATAACTCACTTGCTATATTTGTTGGGCGCCTCTCCAATAGGGCAATCAGCCACCTCATCATCCATCTAAGGGATATGCGCCAACCACTAGTCCAAGCAAGGAATGAATTCAAATCTCTCATCCATTAAGATCCAAAATCAAAGGAATTATCCATCAAGATCCAAAATCAAAGGAGGGCATTTATGAAGACATTTATCAGAAGTTACCATCTCTTGTTGCCGCCCATGCTCTCATGGAAAGGATTCAAATTTTGAATCTCTTATCCATGCGCCAACAAGCATCTCGCCAAAGGATAAAGAAGACACCTTTCTCGCTAGCCCAAGCATTTAAAGAGTTGCCAAAAGAAGATCACCAAAGAATGAAGCTCCTAAAGAGGATTTGCGCCAACATCCTCTTGATTTTGTATTTCAAACTCTATCCATCTTTGTAATAGGCGCATGGGAGCTAATGACTATCCTGCCCTAGCCCCCATCTCGCCTATAAAAACATAGTCTCCACCTTGTATTTGGATTAGCTTTTGATGAAATAATATTGTCTAATAGTTTCCTAGGTTAAGTAATTGTGTTGGTGTTAGAGTTCTTCCATTAGCCGATTTTCCATCCTCTCTCAACTCTTCCACCGAACCCCTAAGAAGGTTTCATCCCTCCCTTGAGTGCACAACTTCAAGGAGGCCTTCCTTCATCCTCGGTTTGGAGCAAGAAGAAGAAGTCATCACTTTTCGGCAACATGAAGTCTTCCTCCAATGCGGCTAAGTTTCTTTCTCTAGCTTCTTCCCTTTGCTTAAAGAACATTTCCCTACACTAATCCTTGGTTTTCTAACTTTGTAGCTTGCGCTTGGTGTGGATCTAGGAGGGGCGCTTCCCTCATTTCTCCTCCCCTTTCACTCTAGATAACTTAGGACTAGCAAAGGAACTTGTGAGGCTTAACCTCCCCTTTGACCACCTTTATTTTGTACTAAAATCCGTGACCTGTACGGATCTTTCTATCAATGTTTGTAAGCTCCACCCTACACCTTCCATCATAGTAGGACCGGTGAAGAATGGGAAGCACAGTCCTTCGAATCTCAAGGACTGCACTGTAAGCTTACTTCCTGCATTTACTGCTTTCTAGTGTAATTCTTATTTACAGTTCTTAGTTTAAACTCGGGTTTTCCTCTATATATAAAATACAAAAAAATTAGTTTCCCAAACCTCGTTAGCATAACATCGGATTTCCCTTATTATTATCTATTTATCAAAACCAGTTTTCAAAGGCGTCGTTTGAATGCTTTAGTTCCCCGTCCTACATCAACTTGGTATTAGAGCTTAGGCTCTTAGACTAGATTTTTTAAGCCTTAAAACTTAATTTTCTACTTCTAAGCGGTCTTTGTAACTAGGTGTTTGAGAGAGCTTGACTATGTACTTATCTATCATTTGCTCTATTTTCAAAATCTGTATTTTTCAAAACACCCATGCAAACTCGGTCTAAAACTCAACAACAGGAACAAAATCCCACAATGGATCATACTGCCATGAATGAGAAGTTTGAGTTCTTGACTGAGCAAATAGGGACCCTTACCCGAAGCCTTAACCAACTTACCACTGAGTTCCATGATTTTAGGGAAAGGTCTTCTAACCATGCTAGTGAACCACCACCTAGCCCTCATCATGTAGACACCCAACCACCACCTGCGTGGAACGGGCATCAAACCCCAACCCGTGCAGGCACCCAACCTATGTGGAATGGATATCCTAATCTAAACCATGTAGGAACCCATCCTCAACCGACATGGAATGGATACCCCAATCCAAACCATGCGGGAACCCACCAACCAACTATGTGGAATGGACCTCCTACTCAAACCCCACCTCAACCCAGATTTAGGGAGGATGATGTGCACCGCGCCATCAAACTCAATCCCCCAACCTTCAATGGCTCTTTAGAACCCCGAGACTTCTTGGATTGGACAACCAAGCTCGAACAATATTTCGAGTGGAGCATGATCCCTGAGCACAGCAAAGTCCGACTTGCAAAGTGCCTTCTTGAGGGAAATGCTAGGTTGTATTGGACCAATGTAGAGAACAACCAAGAGAGACTCAACCTACCTCCCATAGACACTTGGCTAGAAATGCGCCAACAACTTAAACTGAAATATGTCCCCTCATATTTTCAGAGTAAGTTGTTTGACCAAGCCTCTAGCTTAACCCAAGCATCTATGACTGTTGATCAATACACTGCTAGCTTTGAGGAATTCCTCATTAGGGGAAACCTAGGAGAAAACCCTCTATTCACCCTTAGCAGTTATAAAAATGGTCTCTGATCTGAGATTAGAAAGGGCCTTACCTACTACCAGATAGACTCCATAGAGGTTGCCCATCTTAGAGCCAAGGAGATTGAGCAAGAACTTAAGGTTGCCTTTAGGAAAGAGTTTAGTGCCTCTAGACCAAGTCCTAGACCAACCCAACCCCAAAGCTCTAGTACTCCTAAACCCAAGCCCTCTAGTTATCCAGAACCATCTAGGGTCAAATGCCATGGTTGCCAACAATATGGACACTATATGAAAGAATGTCCTAAACGGGTCTTATACTTAGGTGAGGAAAACCAAACCCCTAGACTTGAAGACATTAATGACCCAGATTCTGACTGCCAAATCCTAGAAGACAATGAATATGATAGTAGTGAGGAGCCTGCCCAAAACACCTTAGGAGTTGTTAGGTGTACCTTGATCAAACCCTCACCCACGGATGATTGGCGAAGAACTAGTATCTTCCATACTTACACAAAATGCAATGGAAACATGTGCAAAGTAGTGATAGATGGGGGTAGTAGTCTCAACGCTGTCTCCCACTCTGCTGTTACCAAGTTTAAACTTAAGATAGAAGCTCACCCAACCCCTTATAGCATCTCCTGGGTCAACCAGTCTAGTGTGCCAGTAACCCATAGGAGTCTAGTTCCCTTACAGTTTGGTACCTATGAAGGACAAATTTGGTGTGACATTATCACTATGGACGTCGCTCAAGTCCTTCTAGGCAGACCATGGCTATATGACATGGATGTAGTCCACTACGGTCGGACTAATACCTATGTCTTTAGTCATTCAGGTCAAAAGATCAAGCTGAAACCTTCTATGCCTAGAGAGCTTAAAGCCTCAACCAATAAGGGAAAAATAGAAGAGACCAAAACCATACAACCAACCCTTCAGCTCATGAGACCTAAGGATTATAGGCCTAATCAACCTTTATTTACCTTAGTCCTCAAGGAAGTCAACCAAGAAGAAGAAAGTAAGCCACCCCCTGAAGTAGAAGCCCTCTTAGAACAATATAGTGAGCTTACCCCTAAAGAACTACCCACAGGACTTCCACCTCTTAGGGACATCCAACATGCAATAGATCTTGTCCCAGGTTCAACCCTACCCAATTTGCCCCACTATAGGATGAACCCCACCGAGCATCAAGAACTTAAGAGGCAAGTAGATGACCTATTAGAGAAAGGACACATCAGAGAAAGTCTTAGCCCATGCGCCGTGCCTGCTCTGCTCACCCCTAAAAAGGATGGCAGTTGGCGCATGTGTATAGACTGTAGAGCCATAAACAAAATCACAGTCAAGTATAGGTTTCCTATTCCTAGACTTGATGACATGCTAGACATATTAGTTGGCTCTAAGTGGTTTAGCAAGCTTGACTTAAGAAGTGGATACCACCAGGTCAGGATAAGGCTAGGTGATGAATGGAAGACAGCTTTCAAGACCAAGGATGGTCTCTATGAATGGTTAGTCATGCCTTTTGGCTTGACTAATGCTCCTTCCACATTCATGAGACTCATGACCCAAGTCTTAAAGCCTTTCATTGGAAGATTCCTGGTAGTCTACTTTGATGATATCCTCATCTATAGTAAGACTAAAGAGGAACACCTAGAGCACCTTAGGAAGACCCTTGACCTTCTTAAGGAAGAGCAACTCTATATCAATCTCAAGAAGTGCTCCTTTTTGTCCCATAGTGTGATCTTCTTAGGATTCATAGTGTCTGAGCATGGCCTTCAAGCCGACCCATCCAAGATCCAAGCCATCATAGACTGGCCTGAACCTAAGACCATCACTGAAGTCAGAAGCTTGCATGGCCTAGCTACCTTCTATAGGAGATTCATAAGGAACTTCAGCTCTATAGTGGCACCTATCACTACTTGCCTAAAACAAGGTGAATTCTCCTGGACTAAATCTGCTAGCAAAGCCTTCCAAGAACTTAAGGATAAGATGACCACTGCCCCAGTCCTTAGACTTCCTGACTTCAATAAAGTCTTTGAGGTAGGTTGTGACGCCTCTGGAGTTGGCATAGGGGGAACCCTAAGCCAAGAAGGTCATCCCATAGCCTTCTTTAGTGAAAAACTCAATGAGGCAAAACAAAAATACTCTACCTATGACAAAGAGTTTTATGCTGTAGTCCAGGCTCTAAGGTATTGGAGACATTATCTCATCCATAGGGAGTTTACTCTTAATAGTGACCACCAGGCCCTCTCCTATCTAAGTGCTCAGAATAAGTTAAACTCAAGGCATGCTAAGTGGGTCGAATATTTACAACAATACACTTTTGTGCTTAGACATAAATCAGGATCTGAGAATAAAGTAGCAGATGCCCTCAGTAGAGTAACTTTACTTTTGAACAAAATGCATGTTGAAGTTACTTGCTTTGATTCCATGAAAGATGCTTATCTTGAATGTCCTGATTTTTCTACCTTATATGCTGACCTTAGTCAAGATCCATTAAGTCACCCTCTCTACACCCTTAGGGATGGGTATCTCTTTCTTGGACCAACCCTTTGTGTGCCCAAGACATCCATCCGAGAATTTCTTGTTTGGGAATTGCATGGAGGTGGGTCTGCCGGGCACCACAGTCGAGATAAAACCCAAGCCCTTGTAGAAGAACGGTTCTACTGGCCGAACCTTTACCAGGATGTAGCTAAGGTTGTGAGGCATTGTAGGACTTGTCAGCTCACCAAAGTCCATAAGCATAGCCCCGGCTTGTACACTCCCTTACCTATTCCCCAAGCCCCTTGGCAAGACCTTAGTATGGATTTCATTTTAGGACTACCCCGAACCTCAGCTAAACATGATTCTATATTTGTGGTAGTTGATAGATTTACTAAGATGGCCCATTTCATAGCTTGCACCAAAACCACTGATGCCTCCCATGTTGCTAAACTCTTCTTCAGAGAAGTTGTCAGGCTTCGTGGGACACCCTTAACTATAGTGTCTGATAGAGACCCTAGGTTTGTAAGCCATTTTTGGAGAACCCTATGGACCCTTCTAGGAACAAAACTCAAGTTCTCCACAGCCTACCATCCCCAGACGGATGGGCAGACTGAAGTGATCAACCGATCACTTGGGAGTATCCTTAGGAGTTTGGTAAGTGAACATCCTGGCAACTGGGATAAACTCTTACCCACTGCCGAGTTCTCCTACAATAGTACAGTCAACAAGACCACAGGTCTCTCCCCTTTCCAAGCCAACCTAGGGTATCAACCCAACAAACCTATAGATCTCTTCCCTCTACCCAGACACTTTAGGACTTCTTTACCTGCTCGTTAATTTGCTTTACATACTTCGCAAATGCATGCTAAAATATTTTCTAAAATGCTAGAATCTGTTAATCATTATCGCGAAGCTGCTAACAAACATCGCCGAGAAAGGTTATTTTCCACAGGTGATAAAGTGATTCTACGAGCACGTGAAAAGCGCATCCATGGGACAGGGCACAAGTTGGAAGCAAAAGGACTAGGCCCCTTCGCCATTGTAGACAAAATCAACGACAATGCCTATGTCCTCGACCTACCACCTGAATTGGGGATCCCCACCACCGTCAACGTGGAGGATCTCACCCTCTATCAGGAGCCCCTCTCCATGCCAGATCCAGATGACACCTACAAGATGGAGATTGAGGCTATTCTCGAAGACCAAACCAGATTCACCACTGATGAGGTACAAATGTTTTATCGAGTTAGACTCATTAATGGTGAAGAGGTATGGCTTCCTGAGTCAGAGCTAGCTTTAGCCGCCCCTGAGTTACTCTAAGGGTACAAGGATAATTCTCCAGAGGAGAATTCTTTCAACCCGGGGAGAGCTGATGGAGGCAGTAGCCCTGCTCTGAGGAGATCTGCTCTGACTCGTAGGGTACCTCTTCGATATGGGTTCCCTTAGAGTCCCCTTTCTTGCATTGCATTTAGGGTAATTTGCTTTTCAATAAATCCATGCATCATGTAGTCATTTATGGCAAGTCCACTTGTAGTAGGTAGTGCATTGTAATTCATGAAACTTTATGTACTCTTGCATCATAGTAGGGTAGTGCATGCATGCATTAGGATCATTTTGGCATGTCATTCAAGTAAGGAGCAGTTCAAGTTCCAGCTCAATGTCACTCCAGGTCCACTCATCAAGTTCAGCTACAGAAAAGGAAAAGAAGACTTCAAAGCCCAAGCTCACTTCAAGCCATGCAATAACTCACTTGCTATATTTGTTGGGCGCCTCTCCAATAGGGCAATCAGCCACCTCATCATCCATCTAAGGGATATGCGCCAACCACTAGTCCAAGCAAGGAATGAATTCAAATCCCTCATCCATTAAGATGCAAAATCAAAGGAATTATCCATCAAGATCCAAAATCAAAGGAGGGCATTTATGAAGACATTTATGAGAAGTTACCATCTCTTGTTGCCGCCCTTGCTCTCATGGAAAGGATTCAAATTTTGAATCTCTTATCCATGCGCCAACAAGCATCTCGCTAAAGGATAAAGAAGACACCTTTCTCGCCTGCCCAAGCATTTAAAGAGTTGCCAAAAGAAGATCACCAAAGAAGGAAGCTCCCAAAGAGGATTTGCGCCAACATCCTCTTGATTTTGTAATTCAAACTCTATCCATCTTTGTAATAGGCGCATGGAAGCTAATGACTATCCTGCCCTAGCCCCCATCTCGCCTATAAAAACATAGTCTCCACCTTGTATTTGGATTAGCTTTTGATGAAATAATATTGTCTAATAGTTTCCTAGGTTAAGTAATTGTGTTGGTGTTAGAGTTCTTCCATTAGCCGATTTTCCATCCTCTCTCAACTCTTCCACCGAACCCCTAAGAAGGTTTCATCCCTCCCTTGAGTGCACAACTTCAAGGAGGCCTTCCTTCATCCTCGGTTTGGAGCAAGAAGAAGAAGTCATCACTTTTCGGCAACATGAAGTCTTCCTCCAATGTGGCTAAGTTTCTTTCTCTAGCTTCTTCCCTTTGCTTAAAGAACATTTCCCTACACTAACCCTTGGTTTTCTAACTTTGTAGCTTGCGCTTGGTGTGGATCTTGGAGGGGCGCTTCCCTCCTTTCTCCTCCCCTTTCTCTCTAGATAACTTAGGACTAGCAAAGGAACTTGTGAGGCTTAACCTCCCCTTTGACCACCTTTATTTTGTATTAAAATCCGTGACCTGTACGGATCTTTTTGTGAATGTTTGTAAGCTCCACCCTACACCTTCCATCAGAGTAGGACCGGTGAAGAACGGGAAGCACAGTCCTTCGAATCTCAAGGACTGCACTGTAAGCTTACTTCCTGCATTTACTGCTTTCTAGTGTAATTCTTATTTACAGTTCTTAGTTTAAACTCGGGTTTTCCTCTATATATAAAATACAAAAAAATTAGTTTCCCAAACCTCGTTAGCATAACATCGGTTTTCCCTTATTATTTAGCTATTTATCAAAACTAGTTTTCAAAGGCGTCGTTTGAATGCTTTAGTTCCCCGTCCTACATCATCCTGAACTTGAGTATAGCATTCGAGCTAAAGAACACATAGTTGACTTGTCTGAGAGTCATACTACCCCTAAGTTGCCCATAGAGACTGTTGTAGACTTGTCTCAACTTAAAGTGAAATAGAACCATCACAATTACCTTCAATTCTAGGGTCCATACCCACAGGTTCCCAACCCCAAAATTGCACTACTATTAGAGAACCTAAAACCGAATCCAAACCCATAAGTCTGCTTGAACCATATTTTGAACCTAAATTAGAGCCTTTTGAGTTTGACTTGAATCCTAAATGTCAACCCTTAGGAACACCCATAAGCTTAGAAAATTTATTTCAGGATCCTATGATCCTTGAATCTTGTCTTTTAGGTCCTTCTACCCACACCCTTAAGCCACCATTAGTATTAACAAAACATAATGAACTCAAACATGCTTTGAACTATGCTCTTATTGAAATTGAGTATATTGATTTCATCATTCCCGGCTCTTTCTTAAACCCAAGGCTTTCCTATCACAAACTTACTAATGTGTATGGCCGAGAAAGGGAATTTTCTACAGGTGTCCCTGACTTGTAGCTTGGACTATGGAGATTGACTGTTGAACTCCTCCACCTACGCAAGGACAATTCTTCGGGGAAGATTTTTTTTCACTCGGGGAGAACTGATGGAGGTAGGGATCACAGTCCTCGAATATACAAGTGGAGCCTACGACTACCCTAGTCAAAGGCTCGGAAGCTCTCAAATAAGCTAGCAAGCTCAATCCTAATGCTAGCACAATAATGGGTAAAGAACTACCATCAAATACTTCAAGTGAAGCTCAAGACACTTTCCAAATAACAAGTTGCTGCATACTCCAGTCGTGACCTACATCCACACCAAAGGAAACAAAGCAAGCAATAGCATTCAAGTCAGCCAATTAAGGATCTCCTTGCAGCCAAATCAACGCTAGACTTCAACGCTCCAAAGAATGGAAACACCAACGTCTCCAGCCACCTTCACTGAGCCCACAAGGAAACTCCTCCAACGTCTCTTTGCTGACGAAGAAGGAAATTGCAATGTTCACCCAGCAACGTTCATTTCCAAGCTTCACCCTATTTGCATCACGTTTACAGCCTTGTTATGAACAGACAGAGATTTGATGATTTAGTTTAATGAAGTAGTTTTCTTCTAGTATCTTCCTCTTCTATCAGATGCGCTCCTTCCTCTTCTCCTTCTAGGGCCGAGCCCCTCCTCCCTTCTGTCTTCTCTACTAGCTTCCTCCTCCCGAAACCAAGTCAACCAGTCACGGTTCCCAGTTTCCAAAATTTTGAAATTCGTGAGTCCGCCACCGACGATCTACCAGTCGGATGCTCATGAAACTTTGGCCATCGCTTCTCCTCCCCAGTACGAAACCACAGCCGCCGGCATCTATCCATCCACCGCGCCGCTCGCCGGAACCGAACTTCCGTTTCAATCCCCTGTTCTTGCCTAGCCTTTCGCCCTGTTCCGCCTTTCAACGTCGTTCTCCTCCGACCGGCCGCCGTTCGATCTGAAACTTTAGCCACGCCTTCTCCTCCCTCATACGAGCCTCCAGTTGTAGCAGGTTTTGATTTCGTGCACCACCGGCCGTTCGGCGACAAACCCTATTCCACTCGCGTGCTGCTCTGTTCTAACAGAACACCCTCCGCCTCCACCAATGTTTTCATCGCCATCCTCATTTCGCTCCACCGCCATCCGCTGGGGCTCCAACGCTGACAAGACCTTCTTGTCATCCCCTTGTCTGCAACGCCGCCCACAATCGATCTAAGCCCCGCCGTCTTTGATCGGCGCTTGCTAACCTGCGTCCAGATCTCTTTGCTTCCTGCAGCCTATCTTCTCTTTTCAATATAATCTGATTAAGCTTATTGTCGCAGGGTTTTAATACGCTCGGACAAGCCTCTAGCTCTAATCCTTGAGGCTAATAGCAAGACCGGATCTTCCTCCATCATGCAGATTAGTTGGGAGAAACTCAGATCAACCAAGGAGGCCATGCTACTTTTGATGATTGATACAAATTCTGCAACTGTTTGATCAGTTAAACTGATTAGCCTTTTCTTTGAAGGTCTTTTAAGAATCTGGTGCACCACAAATATTGATCTTTGGCAAGAAAAGGATGCCCTCAACTTGCTCTATGAGAGGGATAACTCTATACAACTCCAGCATCAATGGATCATCCTGCAACATAAAGAAACTTTGGGATAACTGATTAACTCCTGCATCTATTTTTTTGAATAATCAGATTAGCTCTCTTCTTGCAGGTATTTTAAGCATTCGGTGAAGCAAAAGGTTATAAAGTTTGAACAAGTAGGAAGCACACATCTTGTTCTATCATTTGGGCAAGTTTAGCAGAACCCAAATTCAACAGTTCAACCTAGGAGGCATTGCAACATTTGCAATTTGAAACATTTTTGTGCAGTCTTAATCTACCGATCTGATTAACTATACTGTTGCAAATATTATACATGCCTGACAACTCTTCACCATCTGATTTTCATGTGATCCAAAAGAACTAGTTTTGTTCTACATGCTGGTTTAATCGGTTTGAATTTTTGATGCATGGATTTTACTATAAGGCATAGCTACTTTTCTCAAATGATATCATTCTGTAGCACAATATTTTTGGCTGCTTTCATGAATATGTTATTTTTCTGAAAAATACAAAAATAAAAAATTGAACTTTAAACTAGTAACATTGTCACATGCTTCCGTCCTACATCAAATGGTCCCATAAGTAAGATCAAATAGGAACAAAATCATTTTAAAAGATACATTAGAAATGTAATGGATAGTCAATATAATAAAATAAAAAAAATTCAAATTGCATAGTGGGAAATAACAAATAAAATGAACCTTCCACGTCTGCAAGCATAATCCACCCTTACAATGATCAAATCAAATATATCCTAGTTCGAGTTGTCATGGATCCTTAAATGAGAATGTGAGATTCAAGAGGTGCCTCCAATGGATTCAAGAGGTGGCCCCTTTATTTCTAATATGACACTTCATACCATATATCACTATGCTCCACAATTATCTCCCTTTTTATATACTGGCCTCAATGACTTTTTCCTTTCATACTCATTGTCTTTTCCGTTTTGAGCTCATTGAGTTATTCTCATTTGCTTCCATTACATTATAGATAATATAACATTTATACATGATGACATAAATTCATTGATACATGTATCTAACCCTTAAACATGGTGAATCATAAAGTCCATATATATGGTAAGTGTTGATATGTTCAATACCAATTGTAAGGGAGATGTGTATCAAAAGAAGTGAAATAGAATACCATTTATACATGTACAAATATGTATGCTCAAGGAACTCAAAATTCATAAATTTAGAGCCAAATTGACATAAGTTTCATTTACATCATATGGTACCATTTTGTATGATATTTATGTCAAAATAAAGGATTTTGAATCTTATTTTTAGGAAATATAAAATTTACATAAAATGGAGATAAATACAAGTAGATATGATTTATATAGTACCCAATATGTCAATATCGAGATCTTTAGTTTTATAGGGGCAATTGCAAATACGATTATAAATATATTTTTCATCCAAATTATGCAAATAAGGCTCTAATAGTTTGGTATAAAGTGTACTTGATAGGAAAAATAGTAATTTTGCATATTGAGTACAAAAGGTTAGGTTTTATGCAAATAAACATTCATAGTGTATTATCATTGCATAAACCATTATTTCAAGGTCCAAGCCCATCAATTTTGAGACAATCAAAAGCAAATTGATGTCACAATACCCTAGAGTGGAATTCCACATGAATTTTGACCAACAAGTATAAGATCTTAAAGAAAGACATGATTACTTGCCTAAGAAGACAAAATTACTCTCAACTTGAGTTTTACCCCTTTTTTCTTCCCTAGGTTTTCGTCCATTAGGTCATGCATAAGCAAGCATGTCAATTTTACCTTTTTGTCATATTTATCTCATGTAAATCATGGACCATGAAGTGTATGGTTAAGATGAATCAAGTAGCTTGAGGTAGCATGGTCAATAATAGCAATCTTGATTTTTTTTTCTATCTATCATTTTTATGTATCTTATTTTTTGTCATTTTTACCTAATTTAGTAAATACATTTACACATTTCCTCTTCTGTTTACATCATATATTATTCAAGAACCTAAATTTTCAAAATAGTATAATACTAGTATCATATTTTTAAATATTTTGCATGTTAACATGAATTTTATTACCTTACATGATTATTTCTCGAAGTATAATAAAACTATACTTTAAGGGTATTACATTCTCTCTCCCTTGAAAAACACTTTAGTCCATTAAAGTTGTCATATATTGAGTATCAAAAAGTTGTGGGTATGCTCTTAACATGTTATCTTTTAACTTCCATATTGGTTCTTCAATATAATGATGTTGCATAATCAACTTCATAAATTGCATGATTCAATTTATTAAGATATTATCTTTTCTATCTACAAATTTTATGGGCCTTTCAAAGTAGGATAAGTCTTGATCAGCTTGAGTAGGCTCATATTCAAGGATGTGGGATGTATCATGATGATACTTAGCATTCAAACATGAAAGACACTATCAACATTAGCTAAAGATGGTAGCAAAGGAATTCTATGAGCAACATAACCAGTATTTTTAAGAAGCTCGAAAGGTCCAATGAATCATTGAATTAATTTGTTTTCCTTTTCAAATCTTATCAGGCCATTAAAAGGAGAAATCATGAAGAAAACATGGTTGCCAACTTGAAATTCTCTATCTTTCCTTCTATGACTAGCATAATTCATTTGACAACTTTGTGCTGCTTTTAATGTATCCTTTATCACATGTATTTTATCTATTGTTTCTTGCACTTTGTCTTGTTTTAAGATATTTCTATGACTATACTCTTCCTAACATATAGGTGTGCTAGTCATCAATCAAAGAACTCAAGATCACTTTCGTGCATCCGAATTCTAGGTTGATAATCTCTAGTGGAATCTCAAGGATCACTTTCGTGCATCCGAGCCTCAACACTAGTTTTACTCATGGATCTCCAACGTTCCGATCCTCACTTTCGTGCAAGATCTCCACGTTTGATAAATAGACTCAATCCATAGATTCATATTACTATCATGGCAATTAATTTACTAGAACAGATAAAATTAGATATAACCTAAGGAAGGGATCCTAACATGCAATTCTAGGGTTCCAAGTTCTCAAAAATCTTATTATAATCTTTCAATTACTATATTCATCTCCTTTGCTTCATATTCAGCTCTTTTTGATTAAAGATATATTTCAAACTATTATAATTAGTAAAAATTTCAAATGTCTAGCCATAAAAGTAATGTTTCCATATTTTTAATGAGAAAAATAATGGCAGCTAACTCTAAATCATGTGTTGGATATTTTGTTCATAAATTTTTAACTATCTAGAAGCATAAGCAATTACTTGGCCATTTTGCAACAATACACAACGAGTCCTTTTCTTGAAACATTAGTTTAAACAACAAATCCATCATTAGCTTTAGGAATAATATGGATTGGTGCACTATTTAATCTTCTTTTTAACTCCTGCAACACATTTATTAGTCGAATTAAACTTTACATTATTCATAATCAATTTAGTGAGAGGGCTTGCAATTTAAGAAAAACCATATACAAATTTTCTATTATAACCTACCATGCCCACGAAACTTCTTGTCTCTATGATAATGGTTGGTCTCACCCACTCGACAACTAATTCTAACTTTTTAGGATCAATATAGATCCCTTCTCCTAAATTGACATGGCCTATATTTTTTTTCTTTAACCAAAACTCACATTTACATAATTTGGCATGTAACTTCTTTTCCCTTAATACATCTAATACATTTCTTAAATGCTCTTCATTCTCTTGATCACTTTTTTAATGCACCAATATATCATCAAAAAACACAATCACACATACATCTGAAAGTGAGTAAAATATCCAATTCATTAGATCCTTGAATACCGTATGAGCATTTGTTAACCCAAATGTCATAACTATAATTTCGTAATGGCTATATCTTATTTTGGATGCTTTTTTAAAATGACCTCATTCTTGATCTTCAATTGATAATAGTTATATCTCAATTCAATTTTTGAAAACACTTGTGCACCCTATAACTAATCAAACAAATAAGCAATTCTGAGCAATGAATATTTATTCTTGAATGTTTCTTGACTCAACTATCTGGAATCAATACAAAGCCATGAATGCGCCATTCTTCTTCTTAACAAACAATACATGTGAACCCCAAGGTGAGACACAAGGTCTAATGAAGCTATTATCTAACAATTCTTGTAATTATTTCTTCAACTCTACTAAATTTGTTGGTGACATGCTATATAGAGTCTTATATATTGGTATAGTACTAGGAATGAGGGAAATGTTGGTGTATATGCTCTAATACCAATTGTTTTGGTCTAATTTGTATATATTATACTATGATTTGTTTTAATAAAGATATGTTGGTGTATATGCCCTTGGACCCGTTGTTGGTTCATCTTGTACTACTTGATATTGATATTTAATATATCATTATGACATTGTCGTTATTATGCTATGTTTACATCTGCGATTATGTACATGGATAATAATGTCCCTAGAGACAGATTGTATCTGTGCTCAAACGGTGTGTCCCCGGTCGAGTACTTGAGTGGATAAGGGACAGCTCTGGTACATGTGAGACTGGTATATGGGCTGGTTACGCACGGGGTGCTAACGCAGGCATATGGGTATATCAATGGTGGATATACTAGATCGACCCGATGTGAGGCTTTAACTTGGTGTCATGAGTTAAGCTCACAAGTGACAAGAGATGCATTGATCCCTTGACTTGAGGTCATTGACACTTCTATATGGTTAGGGACATGCTTTGATACAACCTAACGCCTCACCGTAGCAGGGAGGTCATAACGGTTGTCATTGGGTATGTCACGACCCATATGAGAAGATCAATGGACAGACATAGGATTTGCCCCTTCTTACGGGAAGCTTGATATCCACGGGGCCTCCCTATGGATGCATGACTGAAAGTGTATGACCATACCCAGGTGAAAGCCTGATTTAGTCATGACCATGAGATTGGGTGAAAATAAAGTGGTGACACACTTTGTCCAATCGGATATCAGTTCATCAAAGAGACTGTAATGCATCGATACCGTGTTGCGATGATGGGGATGTCGATGTTGATATCCATTCCGATGACTTGGGTAGCAGCGATGCACTGCTAGGTGCCAATCACTGCTTGCGATGACTCGGTTCATCACTGCCAACGTCTGAGGAACCTACAGGGTCGCACAACTTGAAACTCGGGTTCTCGTATTGATCGGGTAGCCTAATGATTGAGTTATTGGATAACTCAGATCTGTCTGGGAGAATCCATCAGCACCACTGTGCTAGATGAGATGAAAGGAATCATTTGGAGCTAACTTGTTTTTGGGCCTAGTAGGCCAAATGGGCCCAATAGACCAAGTTGGGCTAATAGGCCAAATGGGCTTAATAAGCCATTTGGGCCAATGGGCCAAATGGAATGGCGCAAGCTACTTGGAGTGAGCTTGGCGCATTTCCTTGAGGTGGACAAATCCAAGTTGGACATCTTCTTAAGGTGAGAAGCTTGGAACTTCTCACTTGGAGTGGGTGAATGTACTTGGGCGCATGTGTAAGATCCGGAAATTTAATAGCAGGTAAGAAAATAAAATTTTGTTTATCTAGCTTTGTTGTGGAAGTTTTTCAATGAGGTAATGTATTGACTTATGTATTTTTCCTGCGATGTAAAAATATGTGTCGCGGAGAGGATTCGAACCTGCGACTTAAGGCGTAAAATGTGTGCTGCACACCACTAGGCTAGTGGTGTTTATCTGTTAGAAAAGGGTAAGAGCCCTTGATAAGGGTGAGGTGGAGAATAACTTATACTAAAGGGTTATTGGATCTTCCACTTATGCTTGCTATTGGGTTTGGATTCTTGGGAGGCTTGATGGGTAAACGAAATCGTGAGGGATCCATGTTCACACGTTTTCCCTTTTTCTCACGATTTTGCCTAGGGTGAAGGGGTGGCTTACCTTCTCCTCTTCTTGTGGCCGGCGGCGAGTGGTGGTGGAGGCGGTTTCCGGCGACTTTTGTGCTTCCGGCGTTTGCTTCCGGCGATGTGAGTGGCATGAAGGGAGGCGTGAGGGCGTGAGGTTTGGAAGAACCGAAATCAAAGTGAGTGGATCTTCTCTTTCACCTAGTTCACGCATATTGGAAGTGTTGCTTGATTTAGAGAAGATTAATGCTAGAAAGATGACATGAACTCTTGATTTCAAGTTGTACACGTTTCTTTGTTTTTTCCCTAAATTTCGAAACCCTAGTTTGCATAAAAATTAGGGCTTTTCATCTCTAAGACTTCTAATCATCAATTAGACCTTGATTAAACATGTATGTGGCTTTAAACATTCAATTACATGAATATTAGGGCTTAATTGAGAATTTCGCCCCTTCTTCATGAAATTGCTCCCAAATGTATGGGTAAAAATTGGGGCAAACCTGATTTTCATGAAATTAGGTATATGAGGACTCTACCGTTATTTTTGGGGAATTTTTAGAAATAAAAATTTCTGTTGACTGAAATTGACCTAGGGGTAATTCGGTAAATTTTCTAGTTAAATTGGGGGAAAACTTGAAATTACGAATCTAAGGATCATGAGGGATGTAATGACTATTTTTACGAAATTTTTGGATAAGTTTTCCTACATGACTTAAATTTTGAACTAGGGGCATTTCTATCTTTTTTTATAAGAACTAGGAGAAAACTATGATTTTGTGATTTCCTGTATTTATGTTATCTGCGGATGAAATTTGGTGAATTTTCGGTATTAATATGTATTTTTAGTTGAATGGTGTATGTAGGAAGTATTGATGTGAAATATTGATTGATAACCTTGGATGATAACTTAGAAAAGGTTAAACCATGTTTGCATGAAATTTAAGGACCTTTCCTGAACTTGATTGATGTGATGTTCGAGACAATGTTTGTGTTGTATGCACTCGATAAGGGTCCTAGACTTGAGTGGACTGAACCTAAGGGTCAACTAGAGCACTCAGTGAACAGTCATTCTGATTTGGGGTTGGAGAATCCACCCAACCTATTCCGATTTGTTTCCGGTAATGGAGGGACTGTTATAGAGTCTAGTGACCAGGTTAGAGGTTCAGGTTTTCGGTTTGTGTTAAGGGTATTTTTGTCCAAGTGATAAACCTTTTGAGAGTTAGGTGTTTGAAACAAAGTGCCACGTCTTGGTCAGACGGGGGCCACCTCTTGAATTCATTCACCTTCCGTTCTGTTCTATTTGTGTTCCCGGTAAGGGGGTGCGGTTGAGTGTCGTAGAGCAAAGTGCCACGTCGTGACCTGGCGGGGGCCACCTCTTGAATCTACGCCTCACCAATGTTCGTTGCAGGTTACTCTCAGTGCCTTGACGAAGGCCGGGTTGGACCCTCGGGGTCAATTCTGAAATCACTGGACAATAGTTGTGTGAGTCTTAGTTAGTTAGCCGGATAGGCTGTTTTGCGGTCTTGTTGCCCGGGGTTGTGGGTGTATTGTTTTCTGATCATGATTGTGATTTATGGTTATCGGTTTTCTTATGTATCATAGTTTGACATATTCCGTTAAAAGCTTTGAAAAGATATCTGCATCTATTTTTGATTGTATATTAGTGGATGGTCGAACGAGACTATCTACTCACTGAGCCGTGTAGCTCATTCCACGATATTTCCAGATGCAGGACAGGAGCCTACAACATGAGCGGATGTTTAGTTTTCTGACTTGATATTTTGGGGCCTGCGAGCCTGTGCTATTTTGAGGGCCGGATGTGGCCGAGGTTTTTATGATTTTGTTCATTGACATGTTAGCCGGATGTGGCTGTTAGTTTTCGACTACTGTGATATTGTTGCCGGGTTGGCATTTGGTTGTGATACGACTGTTAAACCGAGGGCTTAAGCCTGTTTTCGGTGAATTCTGTTTTGTTTAGTGTTATTTGATTATTGTGATTTATTAGTTTGATGTTGTGATAAGGATTAAGAATTTTGATTTCGAAATGGTATGTTTCAGTTTGTGTTTATGGAGCATGTACAGGAATTTCCTTAGTTTTTCTAGGGACATGCTGCCGAAATTTTCCGAATCATTTTCCGTAAGCTATCATTCCCTAGCATCTGTCTTGTTGTTTTGTGTGTGACGTTCCCTATCTTCCGCGGTTTCTGTCTGTGATTGGGGTGTATTCTGAGGGGATGTTACAGAATGGTATCAGAGCGATGAACTAGCTAATGATAGCTGTATAGGGGGTTGGAAAACCTTGCTTGTGTATTGCTAGACAGCTAGGAAACTTGTTTGAGAACTGACTTGATTGTAAATTTGATTTGTGTGTATGTTAGGAGCCAGTATGGTGCGCCCCAGGTCGAGTGCTAGTGCTGGCAGCATTGATCAAACTGCTGAATTCCTGCGGGCTATGGAGTCTTTGACTGGTATGGTGCAGCAACAAAACGCACTAATCCAGCAACAGGCTCAGATGCTGCAGCAGCAGCAGACCCAGCACCAGGAGGTGCAGCAGCAGCTGTTAGAGCAGAATCGCGAACAGCAATGCGAGTTCAGAGAGCAGTTGCAGCTTCTGTCTCAGACCCAGATACCGATGCAGGGGCGGGGGTCTGAGTCTGACTCGGGCCCGGGGGTTAGCTTGCCGGAGGACACCCATAGGCGCTATGCCTTGCTTGTGGGTGAATTCCAGCGGTTGGGCCCTAGCTCTTTTTATGGGAGTCCAGATTACAGGACGGCAGAGGACTGGCTTTTGGGCTTGGAGAAGATCTTCCAAGTGATGCGATGTTCAGATGAGGACAGATTATGTTTGGCCACTTATATGATGCATGGTGACGCAGATGTGTGGTGGAAAAGTGAGCTGAGACTCGCGGTGGACAAATCTGAACCGGTGACGTGGCAATACTTCTTGTCCCAGTTCAATGAGAAATTCTTCCCCACCAGCCTGGTTGAGGATAGGGAGGTGGAGTTTATCCACTTGGAACAAGGGGACATGACGGTGGATCAATATGACTTGATGTTCTCAAAGCTTGGGAAGTATGCTCCACACTTGATAAATACTGAGGATAGACGAGCTAAGAAATTTCTCAGGGGTCTCAGAACGGATATCAGACAGAAGGTAGGATTGCAGCACTTGGAGACTTATGCTGAGATGCTGGATCGTGCCTGCACTGCGGAGAAGTACATCCTGGAGGAGCAGGCCGAGACGGCCCTAGTTGTAGCCCCTATAGCTGAGGCACCGGGTTCCCAGCAGACTGGTGGAGGCAGTAGGAAATACCATAAGGGGAAGGACCAGAAGAGAGGCCGATACAGACCTTACCAGGGGAAGGGAACTCAGAGACCGCAGCAGACATCTCAGCCACAGCAGCAGGGTACTGATGGCCGGGTAGAGGACAGAGTCTGTTACCATTGTGGGGCCAAGGGTCACCTGAAGGCGGACTGCCACAAGAAGTCCGGGGCGTGCTTCAAGTGCGGAAAAGTGGGGCACAGGATCAAAGATTGCACGGCGCATGGGCCACAGATCCGGGGTACCGAGAGACCAGCTGTCCAGGCCAGAGTCTACGCTATAGCAGAGAAGGACACTCGAGCTTCCCGATCCGTCGTGGAAGGTACTTTACATGTTTTTGATCAGTTAGCTCGTATTTTGTTTGATCCGGGGTCCAATTTGTCCTTTGTGTCTGCTAACTTTGCTTCTAGACTACCTGTCTCACCTAGAGTACTAGATTACACAGTTTCAGTATGTACACCCCTGGGGGATAGTTTATCCACTGACATAGTCTACCCTGACTGTGTTATTCACGTAGAGCAGTACCAATTTATAGTTGATTTGATACTACTAGGCATGCAGGATTATGATTTGATCCTAGGCATGGATTGGCTATCTTTTCACCACGCTACAGTGGATTGCTTTGAGAAGATTGTTACTCTGCATCTGCATGATGGGAGTCATCTTCTAGTAAGGGGCCTGGTGTCTGATCAAGGGCCACATTTGATATCATTTGTGCATGACAGCAGGTTGCTAGCCAGTGGGTGTAAAGGATACCTTGCACATGTTAAGGTGCAAGAAGACTCAGATCCAGACTTAGCTCAGATGGATGTAGTTTGTGAGTTTCCTGATGTATTCTCGGATGAGTTTTCAGGTTTGCCTCCCCACAGGGATGTGGAGTTTGGTATTGAGCTGGTGCCTGGTACAGCTCCAATATCAAAGGCTCCTTATCGTATGGCCACCTCAGAGTTAGCTGAGTTGAAGAAGCAGTTAGAGGAATTGCTTGAAAAGGGGTATATCAGACCGAGTGCTTCACCCTGGGGAGCGCCAGTCTTGTTTGTAAAGAAGAAGGACGGAACACTGAGGATGTGCATAGATTACCGCCAGCTGAATCAGGTGACTGTAAAGAATAAGTATCCCCTTCCGAGGATAGATGATCTGTTCGATCAGTTGCAGGGTGCCACTGTGTTCTCTAAGATCGATCTGAGGTCAGGATACCATCAGCTCAGGGTTAGGGATGAGGATATCCTGAAGACTGCTTTCAGGACCAGGTATGGACACTACGAGTTTGTAGTTATGCCTTTTGGACTGACCAATGCACCTGCTGTTTTTATGGATCTGATGAACAAGGTGTTTCACGAGTTGTTAGACACTTGTGTGGTGGTATTTATAGATGATATACTGGTATACTCCCGTACTTATCAGGATCACGCTAGGGACTTGCGTAGGGTACTAGCAATTCTGAGGAAGCACCAGTTGTATGCTAAGGCCACCAAGTGCGAGTTTTGGTTGGATCAGATCAGCTTTCTGGGGCATGTGATCTCTGGTCAGGGCGTGTCTGTGGATCCAGTGAAGGTACAGGCTATCCTGAACTGGGAAAGACCAACTAGTGCCACAGAGATCCGGAGCTTTCTGGGATTAGCAGGATATTACAGGAGGTTTGTGAAGGGGTTCTCCAAGCTGGCGGGTCCCTTAACCAAACTGACCAGGAAAGAGGCTAAGTTTGTTTGGGACGAGAAGTGTGAGGAAAGCTTCCAGGAGCTAAAAAGGAGATTGACCAGTACACCCATCCTTATCATTCCTACTGATGGGGAGAGGTTTACTGTGTATACTGATGCCTCAGGCAAAGGACAGGGCTGCGTCCTGATGCAAAAAGGGGCCGTAGTAGCTTATGCTTCACGGCAACTGAAGGAGTATGAGTTAAACTATCCCACACACGATTTGGAGTTGGCAGCAGTGGTTTTTGCACTGAAGATATGGCGCCACTATCTATTGGGACAGGAGTTTGACTTATTTACTGATCATCAGAGTCTCAAGTACATTTTCACTCAGAAGGAGTTGGATATGAGGCAGAGAAGGTGGATGGAGCTGATAAAGGATTATGATTTCTCTATTCAGTATCAGGCCGGGAAAGCCAATGTGGTAGCTGATGCATTGAGCAGACACCCAGTTACTTCGGTAGCAGCACTAAGAGTTAGTGAGTGGTAGTTACTACAGGAGTTCCGAGAGCTCAGGGTTGAGGTGTCTCCCAGAGTTCAGTCTGGATATGTGGCTTTTCTCCGGGTTCAGTCTGCTTTACTACAAAGGATCAGGGATCAGCAGCTGGTAGATCCGAGTCTAGTTCAGATCAGAGAGAGGTTGGCTGCCGGGCCAGTGGAGGATTTCAGCTTATCTGGTGATAGTATTCTGCGGTTCCGTGGAAGGGTGTGTGTCCCTGAGGAATCTAGTCTGAGGAGAGAGATCTTGGAGGAGGGTCATAACTCCAAGTATTCCTTGCATCCCGGAGTCACAAAAATGTATCAGGATTTGAAGAAAGATTTCTGGTGGCCGGGCATGAAGAAGGAGGTCGCGGTGTTCGTATCTCGGTGTTTGACCTGTCAGACTGTGAAGGCTGAACACCAGAGGCCTGGGGGATTATTGCAGCAGCTCCCTATCCCGCAGTGGAAGTGGGAGTGCATTAGTATGGATTTTGTTTGTGGGTTGCCTCGGACCAGGAGAGGGCATGATGCGGTTTGGGTCATCGTAGACAGGCTCACGAAGGCTACACACTTTTTGCCTATTCGGATGACTTATCCACTCGATCGGCTGGCTAAGCTGTACATCGACGAGATAGTCAGATTACACGGAGTGCCTATGGATATTGTATCAGACCGCGATTCCAGATTCCTTTCCAGATTCTAGAAGAGCTTGCATGAGGGTCTTGGCACTAAGTTGAGTTTTAGTACCGCCTACCATCCGCAGTCAGATGGTCAGTCAGAGCGTACTATACAGACTTTGGAGGATTTGCTGAGGGCTTATGTTGTAGATTGGAGCTCTGAGTGGGACAGTGATTTATCCCTGATAGAGTTCACCTACAATAACAGCTTTCACTCCAGTATTCAGATGGCTCCGTACGAGGCTCTGTATGGCAGGAAGTGCAGGTCTCCTCTGAGTTGGGAGGAATCGGGGGACCGAATGATTCTGAGATCAGAGGCTGTACAGGAGGCTACAGATAGAGTCAGAGTTATCCAGAAAAAATTGAAGGTTGCTCGGGACAGGCAGAAGAGTTATGCAGATGATCGTCGTCGTCCCTTAGAGTTTATGGTGGGGGATCATGTGTTTCTGAAGGTTTCACCAACCAAGGGTGTCATGCGGTTTGGCAAGAAGGGAAAGCTGAGCCCGAGGTTTGTTGGACCTTACGATATTGTAGAGAGGGTTGGTCCTGTAGCTTGCAGACTAGCTCTGCCACCATCTCTGGAGCATCTTCATAATGTATTTCATGTGTCAGTTCTGAGGAAATACTATGCAGATCCATCTCATGTGCTTGATTCTGCTCCCCTGCAGATCCAGAGTGATCTGACCTTTGTAGAGAGACCACTGAGGATTGTGGATAGGAAAGACAAAGTCCTAAGGAACAAGACAGTACCACTTGTAAAAGTTATCTGGGGAAACCAGTCAGTCGAAGAAGCTACTTGGGAGTCAGAGTCAGATATGAGAAGAGAGTTCCCTCAGCTATTCGATGATTTGGGTGGTGAGCTTTAGAGGACTAAAGCTTTTTAAGGGGGAAGGAATGTAAGATCCAGAAATTTAATAGCAGGTAAGAAAATAAAATTTTGTTTATCTAGCTTTGTTGTGGAAGTTTTTCAATGAGGTAATGTATTGACTTATGTATTTTTCCTGCGATGTAAAAATATGTGTCGTGGAGAGGATTCGAACCTGCGACTTAAGGCGTAAAATGTGTGCTGCACACCACTAGGCTAGTGGTGTTTATCTGTTAGAAAAGGGTAAGAGCCCTTGATAAGGGTGAGGTGGAGAATAACTTATACTAAAGGGTTATTGGATCTTCCACTTATGCTTGCTATTGGGTTTGGATTCTTGGGAGGCTCGATGGGTAAACGAAATCATGAGGGATCCATGTTCACACGTTTTCCCTTTTTCTCACGATTTTCCCTAGGGTGAAGGGGCGGCTTACCTTCTCCTCCCTTCTCCTCTTCTTGTGGCCGGCGGCGAGTGGTGGTGGAGGCGGTTTCCGGCGACTTTTGTGCTTCCGGCGTTTGCTTCCGGCGACGTGAGTGGCGTGAAGGGAGGCGTGAGGGCGTGAGGTTTGGAAGAACCGAAATCAAAGTGAGTGGATCTTCTCTTTCACCTAGTTCACGCATATTGGAAGTGTTGCTTGATTTAGAGAAGATTAATGCTAGAAAGATGACATGAACTCTTGATTTCAAGTTGTACACGTTTCTTTGTTTTTTCCCTAAATTTCGAAACCCTAGTTTGCATAAAAATTAGGGCTTTTCATCTCTAAGACTTCTAATCATCAATTAGGCCTTGGTTAAACATGTATGTGGCTTTAAACATTCAATTACATGAAGATTAGGGCTTAATTGAGAATTTCGCCCCTTCTTCATGAAATTGCTCCCAAATGTATGGGTAAAAATTGGGGCAAACCTGATTTTCATGAAATTAGGTATATGAGGACTCTACCGTTATTTTTGGGGAATTTTTAGAAATAAAAATTTCTGTTGACTGAAATTGACCTAGGGGTAATTCGGTAAATTTTCTAGTTAAATTGGGGGAAAACTTGAAATTACGAATCTAAGGATCATGAGGGATGTAATGACTATTTTTACGAAATTTTTGGATAAGTTTTCCTGCATGACTTAAATTTTGAACTAGGGGCATTTCTATCTTTTGTTATAAGAACTAGGAGAAAACTATGATTTTGTGATTTCCTGTATTTATGTTATCTGCGGATGAAATTTGGTGAATTTTCGGTATTAATATGTATGTTTAGTTGAATGGTGTATGTAGGAAGTATTGATGTGAAATATTGATTGATAACCTTGGATGATAACTTAGAAAAGGTTAAACCATGTTTGCATGAAATTTAAGGACCTTTCCTGAACTTGATTGATGTGATGTTCGAGACAATGTTTGTGTTGTATGCACTCGATAAGGGTCCTAGACTTGAGTGGACTGAACCTAAGGGTCAACTAGAGCACTCAGTGAACAGTCATTCTGATTTGGGGTTGGAGAATCCACCCAACCTATTCCGATTTGTTTCCGGTAATGGAGGGACTGTTCTAGAGTCTAGTGACCAGGTTAGAGGTTCAGGTTTCCGGTTTGTGTTAAGGGTATTTTTGTCCAAGTGATAAACCTTTTGAGAGTTGGGTGTTTGAAACAAAGTGCCACGTCTTGGTCAGACGGGGGCCACCTCTTGAATTCATTCACCTTCCGTTCTGTTCTGTTTGTGTTCCCGGTAAGGGGGTGCGGTTGAGTGTCGTAGAGCAAAGTGCCACGTCGTGACCTGGCGGGGGCCACCTCTTGAATTTACGCCTCACCAATGTTCGTTGCAGGTTACTCTCAGTGCCTTGACGAAGGCCGGGTTGGACCCTCGGGGTCAATTCTGAAATCACTGGACAATAGTTGTATGAGTCTTAGTTAGTTAGCCGGATAGGCTGTTTTGCGGTCTTGTAGCCCAGGGTTGTGGGTGTATTGTTTTCTGATCATGATTGTGATTTATGGTTATCGGTTTTCTTATGTATCATACTTTGACATATTCCGTTAAAAGCTTTGAAAAGATATCTGCATCTATTTTTGATTGTATATTAGTGGATGGTCGAACGAGACTATCTACTCACTGAGCCGTGTAGCTCATTCCACGATATTTCCAGATGCAGGACAGGAGCCTACAGCATGAGCGGATGTTTAGTTTTCTGACTTGATATTTTGGGGCCTGCGAGCCTGTGCTATTTTGAGGGCCGGATGTGGCCGAGGTTTTTATGATTTTGTTCATTGACATGTTAGCCGGATGTGGCTGTTAGTTTTCGACTACTGTGATATTGTTGCCGGGTTGGCATTTGGTTTTGATACGACTGTTAAACCGAGGGCTTAAGCCTGTTTTCGGTGAATTCTGTTTTGTTCAGTGTTATTTGATTATTGTGATTTATTAGTTGGATGTTGTGATAAGGATTAAGAATTTTGATTTCGAAATGGTATGTTTCAGTTTGTGTTTATGGAGCATGTACAGGAATTTCCTTAGTTTTTCTGGGGACATGCTGCCGAAATTTTCCGAATCATTTTCCGTAAGCTATCATTCCCTGGCATCTGTCTTGTTGTTTTGTGTGTGACGTTCCCTATCTTCCGCGGTTTCTGTCTGTGATTGGGGTTTATTCTGAGGGGATGTTACAGCATGGCACTTGGAGTGGCCGAAATGGGTTTTACCTCTTGAAGAGGTGTGTCTCTTCATGAAGAGGTGTGCCTCTTCACTAGTGAAGAGGTGCACCTATTCATGGGTATATAAACCCCCTTCCTCCCCCCTCGTCGTGACGCTTGAACTCTTGCCCCCTTGTCCCCCTTGTCGCCACTTCTGGAAAGAGGGAGAGGGATGTTCTCCCATTTCCTCTCCTATTCCCTTTGAAAGCCCCCTACCACGAGGGGGCGAAACCCTAATAGGCGCATGCAGAGGTTTTAACACAGCGGAAAAGGTTTCTAGATCGATGCATGTAGTATGATCAACTTTATTTTCGTATACATGAGAATCGATCCTTACCGATGCCATTTCTTGGATGGCGTCTAGGAAGTAGAGAGTCAAACGCTTCTCCTCCAAATGGTGCGCACACAAGGTGATCAATGCGCCTACTCCCTTAGTGCTCCTCGTGCTAGCAAGGTTCCAAGGTCTTCTGATCGAATGGAAGGGAAGGAGATTTTTTTTTTCTTCTTGGCCGAATCCTCTCCAAAGCGTCAAGGTGACACACAACTAGTGAACCTCTAGAGAGAGGGGCGAGAGGCGAGAATCAAACTTCTCTTGGCGTGAACGTGAGGCGTGGCCTCATGGCTTCTAAAAATAGCAAACCACCAACGTTCATGCGACCATGGGTTTACCCGAACGCATTTTGCTCTCCCCTTTGAACCATGCGCTCACATGATGAGCTGGTTCAATTTCGGTTTGGTTCAAAGACCAATTAAGCCATGCATCTGGTTCAGATCACAATAAACCCTGAAGGTTCAAGATCCAACCGTTCATCTCTTGATGCTCTTGATCTCACCGATCTAGCATCAATTCTCTCGATCGAAGCTTACCGATCTCAAGCCCTAATCAATCAAAAATGATCAGACCAGATCTCACTTACAATCAGAGATTAAATCCCTTTAAACTGAACCAGAACAATTCAGTCCACACGATCTGACTTAAGTAAGCCATATCATCAAATTGTGCGACCCTAAGGGTTTCCTTTAAATGTCGGTAACGATAACTTACGTTATCACGATCAGTGAGGGGTATCTAGCAACACATCACTGTCTCCCGATATAAAGGAAAGAGTCTTCCAAGACTACACCCAAACCACAGCACAAGTGTGAACCCAACTCACTAGGCATATGTGTTTCCTTTGCCACTGGACGTTCTTATTGGACAAGCGTGTCAAGCCTGTAATTCCAATATGATGAGAATGATTAGATCAGATGAACATAGTCATCTGGGTATGGCCATACACTTTCTCAATCATCTCATCCAGGGGGCCCCTATAGAACATCACACTCCAATCAAGGAGACGGCAATCCTATATCTATCACTAGTGCCCTAACATGACTCATGCTCATTATCCAAGATAATCTATAACCATTATGTTTCAAATGATATCGAACTACCTCAAAACAATGCCAATCATCATTTAGAAACACAAGTGATCTCAAGTCAGAGGAAATATGCCACTTGTTTGCATATAAGGATTATTCACATTGTGACAAGCAATTGAATATCCTAAGTAGGGTCTGTCCAGTACATCCAATGTACCCATGAGTCTACATCTTATTCCATGCTCGAAGCATCCTATAAGATTAGAACACATATTAGTCTTAATCATATCAAGGCTGTCTCATGTTCACCAAGATATCTCGACTAAGGACAAAACTGCATGTCAGCCAAGCTGAACAGCATTGAGACATTATTCAGAAGTATACATATTGCAGCAGATGATGTAACAACCAGAATAACAACCATTGCCTTTATAAACGTAGAGTTTAAACATGATACTGAAATAATCCCAAGGCTTCAAACATTAGCCTTAATGGCATACCCCAACAATCTCCCACTTGCACTTAATCTAATGGTTGAGAAATCTCAAACCCATATTATTACAGTGCTTCTCATGCTTCTGCTGCGCCAGAGGCTTTGTAAGCGGGTCAGCTAGATTGTCATCTGTATGAACCTTGCAGATTTTGATCTCGCCACGATTAATGATCTCCCGGATCAAGTGAAACCTTCTCTGTATGTGCTTGGACTTCTAGTGTGACCGTGGTTCCTTTGCTTGAGCTATAGCTCCAGTGTTATCACAGAAGATAACCAATGGATCTGCACTCGAAGGAACAACACCAAGTTCCTGAACGAACTTACGAATCCAGACTACCTCCTTGGATGCTTCCGAGGCTGCAACATACTCGGCTTCTGTTGTGGAATCAGCAATAATTGACTGTTTGAAACTTTTCCACACCACTGCTCCTCCATTCAAGCTAAAAACATAGCCTGATTGCGATCGGAAATCATCCTGGTCAGATTGGAACGAAGCGTCAGTATATCCTTCAATACTGAGTTCTTCCTGACCTCCATAAATCAAGAACATATCTTTGGTTCTCCGAAGATATTTCAAAATGTTCTTGACTGCAATCCAGTGTGCCTTACCTGGATTACTTTGGAATCGACTGGTTACGCTTAACCCGTAAGCGACGTCTGGGCGAGTACACAACATCGCATACATAATGGACCCAATAGCCGAAGCATAAGGCGTATTGTCCATTTCATCTTTCTCAGTCTGTGTTTGTGGACACTAACTCTTTGAAAGATTCAGACCATATCTGACTGGAAGATATCCTCTTTTAGAATTCTCTAAATGAAATCTCTCCAGGACTTTATCGATGTAAGTACTCTGGCACAGCCCGAGAAGCCTCTTAGATCTATCTCTGTAGATCTTCACACCTAATACATAGGCTGCTTCTCCTAAATCTTTCATCTGGAAACATTTTCTTAACCATGCTTTGACAGCATGTAGTTCAGGAATATCGTTTCCAATGATCAAGATATCATCAACGTAGAGGACTAGGAAAGTAATCACGCTCCCACTAAACCTCTTATATACACACGGGTCATCTTCATTCTTGATGAAACCAAACTTACAGATTGATTCATCAAAACGAATATTCCAGCTTCACGATGCTTGTTTAAGTCCATAAATGGACTTCTTTAATTTGCATATTTTATGACGATCTGATGGATTAGTGAAACCTTCAGGTTGTGTCATGTACACATCCTGTTCTAGAGTTCCATTAAGGAAAGCGGTCTTCACATCCATTTGCCAGATCTCATAATCATAATATGCAGCTATCGCGAGAATAATCCGAATAGACTTGAACATGGCTACAGGAGAGAAAGTTTCATCATAATCTATCCCGTAGATTTGTTTGAAACCTTTCGCAACTAGCCTGCCTTTATAGGTAACCACGTTACCATCCATGTCAATCTTCTTCTTGAAGATCCACTTACAGCCTATAGGGATTACTCCCGGAGGCGGATCAACCAAATCCCAGACTTGGTTATCAGACATGGAGTCCATCTCGGCGCGCATAGCTTCAAGCCATCTCGCTGAGTCCGGTCCACTGACCGCATCCGCATAAGTGAGGGGTTCATCATCAATGATGTAGACTCCGTCATAGCGCTCAGGCTGTCGACGGATCCTTCCCGATCTTCGCGGTGTTGGGGTATGCCCTTAAGGCTAATGTTTGAGGCCTTGGGATTCTTTCAGTATCATGTATAAACTCTTATGTTTATAAAGGCAATGGTTGTTATTCAGTTTGTTACATTGTCTGCTGCAATAAGTGTGCTTCTGAATAATGTCTCAATGCTGTTCAGCTAGGCTGACATGCAATGAAGTCCTTAGTCGAGATATCTTGGTGAACATGAGACAGCCTTGATACGATTGAGACTAATATGTGTTCTAATCTTATAGGATGCTTCGAGCCTGGAATAAGATGTAGACTCATGGGTACATTAGATGTACTGGACAGACCCTACTAGGATATTCAATTGCTTGTCACAATGTGAATAATCCTTGTTTGCAACAAGTGGCATAATGTCCTCTGACTTGAGATCACTTGTGTTTCTAAATGATGATTGTCATTGTTTTGAGGTAGTTCAATATCATTTGAAACATAATGATTATAGACTATCTTGGATGATGATCATGAGTCAGGTTAGGGCACTAGTGATAGATACAGGATTGCCGTCTCCTTATTTAAGGAGTGTGATGTTCTAAAGGGGCCCCCCTGGATGAGATGATTGAGAAAGTGTATGGCCATACCCAGGTGACTATGTTCATCTGATCTAATCATGCTCATCATATTGGAGCTACAGGCTTGACACGCTTGTCCAATAAGAACATCCAGTGGCAAGGGAAACAAGTATGCCTTGTGAAATAGATTCACACTTGTGCTGTGGTTTGGGTGTAGTCTTGGAAGACTCTTTCCTTTATATCGAGAGACAGTGATGTGTTGCTAGATACCCCTCACTGATCGTGATAACGTAAGTTATCGTTACCGATATTTAAAGGAAACCCTCAGGGTCGCACAATTTGATGATATGGCTTACTTAAGTCAGATCGTGTGGACTGAATTGTTTTGGTTCAGTTTAAAGGGATTTAAACTCTGATTGTAAGTGAGATCTGGTCTGATCATGTTTGATTGATTAGGGCTTGAGATCGGTAAGCTTCGATCGAGAGAGTTGATGCTAGATCGATGAGATCAAGGGCATCAAGAGATGAACGGTTAGATCATGAACCTTAGGGTTTTAGGTGATCTGGACCAAGGCTTGGTTTGATTTGGTCTTTGAACCAAATTGGGTTGAACCGAATGGCTTGAACCGGTTCACATAGGTGAACGCATGGTTCAAAGGCTTGATGGCGCTTTGGGCGGTTTGCCTTGAATGAGCGCATGGTTCATGAATGCGTGAACGCATGAAGTGAAGTTTTTACTATTTTTGGAAGAGGCGTTTTCCAAAATAGTGAACTCACCTCACGTTTGAGAGCACTCATCCTATTCTCGCCCTTTTTGCCTCTTCCTCTCGACGTCTTCGCGTGTGGAGAAAAGGGTGGACGACAAGGGGAGACTCGGCCAAGCTAGAGACATCATCTCTTCTCCCTCAAGCGATCAGGATTCTTGGAGCCTTGCTAGCACAAGGAGCAACAAGGAGTAGGCTAAGTCTCATCTCGTGCGCGCACACTTTGGAGGAGAACCTCATCGTCCTCTTGCTTCCAAATCTCCATCCAAGCGATGGCCATGGTATGAATCTCTTCCAATCTATGCAAGTTTATATAAGTTGATCAATGAAACATACATGCGATCATTGAAACCCAAGCTTCCGCAATGAAAAATTTTACACATGCGCCTATTAGGGTTTCGCTCCCCCTTGAAGGGGACTTTCAAATGGTATCAGAGCAGGTTCTATGTATGTTCTTTTGATTGCTTATTTGTGATCCTTGTTTGCGCTTGCTAAGAGTAGATCTAATTACATGCCGAAAACTACATGCTAGTTTGAGAACTTAGATGTATGTTTATTTATGATTTGCGCATGTATGATGTGTTGGCGCATGCTATAGAGTTTTATCAAAACTTAACTTGCGCGCCCCTACCTTAGATCTAAGCGCCTACTATAAACCCTTAGACGGGTTGATGGGGTTGAAGTCATCCTCTAGGTTAGATCCAAATAGTCTGATCAGACCATCTGACAGCCTAGATGGGTCGACCAGATGGCACCTATGCGCAAGCATGAGGTGGCTATAGGTCGATTGCATCACAGGCGTGTAGCGAGGTCTGATTGAGACAACCAGTGAACGCACATGAGTTAGGCCCGGGGTCACACCCGCTTGCCAGAACTCATGAGGGTTGTTCAGCCCTTGGCGCATGCATGGTTGACCATTAGGTCAACTCAAGTCAGGTAGGACTTGGTGCATGCAAGGGCAGTGGATCTGACTAGATATGTTGAGTGGATCCCTATCAATAGACCGTTGTAAGGTTGTAGGGCACATAAGAAAATTAAAAATTGATGCCAATGGGTTTTCAAAAATTTTATTTTCTTGTTAAAGGATCACATGTTGATTGGATGCCATGATATATGTTTATTTCATGTTATGTGGGTTGCCCTTTTAATGTGTGCTGTGCTGGGGCCTGCGAGCCTGGATTAAAATTGTAAATTAATTTTTATTGTGATCTGCGAATCACTTTTTAATTAATTTATAAAATGTAATTGACCTGCGAGTCAATCTTGTCTAGATAGATTAAATTGTAATTTAATCAGACAAGAGCATAGAGCACACTTGGCAGAGGCGCAGCAGCTTGAGGCTTGACCAGGTGGGAGGTCTAGGGTTCGACCCTATGATAGGCGCATTTACCTGGTGGGCGCACCCGAGCTGCAGTGGGCGCTTGGGCCCTGGGTTGGGCCAGATGAGAAGCAAAAGACCCATGGAAAGCTCAAGTGAAGACTTAAGTGAAAATTAAGGTCTTACTTAGGGTTAATGGGCTTTTACCACATAAGATCATCATGCTTTCTTTTATTGTTTAAATAATTAGAATTGCATGATTTATTTATCTTCTGCTATCACCATAGGGTTTGCATGATAGTTAAGAAGATAAAAGACCGTTAAAATCCAACGCTATAATATCAAGCACGTAAGCCTTCTGACGCGAAACCTCACTGTTCTGACTATCGTTGGAGCCGTGTTGTACCCACTCAGTGGGCACGTCCATCTATCTTCAGACGGTGCGGGATTACACCTGCGTGTTACAGGGAAGGGATTTATCGCTTCTCGTTGCTCAGCATAGCACGTGGTGGTCCAGGGAGTAGGTCGGGTCAGCTTGACCATGTAGGCTACATATGGGGCATATGATAGCACATGGAGGCAGCCATCTGTGGGATCAGAGACTGTGTTGTACCAACTCAGTTGGCACAGTCTGCTGGATTGCCCAGATGAAGGGGAATCGCACGGGTTGGCGATTGGCAGGAATAGCCTACTAGAAATTAGTGCTTGTACTCTCTGTGCATCTTATCTCGCCTGAGCTGGACGCGGAGACCAAGTATGAAATCTGGATCCCATCTCACTAAAAGAGTGTTACTCTTTCGGACTATTTTAATGGATTTTTCAGTCAGACAAAATAGTGAGAAAAGAATTATTCTTAAGTCCTGGATTGATTCTAAACATTGATACTGACCTTGCTGTTCTTGCATTGTTGTAGATTCCTGCAGCAACGAACACCATGAGCTTCAATGTGCGATCCCTACTAGAAAGGGAGAAGTTTGCTGGGCCAAACTTCTCAGACTGGTACGGACACCTTAAGATTGTTCTTAAGGCTGAGAGGAAACTGTATGCCCTCGAGACGGCTATACCGCCTCAACCCGCTGCGAACGCCGCAAGGGCGGTTCGCGATGCCTATGAAAAGCATGTCAATGATAGCATTGATGTCGCTTGCCTGATGCTAGCGTCTATGACGCCACCGCTGCAGCGTCAGCATGAGGATATGTCTGCTATGGAAATCATAGCAAACCTCAAGATGCTATATGCTGCACAGGCGAGGACTCAGCGCTATAATTTGACTAAGCTTTTCTTTCAGAGCAAACTGACTGAAGGGAGTCCAGTGGGAGCTCATGTGCTCAAGATGATTGGGCACAAAGAGGCTCTAGAGAAACTGGGGCATACCATCAATCAGGAGCTTGCTGTAGACATTATTCTGCAGTCTCTCCCGGCCTCTTTTGATCCGTTCATTATTAATTTTAATATGAACAAGATCGACTGCACACCGGCAGAGTTGCTGAATATGCTCTTGACTACAGAGGAAACTCTAAAGGGAAAGCCTTCAACCTCTGTCTTGATGTTTCCTTCTAGGAACAAGAAGAAGGGGAAAGCCCCTGTCAAGAATTACAACAAGGCTCTGAAACAAAAGGTGAAGCGGTCGAAGGACAACAGATGTTTCCACTGTGGCCAGCTGGGTCACTGGAAAAAGGACTGTAAAGCGCTCCAAGGAGAAAAGAAGGGAAGCATCGCTTCTGGCTCAGGTATATTTGTGACTGAGGTCATGATATCTTCTTCTTCTATTTCATGGGTGTTGGACACTGCATGTGGAGTTCACATTTGTTCAAATGTACAGGAACTCAAGAGAAGAAGACAGGTGGGACAGCATGAGGTGGACCTACGAGTTGGAAACGGGGCACGGGTTGCTGCTGTTGCTGTAGGAGACTATTACATCTCATTACCATCTGGACTTGTATTGGAATTAAATAATTGTTATTTTGTACCTAGCATTACCAAAAATATTATCTCTATTCCTGCTCTTGTCAGGAAAGGATTTTCCTTTGAATGCAATATTTCAAAGTGTGTTATTTCTTTAGATAATATTGTTTATGCTACTGGTTCAATTAACAATGGCTTATTCATGTTGGACATGGAATATTCTATACAAAATATTGATAATAAGAAAGCCAAGTATGCTGATGACAGCACCTTGTTGTGGCATAGTCGTTTAGGCCATATTAACAAGAAGCGCATTAAGCGGTTGCATGATCATGGACTGCTGGGATCATTCTCCTATGAGGAGATTGATACATGCAAAGCTTGTTTAATGGGCAAAATGACGAAGTCTCCTTTTCCTCACAAAGGTCAAAGGGCTTCAGGTTTACTTGACCTTATACACAGTGATGTGTGTGGGCCATTTAGTAAACATGCCAGAGGTGGCTATTCGTACTTCATTACCTTTACTGATGATTTCAGTAGATATGGGTATGTCTATCTAATGAGACATAAGAGTGAATCTTTTGACAAGTTCAAAGAGTTCAAAAATGAAGTACAGAATCAGCTAGGCCGAAATATCAAGGCACTTCATTCTGATCGAGGTGGAGAATACCTAAGTCGAGAATTTACTGACTATCTGAAGGAGTGTGGGATTATCTCACAGCTCACTCCACCAGGAACACCGCAATGGAATGGTGTGTCCGAAAGGAGGAACAGAACCTTATTGGATATGGTTCGTTCTATGATGAGTCAGGCTACTCTACCTTACTCCTTTTGGGGTTTTGCACTGGAAACAGCTGCAAAGGTACTAAACCGAGTGCCATCCAAGGCAGTTTCAAAGACGCCATATGAATTATGGTATGGCAAACAGCCGAGCTTGACATTTATTAAGATCTGGGGTTGCGAGGCTTATGTCAAAAAGCTCGCCTCTGGGAAACTAGAGAGCAGATCTGAGAAATGCATCTTTGTCGGTTACCCTAAGGAAACCAAGGGTTATTATTTCTATGATCCCAAAGAGAACAAGGTATTTGTTGCTCGGACGGCCATTTTTCTTGAGAAGGAGTTTCTTCTGCAAGAGGCCAGTGGGAGAGAAATAAAGCTGGATGAGAATCTAGAGGAAGGACAAAGTAGTCAAGCACAGTTGGATGAGCCTGAGCCAGTTGAGCAGGTTATTGAACAACCTGAGGCTCAGATATCACGGGAACCGCAAAGATCGGGTAGGATCCGTCGACAGCCTATGCGCTATGACGGAGTCTACATCATTGATCATGATGAACCCCTCACTTATGCGGATGCGGTCAGTGGACCGGAGTCAGCTAGATGGCTTGAAGCTATGCGAGCTGAGATGGACTCCATGTCAGATAACCAAGTCTGGGATTTGGTTGATCCGCCTCCGGGAGTTATCCCTATAGGCTGTAAATGGATCTTCAAGAAGAAGATTGACATGGATGGTAACGTGGTTACCTATAAAGGCAGGCTAGTTGCGAAAGGTTTCAAACAAATATACGGGATAGATTATGATGAAACTTTCTCTCCTGTAGCCATGTTCAAGTCTATTCGGATTATACTTGCAATAGCGGCATATTATGATTATGAGATCTGGCAAATGGATGTGAAGACTGCTTTCCTTAATGGAAAACTGGATGAGGATGTGTATATGACACAACCTGAAGGTTTCACTAATCCATCAGATCGTCATAAAATATGCAAGTTAAAGAAGTCCATTTACGGACTTAAGCAAGCATCTAGAAGCTGGAATATTCGTTTTGATGAATCAATCTGTGAATTTGGTTTCATCAAGAATGAAGATGACCCGTGTGTATATAAGAGGTTTAGTGGGAGCATAATTACTTTCCTAGTCCTCTACGTCGATGATATCTTAATCATTGGAAACGATATTCCTGAACTGCATGCTGTTAAAGCATGGTTAAGAAAATGTTTCCAGATGAAAGATTTAGGAGAAGCAGCCTATGTATTAGGTGTGAAGATCTACAGGGATAGATCTAAGAGGCTTCTCGGGCTGTGCCAAAGTACTTACATCGATAAAGTCCTGGAGAGATTTCATTTAGAGAATTCTAAAAGAGGATATCTTCCAGTCAGACATGGTCTGAATCTTTCAAAGAGTCAGTGTCCACAAACACAGACTGAGAAAGATGAAATGGACAATACGCCTTATGCTTCGGCTATTGGGTCCATTATGTATGCGATGTTGTGTACTCGCCCAGACGTCGCTTACGGGTTAAGCGTGACCAGTCGATTCCAAAGTAATCCAGGTCAGGCGCACTGGATTGCGGTCAAGAACATTTTGAAATATCTTCGGAGGACCAAAGATATGTTCTTGAAATATGGAGGTCAGGAAGAACTCAGTATTGAAGGATATACTGACGCTTCATTCCAATCTGACCAGGATGATTTCCGATCGCAATCAGGCTATGTTTTTAGCTTGAATGGAGGAGCAGTGGTGTGGAAAAGTTTCAAACAGTCTATCGTTGCTGATTCCACAACGGAAGCCGAGTATGTTGCAGCCTCGGAAGCATCTAAGGAGGCAGTGTGGATTCGCAAGTTCGTTCAGGAACTTGGTGTTGTTCCTTCGAGTGCAGATCCTTTGGTTATCTTCTGTGATAACACTGGAGCAATCGCACAAGCAAAGGAACCACGGTCGCACCAGAAGTCCAAGCACATACAGAGACGGTTTCACTTGATCCGGGAGATCATTGATCGTGGCGAGATCAAAATCTGCAAGGTTCATACAGATGACAATCTGGCTGACCCGCTTACCAAGCCTCTGGCGCAGCAGAAGCATGAGAAGCACTATAATAATATAGGTTTGAGATTTCTCAACCATTAGATTAAGTGCAAGTGGGAGATTGTTGGGGTATGCCCTTAAGGCTAATGTTTGAGACCTTGGGATTCTTTCAGTATCATGTATAAACTCTTATGTTTATAAAGGCAATGGTTGTTATTCAGTTTGTTACATTGTCTGCTGCAATAAGTGTGCTTCTGAATAATGTCTCAATGCTGTTCAGCTAGGCTGACATGCAATGAAGTCCTTAGTCGAGATATCTTGGTGAACATGAGACAGCCTTGATATGATTGAGACTAATATGTGTTCTAATCTTATAGGATGCTTCGAGCATGGAATAAGATGTAGACTCATGGGTACATTAGATGTACTAGACAGACCCTACTAGGATATTCAATTGCTTGTCACAATGTGAATAATCCTTGTTTGCAACAAGTGGCATAATGTCCTCTGACTTGAGATCACTTGTGTTTCTAAATGATGATTGTCATTGTTTTGAGGTAGTTCAATATCATTTGAAACATAATGATTATAGACTATCTTGGATGATGATCATGAGTCAGGTTAGGGCACTAGTGATAGATACAGGATTGCCGTCTCCTTGTTTAAGGAGTGTGATGTTCTAAAGGGGCCCCCTGGATGAGATGATTGAGAAAGTGTATGGCCATACCCAGGTGACTATGTTCATCTGATCTAATCATGCTCATCATATTGGAGCTACAGGCTTGACACGCTTGTCCAATAAGAACATCCAGTGGCAAGGGAAACAAGTATGCCTTGTGAAATAGATTCACACTTGTGCTGTGGTTTGGGTGTAGTCTTGGAAGACTCTTTCCTTTATATCGGGAGACAGTGATGTGTTGCTAGATACCCCTCACTGATCGTGATAACGTGAGTTATCGTTACCGACATTTAAAGGAAACCCTCAGGGTCGCACAATTTGATGATATGGCTTACTTAAGTCAGATCGTGTGGACTGAATTATTTTGGTTCAGTTTAAAGGGATTTAAACTCTGATTGTAAGTGAGATCTGGTCTGATCATGTTTGATTGATTAGGGCTTGAGATCGGTAAGCTTCGATCGAGAGAGTTGATGCTAGATCGATGAGATCAAGGGCATCAAGAGATGAACGGTTAGATCATGAACCTTAGGGTTTTAGGTGATCTGGACCAAGGCTTGGTTTGATTTGGTCTTTGAACCAAATTGGGTTGAACCGAATGGCTTGAGCCGGTTCACATAGGTGAACGCATGGTTCAAAGGCTTGATGGCGCTTTGGGCGGTTTGCCTTGAATGAGCGCATGGTTCATGAATGCGTGAACGCATGAAGTGAAGTTTTTACTATTTTTGGAAGAGGCGTTTTCCAAAATAGTGAACTCACCTCACGTTCGAGAGCACTCATCCTATTCTCGCCCTTTTTGCCTCTTCCTCTCGACGTCTTCGCGTGTGGAGAAAAGGGTGGACGACAAGGAGAGACTCGGCCAAGCTAGAGACATCATCTCTTCTCCCTCAAGCGATCAGGATTCTTGGAGCCTTGCTAGCACAAGGAGCAACAAGGAGTAGGCTAAGTCTCATCTCGTGTGCGCACACTTTGGAGGAGAACCTCATCGTCCTCTTGCTTCCAAATCTCCATCCAAGCGATGGCCATGGTATGAATCTCTTCCAATCTATGCAAGTTTATATAAGTTGATCAATGAAACATACATGCGATCATTGAAACCCAGCTTCCGCAATGAAAAATTTTACACATGCGCCTATTAGGGTTTCGCTCCCCCTTGAAGGGGACTTTCACGCGGTTCCCGTGATATCTGAGCCTCAGGTTGTTCAATAACCTGATCTCCTGGCTCAGGCTCATCTAACTGTGCTTGACTAGTTTGTCCTGCATCTGGATTCTCATCCAGCTTTATTTCTCTCCCACTGGCCTCTTGCAGAAGAAATTCCTTCTCAAGAAAAATAGCCATCCGAGCAACAAATACCTTGTTCTCCTCAGGATTGTAGAAATAATAACCCTTAGTTTCTTTAGGGTAACCGACAAAGATACATTTATCAGATCTGCTCTCCAGTTTCCTAGAGGCGAGCTTTTTGACATAAGCCTCGCAACCCCAGATTTTAATAAATGTCAAGCTTGGCTGTTTCCCATACCATAACTCATATGGAGTCTTAGAAACGGCCTTGGATGGCACTCGGTTTAGTACCTTTGCAGCTGTTTCCAGTGCAAATCCCCAAAAGGAGTAAGGTAGAGTAGCCTGACTCATCATTGAACGAACCATATCAAGTAAGGTTCTATTTCTCCTCTCGGACACACCATTCCATTGCGGTGTTCCTGGCGGAGTGAGCTGTGAGATAATCCCACACTCCTTCAGATAGTCAGTAAACTCTCGACTCAAGTATTCACCACCTCGATCTGAATGAAGTGCCTTGATATTTCGGCCTAGCTGATTTTGTACTTCATTTTTGAACTCTTTGAACTTGTCAAAAGATTCACTCTTATGTCTCATTAAATAGACATAACCATACCTACTGAAATCATCAGTAAAGGTAATGAAGTATGAATAGCCACCTCTGGCATGTTTACTAAATGGCCCACACACATTGCTGTGAATGAGGTCTAGTAAACCTGAAGCCCTTTGACCTTTATTAGAAAAAGGAGACTTCGTCATTTTACCCATTAAACAAGCTTGGCATGTATCAAGCTCCTCATAGGAGAATGATCCCAGCAGTCCATGGTCATGCAACCGCTTAATGCGTTTCTTGTTAATATAGCCTAAACGACTATGCCATAGCAATGTGCTGTCATCAGCATACTTGGCTTTCTTATTATCAATTTGTTGTACAGAACATTCCATGTCCAACATGAATAACCCATTGTTAATTGAGCTAGTAGCATAAATAATATTATCAAGAGAAATATAACACTTTGAAAATTTGCATTCAAAGGAAAACCCTTTCCTGACAAGAGCAGGAATAGAGATAATATTCTTAGTTATGCTTGGTACAAAATAACAATTGTCCAGTTCTAATACAAGACCAGATGGTAAAGAGATGTGATATTCTCCTACAGCAACAACAGCAACCCGTGCCCCGTTTCCAACTCGTAGGTCCACCTCATGCTGTCCCACCTGTCTTCTTCTCTTGAGTTCCTGTACATTTGAACAAATGTGAACTCCACATGCAGTGTCCAACACCCATGAAATAGAAGAAGAAGATACCATGACTTCAGTCACGTAAATACCTGAGCTAGAAGCGAAAGGCTTACTTCCCTTCTTATCTCCTTAGAGCGCTTTACAGTCCTTTTTCGAGTGACCCAACTGGCCACAATGGAAACATCTGTATTCCTTCGACCGCTTTATCTTTTGCTTTAGAGCCTTGTTGTAGCTCTTGATAGGGGCTTTGCCCTTCTTCCCCTTCTTCTTGTTCCTTGAAGGAACGATTAGGACAGAGGATGAAGGCGTTCCCTTCTCACGAGACTGAGTCTGCTCTGTAGTCAAGAGCATGTTCAGCAACTCTGCCGGCGTACAGTCGATCTTGTTCATATTAAAATTAATAATGAATGGATCGAAAGAGGCCGGGAGAGACTGCAGAATAATGTCTACAACAAGCTCCTGATTGATGGTGTGTCCCAGTTTCTCTAGAGCCTCCTTGTACCCAATCATCTTGAGTACGTGAGCTCCCACTGGACTCCCTTCAGCCAGTTTGCTCTGAAAGAAAAGTTTTGTCAAATTATAGCGTTCAGTCCTCGCCTGTGCAGCATACAGCAGCTTGAGGTTCGCTATAATATCTATAGCCGATAGATCCTCATGCTGACGCTGCAGCTCTGGTGTCATAGACGCAAGCATCAGGCAAGCTACATCAATGCTATCATTGACATGCTTTTCATAAGCTTCCCGAACCGCCCTTGCGGCGTTCGGAGCGGGTTGAGGCGGTATAGCCGTCTCGAGGACATACAGCTTCCTCTCAGCCTTAAGAACAATCTTAAGGTGTCCGTACCAGTCTGAGAAGTTCGGCCCAGCAAACTTCTCCCTTTCCAGTAGGGATCGCACATTGAAATTTGTGGTGTTCGTTGCTGCAGTAATCTACAACAATGCAAGAACAGCAAGGTCAGTATCAATGTTAGAATCAATCCAGGACTTAAGGAAGATTCTTTTCTCACTATTTTATCTGGCTGAAAAATCTAGCAAAACAGCCCGAAAGAGTAAAACTCTTTTAGTGAGATGGGATCCAGATTTCATACTTGGTCTCCGCATCCCGCTCAGGCGAGATAAGATGCACAGAGAGTACAAGCACTAATCTCTAGTAGGCAATCCCTGCCAATCGCCAACCCGTGCGATTCCCCTTCATCTGGGCAATCCAGCAGACTGTGCCAACTGAGTTGGTACAACATAGTCTCTGATCCCACAGATGGCTGCCTCCACATGGCTACCATATGCTCAATATGTAGCCTACATGGTCAAGCTGACCCGACCTACTCCCTGGACCACCACGTGCTATGCTGAGCAACGAGAAGCGATAAATCCCTTCTCTGTAGCACGCAGGTGTAATCGCACACCGTTTGAAGATAGATGGGCGTGCCCACTGAGTGGGTACAACACGGCCCCAACGATAGTCAGAACAGTGAGGTTTCGCGTCAGAAGGCTTACGAGCTTGATATTTAGCGTTGGATTTTAACGGTCTTTTTATCTTCTCAACTATCATGCAAATCCTATGGTGATAGCAGAAGATTAAATCATGCAATTCTTAACAATAAATCAAAGCATGATGATCTTATGTGGTAAAAGCCCATTAAGCCTAGGTAAGACCTTAATTTAACTTAAGTCTTCACTTGAGCTCTTCATGGGTCTTTTGCATCTCATCTGGCCCAACCCAGGGCCCAAGCGCCCACTGCAGCTTAGGTGCGCCCACCAGGTAATTGCGCCTGTCCCAGAGTCGAACCCTGGACCTCCCACTGGTGAAGCCACTTGCTGCATGCGCCTCTGCCATGTGTGCTCTGTGCTCATGTCTGATTAAATTACAATTTAATCTATCTAGACAAGATTGACACGCAGGTCAATTACACTTTATAAATTAAATAAAATGTGATGCGCAGATCACAATAAATAATTTACATTTATTAACCAGGCACACAGGCCCCAGCACAGCACACATTAAAACGGGCAGCCCACATAAGATTAAATAAACAATCATCATGGTATACAATCAACTTGTGATCCAACAATAAGAAAATAAAATTTTCGAAAACCCATTGGCATCAATTTTATTTTCCTTTTGTGCCCTACTACCTTACAACGGTCCATTAATAGGGATCCACTCATCAGACCTAGTCAGATCCTCTGCCCTGGCATGCACCAAGTCCTAACTGACTTGAGTCGACCCAGTGATCAACAATGCATGCCTTGGGCTGAACGACCTGCATGAGTTCTGGCAAGCGGTCGTGACCCCGGGCCTAACTCATGCGCGTTCAATGGTTGTCTCAATCAGACATCGCTACACGCCTGTCCGCAGTCGACCTATAGCCACCTCGTGCTTGCGCATTACCGATGCCATTTCTTGGATGGCGTCTAGGAAGTAGAGAGTGAAACGCTTCTCCTCCAAATGGTGCGCACACAAGGTGATCAATGCGCCTACTCCCTTAGTGCTCCTCGTGCTAGCAAGGTTCCAAGGTCTCCTGATCGAATGGAAGGGAAGGAGATTTTTTTTTCTTCTTGGCCGAATCCTCTCCAAAGCGTCAAGGCGACACACAACCAGTGAACCTCTAGAGAGAGGGGTGAGAGGCGAGAATCAAACTTCTCTTGGCGTGAACGTGAGGCGTGGCCTCATGGCTTCTAAAAATAGCAAACCACCAACGTTCATGCGACCATGGGTTTACCCGAACGCATTTTGCTCTCCCCTTTGAACCATGCGCTCACATGATGAGCTGGTTCAATTTCGGTTTGGTTCAAAGACCAATTAAGCCAAGCATCTGGTTCATATCACAATAAACCCTGAAGGTTCAAGATCCAACCGTTCATCTCTTGATGCTCTTGATCTCACCGATCTAGCATCAATTCTCTCGATCGAAGCTTACCGATCTCAAGCCCTAATCAATCAAACATGATCAGACCAGATCTCACTTACAATCAGAGATTAAATCCCTTTAAACTGAAGCAGAACAATTCAGTCCACACGATCTGACTTAAGTAAGCCATATCATCAAATTGTGCGACCCTAAGGGTTTCCTTTAAATGTCGGTAACGATAACTTACGTTATCACGATCAGTGAGGGGTATCTAGCAACACATCACTGTCTCCCGATATAAAGGAAAGAGTCTTCCAAGACTACACCCAAACCACAGCACAAGTGTGAACCCAACTCACTAGGCATATGTGTTTCCTTTGCCACTGGACGTTCTTATTGGACAAGCGTGTCAAGCCTGTAATTCCAATATGATGAGAATGATTAGATCAGATGAACATAGTCATCTGGGTATGGCCATACGCTTTCTCAATCATCTCATCCAAGGGGCCCCTATAGAACATCACACTCCAATCAAGGAGACGGCAATCCTATATCTATCACTAGTGCCCTAACATGACTCATGCTCATTATCCAAGATAATCTATAACCATTATGTTTCAAATGATATCGAACTACCTCAAAATAATGCCAATCATCATTTAGAAACACAAGTGATCTCAAGTCAGAGGAAATATGCCACTTGTTTGCATATAAGGATTATTCACATTGTGACAAGCAATTGAATATCCTAAGTAGGGTCTGTCCAGTACATCCAATGTACCCATGAGTCTACATCTTATTCCATGCTCGAAGCATCCTATAAGATTAGAACACATATTAGTCTTAATCATATCAAGGCTGTCTCATGTTCACCAAGATATCTTGACTAAGGACAAAACTGTATGTCAGCCAAGCTGAACAGCATTGAGACATTATTCAGAAGTATACATATTGCAGCAGATGATGTAACAACCTGAATAACAACCATTGCCTTTATAAACGTAGAGTTTAAACATGATACTGAAATAATCCCAAGGCTTCAAACATTAGCCTTAAGGGCATACCCCAACACCCTTTAGTGAGTTCAGAACTTTGGAAGTTCCTTGGCGCCCTCCTCTCCAAAGTTGGACTTTGGCTTCAGTTAATTCCGGTTCGGATCTTGGTGGAGTGCTTCAAGAGTTGGACTCCGATGAAGCTCCACCTCCTCTCCTTGGCATCTCCTTTGGAGTTGGCGCAAGTGATTGAGGAAGTCTCCCAAAGGCGTGGATCTTCTTCCCGAGGCTAGCACTGGGCGTGGAAGAAGAGGATTCCAGGTTCAGCTGTGTGCGAGACTGCAAAGGGCGCACATTTGGGCGCCTGGATCACATCACTTAATTTGCATCAAGGTATAATCTCCTACTCACCGTGTCGATCTCCTCGTAAGACTCGATCTTCTAGGTTTTTGGGACTGGCCTGTTTCGGGGATTGCTTCCGCTGTACTTGTCTGTATAAATTTTAAAATCCCCGGGGTTTCCCAATAGTGGAATCAGAGCCATCTTGCAAACTCGAACGGTGTTTTATACTTTTATTGTATGCTCACATGCCATCTGAAATTTTTCTAAAATTTGCATATGCACATGGATTTTTCTAAGTAAGAAAAATTGTAATTTTTTTGTTCCTGACATCTATTCGATCTCTTTGGTTTTCGCTTTCTTCACATGGTGGGATAGACCCACATGTGAGAGAATTAATTTCTCCCCACGCATGTAAGATAGACCTACTATGTGGGACTTCTTGGCAACTTAAGGATTGCAACGATAGATGGCAAGCATGCTTGGAGCATGCATGCGTCACTTGTAGACTCCTGAGTGAAACGAAAATCTTATATTTGCGAACGGACATTGAGGTTGAAAGACATGTTTTCTAAGAAACTAAAACTGAAGTTTTATGATTTCTTGAGCATATAGAAAAGCATGAGATGATTGTGCATCGTGCCGCTTTTTCTTTTTGTTTTGTAAACGCACAAAGAAGATTAAGGGTGCATCCCTCCTGGAGTTTACATCTTGGCACATCAACCATGATGGCGCATCTTGCTTGGTGGCGCAAGTAAGGGCTTGGCCGAACCTTAGGGTTCGTGAGTTATCCCTCTTGGCACAAGCATGATGGCGCATCATGCATGGAGGACCTTGGAGCCGCACTTGAAGATAAAGCTTAGTGGCGGCTAGGTTAGGTCTTGTTGGGGCTTGTCACCTAGGTCAAGCATTGAACATCCTTTGGCATGTGATGGTTCAATGTGTTGATTAGGCTATGACCACATCGCTTGTTTACTGCTTTCGATATCTTTTAAAGCATGCCTGGATGTGTTTTATCATTTTGTTATCACTATATGATTGCATGCCGGTAATGTTAGACAAAAGATAAAATTGAGAGGATGAAACCTCAAAAACCCTCATAAATAATATCAAGTCTGAAATAGCCTTCTGACGCGTAGCCCTCGTCAAACTATCGATCGATGGTGTTGTGCATTGTTTCCACCCTAGTGGGCTGTTGGGGTATGCCCTTAAGGCTAATGTTTGAGGCCTGTGGGAATGTATCTGTATCATGTAATAAACTGTTATGTTTATAAAGGCATGGTTGTTATTCAGTTAGCTACATTGTCTGCTGCAATATATGTTCTTCTGAATAATGTCTCAAAGCTGTTCAGCTAGGCTGACATGCAGTTAAGTCCTTAGTCGATGTATCTTGGTGAACATGAGACAGCCTTGATATGGTTAAGACTAATATGTGTTCTAATCTTATAGGATGCTTCGAGCATGGAATAAGATGTAGACTCATGGGTACATTGGATGTACTGGACAGACCCTACTAGGATGTTCAATTGTTTGTCACAATGTGAATATTCCTTGTATATGACAAGTGGCACATTTCCTCTGACTTGAGATCACTTGTGTTTTCTAAATGATGATTGTCATTATTTTGAGGTAGTTCAATATCATTTGAAACATAATGATTATAGACTAACTTGGATGATGAGCTTGAGTCAGGTTAGGGCACTAGTGATAGACATAGGATTGCCGTCTCCTTGTTTAAGGAGTGTGATGTTCTAAAGGGGCCCCCTGGATGAGATGATTGAGAAAAGAGTATGGCCATACCCAGGTGACTATGTTCATCTGATCTAATCATGCTCATCATATTGGAGTTACAAGCTTGACACGCTTGTCCAATAAGAACGTCCAGTGGTAAAGGAAATATGCATGCCTTGTGATTTGATTCACACTTGTGCTGTGGTATGGGTGTAGTCTTGGAAGACTCTTTCCTTTATATCGGGAGACAGTGATGTGTTGCTAGATACCCCTCACTGATCGTGATAATGTAAGTTATCGTTACCGACATTTAAAGGAAACCCTCAGGGTCGCACAATTTGATGATATGGCTTACTTAAGTCAGATCGTGTGGACTGAATTGTTTGAGTTCAGTTTGAAGGGATTTAATCTCTGATTGTAAGTGAGATCTGGTCTGATCATGTTTGATTGATTAGGGCTTCAGATCGGTAAGCTTCGATTGAGAGATTGGATGCTAGATCGGTCAGATCAGAAGCATTAAGAGATCAACGGTCAGATCAAGAACCTTGTGGTTTAATTATGATTTGGACTAGTTGCTTGGCTTATTTGGTTTGTGAACCGAACCAAAGTGAACCAGCTCAAATGAGCGCATGGTTCAAAAGGGTGAAGAGAGATTTGCGACTTGGTGTGCGCATGTGAACGTTGAGAGGTGGTTTGCTATTTTTAGATAGCAACTCCCTAAACGTGACCACGCTCCACGCTTCTCTTCTTGACGCCTCTTCTCGCCTCGCCTCTCCACTAGTCGAAACAAGTTTTCTCTTGTGTGGTGAAGAAGGTGGACGAAGAAGGAAAAGAAAATTTGCCAAGAAGTTTTCATCCCTTTCCATTCGATCAAGGACACTTTGGAGCCTTGCTAGCACAAGGAGCGACAAAGAGTTTGCCATCATCCTCTTGTGTGCGAATCCCTTTGGAGAAGAAGCAATTGACTCTTTGCTTCCAAGGCAACATCTAGGCTATGGCGATGGTATGATCGTTTTCATTAATCTTTATTAGCCTTTTATCGAGTTGATCATTTAACATGCAAGTTGATCCTATAACCCTAATTTCCGCAAGACAAAGTTTTATATGCGCCATCACTTTAGGGTTATGCTCCCCCTTGAAGGGGACTCTTCAATTGGTATCAGAGCAGGTTCTTAATGTATGTTATGTTGATTGCTTGATGCTTTACGTGATCCATAAATGTGCTAGTCAATAGATCTAATGTTTTCATGACATGCGTAACTACATACTTGTTGTAGAACATTTGTTGTATTTTGACGCATGTACATAGTATGCGCTTGTAATAGTTTTGTTTCTTTAAAACTTAAACACTTGCGCGTATATGATTAGATCAAGGCCTTACAGTAAACCCTTAGACGGGTTATTAGGGTTGAAGTCACCCCCTAGGTTGGATCCAAAAGTCTGATCAGATCATCTGACAGCCTTGATGGGTTGACCAGGTAGCACCTGTGCGATAGCACCTGGTGGCTACAGGTCGACTGCAGACAGGCGTGTAGCGATGTCTGATTGAGACGACCCATGAACGCACCTGAGTTAGGCCCGGGGTCACACCCGCTTGCCAGACCTCAGTGTGGTTGTTCAGCCCTGGCGCATGCATGGTTGACCTTATGGTCGACTCAAGTCAGTTAGGACTTGGTGCATGCAAGGGCAGTGGATCTGACTAGGTTGGATGAGTGGATCCCTAGTAATGGACCGTTGTAAGGTTGTAGGGCAAATAAGGAAAAATTAAAATTGATCCCATGGGGTTTTTCGAAAATTTTAATTTTTATGTTGGATCACATGATTGCTGAATGGATGCATATGTTTGTCTATTTAGTCTTATGTGGGCTGCCCATATTAATTGTGTGCTGTGCTGGGGCCTGCGTGCCTGGGATTTAAATTGTAAATTAATTATTGTGATCTGCGCATCACATTGCTTTAATTTATAAAATGTTATTGACCTGCGTGTCAATCTTGTCTAGATAGTTAAATTTGTAATTTAATTAGACAAGAGCACAGAGCACACTTGGCAGAGGCGCATGCAGCAGTGGCTTGACCAGGTGGGAGGTCTAGGGTTCGACCCTAGGACCAGGCGCATTTTCCTGGTGGGCGCACCAGAGCTGCAATTGGCGCTTGGGCCCTGGTATGGGCCAGATGAGCAGCAAAAGACCCATGAAGAGCAAGTGAAGACTTAAACTAGGTTAAGGTCTTCTAGGGCTATGGGCTTTTACCACATAAGAACCATGCTTTCTTTTATTGCTTATATAAGTAGAACAGCATGTTTTAATTTATCTTCTGCTATCACCATAGGAATTGCATGATAGTGAAGAAGATAAAAAGACCGTGAAAATCCAACGCTAAATATCAAGCTCGTAAGCCTTCTGACGCGAAACCTCACTGTTCTGATTATCGTTGGAGCCGTGTTGTACCCACTCAGTGGGCACGTCCATCTATCTTCAGACGGTGTGGGATTACACCTGTGTGTTACAGAGTAGGGATTTATCCCTTCTCGTTGCTCAGCATAGCACATGGTGGTCCAGGGAGTAGGTCGGGTCAGCTTGACCATGTAGGCTACATATGTGGCGCATATGGTAGCACATGGAGGCAGCCATCTGTGGGGTCAGAGACTGTGTTGTACCAACTCAGTTGGCACAGTCTGCTGGACTGCCCAGATGAAGGGGAATCGCACGGGTTGGCGATCGGCAGGGACTGCCTACCGGAGATTAGTGCTTGTACTCTCTGTGCATCTTATCTCGCCTGAGCGGGACGCGGAGACCAAGTATGAAATCCGGATCCCATCTCACTAAAAGAGTGTCTACTCTTTCGGGCTGTTTTGTTGGATTTTTCAAGCCAGATAAAATAGTGAGAAAAAGGAATCTTTCTTAAGTCCTGATCGATTCTTATACATTGATACTGACCTTGCTGTTCTTGCATTGTTGTAGATACCTGCAGCAACGAACACCATGAACTTCAACGTGCGATCCCTACTGGAAAGGGAGAAGTTTGCTGGGCCGAACTTCTCTGACTGGTTCGGACACCTTAAGATCGTTCTTAAGGCAGAGAGGAAACTGTATGTCCTCGAGACGGCGATACCGCCGCAGCCCGCTCCGAACGCCGCAAGGGCGGTTCGGGAAGCCTATGAAAAGCACGTCAATGATAGCATTGATGTCGCTTGCCTGATGCTAGCGTCTATGACGCCACCGCTGCAGCGTCAGCATGAGGATATGTCTGCTATAGACATGATAGCGAACCTCAAGATGCTGTATGCTGCACAGGCGAGGACTGAACGCTATAATTTGACGAAGCTCTTCTTTCAGAGCAAACTGGCTGAAGGGAGCCCAGTGGGAGCTCATGTGCTCAAGATGATTGGGCACAAGGAGGCTCTAGAGAAACTGGGGCATACCATCAACCAGGAGCTTGCTGTGGATATTATTCTGCAATCTCTCCCGCCTTCATTCGACGCGTTCATTATTAACTTTAATATGAACAAAATCGATTGTACTCCGGCAGAGCTGCTGAATATGCTCCTCACTACTGAGGAGACTCTGAAGGGAAAGCCTTCGACCTCTGTCTTAATGGTTCCTTTAAGGAACAAGAAGAAGGGGAAGAAGGGCAAAGCCCCTGTCAAGAGCTACAGCAAGGCTTTGAAGCAAAAGGTCAAGCGGTCCAAGGAATACAGGTGCTTCCACTGTGGCCAGCTGGGTCACTGGAAAAAGGACTGTAAAGCGCTCCAAGGAGATAAGAGGGGAAGCTTCGCTTCTGGCTCAGGTATATTCGTGACTGAGGTCATGTTTTCTTCTTCTATATCATGGGTGTTGGACACTGCATGTGGAGTTCACATTTGTTCAAATGTACAGGAACTCAAGAGAAGAAGGCAGGTGGGACAGCATGAGGTGGACCTACGAGTTGGAAACGGGGCACGGGTTGCTGCTGTTGCTGTAGGAGACTACTTTATTTCTTTACCATCTGGAATTGTATTGGAACTAAACAATTGTTATTTTGTTCCCAGTATTACTAAAAATATTATCTCCATTCCTGCTCTTGTCAGGAAGGGATTTTCCTTTGAATGCAATATTTCAAAGTGTATTTTGTCTTTTGATAATATTGTTTATGCAACTGGTTCAATTAGCAATGGGTTATACATGTTGGACATGGAATGTTCGATACAGCAAATTGATATTAAGAAAGCCAAGAATGCTGATGACAGCACCTTGCTATGGCATAGTCGTTTAGGCCATATAAACGAGAAACGCATTAAGCGGTTGCATGATCATGGACTGCTGGGATCATTCTCCTATGAGGAGATTGATACATGCAAAGCTTGTTTGATGGGTAAAATGACGAAGTCACCTTTTCCTCACAAAGGTCAAAGGGCTTCAGGTTTACTTGACCTTATACACAGTGATGTGTGTGGGCCATTTAGTAAACATGCCAGAGGTGGCTATCAGTACTTCATTACCTTTACTGATGATTTCAGTAGGTATGGGTATGTCTATCTGATGAGACATAAAAGTGAATCTTTTGACAAGTTCAAAGAGTTCAAAAATGAAGTACAGAATCAGCTAGGCCGAAATATCAAGGCACTTCGCTCAGATCGAGGTGGTGAATACTTGAGTCATACGTTTACTGACTATCTGAAGGAGTGTGGGATTATCTCACAGCTCACTCCGCCAGGAACACCGCAATGGAATGGTGTGTCCGAGAGGAGAAATAGAACGTTACTTGATATGGTTCGTTCTATGATGAGTCAGGCTTCTTTACCCAACTCCTTTTGGGGTTTTGCACTGGAAACAGCTGCAAAGGTACTAAACCGAGTGCCATCCAAGGCCGTTTCAAAGACGCCATATGAGTTATGGTATGGGAAACAGCCAAGCTTGACATTTATCAGGATCTGGGGTTGCGAGGCTTATGTCAAAAAGCTCGCCTCTGGGAAACTAGAGAGCAGATCTGATAAATGTATCTTTGTCGGTTACCCTAAGGAAACTAAGGGTTATTATTTCTACGACCCCAAGGAGAACAAGGTATTTGTTGCTCGGACGGCCATATTTCTTGAGAAGGAGTTTCTTCTGCAAGAGGCCAGTGGGAGAGAAATAAAGCTGGATGAGAATCCAGAGGTAGGACAAAGTGCTCAAGCAGAATTGGATGAGCCTGAGCGGGTAGATCAGGTTATTGAACAACCTGAGGCTCAGATATCATGGGAACCGCGAAGATCGGGAAGGATCCGTCGACAACCTGAGCGTTATGACGGAGTCTACATCATTGATAATGATGAACCCCTCACTTATGCGGATGCGGTCAGTGGACCGGAGTCAGCGAGATGGCTTGAAGCTATGCGCGCCGAGATGGACTCCATGTCAGATAACCAAGTTTGGGATTTGGTTGATCCGCCTCCGGGAGTTATCCCTATAGGCTGTAAATGGATCTTCAAGAAGAAGATTGACATGGATGGTAACGTAGTTACCTATAAAGGCAGGCTAGTTGCGAAAGGTTTCAAACAAATCTACGGGATAGATTATGATGAAACTTTCTCACCTGTAGCTATGTTTAAGTCTATTCGGATTCTTTTCGCGATAGCTGCATATTATGATTATGAGATTTGGCAGATGGATGTGAAAACAGCTTTCCTTAATGGAAATCTGGATGAGGATGTGTATATGACACAACCTGAGGGTTTCACTAATCCAGCAGATCGTCATAAGATATGCAAGTTAAAGAAGTCCATTTATGGACTTAAGCAAGCATCTAGAAGCTGGAATATTCGTTTTGATGAATCAATCAGTGAATTTGGTTTCATCAAGAACGAGGATGACCCGTGTGTATATAAGAGGTTTAGTGGGAGCGTGATTACTTTCTTAGTCCTCTACGTCGATGATATCTTGATCATTGGAAATGACATTCCTGAAATGCATGCTGTGAAGGCATGGTTAAGGAAATGTTTCCAGATGAAAGATCTAGGAGAAGCAGCCTATGTGTTAGGTGTGAAGATCTACAGGGATAGATCTAAGAGGCTTCTCGGGCTGTGCCAGAGTACTTACATCGAAAAGGTCCTGGAGAGATTTCATTTCGAGAATTCTAAACGAGGATATCTTCCAATCAGACATGGTATGAATCTTTCGAAGAGTCAGTGTCCACAAACATAGACTGAGAAAGATGAAATGGACAATACGCCTTATGCTTCGGCTATTGGATCCATTATGTATGCGATGTTGTGTACTCGCCCAGACGTCGCTTACGGGTTAAGCGTGACCAGTCGTTTCCAAAGTAATCCAGGTATGGCGCACTGGATTGCAGTCAAGAACATTTTAAAATATCTGCGGAGAACCAAAGATATGTTCTTGATATATGGTGGTCAGGAAGAACTCAGTATAGAGGGATATACTGACGCTTCGTTCCAGTCAGACCAGGATGATTTCCGATCGCAATCAGGCTATGTTTTTAGCTTGAATGGAGGTGCAGTGGTGTGGAAGAGTTTCAAACAGTCAACTGTTGCTGATTCCACAACAGAAGCCGAGTATGTTGCAGCCTCGGAAGCATCCAAGGAGGCAGTGTGGATTCGTAAGTTCGTGAGAGAACTTGGTGTCGTTCCTTCGAGTGCAGATCCTTTGGTTATCTTCTGTGATAACACTGGAGCAATCGCACAAGCAAAGGAACCACGGTCGCACCAGAAGTCCAAGCACATACAGAGAAGGTTTCATTTGATCAGGGAGATCATAGATCGTGGCGAGATCAAAATCTGCAAGGTTCATACAGATGACAATCTGGCAGACCCGCTTACCAAGCCTCTGGCGCAGCAGAAGCATGAGAAGCACTGTAATAATATGGGTTTGAGATTTCTCAACCATTAGATTAAGTGCAAGTGGGAGATTGTTGGGGTATGCCCTTAAGGCTAATGTTTGAGGCCTGTGGGAATGTATCTGTATCATGTAATAAACTGTTATGTTTATAAAGGCATGGTTGTTATTCAGTTAGCTACATTGTCTGCTGCAATATATGTTCTTCTGAATAATGTCTCAAAGCTGTTCAGCTAGGCTGACATGCAGTTAAGTCCTTAGTCGATGTATCTTGGTGAACATGAGACAACCTTGATATGGTTAAGACTAATATGTGTTCTAATCTTATAGGATGCTTCGAGCATGGAATAAGATGTAGACTCATGGGTACATTGGATGTACTGGACAGACCCTACTAGGATGTTCAATTGTTTGTCACAATGTGAATATTCCTTGTATATGACAAGTGGCACATTTCCTCTGACTTGAGATCACTTGTGTTTTCTAAATGATGATTGTCATTATTTTGAGGTAGTTCAATATCATTTGAAACATAATGATTATAGACTAACTTGGATGATGAGCTTGAGTCAGGTTAGGGCACTAGTGATAGACATAGGATTGCCGTCTCCTTGTTTAAGGAGTGTGATGTTCTAAAGGGGCCCCCTGGATGAGATGATTGAGAAAAGAGTATGGCCATACCCAGGTGACTATGTTCATCTGATCTAATCATGCTCATCATATTGGAGTTACAAGCTTGACACGCTTGTCCAATAAGAACGTCCAGTGGTAAAGGAAATATGCATGCCTTGTGATTTGATTCACACTTGTGCTGTGGTATGGGTGTAGTCTTGGAAGACTCTTTCCTTTATATCGGGAGACAGTGATGTGTTGCTAGATACCCCTCACTGATCGTGATAATGTAAGTTATCGTTACCGACATTTAAAGGAAACCCTCAGGGTCGCACAATTTGATGATATGGCTTACTTAAGTCAGATCGTGTGGACTGAATTGTTTGAGTTCAGTTTGAAGGGATTTAATCTCTGATTGTAAGTGAGATCTGGTCTGATCATGTTTGATTGATTAGGGCTTCAGATCGGTAAGCTTCGATTGAGAGATTGGATGCTAGATCGGTCAGATCAGAAGCATTAAGAGATCAACGGTCAGATCAAGAACCTTGTGGTTTAATTATGATTTGGACTAGTTGCTTGGCTTATTTGGTTTGTGAACCGAACCAAAGTGAACCAGCTCAAATGAGCGCATGGTTCAAAATGGTGAAGAGAGATTTGCGACTTGGTGTGCGCATGTGAACGTTGAGAGGTGGTTTGCTATTTTTAGATAGCAACTCCCTAAACGTGACCATGCTCCACGCTTCTCTTCTTGACGCCTCTTCTCGCCTCGCCTCTCCACTAGTCGAAACAAGTTTTCTCTTGTGTGGTGAAGAAGGTGGACGAAGAAGGAAAAGAAAATTTGCCAAGAAGTTTTCATCCCTTTCCATTCGATCAAGGACACTTTGGAGCCTTGCTAGCACAAGGAGCGACAAAGAGTTTGCCATCATCCTCTTGTGTGCGAATCCCTTTGGAGAAGAAGCAATTGACTCTTTGCTTCCAAGGCAACATCTAGGCTATGGCGATGGTATGATCGTTTTCATTAATCTTTATTAGCCTTTTATCGAGTTGATCATTTAACATGCAAGTTGATCCTATAACCCTAATTTCCGCAAGACAAAGTTTTATATGCGCCATCACTTTAGGGTTATGCTCCCCCTTGAAGGGGACTCTTCATGGGCACACTCATCTATCTTTAGGAGGTGTGTGGTGACAATGTTTTCCCCAGTCCAGTTAAAATCCTGGACGCGCCTTTGCAAGGAATTCGTTGGCCCTGGGCATAACGGTCATGATGGACTTGACTAGTTTTTCATATGTGGTGGCCACATGATGGAACTCTGGAGGCAGCCTCGAGAGGTTAGGGTTTTGTGTTGTTCCAGCCCTAGCTGGGCACAAAATGCTTGAACTGTCTTGAGAAGGGGAATTGCCAATACCTTGGGATACATGCATCACCTCGTGCAGTACATCCTGCCCTAGCGGGACGCGAGACTGTGTGAGGAACAAGGATCCCATCTCATTAGGAAATCTCGGATTTCCCGATTGACTTTGTGGGTTGTCAATTCGATTAAAATAGTGGGAGCCATAATCATTTAATGCAAGTCCAGATTAAATGATTTGAAGTAGTACTAATCTGCTTTCTTGGTTGTTGTAGATCAATGGCTACGAACAATAGCAGATGGTCACTGCGATCTATCCTGGAAAAGGACAAGTTGGTTGGATCCAACTTGATGGACTGGTATCGGAACTTGAGAATTGTCCTTAAGCTCGAGAGGAAGCTCTATGTCCTTGAGCAGCCTATTCCAGAGCCACTTCCATGCTCAGCCTTAGCGGCTGAGAAGGATGCTTTTGATAAGCATCAGGCTGATACTTTGGAGGTTGCTAATTTGATGCTAACTAACATGTCGCCTTAATTTAGAGGGCAATATGAATCTAAAAGTGCTTTTGAGATTATTTATAATCTAAGGCAGCTCTTCAATGAATTGGTTGAGCTCAACCCTCCCAAAGTAGTCATTCAGTGTGGTGAACCGAAAGGTTTAACCAAGGAACTAAAACTAAAGATGGAAAGGGTCAGGAATAACATATGCTATTCATGTGGTGGGCCACCTCACATGTTGAAGGACATGGTGCGACTTCAGAACGAGGAGAAGAGAAGCAGGGCTTTGTCTTATAGCTCAGGTATTTATGTTACCGAAGTCAACCTTTCTACTTCTATGTCATGGGTATTGGATACCGCATGCGGAGCTCATATTTGTACGAATATGCAGGGGCTTAAGAAAAGTAGAACGGTGCAGCCTGGAGAGATTGACCTACGTGTTGGAAACGGAGCACAGGTTGCTGCTATTGTTGTAGGATTTTTGACGCTCTCCCTGCCTACTGGACTTCAATTGGAGTTAGATCATTGTTATTATGTACCTTCTCTTACCAAAAACATTGTATCTATTCCTTGCTTGGCAAGGAAAGGATTTAAATTTGAAATAAAAGAGGACTCTTGTTCTTTTTCATTTACAAATGTGTTTTATCAGAAGGGTACCTTGTGCAATGGATTATATGTCTTGGACATGGATAACTCTATATGCAACATAAATCATAAAAGGATCAAACTAAATTGTTCAGTTGGTACGTATCTTTGGCATTGTTGATTAGCCCATATAAACAAGAATCGCATTCAACAACTCCATGCAAATGGATTGTTAGATTCAACCTCCTTGGAGGAGTTTGATACTTGTGAGCCTTGTTTATTAGGGAATATTACAAAAGCGCCATTCACCGAGATTGGTGAGAGGGCAGGTGGTTTGTTGGATCTCATACATAGCAATGTGTGCGGGCCATTCAGTAAACAAGTTAGAGGAGGGTACAACTACTTCATCACATTTACTGATGACTTCAGTAGATATGGTTATGTCTATTTAATGAGACATAAGTCTGAATCCTTTGAGAAATTTAAGGAGTTCAGACATGAAGTAGAGAACCAGCTTGGTAGATCTATTAAGGCTCTTCGATCAGATCATGGTGGAGAGTGTTGGGGAATGCCGGGTGTAATTTAAAATTTTGCAGTCCCAGGATGCAGCGGAAGAAGCATTACACCCGAAACACATTCCTTTCCCAAGGATCCATGCGAGAGAGAGAACACAACGATGTGTTAGGGTTAGTACCTCTATTGCTTATTAGGATGAAGGTGCCAAGTTGAAGACGCTCACGTGCTCGTCCTCTACAAGTATCCACGGGTCGACCTTCTCAACGTTGCTCCCTTCCACACTCGGTGCTAGCCTCGGGAAGAGAAGATCACCTCTCGGAATCTCCTTCTCCTTCCTCCTTGCTCTTCACGCCAACTTGTCTCCTTGCTTGGAGACTCTCGGCCGAAGACAAGAGGAAGAGAAGAGAAGAGAGGGTGGCGCTCCACAAGAAGAAGAGGGCGGCTTGAATTCTAGGGCTTGCGCAACTCCAAGTTGCCTTTTCCTCAAGAAGAATTCTGCACTTGATGTTCATCCAATGATCATCCAAAATCGTCATCATAAGAGGGAGCGCATACCCCTTCTTTTATAACCGACCAAGCCAAAACCGCCACCTCTCTTTCCTTCTATGCTCTTGGCGCAATTCCTCCAAGGAATTGCCATAAGAGTTCAGCCACATCCTTTCTTGAATAGGCGCAACATGAAGCATGGAAAGAATCTAGCTTCTTGCCTTATCAAGAGAGGTAATTTGAGTTCCAATTCAATTAGGACTTTCCATATATGATTGGCCAAATCATTGCTTGAATAAATCAAGCCATATTTGCCAACATATCAGCCCCACACGTCCAAGATAGTTTCCACTTGAGGAAACAACTTTCCAAAAGGATTCATACACCCCAATTGGCGCAAATTCCATATATGGAATTATCCCATGCGCCAAGTGTATTTCCAACTCCTATTAGGATTCAAACTTGCCTCAATTAGATTTAATCCACAATCCCTAATTGGATTTGGATCTCAACACAAATTAGGCCCATGGAAATAAATCCTTATTGGATTAGGATTTGTGCCCAACACAATGAGCCTTATCCAATTCTCTTTAGGATTTGAATCCTAGTTGGATTAGGATTTGCGCCCAACCACTATGGGCCTTATCCAAATCTAATTCTCATTAGGATTTGAATCCTAATTAGATTAGGATTCTCAATTCTAGTAGAATTAGAATTCCAACTCCCAATTGAATTAGGATTCCAACTCCTAGTTGGAATAGGACTCTATTTCCCAATAGGGTTCGTATTCTAACTCCTAATTAAATTAGGATTCCAACTCCTAGTTGGATTAGGATTCCAATTCCTAATAGGGTCAGGATTCCAAATCCTAATTAGATTAGGATTCCAACTCCTAGTTGGATTAGGATTCCAATTCCCAATAGGATTAGGATTCCAACTCCTAATTAGATTAGGATTCGAATCCAACATGGTATATAATCCCTTGTTCAAGTCCAACTTGACTAGGATACATATACAAACTCATGAATCCCAATTGGACTCAGATTCAACCATGAATCTATCTTGGACTCAGAATAATGAACTCAAATATATTCCAAGATTTCCAGATCATAAAACAACATCAAGAGTCTATTGCGTGTGACCCGGTAGGATCCTAATGACGATAGCAATGATGATTGAATATCATCATAAGTAGTGAGAGGTATCTAGCATCACATCACTACTACCCATGTCATAGGACTTAAGTCATCTGGCAACAACTCCCTAACAAGCAACGAGGATTCCATGCATTCTAGATCCCTTTGCCTAAACTGATATCCTGCCATTGGATTAGTCTCAAGTTTATTATCCAATGCATTGGTCATGACTCAACAAGTGTGGCCACACTTTCCTGTCATGCACCAATAAGGTGGGGCGCCCCGAGGTGGATATCATGCTTCCTCAGAAGGAAGGGGCAAATCCTACTATTGGTCATCCATGTCTCTACATGACTTATGACATGCTCAATGACAGTCGTTTTGATCACCCATTTACGGAGAGACGTAAGACTGTATCAAAACATACCCATCATCATATCTAGACATGAATACCTCAAGTCTAAGGATCAATGCAAACCTCTTGCATGTGAGATTGACTTGTTGACTAGACAAGTCAATATTCACGGTGGATCACTCCAGTGCATCCAATGCACCTGTATGTCTGCGTTACTGTGCCCCGCACCTAACCAGCCCATACACCAGTCTCACATGCTCCAAAGCTGTCCCATATCAGCTAAGGCACCTTGACCGGGGATTACTTATGAGAATGGATCCAATCCAAACTCCTGGGACATTATCTATGCAATTCAATACATCAACGCAGGTAAAGCAATCTGCATAATAACGACCATGCCTTTATTGATTATATCAATTTCATTAATTCTATTGAAGTACATTTAAACAATGCCTGACCATGTCCATACATTGGTCTGTAGGGCATATACACCAACAATCTCCCACTTGCACTAAGACCAAGGGCAACTGAATTTATTCAGTCCCATGTCTCTAGTATGACATATTTAGCTTCCGCTGCGCCAGAGGCTATGTCAGTGGGTTTTTCCAGATTTCTATCTGTGTTTATTTTAACAAGTTTGAATCATCATCTTTATCCATGATCTCTAAGATCAGATGATATCGCTGCAGTACATACTTGAGTGCTAAGTTCCTTTACACATGCTTACGGCCCTAGTAAGAACTATACTGGACCATCAAGCACCAGGGACTAAATCAAGTTCAAATGAATGAAGCTGCTTCCTTGGCTGCCACAAGAAGCTGCAATGTACTCAGCCTTATTGTAGAATTTGCCACTGCAGTTTGCATAAAGCTCTTTCAGCCAACAACACCACATTAAGGCAAAAAGCAAATCCTGACTGTGAACGATAGTCATTAGACCGGAACGAAGTGTCAGTGTACCCAGTACACAAAGTTCTTCCTGTCTATCACAGACTAAAATTCAATCCTTTATACTTCCCAAGTATGAAGGATTGCTTTCATAGCTATCCAGTGTTTGAACACTAGGATCTGATTGAAACTTACTAGCCATGCTCCAAGCATTCGCCACATATAGTCTTGTGCTTAGTTGCACAAAACATGATCTATCCTATACCCAATGTATTAGGACTATAGACTCATGTTATCTCTCTCCTGCTGTGTCAAAAGACATTGCATCATGGAGAGAATCAGACCATGTCTCTCTGGAAGGTATCATCCTTTGGAATGATCCAACATGAACCTCTCCAGAATCTCTTGGATGAATATAGACTGACTAAAGGGCAATGACTTTCTTGGATCCTAGTTGATCCACATGCCTAGGATGTAGGCTGCATTCCCTAGGTCATTCTTCTCGAAATACATTCCAAGCCTGTACTTCACCGCGTGAAGAGCTGGGATGTCATTTCAAGTGAGGAGAATATCGTCAATCAATTAGAACAAGAAACATTATGATGCTCCCACTGATCTTCTTGTAAACACAGGATACTTGTATAATACCATACATATCTCTATGGCGACTGTATGAAAATATTTTGGCTATTTCCATCTAGACATCCTCTTCCAGACGTCCATTAAGAAAAGCAATTTTCATAACAACACACTATAACAGAACATGCAATTATAACAAGTAGATACCTAATGGACTCAAACAAAGCTATCGGTGAAAAATTTCATCACTATCCACCCAATGGACTTATCCGAAATTTCATTCACTAGCTTGTCATCATGGGTAACAATGTTACCTTTCATGTCTATCTTCCAAGAAGATCCACATACAGCCTCTGGGTGTTACCCCTTTGGCGGCTCAATCAAGTCCCACACTTGATTAGCAGACATGGAGTCCATTATGGTTCTTATGGCGCTCAGCCATTTCTTGGAATCTGGTCCACTGACCGCTTCCATTTGCTCATAAGTCTTTAGGTTCATCCTAGATGAAAAATTCGTCAGGCCCACAATCTGTGAGAGTATTTCGAATCCATTCAGACTCATGTGGTTCCTGTGTTACTTGAACCTCAGGTTGACTTTTCAACCTGCATGTGTGAATCTACTCTCCATTTGTGTCTAACTGTATTGTGGTTGATTTTTGGACCTTGTCCTAATCAAATCTACTCCCACCAGCTTCTTTCAAAAAGATATCTCCTCAAGAAAGACAGCAGTTTGAGCAACAAATATTTTTGTTCTCATCGGGATAGAAGTAGCACTCTCAGTGCCCCACAAATACACACTATGGAGTGTCAGAATAGTTGCTTGCATGGCCTGTAAAGGAAGTAAATTTGCATGACTATTCAAAGATGGAACCACATCCAATGTGTTCCCTTTTCTTTCTTTGAATTTCACCACACAGTTGTGGTGTTCCAAGTAAGCTGTGAGACAACCTCACACTCCTCAAGATAGTCATCACATTTTTCACTTCCCACTTTGATCCAATCAAAGGGTTTTAATAGATTCTCCAATTCGATTCTATACTTCATTCTTTAACTTCTTGGATTTCTCCAAAGTTACGTGTTGGATATAACATATCCCAACTGTTGGTGTATATGCCCTAGGACCTAGTTTTGGTCCACTTATGTACTACTTGACATTGATATTTATATATATCATTCTGGCATTGTCATTGTCAATGTTTGTTTACATCTGCACACATGTACTAACATGATAATGTCCCTGGAGACAGATTGGATCTGTGCTCAAACTATTGTCCCCAGTCGATGTACCTTAGTGGATATGGGACAGCTATGGTACTTGAGAGACTGGCATGTGAGCTGGTTAGGTACGTGGTGCTAACGCAGACACATGGGTATATCATTGGAGGATATACTGGAAAGACCCGCTGTGAGGCTATGACTTGGTGTCATAAGTTATCCTCACAAGTGACAGGAGATGTATTGATCCCTTGACTTGAGGTCATTGATCGTTCTATATGGTTAGCGACTTGCTTTGATACAACCTAACACCTCGCCGTAGTTGGGAGGTCATAACGGTTGTCATTGAGCATATCACGACCCATATGAGAAGGTCAATGGACAGACATAGGATTTGCCCCTTCCTTAGGGAAGTATGATATCCATGGAGCTCCTCTATGGTTCTATGACTGAGAGTGTATGGCCATACCCAGGTAAGAACCTGTTTTAGTCTTAGCCATGTGATTGGGTGAAAACAAGTGGTGACACACTTGTCCAATCGGATATCAGTCCGGCAAAGAGACTGTAATGCATCTGTACCTAGTTGCGATGATGGGGATGTCGATGTCGATATCCATTCCAATGACCTGGGTAGCAGCGATGCACTGCTAGGTGCCACTCACTGCTTGTGGTGACCTTTGGTCAGCACTGCCAGCGTCAGAAGAACCTACAGGGTCGCACACCTTGATACTTGAGTTCTCGTATTGATCGAGAAGCCTTATGATCAAGTTATTGGATAACTCGGATCTAATTGGGAGATTTCATCAGCACCAATGGGCCTGATGAGATGGAAGAATGTTATTGGAGCCAAACTTCATTTTTGGCAGGTTGACCCGTATTTGACCATGGTTGGTCACACTTGGATTAGGGTTGCATTGGATTGGATCCAAATGCTTAATCAACCCATAGGATGAAGTTTGGGCTAGCTCATTATCCAATGAAGCCCAATAACAAGTTCTCATGAAGAGAAGAGAGGCTAAAAGGGTATAATGGGGAGAAACCCAACCCCATTGGCGCCTAAGGGGCATAATGGGGTTAGGGTGGCAAAATTGCTTCATTAAGGAAGCAATTTGCGCCTAGCCCTTCTCCCTTGATGGTATGAATGCCTTTAAGGCATGTCTTGGGCTGATATGGTACTTGGGCAATTATGGAAAGGTTGAATGAAGTTTATGGTAAAGTCTTGAAGACTTTCCTTGCATCAAACCTCCTCATCCTAGCCCTACACTTGTCATGATCCTAGCCCTTGCCCTAATCGCCTCTTGCCCTATATATGTGACCCTAGCCGCCCCCTCTTATATGATTCATCCTTGGAGGCGTGAACATAAGAAAGGAGCGAGAGCAAGGAGCATTGGCGCAATCTCTTCTTCTTCCATCAAGTGGCCGCAAGCTTCTCCTTCCTTACCACTTGGCGCATCTTTCTCTCTTGGTGGCGCAAGGTGGTTGGAGCATCTCCCTAAGGCTTGGATCTTCTTCCCGAGGCTAGCACCGGGCGTGTAAGAAGAGGACTCGAGGCATCCGTGAGTGTGAGACTGCAGAGGGCGCACAGTTGGGCGCCTATCACGACATCGACCTCATCTTGCTCTGAGGTATTTTCTAACTCATCGTGTCGACCCCCTTGCATGCGATCTTCACTGGGTTTTTGGGACAGACCTGTTTCGGGGACATTCTTCCGCTGTGCAATGTATGTATGTGTCTCTGAAAAATTGTAAAATGTCCCCGGGGTTTCCCAACACCAACTTAATGAAGTATACCACTTGGTGCTTGTCTCCATGGGTCTACACACATTGCTGTGTACTAGATCCAACAAGCATCTAACCTCTCTCTCCTTCCTAAATGAAGGTAGCATCTGTCATCTTGTCCATTAGACAAGGCTCACATACATCATAACCCTGAAAGGATAATGATCCCAATAGTCCATGGACTTTTGGATGTGACTTTTGTCTTATGGCCCAAGAGACAATGCAAAGAGATGGTATTGATTGAATCATTGGATTTGATCTATTCAATGTTACACACAGAACTACAAGCTATTATCAATTGTACCACTACTATAGAACAATCCAGATATAAAGAAATACCAATTTATTTCAAACTGAAAATCTATTCAAAATAATGGACATAATGTTCTAATACAAAAGCTAGTACATAATAGCAAAGTTCTAGTTGAAGTCTTTGAAGGTAGTGAGATGACATCAACAGCAGCATCCAATGCTCCGTCCCTAACTCGAATGCCGATCCACCAAGCCTTATTGTCCTACTTCTTTTGAGCCCCTGCATATGAAAAACATATGTAAGCTCCTCATGCAGTACCCAGTACCCATGAATAAGAAGTAGACATAAAGACCTCAGTAACACAATACCTGAAGCAGATGGATAACATCCCTTCTTTTGTGCCATGCTCTTCCTGGGCCTTAATCCATCCTGAAATTTCTATGCATTCCCAGTCTTCCGAAGTTTTAGCTTCGAAGATACGGAACCATAGTCATTCCTAGATTCAGGCAAACACCCAGAAGATCCAACAACACTCTCTAGATCACTATTTGAAGTGCCTGGTGTGAAGAGACGTCGAAGATGTATGATCATTTCATAGATCCCCATCTCATCACACTCAACCTGGACCTCAGGGGTCAAGCACCTCAAAACAAGAGCAGTGTAATGTTCACTATCCACACAATGTTCAAGATAGACATTCCACTCCCACTCTGTACAAAAATATATATAGGGTTGGGTTGGAGGTCTTTCAAGAAGATATACCATATTCTCATGTTCTAGAAGTTTGGACAAAAGTCTGAACCATCTTGTCCAATTTGTTCCATCCAGTTTATTTTTAAGAAGTTTCAATCTAGGTTCAGGAGATGGAATCGTCTACAATAAGCAAACAAGCAAAATAAGTACTATGATGAAGCATTTAACAAGGACTTTAAAATTAAATGCTATACTCCCACTATTTCCTTAACAAGTTGATAACTCTCAAAACTCAACTTGGAAATACATGAGTAGGATCCTAATTTCACGCGAGGTCTCCGCGACTCACGAGGGTGAGTTGAGATGCACAGAGAGTCCCATGCTTCCTTAGGTAGGCATGCCAGCCAATTGTGCCGCGCACAATTCCTCTTAGTTAAGACAGACTAGGCACCCTGTGTCCAGCGAGGGCTGGATACAACACAAAACCCTATCCTCTCAACAGCTGCCTCTAGTGATTCATCATGTCAGTGACATATGAAAAACTAGTCAAGTCTGGTCCTAACCGTTATGCCCAGGGCCAACGAATTTCCTTGCGAAGGCACGCCTAGGTTAAAACTGAACTGGGGAAATCATTGTCACCACACACCTCCTAAAGATAAGTGGGTGTGTCCCACGAGGGTGGGAAACAGTTCACAACACCACCGATCGATAGTTTGATGAGGGCTACGCGTTAGAAGGCTATTGACTTGATATTGTATTGAGAGTTTTTGCATGTTTTATTCTTTTCTAGCATGCAGTTTTCCTATGGTTATGGCAGCAAAGGAAAAACATCACAGGCATGCTATGGACAGAATAATAAACCATCACAGGCATGCTATTTTGGTCGATATGGTCATAGCCCTTTTCATACACATAACTTGTCACGAGCCATGTGACATGTTATTGTGCATCCAAGGGTTGCGAGTCCCTGAAGCAAATCAGCCCATGCCAGAAGCCGAAAGCAAGTGTCCTTCCTTCAGCCGCAAGTCCATCACCACGCTTCTAAAGCTGGCGCTACTCTGATATCGGTTGAAGAAGACACCTTGTTGTCTTTGATGAACCTTAACCTATCTCATGTAAACAATTCTACATCTATTCTAAGGAAAGATGAAAATTTTACATCAAGAAGGGGAGAACCACACGCAGGTGGTAGAAAGATTTTACAAGCATTCATCTCAGGTGGAAACATGCTTCCACATCACAACACAGGAGGGCACTCGCTATGACCATATCAACCCATGGAAGAGACAAGTGGCGCATATATAAAATTCAAAAAAACCGGAATAATCAAATTTTATCCCCTTATGCGCTAACTTCATCCAAAGCACTCTCTCAATCAAATTTATGTTAAAATTGGGATCAAGTTTCATGATGATTTCATGGACCCTATCGGCTGGCAATTTTGTCAGATCAAGAGACCCGGCCAGTCCGAAGACACAATGCCCGTCCTACTTGACAAAACTACGTGCGCCTTTGGTCTTAAATCCATCATAAACACAATCCAAATTTCGGCCATAAAAATTGATAAAAGAAGTTTGGATGAAAGCGCCTTCTAGGTGAAACGCGCATGGATGAACGAAAAATTTTCCAAAAATTTTTCATACAAGCAAACGTACACCTTGTGTTTCTCGCAAGTACCTCTGATACCACTGTTGGGGAATGCCAGGTGTAATTTAAAATTTTGCACTCCCAGGACGCAGCGGAAGAAGCATTACACCCGAAACACATTCCTTTCCCAAGGATCCATGCGAGAGAGAGAACACAAGGATGTGTTAGGGTTAGTACCTCTATTGCTTGTTAGGATGAAGGTGCCAAGTTGAAGACGCTCACGTGCTCGTCCTCTACAAGTATCCACGCGTCGACCTTCTCAATGTTGCTCCCTTCCACGCTTGGTGCTAGCCTCGGGAAGAGAAGATCACCTCTCAGAATCTCCTTCTCCTTCCTCCTTGCTCTTCACGCCAACTTGTCTCCTTGCTTGGAGACTCTCGGCCAAAGACAAGAGGAAGAGAAGAGAGGGTGGCGCTCCACAAGAAGAAGAGGGCGGCTTGAATTCTAGGGCTTGTGCAACTCCAAGTTGCCTTTTCCTCAAGAAGAATTCTGCACTTGATGTTCATCCAATGATCATCCAAAATCGTCATCATAAGAGGGGGCGCATACCCCTTCTTTTATAACCGACCAAGCCAAAACCACCACCTCTCTTTCCTTCTATGCTCTTGGCGCAATTCCTCCAAGGAATTGCCATAAGAGTTCAGCCACATCCTTTCTTGAATAGGCGCAACATGAAGCATGGAAAGAATCTAGCTTCTTGCCTTATCAAGAGAGGTAATTTGAGTTCCAATTCAATTAGGACTTTCCATATATGATTGGCCAAATCATTGCTTGAATAAATCAAGCCATATTTGCCAACATATCAGCCCCACACGTCCAAGATAGTTTCCACTTGAGGAAACAACTTTCCAAAAGGATTCATACACCCCAATTGGCGCAAATTCCATATATGGAATTATCCCATGCGCCAAGTGTATTTCCAACTCCTATTAGGATTCAAACTTGCCTCAATTAGATTTAATCCACAATCCCTAATTGGATTTGGATCTCAACACTAATTAGGCCCATGGAAATAAATCCATATTGGATTAGGATTTGCGCCCAACACAATGAGCCTTATCCAATTCTCTTTAGGATTTGAATCCTAGTTGGATTAGGATTTGCGCCCAACCACTATGGGCCTTATCCAAATCTAATTCTCATTAGGATTTGAATCCTAATTAGATTAGGATTCTCATTTCTAGTAGAATTAGAATTCCAACTCCCAATTGAATTAGGATTCCAACTCCTAGTTGGAATAGGACTCTATTTCCCAATAGGGTTAGGATTCTAACTCCTAATTAAATTAGGATTCCAACTCCTAGTTGGATTAGGATTCCAATTCCTAATAGGGTCAGGATTCCAACTCCTAATTAGATTAGGATTCCAACTCCTAGTTGGATTAGGATTCCAATTCCTAATAGGATTAGGATTCCAACTCCTAATTAGATTAGGATTCGAATCCAACATGGTATATAATCCCTTGTTCAAGTCCAACTTGACTAGGATACATATACAAACTCATGAATCCCAATTGGACTCAGATTCAACCATGAATCTGTCTTGGACTCAGAATAATGAACTCAAATATATTCCAAGATTTCCAGATCATAAAACAACGTCAAGAGTCTATTGCGTGTGACCCGGTAGGATCCTAATGACGATAGCAATGATGATTGAATATCATCATAAGTAGTGAGAGGTATCTAGCAACACATCACTACTACCCATGTCATAGGACTTAAGTCATCTGGCAACAACTCCCTAACAAGCAACGAGGATTCCATGCATTCTAGATCCCTTTGCCTAAACTGATATCCTGCCATTGGATTAGTCTCAAGTTTATTATCCAATGCATTGGTCATGACTCAACAAGTGTGGCCACACTTTCCTGTCATGCACCAATAAGGTGGGGCGCTCCGAGGTGGATATCATGCTTCCTCGGAAGGAAGGGGCAAATCCTACTATTGGTCATCCATGTCTCTACATGACTTATGACATGCTCAATGACAGTCGTTTTGATCACCCATTTACGGAGAGACGTAAGACTGTATCAAAACATACCCATCATCATATCTAGACATGAATACCTCAAGTCTAAGGATCAATGCAAACCTCTTGCATGTGAGATTGACTTGTTGACTAGACAAGTCAATCCTCACGGTGGATCACTCCAGTGCATCCAATGCACCTGTATGTCTGCGTTACTGTGCCCCGCACCTAACCAGCCCATACACCAGTCTCACATGCACCAAAGCTGTCCCATATCGGCTAAGGCACCTTGACCGGGGATTACTTATGAGAATGGATCCAATCCAAACTCCTGGGACATTATCTATGCAATTCAATACATCAACGCAGGTAAAGCAATCTGCATAATAATGACCATGCCTTTATTGATTATATCAATTTCATTAATTCTATCGAAGTACATTTAAACAATGCCTGACCATGTCCATACATTGGTCTGCAGGGCATATACACCAACAGAGAGTACCTGAGCGGTGAGTTCTTTGACTATCTTAGCGAGTATGGGATACTATCCCAACTCACTCCTCCTGGAACACCTCAATGGAATGGTGTGTCTGAGAGGAGAAATCGTACCTTGTTGGACATGGTTCGATATATGATGAGTCATGCAACTCTACCACCCTCATTCTGGGGTGATGCACTTGAGACAGCTTCTCTCATACGAAATAATGTTTCATCTAAGAGTGTCTCCAAGATTCCGTACGAGGTATGGAGTGGGAGATGACCGAATCTCTCTTTTATTAGAGTCTGGGGATGTGAGGCTTATGTCAAACGTCAGGATTCTAGCAAGCTAGAACCAAGATCTGATAAATACGTGTTTGTGGGGTATCCTAAGGAAACTAAAGGATATTACTTCTATATTCCCAGTGAGAACAAAGTTTTTGTTGCTCGAGATGCTATCTTTCTAGAGAAAGAATTTCTCATGAAAGAAGTCAGTAGGAGGAAGTTTGACTTGGACGAGGTCCAAGTGCAACCACAAGACACTGAGATGGAACCTGAGCCACCTGCACCGGTTGGTGGGCAACTAGAGGCTCAGACATAGGCCCTACGTAGGTCTGGGAGGATTCGTCGTGCACCTGAGAGGTACGGGTCGCTGCCGACCCAACACGATGGGATCTTCATCATTGAGGATGAACCTAGGACCTATGATGAGGCGGTCACTGGACCAGACTCCGAGAAATGACTTGAGGCCATGAGATCCGAGATGCATTCCATGTCGGCTAACCAAGTCTGGGATTTGGTTGAGTTACCTGATCGGGTAAAACCTATAGGGTGTAAATAGGTCTTCAAGAGGAAGACTGACATGGATAGCAACGTAGTTACCTATAAAGGTAGACTTGTGGCTAAAGGATTCAGATAAGTCCACGGGGTGGACTATGATGAAACCTTCTCGCCAGTTGCCATGTTCAAATCCATTTGAATCCTGCTTACTATAACTGCATATCACGATTATGAGATATGGCAGATGGATGTAAAGACAGCGTTCCTTAACGGGAAGCTGACAGAGGATGTGTTTATGACACAACCTAATGGTTTCATCCATCCTGCAGAGGCCAATAAGTTCTGTAGGCTAAGAAGATCCATTTATGGATTAAAGCAAGCCTCTCGAAGTTGGAATCTTCGATTTGATGAAGCAGTAAAAGATTACAGCTTTATCAAGGGAGAAGATGACGCCTGTGTATACCAAAAATTCAGTGGGAGCTTGGTGACATTTCTGGTCCTGTATGTCGATGACATACTACTCATCGGAAACGACATCCCTAGTCTTCAAGCTGTGAAGACATGGTTGGGGAAGTGTTTTGAGATGAAAGACTTAGGGGAGGCCGCCTATATCCTAGGCGTGAGGATCTACCGGGATAGATCCAAGAAGCTCCTGGCCCTTAGTCAGAGTACTTACATTGATAAGATACTAGAAAGGTTCAGCTTAGAGCAATCTAAGAAAGGATACATTCCAGTGAGACATGACCTTATTCTTTCCAAGAGCTAGTGTCCCGTCGCACAGGCTGAGAGGGACGACATGACTCGAGTGCCCTATGCTTCAGCAGTAGGTTTGATCATATACATGATGTTGTGTACTAGACCAGACGTGGGTTATGTTGTGAGCATAACCAGCCGATACCAATCCAATCCAGGTCTGCAGCACTAGGTGGCTGTAAAAGAACATTCTATGTTTCTGAGAAGAACTAAAGAGTGGTTCTTGGTCTATGGGGACAGGAAGAGCTTAGTGTTCAGGGCTACACTGAGGCATCGTTCTAGTCAGACCCTGATGACTTAATATCGCAGACAGGCTATGTGTTTAGATTAAGTGGCGGTGCTATGAGCTGAGACAGCTCTAAGCAGTCCATTGTAGCTGATTCTAAAACCGAGGCTGAGTATGTCATTGCTTCTGAGGCAGCCTGATGTGGGACCAAAGCAGGATCTTCGGAGGTCCACCCGGGTCCGAAAGAAGCCCTCTCGGTATGGCTATCCTAGCCATTAGATATGGCTTCCTTAGGACCCCCTTTTGTTGCTTATTTTGTCTTAGACTAGGGTGCATCATATGGTAGGTTAGATCCACCCACCAATTACACCATGTAGTTACATGCCTAGGATCCGCCACTTATGTATAGTAGGTTAGTGCATGAAATTAATGTAATAGTATAGGTCAACTCCATTCTTGGAATGCAAGTCAAAATCAGGTCAAGACAACTCCAAGAGATGCCATGGGCCATCAGCCCAACTCATGAAGAAATCAGCCCACCCCAATGGATCAACACCACAAGCATCCCAAATTCCACCATCCTAGTTGGCAGCCATGTGGAGTTGCCTTCATCTCTAATCAAGTCAAGGAGCAGCCAGCTCAATGACCTATTTCAGCTCAACATGCGCCAGCCATCAAAGTCAAGGGGCAGCTTGAAACAATGCCCACTTCAGTCCATCATGCGCCAGCCCCCAAAGTCAAGGAGCAGCCTGCACTTTGCAACAACTTCAGTCCCTTCAAGTGCCAGCCGCCCATGCCAATTTGCAGCCTGCAATGTCAGCCATCAGCAGCCTCTTCAGTCCACTCTCATCTCAGATTTCGAGCTTACTAACCTGCTGAAGACTCCAAAGTTCAAACTCCAAACAACCGCCCATTTGGAAGAAGAGATCAGCCCATTGAGTTGTCTACATCATGCTTGCTTGTGTGACTTGTTTTGAGCTTAGGGAGATAACCGTTGGAGACTCCCCTATATGATGTAGTCCTCTTGTAAAGTGAAGTTCTTAGTGTTGAATGAAATTTCAAATTCTGAAGTGTGTCTTCAAATGGTGTGTGTCACCTAACCCCTCTCATCCTTCCAACCCTTGCCGAGAGCCCCCTTTCCATCCCCTCTTGCTCTTCCACCTTCTTCCACCATATGCGCTTGTCTTGAAGATGGGAGCTCACGCCACTTCCTCCCTCTAGCCTTGAAGAGCCTTCAATCAAGAGGAGGAGCTGGACACATTCGAGACTCAAGAAGGTGCCATCAACTCCATGCCGAGAACAAGCCACCCCCACTTTAGCTAAGTCTTCTTCCCCTTTGGGTCATTGTTCTTTGTTACTTGTTGTTGTGGTTCTTTGATACTTGTTGGACAGCCCCTTTGCACTCACGCTTGCTTTCTGCAGGAGGCGCAAGGCCATGGGATGACAAGCAAGCTATCCCCTCTTTTCTTCCCCTAAGCCTAGATAGTCTAAACTATGTTAACAAGGGAATTTGGAGTCTAGCCTCCCCCTTGATTGTCTTGTGTATTGGCCTCTTAATATTATTTTCAAAATTCACCCACGCATGTGTGGGATGCTGCAATGACATGTGTGTAAGCTCATAGGGCCCTACTTCGTGAGATTCCACCATTGGACCGGTGAAGAACGGGAAGGACACCCTTTCTATTCTCAAAGGGTGCAAGGTGAGTTCCTCCCTTAGAGTAGCTTTATTGCTTATGATAGAACCGCATGTTAGATCTATTTGAGGCTATAGAACCGCATGTTTAAGTTTGTTCAAAGTTCCAACTTATCTAGAAGCACATGCTAGGTTGCTCTTGTTGATTAGTTTCGGTTTTCCCTATTATCGACCAAAACAAGCTAATTTCGAACTACGATAGCTTAAGGGGTTTATTAAGCTATACTTAATTATCAAAATGTTTCAAAACGCGTTGTTTGAATGTTGCATGCTTGGTGACCCCATCAACTTGGTATCAGAGCTTAGGCTCTTAGAGTAGGATTTTATAAGACCAAAACTTTATTTTCCTACTACTAAGGCGATTTTTGGACCTAGGTGTTTGAAAGAATTTGATTAACTATATTGTATCACCTTAGGGTCTATTTTCAAAAACTTTACTCATTTCGAAAATGGCTACTAGATCCGGTGCCCCCTATGGTCTCAATCAAGCTATTGACCATGAGGTGAGTGCCCTCTCAATTGAAATGGCCTCCCTTAGAGAAACCCTAGCAACCCTTCAACACTCCATAGGTGTCATAGACAATAGGCTTAACACCCTAGAGTCTAACTCTAAGATGGATCCCCAATCTACTAGCCGACCTAATAGTGGATCCCACCCAAGGGAACCAAATGTTCAAGGATCTCCTTCACACACCCCTAGAGTCAATCATGCTCAAACCGAATGGGAAGGGCCTCATGCCCCACAAGCCCCCTATCATAGACCTAGAGAGTATGATGTGCAACGTGCCATCAAGATCAACCCCCCTACTTTTGGTGGGTCTCTTAACCCCAAGGAGTTCCTAGATTGGGCCACAAAGTTAGACCAATACTTTGAATATAGCCTTATGCACCATGAAAGTAAGGTTAGGTTCACAAAGTGCCTATTAGAAGGATCCGCTAGACTCTACTGGACCCATGTCGAAAGAACTATAGAAAGGGATGGTAAGCCACCCGTTGAATCTTGGGATGAAATGAAATACCTACTTAGGCAAAAGTATGTCCCACCTGGTTTCATGCAAAAGCTTAAGGATGAACTTAATAGTCACACTCAAGGCTCCTCTACTGTAGAAGCCTATCAATCTAAGCTAGAAGAACTTCTCATTAGGTGTGAAGCCAAGGAAGACCAAGGTATGATCCTAAGTCGATTCAAGAATGGCCTTAGACCTGACATTAAGAGGGCCTTGACCTATTTTCAATTAGATACCCCGGAGATAGCTTATCAAAGGGCCATAGAAGTTGAACAAGAACTTAAGAATAGAAAGGAAGCCCTCCCTCCCCGGCCCATCTATAGGCCAGCTCCTATGCACTTGCCTTCTAGCTCAAACCCAAAACCAAGAACTGCTCAAACTACAGACAACTCCATCCCCACTTGTTATAACTGTAGGCAGAAGGGACATTTTGCAAAAGAGTGTCCTAAGAAGGTCATGAAGGTCATGGTCCTAACTGAGGAAGACATAGACCCTGAGCCCACCCTTGAGGAAGACCCTGATCAAGAGATTGAAGTCAATGACTATGACAGTAGTGATGATATCTTCAACACCTTAGGGGTAGTTAGATGTACCCTTGTCAAACCTACCCCCACTGAGGACTGGCGCCGAACCAGTATCTTCCACACCTACACCAAATGCCATGGTCACATGTGCAAGGTGGTCATTGATGGTGGAAGCAGCCTCAATGCTGTCTCCCACATAGCTGCTACAAAACTGAACCTCAAGATGGAACCCCGACCTAGTCCTTACAATATTTCCTGGGTTAACCAAACCAGTGTCCCTGTGACCCATAGGTGCCTCGTACCTATCCAGTTTGGTACATATGAGGACAAGATTTGGTGCGACGTCCTTACTATGGATGTAGCTCAAATCCTCTTAGGACGCCCCTGGTTATATGACATGGATGTTGTCCACTACGGTCGGACCAATACCTATGTCTTTACCCATAAGGATCAAAAGATTAGGTTGAAACCCTCTCTTCCCAAAGAACTTAGGGCCACAACTAGTAAGGGTAAGATAGAGGAACCCAAGAAAGACCAGCCTACCATTCAACTTATAAGGCCTCAAACTTTCACTAAGGAAATTATAGAAGATCAACCCCTTTATACCTTAGTCATCAAAGAAGTCAACCCTGAAGTAGAAGAGAAGCCTTCCCCAGAAGTAGAATCTTTACTCCAAGAATTTAGTGAGCTCACTCCAGAGGACCTCCCTGAAGGACTGCCACCTCTTAGGGATATACAACATGCCATAGACCTAGTCCCAGGATCCTCTCTTCCCAACCTACCCCACTATAGGATGAACCCTACCGAGCATGAGGAGCTCAAAAGACAAGTAGACGATTTATTGTGTAAGGGTTACATCAGGGAAAGCCTAAGTCCCTGCGCCGTCCCAGCCCTTCTTACCCCAAAGAAGGATGGCAGCTGGCGCATGTGTATAGATTGTAGAGCTATTAACAAGATTACCATCAAGTATAGGTTCCCCATACCTAGGCTTGATGACATGCTAGATATGTTAGTAGGGTCCAAATGGTTTTCCAAGCTTGACCTCAGGAGTGGGTACCATCAGGTTAGGATTAGAGAAGGGGATGAGTGGAAGACCGCCTTCAAAACCAAAGACGGCTTATATGAATGGTTAGTCATGCCTTTCGGGCTAACCAATGCCCCTTCCACATTTATGAGACTTATGACCCAAGTGCTTAGACCCTACATAGGGAAGTTCCTAGTTGTATACTTTGATGACATACTTATCTATAGTAAGTCACAAAAGGAGCACCTAGGGCACTTAAGGCAGACTTTAACCCTTCTTAGAGATGAAAAGCTTTATGTCAACCTGAAGAAATGTTCTTTTCTATCTCCAAAAGTTGTCTTTTTAGGGTTTATTGTTTCTAACCTAGGGCTTCAAGCTGATCCATCCAAAGTCCAAGCCATATTAGACTGGCCAGAGCCCAAGACCCTTACTGAAGTTAGGAGTTTTCATGGCCTTGCTACCTTCTACCGTAGGTTCATACAGAATTTTAGCACCATAGTAGCTCCTATCACCAATTGCATGAAACAAGGGGACTTTAGTTGGACCAAGTCTGCCAATAGGGCTTTCACTGAGCTTAAGAGTAGGATGACCTCTGCCCCTGTTTTAAGATTGCCTGACTTTGGCAAGGTCTTTGAGGTTGATTGTGATGCTTCTGGCATTGGCATAGGTGGGACCCTCAGCCAAGAAGGTCACCCTATTGCCTTCTTCAGTGAAAAGCTGAATGAGGCCAAGCAGAAATACTCAACCTACGACAAAGAGTTCTATGCCGTGGTTCAATCTTTGAGGCATTGGCGGCACTACCTTCTCCACCATGAGTTTACCTTAAATAGTGACCACCAAGCCCTATCTTACCTTAGTGCCCAAAGGAAACTCAATGCTAGACATGCCAAATGGGTAGAATATTTACAACAGTACACTTTTGTCTTAAAACACAAATCTGGATCTAACAACAAAGTTGCTGATGCTCTCAGTAGGGTAGTCTTCATTTTACAAACTATGCATGCTGAACTTGTAGGATTTGAACATATGAAAACTGCTTACCTAGATTGCCCTGACTTTTCTGCTATTTATGATGATATGACTAGAGATCCTATGAGTCACCCCATGTACACCCTTAGGGATGGGTATCTCTTCCTTGGGCCAACACTCTGTGTGCCTAAGTCCTCAATCCGGGATTTCCTAATTTGGGAACTCCATGGAGGAGGGTCTGCTGGGCACCATGGTCGAGAGAAGACCCGTGCCTTGGTCGAGGAAAGATTCTTTTGGCCTCAACTCTACCGAGATGTGGCCAAGGTAGTTAGGCACTGTGGAACCTGTCAATCCACTAAAGTCCAGAAGCACAATTTTGGACTGTACACCCCTCTGCCTATTCCCCAGGCACCGTGGCAGGACATTAGTATGGACTTTGTTCTAGGATTGCCTAGGACTGCTGCTAGGCATGACTCCATTTATGTTGTGGTAGACCGGTTCACAAAAATGGCTCATTTCATACCTTGCACTAAAACTACCGATGCCTCACATATGGCTAGGATCTTCTTTAGAGACATTGTTAGGCTGCATGGTACCCCTCTCACTATAGTCTCGGATAGAGACACCAGGTTTGTCAGCCATTTCTGGAGGACTCTATGGGCCCTATTAGGCACAAAACTGAAGTTCTCAACGGCCTACCATCCCCAGACGGATGGGCAGACCGAAGTGGTCAACAGATCACTTGGGAGCATCCTTAGGAGCCTCGTAGGAGAACACCCCAGTGATTGGGACAAGCTGTTACCTACAGCTGAGTTTTCCTACAATAGTGTGCCAAACAGGACTACTGGTTTGTCTCCTTTCCAAGCAAACTTAGGATACCAACCTAACAAGCCTATTGACCTATTTTCTGCCCCTAAACATTGCAAGACCTCTATTTCGGCCCGAGATTATGCTTTTCATATTTCGCAATTACATCATGAGCTATTCAGTAAGATTCAGGACTCTGTCAATCAATATCGTGATGATACTAATAAACATCGCCGAGAGAAGGTATTTTCTGTAGGGGATCAGGTAATGTTGCGGGTCCGTGAGGAGCGCATCCAAGGACCCGGCCGCAAGTTGGACGCCAAGGGCATCGGGCCCTTCACTATTCTGAAGAAGGTCAACAATAATGCCTATCTCCTGGACCTACCACCAGAACTGGGGATATCCTCCACCATCAATGTGGAGGATCTGACGCTGTATCATCCGCCTCTCTCTATACAAGAACCAGACACTTACCACGACTCAGAGATTGAGGCCATACTCGAGGACCAGACCCGACTCACCCCTGATGAGGTACAGCTTTATTACCGCATCAAATTTACTGATGGTGAGGAGGCCTGGCTTCCCGAGGCTGAGCTTGCTAGGTCCGCACCCGAGCTTCTCCAAGGGTACAGAGATAATTCTCCAGAGGAGAATTTTTCCCACCCCGGGAGAGCTGATGTGGGACCAAAGCAGGATCTTCGGAGGTCCACCCGGGTCCAAAAGAAGCCCTCTCGGTATGGCTATCCTAGCCATTAGATATGGCTTCCTTAGGACCCCCTTTTGTTGCTTATTTTGTCTTAGACTAGGGTGCATCATATGGTAGGTTAGATCCACCCACCAATTACACCATGTAGTTACATGCCTAGGATCCGCCACTTATGTATAGTAGGTTAGTGCATGAAATTAATGTAATAGTATAGGTCAACTCCATTCTTGGAATGCAAGTCAAAATCAGGTCAAGACAACTCCAAGAGATGCCATGGGCCATCAGCCCAACTCATGAAGAAATCAGCCCACCCCAATGGATCAACACCACAAGCATCCCAAATTCCACCATCCTAGTTGGCAGCCATGTGGAGTTGCCTTCATCTCTAATCAAGTCAAGGAGCAGCCAGCTCAATGACCTATTTCAGCTCAACATGCGCCAGCCATCAAAGTCAAGGGGCAGCTTGAAACAATGCCCACTTCAGTCCATCATGCGCCAGCCCCCAAAGTCAAGGAGCAGCCTGCACTTTGCAACAACTTCAGTCCCTTCAAGTGCCAGCCGCCCATGCCAATTTGCAGCCTGCAATGTCAGCCATCAGCAGCCTCTTCAGTCCACTCTCATCTCAGATTTCGAGCTTACTAACCTGCTGAAGACTCCAAAGTTCAAACTCCAAACAACCGCCCATTTGGAAGAAGAGATCAGCCCATTGAGTTGTCTACATCATGCTTGCTTGTGTGACTTGTTTTGAGCTTAGGGAGATAACCGTTGGAGACTCCCCTATATGATGTAGTCCTCTTGTAAAGTGAAGTTCTTAGTGTTGAATGAAATTTCAAATTCTGAAGTGTGTCTTCAAATGGTGTGTGTCACCTAACCCCTCTCATCCTTCCAACCCTTGCCGAGAGCCCCCTTTCCATCCCCTCTTGCTCTTCCACCTTCTTCCACCATATGCGCTTGTCTTGAAGATGGGAGCTCACGCCACTTCCTCCCTCTAGCCTTGAAGAGCCTTCAATCAAGAGGAGGAGCTGGACACATTCGAGACTCAAGAAGGTGCCATCAACTCCATGCCGAGAACAAGCCACCCCCACTTTAGCTAAGTCTTCTTCCCCTTTGGGTCATTGTTCTTTGTTACTTGTTGTTGTGGTTCTTTGATACTTGTTGGACAGCCCCTTTGCACTCACGCTTGCTTTCTGCAGGAGGCGCAAGGCCATGGGATGACAAGCAAGCTATCCCCTCTTTTCTTCCCCTAAGCCTAGATAGTCTAAACTATGTTAACAAGGGAATTTGGAGTCTAGCCTCCCCCTTGATTGTCTTGTGTATTGGCCTCTTAATATTATTTTCAAAATTCACCCACGCATGTGTGGGATGCTGCAATGACATGTGTGTAAGCTCATAGGGCCCTACTTCGTGAGATTCCACCATTGGACCGGTGAAGAACGGGAAGGACACCCTTTCTATTCTCAAAGGGTGCAAGGTGAGTTCCTCCCTTAGAGTAGCTTTATTGCTTATGATAGAACCGCATGTTAGATCTATTTGAGGCTATAGAACCGCATGTTTAAGTTTGTTCAAAGTTCCAACTTATCTAGAAGCACATGCTAGGTTGCTCTTGTTGATTAGTTTCGGTTTTCCCTATTATCGACCAAAACAAGCTAATTTCGAACTACGATAGCTTAAGGGGTTTATTAAGCTATACTTAATTATCAAAATGTTTCAAAACGCGTTGTTTGAATGTTGCATGCTTGGTGACCCCATCACAGCCATTGAAGCCGTTTGGATTCGGAGGTTCATTTCTGAACTTCAGGTGGTTCCAACTGCTATGGATCCAATTGAGCTCTATTGTGACAACAATAAAGCGATGGCACAGGCAAAGGAACCACGGTCTCATCAAAAATCCAAACACATACTTAGTAGATTTCACCTGATCAGAGAGATCATTGACCGAGGTGATGTCAAGATAAGCAGAGTTGACACAGACAACAATCTGGTAGACCCACTGACCAAGGCTTTGGCGCAGCAGAAGCGTGATGGTCATACGAGGGGCATGGGGTTAAGATTTCTCAACAACTAAGTCTAAGTGCAAGTGGGAGATTGTTGGTGTATATGCCCTTGGACCCGTTGTTGGTCCATCTTGTACTACTTGATATTGATATTTAATATATCATTATGGCATTGTCGTTATTATGCTATGTTTATATCTGCGATTATGTACATGGATAATAATGTCCCTGGAGACAAATTGTATCTGTGCTCAAACGGTGTGTCCCCGGTCGAGTACTTGAGTGGATAAGGGACAGCTCTGGTACATGTGAGACTGGTATATGGGCTAGTTACGCACGGGGTGCTAACGCAGGCATATGGGTATATCAATGGTGGATATACTGGACCGACCCGATGTGAGGCTTTAACTTGGTGTCATGAGTTAAGCTCACAAGTGATAGGAGATGCATTGATCCCTTGACTTGAGATCATTGACTCTTCTATATGGTTAGGGACATGCTTTGATACAACCTAACGCCTCGCCGTAGCAGGGAGGTCATAATGGTTGTCATTGGGTATGTCACGAACCATATGAGAAGATCAATGGACAGACATAGGATTTGCCCCTTCCTACGGGAAGCTTGATATCCACGGGGCCCCCTTATTGTTGCATGACTGAAAGTGTATGGCCATACCCAGGTGAAAGCCTGATTTAGTCATGACCATGAGATTGGGTGAAAATAAAGTGGTGACACTAAAAGTCCTCATAAGGTGGCGAAACCCTAGATAGGCGAATGAAAAATTTCTTCTAAAGCAGCGGAATGGGTTTCTTAGTATCATCGCATGCAATATGATCAACTTAACAACATGAAAAGAATTCATACCGAAGCCATGTGTTGGATGGCGTCTTGGAAAGAGAGAGCAAGAGAGATCTCCTCCAAATGATGCGCACACAAGAATGAGGATGCGCTCACTTCCTTGGTGCTCCTTGTGCTAGCAAGGTTCCAAGAGGTGTCTTTGATCGAATGGAAGGGATGGATGAAGCTTTGCTCGCTTTGCCAAATGACTCTCCAAGGCGTCCAAGACTCGTCACACACGAATGCCCTCTCGAGAGTAAGTGGGGAAAGGCGAGAGAGAAGTTCTCTTGGCGTGAACGTGAGATGTGGTCACGTTAGAGAACATGCTATCTAAAAATAGCAATGTCTCAACGTTCATGCGACCATGCATTACCCCAATCGCCAATGCCTCTTTACTTGAACCATGCGCTCACCCAATGAGCTGGTTCAAATCGATTTGGTTCAATAACCAAATAAACCAAGCAACTAGTCCAGATCATAACAAAAACCCCTAAGGCTTAAGATCTGACCGTTCATCTCTTGATGCTCCTGATCTCACCGATCTAGCATCCATTCTCTCAATCGAAGCTTACCGATCTCAAGCCCTTATCAATCAAACATGATCAGACTGGATCTCACTTACAATCAGAGATTAAATCCCTTTAAACTGAACCCAAACAATTCAGTCCACACGATCTGACTTAAGTAAGCCATATCATCAAATTGTGCGACCCTAAGGGTTTCCTTTAAATGTCGGTAACGATAACTTACGTTATCACGATCAGTGAGGGGTATCTAGCAACACATCACTGTCTCCCGATATAAAGGAAAGAGTCTTCCAAGACTACACCCAAACCACAGCACAAGTGTGAATCCAATTCACAAGGCATGCAAATTTCCTTTGCCACTGGATGTTCTTATTGGACAAGCGTGTCAAGCCTGTAGCTCCAATATGATGAGCATGATTAGATCAGATGAACACTGTCATCTGGGTATGGCCATACACTTTCTCAATCATCTCATATAGAGGGGGGCCCCTTTAGAACATCATACTCCAATTAAGGAGACGGCAATCCTTTATCTATCACTAGTGCCCTAACCTGACTCAAGCTCACCATCCAAGATAGTCTATAATCATTATGTTTCAAATGATATTGAACTACCTCAAAACAATGACAATCATCATTTAGAAACACAAGTGATCTCAAGTCAGAGGAAATGTGCCACTTGTTGCAATCAAGGATTATTCACATTGTGACAAGCAATTGAATATCCTAGTAGGGTCTGTCCAATACATCCAACGTACCCATGAGTCTACATCTTATTCCATGCTCGAAGCATCCTATAAGATTAGAACACATATTAGTCTCAATCATATCAAGGCTGTCTCATGTTCACCAAGATATCTTGACTAAGGACATAACTGCATGTCAGCCTAGCTGAATAGCTTTGAGACATTATTCAGAAGTACACTTATTGCAGCAGACAATGTAACAAACTGAATAACAACCATGCCTTTATAAACATAAGAGTTTATTACATGATACTGATACAATCCCAAGGCCTCAAACATTAGCCTTAAGGGCATACCCCAACAGACACACATTGTTCAATCGGATATCAGTTCGGCAAAGAGATTGTAATACATCGGTACCTTGTTGCGATGATGGAGATGTCGATGTTGATATCCATTCCGATGACTTAGGTAGCAGCGATGCACTGCTAGGTGCCAATCACTGCTTGTGATGACTCGGTTCATCACTGCCAACGTCTGAGGAACCTACAGAGTCGCACAACTTGAAACTCGGGTTCTCGTATTGATCGGGTAGCCTAATGATTGAGTTATTGGATAACTCAGATTTGTCTGGGAGAATCCATCAGCACCACTGTGCTAGATGAGATGAAAGGAATCAATTGGAGCTAACTTGTTTTTGGGCTTAGTAGGCCAAATGGGCCCAATAGACCAAGTTGGGCTAATAGGCCAAATGGGCTCAATAAGCCATTTGGGCCAATGGGCCAAGTGGAATGGCGCAAGCTACTTGGAGTGAGCTTGGCACATTTCCTTGAGGTGGACAAATCCAAGTTGGACATCTTCATAAGGTGAGAAGCTTGGAGCTTCTCACTTGGAGTGGGTGAATGTACTTGGGCGCATGGCACTTGGAGTGGGCAAAATGGGTTTTACCTCTTGAAGAGGTGTGTCTCTTCATGAAGAGGTGTGCCTCTTCACTAGTGAAGAGGTGCACCTATTCATGGGTATATAAACCCCCTTCCTCCCCCCTCGTCGCAATGCTTGAACTCTTGCCCCCTTGTCCCCCTTGTCGCCACTTCTGGAAAGAGGAAGAGGGATGTTCGCCCATTGCCTCTCCTCTTCCCTTTAGTGAGTTCGAAACTTTGGAAGTTCCTTGGCGCCCTCCTCTCCAAAGTTGGACTTTGGCTTCGGTTGATTCCGGTTCGGATCTTGGTGGAGTACTTCAAGAGTTGGACTCCGACGAAGCTCCACCTCCTCTCCTTGGCATCTCCTTTGGAGTTGGCGCAAGTGATTGAGGAAGTCTCCCAAAGGCGTGGATCTTCTTCCTAAGGCTAGCACCGGGCGTGGAAGAAGAGGATTCGAGGTTCGGCTGTGTGCGAGACTGCAGAGGGCGCACATGGGCGCCTACATCGCATCACTTAATTTGCATCATGGTATCATCTCCTACTCACCGTGTCGATCTCCTCGCAAGACTCGATCTTCTGGGTTTTTGGGACTGGCCTGTTTCGGGGATTGCTTCCACTGTGCTTGTCTGTATAAATTTTAAAATCCCCGGGGTTTCCCAACAATTGTCATTATTGTGTTTTTGTTATACCTCATGTTGTATACCCCTATAGACTATATGATATCCCTATAGATTAACTTATATCTTTCTCAAAGTATGCCCAGTGAAGTACCTTAGTGGTTCAAACACGGCTATGATGTATATGAAATTGGTATAGTGTTGGGCATTGATATAGGTATACAAGTGCATTAGTATTAGATGTATTATATCGACCCATCATAACTATTAACTTGGGTGTCAACAAGTCAATATCACAAAGTGAGAAGGTTTGCAATCATCCTTTGACTTGAAGTTATCAACTCTCCAATTTGGTGATTCATGTACTTTGATATAGAGTAATGTCTCATTATAATAAGGAGATCATAATAGTTATAATTGGCTATATCACAGGCAATATGAGAAGTATGATAGACTAATTGTAGGATTAAACTCTTTCTTATGTAAATATGATATCCATGGGTCCCTACCTACTAGTACATGGCTATACCCAACTGAATACCATGATTATATCATGGCAATTAGATTGGTTAAATAAGTGTGACATATCTATCCAATCAAGATATTAGTTAACAAAGGGATTATATTTCATGGATATCTTGTCACTTGACAGGGAGATGTCGACATATCACTTATTTGCTATGACTTGGGCAATAGGAATGTGTTGCTACATACCCCCTTCACAACTTGTAGTGATTTGGTCTAATCATAATGGCTAGTGTCATATGTATTGTATAGGTCACACACAAAGACACATGGTGCTGTAGTTTGATCAAGAAGGTTCAAATCAATTTATATCAATATTCGAGTCCGTTTAGAAGCTAGATGGATCAAGATCAAGTCTAGTACATTATTGATTAATTCAAGGTTCACATCATTTGATCTGGGCATGATCAAGACTAGATGCCTACTCATGAAAGTCTGGATCATATTATTGGGTTTTGGTCTTAAAATGAAGTAGAGATCAACATTAGGAATAGGCGTATAGGCGGCTATTGTGTTGACCACTAGTGGAAGGTGCCAAGACCAGGGCTATAAAAGGCCTTCGGTAGTGATGACACAAATTTATATAGTAATTTTCATGATATTTTACTAAGAAACAAAGTGCCATTTCATTATAGTCTCATTGTTTTAGGCACAATTACCTAAATTAGTGCATAATATATAGTTTTCATATTTTGATGAATTTTTGGTAAAATAAACAAAAAATAGATGGATTTTCAACAAGAAACAAAATGAAGAATGACAAATTATAGAGGTGTACATGAAAATTCCATGAACTCACGGTCCGTGATCACCTTTACCAACCATGGCTACAAATTTGAACAAATAGTAGCCACAACCTAGTTTTAATTGGCTAGCTTGTTAAGCCCAATTCCATTTATATTTTTACGGATTTGATCGAGGAAATATATGGTTAAGCAATGGGAGAGTGATGATGTCCCCGACAATAGAGCCAAAAACAATTTGATATCACCCCAAAAATGATGGCAAAAAAATAACTAGGACACACCGCAAGTGCATAGTTAGTCAAATTAATAAAATATAGATCCCATATTGATCTAGAATTAAGTGATAATTTTATTGTGACCTCATAATCTAGGCAAATCAATTAGGGTGATCAATATGAAAACATCAATTAGAGCAACAATATATATCAATGTAGGGAAGATTTCGGGGCATAGGGGTTCACCATAATGAATCCTGATGATAAACAATACTATCTCTTTTAAATTAACTACCTGGAAGAGTTAAAGGGAATTTACTCTTAAGTTACAGATTGTTGCCTCTCATTAGCTCAACTTGAAGTTTAAGTAGACTAATACTCTAGCTACTTTCGTAATCTAGTCCAATAGTTTGAATTATAGGGTTCCAATATTAAGAGTCATCTCTTATTACTTGTCCTAATCTCTATAGCATGCAATTGTTTGCTCTAAACTACTACATGTGCAATCAGTATCACTAATTAAATTACTAAATCTAGCTACTCTTGTAGTATAACTTTGTACTTTTAATTAGAGAGTACTAGAACCATGCGTCACCTTTCAATACCTGTCATGACCCCTAAAACAATCAATAATATAAACTCAAACAATTACATGCACATGAAACCTACATAATTAATTTTTTTTTGACATAGGCAAGTAATGAGAGCAGGATTTGATCCCAAGACCTTGTTATCAACAACTAAGGTCCTTACCAGACATACTTGAGCGCTGGGTTGCAAAGACTGGAGGCACGGGCCACGTCAGTAGAGTAGATATACTCATTGGTAATTGTGACCCATAAATTTTGTTCACTGGTGGGACCTTGCGTGCACACGGTTCAGGAAAACCATAAATGCTACGTAACTGTGATAGAGTAAGGATATGCTCGATGTTACCAAGACGGAAGGTCAGTCGGCCTGGGCCGTCCTCAAGAATAGGGTATGCCTTTACTTCCAAAAAGCTCAGAAACTCCAGTGTGATGCCAATGTAGGTGGGAGAGGATAATCGCTGAAATTGTTCCCAACCGACTGCAATGTACATCATGTCTACATCTGCAACGTGCCTCTGTCTAGATAACGCGTGTTGAGCACGCGACATTGTCACATCCCGTTATCTTAACCCCAAACAAGCAACACAATTCACAAAGGAACAGGATGTTATCATACAAGATCGATGCACATGCTAAGTAAAACCAAGTTCAGGAAAAGTCGATCCGAAAATTTTCGAGAATCCACACATCGAAAATCCATGAAACACAATTTCATAAATGTACCTGCCACCACGCAATCCTTGCACTAGACATATGCAAGGCAACAGTTATATCAAAGCCATATAAAATCCGTAAAATCCATAAATCACATAAGGGTACCTGCCACCAGGCAATACTTGCACTAGACATATGCAAGTTCACATTTATATCAAATCTGATCGCAAATACAAACCGACTCGAAAGTTCGAAGCAAAACCACAATATCGATTCAATAAATTCATAACTAACATCAATAATATCAAACACCGAAACCAGGTCAAAGCCCGCGGTGACACAAAATCAAACTCTCAAAACTGCCACAATCCGGCAACACTGGTTCACAAAGTTTAGCCACAACCGGCCCCGGTTAACTAAGCACAAAAGTCTTATACATCAAACCAGCATAATATCCATATCAACACAAGTCCCATATAAAACGCTAACTCAGGTAGTGCGCCCCTGTTCTACACCTGAAAATATTGAGGGGTGAGCTACACAGCCCAGTGAGTAGATAGTCTCACTCGACCATCCATAACATACACTCAAAGATACATGCAGATTGTTTTAAAAATCTTTAGCAGAACGTTATGTCAACATATAACTAAAATAAAGAATCAGAAAATCAAGAACAGAACTCATATAAATAATTAGATGTATAGGCATCACACAAATATCACACCAGAGTAACCAAAGTTCTAGAGCCATACTCTAAACCAACTAAACACACCAACCACTTAGTCGACCTAGTTGTCCAGCATAAATCAAAAGTGACCACTATGGTCCAACCCGGCTCTGGCCTAAGCACTGGGAGAAGCCTGCAAATCACATGCAACACAAACATGGACAGTGTGTAGACTCAAGAGGTAATCCCCACCCGGTCAAGATGTGATACCTTGATCTACACCACCCCATAACACAAAAATCTAAACGTCTAAGAGTAATGACATCAAGAGGTGGCCCCTGTCCGACCAAGACATGGCACTTTGCGTCAATCACTCGTTCTCCCAAAGGGTTCCTTACCTGGACAACCACTAGACACATCTTATATCTTATTTCACAAAAGTGGACTCCTAAGTGTCGACCAAACTCTAGGATAGTCATTTTCATCACGATAATCACAACAGGCGGCTGAAACATCAACCCCTCACATATCACAAACACAGGGCTGAAATCTCTAACCCCTAACATATCACATATAGACTATCCCCTTGAGTACACGGTTACACTTAGCCTTAGTCCTATCCATCTCATAATGGTTACACAGACCACAACACATAATATTCGAAAATCACATAACCACATAATGTAGTGTAGTCCTTAGGTTTCATGCTGATCAGTTCAGTATAACCTTGCTAAGTTATCACCCTAGTTTCTCAAACAGAATACATGGCCATAAAAATTATTAGCATTGTTAGCATTTATCAGGGCATTCAAATATTTAACATAGGATTAAAATACAACACATATAGCCCACGGTTCTACAACATATTATCTAACTTAAAATTTAAACCTAGTTAACAAGAATTTCATGCTCAAGAATCACTGATTTAATACTACCTAAATCCCCTATAAGAATACCTTAAATTTCATGTTGCAAAATTTCGGTATTTCAACATAGATACACCTTTGCAAATTTCGGTTTTCAACATAAATACACTTTTGCAAATTTCGGTTTTCAACATAAATACACCTTTGCAAATTTCGGTTTTCAACATAAATACTCCTTTGCAAATTTCGGTTTTCAACATGGTGAAGTCTTGAGTTTCGGTTTTCTAACATGGTAAATTTCCAATCAATCCAATGTATCAACTAACACAACCAAATTGATAGAATTTGAATAAGACACCCCACTCACCTCTTATTTTGAACCGTGAACACCAAGGTGAAATCCTCTCCAAAACTCGTCTAAGGCTTTGAAATTCCACCAATGTCGCCACCAATGGAAGAGAGACGCCACCAAGCACCCAAGAACGCCGGCCAAAGGAAAAGAAGAGGAAGAAAGGAATTTCGTCTAAGCCTTCAAGGTCGCCCAATCCTCCAAGCCGCTGCCCTAAGGTTTCTTCCAAGCCAAAAAAAAAACGCCAACTTTCCTTCCCTAACCGCAATTACCCACTTAAAATTTCGGTTTTAAACTTTAAACCCGTTAACCAATTAATTCGAATTTTAGGTCTAATTTAAGTGTAAACCCATTAACCCATAGTTAATTATTCATTTAAGCGAAAATCCAATAAGGATTAACTTAACATCCAAAAAGCTCTAATTAATTAATTACTAGAGTCAAAATCCACTAAGACTTAAATTAATATCCACTAACCCTTTGCCACTAATTTATAACTAACCCCTTAAGGTTTTTTTAGAGATAAAATTCTCCCCCATCCTAGGGTTGACGAAATTAAAACATAGCATCCTAGGGTTGACAAAATTAAAACATAGAAACATATCACAGTCAAAGATTTAAATCAAGAATAATACTTACAAGGAATTAAAATTCTTGGATCTTACATCCCTCCCTCCTTATAAAGCTTTAGTCCTCTAAAGCTCAGCATTCATATCATCAAAAAGATAAGCATACAGCCTCCTCATATCAGCTTCAGTTTCCCAAGTTGCCTCCTCAACCGACTGATTTCCCCAGATAACCTTTACCAAAGGTATAGACTTGTTCCTCAAAACTTTATCCTTTCTATCCACAATCCGGAGAGGTCTTTCCTCAAAGGTCAAATCACTCTGAATCTGAAGAGGTTCCAACTCCAATACATGAGATGGATCAGGATGATATTTCCTCAAGGCAGAAACATGGAATACATTATGCACATGTTCCAAAGCAGGAGGTAAAGCTAACTTGTAAGCTACTGGACCAACTCTCTCAATAATGTCAAAAGGGCCTACAAACCTAGGGCTCAGCTTGCCCTTTTTGCCAAACCTCATAACACCCTTAGTAGGTGACACCTTTAAGAAAACATAATCCCCTACCACAAACTCTAGGGGTCGACGACGGTCATCAGCATAACTCTTCTGTCTGTCCCGAGAAATCTTCAATTTATCCTGAATCTCTTTGACCTTATCAGTAGTCTCCTGTACTGCATCAGATCTCAAAATTAATCTATCACCGGTTTCCTCCCAACACAAGGGAGTCCTACACCTTCTCCCATACAAAGCCTCATAAGGAGCCATCTGAATACTGGAGTGGAAGCTATTATTATAGGTAAACTCTATCAAAGATAGATCCCGGTTCCACTCAGAACTCCAATCAACCACATAAGTGAAGGACCCCTTTCGAGAGGGGGGCGAAAAACCCTATTAGGGTGGCGCATAAAATTTTGCAAGCGGAAGAAGGGCTTTCAAAGATCTTTCTATTGCATATGATCAACTTAGATAGAAATGAGAATGATCCATACCGTCGCCATCTCTTGGATGGTGTCTTGGAAGAAGAAAGCAAAAGAGATCTCCTCCAAAGGCTATCGCACACAAGAAGAAGAAGGCCTACTTCTTTGGGGCGGTTTGTGCTAGCAATGCTCCAAAGCTTCCTCGATCGTTTGAGGGATGATGAGATGAAAATTTGGCCGAATCCTCTTGTCGTCAACCTTCATGCCACCAGCCGTGAGTCGTTCTATGCCAAGAGCGAAATCGCAAGAGGAATAGAGAGGAGGCATTGCAAGTGAACGTGGAAACGTTCCCACGTTGAAAACCGACCGAGAGTTCCCAAAATAGCAAGCCATGATTACGTGCGTTATGCGTTCACCAAGTGAACCATGCGCAACTCTCTTCTCCCATCTGAACCTTGCGCTCAACCCATGAGCCGGTTCAAGATGTTTGGTTCAATGACCAAACCAAATCAGCCCAAACATTAAGTCTAGATCGAATTAGACCCTAAGGTCCTAGATCTGACCATTCATCTCCAGATGCTTCTGATCTGATCGATCTAGCATCAACACTCTCGATCGAAGCTTACCGATCTCAAGCCCTAATCAATCAAACATGATCAGACCAGATCTCACTTACAATCAGAGTTTAAATCCCTTTAAACTGAACCGAAACAATTCAGTCCACACGATCTGACTTAAGTAAGCCATATCATCAAATTGTGCGACCCTGAGGGTTTCCTTTAAATGTCGGTAACGATAACTTACATTATCACGATCAGTGAGGGGTATCTAGCAACACATCACTGTCTCCCGATATAAAGGAAAGAGTCTTCCAAGACTACACCCAAAACACAGCTCAAGTGTGAATCCTTTTCACTAGGCTTCACTAGGCATACATATTTCCTTTGCCACTGGATGTTCTTATTGGACAAGCGTGTCAAGCTTGTAGCTCCAATATGATGAGCATGATTAGATCAGATGAACACAGTCACCTGGGTATGGCCATACACTTTCTCAATCATCTCAGCCGGGGGGGCCCCTTTAGAACACCACACTCCTTAAACAAGGAGACGGCAATCCTATGTCTATCACTAGTGCCCTAACCTGACTCATGATCATTATCCAAGATAGTCTATAATCATTATGTTTCAAATGATATTGAACTACCTCAAAACAATGACAATCATCATTTAGAAACACAAGTGATCTCAAGTCAGAGGAGATGTGCCACTTGTAGCAAACAAGGATTATTCACATTGTGACAAGCAATTGAATATCCTAGTAGGGTCTGTCCAGTACATCCAATGTACCCATGAGTCTACATCTTATTCCATGCTCGAAGCATCCTATAAGATTAGAACACATATTAGTCTTAACCATATCAAGGCTGTCTCATGTTCACCAAGATACATCGACTAAGGACTTAACTGCATGTCAGCCTAGCTGAACAGCTTTGAGACATTATTCAGAAGAACATATATTGCAGCAGACAATGTAGCTTAACTGAATAACAACCATGCCTTTATAAACATAACAGTTTATTACATGATACTTTTACAATCCCAAGGCCTCAAACATTAGCCTTAAGGGCATACCCCAACAATCTCCCACTTGCACTTAATCTAATGGTTGAGAAATCTCAAACCCATATTATTACAGTGCTTCTCATGCTTCTGCTGCGCCAGAGGCTTAGTAAGCGGGTCTGCCAGATTGTCATCTGTATGTACCTTGCAGACTTTGATCTCGCCACGATCTATGATCTCCCGGATCAAGTGAAACCGTCTCTGTACGTGCTTGGACTTCTGGTGCGACCGTGGTTCCTTTGCTTGTGCGATTGCTCCAGTGTTATCACAGAAGATAACCAAAGGATCTGCACTCGAAGGAACAACACCAAGTTCTCTCACGAACTTACGAATCCACACTGCCTCCTTGGATGCTTCCGAGCCTGCAACATACTCGGCTTCTGTTGTGGAATCAGCAACAGTTGACTGTTTGAAACTCTTCCACACCACTGCTCCTCCATTCAAGCTAAAAACATAGCCTGATTGCGATCGGAAATCATCCTGGTCTGACTGGAACGAAGCGTCAGTATATCCTTCAATACTGAGTTCTTCCTGACCACCATATATCAAGAACATATCTTTGGTCCTCCGAAGATATTTCAAAATGTTCTTGACTGCAATCCAGTGTGCCATACCTGGATTACTTTGGAACCGACTGGTCACGCTTAACCCGTAAGCAACGTCTGGGCGAGTACACAACATCGCATACATAATGGATCCAATAGCCGAAGCATAAGGCGTATTGTCCATTTCATCTTTCTCAGTCTGTGTTTGTGGACACTGACTCTTCGAAAGATTCAGACCATGTCTGACTGGAAGATATCCCCTTTTAGAATTCTCTAAATGAAATCTTTCCAGGACCTTATCGATGTAAGTACGCTGGCACAGCCCGAGAAGCCTCTTAGATCTATCCCTGTAGATCTTCACACCTAACACATAGGCTGCTTCTCCTAAATCTTTCATCTGGAAACATTTCCTTAACCATGCCTTAACCGCATGCATTTCAGGAATGTCGTTTCCAATGATCAAGATATCATCGACGTAGAGGACTAGGAATGTAATCACGCTCCCACTAAACCTCTTATATACACACGGGTCGTCCTCGTTCTTGATGAAACCAAACTCAGAGATTGATTCATCAAAACGAATATTCCAGCTTCTTGATGCTTGTTTCAGTCCATAAATGGACTTCTTTAATTTGCATATCTTATGACGATCTGATGGATTAGTGAAACCTTCAGGTTGTGTCATGTACACATCCTCATCCAGATTTCCATTCAGGAAAGCTGTTTTCACATCCATCTGCCAGATCTCATAATCGTAATATGCTGCTATCGCGAAAAGAATCCGAATAGACTTAAACATGGCTACAGGAGAGAAAGTTTCATCATAATCTATCCCGTAGATTTGTTTGAAACCTTTCGCAACAAGCCTGCCTTTATAGGTAACCACGTTACCATCCATGTCAATCTTCTTCTTGAAGATCCATTTACAGCCTATAGGGATAACTCCCGGAGGCGGATCAACCAAATCCCAGACTTGGTTTTCTGACATGGAGTCCATCTCGGCGCGCATAGCTTCAAGCCATCTCGCTGACTCCGGTCCACTGACCGCATCCGCATAAGTGAGGGGTTCATCATTATCAATGATGTAGACTCCGTCATAGCGCTCAGGCTGACGACGGATCCTACCCGATCTTCGCGGTTCCCGTGATATCTGAGCCTCAGGTAATTCAATAACCTGTTCCACCGGCTCAGGCTCATCCAACTGCGCTTGACTACTTTGTCCTTGCTCTGGATTCTCATCCAGCTTTATTTCTTTCCCACTGGCTCCTTGCAGAAGAAACTCCTGAAGGAACCCCTAACATAAAGGGGGGGGGGGGGAAAAACCCTAATCATGCGCATCTAGCATGCATGGCGGAAAATAGGGTTTCAAAATCGCATATGAAACTATATGATCAACTTAAGTTATGAGAAATCATACCAACGCCATAAGCTTGGAATTCGGCTTGGAAGAAGAGATCAAACTAGGTCTCCTCCACAAGTCCACACACAAGATGAAGATGCTCACTTCCTTGAGATCTCTTGTGCTAGCAAGACACCCAAGCCTTCTCTTGTCGAATGGAAAGGGTTTGATAAGATGAATCCGTTCGGCCGAGAGCTTCTCTTGGATGTCTACTCCACACCTTCGTCAACCACACCTCGAAAAGAATCAAGGCGTTGAAGTGAGGAGCTCAACGCATAAGCGTTTTGGCATTGAAGCAAAACCGGCCCTTGATGACTTTCCATAAATGGAAGTCAATCAAGCCATGCGTTCAAGCCAACCCAAAACGCATTTTGGCATTGAACCAAGCGTTCATATTTGTGAACCGGTTCAATCCAAAATGTCAAATCGGCTTTGGTTCATCAAACCAAACCGAAATAGCTCAAGCCACTTGGTCTAGACCAAATCGAACCCCAAGGCTTATGATCCAACCGTTCATCTCCTGATGCCCCTGATCTCTCCGATCTAGCATCACCTCTCTCGATCGAAGCTTACCGATCTCAAGCCCTAATCAATCAAACATGATCAGACCAGATCTCACTTACAATCAGAGATTAAATCCCTTTAATCTGAACTCAAAGAATCCAGTCCATACGATCTGACTTAAGTAAGCCATATCACCAAATTGTGCGACCCTGAGGGTTTCCTCTAAATGTCGGTAACGATAACTTACGTTATCACGATCAGTGAGGGGTATCTAGCAACACATCACTGTCTCCCGATATAAAGGAAAGAGTCTTCCAAGACTACTCCCAAACCATAGCACAAGTGTGACTCAATTCACAAGGCATACATATGTCCTTTACCACTGGATGTTCTTATTGGACAAGCATGTCAAGCCTGTAACTCCAATACGATGAGCATGATTAGATCAGATGCACATAGTCATCTGGGTATGGCCATACACTATCTCAATCATCTCATAAGGGGGCCCTTTAGAACATCATACTCCTTAAACAAGGAGACGGCAATCCTATGTCTATCACTAGTGTCCTAACCTGATTCAAGCTCACCATCCAAGATAGTCTATAATCATTATGTTTCAAATGATATTGAACTACCTCAAGACAATGACAATCATCATTTAGAAACACAAGTGATCTCAAGTCAAAGGACATGTGCCACTTGCTGCTTACAAGGATTATTCACATTGTGACAAGCAATGGAATATCCCAGTAGGGTCTGTCCAGTACATCCAATGTACCCATGAGTCTACATCTTATTCCATGCTCGAAGCATCCTATAAGATTAGCACTCATATTAGTCTCAATCATATCAAGGCTGTCTCATGTTCACCAAGATATCTCGACTAAGGACATATAGCCTGTCAGCCTAGCTGAACAGCTTTGAGACATTATTCAGAAGTACACTTATTACAGCAGACAAGGTAACAACCTGAATAATAACCATGCCTTTATAAACTTAAGAGTTTATTACATGATACTAATACAATCCCAAGGCCTCAAACATTAGCCTTAAGGGCATACCCCAACAATCTCCCACTTGCACTTAATCTAATGGTTGAGAAATCTCAAACCCATATTATTACAGTGCTTCTCATGCTTCTGCTGCGCCAGAGGCTTGGTAAGTGGGTCTGCCAGATTGTCATCTGTATGAACCTTGCATATTTTGATCTCGCCTCGATCAATGATCTCCCGGATCAAGTGAAACCGTCTCTGTATGTGCTTGGACTTCTGGTGCGACCGCGGTTCCTTTGCTTGTGCGATGGCTCCAGTGTTATCACAGAAGATAACCAAAGGATCAGCACTCGAAGGAACGACACCAAGTTCTCTCACGAACTTACGAATCCACACTGCCTCCTTGGATGCTTCCGAGGCTGCAACATACTCGGCTTCTGTTGTGGAATCAGCAACAGTTGACTGTTTGAAACTCTTCCACACCACTGCTCCACCATTCAAGCTAAAAACATAGCCTGATTGCGATCGGAAATCATCCTGGTCCGACTGGAACGAAACGTCAGTATATCCCTCTATACTGAGTTCTTCCTGACCACCATATATCAAGAACATATCTTTGGTCCTCCGCAGATATTTTAAAATGTTCTTGACTGCAATCCAGTGCGCCAAACCTGGATTACTTTGGAATCGACTGGTTACGCTTAACCCGTAAGCGACGTCTGGGCGAGTACACAACATCGCATACATAATGGACCCAATAGCCGAAGCATAAGGCGTATTGTCCATTTCATCTTTCTCAGTCTGTGTTTGTGGACACTGACTCTTCGAAAGATTCAGACCATGTCTGACTGGAAGATATCCACGTTTAGAATTCTCTAAATGGAATCTCTCCAGGACCTTATCGATGTAAGTACTCTGGCACAGCCCGAGAAGCTTCTTAGATCTATCCCTGTAGATCTTCACACCTAATACATAGGCTGCTTCTCCTAAATCTTTCATCTGGAAACATTTTCCTAACCATGCCTTAACAGCATGCAGTTCAGGAATATCATTTCCAATGATCAAGATATCATCGACGTAGAGGATTAGGAATGTAATCACGCTCCCACTAAACCTCTTATATACACACGGGTCATCCTCGTTCTTGATGAAACCAAACTCAGAGATTGATTCATCAAAACGAATATTCCAGCTCCTAGATGCTTGTTTAAGTCCATAAATGGACTTCTTTAACTTGCATATTTTATGACGATCTGATGGATCAGTGAAACCTTCTGGTTGTGTCATATACACATCCTCATCCAGATTTCCATTAAGGAAAGCTGTCTTCACATCCATCTGCCAGATCTCATAATCGTAATATGCAGCTATCGCGAAAAGAATCCAAATAGACTTAAACATGGCTACAGGTGAGAAAGTTTCATCATAATCTATCCCGTAGATTTGTTTGAAACCTTTCGCAACTAGCCTGCCTTTATAGGTAACCACGTTACCATCCATGTCAATCTTCTTCTTGAAGATCCATTTACAGCCTATAGGGATTACTCCCGGAGGCGGATCAACCAAATCCCAGACTTGGTTATCTGACATGGAGTCCATCTCGGCTCGCATAGCTTCAAGCCATCTAGCTGACTCCGGTCCACTGACCGCATCCGCATAAGTTAGGGGTTCATCATTATCAATGATGTAGACTCCGACATAGCGCTCAGGCTGTCGACGGATCCTACCCGATCTTCGCGGTTCCCGTGATATCTGAGCCTCAGGTTGTTCAGTAACCTGATCTACTGGCTCAGGCACATCCAACTCTGCCTGACTACTTTGTCCTTCCTCTGGAATCTCATCCAGCTTTATTTCTCTCCCACTGGCCTCTTGCAGAAGAAACTCCTTCTCAAGAAATATGGCCGTCCGAGCAACAAATATCTTGTTCTCTTTGGGATCGTAGAAATAATAACCCTTAGTTTCCTTAGGGTAACCGACAAAGATGCATTTCTCAGATCTGCTCTCCAGTTTCCCAGAGGCGAGCTTTTTGACATAAGCCTCGCAACCCCAGATCCTGATAAATGTCAAGCTAGGCTGTTTCCCATACCATAGCTCATATGGCGTCTTTGAAACTGCCTTGGATGGCACTCGGTTTAGTACCTTTGCAGCTGTTTCCAGTGCAAAACCCCAAAAGGAATATGGAAGAGTAGCCTGACTCATCATAGAACGAACCATATCAAGTAACGTTCTATTTCTCCTCTCGGACACACCATTCCACTGCGGTGTTCCTGGCGGAGTGAGCTGTGAGATAATCCCACACTCCTTCAGATAGTCAGTAAACGTATGACTCAGGTATTCTCCACCTCGATCAGAACGAAGTGCCTTGATATTTCGGCCTAACTGATTTTGTACTTCATTTTTGAACTCTTTGAACTTGTCAAAAGATTCACTTTTATGTCTCATTAAATAGACATATCCATACCTACTGAAATCATCAGTGAAGGTAATGAAGTACTGATAGCCACCTCTGGCATGTTTACTGAAAGGCCCACACACATCACTGTGTATCAGGTCAAGTAAACCTGAAGTCCTTTGACCTTTGTGAGGAAAAGGAGACTTCGTCATTTTACCCATTAAACAAGCTTTGCATGTATCAATCTCCTCATAGGAGAAAGATCCCAGCAGTCCATGATCATGCAACCGCTTAATGCGCTTCTTGTTTATATGGCCTAAACGACTATGCCATAGCAAGGTGCTGTCATCAGCATACTTGGCTTTCTTTTTATCAATGTTTTGTATAGAATATTCCATGTCCAACATGAATAACCCATTGTTAATTGAACCAGTTGCATACACAATATTATCATAAGTTAAAACACACTTTGAAATCTTGCATTCAAAGGCAAATCCTTTCCTGACAAGAGCAGGAATAGAGATAATATTCTTGGTAATACTGGGTACAAAATAACAATTGTTCAATTCTAATACAATGCCAGATGGTAAAGTGATGAAATAGTCTCCTACAGCAACAGCAGCAACCCGTGCCCCGTTTCCAACGCGTAGGTCTACCTCATGCTGTCCCACCTGCCTTCTTCTCTTGAGTTCCTGCACATTTGAACAAATGTGAACTCCACATGCAGTGTCCAACACCCATGATATAGAAGAAGATGAAACCATGACTTCCGTCACGTATATACCTGAGCCAGAAGCAATGCTTCCCCTCTTATCTCCTTGGAGCGCTTTACAGTCCTTTTTCCAGTGACCCAGCTGGCCACAGTGGAAACACCTGTTATCCTTCGACCGCTTCACCTTCTGTTTCAGGGCCTTGCTGTAATTCTTGACAGGGGCCTTGCCCTTCTTCCCCTTCTTCTTGTTCCTAGAAGGAACCAACAAGACAGAGGTTGAAGGCTTACCCTTCAGAGTTTCCTCAGTAGTCAAGAGCATATTCAGCAGCTCTGCCGGCGTACAATCGATTTTGTTCATATTAAAGTTAATGATGAACGCATCGAAAGAAGGCGGAAGAGACTGCAGAATAATATCTACAGCAAGCTCCTGGTTGATGGTATGCCCCAGTTTCTCCAGAGCCTCCTTGTGCCCAATCATCTTGAGCACGTGAGCTCCCACTGGGCTCCCCTCAGCCAGTTTGCTCTGAAAGAAGAGCTTCGTCAGATTATAGCGTTCTGTCCTCGCCTGTGCAGCATACAACATCTTGAGGTTCGCTATAATTTCTATAGCCGACATATCCTCATGCTGACGCTGCAGCGGTGGCGTCATAGACGCTACCATCAGGCAAGCGACATCAATGCTATCATTGACGTGCTTTTCATAGGCATCCCGAACCGCCCTTGCGGCGTTCGGAGCGGGCTGCGGCGGTATCGCCGTCTCGAGGACATACAGTTTCCTCTCTGCCTTAAGAACGATCTTAAGGTGTCCGAACCAGTCAGAGAAGTTCGGCCCAGCAAACTTCTCCCTTTCCAGTAGGGATCGCACATTGAAGCTCATGGTGTTTGTTGCTGCAGGAATCTACAACAAGCAAGAACAGCAAGGTCAGTATCAATGTTTAGAATCAATCCAGGACTTAAGAAAGATTCTTTTCTCACTATTTTGTCTGACTGAAAAATCCAGTAAACAGTCCGAAAGAGTATCACTCTTTTAGTGAGATGGGATCCAAATTTCATACTTGGTCTCCGCGTCCCGCTCAGGCGAGATAAGATGCACAGAGATGACAAGCACTAATTTCTGGTAGGCTGTCCCAGCCAATCGCCAACCCGTGCGATTCCCCTTCATCTTGGCAATCCAGCAGACTGTGCCAACTGAGTTGGTACAACACAGTCTCTGATTCCAGAGATGGCTGCCTCCATGCGCTACCATATGCGCCACATATGTAGCCTACATGGTCAAGCTGACCCGACCTACTCCCTGGACCACCACGTGTTATGCTGAGCAACAAGCAGTGATAAATCCCTACTCTGTAACACGCAGGTGAAATCCAGCACCGTCTGGAGATAGATGGACGTGCCCACTGAGTGGGTTCAACACGGCTCCAACGATAATCAGAAAGGTGAGGTTTCGCGTCAGAAGGCTTATCGAGCTTGATATGTTAGCGTTGGATTTTAACGGTCTTTTATCTTCTTACTATCAGGCATATCCTATGGCTATAGTAGAAGATAAACTTAAACATGCAATTCTAATTATTAGCAATAAGTAGAAAGCATGATCTTATGTGGTAAAAGCCCATGAACCCTAGTAAGACCTTAATTTTACTTAAGTCTTCACTTGAGCTCCTTGGCATCTCATCTGGTCCAACCTAGGGCCCTAGCGCCAAGAGCACCTCAGGTGCGCCACCAGCTGAATGCTCCTTTGGGATGTGTGCATTTGTACTCTTGTCTAATCAAAGTACATTTGATCTATCTAGACAAGGTTGACTCGCAGGTCAATTATACAATAAATTAATGAAAAAGTGATTCGCAGATCACAATAAAATTAACTTATAATTTACCAGGCACGCAGGCCCCAGCACAGCACACAATAGGGCAACCCACATAAGACTAAATAGACAAGCATCATGGCATCAAATCATCATGTGATCCAATCAAGAAATTAAATTTTTGAAAAACCCCATGGCATCAATTTTAATTTCCTTATGTGCCCTACAACCTTACAATGGTCCATTGATAGGGATCCACTCATCCATCTAGTTAGATCCTTTGCCCCTGCATGCACCGAGTCCTAACTGACCCGAGTTGACCTGATGGTCAACCATGCATGCGCCAAGGGCTGAACCACCCTCATGAGTTTTGGCAAGCGGGTGTGACCCCGGGCCTAACTCATGTGTGTTCAGTAGTTGTCTCAACCAGACCTCGCTACACGCCTTGGATGCAGTCGACCTATAGCCACCTCGTGCTTGCGCACAGGTGCTATCTGGTCAACCCATCTAGGCTGTCAGATGGTCTGATCAGACTAGTTGGATCTAACCTAGAAGATGCTTTCAACCCCATCAACCCATCTAAGGATTTAATGTAGTGGCACCTTAGATCTAATCATGCGCGCAAGATGTAAGTTTTAGAAAACATTTTGACATGCGCAAACATCTAGAACATCCATAAGATATATCTTCTAGCATGTTGATAACCCTTAGATCTAAGGGGGTCCCCTTCAAGGGGGAGCGCAAACTTTAGGGGGTCCCCTTCTAGGGGGAGCGCATACTTCATCAAAGCCATGATACAAGCGCAAACTACATGTTAGCATGATACAAGCGCAAACTTCATGTTAGCATGATACAAGCGCAAACTTCATGTAAACAAAGCATGCACCAAGTAAGCGCAATATGTATGGATCACAAACACTTCAAAGCAATCATATAGATCATATCAAGAGCCTAGCTCTGATACCAATTGAAGGAACCCCTAACATAAAGGGGGGGGGGAAAAACCCTAATCATGCGCATCTAGCATGCATGGCGGAAAATAGGGTTTCAAAATCGCATATGAAACTATATGATCAACTTAAGTTATGAGAAATCATACCAACGCCATAAGCTTGGAATTCGGCTTGGAAGAAGAGATCAAACTAGGTCTCCTCCACAAGTCCACACACAAGATGAAGATGCTCACTTCCTTGAGATCTCTTGTGCTAGCAAGACACCCAAGCCTTCTCTTGTCGAATGGAAAGGGTTTGATAAGATGAATCCGTTCGGCCGAGAGCTTCTCTTGGATGTCTACTCCACACCTTCGTCAACCACACCTCGAAAAGAATCAAGGCGTTGAAGTGAGGAGCTCAACGCATAAGCGTTTTGGCATTGAAGCAAAACCGGCCCTTGATGACTTTCCATAAATGGAAGTCAATCAAGCCATGCGTTCAAGCCAACCCAAAACGCATTTTGGCATTGAACCAAGCGTTCATATTTGTGAACCGGTTCAATCCAAAATGTCAAATCGGCTTTGGTTCATCAAACCAAACCGAAATAGCTCAAGCCACTTGGTCTAGACCAAATCGAACCCCAAGGCTTATGATCCAACCGTTCATCTCCTGATGCCCCTGATCTCTCCGATCTAGCATCACCTCTCTCGATCGAAGCTTACCGATCTCAAGCCCTAATCAATCAAACATGATCAGACCAGATCTCACTTACAATCAGAGATTAAATCCCTTTAATCTGAACTCAAAGAATCCAGTCCATACGATCTGACTTAAGTAAGCCATATCACCAAATTGTGCGACCCTGAGGGTTTCCTCTAAATGTCGGTAACGATAACTTACGTTATCACGATTAGTGAGGGGTATCTAGCAACACATCACTGTCTCCCGATATAAAGGAAAGAGTCTTCCAAGACTACTCCCAAACCATAACACAAGTGTGACTCAATTCACAAGGCATACATATGTCCTTTACCACTGGATGTTCTTATTGGACAAGCATGTCAAGCCTGTAACTCCAATACGATGAGCATGATTAGATCATATGCACATAGTCATCTGGGTATGGCCATACACTATCTCAATCATCTCATAAGGGGGCCCTTTAGAACATCATACTCCTTAAACAAGGAGACGGCAATCCTATGTCTATCACTAGTGTCCTAACCTGATTCAAGCTCACCATCCAAGATAGTCTATAATCATTATGTTTCAAATGATATTGAACTACCTCAAGACAATGACAATCATCATTTAGAAACACAAGTGATCTCAAGTCAAAGGACATGTGCCACTTGCTGCTTACAAGGATTATTCACATTGTGACAAGCAATGGAATATCCCAGTAGGGTCTGTCCAGTACATCCAATGTACCCATGAGTCTACATCTTATTCCATGCTCGAAGCATCCTATAAGATTAGCACTCATATTAGTCTCAATCATATCAAGGCTGTCTCATGTTCACCAAGATATCTCGACTAAGGACATATAGCCTGTCAGCCTAGCTGAACAGCTTTGAGACATTATTCAGAAGTACACTTATTACAGCAGACAAGGTAACAACCTGAATAATAACCATGCCTTTATAAACTTAAGAGTTTATTACATGATACTAATACAATCCCAAGGCCTCAAACATTAGCCTTAAGGGCATACCCCAACAACTCCTTCTCAAGAAATATAGCCGTCCGAGCAACAAAAACCTTGTTCTCCTTGGGATCGTAGAAATAATAACCCTTAGTTTCCTTAGGGTAACCGACAAAGATACATTTCTCAGATCTGCTCTCCAGTTTCCCAGAGGCGAGCTTTTTGACATAAGCCTCGCAGCCCCAGATCCTGATAAATGTCAAGCTTGGCTGTTTCCCATACCATAACTCATATGGAGTCTTAGAAACTGCCTTGGATGGCACTCGGTTTAGTACCTTTGCAGCTGTTTCCAGTGCAAATCCCCAAGAGGAGTAAGGTAGATTAGCCTGACTCATCATAGAACGAACCATATCAAGCAACGTTCTATTTCTCCTCTCGGACACACCATTCCATTGCGGTGTTCCTGGCGGAGTGAGCTGTGAGATAATCCCACACTCCTTTAGATAGTCAGTAAACGCATGACTTAGGTATTCTCCACCTCGATCTGAGCGAAGTGCCTTGATATTTCGGCCTAACTGATTTTGTACTTCATTCTTGAACTCTTTGAACTTGTCAAAAGATTCACTCTTATGTCTCATCAGATAGACATAACCGTACCTACTGAAATCATCAGTAAAGGTAATGAAGTACTGATAGCCACCTCTGGCATGTTTACTAAATGGCCCACACACATCACTGTGTATAAGGTCAAGTAAACCTGAAGCCCTTTGACCTTTGTGAGGAAAAGGTGACTTCGTCATTTTACCCATCAAACAAGCTTTGCATGTATCAATCTCCTCATAGGAGAATGATCCCAGCAGTCCATGTTCATGCAACCGCTTAATGCGTTTCTCGTTAATATGGCCTAAACGACTATGCCATAGCAAGGTGCTGTCATCAGCATACTTGGCTTTCTTATTATCAATATTTTGTATAGAATTTTTCATGTCCAACATGAATAACCCATTGTTAATTGAACCAGTTCCATAAACAATATTATCATAAGATAAAACACACTTTGAAATATTGCATTCAAAGGCAAATCCTTTCCTGACAAGAGCAGGAATAGAGATAATATTTTTGGTGATGCTCGGTACAAAATAACAATTGTTTAATTCCAATACAAGTCCAGATGGCAAAGAAATGAAATAGTCTCCTACAGCAACAGCAGCAACCCGTGCCCCGTTTCCAACGCGTAGGTCTACCTCATGCTGTCCCACCTGCCTTCTTCTCTTGAGTTCCTGTACATTTGAACAAATGTGAACTCCACATGCAGTGTCCAACACCCATGAAATAGAAGAAGATGAAAACATGACTTCAGTCACGAATATACCTGAGCCAGAAGCGATGCTTCCCCTCTTATCTCCTTGGAGCGCTTTACAGTCCTTTTTCCAGTGACCCAGCTGGCCACAGTGGAAACACCTGTATTCCTTGGACCGCTTAACCTTCTGTTTCAGAACCTTACTGTAGTTCTTGACCGGGGCCTTGCCCTTCTTCCCCTTCTTCTTGTTCCTGGAAGGAACCATTAAGACAGAGGTTGAAGGCTTTCCCTTTAGAGTTTCCTCAGTAGTCAAGAGCATATTGAGCAGCTCTGCCGGAGTACAGTCGATTTTGTTCATATTAAAGTTAATAATGAACGCGTCGAATGAAGGCGGGAGAGACTGCAGAATAATATCTACAGCAAGCTCCTGGTTGATGGTATGCCCCAGTTTCTCTAGAGCCTCCTTGTGCCCAATCATCTTGAGCACGTGAGCTCCCACTGGGCTTCCTTCAGCCAGTTTGCTCTGAAAGAAGAGCTTAGTCAAATTATAGCGTTCCGTCCTCGCCTGTGCAGCATACAACATCTTGAGGTTCGCTATAATCTTTATAGCCGACATATCCTCATGCTGACGCTGCAGCGGTGGCGTCATAGACGCTAGCATCAGGCAAGCGACATCAATGCTATCATTGACATGCTTTTCGTAGGCTTCACGAACCGCCCTTGCGGCGTTCGCAGCGGGTTGAGGCGGCACAGCTGTCTCGAGGACATACAGTTTCCTCTCTGCCTTAAGAACAATCTTAAGGTGTCCGTACCAGTCTGAGAAGTTCGGCCCAGCAAACATCTCCCTTTCCAGTAGGGATCGCACATTGAAGCTCATGGTGTTCGTTGGTGCAGGAATCTACAACAATGCAAGAACAGCAAGGTTAGTATCAATGTTAAGAATCAATCAGGACTTAAGAATGATTCTTTTTCTCACTATTTTATCTGGCTGAAAAATCCAGCAAAACAGCCCGAAAGAGTAGAACTCTTTTAGTGAGATGGGATCCAGATTTCATACTTGGTCTCCGCGTCCCGCTCAGGCGAGATAAGATGCACAGAGATGACAAGCACTAATCTCTGGTAGGCAGTCCCTGCCAATCGCCAACCCGTGCGATTCCCCTTCATCTGGGCGATCCAGCAGACTGTGCCAACTGAGTTGGTACAACACAATCTCTGATCCCGTAGATGGCTGCCTCCATGTGCTACCATATGCGCCACATATGTAGCCTACATGGCCAAGCTGACCCGACCTACTCCCTGGACCACCACGTGCTATGCTGAGCAACGAGAAGCGATAAATCCCTTCTCTGTAACACGCAGGTGAAATCACACACCGTCTGAAGATAGATGGACGTGCCCACTGAGTGGGTACAACACGGCTCCAACGATAATCAGAACAGTGAGGTTTCGCGTCAGAAGGCTTACGAGCTTGATATTTAATCGTTGGATTTTAACGGTCTTTTATCTTCTTCACTATCATACAATTCCTATGGTGATAGCAGAAGATAAACTAATCATGCAATTCTAATATTAAACAATAAAAGAAAGCATGGATCTTATGTGGTAAAAGCCCATAGCCTAAGTAAGACCTTAAATAAACTTAAGTCTTCACTTGCTTTTCTTCATGGGGCTTTCGCTGCTCATCTGGCCCAAACCAGGGCCCAAGCGCCATCTGCAGCTCTGGTGCGCCCACCAGGAATATGCGCCAGGTCCTAGGGTCGAACCCTAGACCTCCCACCTGGTCTAGCCACTGCTGCAGGCGCCTCTGCCAAGTGTGCTTTGTGCTCTTGTCTTATTAATTTACATATTAATCTATCTAGACAAGATTGACACGCAGGTCAATAACATTTTATAAATTAAGCAATGTGATTCGCAGATCACAATATAAAAATTAATTTACTAAAATACCAGGCACGCAGGCCCCAGCACAGCACACATTTAACATGGGCAGCCCACATAAGATTAAATAAACAGGCAATATGGCATCAAACATCAGCATGTGATCCAATAAGAAAACAAAATTTTGAAAACCGCATTGGCATCAATTTTAATTTTCTTATATGCCCCCACAACCTTACAACGGTACAATAATAGGGATCCACTCATCCATTCTAGTCAGATCCTGTGCCCTTGCATGCACCAAGTCCTAACTGACTTGAGTAAACCCAGTGGTCAACTATGCATGTACCAAGGGCTGAACGACCACGATGAGGTCTGGCAAACGGGTGTGAGCCCGGGCCTAACTCATGTGCGTTCAACAGACGTCTCAACCAGACATCGCTACACACCTATGATGCAGCCGACCTATAGCCACCACTTGCTTGCGCAAGGGTGCTATCTGGTCGACCCATCTAGGCTGTCAGATGGTCTGATCAGACTAGTTGGATCTAACCTAGAGGATGACTTCAACCCTACTAACCCGTCTAAGGGTTTATAGTAGGCGCTTAGTCTAATGATAGGCGCGCAAGTGATATTCTTTTGATAAAACATCAACTACAAAGATCACAAAGATGCGCCTAGTTTGAAACATGCGCAAACATAAAACATGTGTTATCATATTCGCATGTCATGTAAACTATAGATCTAAGCATGTTTTGCAAACAAGGATCACAATAAAGCATTAAGCAATCATATGCATAGATAAATCGGCTCTGATACCAATTGAAGGACCCCTTTCGAGAGGGGGGCGAAAAACCCTATTAGGGTGGCGCATAAAATTTTGCAAGCGGAAGAAGGGCTTTCAAAGATCTTTCTATTGCATATGATCAACTTAGATAGAAATGAGAATGATCCATACCGTCGCCATCTCTTGGATGGTGTCTTGGAAGAAGAAAGCAAAAGAGATCTCCTCCAAAGGCTATCGCACACAAGAAGAAGAAGGCCTACTTCTTTGGGGCGGTTTGTGATAGCAATGCTCCAAAGCTTCCTCGATCGTTTGAGGGATGATGAGATGAAAATTTGGCCGAATCCTCTTGTCGTCAACCTTCACGCCACCAGCCGTGAGTCGTTCTATGCCAAGAGCGAAATCGCAAGAGGAATAGAGAGGAGGCGTTGCAAGTGAACGTGGAAACGTTCCCACGTTGAAAACCGACCGAGAGTTCCCAAAATAGCAAGCCATGATTACGTGCGTTATGCGTTCACCAAGTGAACCATGCGCAACTCTCTTCTCCCATCTGAACCTTGCGCTCAACCCATGAGCCGGTTCAAGATGTTTGGTTCAATGACCAAACCAAATCAGCCCAAACATTAAGTCTAGATCGAATTAGACCCTAAGGTCCTAGATCTGACCATTCATCTCCAGATGCTTCTGATCTGATCGATCTAGCATCAACACTCTCGATCGAAGCTTACCGATCTCAAGCCCTAATCAATCAAACATGATCAGACCAGATCTCACTTACAATCAGAGTTTAAATCCCTTTAAACTGAACCGAAACAATTCAGTCCACACGATCTGACTTAAGTAAGCCATATCATCAAATTGTGCGACCCTGAGGGTTTCCTTTAAATGTCGGTAACGATAACTTACATTATCACGATCAGTGAGGGGTATCTAGCAACACATCACTGTCTCCCGATATAAAGGAAAGAGTCTTCCAAGACTACACCCAAAACACAGCTCAAGTGTGAATCCTTTTCACTAGGCTTCACTAGGCATACATATTTCCTTTGCCACTGGATGTTCTTATTGGACAAGCGTGTCAAGCTTGTAGCTCCAATATGATGAGCATGATTAGATCAGATGAACACAGTCACCTGGGTATGGCCATACACTTTCTCAATCATCTCAGCCGGGGGGGTGTAACATCCCTCAGAATCACACCCCACACGCATACAAGTAAAATACGGGGTTTCAAAAATTTTTTACTCTTCCATTAAAACACAAGAAGAAAGCGGCATCGAAGGACATTACTACGGAACAGAAAACCGCACAGAACTGAATAGGATCGATTACTAGGAAATAGAAATCCGGAAATCCAGAAAAATCCGGCAGCAAGTATTCTAAACTACTGCTGCACAGACACACATATCTTGTAACAACAACAAACGTCCACACTACACATATGTGGAATTTCAGAAATATACAGAACTGATTATTCAGATACTAAAATAAACAACACAAATTCGGTTACACATCTCAAATCGGACATTTCAAAATAAGAACCAATTCAATAAAAGAATCCAAGACTTGTATCCAATAATTTAAACGAAACAACTATAATATAATATCCTGAAAACAGGCATAAGCCCTCAGGAGATAAAACATGTCATATAGGTCATAATAAATTAGGCACGCAGGCCTGATAAATCTTTAGAAGACTATTCTTAGAAATGACATCAAACATTAGCGTCATATTAGCTGTAGCAATTACTGTCTTGATGTCTCACCTGAAAACATTTAAACAACGGAGGTGAGCTAAAAAGCTCAGTGAGTAAAAGACACTAAAAGTCATCCATAGTACACATCAAAAATATCATACTTAAGTTGAAATTCTTTTTATTTAACAGATAAGATAAATCAACTTAACATGCATGCTCATATCAGAAACAAACACAATCAAATACAGATACTTGTAACAATAGGCATCAAACAGGTAGGATATGAATATACCAACCCATACCAACTAACCACACCGCCTAATACATCTAAATACAGATCGAAACAGAACTACAGAAATCAGAACTGACAGACAGAAAATCAGAATTTTCAGAGTCCAAACGGATAGTCTACATCGGAAACAGAAAGGCCACAGAAGGCCTGATGACCACAGAAGGTCTGACCCCACCTCTGCCGAGGACGAGACAATGCATGCATATCAGAAACAGAATGGTAAAGGAGATATCAGTGGGTGGCCCCCGTCTTGTCAGGACGTGGCACTCTGGTCTCCAATACCCAGAACAGAATGGTAGAGGAGGTATCAGTGGGTGGCCCCCGTCTTGTTAGGACGTGGCACTCTGGCCTCCAAAACCCAGAACTGAATGGTAGAGGAGGTATCAGTGGGTGGCCCCCGTCTTGTTAGGACGTGGCACTCTGGCCTCCAAAACCCAGAACTGAATGGTAGAGGAGGTATCAGTGGGTGGCCCCCGTCTTGTTAGGACGTGGCACTCTGGCCTCCAAAACCCAGAACTGAATGGTAGAGGAGGTATCAGTGGGTGGCCCCCGTCTTGTTAGGACGTGGCACTCTGGCCTCCAAAACCCAGAACTGAATGGTAGAGGAGGTATCAGTGGGTGGCCCCCGTCTTGTTAGGACGTGGCACTCTGGCCTCCAATACCCAGAACAGAAATAGTGTCTCAAGGGTCGTAGTAGACTATCAGCACCATTACAGCGCCACAGAAGGAGGGTAAGGACACGGAAGAGTGCTACACTAGGGCATAATTTTACAGAACAGATTATACTGAAACGGAGAAGTAGGATCAACCACTACTTAATTCTTACATTATGCCCAAAGTCTAACAAACCAGAAAATGACACACCCTAATATCCAGTCCTTAAACACAGAACAGAAATTATTCATATAACAAACATTTAAACACAGAACAGAAATTATTCATGAAATAATCTCCTCAAAATTTCTAAAATCGTGAGCTATAAAATTACTGTAAGGGGCGCCACTTTCAGAACCTTAACAGAACGCACAAATTTCATGTAAATAATTTCAGTCCCCCACTACAGATAATTTTAATTACACGCTCGTGAAGAAAACTGACAAAAGCCCCAAAATTGGCTCAACTATATTTTCGAAAATTCCTAAGTTCTTAGTTAAATCCCCAATTTTGTTTTCTCTAAAATTTCTCATCAAACAAATAAATTTTAGAAGAACTACAGACCACAATTTAAGAGGTTAAACCATACAATGTAAATTTTTCTCACAAAGGAATATTCGTCTAACCAAAACATAGCAGATTTATATTGTCAGTTTGCAAAATATATTTTTAGTCCAATTTCGAACCAAAGCTAGTCAATATTGTATTCAAAATGAAGCTCTCTGAATCTAGTTTCCAATAAAACTGGTTTCACAAGATTTCGAATTTTAGACAGGAAGATATAAGGGTTCGAACATAGGAAGGTCAGAATTTCAGATTTCAAGAAAACAGATTCATATATCAGACTTGCGACATTTATTTCAGATCCAATAACTAATCTAAAATAGGCGTTATGGGAGTCAAAATAAAACTCTTCGAGCCTACGGTCTAATAAAACTGATTTGACAAAATTTCGAGCTATACCTAGGGAGATATGATGGTTCGAACACATAAAGGTCGAAATCCAGAATTTCAGAAAACTGATTTTGTACAGCTGGATTGCAATACAGATTGAAATACGAATACCGCTCGGATATGGTCGATATCATATTCAAATTAAAGCCAAACATATCTAGTTTCATACAAAATTTATCTCGTGCGATTTGGATCTATAGGCCATGAGATATTGGGGTTATAGTACACAAAGGTCAGATTAACGAATGCAGATTTCAGCAGAACAGGATTTTAAAACCCTATAATTATTTGAATTCAACCCCATACGAATAATCATGGCAAATAACGAATTTTAATTCGGATTAGACTCCTTAGGATCGAATTACTCACAGAAAATCGCCCACAGAGAAAACGCCAAAACAGGGGATCAGGGATCTCCAGAAAGTTCGTCCACCACCAGTCTGCCACCACCAGCGTCAGAAATTTGCAGGAGGCGCCAAGCACAGTGAGGGGCGACAACACAGGCGGCTAGGGCAAGAAACAAACCAAAAATCGTGAGGGAGAGGAGCTCTCATGAATTTTCCCCCTTTTTTTTTTTTTTTTTTTTTCCACCCCAAACGGATCCAAGATCCAATAACCCAATTAACTTAAGTGGAAATCGGCTTTAATGGGCTTACCTGGGCTTAACCACCATGCGCCACTCCAATAACACAGAAATATGCGCCACCATGGTGGAAGAATTCCAGGAGCAAATAGTCAAGGTTGAGGGTTCGAAGCCCCAACAAAAATAATTATTTTTGCCCTGTAGGGAAAAGTCCTACAATTAGGCAAAAATCCCAAAATTTTAACCGATAAAAATACAGAAACTGAATTTCTAACCTTAAATCATAATTCAGAAAATCAAGGGCGTTACATCCTCCCCCCCTTATAGAGCTTTAGTCCTCTAAAGCTGACCAAGCCCATCACTGAACAGGTGAGGATGCTCCTTTCTCATCTCTGCTTCAACCTCCCAAGAGGCTTCTTCAACAGACTGATTTCCCCAGATGACTTTCACAAGTGGAATAACCTTATTCCTCAGCACTTTCTCTTTTCTATCTTCAATTCTGAGAGGTTTCACCACAAAAGTCATGTTCTCTTCAAGCTGGAGAGGTTCCAACTCCAGAACATGAGAAGGATCAGAACAATATTTTCTGAGTGCAGAAACATGGAACACATTATGGAGGTGTTCTAGTGATGGGGGTAGAGCAAGTCGGTATGCCACAGGTCCAACCCTCTCAATGATATCAAAGGGACCAATGTACCTGGGACTCAATTTTCCTCTCTTCCCAAATCTCATCACCCCTTTCATAGGCGAGACCTTTAGGAAAACATGCTCTCCCACCAAAAACTCAAGAGGACGCCGCCTCACATCAGCATAACTCCTCTGTCTATCCTGAGCAATCTTCATCTTTTTCTGAATTTCTCTGATCTTCTCAGTGGCTTCCTGAACAGCATCAGACCTTAGCACTGTTCTGTCTCCAGTTTCCTCCCAGCATATAGGCGTTCTGCATTTCCTCCCATATAGGGCCTCATACGGAGCCATCTGTATGCTAGAGTGAAAGCTATTGTTGTAGGTGAACTCTATCAGTGATAAGTCCAGATCCCACTCAACAGACCAGTCAACCACATAAGATCTCAGAAGATCCTCTAGTGTCTGAATAGTTCTCTCTGTCTGACTATCAGATTGAGGATGATATGCAGTGCTAAAACTCAGATTAGTTCCCAAATCTTCCTGTAATTTCTTCCAAAACCTGGACAAAAATCGAGGATCACGATCAGAGACAATGTCCAAAGGAACTCCATGTAATCTGACAATCTCATCGATGTACAGTTTTGCTAACCGATCCAAACTGTAAGTCATTTTGATCGGTAAGAAGTGAGCTGACTTCGTGAGTCTGTCCACAATCACCCATACGGCATCATGATTCCTTCTGGTATTGGGCAGTCCACACACAAAGTCCATACTGATATGCTCCCACTTCCACTGAGGAATAGGGAGAGACTGCATCAAACCGCCCGGCCTCTGATGCTCAGCCTTCACTGTTTGGCAGGTCAAACATCTGGACACAAACAAATGCACATCCTTCTTCATACCATGCCACCAGAAAGTCTTTTTCAGATCCTGATACATCTTGGTACTACCAGGATGAACGGTATACTTAGTGCAATGACTTTCCATAAGAATTTCATTTCTCAACTCAGGGTCCTCAGGAACACAGACCCTTCCACGGAATCTGAGGAGACGATCATCCGACATACTGAAATTATCCACCCAGCCTTGCTCAGACCTCTCTTTCCACCGTAAAATATCCGGATCTGATTGCTGCCCTGATCTCAATCTCTGCAGTAACTCTGACTGAACCCTGAGAGAAGCTAGAAGACCGCCTCTCTCACCCGAAGTCACACTCAGATGCATGTCACTGAACTCCTGCAATAGTCGCCACTCCTGGACTCGCAGTGCAGCTATCTGAGTCACAGGATACCGACTAAGAGCATCAGCCACCACATTGGCTTTACCAGACTGATATTGGATGGTGAAGTCATAATCCTTTATCAATTCAAGCCATCGCCTCTGTCTCATATTCAACTCTTTCTGAGTGAAGATGTACTTCAAGCTCTGGTGATCTGTAAACAATTCAAATGTCTGTCCAAACAGATAGTGCCTCCAGATTTTCAAGGCAAAAACTACAGCTGCCAACTCCAGATCATGAGTGGGGTAGTTTACCTCGTAGTCTTTGAGTTGCCTTGAAGCATAAGCAACTACTTTTCCTTGCTGCATCAGTACAGCACCCAGACCCTTACCAGAGGCATCAGTGTAAACAGTGAACTTCTCTCCATCACAGGGAATGATGAGGATAGGAGCACTGGTCAGTCTCTTTTTCAGCTCCTGAAAACTAGAGTCACAATCATCAGACCACTCAAACTTCAAATTCTTTCTAGTTAGCTTAGTCAGAGGACCAGCCAGCTTGGAAAAACCCTCCACAAAACGGCGGTAGTATCCAGCTAAGCCCAGAAAACTTCTGACCTCAGTCGCTGTAGTTGGTCTTCCCCAGTGAAGAATAGCCTCCACCTTCACTGGATCCACAGACACACCCTGACCAGAAATAATGTGCCCCAGAAAACCAATCTGATGTAGCCAGAACTCACATTTGCTGGCCTTAGCATACAGCTGCTTCAGCCGCAGAATCTCCAGCACCTTGCGCAAATCCTGAGAGTGATCTTGCGCATTCTTGGAGTAGATCAGAATATCATCAATGAAGACGACCACACATTTGTCCAGAAGCTCATGAAATACCCTGTTCATCAGATCCATAAACACCGCAGGAGCATTTGTCAGTCCAAAGGGCATAACAAGAAATTCATAGTGCCCATACCTGGTCCTGAATGCAGTTTTAGGTACATCCTCCTCCCGAACACTCATCTGATAATAGCCAGACCTCAGGTCAATTTTAGAGAATACAGTAGCACCCTGCAACTGATCAAAGAGATCATCAATACGGGGTAATGGGTACTTATTCTTAACAGTCACTTGATTGAGTTGACGGTAATCGATGCACATGCGCAAAGTACCATCCTTCTTCTTCACAAATAACACAGGTGCTCCCCATGGAGAAACACTGGGCCGAATATACCCCTTCTCTAATAGTTCTTCCAGTTGCTTCTTCAGCTCTGTCAGTTCTGAAGTTGCCATCCTGTAAGGAGCTTTAGATATCGGTGCTGTGCCTGGCAACAACTCGATACCAAACTCAACTTCTCTGCTGGGTGGTAACCCAGATAAATCAGAGAAGACGTCAGCAAACTCTCTTACCACAGGAATTTTAGCCAGATCCAAATCAGGCTCAGTCTGCACCTTGACATGCGCCAGATACCCCTTGCAGCCCTGGGCTAAAAGCTTCCTGGCCTGCAGATGAGATATCACCAAAGGCTCTTGTTCTGAAATCCGGCCTTGGATAACCAGTTGCTGTCCATCACTTAGATGCAGAGTAATTAGCTTTTCAAAACAATCTAAAGTAGCATGATAGGCAGACAGCCAATCCATGCCCAGAATGATGTCATAGTCTTTCATAGAAAGACTAATCAAGTCAATAGGTAAATCATATCCTTCTACCTTAATCAAACAGTCAGGATATGTTATATCTGTAGATACGGCCTCACCCATAGGTGTATGAACAGAAATACAAAAATCAAGTATCCTAGGCAACACAGGCAGACATGATGCAAAACATGTAGACACAAAGGATAAATTGGCACCAGGATCAAAAAGAATGCGTGCCAAATAACTAAACACATAAAGTGTACCTTCCACCACGGACTTCGAAGCCGAAGCATCCCTCTCCGCGATGGCATACACGCGAGTCTGCACAGTAGGCTTCTCACCCTGACCCTGTCCTCTAGCATCCGGCATAGGACAGTCCCTAATCATATGCCCCGCCTTACCACATCTGAAGCAAGCGCCAGTCTTCCTGTAGCACTCATTATCCTGATGTTTAGTGCTCCCACAGTGGAGACACTTCTTGCCATTCTGAGAAACTGTGCTGGCTGGCTTCTGATAAGGTTGGTATCTGCCCTTATTGTCTTTCTTCCTCTTGAAATTCTTCTTATCCTTACCACCCAAAGTGGGTGCGTAAGTCACATAAGTAGGGGCGGGTGCAGTGACTGGAATAGTATCTGCAGCCATCTCCGCAATGCACCTCTCAGCAGTGCAAGCCCTGTCTACCACTTCAGCATAAGTTTCCAAGTGTAGCATAGCTACCCTTGTCCTGATATCTTTCCTCAAACCCCGCTGAAACTTCTTGGCTCTTCTTTCCTCGGTGTTGACTAAGTGAGGAGCATACCCCGACAACCGAGCGAATGTGGCTTCATACTGATCCACCGTCAGATCGCCTTGCTCAAGATGAATAAACTCCACCTCGCGCTCCTCAGATAAGCTAGAGGGGAAAAACTTGGCATTGAACTTCATCATGAAGTACTGCCAATCAACATCTCTGGATTCAGTTGCCGCCAGTCTGACGACTCCCTTCCACCAGTCTTCAGCATCTCCACGCAACATAAAGACAGACAAACATAGCTTGTCTGCATCATCACAGCGCAAAACCTGGAAAATCTTTTCCAGTGTCAAAAGCCAATCCTCAGCAGCTCTAGGCCCCGGACTACCATAAAATGCAGTCGGGTTCAGGTGCTGAAACTCTCGAACCAACCGAGCATATCGTTGATGTGCGCCATCACCCAGAGGAGAACCAGCCGGTTGTGCCTGTGACTGAGACTGTGTCTGCGACAGCCGCTGCAATAACTGTTGCTGAACCTCCATGTGCTGCGCCTGCTGCTGCTGCATCATCTGAGTTTGCTGCTGAATGAATGCGTTCTGTTGTTGCATCATAGCAGTCATAGCCTCCATGGCCTGCCTCAGACCAGACTGTTGATCACCGTTGCTAGTGCTAGATCTTGGTCGCACCATCTTTTTATACCTGCATCACATAACACGGTAGAATAACAACCAATATTCAATCACAAATCAGATCCTAACTTGGTTTCTAGCAATACACAAACAAAGTTTTCCTTCCCCGGAGTTTCTAATTGCTAGTAATATTTCCTCTGATACCATCTGTAACATCCCTCAGAATCACACCCCACACGCATACAAGTAAAATACAGGGTTTCAAAAATTTTTTACTCTTCCATTAAAACACAAGAAGAAAGCGGCATCGAAGGACATTACTACGGAACAGAAAACCGCACAGAACTGAATAGGATCGATTACTAGGAAATAGAAATCCGGAAATCCAGAAAAATCCGGCAGCAAGTATTCTAAACTACTGCTGCACAGACACACATATCTTGTAACAACAACAAACGTCCACACTACACATATGTGGAATTTCAGAAATATACAGAACTGATTATTCAGATACTAAAATAAACAACACAAATTCGGTTACACATCTCAAATCGGACATTTCAAAATAAGAACCAATTCAATAAAAGAATCCAAGACTTGTATCCAATAATTTAAACGAAACAACTATAATATAATATCCTGAAAACAGGCATAAGCCCTCAGGAGATAAAACATGTCATATAGGTCATAATAAATTAGGCACGCAGGCCTGATAAATCTTTAGAAGACTATTCTTAGAAATGACATCAAACATTAGCGTCATATTAGCTGTAGCAATTACTGTCTTGATGTCTCACCTGAAAACATTTAAACAACGGAGGTGAGCTAAAAAGCTCAGTGAGTAAAAGACACTAAAAGTCATCCATAGTACACATCAAAAATATCATACTTAAGTTGAAATTCTTTTTATTTAACAGATAAGATAAATCAACTTAACATGCATGCTCATATCAGAAACAAACACAATCAAATACAGATACTTGTAACAATAGGCATCAAACAGGTAGGATATGAATATACCAACCCATACCAACTAACCACACCGCCTAATACATCTAAATACAGATCGAAACAGAACTACAGAAATCAGAACTGACAGACAGAAAATCAGAATTTTCAGAGTCCAAACGGATAGTCTACATCGGAAACAGAAAGGCCACAGAAGGCCTGATGACCACAGAAGGTCTGACCCCACCTCTGCCGAGGACGAGACAATGCATGCATATCAGAAACAGAATGGTAAAGGAGATATCAGTGGGTGGCCCCCGTCTTGTCAGGACGTGGCACTCTGGTCTCCAATACCCAGAACAGAATGGTAGAGGAGGTATCAGTGGGTGGCCCCCGTCTTGTTAGGACGTGGCACTCTGGCCTCCAAAACCCAGAACTGAATGGTAGAGGAGGTATCAGTGGGTGGCCCCCGTCTTGTTAGGACGTGGCACTCTGGCCTCCAAAACCCAGAACTGAATGGTAGAGGAGGTATCAGTGGGTGGCCCCCGTCTTGTTAGGACGTGGCACTCTGGCCTCCAAAACCCAGAACTGAATGGTAGAGGAGGTATCAGTGGGTGGCCCCCGTCTTGTTAGGACGTGGCACTCTGGCCTCCAAAACCCAGAACTGAATGGTAGAGGAGGTATCAGTGGGTGGCCCCCGTCTTGTTAGGACGTGGCACTCTGGCCTCCAATACCCAGAACAGAAATAGTGTCTCAAGGGTCGTAGTAGACTATCAGCACCATTACAGCGCCACAGAAGGAGGGTAAGGACACGGAAGAGTGCTACACTAGGGCATAATTTTACAGAACAGATTATACTGAAACGGAGAAGTAGGATCAACCACTACTTAATTCTTACATTATGCCCAAAGTCTAACAAACCAGAAAATGACACACCCTAATATCCAGTCCTTAAACACAGAACAGAAATTATTCATATAACAAACATTTAAACACAGAACAGAAATTATTCATGAAATAATCTCCTCAAAATTTCTAAAATCGTGAGCTATAAAATTACTGTAAGGGGCGCCACTTTCAGAACCTTAACAGAACGCACAAATTTCATGTAAATAATTTCAGTCCCCCACTACAGATAATTTTAATTACACGCTCGTGAAGAAAACTGACAAAAGCCCCAAAATTGGCTCAACTATATTTTCGAAAATTCCTAAGTTCTTAGTTAAATCCCCAATTTTGTTTTCTCTAAAATTTCTCATCAAACAAATAAATTTTAGAAGAACTACAGACCACAATTTAAGAGGTTAAACCATACAATGTAAATTTTTCTCACAAAGGAATATTCGTCTAACCAAAACATAGCAGATTTATATTGTCAGTTTGCAAAATATATTTTTAGTCCAATTTCGAACCAAAGCTAGTCAATATTGTATTCAAAATGAAGCTCTCTGAATCTAGTTTCCAATAAAACTGGTTTCACAAGATTTCGAATTTTAGACAGGAAGATATAAGGGTTCGAACATAGGAAGGTCAGAATTTCAGATTTCAAGAAAACAGATTCATATATCAGACTTGCGACATTTATTTCAGATCCAATAACTAATCGAAAATAGGCGTTATGGGAGTCAAAATAAAACTCTTCGAGCCTACGGTCTAATAAAACTGATTTGACAAAATTTCGAGCTATACCTAGGGAGATATGATGGTTCGAACACATAAAGGTCGAAATCCAGAATTTCAGAAAACTGATTTTGTACAGCTGGATTGCAATACAGATTGAAATACGAATACCGCTCGGATATGGTCGATATCATATTCAAATTAAAGCCAAACATATCTAGTTTCATACAAAATTTATCTCGTGCGATTTGGATCTATAGGCCATGAGATATTGGGGTTATAGTACACAAAGGTCAGATTAACGAATGCAGATTTCAGCAGAACAGGATTTTAAAACCCTATAATTATTTGAATTCAACCCCATACGAATAATCATGGCAAATAACGAATTTTAATTTGGATTAGACTCCTTAGGATCGAATTACTCACAGAAAATCGCCCACAGAGAAAACGCCAAAACAGGGGATCAGGGATCTCCAGAAAGTTCGTCCACCACCAGTCTGCCACCACCAGCGTCAGAAATTTGCAGGAGGCGCCAAGCACAGTGAGGGGCGACAACACAGGCGGCTAGGGCAAGAAACAAACCAAAAATCGTGAGGGAGAGGAGCTCTCACGAATTTTCCCCCTTTTTTTTTTTTTTTTTTCCACCCCAAACGGATCCAAGATCCAATAACCCAATTAACTTAAGTGGAAATCGGCTTTAATGGGCTTACCTGGGCTTAACCACCATGCGCCACTCCATTAACACAGAAATATGCGCCACCATGGTGGAAGAATTCCAGGAGCAAATAGTCAAGGTTGAGGGTTCGAAGCCCCAACAAAAATAATTATTTTTGCCCTGTAGGGAAAAGTCCTACAATTAGGCAAAAATCCCAAAATTTTAACCGATAAAAATACAGAAACTGAATTTCTAACCTTAAATCATAATTCAGAAAATCAAGGGCGTTACAGGGGGCCCCTTTAGAACACCACACTCCTTAAACAAGGAGACGGCAATCCTATGTCTATCACTAGTGCCCTAACCTGACTCATGATCATTATCCAAGATAGTCTATAATCATTATGTTTCAAATGATATTGAACTACCTCAAAACAATGACAATCATCATTTAGAAACACAAGTGATCTCAAGTCAGAGGAGATGTGCCACTTGTAGCAAACAAGGATTATTCACATTGTGACAAGCAATTGAATATCCTAGTAGGGTCTGTCCAGTACATCCAATGTACCCATGAGTCTACATCTTATTCCATGCTCGAAGCATCCTATAAGATTAGAACACATATTAGTCTTAACCATATCAAGGCTGTCTCATGTTCACCAAGATACATCGACTAAGGACTTAACTGCATGTCAGCCTAGCTGAACAGCTTTGAGACATTATTCAGAAGAACATATATTGCAGCAGACAATGTAGCTTAACTGAATAACAACCATGCCTTTATAAACATAACAGTTTATTACATGATACTTTTACAATCCCAAGGCCTCAAACATTAGCCTTAAGGGCATACCCCAACAATAAGCTCTCAATAGGTCTTCTAGAGTCTGGATAGTACGCTCCGTCTGGCCATCAGACTGAGGATGGTATGTTGTACTAAAACTCAGCTTAGTACCCAAACCCTCCTGTAAGCTCTTCCAAAACCTGGACAGAAACCGAGAGTCCCTATCAGACACAATATCAACAGGCACTCCATGCAGTCTGACTATCTCATCAATATACAACTTAGCCAGTCTCTCCAAAGGATAAGTCATCTTGATCGGGAGAAAGTGGGCTGATTTAGTGAGTCTATCAACAATCACCCAAATAGCATCATGACCCAATCTGGTTCTGGGCAAACCACACACAAAGTCCATACTGATGCATTCCCACTTCCACTCAGGAATAGGAAGGGGCTGCAACAAACCACCAGGCTTCTGGTGTTCAGCCTTTACAGTCTGACAGGTTAAACACCTAGAGACAAAATCGATTACCTCTTTCCTCATACCCGGCCACCAAAAGCTCTTCTTAAGGTCCTGATACATCTTAGTCACGCCAGGGTGTAGAGAATATTTGGAGTTATGGCTATCCTCCAATATCTCTTTCTTCAAGCTCGGTTCCTCAGGGACACACACCCTTCCATGGAACCGAAGGACACCATCATCAGACAAGCTAAAATCCTGAACTTCACCCGCAATCAAACTATCCTTGATCTGAGCTAATTTCGGATCCACAGACTGCTGATCTCTGATCTTCTGCAACAAAGCAGACTGTACTCTGAGGAAAGCCACATAACCCGACTGAACTCTAGGAGAAACACTGATCCTGAGATCTCTGAACTCCTGCAATAACTGCCACTCACTGACCCGTAGTGCCGCTACTGAAGTAACTGGATGTCTGCTCAGTGCATCAGCCACTACATTGGCTTTTCCAGCCTGATACTGAATAGTGAAGTCATAGTCTTTGATCAACTCCATCCATCTTCTTTGTCTCATGTTCAACTCCTTCTGAGTGAAGATGTACTTGAGACTCTGGTGGTCAGTGAACAGATCAAACTCTTGACCCAACAAATAGTGACGCCATATCTTCAGAGCAAAGACTACGGCCGCCAACTCCAAGTCATGAGTAGGGTAGTTCGACTCATACTCCTTCAGTTGTCTCGAAGCATAAGCTACCACATTACTCTTCTGCATCAAGACACAACCCAACCCCTTGCCTGAAGCATCCGTATAGACAGTAAACCTTTCCCCATCACTAGGAATAATGAGGATCGGTGTACTAGTCAACCTTCTCTTCAGCTCCTGAAAGCTCTCTTCACACTTGTCATCCCAATTAAACTTGGCCTCCTTTCTGGTCAATTTAGTTAAAGGACCCGCCAGCTTGGAGAATCCCTCAACAAACCTCCGGTAGTAACCTGCTAGACCCAGGAAACTTGTGATCTCAGTAGCACTAGTCGGTCTTCCCCAATTAAGGATAGCTTGCACTTTAACTGGATCCACAGACACCCCCTGACCAGAAATCACATGCCCAAGGAAACTGATCTTTTCTAGCCAAAACTCACACTTACTAGCCTTGGCATATAATCGGTTTTTCCTCAGAATCTCCAGCACTCTGCGCAAGTCACTGACATGATCCGAAGTAGTCCGAGAGTACACCAAGATATCATCTATGAAGACTACCACACAAGAATCGAGCAATTCATGAAATACCCTGTTCATCAAATCCATGAAGACAGCAGGTGCATTCGTCAGTCCAAAAGGCATAACTAGAAATTCAAAATGCCCATACCTGGTCCTGAAAGCAGTCTTAAATATATCCTCATCCTTGACCCTAAGCTGGTAATACCCTGATCTCAGATCAATCTTAGAGAACACTGTAGCTCCCTGTAATTGATCAAATAGATCATCAATTCTGGGGAGAGGATACCTATTCTTGATAGTCACTTGGTTCAGTTGCCTGTAATCTATACACATCCTCAGGGTTCCATCCTTCTTCTTTACGAACAGCACTGGTGCTCCCCAGGGAGAAGCACTAGGCCGGATGTAACCTTTCTCCAGCAATTCCTCCAGTTGCTTCTTAAGTTCGGCCAACTCTGAGGTAGCCATGCGGTAAGGAGCTCTGGATATAGGTGCAGTACCTGGCACCAACTCAATACCAAACTCTACCTCTCGTATTGGTGGCAAGCCTGAAAAATCCTCAGAGAACACATCAGGAAACTCTTGCACCACCGCCATCTGAGTCAAATCAGAAGTAGAATCATCATGCACCTTTACATGCGCAATATAACCCTTACACCCACTAGCAAGTAACTTTCTGGCCTGCAGGAAAGATATCACATGTGGTCCTTGGTCTGACACTAGACCTCTCACAAAAAGCCGATTCCCATCTAGTAGATTCAAGGTGATTACTTTCTCAAAGCAATCCACAGTAGCATGATGTGAGGATAACCAATCCATACCTAGGATGACATCATAGTCTTGCATGTCTAAAAGGATTAGATCTACAAGAAACTCATAACCCTCTACATGCACTACACAATCGGCACAAACAGTGTCTGTAGATGATGATTTTCCTAAGGGAGTACTTACAGACACAACATAATCCATCACCTTAGGTAATATAGGTAAACATGCAGCAAATCTAACAGATACAAAAGATAAATTTGCACCAGGGTCAAATAAAATGCGAGCTAACTGATCGAATACAAATAAAGTACCTTCCACTACAGATCGGGAAGCCCGTGTATCCTTCTCAGCCACAGCATAAACTCGAGTCTGGACTGTAGGCTTATCTGTGCCTCTCTGCTGCATCTCAGGCTCTTTGCAGTCTTTGATCATGTGTCCAGGTTTCTTACACCTGAAGCATACACCATTCTTCTTATAACAGTCCCTCATCAGATGTCCTTTGAGCCCACAATGATGACAAATCCGATCCTCAGTGTTACCGTTCCTTGCATCCCTGGATTGCTGCGGTGCATCTGCCGCCTCAGCTGCAGGAATCACAGTCACGGTCCTCTCAGATATGTATCTCTCGATGGTGCGTGCTTGCCCAACAGTCTCACTATATGTCTCCAAGTGCTGAGCACCAACCTGCTCTCGAATGTCCCATCTGAGACCTCTGAGAAACTTGGTAGCCCTCCTCTTTTCAGTGTTTATCAGTTGAGGAGCATACTTTCCCAACTTAGTGAACTGCAACTCATACTGGTCCACAGTCAGATCACCCTGCTCCAGGTGAATAAATTCCACCTCTCGGTCCTCAACCAAGCTATCAGGGAAATACTTCTCGTTAAATTGAGACAAGAAGTAGGGCCAATTTACTGTTTCTTGTCTTTCCACAGCTAGCCTCACCACGCCCTTCCACCACTCATCTGCGTCACCACGCATCATATAGGTGGCCAGACACAGCTTGTCCTCATCTGAGCAATGCATGACTTGAAAAATCTTTTCCAAGCACAACTGCCAGTTCTCTGCAGTACTTGATTCTGAGCCCCCATAAAAAGAACTAGGACCCAGTTTCTGGAATTCACTCACTAGCGAGGCATAGCGCCTGTGAGCGTCTTCCTGATAGTTATTCCCCACCACCCGAGTAGTAGTCTGGGATCTCTCCTGAGTCAATTGCTGCAAGAGCTGCTGTTGCGCTTCTTGATGCTGAGTCTGTTGCTGCTGCAGCATCTGAGCTTGCCTCTCTATCATGGCACCCTGTTGCCGTACCATGCCTGTCAGAGCCTTAATGGTTCTCGTGAGATCTGAGGTCTGCTCACCCTCGCTGCTAGCATTTCCTCTGGATCGCACCATCTTAAATTCCTACACACACATACCATAGCAAGGAAAACAAACATAAACCTATCAGGTGTCTAGCAATACACAAACATGTTTTCCCCCGAACTAAGTTTTAGCTAGCCAACTGCTCTGATACCATTCTGTCACATCCCGTTATCTTAACCCCAAACAAGCAACACAATTCACAAAGGAACAGGATGTTATCATACAAGATCGATGCACATGCTAAGTAAAACCAAGTTCAGGAAAAGTCGATCCGAAAATTTTCGAGAATCCACACATCGAAAATCCACGAAACACAATTTCATAAATGTACCTGCCACCACGCAATCCTTGCACTAGACATATGCAAGGCAACAATTATATCAAAGCCATATAAAATCCGTAAAATCCATAAATCACATAAGGGTACCTGCCACCAGGCAATACTTGCACTAGACATATGCAAGTTCACATTTATATCAAATCTGATCGCAAATACAAATCGACTCGAAAGTTCGAAGCAAAACCACAATATCGATTCAATAAATTCATAACTAACATCAATAATATCAAACACCGAAACCAGGTCAAAGCCCGCGGTGACACAAAATCAAACTCTCAAAACTGCCACAATCCGGCAACACTGGTTCACAAAGTTTAGCCACAACCGGCCCCGGTTAACTAAGCACAAAAGTCTTATACATCAAACCAGCATAATATCCATATCAACACAAGTCCCATATAAAACGCTAACTCAGGTAGTGCGCCCCTGTTCTACACCTGAAAATATTGAGGGGTGAGCTACACAGCCCAGTGAGTAGATAGTCTCACTCGACCATCCATAACATACACTCAAAGATACATGCAGATTGTTTTAAAAATCTTTAGCAGAACGTTATGTCAACATATAACTAAAATAAAGAATCAAAAAATCAAGAACAGAACTCATATAAATAATTAGATGTATAGGCATCACACAAATATCACACCAGAGTAACCAAAGTTCTAGAGCCATACTCTAAACCAACTAAACACACCAACCACTTAGTCGACCTAGTTGTCCAGCATAAATCAAAAGTGACCACTATGGTCCAACCCGGCTCTGGCCTAAGCACTGGGAGAAGCCTGCAAATCACATGCAACACAAACATGGACAGTGTGTAGACTCAAGAGGTAATCCCCACCCGGTCAAGATGTGATACCTTGATCTACACCACCCCATAACACAAAAATCTAAACGTCTAAGAGTAATGACATCAAGAGGTGGCCCCTGTCCGACCAAGACATGGCACTTTGCGTCAATCACTCGTTCTCCCAAAGGGTTCCTTACCTGGACAACCACTAGACACATCTTATATCTTATTTCACAAAAGTGGACTCCTAAGTGTCGACCAGACTCTAGGATAGTCATTTTCATCACGATAATCACAACAGGCGGCTGAAACATCAACCCCTCACATATCACAAACACAGGGCTGAAATCTCTAACCCCTAACATATCACATATAGACTATCCCCTTGAGTACACGGTTACACTTAGCCTTAGTCCTATCCATCTCATAATGGTTACACAGACCACAACACATAATATTCGAAAATCACATAACCACATAATGTAGTGTAGTCCTTAGGTTTCATGCTGATCAGTTCAGTATAACCTTGCTAAGTTATCACCCAAGTTTCTCAAACAGAATACATGGCCATAAAAATTATTAGCATTGTTAGCATTTATCAGGGCATTCAAATATTTAACATAGGATTAAAATACAACACATATAGCCCACGGTTCTACAACATATTATCTAACTTAAAATTTAAACCTAGTTAACAAGAATTTCATGCTCAAGAATCACTGATTTAATACTACCTAAATCCCCTATAAGAATACCTTAAATTTCATGTTGCAAAATTTCGGTATTTCAACATAGATACACCTTTGCAAATTTCGGTTTTCAACATAAATACACTTTTGCAAATTTCGGTTTTCAACATAAATACTCCTTTGCAAATTTCGGTTTTCAACATGGTGAAGTCTTGAGTTTCGGTTTTCTAACATGGTAAATTTCCAATCAATCCAATGTATCAACTAACACAACCAAATTGATAGAATTTGAATAAGACACCCCACTCACCTCTTATTTTGAACCGTGAACACCAAGGTAAAATCCTCTCCAAAACTCGTCTAAGGCTTTGAAATTCCACCAATGTCGCCACCAATGGAAGAGAGATGCCACCAAGCACCCAAGAACGCCGGCCAAAGGAAAAGAAGAGGAAGAAAGGAATTTCGTCTAAGCCTTCAAGGTCGCCCAATCCTCCAAGCCGCCGCCCTAAGGTTTCTTCCAAGCCAAAAAAAATGCCAACTTTCCTTCCCTAACCGCAATTACCCACTTAAAATTTCGGTTTTAAACTTTAAACCCGTTAACCAATTAATTCAAATTTTAGGTCTAATTTAAGTGTAAACCCATTAACCCATAGTTAATTATTCATTTAAGCGAAAATCCAATAAGGATTAACTTAACATCCAAAAAGCTCTAATTAATTAATTACTAGAGTCAAAATCCACTAAGACTTAAATTAATATCCACTAACCCTTTGCCACTAATTTATAACTAACCCCTTAAGGTTTTTTTAGAGATAAAATTCTCCCCCATCCTAGGGTTGACGAAATTAAAACATAGCATCCTAGGGTTGACGAAATTAAAACATAGAAACATATCACAGTCAAAGATTTAAATCAAGAATAATACTTACAAGGAATTAAAATTCTTGGATCTTACAGACATTACCGCAGCGTCTGATACCGTGCCTCTTGCCCGGCATTCCGAAAGATGATCCCGAACTCATTCGGGGGAGAGACATATGGCGTCTGCCAGCTAGTGGGCGTGCGACCATGGCGAGATGAGGAAGACCCTGGCGTGGCCGAAGATGGCCGGTAAGATGAAGGAGTCGGCGTCGGCGTCGGCTTGTACTGCTCGTCGTCGGTGGCAGACGAGTCAGATAACGCCTATTGAGGGCAGGCCATCCTCTTGAAAGCCATAGCTTTTGTACATGGAGGCATGATGGCTACGGATGATCGGAAGGATGCCGGTAAGATTTGGCAAGAGAAGATCTGGTTGGAGGTGCGAGGAGGAACGAAGGAGACCGTGGAAAAATGCAAAATCCGGCGACGTGAAAATCAGCTACGAAGGTGAAATAGAACCTGTCTTGCTTGTAAGGAAACTCGGATCTATCCCGAAGAGATCTCCTTTGTGTTTGGAAAGAGGGCAGAGCGGCAGAATCAGGGGGAATCCTGGCGAAAGTGAAGGCGGCGGAAACCCTAGCCGCGCATGCTTTGAGTCGGGGTGAGGAGTAAATGAAAACACGGGTGAACCCGCCCGGGTTCACTAGCCCGTGATGTTTACTGGGGTCGGGCTGTTGCTACAAAAGCACGGGTGAACCCGCTAGGGTTGACCAACCCGTGAAGCATCCTGGTGATTTTCTTGCGTGCAGAAAAGATGGTGAACCCCATGGGGTTCACCTGCATATGAAGCTTACTGGTCAGTTCCTGCGCAGACAGAAATACCAGTGAACCCTGTGGGGTTCAACTGCCCGTGAAATGCTCTGGTCACATATCTGGAAGCGCTTGTACAGTGCACTTCACGGGTGAACCCCATGGGGTTCACCAGGCCGTGATGTTCACTGTTCACTCAAAAAATTTTGGAAAATTTCCCATGCGCTACATCTTCCTCCTACAGCAGAAAGAGACATTAAATTAGTAGTAATCCCCTCTAGAAATCCAAAAATAAAATGAAGAATAAATCAACAGTGTAAAACAACGTCTAAATCAATGCATGAAAACTAAAATCAATAAAAAACTTGGGTTGCCTCCCAAGAGTGCTAGGTTTAGGTCGGTAGCTCGACCGTGAGAGTTTTTCACAGTTGCAAATTCGTGGGGTCTAAAAGAGCAAGAACTTCCTCTGTTTCGACCCTCTCATCTTCGAAATAGTGCTTGAGACGGTGCCCGTTAACTGTGAAACTTCCAGTTCATTCTATCCAAATTGTGATGGCACCATATGGTTGAACTTTCTGAACTGTAAAAGGACCGGACCATTTCGTGCCAAGCTTTCCTAGAAATAGCCGAAGTCTTGAATTAAATATAAGTACTTTGTCTCCCTTATGAAATTCCTTATTTGCAATGCGCTTGTCATGCCAAAACTTGTTGCGTGCTTTGTAGCTCTTGGCATTCTCGTAGGCAAAAAGGCGCATGTCGTTCAACTCATCAAGTTGTAGCTTTCTCCTTTCACTAGCGTTCTTGAAATCGAAGTTGATTTGCTTGACAGCCCAATACGCCCTATGCTCAAGCTCAACGGGTAAGTGGCATGATTTTCCATAAATGAGTTGGAAAGGAGACAAATCGAGGGGCATCTTGAATGCTGTCCTATAAGCCCATAAGGCATCCGTTAGTTTCATTGCCCAATCCTTCCATGATCGAGATACCGTCTTCTCTAAGATTTGTTTGATTTCCCTGTTAGAGACCTCTACCTGACCACTGGTCTGAGGATGGTAGGGTGTGGCAATTCTGTGCTTCACACCGTACTTCTTGAGTAGTGCCCCAAATTTTTGCTCAATGAAGTGGGAGCCACCGTCTGTGATCAGAACACGGGAACTCCGAATTGGGGGAAAATAGTCCATTTCATAAACTTCATAATGACTCTAGAGTCATTAGTGGCTTCAGCGGATGCCTTGACCCACTTTGACACGTAGTCAACGGCAACCAGAATGTACTATTTTCCACATGAAGAGGGGAAGGGGCCCATGAAGTCTATTCCTCATACATCAAAAATTTCCACTTCTATGATGTTGTTGAGAGGGAGCTCATCTCTTTTTGATAAGTTTCTAGTCCGTTGGCAACAGTCACAAGTGGAGACAAATTGTTTAGCATTATGAAATATAGAAGGCCAATACAAACTAGATTGTAAAACTTTAAAGGCTGTTTTAGAGGCCCCCGCGTGCCCTCCATAAGGTGAAGTATGGCAATGGCTCAACACATCTTGTATATCCACCTCTGGTACGCACCGTCTGTACAACCCGTCCGCACATCTCCGGTACAAATATGGCTCGTCCCAGTAATAAAATTTTACTTCATGTAGGAATCGCTTCTTCCTCTGAAAAGTGAGATCAGGAGGGAAAATGTTAGATACAATGTAATTGACAAAGTCTGCATACAATGGGACTTGTTGTTCCAATAAAGCGTAAAGATGTTCTTCAGGGAATGTGTCTCTGATCTCTAACTCGTCATATATCTTCTTGTCGGCGCTGCGTTCAAGTATAGAAAGATGGTCAGCCACCAAGTTTTCGCTCCCCTTTTTGTCTCTGATCTCCATGTCGAATTCTTGCAGGAGGAGGATCCATCGAATGAGCCTTGGCTTTGCTTCCTTTTTGTTGATTAAATATTTTATAGCTACATGATCAGTAAAAATGATTACTTTTGAGTTAACTAGATAAGAACAGAATTTATCGAAAGCAAAGACAATCGCTAGCAGCTCTTTTTCCGTGGTTGCATAATTTATCTGAGCGTCGTTGAGTGTGCGACTGGCATAGTAAATGGCGTGAAGCTTCTTATCCTTCCTCTGTCCTAAGACTACCCCAATAGCTTGGTCGCTAGCATCACACATCAACTCGAAAGGTAATGACCAATTCGGGGGTTGAATTATTGGAGCAGAGTTTAATGCTGCCTTGAGTTTCGTGAAGGCTTCCTCGCAGTCCCTATCAAAGCAAAACATAGTATTTTAGCAAGTAAATTAGTTAAGGGGCGAGCTATCTTAGAAAAGTCTTTAATGAATCGTCTGTAAAAGCCAGTGTGTCCAAGAAAGCTCCTGATCCCCTTCACCAACGTGGGTGGCTGAAGATGTTCGATGACTTCAATTTTTGCTTTGTCCACCTCTATCCCTCGCTCAGAAACTAAATGCCTAAGAACGATGCCTTCTTTGACCATGAACTGACACTTCTCCCAGTTCAAAACTAGGTTCACCTCTTCACACCTCTGCAAAACCTTAGACAGATTAGACAAACAATGACGAAAAGAGAAGCCATACACAGAAAAATCGTCAATAAAAACATCCATGAAATCTTCATTAAAATCAGAGAATATGACCATCATTGCTCGCTGAAAGGTCGGAGGGCATTGCAGAGGCCGAAGGGCATCCTTCTGTATGCATATGTGCCATAGGGACATGTAAAGGTTGTCTTCTCCTGGTCGTCCGGGTGGATAGGGATTTGGAAGAAACCTGGAAAGCCATCCAAAAGGCAAAAGTAAGAATACCGCCGTAACGATTTTCACACTACCGTATTATCAGGTCTTTTCCTTACAGAAACTTTCAGAATTTTTGAGCAATTTACGGTAGTGCCGTACTTTTCATCACAGTACCGTATTTTTGGAATTTTTGTCACCCGAGAGTTTTGATATTTTTGAACAACATTACGGCAGTGCCGTAATGTTTAACACAGTACCATAATTTTGAAATTTTTCTGTACAGAGAGATCGTTCAATTTTATGGCCTCGCCATGTTTTTAATTGTTGTAACGTGATTTTTCATCCCGTTTCGTTCTTCTTCATTCATGGATACCACCCCGGATGAAGGAAATGACGAGGCGACAAATTCCAATTGGTAGAGAGCTTTGTGAGTATCTCCTTCCCTACCTTTCTTTACTTATGCTTAATTGATTTATAATGATAGGGAAGGATAATTTTGTCAAACTTCCTGTGTTCGCTCGCTTCAAATCCTCGTTTTTGGATATTAGATGCTAAATCTTTTTGATATGGTTGAATGACTTGATATTGTGGTTTTGTGCATTGAATGATGATATATTTGTTGAAAATATCTACCATGATGAGATGTGTAGTATAAATTACCATGCTTTTCAATATCTGAAAATTGGAAATAAATTTAACATGTTGAATTTATTTCTCTAATATAATTTATTTATTGGAATTCTCTCCATTGATTGATGCATGAGATTTTGGGTAACTACATTGTTTAATGAGTGTAATCTTAAAGTGAAATAATTCCTTTGAATAAAATGAGCATATGTGCACTTGTTTTTGGATTGATATCAATTGATTGATCTAGTCTACCATTAAAATCTTTTATGTTATTTGTTGGGAAGAAAAAATCCAAATCCAAAAAAAAAAGAAAAAAAAAAAGAGAATAACTCCTCTTCTTGGCATTGTGTTTACAATGGTACCTAAGACAAGAGTTGAAGTTCCAAATAAAAAGTATGTATCTATGTGGATGCATGCCAAGAGAGAGTTCCTTTGACATTGACTCCGCTCAAGAAAATTCTTCCTACTTATGAGATATGAGTTCTATTATGATTGGTTATGTTACCAACATACTCTAAATTCATCACCGGAAAGAGGGTGGTAGTCTATTTAGAAAATGTCAAGGACATATTAAAAAGAAAAGAGAAAAATTTGAGTGGTAAAAGATTTGGAGATCCTATTCCTGTAAACAAAAACATATTGGATGAAAATCTAAAACAAGATTTATTTATGAGATTGAAATTTTATTACTATGCACATTGCAAAATTTTATTAGATTGAGTTTTTGAGTCTTAAAGATTAAGTTCAAAGGGCGATTTATTTATTTGAAATTTTGTGTGAGATCAATGAAATTTTCCATGGATGATTATATTTTAGAAATTTATTCATCATATGAAAGTTTATTTTCTATAATCGGTGTTGATTTCTTTATTTGCTTGAGGACAAGTAAAGTTTGAGCCTTATGTGTTTGATGACTCTAAATTTCATAGCATATTTCTTGCTTATTCCATCATCCTCTTGAGTCATATTGCACCTTTGCTTATTTTACGCTTTTTTTTATCAAATATTTCAGAATCTACACTTTTCTTGGTCTTTGATCAATTTCAGGTAAAAAGGCATCGTTTTGATGGGTTTTCAAGCAAATCCAACGCATGGGCAGATTCTTATCATCAGGAGGAGACTACACATCAAATTTCAAGTCAAACCAAATTTTATGGAGAAATTACGGCAGTGCCGTAATGATTTTTACTACCGTAATCAGCAATTATGGCACTCTTGAAACGATTTTCATCACGACTTAATTATGAAATTTTTTTGGAAAATTACGATAGTGCCGTAAAATTATTCATGGTACCATAATTTCAGACCAATTTCTTACCGAGACTTCAGAGATTTCATAGGTAATTACGGCACTACTGTAATATACCTTACGGTGCCGTAATTTGGAATAGATTCCATACAGAAGATTTCATAGCAATTACGGTACTACCATAATTTCCATCACGGTGCCATAATTTTCACCCAGATGCCCGATTCTTCCTCTATAAACTTAAATTCGTGATTTCTCAGGCTTTAGGGTACCAATTGAAGATCGAAAAGAGGGGAAACGCTGAGCATTAGTAGGAGAACGTTTTCGAAAGGGAAGGAACAATTTTTATTAGGGATCCACGGAGAATTTGGGAGAACCGCCGCCGCTCTAGGGTTCGTCGATTCTCATCCTACAGACCACCTCCGGCCATGAAATTTGAAAGGAAGCTTCGCCTGAAGGAGGAGAACACATGCCATAAGTTTCAAAGCGAGAGGAATCCGATCGAGGGAGAAATCATTGAAACAGTGGGCGCCGCCACTGTTCATCACGTTCAGTGCATGTTACGGTGCTGTAATTTCATTACAGCACCCTGTTTTGTAATTTTTCTCACCTTTTTGACTTCTGATCCTCTGAAATTATGGTTTATTGTAATCTTTCCATCATGCTAGCTTAATTTTCTTATGGGACATGGGGTGTTATGGGACATGGGGTATTATCCCCTTAACTTCTTAATGACTACACATTGTTAATTTCGTCAGGATGATTTTGTTATGATAATTCTACTTATGTGATGATTGCTTATAATTCTCCTTAGTCTCATATTTTCAGCATGTTTTAGAATTTTGTGAAGTAGACTGAGAAGTTGATTGCAAAATTTGGAACCCTAGAATCCTTGAGTTTAGAACTAGTCATAAGAGATTAGGTATTGTTCTTAATTCTGATTTTTAGTAGTTTTATTGCCATATTGATTTTCTGATCTTTGGATTGAGTTATTATGTTAGACTTGATTTGAAATTGTAAGAGATTAAATATCTGATCGTCGGAGAACCTTAAGTAGAACCTAAGAAATTATGGTATGAGAATACATAGTTTCTCTTGAGATGTTTGACTTAGAATTCGGATGCATGAGAGTGATCCTTGAGTTCTTTGTCAATAATTTACTTATCTTCAGCATTGAATAGATCCTGCACGAGAGTGAGGATTGGTTCTTTGTATAATTATGTACACGAGAGCGAGATAATTCCTTTATGAAGTAAATTATATCTTTATCGTAATGAAATTTGACTGACAATATGATGTGGGGTGAAGACACGTGATGTGCAAACCAGAAAGAAAAGTATTTAAAACCTAAAAACACAATAAGCAGCCAGAATTCAGTGTTACAGATAGATATTATTTAAGAAAAGTTGCTATGTCTTTTTGGAAAATCCATAAATCGAAAATTTGATCCAATTAAACCAAGAGCCAGTACTAAACTAGTTCTTTTAAATCCAATAACAATCAGATGGTGAGGGGCTATCAGGCATGTATAATAACTGCAACAATATAGTTAGTCTGATTGGTAAGTTAAGACTGCACAAAATTGTTTCAGATTGCAGATTTTGCATAGCCTTTTAGGTTAAACTGTTGGATCTAGGTATGCATCAACTAGTCCTCGTGAAAGAGCAAGATGCGTGCGTCATTGTCTGACCAGACTTGAAGACCTTGGTTACACCGATTGCTTAAAGCACCTGCAAGAAGAGAGCTAATCAGATTAGTTTTGAAACAAGTGCAGGAATTTAATCAAGTAGCAAAAGTTGGTATCTCTTGTAGGTTGATATGATCAATTTGAATTTGTTCCAACTGGTCCACAAGATGGAGGAAGATTTGGTCCTGCTATTAGCCCAAGGATCCGAGCTGGAGGCGTGTCCGAGTGTGTTGAAATCCTGCAAGAAATAGCTTAATGAGATTAATGACACAGGAAAACTGAACAGGAAACTAAGAAGGATCTGGAACGAAGGATGTGCGAGCGTGGAGCAGAATTGGTCGGCGGTCGTCCGGTGATGTACGATCGCCGGACCTGCTACAACTGCAGATTCTCGTGATGGTGGCGGTGATGTGGCCGGAGGTTGGGGTCGATTGGCTGCTTATCGGAGGAGAACGATGATGAAGGGCGGAAGGCTATGGAGGCGGAGGGTGTTCTGTTGGAACAGGGCAGTACGCGAGTGGAGCAGGGTTCGTCGCCGGTCGGCCGGTGATGGACCAAACCCAAAACTGCTACAACTGGAGGTTCCTATGGATGAGGTGAGGACGTTGCCGGAGTTTCTGGGCGGACGGTGGTTGGTCGGAGGGGGACGACGGTGAAAGGTGGAACTAGGGCGGAAGCAGGGCGGAACAGGGGATGTTGTCGAGGGCTTCGATTCTGGCCATCCAAGCGGCGGATGGAGGGATGCCGGCGGCTGTTGCTTCGTATTGTAGAGGAGGAGGGATGGCTGAAGTTGCGTGTTGATCGGACAGTTGGATCGCCGACGGGAAGGTTCCGAAGCTTCAAAATTCTGGATCGCTAAAACTTGCGGATGGTTGTAACTGACGGAGAGCTTTGGAGAAAGTAGAGATTGGAGAAGAAGGGAAGAGTGAGGGGCTTGGCCTTAGAAGGAGGAGAGGGGAAAGGTAGGTGACACAAGCACCTCAGATAAGAAGAAGATGGGAGACATCCGATTGAGGATGAAAACTATTTCCATTCATTCAAAACAATCTATCTGCGTTTACAAGGTTTAAGCTTTGATACATATAGAGGTTGCTGCCGAACGTTGAAGCTTCCATCTTCGGTAGGAAAGAGACGTTGGAGAAGTTTCCTTTATTGGCTGCAAGCGTGGCAAGGTTCCTGCGTGAGATTGGCGTTGAAGCTCTTCTTCCTTTGATTGCTTGAGAGAGATAGACGTTACACCTTCCTTTGTGAGGTGCCAAGGGGAGACGTTGGAGTTTCCTTGCATGTACTGTGGGCTGGCGCATGATGATATCCTAGAATCTGATTTGGAGTTGGCGCATCTTTCTTTGTTGCTGGCTGATCCAATGGAGTAGTTTTGGGCTTCTTTGTGGTGAATTATTGCTGATAAGTGGGCTTGTCTTGGGCCTCTTATGAAGTGGTTAATTATTGAGCTAGCTTTATTGATCGAGCTGGCTAGCTTATTTGCGAGCCATCGAGCCTTTGTCTATGGCAACCTTAGGCTCCACTTGTACCTTCGTGGCCGGTGGTCCCTGCCCCCATCATTTCTCCCCGGGTGAAAAAAGAAACTCTACAGTGTGCTTAATGAAGTTAACTAAGGTCAATATATAAAGTGATAGGTAGGTACAAGACAAGTTAAACATTAGAATGGGCTATTAAAAGGGAACATTCTATAAATTCTAAGGTAGATTATTTTTTGACATATCTAAATATTTGAAACATGCTGATATAAATTACTTAGTAAACTTATTATGATGAAAACTTATGCTTGAACTTCCCTCATATCACATCTTATAGTTAGTAGTGCTTTCATTATAGCTTCCAGACTAATTGATTCGCGTAAATTATATAATTGTGGTTTAATTAGTACTAAATTCTAGAGTCTATGTGTGATCAATATTTTTATTACATCAATACATCTGTGCACTTATGGAACCGAGTATTTAGGATTGTATTTATTTATTTATTTATTTATTTATTTAATGCATGAATAACTCCATTACTACTTATTACTCACCTCCTCATCTTGTCGCCACCACCAAGCTTGTTGCCATCTCCTATATTGGGGAGAGCTTCTTATTGGTGCATCTTCAAGCACTGAAGGCAAATTGCACCAAAGGCTTGGTGCATATTTAAGTCTTCTTCTCTTTGTGTTGGCGCAATCAAGTTCTTCTCATCTTGGCACAATTCCTTGGTGGTGGCACAAGTGAAGAATAGTCTCCCAAGGCATGTATCTCTACTCCGGAGGCTAGCACTAGATGTGGAGTCAAAGGGATCTCGAGGAGTTTGTGTATGCTTCACTATAGAGGACTCTCCAATGCATGTCTAAGGTCTTAATCAACTTGCTCAAAATATGCTCCAAGGTACCTCATCTATCATATCCGTTTGCTTCTCTTGCATGAACGACCCTTGTTGGTTTTGGAAACCTATTTCTACATCGCTTCCAAAAGTTTTAAAGTTTTAAAATTTCCTATGGTTTCCCAACATACAATTAGTTTAGAAAGATTAAAATAATTAAAATTGACAACTCCCTAATAAAAGTTATTGAATTCTAGACTTTCTCCCTCTTGACAGTGATTGTAATCATAGTCGTGATTGTACATATGAGTTAAACTTCTTTCCTATTGATAAGCTAACCACAAGTGCACAGTTGCTATCAAGTAGTAAAAATATCAATTCTCAAGGACTAAGTGTCAAGTACTGACTTATCGCTCAATTATTAGCTAGACAATCGTGAATCTGTTTAAAGTTGGATTAAACTAAATCAAATAACCAAAATTAGTTCAAAAGTGCAGCAACTACTTCGGGTGAAGTGCAATTTCAAGAGAGATCGGGACATCGAGTTTCACCGTGTTGAAGGTCTAAGATAAAACATAAAGAGTTCAAAGCCGAAAATCCAAAATGTTTAAGGCAATTATCCACTTAACAGATTGCCCTCTTTCAGCAGCATAATTCGGTATGTATCCAAGTCGATCTCCTACTTTCATGGCTTATCGACTCGCAATAGATCCAATGAGTTATGTAATAAATCACTAGAACCCTCAAGTAACCATGAGTTTATTGGTGTTTATTCCCTAGGGCCTATGGATGGTCCGATTGGATGTGTGTCACATCTATATTTGATAGTTGACATATCCTAGCAAGGTCGTTGTCAAGCACCTTGTACATCTGTCGCATATGTACATTTGCATAGACAATATCCATAAGCGATAGATTTTATCTAGTCTCTAATCTTGTCGCCAATCAAGAATCATAGAGGATATGGGACAGTTATGATTCATTTGAGACTGGTATATACGCTAGTTGAGCATGGGTTGCTAATGCAGACATATGGGTATATCAAGGGAGATATACTGGACCGACCTACCGTGAGGATACATCTTGGTGTCACAAGAAGAATGTCACAGTGATAGAGGTATGCTTATCCTATACTTGAGGGCATTGATATCTCAATATGGTGAGGGATATGCTTTGATACAACCTAACTTTCATCGTAGTAGGGAAGTCATAATGGTTGTCATTGGGTATATCATAAGCCATTGGAGAGATTCCATGTGCCAAGAGAAGATTTGCCCCTTCTTTGCGAAGAAGCTTGATGTCCATGGCGCCCCTATATGGATGCATGACTGAAAGTGTATGGCCATACCCAGGTAAGAACCTAATTTAGTCATGACCATTTGATTGAGTTAAACAAGTGTGACACACGTATCCAATATGAACATCAGTCTGGCAAAAGGACAAATGCATAGATGTACCCTGTCGCAGTTTTAGGGGTTGTCGATGATGACTCCATTCTGATGACTTGGGTAGCCATGATGCACTATTATGTGCCACTCATCGCTTGGAATGATTTTAGATCATGACTACCAATGTTTGAAGAATCTACAGGCTCGCACACCTAGACACTCGAGGTCTCATACTGATCGGATAGCCTCTAATCAAATCATTGTGTGATTCAGATCACTCTGAGAGTCTGTAGCTTTGTGATTTCTATTGTGGAAATGAAATTTTATTTAGTTCATGTTTGACCACTAGTTGACCTCTAGTGGACCATGTTTGACCTCTGTTGACCTATGTTGTCAAAATGAGTCAAACTAGGGTCTTTGTGTAAGTTTGATCCTGCAACTTAAGCCGCATGAATAAATAAAATTATTAATTGGCAAGAGAAATTTTCTCTTGGCTTATTAAAAGACCTAGACACATTTTGCATTAAATATATATTAATATATTTAATGATAGGCGCCTACATGATTAAATTTTTAATATATTTACTAATTTGAGGTTAAGCAAATTTAATTAACTGTTCATGCTTGACTAATTTGGCTAATATATTTCATTGATTTATTCATGACTTGGCGTAGTCGCTTTCTTCATTCTATTTAATATATTTTTATATTAAATGTAATGAAGAATAATCACCAAGAATAGCTGGTTGATCTATTATAAATAGATAGGCTCTTTTGAGTGATTTTTGCACCAGTTCTCTTCTCTCATCTCCTGTTGTCGTCTCCCCTCTCCTATTTGGTGTGATGGTCTTGAAGGTGATAACTAATATAAGATTTTACTTCAAGGTTGGGACAAGTGGTAGTGCTACCCACTTCTTGTCGCCAACACTCCCCCTTCTCCTTGGCGCTGGATCTTGGTGATTGGCGCAAGTTGAGAATTTCCTAGAGGAGTGGATCTTACCTCCCGAGGTTGGCACGACGCAAGAAGGATGGAGAGGACTCAAGGAACCCATGTGTGCGCGATTGCAGAGGACAGGCGCTTGCGCATCTTCATCATCGACTAGCTCCAGAAATTGCTTGAAGGTACTACTCTTCACATCCTTAAGTTTTTACACGTAAGGGATCCTAGTGTTTTTGGGAATTCTATTTCGAGCCAATCGCTTCCGCTGTTTTCTTAATTTTTAAATTGGTCTGGTGATTCTGAATAGTGGCATCAGAGCGATCTTATGAAGCCCGTTGGTGTATTTTGTACATGTGCAACCCCATGAATTTTAAAATTATTTTTGAAAATTTCTATGCCATGAATTTTGAATTTTCTATTGAAAATTAATTTCTAAATTTTTGCCACTCATATCTTTCTTGTTTTTTTTTTCTTCACATATGGGATAGACCCTATGTGGAAGAAATTTCCCTCCTTGCGCTTGTGGGACCGACACATGGTGCAAGACCCATAGGAGATTATGCGGGGTATGGACTAGGTGATTGCCCAAATCTCTATGGGCTATGGATTGCAAGGGGTGGCTACCATTTGTAGACTCCTGAGAGGGACGAAACACAAAGAATCGATGATGAGTAGTAGCTGAAAATTTAGGAAGGTTTTATGAAAAACTAAAAGTAATTACTTGTTGGTTTTTACATGACATGTAGAAAAATCATGAGTAGTTTTGTTTATTCATTGTGTTGTTTTGTTTGCGCACCTCACCTCTGATGTAGGACGGAAGCGTGGGAAAATGCAACTAATTAAAAATTTAGTTATTTATTTTTTTGAATTTTTAGAAAATGTCAAATTCACAAAACAGCTAGAAATTAGTGCTACAGAAAAGTATTATTTAAGAAAAGTAACTATATGTTGTAGGAGGGTCCAGTGATCCAAAATTTGAACCAATTAAACCAAGTTCTAGAACAACACTAGTTCTTTTGAATGACATAAAAAATAGATGTTGAAGAGTTGTCAACAATTTATAACATTTGCAACAATATTGCTAGTCAGATTATTCAATATAAAGCAGTGCAGAATCTTATCAGTCTTGACTTTTTGCAATGCTTCCCAAGTTGATCTGCTAAGCCTTCAATGGAACCGACTATTCTGAGTGGTAGAACTGGACTAGTTCTTTCTGGTCGTGCCATAGATGAAGTTTATAGGGTAGCCAATCACGCTAGGTCCCTGCACAAAGAAGACTAATCAGATTGCTAGAATAGAGTAACAGAATTTTTAGAGCAGAATTAATCAGATATCAAAGGTTGAAGTGTATCGTGGGTGGATCTGATCAATCTGGGTTTGGCACGACTTGTCCACATGATAGAACAAAATGTGTTCTTCGTAATCTTATCAAGGTTCTGGACTTTTACTCCACTGATTGCTTAAAGCATCTGCACAAAAAACACTAATCAGATTAGTTTTAAAACAGGTGCAAGAATGTATCAAATATCAAAAGTTGCTTGGGGGTTTAGGATGATCTGCTGATTATGGGCTTGACCCAACTAATCGAAATGGTAGAAGAGGATATGATCTTTCTATTAGCATCAAACATCAGAGGTGGAGGCTTGTCCAAGGGCGCTAAAAACCTGCGATAAGAAGGTTAACCAAGTTAATTCGCAAGCTAACCGAAGGAACAGTAGCAGGGAAAATCTGGTTTGCGCAGATCAACAGCGTCGGAACATGGGTCACTCGGCAGAGGTATTGGAGATGGAAGAAGGACGAGGTGGCGTTGACGACATCAGAGCACCGGCTGGTGGTGGTGGAGCGAGGCGTGTACGGCGTCGGAACACTAGCGGAGCGGAGAGGCGCTGGTTTGTCGGAACAGGGGAAGTGCGCCAGAAGAACAGAGGTCATCGGCGTTCGTTCGGTGATGCACGAACGCCGAACCTGCTATGGTTGGAGGTTCTTATGATGGAGGAGAAGACGTGGCCGGAGTTTGGGAATGAAAGATGGCTGGCTGGAGGAGATCGACAATGAAAGGTGGGATTACGGCGGAAGTAGGGCGAGAATAGGGGATGTGGTCGGGGTTTCGATTCTGGCGATCGGTGGGGTGGATGGGCAGATGCCGGTGGCTGAAGCTTCTTTAGGGGATGGAAGACTGCTGGCCGAAGTCTCATGGAGATCCGGCCAGTGGATCGTCAGCGGTGAACTCAGAAAGTTTCAGAAATTCTGGGTTGCTGTTGCAGGCGAAACAGAGAGTTTTAGGGGGGGAGGGGGGAAGGGGAGATTAGAGAAGAGAGGAAGAGGGAAGGGATCGGCCCTAGAAGGAGAGGAAGAAGGTGCTCGGCACCCAGAGAAGAGAAGAGGAAGAAGACATCCGATAGAGGAAGAAAACCATTTCCAAATTCATTCAACTTGTCTCGATTACAAAGATCAACGTGATACATATAGGGAGAAATTTAGAGACATTGCAGGCGAGATGTTAAAGAGACGTTGCAGCTTCCTTGTGGGCTGGGCGAGGGAGACGTTGATGTTTCCTTTGCTGGCTGCATGTGAACGTTGCAGCGTTTCCTTCTTTGCAACGTTCGTGCGTGCACCAGATGAAGTGTTGAGATGAGCGTTGGCTGCAATGAACTTCAAGATTCGTGTGATGAAACAACTTGGTTTGGCGCATTTTGCTTTGTTGCGGGTTGATCGCATGGAATAGTCTTGAGCCACTTTTGTGGCGAATTATTCCTGATAAGTGGGCTTCTCTTGGGCCTCTTTTGAAGCAGTTATTTATTGAGCTAGCTTTATTGATTGATCTTGCTAGCATATTCGCGAACCTCCTGGCCTTTGACTAAGGTACTCGTAGACTCCACTTGTGCCCTCTTAGCCTATGGTCCTTGCCTCCATCAACCTCCTAAGGCGGTGCATCCCCTTGTTTAACATAACCTTGAGTGGCTTTTAGGGTTACCTTGATGGTGCACATGAGGGATGATGGTTGATCAAGGAGATGATACAACCTAATTAAGTAAGGGGGCTGATCTTCTTCCTTGGTCAAGCCTTGTTGACTTCTAGGGTTTCCTAGTGGCACATCTTGAGGCTTAAGGGCTGATGAAGAGGGTTGGTGCTCCAAACTTGTAAGGGGGCTGATTTCTCTTCTTAGCCAAGAGCTTGATGGTCCAAGGTTTTCCTAGTGGTGCTTCTTAAGTTCAAGGGCTAAGAAAAGAAGATGGCTCGCCAACACTTGCTTGTTTACACGTCCAAGCAAGGGGGCGTACCCCATGGTGGTGCACCTTGCAAACGAAGTGGCGCATCTAGCAATGATGGTGAGACCCCTTAGAGTTGGATGGCGCATCCATGTTTGGCCGAACCCTGGAAGGAGCCTAGGGTTTGCGAGATAGCTTGGAGGATGAGACTAGCACTGGCCGAACCTAATGGTGCATCTAGGGTTTCTTGGATGGTGCCTTTAGGGTTCGTGAGCTAACCCTTGGAGTAGAAGACCTAGGGGGTGTACCTAGGGTTTTGGACCAGAGCCCTAAGGGCACTTTGGGATGAGCTAAGGACCTATTGGCTTGGGCCCATGGCTCAAGGCCCTTGGTAGTGCTAGGTATGTAGGACTTGTTGGGAATCCCCGGACCTCAGAAAAACTTTAAAACACAGCAGAAGCAGAGGTCTGAAATAGAATTCCAGAAACACCAAGATCCCTTACGAGAGAAAACAGAAGGATGTGAAGAGTAATACCTTATCGAGCAATTCCAGGAGCAGCTGATGATGAAGATGCACAGGAGTCCGTCCTCTACAATCGTGCACACACGGACTGTCTCGAGATTCCTCCGCTCCATGCACGTCCTAGCTTCGAGAGAGGAGATCCATGCCTCTTGATCTTCTCAACTTGCACCAAGGCCAAGGAGAAGAGGGAGCATTGGCGACATGGAGTGGGTAGCACTACCACTTGTCCCAACCCTTGATGCAAAATCTTTTTATTGTTATCACCTCGAAAACCCTCACGCCAAGCAGCAAAAGGGAGGTGACAATAAGAGACAAGAGAAGAGTCTGGTGCAAAAATCTCCCAGGCAGGTCTCTCTATTTATAATAGCAGAGCCATATCAGCCTTGGAGATTTTTCCCATGTGGGATAATGCATATAGGCGCCTATTAATAATTAACCAGATCAACATCACGAGTTTGAATCCCCGTAGACGCTATTAATTGTAAATTGCGCCTAAGCCTATTAATTAGCCAAGAGAAAAATTCTCTTGCCAATTAATGATTTTATTTTATTCATGTGACTAAAGTGCCAAGTCCAAACTTGCACCAAGACACTTGTTTGACTCATTTTGACAACACAGGTCAATAGAGGTCAAACGTGGTCCACTAGAGTCAACTAATGGTCAAACATGAACTAAAATAAAATATCATCTCCTCTGAAAAAGTCTCAATGCATCAGTTCCCCAAAATGATCCGAATCACACAATGATTCGATCAGAGGCTAAACGATCAGTATAGAATCTCTGACATCTAGGTGTGCGACCTTGTAGTTTCTTCAGACATTGGCAGTGATGACTAAATCATCACAAGCAATGAGTAGCACCTAGCAGTACATCATTGCTACCCAAGTTATCAGAATGGTGTCATCATCGACATCCCCTAAAACTGTGACAAAGTACAAGTGCAGCTTTGTCCTTTTGCCAACTGATGTCCAGATTGGGCAAGTGTGTCACACTTGTTAATCCCAATAATATGGCCAGACTAAATTAGGTTCTCACCTGGGTATGGCCATACACTTTCAGTCATCCATATAGGGGGCGCCATGGACAATCAAGCTTCCCTGCAAGGAAGGGGCAAATCCTCTATTGGCACATTGAATCTCTCATACGGCTTGCGACATATCCAATGACAATCGTTATGACTCCCCTTTTACGGCGAAGCGTTAGGTTGCATCAAAGTACATCAATCACTGTACAGAGATACCAATGCCCTCAAGTCTAGGACAAGCACAACTCTATCACTGTGATATTCATCTCGTGACACCGAGATGAATCCTTATGGCGAGTCGATCCAGTATATCTCCCTTGATATACCCATATGCCTGCGGTAGCAACCCGTGCTCAACCAGCGCATATACCATTCTCAAGTGAATCATAGCTGTCCCATATCCACTATGATTCTCGACCAGGGATAAACACAGAGACTAGATAAAATCTATCTCTTCGGGATATTGTAAATGCAAATGTACTTATGCATAGATGTACAAACTTGCATAACAACGACAATGTCAGGATAACTCATCTATCAACTAGATGTGATACACATATCCCAATGGACCATCCTGAGGTCCTAGGGCATAAACACTAACAATCTCCCACTTGCACTTGGACCTTGCATTAAGCAACCTAAACACCGTGTCCTAAGCACGACTTGCCATGCTCCTGCTGCACTAGAGAATCAGTCTATGGGCCTATCATGATTGTATCAGTGTTCATATCTGCTATGTCTAAAGTACCTCTATCCCCAAGATAAGGTATAAGCATTTGAGTACGCTTGTGAAGTTCAACGAATAACTCCCACTGCTTCCCAAAAGCATTTGCATACTCTGCTTTCAAGTAGTCTGCTCTGAAGCTCCCAAAGCTTCTAGCACCACTACAGGAATAGCTAGGCTGTCATTGGTCTGACTGGAACAAGCTGCAAAGTGAATACACTGAGGTTTTCCTGTCATTGATGACCAAGAACCACCCCTTAGTTCTTTGCAGAACCTAAGGACGTTCCTTTCCCTTTATCCAATGCCACGCACCTGGATTGGATCTAGTATCCATTGGTTATGCTCTCGGCACAAACCACATCTGGTCTATAACATATGATCATCGATGTATGTTATCTGACTTAGCACTTGGAGTTTCAAAAACTCTCACACCTACCCCAAAAGGATGTCCACTAAGTCATTCATCGCAAGACATTTCCCAATCATCTATTCACCAAGTGAAGGATTGAGATATCGTCTTTGATGATCGGTATGTCCCCAACATACAGGACCAGAGATGTCATCAAGCTCCCACTACACCCAGGCACCATCGAATGAAGATTATTTCCATTGAGTTAGGAGTTACCCATAAGTCAAAACCAGATGAATCTATTCGACCTGTACAGCCTGAGTGTTCTGAGCCTTAGGTTACCCACAACCTATATAACTGGCTCAGATTCCATCTTTGACCAAGTGTGTTAAATGACTGATCTTGGACTACATCCAAGTCAGACTTCCTCCCACTAGCCTTTTTCAAGAGAAAAACTTTCCCAAGAAAATTAGCAACTCTGAGCAGCAACCAAGTTGCTCTCCTGTGGGATCATGGAAGTAGTATTCCCAAAGGATACTCCATACACATATGCATCAGATATGGAACATCTATCAGTGTTCAGGAAAAAATATTCATTTTTGCACAACCTTTAACAAGGAGTTACATGACTTAACCTGTATCGAATCATGCCAAGCACGACTTGATTCCTCCATTTAGACACTCACCATTTAAAAAGGAGTTCTAAAAGGAGTGAACTATGAGGAAACTCATACTCATCAGGATAATCATAAACTATGGCTCAAGTGCTTTCCAACAAGTCAGAAAGCTCTTCATGGATCAATTAAGATAGTTTCCTTTATTCATATCTATCAGATATGTCTGTAAAGGACTAGTACCCTAGCTTTCGCTTACTTATTAGACCTGTCCACACACACTAAAGTGTATGAGGTCCAACAAGTCTCCTAATCTTCCACTTCTAAAAAAGTGAAGAGCATCACTGTTGTTGTCCTTAGCAAACAAGGCTCATGCGAGTCTAGCTCTCGAAAGAGGTAGATCCGACTCATTCTCCTAAAAAGAGATTGAATCCACAAATCCATTCGCATGGAGATAGTGAATGAGGTTCTTGTTTTACAAGGTCCAAACAACAGTGCCAAAGATAGGCACAACACCACTTAATTTAATCCATATATTGTGTTACTCATAGAACTTCACATATAGATAGAACATGAAGATATTGAAGTCCTAACAAAGTCTTGACCCCAGAGAGAGAGAGGTCTCCTATAGCTTTGGCAGCAATAGATGCTCCAACTAGTAGGTCAGTCTCTCTGCGTCAGCGTTGCCCTATTTCCTTTGAGCACCAAGACACTTTTACAAGTATTGGTCTCATCATGCTGTATGACATACCCATGTGTTAGAAATAGACAACTAGACTTTCGTAACATAATTACCTAAGCCAGAAGACGAAGGGTTACTTCTCTTCTCTTTGTTTTGAGGTCGCTAGCAATCATTCTCGAGCACCTTATCTCTTGCACCCTTTTTCATCTTCAATGCATTGGACAAGCTCTAAGGCTTTCCTTTGCATTATAGGACTACGTTAGAGGTTATAGCTTTATATTCTAGCTTGTCCCTTAAAGAGCTATTTTATAATATCTAAAATATGATCAGCTTAACACGTTACTTTCACAACACAGGCGACATGCTAGCTTTAGACAAGCTACCCCATAAGCATCTGCTTCAGCCAAGAAGGCTGTAGATGAGATGGGTTCAGGAAAAGGCTACCCAAGGAGACACAGCTTTTCCTCGAGCTTGAGGACAATCCTCAAGTACAATATCAGTCCTCGAAGTTGGTTTCAACCAACTTCTCCCTCATTAAGAAGGAATGGAATGACAGTCTGCTATCATTTTTGCTTGTAAAAGCCATCTACAACAAAGACAAGAGCAGATTAGTATCACAATTCAATCATTTATTCTGGCCTTTTATAAATAATTGTTTCTCACTATTTTATTCGAATCGATAATCCTCAAAAATCGATCGAGAAGTCGCTTGACTTCCTTAGTGAGATGGGATCCTCATTTCGTACACGGCCTTGCGTCCCACGAGGGTGGGATGTATTGCACAAGGTGATGCATGCTTCCTGAGGTAGGCTCGCCGGCCAATTGCTACTCGGAAATTCCCTTTCCCAAGACTGTTCAGGCACTTTGTGTCCAGCGGGACTGGATACAGCACAAAGTCCTAACCACTTGAGGCTGCCTCTAGAAATTTCATCATGTGAACCACCACATATGAAAAATCCTAGCCAAGTCCGACCTGACTGTTATGCCCAGGGCCAACAATTTCCTTGCAAAAGGCGCATCCAGAGTTTTAACCGGACTGTGGAAATTATTGTCACCACACACCTCCTGAAGATAGATGGGTATGTCCCACGAGGGTGGGAAATAGTGCACAGCACCATCGATCGACAGTTTGACGAGGGTTACGCGTCAGAAGGCTAAGTAACAGGACTTGATATGATTTATTGAGGATTTTTGTGGTCTCGGCACCACGGGCTTTTATCTTATTCTACCAATACGGGCATGCAATCCTATGGTGGAATAAAACTGAAAAGCAGTAAAGGCATGCTGGAACAGAAATAGTAAATATGATGTGATCAAAGCCCAAAACACGGGTAACAAGCACCTAGACCTAGTCCTAGCCATCTAGCACTACCAAGGGCTTTGAGCCATGGGCTCATGCCAACAAGTCCTTAGCTCATCCCTGAGTGCCCTAAGGGCTCTGCTCCAAGGCCCCGAGGTGCACCACCTAGGTCTTCAACTCCACGGGTCAGCTCGCGAACCCTGAAGGCACCATCCAGGGAAACCCTACATCCCCTTTAGGTTCGGCTAGCCCGAGTCTTCTCCATGAGCTAGCCCACAAACCCTAGGCTCCTCCTAGGGTTCGGCCAACTCAAATCTCCACCAGGAAGCTCGCTCGCAAATGCTAGGCTCCTCCTAGGATTCAGCCAAACATCCATGTGCCATCCTCTCTTGGTATCTCACCTCTTTGCTTGATACACCACATCCCTTGCAAGGTGTGCTGCCTAGAGGTGCGCTCCCTTTGCTTGGATGTGCCATCAAGCGTCCTTGGTGCTCAATCTCCCTTCATCAGCCCATGAACTTAAGAAGCATCCAACGGACCTTCAAGTTCTTGGTTAATGATAGAAGATCAGCCCCTTTGCAAGCTTGGAGCGCCAATCCTCTTCTTCAACCCTTGAACCTCTATGCGCCACCTAGGAAAACCTAGGATGCACCATGGTTCGGTTATGGAATAAGACCAGCCCCCTTTGGTTGCTTTTCCTTCATCATCAGCCCTTGAACCCATGTATGCGCCACTAGGAGACCTAGAAGCCATGAGGGCTCGGTAGAGGATGATGGTCAACCCCCTTACTTGACTAGGTTGCCCCATCACCTTATCCATCCATCATCCCTTAAGTGAACCAACTAGGCAACCCTAGAAGCCACTCAAGGTTAGGTCAAATAAGGGGATGCGCCACCTTGGGAGGTGAGGTGTGCCAACCCTAACCCTAGCCACCACCCCCTTTAGATGCGCCCCTAGGTTTAACCCTAGAAGCAACCCTAGGGTTTGGCTAGGTCATGGGTTGCGCCACCTTGAGAGATGCGCAAGGGAGAGAGAGAGAAACGCCACGACATCTTCAACATCTTCACTTTTAAATTACAATATAGAATTGAAAAACAAAACTGAAAGTCGGCATGCAGGCCTCACATTGATACTTCACAGGCGTGGCAATAGGCCTTGACTTTGATCACAGCATAAATACACAAATAGAACTACTCATGCGATTCTACAAGCTATGAAAAATCAACAAGTAATCACTTTTAATTTTTCATAAAACCCGTTCAATTAATTTTTAGCGACTCTATATCATCCTTCTATATCGTTTCGCCCCTCTCAGGAGTCTACAAAGGGTAGCCACCCCTTGCAATCCTTACCCCATAGAGATTAGGACAATCACTGTAAGATCCAGAAATTTATTAGCAGGTAAGAAAAATAAAGTTTTGATTATCTGATTTTTATGTGGACGTTTTCTTTGAGATAATGTATCGATTTGTGCATTTTTTTCCTGCTATGTAAAAATGTGTCGCGGAGAGGATTCGAACCCACGACTTAAGGCGTAGAGTGTGTGCTACACACCACTAGGCTAGTGGTGTCTTTCTATTAGAAAAGGGTAAGAGCTCTTGTTAAAGGTGAGGTGGAAAAATAACTTATAGTAAAGGGTTATTGGATCTTGGAGGCTTAATGGGTAGAAAGCTAAAACCTTAGGGGATCCATTTTCTCACCTCTCACTCACGATTTTTCCCTCATACCCTCTCGCTCACGTTTTTCCTCTTTGCTCATTGCTCACGGTTCTTGGGGAAGGTGGCGGCTTGCTCTCTCTTCTTCTTCTCCTCCTTTGGTGGCCGGCGGCGAGTGGTGTTGGGGCGACTTCCGGCGAGTCCTTGAACGTTTCCGGCGACGTGGTGGTGTGAGGGAAGGCGCAAAGGGTGAGGCTTGGGAAGAACCGAAACTAAGTGAGTGGATTTTCTCCTTCACCTAGTTCATGAATTTTGGATGTATTGTTTGTTTTAGAGAAGTTTGATGCCTAGAAACATGACATGAACCTTGATTGCAAGTTGTATACGTTTTCTTTGCTTTTCCCTAAAATTCGAAACCCTAGGTTGCATGACAATTAGGGCTTTTCATTTTTAAGGCTTCTAATCATCAATTAGACCTTGTTTAAGCTTGTATGTAGCTTTAGTTTTTCAATTGCATGAAGGTTAGGGTTTGAAGGAGAATTTTGACCCTTCTTCATGAAGTTACGTCCAAATGCATGGGTAAAAATTGGGGAAAACTTGATATTCATGAAATTAGGTATATGAGGATTCTACTGTATTTTTTTGGGAATTTTTAGAAATAAAAGTTTCTATTGACTGAAATTGACCTAGGGGTAATTCGGTAAATTTCCTAGTTAAAATTGGGGAAAACTTGAAATTACGAATCTAGGGATATATGAGGGACGTAATGAATATTTTTACGAAATTTTTGGATAACTTTTCTTGTATGACTTAAACTTTGAACTAGGGGTATTTCTGTCTTTTGTTATCAGAACTAGTAGAAAACTATGAATATGTGATATTCTGCATTTATGTTAATTGTGAACGAAATTTAGTGAATTTTCTGTATTATTATGTATTTTTAATTGAATGGTGTATGCAGAAAGTAATGACATGAAATATTGATTGATAACTTTGGGTAATAACATAGCAAGGTTAGACTGAACTAATCAGCATGAAACCTAAGGACTACACTACTATGTGATTATGTGATATTTGAATATTATGTGATTATGTGATTTTTGAATATTATGTGATTATGTGATTTTTGAATATTATGTGGTTATGTCATTTTCGAATATTATGTGGTTATGTGATTCTCAAATATTATGTGTTGTGGTCATGGAATGGATAGGACTAAGGCTAAGTGTAACTGTGTACTCAAGGGGATAGTCTACATGTGATATGTTAAGGGTTAGAGATTTCAGCCCTGTATTGTGATATGTGAGGGGGTTGTTGTTCAGCCTGCCTGATGTGATTATTGTGATAAAAATGACTATCCTATAGTCTAGTTGACACTTAGGAGTCCACTTTTGTGAAATAAGATATAAGATGTGTCTGGTGTTGTCCAGTTAAGGAACCCTTTGGGAGAACGAGTGATATAAGACGCAAAGTGCCATGTCTTGGTCGGACAGGGGCCACCTCTTGATGTCATCACTCTTAGACGCTTAGATTTTTGTGATTATGGGGTGGTGTAGATCAAGGTATCACATCTTGACCAGGTGGGGATTACCTCTTGAGTCTACTCACTGTCCATGTATATATGTTGCATGTGATTTGCAGGCTTCTCCCAGTGCTTAGGCCAAAGCCGGGTTGGACCATAATGGTCACTATTGAATATGCTGGACAACTAGGTTAACTAAGTGGTTGGTATGTTTAGTTGGTTTAGAGTATAGCTCTAGAACCTTGAGACAACTAGGTTAACTAAGTGGTTGGTATGTTTAGTTGGTTTAGAGTATAGCTCTAGAACCTTGAGTAGACACTGGTGTGATGTCTTAGCAGTGTACATCTGACTGTTTTATATGAGTTCTATGCTTTAAATGTTGACATGATATTCTATTAAATATTTTTAAAATAATCTGTCTGTATTTTTGAGCGTATGCTATGGATGGTCGATTGAGACTATCCACTCACTGGGCTGTGTAGCTCACTCCCTCACTATTTTCAGGTATAGAGCAGGGGCGCATATCCTGAGTTAGCGTTGATGTGGTTATTATGCTAGTTTGATGTAATAGCTTATTTGGTGCTTAATTAACTGGTGCCGGTTGTGGCTAAACTATATGAACTTGTGTTGCCGGTTGTGGCTAAACTATATGAACTTGTGTTGCCGGTTGTGGCAGTTGAGATCTTGATTTTTGTGTCACCGCGGGCTTTGGCCTGGTTTCGGTGTGGTATCATTGACTGAATTTATAGAATCGATATTATGACTTTGTTTGAATTTCGAATCGACTTGTGTTTTTGCAATCGGATTTGATATAACTGTTGCCTTGCATATGTCTAGTGCAAGGATTGCGTGGTGGCAGGTACATTTATGAAATTTGTGTTTCGAGATTCTATGTATGAATTTTTCGCAAATTTTCAGATCGTGTTTTCTTGAACTTGGTTTTACCTAGCATGTGAATCGATCTTGTATGATAACATCCTGTTTCTCTATGACTTGTGTTACTTGTTTGGGGTTAAGATAACGGGATGTGACAATCACCTAGTCCATGCCCTGATAATCTCCTATGGGTCTTGCGCCATGGGTCTATCCCACGAGCGCAAGGAGGGGTAAATTCTTCCACATAGGGTCTATCCCAAATGTAAAGAAAAAGAAACTAGAAGACGATTAAGAGGCGAAAATTAAAAGAAATTAATTTTTCAACAGAAAAATCATGGCATAAAATTTTTGAAAATAATTTTGATGAGATGGGGGTAGGCGCATGTGGAAAAGACACCTTCGGGCCTCATAACATCCCTCTGATACCACTGTTGGGAATCCCCGGACCTCAAAAAAACTTTAAAACACAGCGGAAGCAGAGGTCCGAAACAAAATTCCAGAAACACTAGGATCCCTTACGAGAGAAAACCGAAGGATGTGAAGAGTATTACCTTATCGAGCAATTCCAGGAGCAGCTAATGATGAAGATGCACAGGAGTCCGTCCTCTACAATCGTGTACACATGGACTGTCTCGAGATTCCTCTGCTCCACGCACGTGCTAGCTTCGGGAGAGGAGATCCAGGCCTCTTGATCTTCTCAATTCCAAGGAGAAGAGGAAGCGTTGGCGACAAGGAGTGGGTAGCACTACCACTTGTCCCAACCCTTGATGCAATTTTTATTGTTATCACCTCGAAAACCCTCATGCCAAAGCAGCAAAAGGGAGGCAACAATAACAGACATGAGAAGAGTGTGGTGCAAAAATCACCCAGGCAGGCCTCTCTATTTATAGTAGTAGAGCCAGATCAGCCTTGGAGATTTTTCCCATGTGGGATAATACATATAGGCGCCTGTTCACAATTAACTAGATCAGCATCACGGGTTCAAATCCTCGCAGACGCTATTAATTGTAAATTGCGCTCAAGCCTATTAATTAGCCAAGAGAAAAATTCTCTTGCCAATTAATAATTTTATTTTATTCATTTGACTAAAGTGCCAAGTCTAAACTTGCACCAAGACCCTTGTTTGACTCATTTTGACAACACAGGTCAACAGAGGTCAAATATGGTCTACTAGAGTCAACTAATGGTCAAACATGAACTAAAATAAAATATCATCTCCTTTGAAATAGTCTCAATGCATTAGTTCCCCAAAATGATCCGAATCACACAATGATTCGATCAGAGGCTAAACGATCAGTACGGAATCTCTAACGTCTAGGTGTGCGACCCTGTAGGTTCTTCAGACATTGGCAGTGATGACTAAATCATCATAAGCAATGAGTGGCACATAGCAGTACATCATTGCTACCCAAGTCATCAGAATGGTGTCATCATCGACATCCCCTAAAACTACGACAAAGTACAAGTGCAGCTTTGTCCTTTTGCCAACTGATGTCCAGATTGGGCAAGTGTGTCACACTTGTTAATCCGAATAATATGGTATGACTAAATTAGGTTCTCACCTAGGTATGGCCATACACTTTCAGTCATCCATATAGGGGCGCCATGGACAATCAAGCTTCCCTGCAAGGAAGGGGCAAATCCTCTATTGACACATTGAATCCCTCATACGGCTTGCTGTTGTATCCCAACAAGTAGGTAGACAATAACTTATTTCTAGTGTCGTGGCCAAACTCGTTGTTTGGCATACAGGGACTTTATAACTCCCTAACACGGCTCCAAAAGCTTGTTTTGTCACCAAGCTTGTTGTGTCTGCAAGTGCACAGATACTCTAAGTAATAAAGAAAGATATCGAACCACAGATACCTTATTGTTGAGTAACAAATAACTATTTTCTTACTAGCTAAGCAAATCGAATATGATGCAAGTAAATAATAGAATGTGTGCAAAGATAAACAGAGAGATAAACTGGGACTAGGGTTTCATCCACATTAATTTTAATGACTAGATATGAAGAAAAGGTCGTCAAATAAATTTTATCATGATAAAGACATAATTTACTTCATAAAAGGATCATCTCACTTTCGTGCAGGCGATCATGCAGGGACCAATCCTCGCTTTCGCGCAAGATCTATCCTAACGCTGAAAATAAGTAAATCATCAATCAAAGAACTCAAGGATCACTTTCGTGCATCTGAATTCTAAGTTGATTTTCTCAAGTGGAATCTCAAGGATCACTTTCGTGCATCCGAGTTCAACACAAGTTCTACTTATGGTTCTCCAACGTTCCGATCCTCACTTTCATGCAAGATCTCCACGTTTGACACAATAATTCAATCCTAGATTCGAATTATCTAACATGGCAATTAAACTACTAAAATCAAGAAATAAGAACTTAACCTAATTTCTTATGGTGAGTTCCTATTGTTCAATTTTAGGGTTCCAAGTTCTCAAGCAAATCACTTTTCAGTCGATATTGCGAAAGCTCTACAATCATGCATGATACTAAGAAAACTAAGGAGAATTAAAGACAAGTTATCAGAGAAGTAGAATTATCATAGCAAAATTATCTTGACGAAATAAAAGTTATCTAATCATATAAAATCAAAGGGATTACACCCCATGTCCCAAAATAAGATTAAGCTTGCATGGAAAAAAAATACAATAAACCATAGTATCAAAGTGTCAGAAATCAAAGAAAGAGGGAGAATTAATGTTACAATACGGCTGTAATAGAAATTACAGCCGTAATTTTGGTTGAAAACTCGCTGTGAACAGTGCCAGCGACGCTCCTTTGTTGATTTCTCCTCTGTCTGAGATCCTTTGGCTTTGAAACTTATTTGGTGTCCTTTCCTCCTCTAGGCAAAGCTTCAGTGTAAAAATCATGGCCTGAGGTGACCTCTATACCTCTGGGCGTGAGGCCATGCCCTATGGACCTCTCTGTTGATTGCTCCCTTGATCTCTCATAAAAATTAGGGCTTTTGGTCCCTTTATCTTCTCATCATTGACACAAGTCCGCAGCTTCTTTCGGATCTCAATTTGGATGTCTGGATCTCAAGATGTGGTCTGCGCAATAATCGGGCCCGAAAAACTCGCATGTCTAGGTTAAGATTACGGCCATAATGTAAATTACGGCAGTACTGTAATTTGGTTCTGTGAACCCTGAGTCAAAATTATGGCCCGTGAATAATATTACGGCAGTGCCGTAATTTTCATAAAACTTTCTGGTCAAAAATATTTGGAAATTACGACCCGTAAAATGGTTTACGATAGTGCCGTAATTTCAGTGAATATCTCTGGTTTATAAAATCTTCTGATGAAAAATTAGCCAAAATATGGTAGTGCTCTAATATTACGGTAGCGTATGAAAATACGGTACCGTAATATATAGTATGGCCCTGCCGTATTTTGGTTTGTGGCTCCATTTTGCTTGAAATTTGTCATGTATCCTCCTCTTGATGATGACAACTCTTCCATATATTTCATTTTGCTTGAACATGCCTAAAAATAGTATCTTTTTACCTGAAAATCATCAAAAACCAAAATAGAAGTAGATTTTACAATATTTGATCAATTTGGCACAAAAATAAGCAAAGGAGCATCAATTTAGCATGAAAAGATATATAAAATGATACAAAATATACAATATATTTTGGGTCATCACTTGCGACATACCCAATGACAACTGTTATGACTCCCCTTTTACAGCGAATCGTTAGTTTGCTTCAAAGTACATCAATCACTATATAGAGATACCAATGCCCTCAAGTCTAGGACAAGCGTAACTCTGTCACTATGATATTCATCTCATGACACTGAGATGAATCCTCACAGCGGGTCGAGCTAGTATATCTCCCTTAATATACCCATATGCATACGTTAGCAACCCGTAATCAACCAGCGCATATACTAGTCTCGTGAATCATAGCTATCGCATATCCACTATGATTCTCGACTAGGGATAAACACATAGACTAGATAAAATCTATTTCTTATGGACATTCTATATGCAAATGTACATATGCGCAGATGTACAAACTTGCATAACAATGACAATGCCAGGATAACTCATCTATCAAATAGATGTGATACACATATCCCAATGGACCATCCTGATGTCCTAGGGCATAAACACTAACAGGACTAGTGTACTAAAGAGATCTCTATTTCTAATTTATGCCTTGAAAACATTAATCACTTCTAATATAGCTATTACTTCTACTCAGTAATGTAATATCTCATATGACTTGGTTTTTTTTTTTTGATAAAAATATTAAGGTCAAAAGACAGATATTCTTTTATGAACCACATATTCAATGCCTTTAGTTATTTTGTTACCCATATTACTTTGCATAAACATAGCTGCTCAATGCCTTGAAAACAAACTAGAAGTAGAGATCTATGCCCTGAATTACACAAGCGAGGATGACTTGACCCACAAGAGATGAAGATGACATTGGGCAAACTGAAATAGCACTGTTTCACAACTCACTTTGCACCATAACCACTATTTGTCAACAAACTCATCTTGATCCATCTTTACAACTACTACCCTTGAACCTTACACCTGAGCCAAATCAAATATCATGCTTTGAATCACCATAGTCCATTCCCACTCCTATGCTTGAAGAGATAAAAAGACTTGGAGTGATGCAAGAAGGCATCACAACACCATCCTTAGAGGTTACCCTTGAGAGCCCTCGCACCTAGAGTAAAGAAATATTTATAGGGATGGAAGAGTTGTTTGATCCACCCATGACCTTAGAGCCATGGCTTGATCAATTAGAACACATACCTCCTCTTGCTATTGACCCTTTCTTAGAAGATAAATTTACTATACTTGAGGACTACTCATTGATCCCTGCACAGACTAGCCAAATTGATCTCGTGATTCCACACTCACTCCTAGGACGATCTCATGACACTACCCTTGATTGTTTAGGATTTTCATTCCCTAATTCAATGATCACCTTGGATGTTTCCCTTAGGTGTTTTGTCTCACCTGACCCTAGTTATCAAAATAACATTGATTTCATCTTTGGAGACAGAGTCATTTCCACCTACCCTGCAATTACAAATCATTATTGGATGAGTCTATGGAAGATAATTGGGGTTGGATTCAACTTCAAGATAGAATACCCAACAAAAAGGGCATAAATATATCTCCTTCACCACCCCTATTTGAAACTTACACATCTAGAGTGACATTTTCTAAACATGTTACCCACACTCTTAAGACAACAATGGCTTTTAGGCATTATCTTTCATTCATTTGCAAGGGTAGGAAAAAGAAGGTAGGTGACCATGTTCACACCTTAGGATGGCCACCAAAGCTCAAGCAAAAAGATGAATAAGAGAAGTTCCTCTCTTGATGTTCAACATGAGATGACTACTACACTTTGGGGTGGCCACCATAATCACCTTGAAGATCTCCAATTGCATTGCATTTACATTTAAGCATGTTAATTTCCTAGTTGATGTAATAGGTTGCAAGTAGTCTAGGTAGCATTGCATGTATAATTGCTACAAACCACCTCCTCCTTGCTAAGACACTCAAGATCAGCCCTCCATCAATGCTTCTTCAAAGACAAGACAAGGTCCACCACACATCATGGCATTCATCCATGTTTGCACCATCTCATGGACACATCAGCATGGTGCCATGTCTTGGCACCAAAAAACTAGCTTCAAACATTCAAGGCGCCATCTTCAAATTCAAACTCCAAGGGCTGCCTCCAAAATCAACTAATCAGCTTTCAGGCACCTCCCCACTCCACCGATGGGAGGAGCATGCGCCAACCTGCCCACTAAATCCTTAAGAGCCTTGCATACGTCTCTAACATGCAACCAATGCCTGGCAAGGTTCCAACTAGCAACAAACGGTGCCAAAGGAAGATGTCAATCCAACCATTCATTCAAATACCAATCATATTCAACCATTGAGAAGAGATTGCGCAAAGGGCAATTTGGAAACTTAACTTCATTGTAACATTGAGGGATAGAGAGGGTTTTAAGTTTTTGTATTGTTCATGGATCATTAGTGGATTCCCTTGTGAAAACTTTCTTGGAGAACTTATGTCAAGTGTTCCTTCATTGCTGAGAGTTGTGTGCTTGCTTCCTTGCCAAATTTGCTTGTGTGCTTGAGTGTGAGCTTGAGTCCATCTTCATTTACACCTCCCCTCTTGAGCCTTCAATGCCAAGCTGGTTTTCTACTCTTCCACAATAGAACCAAAAAGGAGAAACACTTGAAGCCCTGATCAAGACCTCCCTAAGGATCTTTTGTAGTTTAGGGAAGCTTAGAGATTGTATTTCCATCCGGCTTCCCCATGCTCTTTTGATAAGATTGTTGGACGTTTAATAAACTCTATTCTTAGCCTCAACGCCAAGATCCTGAAGCTTGGTTACAAAGAAAGGGGTTTAGGCCACTTCCCTAACATGGGCCACGGGTGACCTCACTCTAAACTTCACCTTGCTTTACTACTTGTTTATTTTCTTTGATATAATTACATGCTATAAGATTTGATGCAGGACCATCCAAAGCACTTTGACGATCCAAGCGTATCAAGAAACAGTCTATCAGATATGGGCACCCAGTGCCAAAGTTAGCTTGAAACATTTTGAAAGAATATTGTAATCATTTAGTTTTGTTATAAGCTCATTTGTCTGCTTTCATGTTTTAGCGTAGTAATAGCCTAGGATTTTATTTTCTTTCAAATATGTTTTATTTTCCTAGATGGTGTAGTAGAATGTTTTAGCCTAGGATGTTTTCGCACCTGTAATGCACATACAAGGCACCCATGATCCCTCAACCATCAAGGCAAGGCATCTCAAAGACAAGTCAAGTCAACATGCAAATCTCCAACCAGATTCAACAAGTCAAAATCTAGTCAACATGCAACACTTCAATCGGATTCCACAAGTCAAAATCTAGTTAACATGCAACACTTCAATCGGTGACCACAAGTCAAAATCAAGTCAACACTTCAACTCCATTCAGCTGCAAGTTCATCCCTTCATTGCAGCCAATCAAAGTTATGCATGCAGCCCAAGTCAATCAAGGAAGCTCCAGGCGCCAATCAAATTTAATCCCCAGCATGCGCATAGGAGATGTTTGCACAAATCTCAGCCGATTACAGCTACAGCACGCACATATCCAGTGCCCAGTCAGCTTCAATTTCTTCATGCAGGTGCCTACATTTTCAGCCGATTACATCCACCAAGCTTACTTGATCCACAAGCAAAAATCCTCTCCAACTAAGAAAGAAGCTTAAGGGACATTTCCATCTCCACCACTCAATTTCAAATGGAAGGTTGAGATTCATAGATTAGCCATGAGAAATTATATTCATTGAGGGTGAAAGGGGTTTAAGGCCCTTGTAATTTTACACTTGCACTTAGTCTAATATTTTTATGAAAAAATTCCAAGTGTTGCCTTGTGTTATGTTTGGTGCCAAGAGCCTTGTGCCTGTTTTCCCTCCTGTTGCCGAGTTCCCTCCTTCCCTTCCTCCAACCTCAAGTGAGCTTGCGCTGGTGTACTATGGGAGTTGGGAGCTTGACGTGAGGGACTCCTTGAAGGTTGAAGACTGCTATCCACTCTTGAAGCCTTGGCTATAAGGAGAAGACATGATAAAGATCCTCTAAGGACAACCTTGTTTGTAGTTTAAAGAGGGCTTGTGGGCTTTGTGTTATGCCCCCTCTTGTTCAATTGATTATAAACAGCCTCTAAATCACCCTTTAAATTAGCCTCATCACCAAGATACGGGAGTAGAGGGATTCAAAGAAAGGGGTTCTGGCCCCCTTCCCTAAAGGGGGGCTCACGTAATTTCTAACCTAGTAGATCAATATCTCTTGGTTGCATGCTAGAAAATTCCACTACTCTACTTAAAATTTGTTTGCACATGCTTAAACCCTCTGCTAAATTAGTAGCTACCTATTGTTACTCCGTTACTTGCGCATGTTCCATTACCCTATACAGCTACAGACTTTAAGTGGTCCTTGGTAGTTTAATCCTACTTCAGTGGTATCAGAGTAGCCCTAAGGTGCTCTTGAATTTGCCATACCATTTTCCGAGTTTATTTTTCGTGTTCTCTGTTTTCTAGAAATTTTGAGTGTTCCGAATCTTTAAATTCTAGTAATCCTACTGACGTCCAAATTTGGAACTTGATTAGCACTATAAGTCATATAGTTGCTGAGAAGGTTGCCACAAAATTTTGGGAAATTTGGCTGAGGTTAAACACCTCAACCACAATCAGTTTATCTACTGTGTGCTGGAATTTTGCTCTATGCGTTACTAATTTTTGGTGTTGTGAAGATCTCTAAAAACCTTGCTGACTTTCAATATTACAATTGTTAGGAAAACTTTGCTCGAGTTTTGATTTCAATCTCACAAAACCATTTTGAAAATCATGTTGAACTATGTTTTCTGATGACACCAAAATTCATACTATATTTTGTGTCATTTCATTGGTCTTTTTATGTCATATTTATGCTCTTTTGCTTGTTTTTAAGCCCTAGTTGTCAAATATTGCGGAATCTACACTATTTCTTATTTTTTATAATTTTTAGGTAAAAAGTGTCATATTTTGATGTATTTTGAAATTTTTGAATATACCAATGGATTTCAGACGTCGAGACGAAGCCGCCTGTCAATTTTCATGCAAATCGGAGCAAGTTCAAAAAATTACACCCCCGGGTGTAATAAATTTTATACTACTGTTATTTCTTCCCCAGAAAGCACATAAGCAAATTACGGTAGTGCTGTAATAAATATTACACTACCATAATTTTGGCCCAAAAATACACATAAGGAAATTATGGCACTGCCGTAATGAAAATTATAGTACCATAATTTAGGCCCAGTTGCCCTATTCTTCCGCTGATTTCTTGCGAAGACGATTTCTCGAGCTATAGACCACCAAATTGAGATATGAAAGAATCTATAAGCTCGTCTCAATGAGGAGAAGACAGGGAGAGTGAAAGCCCTAATTTTTATCCCCTATCCAGAGAGAAATCAAGGGAGGCATCCTTAGGGCACGGCCTCACGCCAAGAGGCGTAGAGGCTACCTCAGGCTGCAATTTTCACAAGGAAGCTTTACCTAGAGGAGAAGACGATACCCCAGAAGTTTCAGAATGAAAGGAGATCGATTGGAGGAGAAATCAACAAAATAAGGGTCGCCTGCATTGTTCATCGCAATTTTGGAGCAAAATTACGGGCTGTAGTTTTCATTACAGCCCTGTGTAAAGTTTTTTTCCCCTTTCTCTTCGATTTCTGATCAATCTAAACTATGGTTTATTGTAATTCTTCTTCCATGCTAGCTTAGACATCTTTTGGGACATGAGGGGTGTAATCCCTTTAATTTTTAATGGCTAGTTAATCCTTATTTTGTCATGATATTCTTGTTTTGATAGTTTTACTTATGTGATGAACGCCTTTGAATCTCCGAATATTCATATTGTTCGCATGTTTTAGAGTTTTCGCGATATGGACCGAGAGGTGATTTGCTTGAGAACTTGAAACCCTAAAATTGAATGTTAGGAACTCATCGTAAGAAATTAGGTTTGTTCTTATTTCTCAATTTTACAAGTACAATGCCATCTTAATAATCTGAATTTAGGATCGAGTTAATGTGATAAACGTGATGATACTGTGAGAGATCAAGTATCGGATTGTTGGAGAACCATAAATAGAACCTGTGTTGAGATTCGGATGCATGAAAGTGATCCTTGAGTTTTCATTTGAGATGGTTGACTTAGAATTCAGATGCACGAGAGTGATCCTTGAGTTCTTTGTCAATGATTTACTTATATATAACATTCAATAAATCCTGCACGAGAGTGAGGATTGGTTCTTTGTAAATTGTTTGCGCGAGAGCGAGATAATTTTTTTATGAAGTAAATTATATCTTTATCATAATAAAATTTTATTGATGAACATCTATTCATATCTAGTCATGGAAATTAAGGTGGATGAAACCCTAGTCCCAGTATCTCTCTCAAATATTTAGTTTACTTTCCGTTTGTGCTTTCATCATATTTGATTTGCTTAGATAGTGAGAAAACAACTATTTGGTACTTAACACGTAGGTCTCTGTGGTTCGATATCTTTTATTACTTCAAAGTATCCGTGCACTTGCGAACTACAACAAGTTTTTGGCGCCGTTGCCGGGGACCTTAGTTTTGTTAAAATTAAAATAGTTGTTAGTATTGCTATACTAAGTTTTATTTGTTTTAGATTTAACTTTGTTTTTTGTTTTTGTAGGTTTTGTATATTCATAAGTCGTGACAGAACTGTGATTTCTGAAATTTTTTTTATTTGCTTGTGTTTTGTGTTTTTTTATATATTTTGACAAAATTAAAAAAAATTGATTGATTGGTGTTGGATAATCTTTCTATTCTTGATAGATTTGAAAATATGTCTTTTAATCACAACTCGTGGGCAACTGAAAGAGATGAGGTATATATGCCACAAGGTAAGTATGAAGATGATTCATGGTACACTCTTGCAGAAAAGGTAAATTATTTTGCTCATAAATTTGACACTTCTAATATGCACCCTGTTAGGACATCTTATTCTTCTATTAGATGTGATATTTGTGGATATTTTGATCATTATACTTCTGAGTTCCAATTTTTAAATCCCAATTCATCATGGCATCAAGATGATCAATATTATTCTAGATGGGAAAACCAAACTTCTTTTTTTGATGATCGCTCAAATCATATTTTTAAACCATGCTTTGAGAACACTGAAAAATCTAGCTTAGAGTTGATGTTTGAAAAGTTCATGAAACAAAGTGAGGAGTCATATGAGACCTTTAAACAAATGAATTCTATGATGGATAATATGAGTGCTCATTCTGAAATGCTAGAAACCCAGATAGCACAACATGCTTGTTTATTTGAGTTTGATTTAGAAACTAAAGAAATTGATTTAGAAAAGTCCCTCTCTGATTTTGATTGTTTTGAAATTGAGCCTTATGTGAACATTAATGAATCTCACTCTGATTTTGATAATTGTAAAATATATTCATTTGATGATTTATTTGTGAAAAAGTTTGAGAAAATTGATTTTGAAAGGTCTCATTTTGATTTTGATGGTAATTTTGAAATTGATAAATTATTTAATGATGGACATGAGGAACTTGAAAAAGATTTAAATATCATGATTATTGATGAATCTCACTCTGATGTTTTGCCCATATCTACTGATCTATTTGAAAAATTATGCTTTATTGAAGGACCTAATGTGAGACAGAAAGACTATTTTGATGATCCAATACTTGAATCTTTTGATGTAAGTCATATTGCAATTGAAGATATAATCTTGAAGAAAAGACTAATGATTTTGCTTACTAACAACTATAGGAAGATTTGAATATCCTTTGAGTGGAATTGAAAATTTTAATTTTGATTTTTGCATATTTGAGAAAGCCATGTCGATCTTGATTTATATGAAATTTTGGATATTTGGATTAGTGGCTAAACTTTTAGGACAACGGAAATGCAGAAAGTTGTATACTATTTACTATGGTACTAATCCACCTGCTTCGCCATGATATTTGAGTTTTGGTCGAGTTATGGACCTAAAAATTAGCGCTTCTTGGGAGGCAACCCAAGCACTCTTACTTAGCATAGTTTCTTTTATTTTAGTTTATTTTTAGAATTAATTTTTCTTCTCTTTTTGCAGGGAAAATCGAACTTTGCTCAAAATATGGTAGTGCCGTAATAATTTTCATGGTGCTGTAATTTTGAGTGTTTTCTTACCCGAGAGTTTTCTGATATTTTGTGAAAATACGGCAGTACCGTAACCATTTTTACGGTATTGTAATTTGAAATCTGCTTCCTCCACTCTGCATTCTGCTTATCTGATTAGGTGTGTTCTCATAGTGATTTTAAGAAACTGGAGTGGTAAAATATAGGGTTGTTCATGGTCGGTTAACCGAACCGTTGACCATAGTCAACCGGTTAACCGAACCGAATGAAAGGAAAAAATCATGAACCGTTCGACCGGTTAACCGGTCAAACGGTTAACCAGTCAAAAGGTTAATCAGTTCGGTTAACCACGATTAACCGATTATAATTTATTTATTAAAATTTATTTTAAAAAATTAACTTTGACTATTAAATATTTTAAAAAATTAAATTTTAAATTTATTTTAATTATTAAATATTATTATATGGTAATTATATATGTAAAATAATTAATTTTTAAGTTGTAGTGAATGGGTTTCGAACTCATGACCAACTAACTCGCAAAATAACCTTCAACCATTGCACTAGATATACAATCTAAATATAATTTTGAGATATAAATATATATATCGGTCGGTTCGGTTAACCGGTCAAAGTTTTTTCTCTGAACCGAACCGAACCATTATACTCAAAAAACCGACCGTGAACCGAACCAATCCATTTGGTTAACCGCCCGTTCGGTTCAGTTCGGTCGGTATTCCGGTTCAGTTCGGTTTTTTGGTTTTTTTGAACAGCCCTAGTAAAATATTTGATATTTGGCACAGTTTGGAAGTACTCATCTTTTACTATCATTTGGATATTTTTATTGAATTTTTAAGTCCATGGATCATCCTATAACACATAGCATCTTTTGGTACTTGATTAATTTCTGCAGTAGTTTTTTTTTGACTAATTTGATTAGCTCTTTTGCTGCAGTTTTTTAGATGCTTTGATAAGTTGTAACCCTGATATTTCACTTAAAATTGGAAGAACATGTTTTGTTCTATCTTGAGGATTAGTTGTTTTCATTAAAATATTTTTTTGACAATTCTAGGAATTATGACAACTTTTGGTAACTGATTAACTTCTGTGTAGTTTTTCATTTAGAAATCTGAGTAGCCTTCTTTCTGTTGATACCATAAATTCCTGACAGATTTTGATCCTTTAATTTTTATACACCCAGAAAGAACAAGTTTTATTCTACCTCATGGTTCTGTCTATTTTTTTTTATGGATCATTAAATCTTATTATGGGGTATAGCTACTTTTCATAACTGAATCAATAGGCTACACTGGTATCCTAGACACCTACAACTTTTTCTCCAGATTCGCAGCGCCTCTGACTACCAGCCACTGCCGCTTCTTCAGCACTCATCATCTTCAGATCTCCTAGCCGGCAATCTACTTCCAGCTACATCACTTTCCACCAGAAAAATTTGCCAGAGCACCACCAGCAGCCTCTTACTTCTTCTACTGCCTCTGTTTTTATTGATTTTATTTATTTATTTTTGCAGCAGAATCTTCATATAGTGACTTTGATTTTTTTAGTTGTGTAGTGCTATCTCTCGCACCATCAGCCGATGTTTTCATCACTAGGACTGTAGTCACCATTAGGCCACTGGAGACTATTCATCATCATTCTACTGTCGGCACCATCATTGCTAGCAGCCCTTCAGCTAGCATCTGTTCCACCTCTGCTTCACACCTGCATCAGCTCTTTCCACTGGCACCCTCTTCGGACCTCCAGCAATATCTCTGATTTCCCTTTGAGAAAATTATTTTTATTATTTTTAAAGTAAGATACTATTTTTTTGATCTGAGCCTTATGTATTTAAAATTGTGGAGGTAAATTTTCAAAAGGCTCATCTTTGGACCCAGCTGCATCTAGCCCGATGCTACACCCCGGACGATGATTGAGTTTGCTATATTATTTTGTGAGTATTGTTTGCACTTTCTAGTGATCTTATTCGATGAGATTGCATGGTGCTGCTACCTGATTTCTTTTGCTATTTGCTACTAAGATTTCTATTCGATGTGGGTTTCTTGAATCTATCATTTTACACTTTTGACTATAATTCTATGACCTTCATGCTTCACACCTTTTGCATTGATTTTGACATTTTTGATGTTTAAAAATTTTTATGACTTGAATCCATGTGATGAGAGGTGTGTAGATTAAATATTGATGATGAATGTTTATGCATGACAATGTCTGTGAATGGAGATATACCTATTATGCTGAATTTATTTCTTCAATATATATCTACTTGTTGAAATCATTCATTGATTGATGCATAAGGTTTTTGGGTAAGTATGTTGTTTGATGAATGCAATCTAAGAGTGAAATATCTTTCTTGAATAAAATGAGATCTCCTCCTTTTCCGAATCAAACCAGATAATTTTTGAATTGATGTCAATTAATTAACCTAGTTGATGTTTAGTTTATCTTACTATTTGTTGCGAAGAAAGAATCCAAGATCCAAGAAGGAGAGAGAGACTCCCCTACTTGGCACTGTCTAAAATTGACAGTGGTACCGAAGATATGGGTTTAAGCCTGTAAAAAAAAAGAGAGAGAAAAAAAAATGACTCCTCTACTTGGCACTATGTAAAATTGACAATAGTACTGAAGATAAGAGTTGAAGTCCAACTAAAATGTGTGTATCTATGTGGGTACATACCATCGAAAAAAAAATGAAGAGAAAGATTTTTAAAAAGATTTAGGATATCCTATTCCTGTAAACAAAGGTATGATAGATTTAAACTGAAACTTGGGTGAATTCATGAGGCTAAGATTCTTTTTATTATGCAAGTTGTGAAATTTTATTTGATTAAGTTGTGAATCTTAAGGATTAATTTCAGAAGACGATATAATTATCTGAAATTTTATGTAGCATTTGGTGGAATATTTCATTAGTGATTATATTTTAGAAATTTATTTTTCATAAAAGAGCATATTTTTCGTACTTAGCATTGTTCTTTATTCTATTTATTTGCTTGAGGACAAGCAAAGTTTGAGCCTTATGTGTTTGATGACACCAAAATTCATTGTATATTTTGTATCATTTCATTTGCTGGTAATACTGTGCATTTGCACCTCTAATTTTATTATGATCTCTGCACTTCTGATGATTTTAAAACCTACTGCATTTTCTTGTGAAGGCCTTGAACATTGCTGACTTTCAGTTCACATTTTGCTGTAGAACTGTTTAGAAAACCCTTGATGCATTCTGATTTCACTCTCGCTGAGCTTTTGCTGAAGCTCTATTTGCTAAATTCTATTGTTATTTGCTAAATTCTATTGCTAACCTTCACTTGCATTTCTACTTGACTCCTTTGAACCGAGAGGGCCCTTGAGCTATCTTACTCATAGATAGTATCCAGGCCTTCTTGTTACATCAGTTTCGGGCACAACAAACTAATTGCTGTGGCTGAAACATGAATCAAGAAAAGCTGGGAATGAGTTACTGTTGATCTAAATTTCTGCATTTGGATTCTATCAACAACTTCTAAACCGAGTGGCCCTACAAGCTATCTAGCTAATAGATAGATCTCAGGCCCTCTAGCTGCACAAGCTTGGGCGCAACAAGATCATTGCTATGACCGAGAGTTGTAGTTAACAGAAGCTAAAAATCTATTTACTATTCATTATCATTTGTATCTTATTTGTGTTTGCGAGTTGGTAAAAAGGTTAGGGGACTATCTACACCATAGAAAACCATGTGTTGTTAACCCTTGAAGGGTTTGGAACCAAACTGCATTTTCTGAAGTTACTATGCAATACCAGTTTTACTATGCTGCCGGTTTTCAAAATTTAACTTCCTTTGCTGCTTGTTTCAACCTCCAACCATTTTTCTTTCCAACATCGTGTTTGTATCTTTATAATGGTGAACACCAGGAGCCGTGCTGGTAATGATACTACTAAGGGAGGAGGATCCTCCATTAATTAAATGATGCAAATGTTACAAGAAGTAATGCAGCGTTTAACTAAATTAAAAGAAAATCAACAAAATGCGAGTCAACAGCCACCTACAACTAATGCTAAACAAGAAAGAATCCATAACTCTCTTCAGAATCCCCGAGCCAATTTAAAAATTTAGAACACAACAGAAGCGATTGGCCCCAAACAAAATTCCCACAAACACTAGAATCCCTTATGAGTGAAAACCAAAGGATATGAAGAGTAGTACCTTTCAAGCAATTTTTGGAGCTAGTCGATGTTGAAGACGCGCAAGTGCCCATCCTCTACAATTGCGCACACACGGGCTCCTCGAATCCTCTCCAACCTCCACGTGTGTTGTTACCCTCAGGAGGTAAGATGCATGCCTCTAGGAAATTCTCAAGTTGTGTCAATCACGAAGATCTAGCGCCAAGGAGAAGGGGAAGTGTTAGCGACAAGAAGTGGGTAGCACTACTAGTTGTCCAAATCTTGAAGCAAAATCTTCTGTTAGTTATCACCTTTAAGACCCTCACGCCAAAGAGGAGAGGGGAGGCGATAACAGGAGATGAGAGAAGAGAACTGGTGCAAAAATCACCCAAGAAAGCCTGCCTCTCTATTTATAATAGATCAACCAGCTATTCTTGGTGATTATTCTTCATTAAATTTAATATAAAAATATATTATATAGCATGAAGAATGTGCCAAGGCTAAGTCAGGAATAAATCAATTAAATATATTAGCCAAATTGGTCAAGCATGAATAAAAATATTTAATTAAACTTGCTTAACTTCAAATTAGCAAATATATTAATTATTTAATCATGTAGGCACCTATCATAAAATATATTAATATATATTTAATGCAAAATGTGCCTAGGCCCTTTAATTAGCCAAGAGAAAAATTCTCCTGCTAATTAATAATTTAATTTATTCATGCAACTTAAGTACCAAGTCCAAACTTGCACCAAGACCCTTGTTTGACTCATTTTGACATCATAGGTCAACAGATGTCAAACATGGTCCATTAGAGGTGAACTAGTGGCCAAACATGAACTAAATAAAATATCATCTCGACATAAGAAAGCTTAAAGCTACAAACTTTCAAAGTGTTCCAAATCACACAATGATTCGATCACAAGCTATCTGATCAGTATGAGACCTCGAGTGTCTAGGTGAGTGTCTAGGTGTGCGACCCTGTTCTTCTGATGTTGGCATTGATGATAGAAAATCATCACAAGCGATGAGTGGCACCTAGCAGTGAATCATGGCTACCCAAGTCATCAGAATGGAGTCATCATCGACATCCCCTAAAACTACGACAAAGTATATGTATGCATTTGCCGTTTGTGAGGCTGATGTCCAGATTGGATAAGTGTGTCACACTTGTTTAACCAATCAAATGGTCATGACTAAATCATGTTCTCACTAGGGCATGGTCATACACTTTCAGTCATGTATCCACGCCACGGACATCAAGCTTCCTCACAAGGAAGGGGCAATTTCTCTCTTGGCACATTGAATCTCTCCTATGGCATATGATATACCCAATGACAACCGTTATAACTTCCCTACTATGGTGAAGCGTTAGGTTATATCAAAGTATATCTCTCACTATATAGAGATATCAATGCCCTCAAGTCTAGGATAAGCATACCTCTGTCACTGTGATATTCATCTTGTGACACCAAGATGAATCCTCACGGCGGGTCCGTCTAGTATATCTCCCTTGATATACCCATATGCTAGTGTTAGCAACCCTGCTCAACCAACACATATATCAGTCTCAAATGAATCATAGCTATCTCATATCCACTATGATTCACAACCGAGGACAAGATCAGAGACTAGATAAAATCTATCTCTTAGGTACATTATCTATGCAAATGTATATATGCGGTAGATGTAGAAGGTGCATAACAATGACCATGCTAAGATATGTCAATTATCAAATATAGATGTGACACATATCCCATCGGATCATCCATAGGCCCTAGGGCATAAACACCAATAATCTCCCACTTGTATTAGGACTATGCTTGTTGAGTAACCTCAATGCCATATCTTGCGCATGACCTGCCACGCTTCTAATACACCAGAGCATCGGTCAATGGGCCTACTATGTCAGTGTCAATTATATGCTATGTCTATATCACCTCTATCCACAAGACAAGGTATAAGCATTTGAGTATGTTGTTTGAATTTTGTGAAGTTCAGTAAAGAACTTCCACTATTCAAACTGCTTCCAAAAAGCATCAACATACTCTGCTTTTTAGTAGTCTGCTTTTAAGCTTCCTTAGCTTCTAGCATTACTACCACAACTACTAGATTGTAACTATGGTCTGAATGGATCAAGCTGCCAAGTGTAACCACTGAGCTTTTCCTGTCAGTTCTGACCAAGAACCACTTCTAAGTTCCATTCAGAACCTAAGGATGTTCTTCTCTCCTTATCTAGTGTCTTGCACCCGGATTGGATCTGGTACCATTTGATTATGCCCACGGCACGATCTAATTCTTCAAACTCCCACTGAACTTAGGTATTATAGGGTGAAGATTCTTTGTTTAAGTTAGGAGTTACCTATAACTCAAACACTCATGAATCCTTTTAACCTATTCAACCTAACTAGCCTGAACTCAAGTTGCCCACAACCAGTATCCATGGCTCAAATTCCATCTATGACCATTTGTGTCAAGTGGTTCTACCTTGGAGCATATCCAAGTCTGAACTTCCTCCTACTAGCCCTTTTCAAGGAAAGACATTTCTATGAAAATAGTACTAAGAGCAACAATGACTTGTTCCCCTGTGGGTTTATGGAAATTTATATCCTTAAGTCACCTTAGGATACACCACTTACACTTATCATAACTTAGTTCTATCCCACTAGAACTTAGATATATGACCCAAACTCTCACATCTCTAGATCCTGATAAAATGTCATGTCCTCTCCAAAACTAGAGATAATTTTTAGATGGAGTTAAGTTCAGTGTTGAAAAAGGCTATTCTTGTTGCATCAACTCATATGAGGTATATGACTCATTACTTTATTGAATCTTGCCTAGCATGATTCAATTCCTCCCACTAGAGTCACCCACACACCGAGGTGTTCTAGGTGGGATGAGCTATGAGTAAACCTCATACTCATTTATGATTGTCATTTATGGCTTAAGTACTCTTCTTCTAGACTAAAGAGTTATTATGATTTTTATAAGTTGGTTCCATATATATTTTTGGTAACAATGAATTCTTTTGCTTTTAACCCTTTAGTCCACTTCACCTTACTTGGGGAAGGACATGTATTTTCATCAATCAAACAAGTTTTACCTATCTCCCAACATCCTAGAGGAGATTAGAAATAGCCAATCTCCTCTAAGGAGCTTGAGTCCATGAGTCCATATGCATGGAGTCAATGGATGCTAACCTTGTTTCATGATAAAAATATTATGGTCAAAATAAAGGTATTCTTTTGTGAATCACTTATTTAATCCATTTAGTTAATTTGTTACCCATATTAATTTGCATAATGTATTACATTATTGAGTAGAAGTAATAGCTATATTAGAATAATTATCACTTGCAAGAGCAAGTATGATCATTTCTTGATAGTTTTCAACATTAATTACTTCAAATGTGATACTGATATGCTTGCCTTTTTATTGTAGATGACATCTACAAACAATAATAACAACGGCAGACTGTCACTCCGACCTCTCCTTGAGAGAGAGAAGTTGGTACCGAGATTTGAGGATCATCTTCATATGTGAGAAGAAGTTGTATGTTCTTAAGATGCCACTTCCTGATCCTGTTTCATCTTCAGCCTTAGCGGCTGAAAAGGATGCTTTTGATAAGCATAAGAAGGATGCTTTAGAGGTTGCACAACTTATGCTAGCCAACATGTCTCCTGAATGGCGTGAGCTATTTGAAGGGTTGAGTGCTTTCGAAATTATTAGTAATTTGAAGTAGGTCCTCCAGGGGCAAGCTAGTATTAAGAGCAGTAACACCACTAGAGTGATCCCTCAATGCACTAGTAAGCCTAAGGGCTTGACTGAAGCATTGGGAAAAATGAAGATAAAAATGATAGGAAGAGTTAGGTGCTTAAGAAAAGGTTTCAAGCAACTTCAGAAAGAGGTGAACAGAAGTGACCCTTCATTTTCAAGCTCAGGTAATTTTGTTACCAAATTCTATATTGTCTATTTCTAACCATGGCTATTTAATATCGCATGATGAGACTGATATTTGCAAAAATATCCAAGTGCTCAATAGAAATAAGAGAAGGTTTACATCGAGGGACTGACCATTGATTGTGGAGCATAGGACGCTGTCTTGTCACTCTCTCTATAACTTATAATAGGATTGTTTCATTCTTTGCCATTATGCAATTGACATTATATTTATTGTTCTGGCATAGAATTTTTGGAATAAAGAGAATTTGGCATTCTTATTATTTGTAAATCTCTTGTCATTACATTATGCAAAGTAATATGGATAACAAAATAACTAAATGGATTGAATAAGTGGTTCATAAAAGAATACCTTTCTTTTGACCTTAATATTTGATGCGGGAGCATTTTCACAAGATATTTGACAAAATTTTGACTTAGTCAAATTTTGCATAATTATTGTAAACCTTGATTAAACATAGACTTAGTCAATGTTTATGTCAAAATTTTGATTTTATTAGAAGGAGCCTCCAATGGAGGAAGGAGCAGCTTGCTTTACCAAGGAAGCAAGAGTAGCTTACTCAAAGAGGAAATGAACGTTGGAGACTTGCCTTGAACGTTGCAGCCAACGGTCACAAGCAGGTTCCAGCACAACATCTCTTTCCTGTGTTCTATAAGATGTAATCTCGTTAATGTATTTACCAGTTTTTAGACTAGATTTTAAAGTTGAAATGAAAATGGTTTTAATTTGGTTCTATCAAATGTTTCCTCCCCTCTTCAAATCTCCCATGGATTTGGGATCTTTCCTTCCTCCTCTGGTAGCTGAAGGTTCCATGGACTTGAAGCTTCTTCCGAACTCCTTTCTCTAATCTTCCATGGACTCGGAAGCCCTACCCTACTTAACCAACCCGTCATGGAATCAACCCACCTTTGCCGCTTCATCACCATCGTGCCGCCAATCCAAGAGGCGGATTGAGCTGAAATCTTGACCACGCCTTCTACTCCTCCATACGAACACATAGCCGGAAGGATCTCCCCATCCGACGACTAGATCACCAGAATCGGGAGATTTCCGGTGATGCCCCAGTTTCCGCCCCATCTCCACTAATCGACGTTGATCTCTTCCGCCGCACCACGTCTCGATCCCAAACTCCAGCCACGAGTTCGCCGTGACTAGAGAACCTCCCAACTGTAGTAGGTCCGGTGTTCATGCACTGCCGGACGTCTGGCGACCTCCCCTGCATCCATCAATGTCGTCCCCTGTTTCTGCCAGAAACATGGCCACGCTAGCGCCGCCTGCCTCCTAGCGCCCAGGCACCACCGTCGGCCGGCTGTGATGCCGGAAAACATCCCGCCAGCCTCGAGTCTGGACGGCCACTCTTCCCTATGTTTCTGCAACCACCAACGTCGACCTTCCAGCGTCCGACTCCCCGCTGCTTCCATGAAAACTCGGGAGTGTTCTGTTACTGTTCCAGTTGTGTGCTTTGCATTACTTTGATTAGCTCTTTTGTGCAGGTAACTAATGAGCTTGGATGGACTACAGCCCCTGATCTCTGGCATGTCTAGGAAGAACGAGTTTCGGTCTAGCTCTTGGAAGAATTGGCTTCAGTGAAGTATCACTAGATCGTTCTACACGTTAAAGCAAATTATGCTCATTGATATACTTCTATTATCCTGTCATTTATTAATCTAATTATCCTACTTGTCACAGATATTCTGCATGCTCAAATAATCATCTAACTCTTCATTTTCGTTCATTTGAAAGAGCTAGTTTTCTTCTACTGCTGGGTTCAATTAGTTCAATTAATGAGTCACTAGATCTTCCTACATGGCGTAGTAAATTTTCCTAACTGATAAATATTTTCCTGCACAAATTGGTGTTTACATGCAAGCCCCTAATTTTTGGGTCTTTATTTAAAAAAATATAAAAATTATAAACATGTGTTTGCCCCCCACATCAATATTTTTATCATTAAACAAGAATAGCATCCATTGACAGAATTAAAAAACCAAGTCACATGAGATATGTTACATAACTGAGTAGAAGTAATAGCTACATTAGAATAATTATCACTTGCAAGAGCAAGTTCGATAATTTCTTGAATAGTTTTCAACATTAATTACTTCAGATGGAGAACCTGATTAGTGATTTTGTTATTATATATGTGTGTTTATTTTTCTCTTGCACATATGTCTAGATAATAGTTTTGGGCAATTGTTGATATATGACCATATTCCTTGCAATAGGTATAATGTAATTCATTCATAAAACAATTGTGAGCTATGTGACAATACATTTTATATTTATAACACTGTACCTTGGACATGTCCGTATAATTTGTAGCTATAACAACTGAGTCATTTGGTTTAGTTAGAGACATTCTTCTTGGTTTTTCAATTATTCATTCGGAAAGTGCAACATCTATAGAGGGGAACAAAGATTTGTATCAATTGATGTACGAATAGTTTCAAATCAATATTCAATTGTTATAAGTAGTTGAACTAGATGACCTTCCTCTCTATACTTATAATAGAGTTCATTATCCATTGTCCATTTGAGTTTCATGAGAGCAAGTAGATCCCCAATAATAGACATGTAAGTATGAAAGTCAAAAATAGATTGCCCTAATTGTTGTTTCATATTGTGAATGTTAACCTAAACTTTATATCTAAGAGTAAAATATGTTTGATTGTACCTTATTGCGAGAAAATTACATATCTCTTATGTAGTGTTGAAGTTGTTGAATTGTATGCTAATAGAAGAATTTATAGTATTGGCAATCCACATTGCAATTTTGTTGTTGTTCATCTCTCTTGCTTCAAATTTATCTATATCTGTGTGACATTAGTAATCATCAGTAACATATTTTCATAATCCACGTGCCTTTAACAATATTTGCATAAGATAGGACCATAATTATAATTAGCTCCATCTAGTTTAATATTTATCGAATGTATTTCGGTTGCCATTGCTTTGAATACTATATATATATATATATATATATATATCACCCCTTTATGAGTTAAGTGGTAAAAGACTCACAAGTATTATCCACTCTAGCCTAAAGAGTAATATATAAATATACAGTAGTAAATAATGTGGAGAAGATGAGAAGTACCGGATCAATTTCAAATGTGAGATAGAAGCTTAATAGACAAGAGTAATGAGATGGCAAGTCTTGCTTTAGGGGGAGTGTTAGACTTGGTAATAATTATAATTAGATGTTAAACTTAGTAATATTAAAAATAATATTATCTATATATATTTTATAATATTTTTATGTACTCACTATCATGTATTAATCAACAATATGGTCATTTAGGTTTATTCATCTTCTCTACTCAGTCTCTTATGCATTACTTTTAACGCATGTCATATCTCCGACGTTGCAGTGTTGACATCTCGGTGCTTCTAGCAACAAGTGTTGATCTGTTGGTGAGAAATCTATTCGTAAAACCATCCGCATTCGTCCTCCCATGTTGCTTCTCTTGGAGTACAAGCGAGTAGGCTTTGTTAATAGTGAAAGGTGGATCCATCTGAAGAATTTGTCCCTTCACACTAGTGTACCTGTTTCCATCCTAGAGCTGCATCACGAGCTCGAGCCCAGGCTGATGGGAGTAGTAGAGGAAAAATGGGTCATTAGGGTCATGGAAGATGGTGAATTTGTGCCTGTCTGTTCTCCCAGCAATGTGCGGCAAAAATATCAGAAACTTTGATTGGATATCATCAAGAAAAAACAATGAATCGAAGGAACTTGAGAAATGTGAAAGGGAACACTGCATATTTATTATTCTTGCGGATACATGTACATATAGCTACTGGACTAAACTTATACATGGAATCGCCTAATTGTAATCCTGCCTCCGCGTTCTAAAATCGAAATAAATAATAATGTTCTAAGTAATGACTTCCTTCAAATGGAGACACTCAGATTGTCTGGTCGGGTACCCAGATCCTTGTGATATTGGATCAGAATCTGAAACATTAAGGGATAGGAATGATTTGATTTTAGAAACTAGATGCAAATTTACAACTATGACGAGACTGCACCAATAATAAACATGGAAGAATAAAATTATTCTCATGATCTTTTAGGATGAAAATAGTTATTAGACTCACTTATCTAGAATTCAGGGACGTAATAACCTTATTGATTTTTTTTTCTCTGATTGCGTAAGTGCTTGCATAATCTCATAAATAGATTTAATTACTTTACGCACCATACTCCTATGTACTAGTACTAAGAATCCTTGGAGTTGAATCATATAAGTTTCTTCCTCTACATCTCTATAGAGAGCAAAGTTTGTGTTTATTTGATGTACCAAATAAGTTATCGAAAAAAGCAAATGCTAGAATAACTCAAATAATGATAATATAAGGTATAGGCATATATATCAATGTAATCGATACCACTCTTTTGTGTAAAGCCTTGGACTACAAGTTACACCTTAATTTTTTTTTTCTCACTAATCCATCGATTTGCATTTTCTATTAAAATAAAAATGTATCCTAAATTTTATTTCCAAGGCGTAAATCAATAAAAAATCCTTGTACAATCATTTAAAATTTACTTTACATGTAAGTCATACCTTAAAACATGATTCCTCCCATGCAGGACTAAAAATGACAAGAAATCATATGTGGGAAGTTACAAATCAAATTCATCCGAGTTTGTAGAGTATCTTGCAAAATTTCAAATAAATAATCGTCTACCTAGTCCTCAACATCCAATACATATAAATTTATACTATTATAGATCAAAATATTATGATAAATCCTTGTTTTACAGAAGCATTAGATGCACCTATATTCATTTTCCATTTCTTAAATCAAAGAAAATAAATTTGATGAAAAGTATATTGTAAATATCTTAATTGTATGTTAATACATGATCTTTTAGTACATCACTATCAATTAACGTCTTGATATGTGCATAACTAATTATATCAAGTGCATGCATCACTGGCAATTTAACCTAGTTTTTTCTGCTAAGGTTGTACATTTAATTCAATGGTCAACTAGTGTATGCTCTACAACTTATCCATGGCAAATTGTGGTACTTTTAGGCTTGCTAGAATCACTTAATCACTAACAAGTTTAATTTGATTATTATAAATGAGAAAATAATTATTTAATATAATATATTGCGATGATTTGTCATTGTCATCGACTTTCGTAATGAAGGAAACATGCAAGATTGTTTTATCTTCAATATTTTCATCCTTGTTTTGTCTCTTGATAATTATTGGTAACTCTACTTTGTTATATCATTTCCGGAATAATTTGATTTGTTTTGAACATTATTGTCCTCCCCAAAACAAAACTGATTGTTTTACCTTTATGTTGCATATTTTTTACTAGATGAATTATAGAACATAATGATCTTCATATGCAGTAAACAGATAGATGACGCAACTTTAATGATCAAGTCATGTATTTATTTGGTCAATTACAAGTTTGAAGAAACTCATCAACCCTTGTAATTCAGCCCTCTCTTCGTCTTCGTCTTCATCAGTACTTGCAAATCAAGCCAAGGGCGGAACGGTGAAGTCTGCAAAACCAACACGAACATCAAGTCGACAAATAAAGCACTAGAAGAAATTAAATATAATACACATACTTCCACACTTGGTGCCTTTCTTGACGGTCTTGCCACACTTTCGAGCGACGAACACTGCCTTCTCGAAGCTGATGCTGTCGGAAACGCCCGGCGGGATGTTCTTGCAGAGGCACGGCAAGTCCACCTTTTTCACCTCAGCGCAACACGCCTTGGACGGATTAACCTTAGGCCCCTTCACCTTCACGAATGCCTTGCAGTTGGCGATGAGCTTTGCGATGTCCGCGCCGCAAATCTGTGCCCTCGCCGGCGACACACACAGGAAAGCAACGGCGACGCCCAGCAAGGCCAAGAGAACCAACGGTAGTCTGCTGCTGCCTTTTGCCATATTTTCTTCTTAAGCGTTTGATTGGTGTTGCTGCTATTCAAGCTCAAGCGGATCCTACTCTGCACTGCTTTTTCTTGTAAAGAAGAAAAACCACAGAGCAGTGCATTTTATAACTAGGGTTCTTGGTTTATGTTTTTAATGATTGAATGCATGCGGAGATTTTTGTTTCCCCCTTCGATATGGTAATTATTCGTCATTTATGCGGAGATTTTCCTTTTTTTTATGAGATTTTTGTTTCCATTAATTGAATGAATGCATGCATGTGTTCCTCTTGTTTATTTTGTTAAGATTCTTTTCATATTTATCGATTTGAGACTTGATTGACTTGCTTTCCATTGTGATTGCCATCATCATGATTCTGTCTTTAAAGATAAATAGTGTGTGACACGGAATCATCATGATTCTGAAAATGAAAATTGGACATTTACATTCAAGATAATGGAAACTATTCGCTTGACAATAATAATGAGAAGGAATTTTTTCAATTTTTGAATAAAAATAATCTTTTATAATGGAATTTTAGTACTCAAGTATTTTTAAGACTTGCATGTGATTTATAGTTGATGCGACAAAAAATGAAATATTTTTCTAGTTTTAAAAAATTATAATTTACTCTATAAACTTTCAATTTAAAAGTAGCTTGGTATACACTAAAGTCCTATGAAACATCCGCATCTACATCTTGGCACACCAAAACAGTTTCCCTAACACTAAAATAACAAACAGCGCTAAAAAAACTAATAAAAATTTCTTATAAAATATTATTATACTTATAAAATATAATTAATTTAGATAAAATCAAATTAAATTGATTGATTAACATTTTAACTTAAACTATTGAAATATCAAGAAAGATTTGAAACTATATTACGTAACTAATTGGTGAATATATTTCGGCTATAAACAATTCACAGAGATATATAACAAGTTTTACCTAACAAAAATTGGAATAAATTAAATATCCAAAATTTGTATTAATTTTGCTCTTAAGAAGGCAAAAGAAATATAGTGAATCTTAAAGATTACACGGCTTAATAATCAATAAAAACAATTCACTTAGTCTAATAAACCTCATTGTCATTTAACTCACTTACCTATATTGAATAAAGAAATAAATATGAAAATTTTAAATTAATTGATTCATATTTTCATACAAACTAACAAATAATGGCTTGTAAAAATTGACCCTCTCAAAAAGCGACAACACAATGTAACTCATATTTTTTACATATAAAAATGAAATAGGAATAATTTGAATAGCCGTGTTAAATATTTTTAAAGAAATAAAATAGAAAATAATGCTAGCACGTTGGCAAATCGGTATATAAGGTATGTAGAAGATGAAGCAACCTGTTTAACAACGCAAGAAAGTTTTCAAGATATGGGGTTTTACCGTAGTGATTTATAATAGTAAATAATGCTAGCACCTTAAAATGAAAATATTTATATTTATTTAAGGAAATTAACCATCTACATTATAGGTTATCCCTTTTCAAAAGCCCAAATCGATATTTATCTTTGTTAATACTTAATACTCATTAGCCTGCCAATCTATTAAACTCATTAAGTCTAATGTAAACTATTTATCCATGAATAATCTAGCTAATTTCCTTGTCTAGCATTATAAGTTCAATTATAGGGTTCCAAGACTATGAATCACTATTTAGTTTATGCCATATTATCCAAAGCAATACAATTACTTGAATTCTACAATCTAGCTATTTTCATAGTTTAGCACTTGTAGGTTTAATTAGAGGGTTCGGATCATAAGTTACCTTTCAATTCATGTCATGATGCCCAAAATATGTAATAATTTAAATACAAATAACTCAACTCATTAACATCTATAATCAAAATAATAAGTTCTAAATAAATCAACAAATAGTGTTAAGCATACGTTACTAAAACAAAATCAAGTGGTATGCCCATAACCCGAAAATATATATTTAAGCTATAATGTTCATTGTGATAGTATTCATAAACATGGTGAAAACAATCATAAAAGAATATAAAAAGAATAGACACCTCCCCTAGAGATGGCGGCTAAAATCTATTGTTTATGTTTTGGACATAATTACAATTACTAGCCATGATTGTAAATTTGGATTCTTCTTCACTTGTTGCCACGACTCGCCTCTCCCTAGAGTGTAGGGCTCTCTTTATTAGGAAATCCTGTACAATTTTAATAATATAAAACATAGCAGAAGTGATGCTCAAAATGGGTTTCCTAATTGAACAAGATCGGTCATACGTGAGAGCCATGACGATGTTGAGACGCACAAGTAAACATCCTTTACACTCGTGCACACACGAGCTCCTCAAGGTCTCTCTGTCTCCATGCTTGGTGCTAGCCTAAAGAGAAGAGATCGACGCCTTAGAAGTCACCTCCTTGCTTGCGCCACAACCAAGAGGCCCCAAGGAGTGATGGAGTCTTCTTCTTCAAGAGCTTGGACCAATAAAGAAGTGTGCAAATGAAGAAGTCACACCTCCTTTCACAAGTGCCAATTCTCCAAGATTGCGCCAAGGAAGGATATTAGCCCTTCATACTCTCCTTGCACCTTGAAGGAGATTGATTGTCGCTAACACAAGGAAGTGGCGACAACTCCAAGCTTGGGCGGCACTAAGGAAGAGGGAGGCGGTGGCTAGGGTTTGTGAGGGAAGTGATATCCTAGGTGGCTAGGTTTTCCAAGAGTATAGCACATCTCATATGCACCCCTACCTCCCTTTTTATAAAGTTTGGACTAGTGTCCCATAACTTAAGTCACCAATAAGTTTATTTAATTTATTTCTATTTATGGTATTTTTGGACAAAAAAATCTACTGAGAGTAAAATTTGAAGCAACCATAAATTTTGACCAAAGCACCAAGCAAGAGCCAATGAGAAATTTGAAACAAAGTAAATTTTGACCATAAATTCAATTTTGACCGAGAAAAAAAAGATATTACCGCACGGTAGATTTAATTCAATTTTCATCAAGTAAAATTGGATTTGAAAATTTCAGAGGAGATTAATTGGGAAAGAAATCAAAATAAAAAAAATCTTCGAACATGTCAATTTGGACTAGTCACATCACCATGCGAAATGGGTGAAAGGAAAAAAAAACATTTAATGTGATGCCATGTGCATCATGGCAATATAGCAAAAAAACGTGGCAGCTAAATTTGGCTACGCTGAATTTGGGTAAAAATTGACAAACTAAAAAAAATATTAAAAGAAGTGGAATTGAAATTTGTTCACGGCTCAATTTGCTATTCGAATCCTTTTAAGTTTTAACCATCCACGATCGGTGAAGGGGAGAACATGACAGTGGATAAAAATAATAAATAAATAATGGATCGTGGAAGCCAACGATTGGTGATAAAAAATAATAATTTTTTTTCCGTGAGTAGCGGAGTGAAAAAAGATAATAAAGGAATTAATATAAAAGGGTGTTTGGCACTAAAAACATAGGCATGAAAAACACTTAAAAAATCAGACGTTGACGAAGAACTCTCCAAGGTTTAGACGCTGTCGCTAAAAAGAAAATCCTACGAGAAGCCTTTATTTGCTATAGGTATACGTTTATGTCCCTTCTTCTCCCCTCGGTCTAATTTGATGGAGAAATAACTCCAAAATAAATATTTATTTTGATAAGAGACTACTCCAAAATAAACATCTACTTGATGGAAAAATAACTCCGAAGTAAATATTTAATTTGATAGAGAGACAACTCTGAAATAAACATCTACTTTGATGGAGAGACAATTCCGAAATAAATAATATTTTGACAGAGAAATAACTCTGAAATAAACATCTATTTTGATGGAAAGACAACTCCGAAATAAACATATATCATTATGACGAGTAGAGATAGACTTATGATCGAATAAATACAGCTGCCTTCACACTCAGGACACCAATTTCTTGCCTCGGCTACACAACTAGTATACTGCCTTTATGGACATTACTCATCGAACTCAACATCTAGCTATCAGATCGGTGTCAAACATTAGGCACACCCCCTACTCGAGTGTGTGCATCGACAGATGAAAAGATCTGGTGATCTGATGGCCAAATCACTGGAATCGAACGAATTAACACTAACAACCCTTGTTTTGATCGAAAGATTCGATTCGCCGCCGATACTCCACCAAGCAGCATCAAACATTGGACATGAGTCCTTCTCAACATAGAGAAGGTATACTTGAAGTTGATTAGGTGGAGGAGTGGCGAACCCTAATCTTCGAACGATGCCGTCGCCGAGAGAGATGACAGAATGATTGGGCGGCTGATATTCGTCCAATCAAATCGATAGTCCAAATCCAAACGAAATCAACGTCCTTGATTACTTCGATCAATATCCGACGGCTGAGATCCATCTGATAAAAATTAAATCCAACGGCTGAGATTTGTCCACTTCAAAACGACACTCCAAATTTAAATAAAATTGACTGTCCAAATTATTTCACATGAGATCGGGCATCTGAGATCATTCAAGTTAGATCCAACAAATTGGATCCATTCAAATCAAATCTAACAGTGCAGATTTGAATCAAAATCTATGGTCCAGATTACTTCACATGAAATTAGACGACCAAGATCATTCTGATCAAATAAACTGAATCCAACGGCTGAGATTTGTCAACTTCAAATCGATGATCCAGATTTAAATCAAATTGATGATCCATATTCAAATCAAATCGATGGTCGAGATTCAAATGGTTTAGATCTGAATATAAAACAAATGAATGACTGAGAATGATGAGAACATATCTAAGTCAATCGGTTGAGGTTTGACATGATCAATGTGTTGATCCCTACTATATTGAACCTGGTATATCCAAATATGATATCGGATTTTCAATCCGAGACCCTGATTGATACAAATATGTGAATTTAAATGAACGGTCATGATAACTTAGGTCTAAATCTAAATCAACAATTGAAATTGATCTGAGCATATCTAGGTTAATCGGTTGACTTTTGACATGATCAAGGAGTTGATCCCTATTAAATTGAAAGTGATATATCCAAATATGATATCGAATATTCAATCCGAGCAGATCCATGAATTTAAATAAACAGTCATGATGAGTTTGATCTAAATATGAAATCAATGGCTGAAATTGATTTGAGCATATCTAAGTCAACCGGTTGACATTTGTCATGATCAAGGTATTAATTCCCGCTAAATCGAATATGATCTTTCCAAATATGATATTAGATTCTTTATCTGAATTCTAGACTGAAAGATACCTATGAATTTATATCAACGGACATGAGAAGATTAAATATTTGATGGCTGAGGATAATTTGAGCTAATTGAAATTAAAATATTCAGCAAGCCATCAGGGTTGGACATTATTTTCTCAAATTAAATATCCAATAATTCATCAAGGATGGATAAAGAATTTCTAAAAACCTTAACATACTACAATAAAATATTATTTGGGAAGTGTGTATGTTGATGTTTACCGTCGAGGCATAACTCTCAATACGATGTTGTATTTGCTAAAGTTGAAATATCCAATAAGCCATTGAGGTCGGATATCTTTTAGATTAAATATCCAATAAGCTATTAAGGCTAGGTATTTTCTCAAATTGAATATGAAACAAGCCATTGAGGCCGGATAATTCACAAATATCTAATAAGCCGTTGAGGCTGAATATTTCTCAAATTAGATATCTAACTAGCCATTGAGGCCAGATATCTAACAAATCATTACCCAACAAGCCGCTGAGGCTGGGTATTTTCTCAAGTTGCATATCCAGCAAGCTGTCAAGGCTGGATTTCTTTACCCAATAAGCTATTAAGGCCGAGTATCTCTCAAATTGAACATCCAACAAGCTATTGAGGCCGAATAATTTACAAATATCCAATATGTCGTTAAGGCCGGATATCTTTCAAATTAAATATCCAATAAGCCGTTGAGGCCGGGTATTTTCTCATACTTAAATATCCAATAACCCGTCAAGGCTAGATATCTTTACCTAATAAGCCGTTGAGGCCGAGTATTTCTCAAATTAAATATCCAATAAGCTGTTGTGGTCGGATAATTCACAAATATCTAACAAGCCATTGAGACCGGGTGTTTTCTCAAATTGAATATCCAACAAGCTATTGAGGTCGGATAATTCACAAATATCCAATAAGCCATTGAGGCCGGATAATTCACAAATATCCAATAAGCCGTTGAGGCCATGATATCTTTATCCAAAAAGCCGTTGCGGCCGGGTATTTCTCAAATTGATTATCCGATGAGTCATTGAGACCGAATCCCTTCTAAATCCAACATATCCAATAAGCCATTGTATGGTCAGGTATTTGACATATACAAATCATCCAAGTTGATGAAGATTTTTCTCTTCTATTATAATCTTTTTTGAACTCATCATGTATTTTTGTTATAAGGTTTAATGAATCATATTGTTTAGTTATTCTATTTTTTTTTATTTGATAACTTAGATCTCTTAATCAAAGGTGCTCTGATTTTTCAGTGGTATTTAATAATGAGTGCTTGCACTCTTTGGAAGCCATAACCCATTAAACAAAAAACCTTATTTTTATGAAGTGAGTTTGAAAAGATCAAAACATATTAATAAAATGATGAAAAATGACCCAACAATTACATTATTTGGATGTTAATATTCAATTAGGCTTCGAGGGTTATGGACCCATCTAGATCAACTTATTAAGCCACCGAATCATTTCAGTCTTAATCCTAGTCTTTGACCTATCGAGTAGGACCTAGTCAATTGGGGTCAAACATGATCACCTAAAGGTCAAATAGGGCCAACATGATATCAGAATACCATCTTGCTCCATATAATCATCTACATCTCAATGGATGCATCCACATTACAATAGACTCCCAAATAGATCCGAATTATCTAATAATTCAGTCTAAGGTTGACGCAGCGGAACTTTAGGAGGGGTTGTCCTTAGCTTAGTACTCTAGGGTGGAGATAACCATGATGCTAAAAATAAGAGAGGGTCTTCAGACGAGGGAAAAAGAAAGTGTGCATGGAGGGAAACCCGGTGAAAACCAAAGAGAAGTTGATTTAGATGTGTACTTGAGCAAGACCCAGTGAGTCAAAGGCAATAGATCGAACTACAAATGTAAAATACACACCTTACTCCACAACACTGTGAAGACAGGATTCCACTCATCCAAAACACACAATAATGCAAACGTAGGAATGCAGAATGTGAGAATAGGCAGTGGAGGTGAGTTGTATCACCCCGGCTCTTTTCGATTGAAAAGTAGAAAGAGGGGTTGGGAAGAATGCTGGAGATACACTGGACCTAGGCTCTCGCGTGGGGGAGAGCTTCTACTACAGTGAAAACTAAAAACACACAAGCTCCTCTTCCTCTTTTATAGATCAAGAGAGGAGGAGTCACATGGAAAGCATGAGGGAGGGTTGTTAGAGATGCTAACTACCCTCTTACACCCCAAAATCACAAGAGAATAAAATCCTAACTATAATAAAGTAGCTGCAACTAACTAAAGTGGCTGGAATCTCAGGGGGCTGGCACATGGGCTAGAGATTTTGGGCTGCCGGGTGGGCCATTGTTGGGCCCTTGCAGACGTTTAGACCATCTCCAAGCAAGCCATAATGAAGCAATAGAACCGGTTGACCGTGGGTTGGTTTTGCACCGTGTTGGCCAACTCATGGGAGGTGTTGAAGACTCAGTTGTGTTAGCGATCCATTTATCGGCCCTTGGGGAGGTCCTCTTAGAAAGCTTGATAGGTTGATGGGGTGAATGGGCTCCGTTGAAGCAGAGGAAGTGCTCACGATCTCGACAAAATGGTCAGGAGGATGCGACGACCATTGATAATGTCGAACGTTGTGAAGAATGGGACCCATCTACATTTTTTAGCTGTTGAAGGCTTGGCCGTGCTTGCGTAGACGACCGTGAATGGGCTATGGGAAGTTTGACGAGGCAGTCACAACCAGGCTGTGCATCGGTCACCATCGTGAACGGTTGGTGAGGATTTGGCAGAAACTTTCACGGCCTGGTCACTAGCTTGAGGCGCATCTCTGGTCTAGGCCGAGCTTGTCATGGCCGAGCCGTGCTTCCGTTCACAGGCGTGAACGCAATCGGCGAATTCTACCAAGCTTGACACGGGTAGGGCTGGTGTGGCCGTTAACTGCTTCATGGCCGTGCTTTCTTCCACGTGGGATCGTGACCATGTCATGGGAGTGCGTTTGTCCGTCACGGGCGTGCATCCATCCGCCGAGCTCTTCACTGTTGGGGCCATGTGTGGAGGCACAGGCGTGCCTGTTTCCACTATGGGGGTCATGGTCGTGATCTCCTTCATAGCTTGGGTGTGAAGCTCCATGCAGGGCTCCATTTGATCTGAAGTGTTCGGGGTAGCTTCCTCCAGCCATGGGGAGCTTTCCTAGGTGTCTCCTAAGGGTGTTGGAGTACCCCTATGCTCACATATGACTCTGTCAATTCCCCCGGGGTGGGTAGAATTCTCCTTCGGAGAACATGGATCCACCATGGCATCACAGGGGGTGCCATCTCTTGGGAAACCCCAGGGATTTTAAAATTTTACAGACAAGCACAACGGAAGCAATCCCCGAAACAGGCCAGTCCTAAATTAAGTGATGCAATGCAGGCGACCAAATGTGCGCCCTCTACAGTCTCGCACACAGCCGAACCTCGAATCCTCTTCTTCCACGCCTGGTGCTAGCCTCGGGAAGAAGATCCACGCCTCTAGGAGTCTTCCTCTAGACCTTGCGCCATCCACATAGTGAATGCGCCAAGAGGAGTAGATGGAAGGAAGGGAAAACCACCAAGGTCCAACCTTGGAGCTGCCCAAGGAAGAGGAGATGGAGATATCGTCAAGGTCCAACCTTGCGAATGCTTCAAGCCAAAAACCATCAACCTTGGAGAGAGGGCGACAAGGAGAATTTATACAAGATGAATAGGTGCCTCTCTTCACAAGGCGCATCTCTTCTCAAGTGAAGAAGAGAATTCCGAATTCTCTTCTCGGTGCCAACTCCAAATTTTCCTCCTAGGCACCAATTCCAAATTCCCTCCTAGGTGCCAACTCCAAATTCCCTTCTAGGCCTCTTATTGTCATGGGCCATTAGGCATGGTGGCCCATTGGGCCTCAATCCCATTAAATCTCAAGGCCCAATGGGCCTAAGCCCATTAAGCCTCACGCCCAAACTGGGCTCCAAGCCCATTGGGTATAGAGGCTCATTGGTCCACGCACCAAGCTCATACTTCATTTGCCCATTTGGCCCAAATGGCTTATTGGGTTGATTTAGCCCATTTGGCCCATTTGGCCCAAAAATAAAGTTAGCTCCAAAAGGTTCTTCCATCTCATCAGGCACAGTGGTGCTGATGGATTCTCCCAAACAGATCTAAGTTATCCAATAACTCAATCAGTAGGCTACCCGATCAATATGAGAACCTGAGTTTCAAGTTGTGCGACCCTGTAGGTTCCTCAGACATTGGCAGTGATGAACCCAGTCATCACAAGCAGTGATTGGCACCTCGCAGTGCATCGCTGCTACCCAAGTCATTGGAATGGATATCAGCACCGACATCCCCATCATCATAACAAGATACCGATGCATTATAGTCTCTTTGCCAGACTGATATCCGATTGGACAAAGTGCGTCACCACTTTGTTTTCACCCAATCTCATGGTCATGACTAGATCAGGCTTTTACCTGGGTATGGCCATACACTCTCAGTCATGCAACCATAGGGGGGCCCCGTGGATATCAAGCTTCTCACAGGAAGGGGCAAATCCTATATCTGTGCATTGATCTTCTCATATGGGTCGTGACATACCCAATGACAACCGTTATGACCTCCCTGCTATGGCGAGGCGTTAGGTTGTATCAAAGCATATCCCTAACCATATAGAAGAGTCAATGACCTCAAGTTGAGAGATCAATGCATCTCCTGTCACTTGTGAGCTTAACTCATGACACCAAGTTAAAGCCTCACAGCGGGTCGGTCCAATATATGCACCACTAATATACTTATATGCCTGCGTTAGCACCCCATGCGTAACCAGCCCATATACCAATTTCACATGTACCAGAGCTGTCCCTTATCCACTCAGGTACTCGACTGGGGACACACCGTTTGAGCATAGATACAATCTATCTCCAGGGACATTATTATCCATGTACATAATCACAGATATAAACATAGCATAATAACGACAATGCCAGAATGATATATTAAATATCAATGTCAAGTAGTACTAGATGGACCAACAACGGGTCCAAGGGCATATACACAAACAATCTCCCACTTGCACTTAGACTTAGTTGTTGAGAAATCTCAACCCCATGTCCCTCGCATGACCATCATGCTTCTGCTGCGCCAAAGCTTTGGTCAATGGGTCTGCTAGATTGTTATCTGTGTCAACTTTGCTTATCCTGACATCACCTCTATCAATGATCTCCCAGATCAGCTGAAATCTACTGAGAATGTGTTTGGATTTTTGATGAGACCGTGGTTCCTTTGCCTGTGCCATCGCTTTATTGTTGTCACAATAGTGCTCAATCGGATCCACAATAGTTGGAACCAACTGAAGTTTAGAAATGAACTTCTGAATCCAAACGGCTTCTTTGGCTGCCTCAGAAGCAACGACATACTCAGCCTCGGTCGTAGAATCAGTTACAATGGATTGCTTAGAGCTCTCTCAGCTCAAAGCACCTCCACTCAATCTGAACACATAGCCTGTCTGCGATCTGAAGTCATCAGGGTCAGACTGGAACGATGCCTCAGTGTAGCCCTGAACACTGAGCTCTTCCTGTCCCCCATAGACCAAGAACCATTCTTTAGTTCTTCTCAGAAACATAGAATGTTCTTTACAGCCACCCATTGCTGCAGACGTGGATTGGATTGGTATCGGCTGGTTATGCTCACAGCATAAGACACGTTTTGTCTAGTACACAGCATTGCGTACATGATTGAACTTACTGCCGAAGCATAGGGCACTCGACTCATGTCGTCCCTCTCAGCCTGTGTGATGGGACATTGACTCTTGGAGAGAATAAGGCCATGTCTCACTGGAAGGTATCCTTTCTTAGATTGCTCTAAGCTGAACCTCTCCAGGACCTTATCAATGTAAGTACTCTGACTAAGGGCCAGGAGCTTCTTGGATCTATCCTGGTAGATCCTCACGCCTAGGATATAAGCGGCCTCCCCTAAGTCTTTCATGTCGAAACACTTCCCCAACCATGTCTTCACAGCTTGAAGACTGGGGATGTCGTTTCCGATTAGTAGTATGTCGTCCACATACAAGACCAGAAATGTCACCAAGCACCCACTGAATTTTCTGTATACACAGGCGTCATCTTCGCTCTTAACAAAGCTGTAATCTTTTACTGCCTCATCAAATCAAAGATTCCAACTTCGAGAGGCTTGCTTTAATCCATAAATGGATCTTCTTAGCCTACAGACCTTATTGGCTTCTGCAAGATGGATGAAACCATCAGGTTGTGTCATAAACACATCCTATGTCAACTTCCCGTTAAGGAACGCTGTCTTTACATCCATCTGCCATATCTCATAATCGTGATATGCAGCTATAGCAAGTAGGATTCGAATATATTTGAACATGGCAACTGGCGAGAAGGTTTCATCATAGTCCACCCCATGAACTTGTTTGAATCCTTTAGCCACAAGTCTACCCTTATAGGTAACTATATTGCCATCCATGTCAGTCTTCCTCTTGAAGACCCATTTACACCTTATAGGTTTTACCCCATTAGGTAGCTCAACCAAATCCCAGACTTGGTTAGCCAACATGGAATCCATCTCGGATCTCATGGCCTCAAGCCATTTCTCGGAGTCCGGTCCAGCGACCGCCTCATCATAGGTCCTGGGTTCATCTTCAACGATGAAGATCCCGTCGTGTTGGGTCGGCAGCGACCCATACCTCTTAGGTGCACGACGAATCCGCCCAGACCTACGTAGGGCTTGTGTCTGAGCCTCTGGTTGCCCAGCAACCGGTGCAAGTGGCTCAGGTTCCACCTCAGTGTCTTGTGGTTGCACTTGGACCTCGTCCAAGTCAAACTTCCTCCCAGTGACTTCTTTCATGAGAAATTCTTTCTCTAGAAAGACAGCACCTCGAGCAACAAAAACTTTATTCTCACTGGGAACATAGAAGTGATATCCTTTAGTTTCCTTAGGATATCCCCCAAACACGCATTTATCAGATCTGGGTTCTAGCTAGCTAGAATCCTGACGTTTGACATAAGCCTCACATCCCCAGACTCTGATAAAAGAGAGATTTGGGCGTCTCCCACTCCATACCTCGTACGGAATTTTGGAGACACTCTTAGATAGAACATTATTCAGTATGAGAGAACCTGTCTCAAGTGCATAGCCCCAAAACGACGATGGTAGAGTTGCATTACTCATCATAGATCGAACCATGTCCAACAAAGTACGATTTCTCCTCTCAGACACACCATTCCATTGAGGTGTTCCAGGAGGAATGAGTTGGGATAGTATCCCACACTCTCTAAGATAGTCAAAGAACTCACCGCTCAGGTACTCTCCACCACGATCTGATCGAAGAGCCTTAATAGATCTACCAAGCTGGTTCTCTACTTCATGTCTGAACTCCTTAAATTTCTCAAAGGATTCTGACTTATGTCTCATCAAATAGACATAACCGTATCTACTGAAGTCATCAGTAAATGTGATGAAGTAGTTGTACCCTCATCTGGATTGTTTACTGAATGGCCCACACACATCTCTATGTATGAGATCCAATAAACCACCTGCCCTCTCACCAATCTTGGTGAATGGTGCTTTTGTTATCTTCCCTAATAAACAAGGCTCACAAGTATCAAACTCCTCCAAGGAGGTTGAATATAACAATCATTTGCATGGAGTTGTTGAATGTGATTCTTGTTTATATGGGCTAATCGACAATGCCAAAGGTACGCACCAACTGAACCACTCAGTTTGATCCTTTTATAATTTTATGTTACATATAGAGTTATCCATGTCCATCACAAACAATCCATTGCATAAGGTACCCTTCCCATAAAACACATTTGCAAATGAAAAAGAACAAGAGTCCTCTTTTATTTCAAACTTAAAACCTTTCCTTGCCAAGCAAGGAATAGATACAATGTTTTTGGTAAGAGAAGGTACATAGTAGCAATTATTTGACTCAAGTTGAAGTCCAGAAGGCAAGGAGAGTGTCAAAACTCCTACGGCAACAACAGCAACCTGTGCTCCGTTTCCAACACGTAGGTCAATCTCTCCAGGCCGCACCATTCTACTTTTCTTGAGCCCCTGCATATTTGTACAAATATGAGCTCCGCATGCAGTATCCAATACCCATGACATTGAAGTAGAAAGGTTGACTTCGGTAACATAAATACCTGAGCCAGAAGATGAAGCCATGCTTCTCTTCTCCTCGTTCTGAAGTGGCACCATATCCTTCAACATGTGAGGTGGCCCTCTACATGAATAGCACCTGTTATTCCTGATCCTTTCCATCTTTAGTTTTAGTTCCTTGGTTAAACCTTTCGGTTCACCACACTGAATAAGTACTTTGGGAGGGTTGAGCTCAACCAATTCATTGAAGAGCTACCTTAGATTATAAATAATCTCAAAAGCACTCTTAGATTCATATTGCCCTCTAAATCTAGGCAACATGTTGGTTAGCATCAAATTAGCAACCTCCAAAGTATCAGCCTAATGCTTATCAAAAGCATCCTCTGGAATAGGCTGAGCATGGAAGTGGCTCTGGAATAGGCTGCTCAAGGATATAGAGCTTCCTCTCGAGCTTAAGGACAATCCTCAAGTTCCGATACCAGTCCATCAAGTTGGATCCAACCAACTTGTCCTTTTCCAAGATAGATCGCAGTGACCATCTGCTATTGTTCATAGCCATTGATCTACAACAACCAAGAAAGCAGATTAGTACTACTTCGAATCATTTAATCTGGACTTGCATTAAATGATTATGACTCCCACTATTTTAAACGAATTGACAACCCACAAAGTCAATTGGGAAATCTGAGATTTCCTAGTGAGATGGGATCCTTATTCCACATGAGGCTTCGTGTCCCACGAGGGTGGGATGAGATGCACAAAGTGACCCATGCTTCTTAAGGTGGGCACGCCGGCCGATTGCACCCTAGCAATTCCCCTTCTCAAGACAATTAAAGCATTTTGTGCCCAGCTAGGGCTGGAACAACACAAAACCTTAACCTCATGAGGCTGCCTGTAGAGTTCCATCATGTGGCCACCACATATGAAAAACTAGTCAAGTCTATCCTGACCGTTATGCCTAGGGCCAACGAGTTTCCTTGCGAAGGCGCGCCCGGTTAAAACGGACTGGGGAAACCATTGCCACCACACGCCTTCTAAAGATAAGTGGGTGTGTCCCACGAGGGTGGGAAATAGTTCACAACACCACTGATCGATAGCTTGACGAGGGCTACGCATCAGAAGGCTACAGACTTGATATTGTTTTGAGGGTTTTTGAGGTCTCATCCTCTTAGTTTTATCTTTTGTCTAACATTACAGGCATGCAATCCTATAGTGATAACAACAAGATGAAACACATCCAGGCATGCATTAGGAGATATTGAAAAATAGTAAACAAGCGATGTGGTCATAACCTAAGCAACGCATTGAACCATCACATGCCAAAGGATGTTCAATGCTTGACATAGGTGACAAGCCCCAACCAGACCTAACCCAGCCGCCACTAAGCTTTATCTTTAAGTGCAGCTTCAAGGTCCTCCACACCAAGACATAGCACACAAACCCTAGGGTTTGGCCAAAACCTTGGTGGCTCCTCCACCCATGATGCGCCATCATGCTTGTGCCAAGAGGGATAGCTCTCGAACCCTAGGTTTGGCCAAGCCCTTACTTGTGCCACCAAGTAAGATGCGCCATCATGGTTGATGTGCCAAGATGTAAGCTCGATGAGGGATGCGCCTGTAATCTTCTTTGTGCGTTTACAAAACAAAAAGAAAAAGTGGCACGCAGGCCTCACATAAATACATCACAGGCATACAAGGGGCTTGACTATGACCACAACACGATGCACAATCATCTCATGCTTTTCTATATGCTCATGAAAACATAAAACTTCAGTTTTAGTTTCTTAGAAAACATGTCTTTCAACCTCAACGTCCGTTCGCAAATCTAGGATTTTTCGTTTCTCTCAGGAGTCTACAAGTGACGCATGCATGCTCCAAGCATGCTTGCCGTCTACCCTTGCAATCCTTAACCTGCCAAGATTAGGACAAACATGTGCCCATAATCTTCGACAAGACCCACACAGTAGGACTATCCTACATGCGTGGGGAGAAAATAATTCTCTCACATATGGGTCTAACCCACCATATGAAGAAAGCGAAAATCCAAAGAGATCGAATAGATGTTAGGAACGAAAAACTTACAATTTTTCTTACTTAGAAAAATCCATGCGCATATGCAATTTTTCAAAAAAATTCAGATGGCATGTGAGCATACAATAAAAGGTGCATGCAAACAACGCTTTTGTAAAAATAGTTTTTTTGTATTTTATAATAAAACCGAAATTACTTCTAACGGAGTTGGAAAATATTTTTTTGGTATTTTATAAATAGAGGAAATCGAAACTAAGTTACTTTAAACTACGAATTGAAAGACACTTAATCTATGAATTGAAATTGCTAGAAGGAATACTCACAGTGCGACCCTTGAGAATAGAAGGATCGTGACGTCCCGGTCTTCAACAGTCCTACTCTGATGGAAGCAGTTGCATCATTACAAGCAAACACAGACAAGAAAGATCCGCACATACCACAGATTCATATTACAGATCAAGAACTAAGGGGGAGGTTAAGCCTCACAAATTCCCTTAACACTTTAACTAAAGGAGAGAGGGGGAAGGAAGAGGGGAAACAACTTGCGGCAAGATGATCTCCCAAATCTTGCGCCTACCTTCAAAGATAAACCGAATTAGTGTAGAATTTGATCTCAAAATTTAAAAGAAGGTTCAGGGAAGGAACTTAGCTGAAAGTGTCTTCAAGTTGTTGTCCTTCATGTTGGCCGAGAGAGATGGGTCCTTCAAGTTTTTCCAAAACTTGCCGAGTTCAAGGATTGATGGGTCTTCTTTGGAGTCTCGTCAAGGATGTGAAAGAGTTCTTCAAGGGTTGGTTGCGTGGAAGTCTTGAGAGGAGGGGGGAGAAGGGAAAGGGCTTGGCCCTTTAGAGAAGAGGGAGATAGAAAGTTTTAGGCGACCCAAGCACCAATGCTAACACACATTTTTTTCATCTAGGCAACTAATTCGACAATGAGAAGAGGGTTACAACTTATAGGCTCAACAAGCCATGGGCAAGGGTGACAATTCACCCTAGGCGCAATTACAAAGTTATGGAAGAAATTAATGCTCAATTAAAACATTTCCTTTAGCAATTTAAATTTTAAATTCTTTCTTTGATGGAGCTTTCTTGTGGCCGAATCCTCTTGAGCTCCTTCCTTGTTTGCTTGGATGAGATGGCGTCTTCATGCATTGAATCCATTTGAATTTGAAAAGCCTTCCTTCAAGAGCATGGGCAGCTAAGAGATTTCCAAAGATGGTTCCACAAATTGGGGATCTAGATGGGGATCCCTTGATTTGTGGATCTTGATTGATCCTTGATGGTTAGGCGCATTGAAGGCTCCTCAATTGGCAAGTTGTGGGCTGGTTCTTCACATTCGAATTCATCCTCATATTAAGTGGCGCCTTGGGCTGATTTGGAAGGTGGAGTTGCATTCAATATAAGCTCCTTCTTCTTGAAGTCTCTAGTTAAGTGTTGAAGTGCTTCCTTCCATAATTGGAGCTCCACTTGAGTGGCTTAGCTTGAGCTTCCTAGCTTCCCCTTGAGCTGGGCTTTAACCTGCCCAATTATTGACACAAAAATCAGTAGACTATTCTAGAAGGTAATGCATGACCTAATAAGGAAACTACAAGGTGCACTAGAGCTTATTCAAAGCAAATTGCAAATAAGGAAAGTGCAAATAAGGAAAAGAAGGGTGACCTAGGAGGAAAGGCCATATATGATGGGCTTCCTCCTAGCCCTTCCAGACCTTCTAGGGGTAGGGTTGGCCTCTCCATCAAATGGGCCTCAAGCCCATTAAGCCTCAAGGCCCATTAAGCCTCACGCCCAAACTGGGCTCCAAGCCCATTGGGTATAGAGGCTCATTGGTCCATGCACCAAGCTTAGACTTCATTTGCCCATTTGGCCCAAATGGCTTATTGGGCTGATTTAGCCCATTTGGCCCATCTGGCCCAACAATGCAGTTAGCTCCAAGAGGTTCCTTCCATCTCATCAGGCATAGTGGTGCTGATGGATTCTCCCAAACAGATATGAGTTATCCAATAACTCAATCAGTAGGCTACCCGATCAATACGAGAACCCGAGTTTCAAGTTGTGCAACCCTGTAGGTTCCTCAGACGTTGGCAATGATGAACCCAGTCATCACAAGCAGTGATTGGCACCTAGTAGTGCATCGTTGCTACCCAAGTCATTGGAATGGATATCAGCATCGACATCCCCATCATCGTAACAAGATACCGATGCATTGCAGTCTCTTTGCCAGACTGATATCCGATTGGACAAAGTGCGTCACCACTTTGTTTTCACCCAATCTCATGGTCATGACTAGATCAGGCTTTCACCTGGGTATGGCAATACACTCTCAGTCATGCAACCATAGGGGGGCCCCGTGGATATCAAGCTTCCCGCAGGAAGGAGCAAATCCTATATCTGTCCATTGATCTTCTCATATGGGTCGTGACATACCCAATGACAACCGTTATGACCTCCCTGCTACGGTGAGGCGTTAGGTTGTATCAAAGCATGTCCCTAACCATATAGAAGAGTCAATGCCCTCAAGTCGAGAGATCAATGCATCTCCTGTCACTTGTGAGTTTAACTCATGACACTAAGTTAAAGCCTCACAGCGGGTCGGTCCAGTATATCCACCACTGATATACCTATATGCCTGCGTTAGCACCCCGTGCGTAACCAGCCTATATACCAGTCTCACATGTACCAGAGCTGTCCCTTATCCACTCAGGTACTCGACTAGGGACACACCGTTTGAGCACAGATACAATCTGTCTCCAGGGACATTATTATCCATGTACATAATCACAGATGTAAACATAGCAAAATAACGATAATGCCAGAATGATATATTAAATATCAATGTCAAGTAGTACAAGATGGACCAACAACGGGTCCAAGGGCATATACACCAACACCATCGGCTAGGGGTGCATAGAAAGGAAGCAGATTGTCGACATTGATGATCGTGCTGATGAGAGAGTCCTCCGGTAGGTAAAGGATGCAAGCGTTGGCACCAACCCTTCGCAGAATTGTGTAGGGACCATCGCAGCACACTTGCAGCTTCAAATTGGCTCTCGATCTCAAGCGCTCAGAGTGGATATGCACCATCACACACTCACCCACCTTAAAAAGATGTGGCTATGATGCTCGTTAGTCCCAACTGCATACTAGGAATTTCTCAAGTAGATCCGGTGACAAATCTCATCATGTAAACCTGAGATGTGGGATGCAAATGCATGAGCAGACTTGTGGATAGAAGGGGGAGCAGGGACGTTATGCATATCTATATGCACTATTATATGCAAACTCCGCAATGGGGAGATGATCAGCCCAATGGTGTGGGAAGTCACCAACCAAACAACGTAAAAGGTTCCTTAGATTTCGGTTAACCACCTCCATTTGAACATCAGTCTATGGATGGTACGCAGAGGAGTACTTGAGCGTGGTGCCTAAGAGGGCCCAAAGGGACTTCCAAAATTGACCAATGAACCAGGTGTCGTGGTCGGACACAATAGTGAGACAGAGTCCGTGTAAGTGAACAATCTCTCTAATGAAGAAACTCACGATATGAGAGGCATCAGCCGTCTTGGACACATGGCACAAAGTGTGCCATATTGGAGAAGCGATCCATGATAACGAAAATGGAGTCATGGCATGAGGTGATGCGGGGCAACCCATGGATGAAGTCTATGCTAATGTTGAGCCATGGACCGTGTAGGATAGGCAGCAGGGTGTAGAGTTCGGTGTTAGGTAGCCGGGGTTTGGGTCGTTGGCACGTGCCATAGTGGCAAATGACCCTTTCTACATCCATATGAAGAGTGGGCCAAAAGAACTGGTCTTTTCCAATTTGAGGGTCTTATCACGACCATTGTGCCCGGTGGCACCACTGGCGTGAATCTCCATCAGAAGGTGCTTGCGTAGCGAGGAGCAAGGGATGCACAAACGGTTACCATACATGAGGTAACCGTCATGAACATAGTAGGATAGGTCCGGTGGGCTGGAGGCAACAAGCTAGGCGAACGTGGAACCGAAGTCGGGGCATGCCGCATACTCATCGCGGATGTGGTCAAAGGTAGTAATGGATGAGGACAAGACACATAGCAAGGAGTGTACGCGACTAAGGGAGTTGATGACACAAAAATTTATAGTATATTTAGTGTCATTTCATTGCTCTTTTTGTGTCATATTTATACTACTTTGCTTATTTTCATGCCCTTTTTATCAAATATTGTAGACTCTACTTCTATTTTGGTTTTTGATGATTTTCAGCTAAAAAGGCACGATATTAAATCATTTCCAAGCAAAATCAGATACATAGAAAAATTCCCATCATCAAGAATAGGTTACATGACAAATTTCACGCAAATCGAAGTCACATACCAAATTATGGCAGTGTCATAATTCATATTATGGTACTGTAATTTTAGTACTACCGTAATATCGGAGCATTGCCATATTTTGGGGTGATATTCATATAGAAAGTTTTCCAGAAATTACGGCACTACCGTAACTAAAATCACGGTGCCGTATTTTGAAGCGACTTCAGACCCGAGAGATTTCCAGAAATTACGACACTGCCATAATCATTTCCACGGTACCATATTCTGATCGAATCCTATACAGAAGAACTTAAAGAAATTACGGCAGTGCCGAAACAGATTCCACGGCCATAATTCTAACCCTGAAATGCAATTTTCACGGCCATAATTCTAATCCAGGCCATTAAATTCAAAGCTGTAAGAAGGAAAAAGGGGGCCTCTGAGGAGGAGAACACGCCGAGGGTGAAAGCCCTAATTTTCATCCACTATCGAGGGAGAAATTGAGTTTTTCACCGCCGCCCTAGGTTTCACTGTTGGGAAGCGTACAGCGCATCTCCGGCCATGAAATTTGAGGGGAAGCTTCGCTTGGAGGAGGAGATGATACTCAGAAGTTTTAGAGAGAAAGGATCTCGGTCGGGGGAGAAATCAACGAAAGAGTGGGCACTGGCACTATTCATCGTGGGTTCTTGGAGCAAATTACGGTTGTAATTTTTATTATAGCCATGCTGTAAAGTTGATTTTCCCTTCTTTTCGATTTGTGATCAATCTAAACTATGGTTTATTGTATTTCTTCTTCCATGCTAGCTTAAACACTTTATGGGACATGGGGTGTAATCCCCTTGACTTTATATGACTAGTAACTTTTATTTTGTTAGAATAGTTTTGTCATGATGATTCTACTTATGTGATAATTGCCTATAATTCTCCATAGTTTTCTTATTATCATACATGATTTTAGAGTTTTCGCAATATGGACTAAAAGGTGATTTGCTTGAGAACTTAGAATCCTAAAATTGAATATTAGGAACTCACCGTAAGAAATTAGGTTAGTTCTTATTTCTTGATTTTAGAAGAATAATTGCCATGTTTGATAATTTGAATCTAGGATCGAGTTATTTTGTTAAACATGAAGATCTTGCATGAAAGTGAGGATCGGAGCATTGGAAAACCATAAATAGAACCTGTGTTGAGACTCGGATGCACGAAAGTGATCCTTGAGATTCCACTTGAGATGATCAACTTAGGATTCGGATGCACGAAAGTGATCTTTGAGTTCTTTGATTGATGATTTATTTATTTTAAGCATGGGATAGATCTTGCGCGAAAGCGAGGATCAGTCCCTGCATGATTGTCTGCACGAAAGTGAGATAATCCCTTTATGAAGTAAATTATATCTTTATCATGATAAAATTAGACTGACGGCCTTTTATTCATATCTAGTCATCGAAATTAAGGTGGATGAAACCCGAGTCCCATTTTCTCTCGGATTTCATGTTCTTTCTATCATTTACTTGCACTATAATCGATTGCTTAGCTAGTAAGAATACAACTATTTGGTACTTAACAATAAGGTCTCTATGGTTTGATATCTCTCTTTATTACTTCGAGTCTCCGTGCACTTGCGGACTACAACAAGTTTTTGGCGTCGTTGCTGGGGACCTTAGTTTTGTTAATATCAAAATAGTTGTTAGTATTGCTAGACTAAGCTTTATTTTTTTATTATTTTTTTTGCCAAAGGCAAGAAAGAGATTTTATATAAACCAAAAGATGTAATTTACATGATATACACAAATCACTATCACCCACCCTTCATCCCTAGGATCCTAAATGTAGAGGGGTCCCCTTCAAGGGGGAGCGCAAGGGGGTGAAACCCTAAAGGGGCGCATATCAAGATTTTCATAGCGGAAGCTAGGATTTCCATGAGATCATTTGAAGAATCATATGATCAACTTGTCGAAAACTTGCAAGTATGAATGAAAAATCATACCATAGCCATTGTGTGAGTGGTGTCTTGGAATCAAGAGAACAAAGGAGGTCTCCTCCTTGTCGTCACACACAAGATGATCAACGGCTACTCTTTGAGATCCTTGTGCTAGCAAGTTTCTTCAAAGGTTGTCGTATGCAAGGGATGAGATGATTCTCTTTGGCCGAGAGCTCCTTGTCCGAAAACTCTCCTTCTCGTCAATCACCTCCAAGCGAAAATGCAAGGCGTTGAAGTGAAGTGAGCAACGTTACCACATGGAAGCGTTTTGTTTTCAACATTGAAAACCGCCTTCCAAAATAGGTAAGTCTCAATGGCTCATGCGTTCACATAGTGAACGTTCGAAACTTCCTTTCATTGAACCTCTCATTGAACCAAGCGTTCACATAGTGAACCGGTTCAAATAGATTTGGTTCAAAACCCAAATTGAGCCAAGCCACTTGGTCTAGACCATATCAAACCCTAAGGTTCCAGATCTAACCGTTCATCTCCTGATGCTCTTGATCTCACCGATCTAGCATCCACTCTCTCGATCGAAGCTTACCGATCTCAAGCCCAAATCAATCAAACATGATCAGACCAAATCTCACTCACAATCAGAGATTAAATCCCTTTAAACTGAACCCAAAGAATTCAGTCCACACGATTTGACTTAAGTAAGCCATATCATCAAATTGTGCGACCCTAAGGGTTTCCTTTAAATGTCGGTAACGATAACTTTCGTTATCACGATCAGTGAGGGGTATCTAGCAACACATCACTGTCTCCCGATATAAAGGAAAGAGTCTTCCAAGACTACACCCAAACCACAGCACAAGTGTGAATCCATTCACAAGGCATACATATTTCCTTTGCCACTGGATGTTCTTATTGGACAAGCGTGTCAAGCCTGTAACTCCAATATGATGAGCATGATTAGATCAGATGATCATAGTCACCTGGGTATGGCCATACACTTTCTCAATCATCTCATTTAGGGGGGCCCCTTTCGAACATCTCACTCCTTAAACAAGGAGACGGCAATCCTATATCTATCACTAGTGTCCTAACCTGACTCATGATCATTATCCAAGATAGTCTATAACCATTATGTTTCAAATGATATTGAACCACCTCAAAACAATGACAATCATCATTTAGAAACACAAGTGATCTCAAGTCAGAGCACATGTGCCACTTGTTGCAAACAAGGATTATTCACATTGTGACAAGCAATTGAATATCCTAGTAGGGTCTGTCCAGTACATCCAATGTACCCATGTGTCTACATCTTATTCCATGCTCGAAGCATCCTATAAGATTAGAACACATATTAGTCTCAATCATATCAAGGCTGTCTCGTGTTCACCAAGATATCTCGACTAAGGACATTAGCATGTCAGCCTAGCTGAACAGCTTTGAGACATTATTCAGAAGTACATTTATTGCTGCAGACAATGTAACAAACTGAATAACAACCGTTGCCTTTATAAACATAAGAGTTTATATACATGATACTCATAGAATCCCTAGGCCTCAAACATTAGCCTTAAGGGCATACCCCAACACTAAAAATTTTGGCCGAGTTTCCCCTGTATACAGAGTCGCATGGATCCTACTACAGACACTAAAACCATAGATAATCACACACCCACAATATAACAAAACAAACAGCATACAAAACCACAAATAGCATACAACATCAGCCCCAAACAACATGTTAAAAATTTGCAATACAAAACCACAAGCTATAAGCCTCTTGCTCCCCAAGAATCCAGCGGGTGGCCATCCGAGGTAGCTCAATGAAGAAGTGCACCGCCAACCTGCGCAATAACCCTGGTCAGCGAGAAGAGGAAAACCGAAACAAGGAAAGAGGAAATAAATCTCCAAGTAGCGCCTTAAGCTCTCTCCCCCCCCCCCCCCCACCCATATCTCTCCAGGAATGCATAAAACCCAGGACGTGAGGTTCAAGAATTGCCTGAGGGATATAACTTGTTATTTTTGATTTGATATCAGAAATCAGAAACCTAAGATACTCCATGATTCCCTGTTTGTGAGAACTCCAAATTTTGTTATTGCGATACCTCCAGATATAATAAATAGCCCCAGAAATCATAAGCTTGATAATATAATTCCGGGTAGAGTTTGCTTGCTGCCAAGGGTGAGAGGAGTGAAAAAGGATCTCCCCCCCCCCAGGAAAGATAAGGAAGCTGAATACCACAGCGGCTAGAGATTAAGTGCCAAAAATCGGTGATAGCCTTTCAATGAAGAAAGAGATGATCAGTAGTTTCCGGGTAGGAATTACAAAGCGAATAAGATGGATCCTGTACAATCCCCCAATCAAATAGTCACGCTCGGGTAGGTAACTTTCCATGACAAAACATCCACAAGAAGAACGAGTGGCGTGGAATCCTCCCTTTAAACCAAACAAAATTCTTCCAAGTAACCTCCGTGCCCTGGACCTGGCTCTCATAGGCTGAATTGATAGTAAATTTTCCATGATGGGTGTGGTTCCAATAAACCTGATCCGAGTTGAGATTAGAGTGGATGTGCATGTGGGGGATGGCTGCGTAGATATCAATGAGACTAACGGACCTTGGTTTCGGAATGGTCCATCTGCCATGAGTGATGAGCGAGCTGAGAGGTGTATTCTTCCCTGAGGGGTTCTCAAACCGGACATCTTCCACCAACTCTAGAAGAATGCTAGAGTTGAACCACGGATCGAGCCAGAGTTTGGTAGAATTTTGTTTTGCAATTTTATACCCGATCATTGGCCTGCAAGAATCGTGAACCGAAAGAAGACCACGAATAGGCCAGGGTGCATGCCTGGAAAGCCTAACCGTCCAAATAGAGTTAGCGTGCAGGTACTTCTCATGAACCCACTTGACCCAAAGGGAATTCTTGTCTTAAATTAAGTTCCAAATATGTCTCATAAAGAAAGCATGGTTCTATCTACCAATGTCACGAAGACCGAGCCCGCCAAAAGCGATGGGCTTAGTGATGTTGATCCAAGCAACCTTTGGGATACCCCTCTTTTGACCTCTTGACCAAAGAAAGTTTGCTAGAGCTGAGTAGAGCTTCGAGATAACAGCAGTGGGGAGAGTAACGACGCTACACCAGAAGTTGATATTTCCATAACACATGGACTGAATTAATTCAATTTGCCCGGCATAAGAGAGGGTTCTTGCCCTCCAAGCTGTCAGATATTTGGTGATTTTTTCAATCAAAGGCATGCAGTCACAGGTCTTTATGGGCCTACTAGTAATGGGAATGCCCAAATATCTAAAGGGCATCATTCCTTTCTGAATCCCGAGAATCCCTATGAGGTTTTCTTGGAGCTCAGGTTTAGTGGATGTAGAAAAGAAAACTTGTGATTTGACTTTGTTGATCACGAGGCCTGTATTTTGGTGGAAGACCTCCAGCACTTTCATAATAGCCCTTGCGGAGATATCCGAGGATTCATAGAAAATAATGACGTCGTCCGCAAAAAGGAGGTTCGTGAGACCCAATCTCTTGCAATTTTTATGGGGGATAAGGTGACCCGTAAGGAGTTGCTCCTCCAGATGATCACTAAGGTGTTGCATGATGAGAATAAAAAGATAGGGGGACATAGGGCATCCTTGGCAAAGCCCCCGAGTTCCCTTGAAGAGGCTGAGATCCTGATCATTGAGGTTTATGGTGTAAGAAGGGGAGGAAGTGCAAGCCATAACTCTGTCCACAAACCGAGCTAGAAATTTGTAGGCGTTGAGAAAATGTTCGATGGCTTCCCATCTGACGGAGTCGAAAGCCTTTTGAAGATCCAATTTGATAGCCATTCTAGGAGGCCCAGTTTTCTTATGAAACCCACTTAAGATTTCTTGGCACAGCATGATATTCTCTTGGATAGATCTACTCGAGATAAAAGCGTGTTGATTAGCATCAATAATTTTTGGGAGCACGTTCTGGATTCTGATGGCCAAAGCTTTAGCAATAAAGTGGTACATCATTTGACACACAGAAATGGGACGAAATTCTGCAAAATATGAGGGGTTAGGAACTTTAGGGATAAGGGTAAGGGAAGTAATGTTCACTTGTTTAAGCAAGTGGCCGTGGTCCAAGAAGTCCATAATCACCCTCAGGACGTCATCTTTAATAATCCCCCAACATGATTTGAAAAAGGCTGCATTGAAACCTTCCACTCCAGGAGCTTTAGAGATATTAGCCTTTCTGATGACATTCTCAATATCCTCAACAAGGAACTTGGAATTAAGTGCCTGAATAGCTGGGGACGAGAGCGTTTTTTTCACTTGAACATTAAGGTCAAGGGGCGCATAGGATGGGGCCAGGAGGTCTTTAAAGAAGCAGAGAGCTTCGTGAGAGATATTTTCGCCCGAGACAAAGTTCCCATTAGGATCCTTTATGGAACTGATGGAGTTTCGGATATGCTTGGACTTCATAAGATTGAAGAAATATGCCGTGTTTGAGTCGCCTAAGGATATAAGTTGATCTCTGGATCTCTGCTTGAAGGCAGACTCTTCCTCGTTCCAATAATTTTTGATGTCATCTTGGTAACTCCTCTCCTGCATGCAAAGAGTAGGGTCATAATTATTAGTCTGGAGTTGAATTTGGATAGCCTCAAGCTTACAATGAGTCTCCTTAAGCTTGCCTTCCTTCTCAGCCCACATGTTCCGCGCCCAATGCTTGAGACCCTGCTTGACCATGGTGAGCTTGTGGTAAAGTGAAAACATGGGCGTGCCACGGATGCTACTCGAACTCCAGATGGAGTATCTGGAGTTCACCATTTCTGTAAAGCCCGGGTAGAGAAGCCATTTGTTAAAGAAATGAAACCTAGAACCTCTGCGCGGCAAGTAATCCCCAAAAACAAGTAGTGCCGGGGAGTGGTCCGAAATGTTCGGATTGAGAAAGATGGCTTCGGCCAATGGGAATTTTTCAATCAACTCCATTGAGGCCATAATGCGATCAAGCTTGCACCAGATCCGAGACGAACCCACCTACGAGTTAGACCAAGTGTAAAAAGCGCCATGGAATTTAATATCGATTAAATCAAGTGAAGCTCTCATTTCGAGGTTGTGAATAATCTCAGCTTCATTAGGGAAAGTTCCCCCTTTTTTATCATCATGAGAGAAGAGCACATTAAAATCCCCTAGGAGAACCGAGGGTCCCATACACAACCATTTTTCCAGAAAGCCCCAGATCTCCCTACGCTCGTTTGTAGAATAGAGACCATACACAATACCAAGGATGAAAAGAAAATCACCCTGGATAGTGTATACTTTCCCCAAGATCACTTGGTTAGACATATCAAACATATCAAGCATATTTTATTTGCTTTAGATTTAACTTTGTTTTTTGTTTTTGCAGGTTTTGGATTTTCACAAGTTGTGACAGAACTGTGATTTCTTAAATTTATGAATTTACTTATATTTTTACTCTGAAAAAAAAATTTAATTGATTGGTGTTTGATAATCTTTTTGTTCTTGATAGATTTGAAGATATGTCTTTTAGTCATAACTCGTGGGCAACTGAAAGAGGTGCGGTATACATGACACAAGGTAAGTATGAAGATGATTCATTGTGCACTCTTGTAGATAAATTGAAATTACACTCTTATATGCACCTTGTTAGGACATCTTATTCTTCTGTTAGATGTGATATTTGTAGATGTTTTGATTATTATACTTCTGATTGCCAGTTTTTAACTGCTCCAAATCATGTTTCTGAACCATACTTTGAGGATACTGAGAAATCTAGGTTAAAACCCATGCTTGAAAAATTCATGACAAATCAAATTCAAATCATGACAATTCAAAGTAAGGAAATTGAAGATCTTAAGGGAATAATTAGTCAGCTTGCTTCCCAAGTAAAATCTTTAACAGCTCATAAGAAAATTTTGGAAACCCAGATAGCACAACAAGCTTGTTTATTTGAGTTTGATTTGGAAACTGAAGAAATTGATTTAGAAAAATCCCCCTCTGATTATGATTGTTTTGAGATTGAGCCTTATGTGAACATTAATGAATCTCACTCTGATTTTGATGATTGTAAAATTGATTCATCTAATAAATTATTTGTGGAACAGTTTGAGGAAATTGATTTTGTTAAATCTTCTTTTGATTTTTGGGATAATTATGAAATTGATTCTTTTGATGATATATTATTTGTGGTTAAATCTGATGAAGGATATGAGGGGACTGATTTAGAAAAATCTTACTCTGATTTTGTTGGTAATTTTGAAATTGATAAATTATTTGATGATGAGTATGAAGAACTTGAAAAGGATTTGAAAATTATGAATATTGATGAAACTCACTCTGATGCTTTGCCCATGTCTACTGATTTATTTGAAAATTTATGCTTTGTTGAGGAACCTAATGTGAGACAGAAAAATTATTTTGATGATCCAATATTTGAATCATTTGGTGAAAGTCCTATTGCAATTGAAGATATAATTTTGAAGAAAGGACTAATGATTTTGCTTACTGACAAATTTACGAAAATTATTGAATATCTTTTGAGTGGAATTGAAAATATTAATTTTGATTTCTACATATTTGAGAATGCCACGTCGATCATGATTTACATGAAATTTTAGATGTTTGGATTAGTGGCTAAACTTTTTGGACAACGAAAATGCAAAAAATTATATGCTATTTATTATGGTATTGATCCACCTGCTTCGCCATGATGTTTGAGTTTTGGTCAAGCTATAGACCTAAAAATTAGCGCATCTTGGGAGGCAACCCAAGCACTCTTAAGTTTAGTTTCTTTTATTTTAGTTTATTTTTAGAATTAATTTTTCATCTCTTTTTGTAGGAAAAATCAAAATTTTGCGCAAAATACGGCATTCCACAGTGCCGTAATTGCGGCCAATTTCTTACTCGAGAGTTTTGCGTCTTTTATGGTACTACTGTAATAATTTTTATGGTACCATATTTTCGGTCTGTTTTTTATTTTCATGTGCCGTGTTTTGGAGTGATTTCTGACCCAAAAATTTTGTGCAAATTACGGCACTGCCGTAAGAAATTTCACGCCCGTAATTTCGAATCTGCATTCTGCTTATTTGATTCAGTGTTTTCTCGCAGTGATTTTAAGAAATTGGTTTGGGAAAATTTTTGATTTTTGGCACAACATGGAACTATCATCTTTGTCTATTTTGTGGATATTTTTATTGAATTTTAAAGTCCATGGATCAACCTAAAGCACATAACATCTTTTGGTATCTGTTTAATTTATGCAGCAGTCTTTCTTGACTAATCTGATTAGAACTTTTGCTGCAAGTATTTAAGATGCTTTAATGAGTTGAAACTTTGATCTTTCACTTGAAATTGGAAGTGCATGTTTCGTTCTATCTTGAGGATTAGTTATTTTCATGAAAATATTTTCTGACAATTCTAGGAAGCATGACAACTTTTCGAATCTGATTAACTTCAAAGCTGTTTTGATTTAGTATTCTGATTTGCCCTCTTTTTGCTTATACCATAAATTTCTGATAGATTTTGATCCTTTAATTTTTCATACACCCGGAAAGAACAAGTTTTATTATACTACATGGTTCTGTCTATTTTCTTGTTGGATCATTAAATCTTATTCTTGAGTATAACTACTTTTCATAACTGAATCAGTAGGCTGCACTACTTTCCATCGACATCAGTAGCTCCTTGTCTTCAAATTGCCACCAGAAGCTATAGTTCAGCCACCACACTGCTATTCCCTGCCAACTGCATTTGTTTATTTAATTTAATTTAATTTTTTTTATTATTTTATTTTATTTATTTTTGCAGCATCTCTTCCCAGTTGACTCAGACTTCCAAGCTGATTTAGGTAAAATTTGAAAAGAACATGAAATCAAAGAGAGAAAAACTGGGACTAGGGTTTCATCCACCTTAATTTCTACGACTAGAAGGAAATAAGCGCATCGTTAGTCCACTCTTATTATGATAAAGATATAATTTACTTTATGAAGAAATCATCTCGCTTTCGCGCAGACAATTTACAAAGGATCAATCCTCACTTTCGTACAAGATTAATTCAATGCTAAAGATAAGTAAATCATTGACAAAGAAATCAAAGATCACTTTCATGCATCCAATCTCTATGTCAATCATCTCAAGTGAAAACTAAATACTTTCATACTTTAGTTTCACAAGTTCTACTTAAGGTTTTCCAACGATTCGATACTTAATTTGTTACAATATCTTCATGTTTCATTCAATAATTCTTCCTAGATCAGAATTATCAACAAGGCAATAAACTTCTAAAATCTAGAAATAGAACAAACCTAATTTCTTATGATGAGTTCCTAAATCTCAATTTTAGGGTTCCAAGTTTTCGCAAGTCACTTTTCAATCTATATCGCAAAAACTCCAATACATGCTGATAATATGAAACTAGATAGAATTAAAGGCAATCATCACTTAAGCAGAATTATCATAACAAAAGTTTCCTGATGAAATATGGATCATCTAGTAATTGCAAAATTAAGGGGATTACACCCCCATGTCCCAAAAAGTGTTTAAGCTAGCATGGTTTGAGAATTACAATAATCCATAGTATAGAACGATCAAAAATCGATGAGAGAGAGAAACTTTTACTAAACACAGGGCTGTAATGAAAATTACAGCCGTAATTTTGCCCTTGAAATCGCAGAGAACAGTGGCGGCGCTTGCAATTTCTTTGATTTCTCCTGCGATTGATCTCCTTTTGCTCTGAGACTTCTGGTGTACGCTCTCCTCTCCCTAGCGTAGCTTCCCTTCAAATTTCATGGCCGGAGATGCTCTGTACGCTTATCTGTGGTGAAACCTAGTACAGCAGTGAAGATGGTGATTTCTCTCTCCAACGCTAATCAAAATTAGGGCTTCTATTGTGATTATGTTCGCCTTGTTCTCAAGAGTATTTTCCTTTTTACAGATTTTGAATTGGTGGCCTAAATCATCTGCAATCATCCGCGCAAAAATCAGGCTTCAATAAGACTGGGAAAATTGGCTGCCAGGAACACTATTACGGCCGTAATTTCTATTACGGCAGTGCTGTAATAATTAGAATGATTTATGTACATAAATCTTCTAAAATTACTGCCCGTAATATGGTTTATGGTAGTGCCGTAATAACTGCAAAACTTTATGGTCAAAAATCTCTCAAAATTATGGCCCATAATATTCGTTACGGTAGTGCCGTAATATTTGCAAATCTTTCTGTATAGAAATCGGCCGAAATTATAGTAGAACAAATAAATTACGGCAGTGCCATGGTTTATTCTATAGGTTTAGTAAGACCACGGTACCGTAATATGGATTACGGCCCTACCGTAATTTGGTCTGAAGCTCCGATTTGTATGAAATTTAATAGGTATTTTTCTCTTGATGATGGAAATTTGTCTAAGCATTTGGATTGTTTAAAAACGCCTTAAAATAATGCCTTTTTACCTGAAAATGATCAAAAACTAGAAAAAGTGTAGATTCCACAATATTTGGTAAATAAGGCATGAAAATAAGCAAAGGAGTGTGAATATGACACAAAAGACCTATTAAATGACACAAAATACACTATGAATTTTCGTGTCATCACTAACCAGATCTAGATCGATCCAACGGGCTCAGAGATATCATAAAGTTCCACACACAAATCCTGCCTGATTTCTTGACAGCTTAGAGCATGTTCGATCCAGCAGATCTAACATCGCAATTCTCCTTTCGGTCCTTTTTGGGGTGCCCAAGAAAAATAATTGCGTGATCAAGGCAATAGTAGCACTAAAACAGCATAGATCGAATAAACACAAGATAAAATTGCATTTGATATGAAAAAACAAGTTCAAACATAATATCCAAACAACTTGACTATCCCTAGTTCCAATAAAGAAGATTAGCTAGCACAGTGTCAATTCAGTACAAATATCTAAAGGAATATAAGGAACTAAAGAGAAGATAGAAGAAGGAGAAAGCAAACTCTTCTGAAAAAGCATTGCAACTTTCCTTCAACTGTTCTAGAATCGAATGCATCGTTCCTTCCTACTCCCTGTTGTTGCCAAGCCTTTCTCCCTTTTGCAAAACTCGCTTGCCCCCCTTGAGCCCTAACTGGGTGCTACCTTCTTTAGTGAATTTCACCCCTTATATAGTTTCAAAAATCCCTTTTGAACACTACCTTGATAGATCTTTAATTATCAACGTTTTGACACCAAAAATGTCCAAAACAGACTTATAATGAGGGAGTTACGGCTGTTCTAATTTTGGCCGCATAGAGATTATGGGCATACTCAAGATTATGGCCCTACCCGTAATACCTTCATCGATGCTCTTTACTTCTTGAAATGCTTATACAATTATGGCCCATTAAATACTCATCATTATGACATGAAGAATGCTCGATTTCGAGTTGTAACGGAGAAGTTATGGCCAATTGAATGTTGGCCTTTAATGCTCTTTGGTGCCATTACGAGCGTAATGGTAATTACGGTCATGCCCGTAATTTTAGTGCCAAACTCCGTTTTGTTTGAAATTTTGCAGGTGAGCTGATGTTTGTCTTGACTTGAATCTTGACGATAGTGTGACATCAAAGATCGTTGATGATGAGATTACGGTCATGTTAAAATTATGGCCATACCCGTAATGTTTCTTATCAAGGATTTTGTCTTCGAAAAGGCTGCTGTTGAGGAAGTTCAGGGCATAACTTCATGCTTGCATAAAGATGCGTTTATTGGGAAGTCAATACGAGAATTATGGTCATGATGTAGATTATGGCCTCAACCATAATTCTAGAAATTAGTTCTGTTTGGAGCCAAACTTCTTGTCAAGATTTCTAATTCACTCGGAGATGTAAATGTACTTTCATATAGCTCTAGAAGCTAGTGAATTATCCTGTATTAAAATAAACACGACAAATAGTAAAGCTTTTGAAGAAAGTCAATGAAATAAGTTGGAAAGAGATGTAAAAACATGATAATAGGTCTCAATTCACTAGTAAATATAGGTCAAAAAGACTACATAAATATGAGACATCACTGAACCCCTTGATGAAACGACAGTAGACGACTGTGAGGCAGAGAAAATTGCGGACCTCAGTGATAGATTCAGGGTCAGGCCATTGACAAATGGCCTCAATCTTGGTGGGGTCAACCGTTAGGCCTTGGTCCGAGATAATAAAACCCAAGAACTGAACTTGGGAGTCTAGGAATGCACATTTCTTTGGTTTAAGGAACAGGCGTTCTTTGGTCAAAAGCTCGTAAGTCAGCCGTAGGTGCTCAAGATGGTCATCATGGTTCCGGCTATAGATGAGGATGTCGTCAAAGTAGACGACCAGAAGTTTCCCCATGTACGGTTTGAGCACTTGACTTATTAAGTGCTTGAATGTGGAGGGGCATTGGGAAACCCTGGGGATTTAAAATTTTTACATACATTACAGTGTAATCAAATTACCAAAATAGACCGATCCCAAAAACCCAATAGATCGAAGCTTGCGAGGGGGTCGACACGGTGTATGGAGAAAGTACTTCAAAGCAATTATGAGCGATGACGATGTAGGTGCCCAAGCATGTGCCCTTTGTAGTCTCACACACATAGATCCTTGAGCTCTCTCCTTCCACACCTGGTGCTAGCCTCAGGATGAAGATTCAAGCCTTTCGAGTCCTTATTCTATGCTTGCTTCAAGTGAAGATGTGTCAAGGAGAAGATGGAGGGAGATGATGCCGCCAAGCTCTCCTACAACTTTTGCCAAGAGGAAGAGAAGGAGTAGACTTGCGGCTATGGAGGAAGATGGAAGAGATACGCCACTATGATCTTTTCTCTGACCCCTTTGGATGTTCATGCCAAGATCCCTTTTCTTGCTCTCACATATGTTATCATTCAATTCATCAAGGGGCAGCAAGATTAGTCAAATAGGCAAATTACACAAAGGGATATGCGGCTAGGGTTAAGTGGGGAGTCCAATTAGGGTTAAAGGTAAGGAAAGTCTCCAAGATTTTACCATAAACCTCTTCCCCTATTCCATATGCGCCTAGGTCTTGCCATGCAAGTCCATTCAGCCATATGCGCCCCAAGCCTTGCCTTAGAGGCAAGCTTTCCATCCAAGGAAAAAGGGGGAGGCGCCAATTGCTTCCTAATGAAGCACCTTGCGCCAACTCCTCCCCATTATGCCCTTAGGCGCCAATGGGGTGAGTTTTCTCCCCATTATAACCTTATGCCATCTAATCTCTTCTTGACAACTTATTATTGGGCCTTATTGGATAATAAGCTTGCCCAAACTTCTTTACATAGGTTGATTAAGCTATTAGATATAATCCAATGCAATTCTATCTCAAATGTGACCAACCACGATCCATTTCAGGTCAACCTACCAAAAATAAAGTTTGGCTCTAATAAGTCTCTTCCATCTCATCAGGCCCATTGCTGTTGATGAAATCTCCCAAATCAATCTGAGTCATCCAATAACTCGATCAGAAGGCTTCCCGATCAATACGAGAACTCAAGCATCAAGGTGTGTGACCCTATAGGTTCCTTTGATGTTGATAATGATGAACAAGGTTCATCACAAATAGTGAGTGGCACCTAGCAGTACATCGCTGCTACCCAAGTCATTGAAATGGATATCGACATTGACATCCCCATCATCGCAACAAGGTATTAATGCATTACTGTCTCTTTGCCAAACTGATATCTGATTGAACAAGTGTGTAACTACTTGTTTTCACTCAATCTCATGGTCATGACTAAATCATGTTTCCACCTGGGTATGGTCATACACTTTCAGTCATAGAACCATAGGGGGGTGTTGGTGTGTATGCCCTGAGACCTAGTATCGGTCCATCATTTTTACTACTTGACTCTAATATTTATATCATTCTGGCATTGTCCTTATCATTGTTTGTCTACATCTGTGAATGTGTGTTTGCATGATAATGTCCATGGAGACAAATTGGATCTATGCTCAAACTATTGTCCCCAGTCAATGTACCTTAGTGGATATGGGACAGCTATAGTACGTGAGAGACTGGTATATGGGCTGGTTAAGCACGAGATGCTAACACAAACATATGGGTATATCAGTGGTGGATATACTCGACCGACCCGCTGTGAGGCTATGACTTGGTGTCATTAGTTATCCTCACAAGTGACAGAAGATGCATTGATCCCTTGGCTTAAGGTCATTGACCGTTCTATATGTTGAGGGACATGCTTTGATATAACCCAACACCTTACCGTAGTTGGGAGATAATAACGGTTGTCATTGAATATGTCACGACCCATATGAGAAGGTCAATGGACAGACAAAGGATTTGCCCCTTCCTGAGGGAAGCTTGATATCCATAGAGCTCCTCTATGGTTCTGTGACTGAAAGTGTATGGCCATACCCAGGTGAGAACCTGATTTAGTCTTGACCATGTGATTGGGTGAAAACAAGTGATGACACACTTGTCCAATGATGACACCAAAATATATAGTATATTTTGTATCATTTTATATAACTTTTCATGCTAAATTGAGGATCTTTTACTTGTTTTCATGCTAGAATGATCAAATATTACAAAGTCTACTTCTATTTTGGTTTTTCATGGTTTTCAGGTAAAAAGGCACTATTTTGAGGTGTTTTCAAGGAAAATCAAAGACATAGAAGAGTTACCATCATCAAGAGAAGATCACCCAAAAAATTCCACGTAAAATGGAGCAACTCAGAAAAATACGGTAGTGCCGTATTCTATTTTACGGTACCGTATTTCGTACGCTACTATAAAATCAAAGAACACTGCCGTAATTTGGAGAGAGCCTGAACAAAAGATTTTGCCAAAAATATGGCACTGCCGTAAACCATGTTACGGGCCGTATTTTTGAGCATTTTGAGAATAGAGACCTTTGTTGATTTTACGGCACTACTATAAGGAATTACACGGGTCGTATTTTCCAGACGTTTTCGACCAGAGAGTTCAACCAATTTTACGGCAGTGCCGTAAACCATTCCACGGTACCGTATTTTTGAGACAACATCAGAACAGAAAACGCGAACGAAAATACAGCACTGCCGTAAAATATAACACAGCCGTATTTTCAAGTCAAATTCGCGAGTTTTGCGGGTCCGATTCTTACGCGGACCATAACTTTTGATCCATAGCTCCAAATTGAGATCCGAAAGTTGCTACGGACTCATCAAGAGGAGAAGGCACACGCACTGAAAGAAAGAATTTTTATATAGCAACGAGGGAGAAATCGACAAAGAGGCGTCTAGTGTTCGTCCTCACGCCGAGAGGTGTAGAGACCAGCTCAGGCCATGATTTTCATGCAGAAGCTTCGCCTAGAGGAGAAGAGGACACCACAGAAGTTTCAGAGCAAGAGGAGATTGGACGGAGGAGGAATCAAGGAAAGAAGTTGCGCCGCCACTATTCACAGCAAAATACGGCTGTAATTTGTATTACAGCCGTGGTGTATTTTCCTAAAACCTTTTTTTCCTTTGATTTTTGATCGTTCTGAACTATGAATTATTATATTTTATTCTCCATGCAAGCTTAAACATATTTTGGGACATGGGGTGTAATCCCTTTGATTTTTAATGATTAGATACTTTTTATTTCGTCAAGATGATATTGCAATGATAATTTTACCTATGTGATTAATATTCTAAAATTCTCCTTAGTTTACTTCTTATCATTGTAACGCCCTTGATTTTCTGAATTATGATTTAAGGTTAGAAATTCAGTTTCTGTATTTTTATCGGTTAAAATTTTGGGATTTTTGCCTAATTGTAGGACTTTTCCCTACAGGGCAAAAATAATTATTTTTGTTGGGGCTTCGAACCCTCAACCTTGACTATTTGCTCCTGGAATTCTTCCACCATGGTGGCGCATATTTCTGTGTTATTGGAGTGGCGCATGGTGGTTAAGCCCAGGTAAGCCCATTAAAGCCGATTTCCACTTAAGTTAATTGGGTTATTGGATCTTGGATCCGTTTGGGGTGGAAAAAAAATAAAAAAAAGGGGGAAAATTCGTGAGAGCTCCTCTCCCTCACGATTTTTGGTTTGTTTCTTGCCCTAGCCGCTTGTGTTGTCGCCCCTCACTGTGCTTGGCGCTCCTGCAAAATTTCTGACGCTGGTGGTGGCAGACTGGTGGTGGACGAACTTTCTGGAGACCCCTGATCCCCTGTTTTGGCGTTTTCTCTGTGGGCGATTTTTCTGGTGAGTAATTCGATCCTAAGGAGTCTAATCCGAATTAAAATTCGTTATTTGCCATGATTATCCGTATGGGTTGAATTCAAATAATTATAGGGTTTAAAATCCTGTTCTGCTGAAAGTCTGCATTCTCTAATCTGACCTTTGTGTACTATAACCCCAATATCTCATGGCCTATAGATCCAAATCGCACGAGATAAATTTTGTATGAAACTAGATATGTTTGGCTTTAATTTGAATATGATATCGACCATATCCGAGCGGTATTCGTATTTCAATCTGTATTGCAATCCAGCTGTACAAAATCAGTTTTCTGAAATTCTGGATTTCGACCTTTATGTGTTCGAACCATCATATCTCCCTAGGTATAGCTCGAAATCTTGTCAAATCAGTTTTATTAGACCATAGGCTCGAAGAGCTTTATTTTGACTCCCATAACGCCTATTTTCGATTAGTTATTGGATCTGAAATAAATGTCGCAAGTCTGATATATGAATCTGTTTTTCTTGAAATCTGAAATTCTGACCTTCCTATGTTCGAACCCTTATATCTTCCTGTCTAAAATTCGAAATCTTGTGAAACCAGTTTTATTGGAAACTAGATTTAGAGAGATTCATTTTGAATACAATATTGACTAGCTTTGGTTCGAAATTGGACTAAAAATATATTTTGCAAACTGACAATATAAATCTGCTATGTTTTGGTTAGACGAATATTCCTTTGTGAGAAAAATTTACATTGTATGGTTTAACCTCTTAAATTGTGGTCTGTAGTTCTTCTAAAATTTATTTGTTTGATGAGAAATTTTAGAGAAAACAAAATTGGGGATTTAACTAAGAACTTAGGAATTTTCGAAAATATAGTTCGAGCCAATTTTGGGGCTTTGGTCAATTTTCTTCACGAGCGTGTAATTAAAATTATCTGTAGTGGGGGACTGAAATTATTTACATGAAATTTGTGCGTTCCGTTAAGGTTCTGAAAGTGGCGCCCCTTACAGTAATTTTATAGCTCACGGTTTTAGAAATTTTGAGGAGATTATTTCATGAATAATTTCTGTTCTGTGTTTAAATGTTTGTTATATGAATAATTTCTGTTCTGTATTTAATTGTTTGTTATGTGGATATTTCCTGTTCTGTTTATATGTTGTGAAGTTTCTGAAAACCTTGAATGTGTTAAAACATTTGTGAGAACATAGAATGGTTTGACATGAATTAAGGTTAGTTGTAAGGAATTCACTCATATAAATTCTGTTCTGTGTTTAAGGACTGGATATTAGGGTGTGTCATTTTCTGGTTTGTTAGACTTTGGGCATAATGTAAGAATTAAGTAGTGGTTGATCCTACTTCTCCGTTTCAGTATAATCTGTTCTGTAAAATTATGCCCTAGTGTAGCACTCTTCCGTGTCCTTACCCTCCTTCTGTGGCGCTGTAATGGTGCTGATAGTCTACTACGACCCTTGAGACACTATTTCTGTTCTGGGTATTGGAGGCCAGAGTGCCACGTCCTAACAAGACGGGGGCCACCCACTGATACCTCCTCTACCATTCAGTTCTGGGTTTTGGAGGCCAGAGTGCCACGTCCTAACAAGACGGGGGCCACCCACTGATACCTCCTCTACCATTCAGTTCTGGGTTTTGGAGGCCAGAGTGCCACGTCCTAACAAGACGGGGGCCACCCACTGATACCTCCTCTACCATTCAGTTCTGGGTTTTGGAGGCCAGAGTGCCACGTCCTAACAAGACGGGGGCCACCCACTGATACCTCCTCTACCATTCAGTTCTGGGTTTTGGAGGCCAGAGTGCCACGTCCTGACAAGACGGGGGCCACCCACTGATACCTCCTCTACCATTCTGTTCTGGGTATTGGAGACCAGAGTGCCACGTCCTGACAAGACGGGGGCCACCCACTGATATCTCCTCTACCATTCTGTTTCTGATATGCATGCATTGTCTCGTCCTCGGCAGAGGTGGGGTCAGACCTTCTGTGGTCATCAGGCCTTCTGTGGCCTTTCTGTTTCCGATGTAGACTATCCGTTTGGACTCTGAAAATTCTGATTTTCTGTCTGTCAGTTCTGATTTCTGTAGTTCTGTTTCGATCTGTATTTAGATGTATTAGGCGGTGTGGTTAGTTGGTATGGGTTGGTATATTCATATCCTACCTGTTTGATGCCTATTGTTACAAGTATCTGTATTTGATTGTGTTTGTTTCTGATATGAGCATGCATGTTAAGTTGATTTATCTTATCTGTTAAATAAAAAGAATTTCAACTTAAGTATGATATTTTTGATGTGTACTATGGATGACTTTTAGTGTCTTTTACTCACTGAGCTTTTTAGCTCACCTCCGTTGTTTAAATGTTTTCAGGTGAGACATCAAGACAGTAATTGCTACAGCTAATATGACGCTAATGTTTGATGTCATTTCTAAGAATAGTCTTCTAAAGATTTATCAGGCCTGCGTGCCTAATTTATTATGACCTATATGACATGTTTTATCTCCTGAGGGCTTATGCCTGTTTTCAGGATATTATATTATAGTTGTTTCGTTTAAATTATTGGATACAAGTCTTGGATTCTTTTATTGAATTGGTTCTTATTTTGAAATGTCCGATTTGAGATGTGTAACCGAATTTGTGTTGTTTATTTTAGTATCTGAATAATCAGTTCTGTATATTTCTGAAATTCCACATATGTGTAGTGTGGACGTTTGTTGTTGTTACAAGATATGTGTGTCTGTGCAGCAGTAGTTTAGAATACTTGCTGCTGGATTTTTTCTGGATTTCCGGATTTCTATTTCCTAGTAAATCGATCCTATTCAGTTCTGTGCGGTTTTCAGTTCCGTAGTAATGTCCTTCGATGCCGCTTTCTTCTTGTGTTTTAATGGAAGAGTAAAAATTTTTGAAACCCCGTATTTTACTTGTATGCATGTGGGGTGTGATTCTGAGGGATGTTACAGATGGTATCAGAGCAATATTACTAGCAATTAGAAACTCCGGGGAAGGAAAACTTTGTTTGTGTATTGCTAGAAACCAAGTTAGGATCTGATTTGTGATTGAATATTGGTTGTTATTCTACCGTGTTATGTGATGCTGGTATAAAAAGATGGTGCGACCAAGATCTAGCACTAGCAACGGTGATCAACAGTCTGGTCCGAGGCAGGCCATGGAGGCTATGACTGCTATGATGCAACAACAGAATGCATTCATCCAGCAGCAAACTCAGATGATGCAGCAGCAGCAGGCGCAACACATGGAGGTTCAGCAACAGTTATTGCAGCGGCTGACGCAGACACCGTCTCAGACACAGTCACAACCGGCTGGTTCTCCTCTGGGTGATGGCGCACATCAACGATATGCTCGGTTGGTTCGAGAGTTTCAGCACCTGAACCCGACTGCATTTTATGGTAGTCCGGGGCCTAGAGCTGCTGAGGATTGGCTTTTGACACTGGAAAAGATTTTCCAGGTTTTGCGCTGTGATGATGCAGACAAGCTATGTTTGTCTGTCTTCATGTTGCGTGGAGATGCCGAAGACTGGTGGAAGGGAGTCGTTCGACTGGCGGCAACTGAATCCAAAGATGTTGATTGGCAGTACTTCATGATGAAGTTCAATGCTAAGTTTTTCCCCTTTAGCTTATCTGAGGAGCGCGAGGTGGAGTTTATTCGTCTTGAGCAGGGCGACCTGACGGTGGATCGGTATGAGGCCACATTCGCTCGGTTGTCGGGGTATGCTCCTCACTTAGTCAACACCGAGGAAAGAAGAGCCAAGAAGTTTCAGCGGGGTTTGAGGAAAGACATCAGGACAAGGGTAGCTATGCTACACTTGGAGTCTTATGCTGAAGTGGTAAGAGAGTTTACTGACGTCTTCTCTGATGATTTATCTGGGTTACCACCCAGCAGAGAAGTTGAGTTTGGTATCGAGTTGTGGCCAGGCACGGCACCGATATCTAAAGCTCCTTACAGGATGGCAACTTCAGAACTGACAGAGCTGAAGAAGCAACTGGAAGAACTATTAGAGAAGGGGTATATTCGACCCAGTGTTTCTCCATGGGGAGCACCTGTGTTATTTGTGAAGAAGAAGGATGGTACGTTGCGCATGTGCATCGATTACCGTCAACTCAACCAGGTGACTGTTTGGAATAAGTACCCATTACCCCGTATTGATGATCTCTTTGATCAGTTGCAGGGTGCTAAAATTGATCTGAGGTCTGGCTATCATCAGCTGAGAGTTCAGGAGGTGGATGTACCTAAAACTGCATTCAGGACCAGGTATGGGCACTATGAGTTTCTTGTTATGCCCTTTGGACTGACAAATGCCCCTGCGGTGTTTATGGATCTGATGAACAGGATATTTCTTGAGCTCCTGGACAAATGTGTGGTCGTCTTCATTGATGATATTCTGATCTACTCCAAGAATGCGCAAGATCACTCTCAGGATTTGCGCAAGGTGTTGGAGATTCTGCGGCTGAAGCAGCTGTATGCTAAGGCCAACAAATGTGAGTTCTGGCTAGATCAGATTGGTTTTCTAGGGCACATTATTTCTAGCCAGGGTGTGTCTGTGGATCCAGTGAAGGTGGAGGCCATTCTTCACTGGGGAAGACCAACTACAGCGACTGAGGTCAGAAGTTTTCTGGGCTTAGCTGGATACTACCGCCGTTTTGTGGAAGGTTTTTCCAAGTTGGCTGGTCCTCTGACTAAGTTAACTAAAAAGAATTTGAAGTTTTTGTGGTCTGATGATTGTGAGTCTAGTTTTCAGGAACTGAAAAAGAGACTGACCAGTGCTCCTATCCTCATCATTCCCTGTGATGGAGAGAAGTTCATTGTTTACACTGATGCCTCTGGTAAGGGTCTGGGTGCTGTACTGATGCAGCAAGGAAAAGTAGTCGCTTATGCTTCAAGGCAACTCAAAGATTACGAAGTAAACTACCCCACTCATGATCTGGAGTTGGCAGCTGTAGTTTTTGCCTTGAAAATCTGGAGGCACTATCTGTTTGGACAGACATTTGAATTGTTTACAGATCACCAGAGCTTGAAGTATATCTTCACTCAGAAAGAGCTGAATATGAGACAGAGGCGATGGCTTGAATTGATAAAGGATTATGACTTCACCATCCAATATCAGTCTGGTAAAGCCAATGTGGTGGCTGATGCGCTTAGTCGGTATCCTGTGACTCAGATAGCTGCACTGCGAGTCCAGGAGTGGCGACTATTGCAGGAGTTCAATGACATGCATCTGAGTTTTAGCACTGCATATCATCCTCAATCTGATGGTCAGACAGAGAGAACTATTCAGACACTAGAGGATCTTCTGAGATCTTATGTGGTTGACTGGTCTGTTGAGTGGGATCCGGACTTATCACTGATAGAGTTCACCTACAATAATAGCTTTCACTCTAGCATACAGATGGCTCCGTATGAGGCCCTATATGGGAGGAAATGCAGAACGCCTATATGCTGGGAGGAAACTGGAGACAGAACAGTGCTAAAGTCTGATGCTGTTCAGGAAGCCACTGAGAAGATCAGAGAAATTCAGAAAAAGATGAAGATTGCTCAGGATAGACAGAAGAGTTATGCTGATGTGAGGCGGCGTCCTCTTGAGTTTTTGGTGGGAGAGCATGTTTTCCTAAAGGTCTCGCCTATGAAAGGGGTGATGAGATTTGGGAAGAGAGGAAAATTGAGTCCCAGGTACATTGGTCCCTTTGATATCATTGAGAGGGTTGGACCTGTGGCATACCGACTTGCTCTACCCCCATCACTGGAACACCTCCATAATGTGTTTCATGTTTCTGCACTCAGAAAATATTGTTCTGATCCTTCTCATGTTCTGGAGTTGGAACCTCTCCAGCTTGAAGAGAACATGACTTTTGTGGTGAAACCTCTCAGAATTGAAGATAGAAAAGAGAAAGTGCTGAGGAATAAGGTTATTCCACTTGTGAAAGTCATCTGGGGAAATCAGTCTGTTGAAGAAGCCTCTTGGGAGGTTGAAGCAGAGATGAGAAAGGAGCATCCTCACCTGTTCAGTGACGGGCTTGGTCAGCTTTAGAGGACTAAAGCTCTATAAGGGGGGGAGGATGTAACGCCCTTGATTTTCTGAATTATGATTTAAGGTTAGAAATTCAGTTTCTGTATTTTTATCGGTTAAAATTTTGGGATTTTTGCCTAATTGTAGGACTTTTCCCTACAGGGCAAAAATAATTATTTTTGTTGGGGCTTCAAACCCTCAACCTTGACTATTTGCTCCTGGAATTCTTCCACCATGGTGGCGCATATTTCTGTGTTATTGGAGTGGCGCATGGTGGTTAAGCCCAGGTAAGCCCATTAAAGCCGATTTCCACTTAAGTTAATTGGGTTATTGGATCTTGGATCCGTTTGGGGTGGAAAAAAAATAAAAAAAAGGGGGAAAATTCGTGAGAGCTCCTCTCCCTCACGATTTTTGGTTTGTTTCTTGCCCTAGCCGCTTGTGTTGTCGCCCCTCACTGTGCTTGGCGCTCCTGCAAAATTTCTGACGCTGGTGGTGGCAGACTGGTGGTGGACGAACTTTCTGGAGACCCCTGATCCCCTGTTTTGGCGTTTTCTCTGTGGGCGATTTTTCTGGTGAGTAATTCGATCCTAAGGAGTCTAATCCGAATTAAAATTCGTTATTTGCCATGATTATCCGTATGGGTTGAATTCAAATAATTATAGGGTTTAAAATCCTGTTCTGCTGAAAGTCTGCATTCTCTAATCTGACCTTTGTGTACTATAACCCCAATATCTCATGGCCTATAGATCCAAATCGCACGAGATAAATTTTGTATGAAACTAGATATGTTTGGCTTTAATTTGAATATGATATCGACCATATCCGAGCGGTATTCGTATTTCAATCTGTATTGCAATCCAGCTGTACAAAATCAGTTTTCTGAAATTCTGGATTTCGACCTTTATGTGTTCGAACCATCATATCTCCCTAGGTATAGCTCGAAATCTTGTCAAATCAGTTTTATTAGACCATAGGCTCGAAGAGCTTTATTTTGACTCCCATAACGCCTATTTTCGATTAGTTATTGGATCTGAAATAAATGTCGCAAGTCTGATATATGAATCTGTTTTTCTTGAAATCTGAAATTCTGACCTTCCTATGTTCGAACCCTTATATCTTCCTGTCTAAAATTCGAAATCTTGTGAAACCAGTTTTATTGGAAACTAGATTTAGAGAGATTCATTTTGAATACAATATTGACTAGCTTTGGTTCGAAATTGGACTAAAAATATATTTTGCAAACTGACAATATAAATCTGCTATGTTTTGGTTAGACGAATATTCCTTTGTGAGAAAAATTTACATTGTATGGTTTAACCTCTTAAATTGTGGTCTGTAGTTCTTCTAAAATTTATTTGTTTGATGAGAAATTTTAGAGAAAACAAAATTGGGGATTTAACTAAGAACTTAGGAATTTTCGAAAATATAGTTCGAGCCAATTTTGGGGCTTTGGTCAATTTTCTTCACGAGCGTGTAATTAAAATTATCTGTAGTGGGGGACTGAAATTATTTACATGAAATTTGTGCGTTCCGTTAAGGTTCTGAAAGTGGCGCCCCTTACAGTAATTTTATAGCTCACGGTTTTAGAAATTTTGAGGAGATTATTTCATGAATAATTTCTGTTCTGTGTTTAAATGTTTGTTATATGAATAATTTCTGTTCTGTATTTAATTGTTTGTTATGTGGATATTTCCTGTTCTGTTTATATGTTGTGAAGTTTCTGAAAACCTTGAATGTGTTAAAACATTTGTGAGAACATAGAATGGTTTGACATGAATTAAGGTTAGTTGTAAGGAATTCACTCATATAAATTCTGTTCTGTGTTTAAGGACTGGATATTAGGGTGTGTCATTTTCTGGTTTGTTAGACTTTGGGCATAATGTAAGAATTAAGTAGTGGTTGATCCTACTTCTCCGTTTCAGTATAATCTGTTCTGTAAAATTATGCCCTAGTGTAGCACTCTTCCGTGTCCTTACCCTCCTTCTGTGGCGCTGTAATGGTGCTGATAGTCTACTACGACCCTTGAGACACTATTTCTGTTCTGGGTATTGGAGGCCAGAGTGCCACGTCCTAACAAGACGGGGGCCACCCACTGATACCTCCTCTACCATTCAGTTCTGGGTTTTGGAGGCCAGAGTGCCACGTCCTAACAAGACGGGGGCCACCCACTGATACCTCCTCTACCATTCAGTTCTGGGTTTTGGAGGCCAGAGTGCCACGTCCTAACAAGACGGGGGCCACCCACTGATACCTCCTCTACCATTCAGTTCTGGGTTTTGGAGGCCAGAGTGCCACGTCCTAACAAGACGGGGGCCACCCACTGATACCTCCTCTACCATTCAGTTCTGGGTTTTGGAGGCCAGAGTGCCACGTCCTGACAAGACGGGGGCCACCCACTGATACCTCCTCTACCATTCTGTTCTGGGTATTGGAGACCAGAGTGCCACGTCCTGACAAGACGGGGGCCACCCACTGATATCTCCTCTACCATTCTGTTTCTGATATGCATGCATTGTCTCGTCCTCGGCAGAGGTGGGGTCAGACCTTCTGTGGTCATCAGGCCTTCTGTGGCCTTTCTGTTTCCGATGTAGACTATCCGTTTGGACTCTGAAAATTCTGATTTTCTGTCTGTCAGTTCTGATTTCTGTAGTTCTGTTTCGATCTGTATTTAGATGTATTAGGCGGTGTGGTTAGTTGGTATGGGTTGGTATATTCATATCCTACCTGTTTGATGCCTATTGTTACAAGTATCTGTATTTGATTGTGTTTGTTTCTGATATGAGCATGCATGTTAAGTTGATTTATCTTATCTGTTAAATAAAAAGAATTTCAACTTAAGTATGATATTTTTGATGTGTACTATGGATGACTTTTAGTGTCTTTTACTCACTGAGCTTTTTAGCTCACCTCCGTTGTTTAAATGTTTTCAGGTGAGACATCAAGACAGTAATTGCTACAGCTAATATGACGCTAATGTTTGATGTCATTTCTAAGAATAGTCTTCTAAAGATTTATCAGGCCTGCGTGCCTAATTTATTATGACCTATATGACATGTTTTATCTCCTGAGGGCTTATGCCTGTTTTCAGGATATTATATTATAGTTGTTTCGTTTAAATTATTGGATACAAGTCTTGGATTCTTTTATTGAATTGGTTCTTATTTTGAAATGTCCGATTTGAGATGTGTAACCGAATTTGTGTTGTTTATTTTAGTATCTGAATAATCAGTTCTGTATATTTCTGAAATTCCACATATGTGTAGTGTGGACGTTTGTTGTTGTTACAAGATATGTGTGTCTGTGCAGCAGTAGTTTAGAATACTTGCTGCTGGATTTTTTCTGGATTTCCGGATTTCTATTTCCTAGTAAATCGATCCTATTCAGTTCTGTGCGGTTTTCAGTTCCGTAGTAATGTCCTTCGATGCCGCTTTCTTCTTGTGTTTTAATGGAAGAGTAAAAATTTTTGAAACCCCGTATTTTACTTGTATGCATGTGGGGTGTGATTCTGAGGGATGTTACAATCATCATGTTTAGAGTTCTCGCAATAAGGACCAAAAGGTGACTTGCTTGATAATTGGAACCCTAAAATTGATAAATAGGAACTCACCATAAGAAATTAGGTTAAAGTTCTTATTTCTTTATTTTAGTGACGTAATTGCCATGTTGATAATTATGAACTTAGGATTAAGTTAGTGTGTCAAACATGGAAATCTTGCACGAAAGTGAGGATCGGAACATTGGAGAACCATAGGTAGAACTTGTGTTGAGTCTCGGATTCCCGAAAGTGATCCTTGAGATTCCGCTTGAGATAATCAACTTAGAATTCGGATGCACGAAAGTGATCTTTGAGTTCTTTAATTGATTTTTTACTTATCATTAGCCTAGGATAAATCTTGCGTGAAAGTGAGTATTGGTCCCTGCATGATTGTCTTCACGAAAGTGAGACAATCACTTTATGAAGTAAATTAAGTCTTTATCATAACAAGATTTGACTGACGACCTTTTATTCATATCTAGTCATTGAAATCAAGGTGGATGAAACCCTAGCCCTAATTTATCTCTCTGATTATCTTTCGTGTTATTTCTATTATTCTATTTGCATCGTAATTGATTTGCTTAGCTAGTGAGAATACAATTATTTGGTACTTAACAATAAGGTCTCTGTGGGATCGATACTTTTCTTTATTACTTCGAGTATCCATGCACTTGCGGACACTACAAGTTTAGGGACAACAAGTTTTTGGAGCCGTGTCAGGGAGTGACAGTCCCTGTATGCCAACGCTTAGGTTTTGGCTGCGTCACCTAAAACAAGTCTACCTACTTGTATTTATAAGTGTGTCCTTTCGGATCATGATGATATATTTAGTGTAGTATACATGATGATGTTTCGATATTCTGATGAGCTATCTTTGATATGGTTGTAGTATACATGATGATATATTTAGTGTTTATGATGATATTTTGTGATGATGATGAGTATATACTTGTCTTATATTGTTGATGATGAGTATACTCTTGATTTATATTGACTTGATTGATTGATGATGAATGGATTCAAATTCATGATTAGAGAAAAACCCTATCATGTTAGATTTATTTTTTCAATGCATATCTATCTTTGAAATTTGACATTGGTTGATGTATGAAATTTTGGGTAGATGTATTATTTGAGGAATAAGATCTAAGGTGAACCTATTCTTTTGAATAAAATGAGTATATGAGTATGATTTGAGAATTGAGATCAATTGATCAACCTAATAGATATTTAGTCTATTTTGCTATTTGTTGGGAAATAAGAATCCAAGATCCATAAAAATAGTAAGAGACTCCCCTACTTGACACTATGTAAAATTGATAATGGTACCTAAGACAAGGGTTAAAGTCTATGTATGAAAAATAATGAGAAATAAAAAGAATAAGACTCCTCTACTTGGCACTATGCAAAATTGATAGTGGTACTGAAGATAAGAGTTGAAGTCAAAAATAAAAAGTGTGTATCTAAGTGGGTACATGCCATCTTTACAGAAACAAACAAAATGCATAAAAAAAGGAGAAAGAAAAAAAAATTATGTGTGAAAAAAGATCTTGAAAATCTAATTCCTGTAAACAAATGCATAATAGGTTGAACTAAAGTTAGGTGAAGTCTTGAGATTGAAAATTCTATTTATTATACAAGTTGCAAAGTTTTATTTGATTGAGTTGTGGATCTAGAGGATTGAATTCTAAGAATGATATGTTTATTTGAAGTTTTGTGAAACAATTGATGTAATTTTTCATTGATAATTGTATTTTAGAAATTTATTGAGCATGAAAAGATTATTCTTTTAATCAAGTTTTGATTTTTGCTTGCGGACATGCAAAGTTTGAGCCTTATGTATTTTGATGACACAAAAATATATAGTATATTTTGTATCATTTTATATAACTTTTCATGCTAAATTGAGGATCTTTTACTTGTTTTCATGCTAGAATGATCAAATATTGCAAACTCTACTTCTATTTTGGTTTTTCATGTTTTTCAGGTAAAAAGGCACTATTTTGAGGCATTTTCAAGGAAAATCAAAGACATAGAAGAGTTACCATCGTCAAGAGAAGATCACTCGAAAAATTCGACGTAAAATGGAGCAAATCAGAAAAATACGATAGTGTCGTATTCTATTTTACGGTACTGTATTTTCGTACGCTACAGTAAAATCAAGAACACTGCCGTAATATGGAGAGCTCGAACAGAAAATTTTGCCAAAAATACGGCACTGCCGTAAACCATTTTACAGGCCGTATTTTTGAGCGTTTTCAGAACAGAGACCTTTGCTGATTTTATGGCATTGCCGTAAGGAATTACACGGGCCGTATTTTCTAAACGTTTTCGACTAGAGAGTTCAATCGATTTTACGGCAGTGCCGTAAACCATTCTACGGTACCGTATTTTCGAGACAACATCAGAATAGAACACGCGAGCGAAAATGCAGCACTGCCGTAAAATATAACACGGCCGTATTTTCAAGTCAAATTCGTGAGTTTTGTGGGTCCAATTCTTGCGCAGACCATAACTTTTGATCCAGAGCTCCACATTGATATCTGAAAATTGGTACGGACTCATCTTTAAGAGGAGAAGACACACGCACTGAAAGAAAGAAGTTTTATATAGCACCAAGGGAGAAATCGATAGAGAGGCATCTAGGATTTGTCCTCACGCCGAGAGGCGTAGAGACCACCTCAGGCCGTGATTTTCACGCAAAACCTTCGCCTGGAGGAGAAGAGGGCACCATAGAAGTTTCAGAGTAAGAGGAGATCAGACGGAGGAGGAATCAAGGAAAGAAGTTGTGCGCCACTATTCACAGCAAAATACCGCTGTAATTTGTATTACAGCCATGGTGTATTTTCCTAAAACCTTTTTTTCCTTTGATTTTTGATCATTCTGAACTATGAATTATTGTATTTTCTTCTCCATGCAAACTTAAACTTATTTTGGGACATGGAGTGTAATCCCTTTGATTTTTAATGATTAGATACTTTTTATTTCATCAAGTTGATTTTGCCATGATAATTTTACCTATGTGATTATTGTTCTAAAATTCTCCTTAGTTTACTTCTTGTCATCATGTTTAGAGTTCTCGCAATAAGGACCAAAAGGTGACTTGCTTGAGAATTGGAACCCTAAAATTAATAAATAGGAACTCACCGTAAGAAATTAGGTTAAAGTTCTTATTTCTTTATTTTACTGACGTAATTTCCATGTTGATAATTATGAACCTAGGATTAAGTTAGTGTGTCAAGCGTGGAGATCTTGGATGAAAGTGAGGATCGGAACGTTGGAGAACCATAGGTAGAACTTATGTTGAGTCTCGGATGCACGAAAGTGATCCTTGAGATTCCGCTTGAGACAATCAACTTAGAATTTGGATGCACGAAAGTGATCTTTGAGTTCTTTGATTGATGATTTACTTATCATTAGCCTGGGATAAATCTTGCACGAAAGTGAGGATTGGTCCCTGCATGATTGTCTGCACGAAAGTGAGATAATCCCTTTATGAAGTAAATTAAGTCTTTATCATAACAAAATTTGACTGACAACCTTTTATTCATATCTAGTCATTGAAATCAAGGTGGATGAAACCCTAGTCCTAATTTATCTCTCTGATTATCTTTCGTGCTATTTTTATTATTCTATTTGCATCATAATCGATTTGCTTAGCTAGTGAGAATACAATTATTTGGTACTTAACAATAAGGTCTCTGTGGGATCGATACTTTTCTTTATTACTTCGAGTATCCGTGCACTTTTGGACACTACAAGTTTAGGGACAAGAAGTTTTTGGAGCCGTGTCAGGGAGTGACAGTCCCTATATGCCAACGCTAAGGTTTTGTCCGCGACACCTAAAACAAGTCTACCTACTTGTATTTATAAGTGTGTCCTTTCGGATCACATCATCCAATCGGATATCAGTTTGGCATAGGGACTATAATGTATCTATACCTAGTTGCGATGATGGGGATGTCGATGTCAATATCTATTCCGATGACTTGGGTAGCAGTGATGCACTGCTAGGTGCCACTCACTGCTTGTGGTGACCTTAGATCAGCACTGCCAACGTCATAGGAACCTAGAGGGTCACACATCTTGATACTCGAGTTCTCGTATTGATCGGGAAGCCTTATGATCGAGTTATTGGATAGCACAGATCTATTTGGGAGATTTCATCAGCGCCAATGGGCCTGATGAGTTGGAAGAGAGTTATTGGAGCCAAACATTATTTTTGGCAGGTTAACCCAAAATTGACCATGGTTGGTCACATTTGGATTAGAGTTTCATTGGATTGGATCAAATAGATTAATCAACCCATGTAATGAAGTTTGGGCTAGCTCATTATCCAATGAGGCCCAATAACAAGTTGCCATGATAAGAGAATTGGGCCAAAAGGGTATAATGGGGAGAAATCATTCCCATTGGCGCCTAAGGGGTATAATGGGGTGATGTAGGCACCTAATGCTTCATTAGGAAGAAATTGGCGCTTGGCCCTTTGTTCCTTGGATGGAAAGCATGCCTCTAAGGCAATGCTTGGGGCGAATATGGCTTGTAGAACTTATTTGGTATGTGGCAAGCGCAAATGTAAGAGGGGAAGAGGTTTATGGAATAGTCTTGGAGACTTTCCTTGCATAAAACCCTAATTCCTCCCTTAGCCTAACCCTAGCCGCATACTCCCTTCATGAATTGTGCCCACACCCCTTTGCCTTGCTGCCTCATGCCCATATATATCAAGGATATGCGAGAGGCACAAGGTGCAATTGAATTGGCGTGAACATCAAGTGGCAAGAGCAAGGCCTTGTGGCGCAACATCTCCTCTTTCTTCTTCTGGCCGCAAGTTTCCCCTCTCCTTTCATCTCTTGGTGCAAGGAAGGATAGTGCTTGGTGTCCTCATACCTTTCTTCTTCTCCTAGGTGCATCTTCATAGAAGAAGGTGCAAGCTTAGAAGAAGGGCTGAAGCTTGGCGGCTGCATCTCTCCACTCCTTCTCCTTGGCGCATCTTCCCTAGAAGGTGGCACAAGTGGTGTAGAAGGTGACTAAAGGCTTGGATCTTCTTCCCAAGGCTAGCACCGGGCGAGGAAGAAGAGAGCTCGAGGCATCTGTGTGTGTGAGACTACATAGGGCGCACGCTTGGGCGCCTACCTCGACATCGGCCTCATCTTGCTCCTAAGGTATTTACTATCTCATCCTGTCGACCCCTTCGCATGACGATATTCACTAGGTTTTGGGACCGGACTGTTTCGAGGATATTATTCCGCTGTGCATGTATTGTAATCTCTGTGAAAAATTGTAAAATATTCTTAGGGTTTTCCATCAGGGTGCCCCAGGGATATCAAGCTTTCATCAGGAAGGGGCAAATCCTTTGTCTATACATTGACCATCTCATATCGGTCGTGACATACTCAATGACAACCATTATGATCTCCCAACTACAGCAAGGTGTTAGGTTGTATCAAAGCATGTCCCTAACCACATAGAAGAGTCAATGACCTCAAGTATAGGGATCAATGTATGTCCTGTCACTTGTGAGGATAACTCATGACACCATGTCATAGTCAAAGTAAGCGCATGGATAGTCAAAGTAATAATTAAGATATCAAACCACAGAGACCTTGTTGTTAAGTACCGACGAATTAATTTCTCACTAGCTAAACAAATCGAGTATGAGAATAGTAATCGACCGAACGGTATACGGAAAATCAGAGAGAAATAACTGGGACAAGGGGTTCATCCACCTTAATATCTATGACTAGATATAATTAAATGCTCATCAATCTATTTTTGTTATGGTAAAGATGTAGCTTACTTAATAAAGAATTAACTCACTCTCGTGCAGTCAATTTACAAAGAACAACCCTCACTCTCGTGCGTGATTTATTGAATGTTTGATATAAGTAAACTTTAACAGAGAGATTAAGAATCACTCTCGTGCATTCCATCTCAATGTCAAGATCTCAAGCAAAACTAAGTATTATCATACCTTAGTTTTACAGGTTTCACTTAAGTTTTTCAAACATTTCAATATCTATCAATAGCATATTTTCATGTCTAACTCAATAATATTTCCAAGATCAAAACATTAGCAAGAATTAAACTACAAAAATGAAGAAATAAGAACAAACCTAATTTCTTACGATAAGTTCCTAAATCTCAATTTTAGGGTTCCAAGTTTTGCAAATCACTTTTCAGTCCATATCACAAAACTCTAACACATGTTAATGATTGAAACTATAAAAGATTAAAGACATTAATCTCTTAAGTAAAATTACCATACCAAAAATATCTTGGTGAAATAAAGATTATCTAGCCATTAAGATAATAAAGGGATTACACCCTTTGTCCCAAATGAAAGTTTAAGCTAGCATGATTGAAGAATTAAAGCAAAACATTGTTTAGAGTGGTTTGAAATTGAAAGAGAGGAGTAAAAGTTACAAAACAAGGCTGTAATGAAAATTACAACCCGTAATTTGTTCTTGGACACGATGAACAGTGGTGGCGCCCATGCTTTTGTTGTTTTCTCCTTCGATCGATATCCATTCCCTGTGAAACTTATGTGGTGTGTTCTCCTTCGTCAGGCGAAGCTTCCTTTCAAATTTTATGGATGGAGGTGGTCTGTACCCTAAAAACTGACTAACCCTAAGGCGGCGGCGATTCTCTGAAATTCTTCGTGAATCCATGATCAAAATTGTTCCTTTCACTTTTGGCTCGTCCTCCTCTTTATCCTGATCGTTCCCCTTTTTATGGATCTTCAATTGGTGCCCTAAAGCTCGAGAAATCGTCTTTTTAAGTTTCCAGCGAAAGAATCGGGCATCTGGGCCGTAATTACGGTACTGTGAAATTAATTACGGCGGTGCCGTAATGTCTTCTGAAGTCTCGGTATGAAATTGTCTTGAAATTATAGTACCATAAAAAGTCTCACAGTAATACCGTATTCTCTTCAAAAGTTATTGTATGAATTTGGACCTGAATTATGGCACCGTAAAATTATTACGATAGTACCGTAATTTTCCAAAAAGTTTTTGTGTAAAGCGGCAGAAAATCATTACGGTAGTGCCATATTTGCATATTACGGCCATAAAATGCATTACGGCACTGCCGTAAAACTCGGTTTGACTTGAAATTTGATGTGTAAACTCCTATTGATTATTATAATCCTTGTACGCATTGAAATTGCTTAAAAACCCATCAGAATAATGCCTTTTTACCTGAAATTAATCAAAAACCAAGAAAGGTGTAGATTCTGAAGTATTTGACAAATATGGCAAAATTATGCAAAAGAGCATCATTATGATCCCCAAAGGCTAGTTAATAAGTATGAAAAATACTATAAAATTTAGAGTCATCAAAATACATAAGGCTCAAACTTTGCTTGTCCTCAAGCAAATAAAGAAATCAATACTGATTATGGAAAATAAACTTTTACATGATGAATAAATTTCTAAGATACAATTATTTATGAAAAATTCACATCAAATGACAATCTAAAATTTTAAGTAAATATATCGTCCTCCGAATTCAATCTTTAAGATTCACGACTCAATTAAATAAAATTTCGTAATGTGAATAAATAGATCTTCAATCTTATGAGTTCACCTACTTTTAGTTGAGTCCCTGATGTCTTTGTTTATAGGAATAAGAACCACCAAATCTTTTTCCACTCAAATTTTCTCCTTTTTATGTATCTTTGACATTTTCTAAAATGAATACCACCTTTCTTCTGGTGACAAATTTAGAATATATTGGTCACATAACCAACATAATAGAACTCATATCTCTTTAAATAGGAAATAATCTTCTCGAGATAGCAGAGTTAATGTCAAAGAATCTCTCCCATGGCATGCACCCACATAAATACATACTTTTTAATTGAACTTCAACTCTTATCATAGGTACCATTGCAAATACAATGCCAAGAAGAGGAGTTATTCTTTTCGGACTTCAACCAATGTCTTTAGGTCCCACTACTAATTTTACGCAGTGCCAAATAGGGGAGTCACTTTCCTTTTTGGATTTCGGATTCTTTCTTCCCAACAAATGACAAGATGGACTTTAAGGATCTACTAGGTTTAATCAATCAATATCAATCCAAACATCATACAACATATGCTCATTTTATTTAAAGGAGTTGTTTTTCTTTCAAATTTCATTCATTAAACAATATATTTACCCAAAACTTCATGCATTATTCAATGAAAAATTCCAATAGATAAATTATATCAAACAAATAAATTCAGCATATTAGGTCTATTTCCCATTCTCAAGTATTGTCATGTACAGTAATTTATGATTAGGAAAAATTTTGGCATGATAACAGTAGTATTTTCATGATTAGAAAAAACCACATAGGCATTTATCACATCATTACTAAATCAGAATTAAAAATCATCATTGCATTAACCAAGTCATGCACCATACCAATGACAGAGTATCAATCTCAAATATCAGAACATCACATACAACCAAATCGAACTACCATCATATCATCTTATACAACCAAATCGAATGAATTTTAGCAGTGATATCTCAAAAACCAAAGATCCATAGCTGGCGGACACAAGGGAAGCAATGACAAGGTCATCTTCCCCTACAAGAATATGCAAATCATCAAAAATCTATAAAAGTGCAGTAAGTAAAAAAAGGGGAAGATACTCACAAAACTCTACTCAATCAGAGTCAGTCCTCTCCTCGTCTCTATCAGCTGGGGCGGCGTCCATTGGATCTCCCTGAGAACCTCCTTCTCCATCACCTCTGCACTTGAGACGAAGATAGTCTTTGATCTCTTCAACGTCATCATGTATATGCGCCACATAATCGAATATCCTCCCCACGGTAGATGTCAATTGGTGCACATCAGCAGAAAGAGCCTGGAAGCCAGGATCTAGATGACTTTGCCACCCGCTCTAATCTGGACCAGCATGACGTGAGGAGGATCTAGTACCCCTATACGGTGGTGGATCAGCAGCTCGGGAGTGTGGTGGATCGGCAGCTCAGGAGGGTGAAGTGTCAATACCCATGCCAAATGGGTCATTACCCCAGGCAGCCGGTGGTGGTGGTACAAAGTCCACAGGTGCTGGAGTAGCATAAGAAGCAGCATCAAGGGAAAGCTTCCAATTCTCTAGGTTTTGAACAGTGGTTCTTCCTAGATTAGGCAATGGTAAAGTAGGAAGACCGGGCTGTAGAATCAAGCAATAAGTGTCTCCCTCTCTGATAATCATTTTTCATGGCAACGCAGGATTCAATGTCTATCCTAGCATTTCCCCCTGCAACCTCAATCCCATAGGGCTCAATTCCCAGAAAAGGTGCAATAGGAGTGAGGAATCCTAATATCACAATCGAGCCTTTCTTGGCCCTAGCAACATTGTCCAAGTGTTTCATGAAGAAGAAAGCAACATCCACAAAATAACCATGCAACATGCACCAAAGAAAGAATAACTCAGTATGTCGAGCCATACAATCACTGTCCCCTCACCCAAAGACAGTATGAGCCAAGACTCGGCGCGCATAGTTGATACATGGGTTGGAGATACTTGTTGCTCTGGCTGATGAGGGAGAGAATCTAGTTTCTGCGGTGATTTGGTTCCAAAAGACATTCTCGATGAACCCAATAGGTGGCTCGGTGCGCCCTTCATTTCGAAGATGAAAAATGTGCCTTATCTCCCTTAATGTAAGCTTCCTCTCTTCATTGGCCATTCTGAATATAATCTTTCCCTTGGCTGGTCCATGAGTGTACTCGTCATAGTCTGTCTCCAAGCTACTAAGAACCTCTAACACTAGAGGTAAATAGGTCTGGGGAGTCATCTCAAAGAATTTCTACGTAGAAATTTGGTCAAACATCCACAGTACATCCTCTTTCAGCCCCAAGAGCTCTAGAGCACTAGTATCAGCGTATTTGGTTTTGACAATGCGTCTAGTAAGCAAATGGTTGTACCTCTATTCTTGCACTTCATCTCTGATGACGATGCCATATGGGTTTGGTGGTGGAGGTGATGTAGGATCGAAAATCCTAAGCCCAAGGAACCCCTTAAGTATGTAGCTCTAATGTTCAAAATATTAAGCATGCGTGTGTAGATTAGAGGAGAGTGTTGGATTGAGAACACCTGATGGTCCCCTTGAGGGATGGGGACCAAACCCCATCTAAACCATGACCAGCTAACTTTGGTTTGCTTGAGCTGGCTGAAATTCTGGGATGAGCGCAGGCTCCTTCAACTCTAGCTATCAGCAAGTCGTAGAGCACTTCAGCTTCTCAAGAATGACTGGCTCGGCAAGCAGCAACTCACAGGGAACAGGCTCGGCGATCAGCACTAGCAATGAGGGGAGAATGAAGGGCCTTCCGGCACACCTTCAGGAAGGCAAGATAGAGGGGCCAAAGGCTCACCCTCAAGCACACACAAGGGGCCTTCCGGCACACCCTCAAACAAGCAGCATCCGCTAACTCAGGTTTAGAATTTTCACCAAAACATCAACTAAATGCAGTGTTCAAAATTACATGGCTTATAACAAAACCTCCCAATGTTTACATTTTAGGTGACCTTTGGCATTCTTCTCATTGCAGATTTTTGATTTCTTTCTCTATCTTGATTGGTAGGTGTGGGCGGTGCTGGGCTGAGCTGGAGATATTCTTCCCGCATGCTGGATATCTTGTGATGGCACCCTCAATAATGATAGTGCTGGCTGAGTTGGAATTGCTCATGCTTGCTTATTTGTAACGGCAGACTTGACGTGGCACATGGTGGTTGCTGTGATGATGTAACTTGATTTAGATTGGTTAAGAACTTGATTTGGGCTGGGTAAATGCTGGCTGATAGTGTGATTTCAGCATTGACTTCTTGCTGACTTTCTTAGCTGAAATTGTAGGAACCCCTTTCATGAGGGGGGCGAAATAAACCCTATTATGCGCATCAAGATTTTTGGCATAGCGGAAACTAGGGTTTCAACAATCGCATGTATGATATATGATCAACTTAACTATCTTGTATGGATCAAATGAAAACATACCATAGCCATTGATTCGAATGGCGTCTTGGAAGAAGATGGCGAAAGGGCTCTCCTCCAAAGGTGACGCACACAAGAGGATGATGACTACTCCTTGTGTTCCTTGTGCTAGCAAGGTTCTCCAAGGGTGCTTGTCGAATGGAAGGGATGAGATGACTTGGTTGCTTAGCCGAGACCTCCTTGTCGTCAACACCTTCTACCCACGAGAGTGTGAGCGTCCAAAGGAAGAAGCGAACGCTTTTTCGTTTTTGGCGTTGAGGCGTTTTGGGAAGTGGCCTTCATGACTTTCCAAAAATAGAAGTCATGCACCCATGATCTCATAACCGACCAAAGAAAACGCCTTCATGCATTGAACCATGCGTTCACTCATGTGAACCGGTTCAAGCAAATTGAATGCATTTCAATTTGGTTCAAAGATCAATCAACCCAAGCATTTGGTCTAGATCACTATTAAACCCTAAGGCTCCAGATCTTACCGTTCATCTCCTGATGCTCCTGATCTCACCAATCTAGCATCAACTCTCTCGATCGAAGCTTACCGATCTCAAGCCCTAATCAATCAAACATGATCAGACCAGATCTCACTTACAATCAGAGTTTAAATCCCTTTAAACTGAACCAAAACAATTCAGTCCACACGATGTGACTTAAGTAAGCCATATCATCAAATTGTGCGACCCTAAGGGTTTCCTTCAAATGTCGGTAACGATAACTCACGTTATCACGATCAGTGAGGGGTATCTAGCAACACATCACTGTCTCCCGATATAAAGGAAAGAGTCTTCCAAGACTACACCCAAACCACAGCACAAGTGTGAATCCACTTCACTAGGCATACATGTTTCCTTTGCCACTGGATGTTCTTATTGGACAAGCGTGTCAAGCCTGTAGCTCCAATATGATGAGCATGATTAGATCAGATGAACATAGTCACCTGGGTATGGCCATACACTTTCTCAATCACCTCATCTAGGGGGGCCCCTTTAGAACATCACACTCCAAACAAGGAGACGGCAATCCTATATCTATCACTAGTGTCCTAACCTGACTCATGATCATTATCCAAGATAGTCTATAACCATTATGTTTCAAATGATATCGAACTACCCCAAAACAATGACAATCATCATTTAGAAACACAAGTGATCTCAAGTCAGAGGACATATGCCACTTGTTGCATACAAGGATTATTCACATTGTGACAAGCAATTGAATATCCTAGTAGGGTCTGTCCAGTACATCCAATGTACCCATGAGTCTACATCTTATTCCATGCTCGAAGCATCCTATAAGATTAGAACACATATTAGTCTCAATCATATCAAGGCTGTCTCAAGTTCACCAAGATATCTCGACTAAGGACATGACAGCATGTCAGCCAAGCTGAACAGCATTGAGACATTATTCAGAAGCACACTTATTGCAGCAGACAATGTAACAAACTGAATAACAACCATTGCCTTTATAAACATAAGAGTTTATACATGATACTGAAAGAATTCCAAGGCCTCAAACATTAGCCTTAAGGGCATACCCCAACAATCTCCCACTTGCACTTAATCTAATGGTTGAGAAATCTCAAACCCATGTTATTACAGTGCTTCTCATGCTTCTGCTGCGCCAGAGGCTTGGTAAGCGGGTCAGCCAGATTGTCATCTGTATGAACCTTGCAGATTTTGATCTCACCACGATCAATGATCTCCCGGATCAAGTGAAACCGTCTCTGTATGTGCTTGGACTTCTGGTGCGACCGTGGTTCCTTTGCTTGTGCGATTGCTCCAGTGTTATCGCAGAAGATAACCAAAGGATCTGCACTCGAAGGAACAACACCAAGTTCTTGAACGAACTTACGAATCCACACTGCCTCCTTGGATGCTTCCGAGGCTGCAACATACTCGGCTTCTGTTGTGGAATCAGCAACGATAGACTGTTTGAAACTTTTCCATACCACTGCTCCACCATTCAAGCTAAAAACATAGCCTGATTGCGATCGGAAATCATCCTGGTCAGATTGGAACGAAGCGTCAGTATATCCTTCAATACTGAGTTCTTCCTGACCACCATACATCAAGAACGTATCTTTGGTCCTCCGAAGATATTTCAAAATGTTCTTGACTGCAATCCAGTGCGCCTGACCTGGATTACTTTGGAATCGATTGGTCATGCTTAACCCGTAAGCGACGTCTGGGCGAGTACATAACATCGCATACATAATGGACCCAATAGCCGAAGCATAAGGCGTATTGTCCATTTCATCTTTCTCAATCTGTGTTTGTGGACACTGACTCTTTGAAAGATTCAGACCATGTCTGACTGGAAGATATCCTCTTTTAGAATTTTCTAAATGGAATCTCTCCAGGACTTTATCGATGTAAGTACTCTGGCACAGCCCGAGAAGCCTCTTAGATCTATCTCTGTAGATCTTCACACCTAATACATAGGCTGCTTCTCCTAAATCTTTCATCTGGAAACATTTTCTTAACCATGCTTTAACAGCATGCAGTTCAGGAATATCGTTTCCAATGATTAAGTTATCATCGACGTAGAGGACTAGGAAAGTAATCACGCTCCCACTAAACCTCTTATATACGCACGGGTCATCTTCATTCTTGATGAAACCAAATTCACATATTGATTCATCAAAAGGAATATTCCAGCTTCTAGATGCTTGCTTAAGTCCATAAATGGACTTCTTTAACTTGCATATTTTATGACGATCTGATGGATTAGTGAAACCTTCAGGTTGTGTCATATACACATCCTCATCCAGTTTTCCATTAAGGAAAGCGGTCTTCACATCCATCTGCCAGATCTCATAATCGTAATATGCTGCTATTGCAAGAATAATCCGAATTGACTTGAACATGGCTACAGGAGAGAAAGTTTCATCATAATCTATCCCGTAGATTTGTTTGAAACCTTTCGCAACTAGCCTGCCTTTATAGGTAACCACGTTACCATCCATGTCAATCTTCTTCTTGAAGATCCATTTACAGCCTATAGGGATTACTCCCGGAGGCGGATCAACCAAATCCCAGACTTGATTATCTGACATGGAGTCCATCTCGGCGCGCATAGCTTCAAGCCATCTCTGATTCCGGTCCACTGACCGCATCCGCATAAGTTAGGGGTTCATCATGATCAATGATGTAGACTCCATCATAGCGCTCAGGCTGTCGACGGATCCTTCCCGATCTACGCGGTTCCCGTGATATCTGAGCCTCAGGTTGCTCAATAACCTGATCTACTGGCTCAGGCTCATCCAACGGTGCTTGACTACTTTGTCCTTCCTCTGGATTCTCATCCAGTTTTATTTCTCTCCCACTGGCTTCTTGCAGAAGAAACTCCTTCTCAAGAAAAATAGCCATCCGAGCAACAAATACTTTGTTCTCTTTGGGATCGTAGAAATAATAACCCTTAGTTTCCTTAGGGTAACCGACAAAGATGCATTTCTCAGATCTGCTCTCTAGTTTCCCAGAGGCGAGCTTTTTGACATAAGCCTCGCAACCCCAGATCTTAATAAATGTCAAGCTTGGCTGTTTCCCATACCATAACTCATATGGAGTCTTTGAAACTGCCTTGGATGGCACTCGGTTTAGTATCTTTGCAGCTGTTTCCAGTGCAAATCCCCAAAAGGAGTAAGGTAGAGTAGCCTGACTCATCATAGAACGAACCATATCCAGTAAGGTTCTGTTCCTCCTCTCGGACACACCATTCCATTGCGGTGTTCCTGGTGGAGTGAGCTGTGAGATAATCCCACACTCCTTCAGATAGTCAGTAAACTCTCGACTTAGGTATTCTCCACCTCGATCTGAACGAAGTGCCTTGATATTCCGGCCTAGCTTATTTTGTACTTCATTTTTGAACTCTTTGAACTTGTCAAAAGATTCACTTTTATGTCTCATTAGATAGACATAACCATACCTACTGAAATCATCAGTAAAGGTAATGAAGTATGAATAGCCACCTCTGGCATGTTTACTAAATGGCCCACACACATCACTGTGTATAAGGTCAAGTAAACCTGAAGCCCTTTGACCTTTATGAGGAAAAGGAGACTTCGTCATTTTTCCCAATAAACAAGCTTTGCATGTATCAATCTCCTCATAGGAGAATGATCCCAGCAGTCCATGATCATGCAACCGCTTAATGCGTTTCTTGTTAATATGGCCTAAATGACTATGCCATAGCAAGGTGCTGTCATCAGCATACTTGGCTTTCTTATTATCAATGTTTTGTATAGAACATTCCATGTCCAACATGAATAACCCATTGTTAATTGATCCAGTAGCATAAACAATATTATCATAAGAAATAACACACTTTGAAATATTGCATTCAAAGGAAAATCCTTTCCTGACAAGAGCAGGAATAGAGATAATATTTTTCGTAATGCTTGGTACAAAGTAACAATTGTCTAGTTCCAATACAAGTCCAGATGGTAATGAGATGTAATAAACTCCTACAGCAACAGCAGCAACCCATGCCCCGTTTCCAACTCGTAGGTCCACCTCATGCTGTCCCACCTGTCTTCTTCTCTTGAGTTCCTGTACATTTGAACAAATGTGAACTCCACATGCAGTGTCCAACACCCATGAAATAGAAGAAGAAGATATCATGACTTCAGTCACAAAAATACCTGAGCCAGAAGCGATGCTTCCCTTCTTGTCTCCTTGGAGCGCTTTACAGTCCTTTTTCCAGTGACCCAGCTGGCTACAATGGAAACATCTGTATTCCTTCGACCGCTTAACCTTTTGTTTCAGAGCCTTGTTGTAGTTCTTGACAGGGGCTTTGCCCTTCTTCCCCTTCTTCTTGTTCCTGGAAGGGAACATCAAGACAGAGGTTGAAGGCTTTCCCTTTAGAGTCTCCTCTGTAGTCAAGAGCATATTCAGCAACTCTGCCGGAGTACAGTCGATCTTGTTCATATTAAAATTAATAATGAACGGATCGAAGGAGGCCGGGAGAGACTGCAGAATAATGTCTACAGCAAGCTCCTGATTGATGGTATGCCCCAGTTTCTCTAGAGCCTCCTTGTGCCCAATCATCTTGAGCACATGAGCTCCCACTGGACTCCCTTCAGCCAGTTTGCTCTGAAAGAAAAGCTTGGTCAAATTATAGCGCTCAGTCCTCGCCTGTGCAGCATATAGCATCTTGAGGTTTGCTATAATTTCTATAGCAGACATATCCTCATGCTGACGCTGCAGCTGTGGCGTCATAGACGCTAGCATCAGGCAAGCGACATCAATGCTATCATTGACATGCTTTTCATAGGCATCGCGAACCGCCCTTGCGGCGTTCGCAGTGGGTTGAGGCGGTATAGCAGTCTCGAGGACATACAGTTTCCTCTCAGCCTTAAGAACAATCTTAAGGTGTCCGTACCAGTCTGAGAAGTTTGGCCCAGCAAACTTCTCCCTTTCCAGTAGGGATCGCACATTGAAGCTCATGGTGTTCGTTGTTGCAGGAATCTACAACAATGCAAGAACAGCAAGGTCAGTATCAATGTTTAGAATCAATCCAGGACTTAAGAAAGATTCTTTTCTCACTATTTTATCTGGCTGAAAAATCCAGCAAAACAGCCCGAAAGAGTAAACTCTTTTAGTGAGATGGGACCCAGATTTCATACTTGGTCTCCGCGTCCCGCTCAGGCGAGATAAGATGCACATAGAGTGCAAGCACTAGTTTCTGGTAGGCAATGCCTGCCAATCGCCAACCCGTGCGATTCCCCTTCATCTGGGCAATCCAGCAGACTGTGCCAACTGAGTTGGTACAACACAGTCTCTGATCCCACAGATGGCTGCCTCCATATAGCTAACATATGCCCCATATGTAGCCTACATGGTCAAGCTGACCTGACCTACTCCCTGGACCACCACGTGCTATGCTGAGTAATGAGAAGCGATAAATCCCTTCTCTATAACACGCAGGTGAAATCACACACCGTTTGAAGAAAGATGGGCGTGCCCACTGAGTGGGTACAACACGGCCCCAATGATAGTCAGAACAGTGAGGTTTCTGTTGGGGTATGCCCTTAAGGCTAATGTTTGAGGCCTTGGGATTATAACAGTATCATGTAGTAAACTCTTGTGTTTATAAAGGCATGGTTATTATTCAGGTTGTTACCTTGTCTGCTGTAATAAGTGTACTACTGAATAATGTCTCAAAGCTGTTCAGCTAGGCTGACACGCTATAAAGTCCTTAGTCGAGATATCTTGGTGAACTAGAGACAGCCTTGATATGCTTGAGACTAATATGTGTTCTAATCTTATAGGATGCTTCGAGCATGGAATAAGATGTAGACTCATGGGTACATTGGATGTACTGGACAGACCCTATTAGGATATTCAATTGCTTGTCACAATGTGAATAATCCTTGTTTGCATGAAGTGGCACATGTCCTTTGACTTGAGATCACTTGTGTTTCTAAATGATGATTGTCATTGTTTTGAGGTAGTTCAATATCATTTGAAACATAATGATTATAGACTATCTTGGACAATGATCTTGAGTCAGGTTAGGGCACTTGTGATAGATAAAGGATTGCCGTCTCCTTGTTTAAGGAGTGTGATGTTCTAAAGGGGCCCCCTGGATGGGATGATTGAGAAAAGAGTATGGCCATACCCAGATGACTATGTTCATCTGATCTAATCATGCTCATCATATTGGAGCTACAGGCTTGACACGCTTGTCCAATAAGAACATCCAGTGGCAAAGGAAATATGTATGCCTTGTGAATTGGATTCACACTTGTGCTGTGTTTTGGGTGTAGTCGTGGAAGACTCTTTCCTTTATATCGGGAGACAGTGATGTGTTGCTAGATACCCCTCACTGATCGTGATAACGTAAGTTATCGTTACCGACGTTCAAAGGAAACCCTTAGGGTCGCACAATTTGATGATATGGCTCACTTAAGTCAGATCGTGTGGACTGAATTGTTTGAGTTCAGTTTAAAGGGGTTTAAACTCTGATTGTAAGTGAGATCTGGTCTGATCATGTTTGATTGATTAGGGCTTGAGATCGGTAAGCTTCGATCGAGAGTATTGATGCTAGATCGGTGAGATCGGAAGCATCCAGAGATGAACGGTTAGATCTTGAACCATTTGGTTCAGAGGAATCTAGACCATGGCTTGGGCTGTTTTAATTTGGTATTTGAACCAAATTGGGTTGGGTCAATTAGATTGAACCGGTTCAAGGCAATGAACGCATGGTTCAATGCTAAGAAACGTTTTGGTCGGTTTTTGAAGAAGTGGGCGCATGGCTTCATGGCTTGCTATTTTTGGAAAGCCATAATGCGCCACCTCTTCTCAACGCCTCAACGCTTCATCCATTCCTCTCGACGCCCTTCTCTCGTGTGGAAATTTTTCTTCACGACTTGGAGAGCTCTCGGCCAAGTGGAGAAAACATCTCATCCTCTTGAATCGATCAAAGACCCTTGAAGCACCTTGCTAGCACAAGGATCTCAAGGAGTAGGCGGCATCACCTTGTGTGCGCACCTTTTGGAGGAGTTTCATTCGAGTCTCTTCTTCCTTGACGCCATCCAACACATGGCTTCGGTATGATTATCTTTCGATCTTCATGCTTCTTGAAAGTTGATCATATGAATGTATAGCATCTGATCTTCATGAAACCCTACTTCCGCTGCAAAAGAATGACATGCGCCACCTTTAGGGTTTCACCCCCTTGCGCTCCCCCTTGAAGGGGACCCAACAATTGGTATCAGAGGGGTTCTATGCATTGTTATTATGATTGCTTTGCTTTGTGATCCATGATCCATGCTTACGCATATCTCTAGATCTAGGGTTACATGCGAAAATTTCATTTGAGTTGTTGTACATGCAAACTTGATGTATATTTTCTTGGCGCATGTTGTTGGCGCATGCTTCATGTTTTTCTCAAAAACCTACTTGACATGCGCGACTCACTCTAGATCTAAGGCTCTACTTTAAACCCTTAGACGGGTTATTAGGGTTGAAATCATCCCCTAGGTTAGATCCAGACAGTCTGATCAGACCATCTGACAGCCTTGATGGGTTGACTAGATAGCACCTGTGCGCAAGCACTTGGTGGCTATAGGTCGACTGCAGACAGGCGTGTATCGATGTCTAGTTGAGACGACCAGTGAACACACATGAGTTAGGCCCGGGGTCACGCCCGCTTGCCAGACCTCATTGTGGTTGTTCAGCCCTAGCGCATGCATAGTTGACCATTGGGTCGACTCGAGTCAGTTAGGACTTGGTGCATGCGTGGGCAGTGGATCTGACTGGGTTGGATGAGTGGATCCCTAGTAATGGACCGTTGTAAGGTAGTAGGGCACATAAGGAAAATTAAAATTGATACCTATGGGGTTTTCGAAATTTAATTTTCTTGAATGGATCACATGTTTGATTGTGGCATATGTTTGTTTATTTATTCTTATGTGGGCTGCCCATGTTAAATGTGTGCTGTGCTGGGGCCTGCGTGCCTGTATTTAAATGTAAATTAATTATTGTGATCTGCGCATCACATTGTTTTTAATTTATCAAATGTAATTGACCTGTGAGTCAATCTTGTCTAGATAGATTAATTTGTAAATTAATCAGACAAGAGCACTGAGCACACTTGGCAGAGGCGCATGCAGCAGTGGCTTAACCAGGTGGGAGGTCCAGGGTTCGACTCTGGGACAGGCGCATTTCCCTGGTAGGCGCACCTGAGCTGCAGATGGCGCTTGGGCCCTGGGTTGGGCCAGATGAGCAGCAAAAGTCCCATGAAGAAAAGCAAGTGAAGACTTAAGTGATCCAACGCTAAAATATCAAGCTCGTAAGCCTTCTGACGCGAAACCTCATTGTTCTGATTATCGTTGGAGCCGTGTTGTACCCACTCAGTGGGCACGTCCATCTATCTTCAGACGGTGTGGGATTACACCTGCGTGTTACAGAGTAGGGATTTATCCCTTCTCGTTGCTCAGCATAGCACGTGGTGGTCCAGGGAGTAGGTCGGGTCAGCTTGACCATGTAGACTACATATGTGGCGCATATGGTAGCACATGGAGGCAGCCATCTGTGGGGTCAGAGACTGTGTTGTACCAACTCAGTTGGCACAGTCTGCTGGATTACCCAGATGAAGGGGAATCGCACGGGTTGGCGATTGGCTGGGACAGCCTACCAGAAATTAGTGCTTGTACTCTCTGTGCATCTTATCTCGCCTGAGCGGGACGCGGAGACCAAGTATGAAATCTGGATCCCATCTCACTAAAAGAGTTCTACTCTTTCGGGCTGTTTTGCTGGATTTTTCAGCCAGATAAAATAGTGAGAAAAAGAATCTTTCTTAAGTCCTGGATTGATTCTATACATTGATACTGACCTTGCTGTTCTTGCATTGTTGTAGATTCCTGCAGCAACGAACACCATGAGCTTCAATGTGCGATCCCTACTGGAAAGGGAGAAGTTTGCTGGGCCAAACTTCTCAGACTGGTTCGGACACCTTAAGATCGTTCTTAAGGCAGAGAGGAAACTGTATGTCCTCGAGACGGCAGTGCCGCCTCAACCCGCTGCGAACGCCGCAAGGGCGGTTCGTGATGCCTATGAAAAGCACGTCAATGATAGCATTGATGTCGCTTGCCTGATGCTAGCGTCTATGTGAAAGAACCCCTAAATAAGGGGGGCGAAACCCTAGATAGGCGCATGTAATTTTTAAAGCAACGGAAAGGAGGGTTTCTAGGACCTTTGATGCATGTATTATTATCAACTTAAAAAACCGATTGCACAAGAGATAAAATCATACCATTGCCATCGGTTTGATGGTGTCTTAGAATCAAAGACGCAAGTGCCTCTTCTCCTTAGATGACGCACACAATGAGAAGGCGACTACTTCCTTGGCGACTTTGTGCTAGCAAATCTTCAAGGAGTCCTTCGTATGGGAAATGAGAGAGAGCTTGCTTGTTTTTCTTCTCGACTCTTCAAGGCGTGAAGAATAATGATCAACACGAGAGGAGGCGACGAGAATAGAGAGGAGGCCACACGATATGCGCTCCACACAAGACATGGAGACGTGGTTGCTAAAAATAGCCAACCTCACTCTTTCATGCGATCATGTGTTCATGCATTTAACCAATCGCATTTTCCTCTCTTCTTTGAATTGAACCAAGCGCTCATCCATGAGCCGGTTCACTTAAGTTTGGTTCAATAACCAAATAAACCAAGCAATCAGTCCAGACCACAATAAACACTTAAGTTCTTGATCTGACCGTCAATCTCTCGATGCTCCTGATCTGACCGATCTAGCATCCAATCTCTCGATCAAAGCTTACCGATCTCAAGCCCTAATCAATCAAACATGATTAGACCAGATCTCACTTACAATCAGAGATTAAATCCCTTTAAACTGAACCCGAACAATTCAGTCCACACGATCTGACTTAAGTAAGCCATATCATCAAATTGTGCGACCCTGAGGGTTTCCTCTAAATGTCGGTAACGATAATTCTCATTATCACGATCAGTGAGGGGTATCTAGCAACACATCACTGTCTCCCGATATAAAGGAAAGAGTCTTCCAAGACTACACCCAAACCATAGCACAAGTGTGAATCAATTCACAAGGCATGCATATTTCCTTTGCCACTGGATGTTCTTATTGGACAAGCCTGTCAAGCTTATAACTCCAATATGATGTGCATGATTAGATCAGATGAACACAGTCACCTGGGTATGGCCATACACTTTCTCAATCATCTCATCCAGGGGGCCCCTTTAGAACATCACACTCCTTAAACAAGGAGACGGCAATCCTATGTCTATCACTAGTGCCCTAACCTGATTCAAGCTCACCATCCAAGATAGTCTATAATCATTATGTTTCAAATGATATTGAACTACCTCAAAACAATGGCAATCATCATTTAGATAACACAAGTGATCTCAAGTCAGAGGAAATGTGCCACTTGTCACATTCAAGGAATATTCACATTGTGACAAACAATTGAACATCCTAGTAGGGTCTGTCCAGTACATCCAATGTACCCATGAGTCTACATCTTATTCCATGCTCGAAGCATCCTATAAGATTAGAACACATATTAGTCTTGACCATATCAAGGCTGTCTCATGTTCACCAAGATATATCGACTAAGGACATAATTGCATGTCAGCCCAGCTGAACAGCTTTGAGACATTATTCAGAAGAACATATATTGCAGCAGACAATGTAACTAACTGAATAACAACCATGCCTTTATAAACATAACAGTTTATTACATGATACTGATACATTCCCATAGGCCTCAAACATTAGCCTTAAGGGCATACCCCAACAATCTCCCACTTGCACTTAATCTAATGGTTGAGAAATCTCAAACCCATATTATTACAGTGCTTCTCATGCTTCTGCTGCGCCAGAGGCTTGGTAAGCGGGTCAGCCAGATTGTCATCTGTATGAACCTTGCAGATTTTGATCTCGCCACGATCTATGATCTCCCTGATCAAATGAAACCGTCTCTGTATGTGCTTGGACTTCTGGTGCGACCGTGGTTCCTTTGCTTGTGCAATTGCTCCAGTGTTATCACAGAAGATAACCAAAGGATCTGCACTCGAAGGAACGACACCAAGTTCTCTCACGAACTTACGAATCCACACTGCCTCCTTGGATGCTTCCGAGGCTGCAACATACTCGGCTTCTGTTGTGGAATCAGCAACAGTTGACTGTTTGAAACTCTTCCACACCACTGCACCTCCATTAAAGCTAAAAACATAGCCTGATTGCGATCGGAAATCATCCTGGTCAGACTGGAACGAAGCGTCAGTATATCCTTCAATACTGAGTTCTTCCTGACCACCATATATCAAGAACATATCTTTGGTCCTCCGCAGATATTTTAAAATATTCTTGACTGCAATCCAGTGCGCCATACCTAGATTACCTTGGAAACGACTGGTCACGCTTAACCCGTAAGCGACGTCTGGGCGAGTACACAACATCGCATACATAATGGAACCAATAGCCGAAGCATAAGGCGTATTGTCCATTTCATCTTTCTCAGTCTGTGTTTGTGGACACTGACTCTTCGAAAGATTCAGACCATGTCTGACTGGAAGATATCCTCGTTTAGAATTCTCTAAATGAAATCTCTCCAGGACCTTATCGATGTAAGTACTCTGGCACAGCCCGAGAAGCCTCTTAGATCTATCCCTGTAGATCTTCACACCTAATACATAGGCTGCTTCTCCTAAATCTTTCATCTGGAAACATTTCCTCAGCCATGCTTTAACAGCATGCATTTCAGGAATGTCATTTCCAATGATCAAGATGTCATCGACGTAGAGGACTAGAAAAGTAATTACGCTCCCACTAAACCTCTTATATACACACGGGTCATCCTCGTTCTTGATGAAACCAAATTCGGTGACTGATTCATCAAAACGAATATTCCAGCTTCTAGATGCTTGCTTAAGTCCATAAATAGACTTCTTTAACTTGCATATCTTATGACGATCTGCTGGATTAGTGAAACCCTCTGGTTGTGTCATGTACACATCCTCATCCAGATTTCCATTAAGGAAAGCTGTTTTCACATCCATCTGCCAGATCTCATAATCATAGTATGCAGCTATCGCGAAAAGAATCCGAATAGACTTAAACATGGCTACAGGTGAGAAAGTTTCATCATAATCTATCCCGTAGATTTGTTTGAAACCTTTCGCAACTAGCCTGCCTTTATAGGTAACTACGTTACCATCCATGTCAATCTTCTTCTTGAAGATCCATTTACAGCCTATAGGGATAACTCCCAGAGGCGGATCAACCAAATCCCAAACTTGGTTATCTGACATGGAGTCCATCTCGGCGCGCATAGCTTCAAGCCATCTCGCTGACTCCGGTCCACTGACCGCATCCGCATAAGTGAGGGGTTCATCATGATCAATGATGTAGACTCCGTCATAGCGCTCAGGCTGTCGACGGATCCTTCCCGATCTTCGCGGTTCCCGTGATATCTGAGCCTCAGGTTGTTCAATAACCTGTTCTACCGGCTCAGGCTCATCCAACTCTGCTTGGTCACTTTGTCCTTCTTCTGGATTCTCATCCAGCTTTATTTCTCTCCCACTGGCCTCTTGCAGAAGAAACTCCTTCTCAAGAAATATGGCCGTCCGAGCAACAAAAACCTTGTTCTCCTTGGGATCGTAGAAATAATAACCCTTAGTTTCCTTAGGGTAACCGACAAAGATACATTTGTCAGATCTGCTCTCTAGTTTCCCAGAGGCGAGCTTTTTGACATAAGCCTCGCAGCCCCAGATCCTGATAAATGTCAAGCTCGGCTGTTTCCCATACCATAACTCATATGGAGTCTTAGAAACTGCCTTGGATGGCACTCGGTTTAGTACCTTTGCAGCTGTTTCCAGCGCAAAACCCCAAAAGGAGTATGGAAGAGTAGCCTGACTCATCATAGAACGAACCATATCAAGTAACGTTCTATTTCTCCTCTCGGACACACCATTCCATTGCGGTGTTCCTGGCGGAGTGAGCTGTGAGATAATCCCACACTCCTTCAGATAGTCAGTAAACGTATGACTCAAGTATTCACCACCTCGATCTGAGCGAAGTGCCTTGATATTTCGGCCTAGCTGATTTTGTACTTCATTCTTGAACTCTTTGAACTTGTCAAAAGATTCACTCTTATGTCTCATCAGATAGACATAGCCATACCTACTGAAATCATCAGTAAAGGTAATGAAGTACTGATAGCCACCTCTGGCATGTTTACTAAATGGCCCACACACATCACTGTGTATAAGGTCAAGTAAACCTGAAGCCCTTTGACCTTTATGAGGAAAAGGTGACTTCGTCATTTTACCCATCAAACAAGCCTTGCATGTATCAATCTCCTTATAGGAGAATGATCCCAGCAGTCCATTATCATGCAACCGCTTAATGCGTTTCTCGTTAATATGGCCTAAACGACTATGCCATAACAAGGTGCTGTCATCAGCATACTTGGCTTTCTTAATATCAATTTGCTGTATCGAACATTCCATGTCCAACATGAATAACCCATTGCTAATTGAACCAGTTGCATAAACAATATTATCTAAAGATAAAACACACTTTGAAATATTGCATTCAAAGGAAAATCCCTTCCTGACAAGAGCAGGAATGGAGATAATATTTTTAGTAATACTGGGAACAAAATAACAATTGTCTAGTTCCAATACAATGCCAGATGGTAAAGAAATGAAGTAGTCTCCTACAGCAACAGCAGCAACCCGTGCTCCGTTTCCAACGCATAGGTCCACCTCATGCTGTCCCACCTGCCTTCTTCTCTTGAGTTCCTGTACATTTGAACAAATGTGAACTCCACATGCAGTGTCCAACACCCATGATATAGAAGAAGAAAACATGACCTCAGTCACGAATATACCTGAGCCAGAAGCGATGCTTCCCCTCTTATCTCCTTGGAGCGCTTTACAGTCCTTTTTCCAGTGACCCAGCTGGCCACAGTGGAAACACCTGTATTCCTTGGACCGCTTCACCTTTTGCTTCAGAGCCTTGCTGTAGCTCTTGACAGTGGCCTTGCCCTTCTTCCCCTTCTTCTTGTTCCTGGAAGGAACCATTAAGACAGAGGTCGAAGGCTTACCCTTCAGAGTCTCCTCAGTGGTCAAGAGCATATTCAGCAGCTCTGCCGGAGTACAATCGATTTTGTTCATATTAAAATTAATAATGAACGCGTCGAATGAAGGCGGGAGAGACTGCAGAATAATGTCCACAGCAAGCTCCTGGTTGATGGTATGCCCCAGTTTCTCTAGAGCCTCCTTGTGCCCAATCATCTTGAGCACGTGAGCTCCCACTGGGCTCCCTTCAGCCAGTTTGCTCTGAAAGAAGAGCTTCGTCAAATTGTAGCGCTCAGTCCTTGCCTGTGCAGCATACAGCATCTTGAGGTTCGCTATAATCTCTATAGCCGACATGTCCTCATGCTGACGCTGCAGCGGTGGCGTCATAGACGCTAGCATCAGGCAAGCGACATCAATGCTATCATTGACGTGCTTTTCATAGGCTTCCCGAACCGCCCTTGCGGCGTTCGGAGCGGGCTGCGGCGGTATCGCCGTCTCGAGGACATACAGTTTCCTCTCTGCCTTAAGAACGATCTTAAGGTGTCCAAACCAGTCAGAGAAGTTCGGCCCAGCAAACTTCTCCCTTTCCAGTAGGGATCGCACATTGAAGTTCATGGTGTTCGTTGCTGCAGGTATCTACAACAATGCAAGAACAGCAAGGTCAGTATCAATGTATAAGAATCAATCAGGACTTAAGAAAGATTCTTTTTCTCACTATTTTATCTGGCTGAAAAATCCAGCAAAACAGCCCGAAAGAGTAGAACTCTTTTAGTGAGATGGGATCCAGATTTCATACTTGGTCTCCGCGTCCCGCTCAGGCGAGATAAGATGCACAGAGAGTACAAGCACTAATCTCTGGTAGGCTGTCCCAGCCAATCGCCAACCCGTGCGATTCCCCTTCATCCGGGCAATCCAGCAGACTGTGCCAACTGAGTTGGTACAACACAGTCTCTGACCCCACAGATGGCTGCCTCCATGTGCTACCATATGCGCCACATATGTAGCCTACACGGTCAAGCTGACCCGACCTACTCCCTGGACCACCATGTGCTATGCTGAGCAACGAGAAGGGATAAATCCCTACTCTGTAACACACAGGTGTAGTCCCGCACCGTCTGAAGATAGATGGACGTGCCCACTGAGTGGGTACAACACGGCTCCAACGATAATCAGAACAGTGAGGTTTCGCGTCAGAAGGCTTACGAGCTTGATATTTGATCGTTGGATTTTAACGGTCTTTTATCTTCTTCACTATCATGCAATTCCTATGGTGATAGCAGAAGATAAACTAATCATGCAATTCTAATATTTAAACAATAAAAGAAAGCATGAATCTTATGTGGTAAAAGCCCATAGCCCTAGTGAGACCTTAACTTAAATTAAGTCTTCACTTGCTCTTCATGGGTCTTTAGCTGCTCATCTGGCCCAAACCAGGGCCCAAGCGCCATCTGCAGCATAGGTGCGCCCACCAGGAATATGCGCCTGGTCCTAGGGTCGATCCCTAGACCTCCCACCTGGTCCAGCCACTGCTGCATGCGCCTCTGCCAAGTGTGCTCTGTGCTCTTGTCTAATTAAATTACAAATTTAACTATCTAGACAAGATTGACACGCAGGTCAATTTCACATTATAAATTAATTAAACTGTGATTCGCAGATCACAAAAATAAAAATTAATTTACAATTAACTCCCAGGCACGCAGGCCCCAGCACAGCACACATTAATAACGGGCAGCCCACATAAGAAGAAATAAACAAGCATATGCAACAACCAACATGTGATCCACTCATGAAAAATTAAATTTCGAAAACCCCTTGGGATCAATTTTAATTTTCCTTATTCGCCCTACTACCTTACAATGGTCCATTACTAGGGATCCACTCATCAGACCCAGTCAGATCCACTGCCCTTTCATGCACCAAGTCCTAACTGACTTGAGTTGACCATAAGGTCAACTATGCATGCGCCAGGGCTGAACAACCACAATGAGGTCTGGCAAGCGGGTGTGACCCCGGGCCTAACTCATGTGTGTTCATTAGTTGTCTCAATCAGACATCGCTACACACCTGTCTGCAGTCGACCTATAGCCACCTCAGGCTTGCGCCAAGGTGCTATCTGGTCGACCCATTCAGGCTGTCAGATAGTCTGATCAGACTGGTTGGATCTTGACTAGACTGAGATTTCAACCCTAATAACCCATCTAAGGGTTTACAGTAGGTGCCTTAGATCTAAGGTTATACGCGCATGTGATATAAGTTTTTGAGAAAAACATACAAAAACAAGCGCCAAGAACATGCGCCAAGGTTTGAATGTAACATGATATATTTTTCGCATGGAACATCTAATATGCGCATGTTATAGATCTAAGCATACTTATACATGGATCACAAAGTTTTAAGCAATCATAGAAACATGCAAACAATGGCTCTGATACCAATTGAAAGAACCCCTAAATAAGGGGGGCGAAACCCTAGATAGGCGCATGTAATTTTTAAAGCAACGGAAAGGAGGGTTTCTAGGACCTTTGATGCATGTATTATTATCAACTTAAAAAACCGATTGCACAAGAGATAAAATCATACCATTGCCATCGGTTTGATGGTGTCTTAGAATCAAAGACGCAAGTGCCTCTTCTCCTTAGATGACGCACACAATGAGAAGGCGACTACTTCCTTGGCGACTTTGTGCTAGCAAATCTTCAAGGAGTCCTTCGTATGGGAAATGAGAGAGAGCTTGCTTGTTTTTCTTCTCGACTCTTCAAGGCGTGAAGAATAATGATCAACACGAGAGGAGGCGACGAGAATAGAGAGGAGGCCACACGATATGCGCTCCACACAAGACATGGAGACGTGGTTGCTAAAAATAGCCAACCTCACTCTTTCATGCGATCATGTGTTCATGCATTTAACCAATCGCATTTTCCTCTCTTCTTTGAATTGAACCAAGCGCTCATCCATGAGCCGGTTCACTTAAGTTTGGTTCAATAACCAAATAAACCAAGCAATCAGTCCAGACCACAATAAACACTTAAGTTCTTGATCTGACCGTCAATCTCTCGATGCTCCTGATCTGACCGATCTAGCATCCAATCTCTCGATCAAAGCTTACCGATCTCAAGCCCTAATCAATCAAACATGATTAGACCAGATCTCACTTACAATCAGAGATTAAATCCCTTTAAACTGAACCCGAACAATTCAGTCCACACGATCTGACTTAAGTAAGCCATATCATCAAATTGTGCGACCCTGAGGGTTTCCTCTAAATGTCGGTAACGATAATTCTCATTATCACGATCAGTGAGGGGTATCTAGCAACACATCACTGTCTCCCGATATAAAGGAAAGAGTCTTCCAAGACTACACCCAAACCATAGCACAAGTGTGAATCAATTCACAAGGCATGCATATTTCCTTTGCCACTGGATGTTCTTATTGGACAAGCCTGTCAAGCTTGTAACTCCAATATGATGTGCATGATTAGATCAGATGAACACAGTCACCTGGGTATGGCCATACACTTTCTCAATCATCTCATCCAGGGGGCCCCTTTAGAACATCACACTCCTTAAACAAGGAGACGGCAATCCTATGTCTATCACTAGTGCCCTAACCTGATTCAAGCTCACCATCCAAGATAGTCTATAATCATTATGTTTCAAATGATATTGAACTACCTCAAAACAATGGCAATCATCATTTAGATAACACAAGTGATCTCAAGTCAGAGGAAATGTGCCACTTGTCACATTCAAGGAATATTCACATTGTGACAAACAATTGAACATCCTAGTAGGGTCTGTCCAGTACATCCAATGTACCCATGAGTCTACATCTTATTCCATGCTCGAAGCATCCTATAAGATTAGAACACATATTAGTCTTGACCATATCAAGGCTGTCTCATGTTCACCAAGATATATCGACTAAGGACATAATTGCATGTCAGCCCAGCTGAACAGCTTTGAGACATTATTCAGAAGAACATATATTGCAGCAGACAATGTAACTAACTGAATAACAACCATGCCTTTATAAACATAACAGTTTATTACATGATACTGATACATTCCCATAGGCCTCAAACATTAGCCTTAAGGGCATACCCCAACACTATGACGCCACCGCTGCAGCGTCAGCATGAGGATATGTCGGCTATAGAGATTATAGCGAACCTCAAGATGCTGTATGCTGCACAGGCGAGGACAGAACGCTATAATCTGACAAAGCTTTTCTTTCAGAGCAAACTGGCTGAAGGGAGCCCAGTGGGAGCTCACGTGCTCAAGATGATTGGGCACAAGGAGGCTCTGGAGAAACTGGGGCATACCATCAACCAGGAGCTTGCTGTAGATATTATTCTGCAGTCTCTCCCGCCTTCTTTCGATGCGTTCATTATTAACTTTAATATGAACAAAATCGATTGTACTCCGGCAGAGCTGCTGAATATGCTCTTGACTACTGAGGAAACTCTGAAGGGAAAGCCTTCAACCTCTGTCTTAATGGTTCCTTCCAGGAACAAGAAGAAGGGGAAGAAGGGCAAAGCCCCTGTCAAGAACTACAGCAAGGCTCTGAAGCAGAAGGTTAAGCGGTCCAAGGAATACAGGTGTTTCCACTGTGGCCAGCTAGGTCACTGGAAAAAGGACTGTAAAGCGCTCCAAGGAGATAAGAGGGGAAGCATCGCTTCTGGCTCAGGTATATTCGTGACTGAAGTCATGTTTTCATCTTCTTCTATATCATGGGTGTTGGACACTGCATGTGGAGTTCACATTTGTTCAAATGTACAGGAACTCAAGAGAAGAAGACAGGTGGGACAGCATGAGGTGGACCTACGCGTTGGAAACGGGGCACGGGTTGCTGCTGTTGCTGTAGGAGACTATTTCATCTCTTTACCATCTGGACTTGTATTGGAACTAAACAGTTGTTATTTTGTTCCCAGTATTACTAAAAATATTATCTCCATTCCTGCTCTTGTCAGGAAGGGATTTTCCTTTGAATGCAATATTTCAAAGTGTGTTTTATCTTATGATAATATTGTTTATGCAACTGGTTCAATTAACAATGGGTTATTCATGTTGGACATGGAATGTTCGATACAAAATATTGATAATAAGAAAGCCAAGTATGCTGATGACAGCACCTTGCTATGGCATAGTCGTTTAGGCCATATAAACGAGAAACGCATTAAGCGGTTGCATGATCATGGACTGCTGGGATCATTCTCCTGCGAGGAGATTGATACATGCAAAGCTTGTTTAATGGGTAAAATGACGAAGTCACCTTTTTCCCACAAAGGTCAAAGGGCTTCAGGTTTACTTGACCTTATACACAGTGATGTGTGTGGGCCATTTAGTAAACATGCCAGAGGTGGCTATCAGTACTTCATTACCTTTACTGATGATTTCAGTAGATATGGGTATGTCTATCTAATGAGACATAAGAGTGAATCTTTTGACAAGTTCAAAGAGTTCAAGAATGAAGTACAAAATCAGCTAGGCTGAAATATCAAGGCACTTCATTCTGATCGAGGTGGAGAATACCTAAGTCATGCGTTTACTGACTATCTGAAGGAGTGTGGGATTATCTCACAGCTCACTCCACCAGGAACACCGCAATGGAATGGTGTGTCCGAGAGGAGAAATAGAACGCTACTTGATATGGTTCGTTCTATGATGAGTCAGGCTACTCTTCCATACTCCTTTTGGGGATTTGCACTGGAAACAGCTGCAAAGGTACTAAACCGAGTGCCATCCAAGGCAGTTTCTAAGACTCCATACGAGTTATGGTATGGGAAACAGCCGAGCTTGACATTTATCAGGATCTGGGGTTGCGAGGCTTATGTCAAAAAGCTCGCCTCTGGGAAACTAGAGAGCAGATCTGATAAATGCATCTTTGTCGGTTACCCTAAGGAAACTAAGGGTTATTATTTCTACGATCCCAAAGAGAACAAGGTTTTTGTTGCTCGGACGGCCATATTTCTTGAGAAGGAGTTTCTTCTGCAAGAGGCCAGTGGGAGAGAAATAAAGCTGGATGAGAATCCAGAGGAAGGACAAAGTAGTCAAGCACAGTTGGATGAGCCTGAGCCGGTAGAACAGGTTACTGAACAACCTGAGGCTCAGATATCACGGGAACTGCGAAGATCGGGAAGGATCCGTCGACAGCCTGAGCGCTATGACGGAGTCTACATCATTGATAATGATGAACCCCTTACTTATGCGGATGCGGTCAGTGGACCGGAGTCAGCTAGATGGCTTGAAGCTATGCGAGCCGAGATGGACTCCATGTCAGATAACCAAGTCTGGGATTTGGTTGATCCGCCTCCGGGAGTAATCCCTATAGGCTGTAAATGGATCTTCAAGAAGAAGATTGACATGGATGGTAACGTGGTTACCTATAAAGGCAGGCTAGTTGCGAAAGGTTTCAAACAAATCTACGGGATAGATTATGATGAAACTTTCTCACCTGTAGTCATGTTTAAGTCTATTCGGATTCTTTTCGCGATAGCAGCATATTACGATTATGAGATCTGGCAGATGGATGTGAAAACAGCTTTCCTTAATGGAAATCTGGATGAGGATGTGTATATGACACAACCTGAAGGTTTCACTAATCCATCAGATCGTCATAAAATATGCAAGTTAAAGAAGTCTATCTATGGACTTAAATAAGCATCAAGAAGCTGGAATATTCGTTTTGATGAATCAATATATGAGTTTGGTTTCATCAAGAACTAAGATGACCCGTGTGTATATAAGAGGTTTAGTGGGAGCGTAATTACCTTCCTAGTCCTCTACGTCGATGACATCTTGATCATTGGAAATGACATTCCTGAAATGCATGCGGTTAAGGCCTGGTTAAGGAAATGTTTCCAGATGAAAGATCTTGGAGAAGCAGCCTATGTGTTAGGTGTGAAGATCTACAGGGATAGATCTAAGAGGCTTCTCGGGTTGTGCCAGAGTACTTACATCGATAAAGTCCTGGAGAGATTCCATTTAGAGAATTCTAAAAGAGGGTATCTTCCAGTCAGACATGGTCTGAATCTTTCGAAGAGTCAGTGTCCACAAACACAGACTGAGAAAGATGAAATGGACAATACGCCTTATGCTTCGGCTATTGGATCCATTATGTATGGGATGTTGTGTACTCGCCCAGACGTCGCTTACGGGTTAAGCGTGACCAGTCGGTTCCAAAGTAATCCAGGTTTGGCGCACTGGATTGCAGTCAAGAACATCTTAAAATATCTGCGGAGGACCAAAGATATGTTCTTGATATATGGTGGTCAGGAAGAACTCAGTATAGAAGGATATACTGACGCTTCGTTCCAGTCGGACCAGGATGATTTTCGATCGCAATCAGGCTATGTTTTTAGCTTGAATGGTGGAGCAGTGGTGTGGAAAAGTTTCAAACAGTCAACTGTTGCTGATTCCACAACAGAAGCCGAGTATGTTGCAGCCTCGGAAGCATCCAAGGAGGCAGTGTGGATTCGTAAGTTCGTGAGAGAACTTGGTGTTGTTCCTTCGAGTGTCGATCCTTTGGTTATCTTCTGTGATAACACTGGAGCCATCGCACAAGCAAAGGAACCACGGTCGCACCAGAAGTCCAAGCACATACAGAGACGGTTTCACTTGATCAGGGAGATCATAGATCGTGGCGAGATCAAAATCTGCAAGGTTCATACAGATGACAATCTGGCTGACCCGCTTACCAAGCCTCTAGCGCAGCAGAAGCATGAGAAGCACTGTAATAATATGGGTTTGAGATTTCTCAACCATTAGATTAAGTGCAAGTGGGAGATTGTTGGGGTATGCCCTTAAGGCTAATGTTTGAGGCCTTGGGATTATAACAGTATCATGTAGTAAACTCTTGTGTTTATAAAGGCATGGTTATTATTCAGGTTGTTACCTTGTCTGCTGTAATAAGTGTACTACTGAATAATGTCTCAAAGCTATTCAGCTAGGCTGACACGCTATAAAGTCCTTAGTCGAGATATCTTGGTGAACTAGAGACAGCCTTGATATGCTTGAGACTAATATGTGTTCTAATCTTATAGGATGCTTCGAGCATGGAATAAGATGTAGACTCATGAGTACATTGGATGTACTGGACAGACCCTACTAGGATATTCAATTGCTTGTCACAATGTGAATAATCCTTGTTTGCATGAAGTAGCACATGTCCTTTGACTTGAGATCACTTGTGTTTCTAAATGATGATTGTCATTGTTTTGAGGTAGTTCAATATCATTTGAAACATAATGATTATAGACTATCTTGGACAATGATCTTGAGTCAGGTTAGGGCACTTGTGATAGATAAAGGATTGCCGTCTCCTTGTTTAAGGAGTGTGATGTTCTAAAGGGGCCCCCTGGATGGGATGATTGAGAAAAGAGTATGGCCATACCCAGATGACTATGTTCATCTGATCTAATCATGCTCATCATATTGGAGCTACAGGCTTGACACGCTTGTCCAATAAGAACATCCAGTGGCAAAGGAAATATGTATGCCTTGTGAATTGGATTCACACTTGTGCTGTGTTTTGGGTGTAGTCGTGGAAGACTCTTTCCTTTATATCGGGAGACAGTGATGTGTTGCTAGATACCCCTCACTGATCGTGATAATGTAAGTTATCGTTACCGACGTTCAAAGGAAACCCTTAGGGTCGCACAATTTGATGATATGGCTCACTTAAGTCAGATCGTGTGGACTGAATTGTTTGAGTTCAGTTTAAAGGGGTTTAAACTCTGATTGTAAGTGAGATCTGGTCTAATCATGTTTGATTGATTAGGGCTTGAGATCGGTAAGCTTCGATCGAGAGTATTGATGCTAGATCGGTGAGATCGGAAGCATCCAGAGATGAACGGTTAGATCTTGAACCATTTGGTTCAGAGGAATCTAGACCATGGCTTGGGCTGTTTTAATTTGGTATTTGAACCAAATTGGGTTGGGTCAATTAGATTGAACCGGTTCAAGGCAATGAACGCATGGTTCAATGCTAAGAAACGTTTTGGTCGGTTTTTGAAGAAGTGGGCGCATGGCTTCATGGCTTGCTATTTTTGGAAAGCCATAATGCGCCACCTCTTCTCAACGCCTCAACGCTTCATCCATTCCTCTCGACGCCCTTCTCTCGTGTGGAAATTTTTCTTCACGACTTGGAGAGCTCTCGGCCAAGTGGAGAAAACATCTCATCCTCTTGAATCGATCAAAGACCCTTGAAGCACCTTGCTAGCACAAGGATCTCAAGGAGTAGGCGGCATCACCTTGTGTGCGCACCTTTTGGAGGAGTTTCATTCGAGTCTCTTCTTCCTTGACGCCATCCAACACATGGCTTCGGTATGATTATCTTTCGATCTTCATGCTTCTTGAAAGTTGATCATATGAATGTATAGCATCTGATCTTCATGAAACCCTACTTCCGCTGCAAAAGAATGACATGCGCCACCTTTAGGGTTTCACCCCCTTGCGCTCCCCCTTGAAGGGGACCCAACAGTTTCGCGTCAGAAGGCTTACGAGCTTGATATTTTAGCGTTGGATTTTAACGGTCCTTTTATCTTCTTAACTATCATGCAAACCCTATGGCGATAGCAGAAGATAAATAAATCATGCAATTCTAATTATTTAAACAATAAAAGAAAGCATGATGATCTTATGTGGTAAACGCCCATCAACCCTAAGTAAGACCTTAGTTTAACTTAAGTCTTCATTTGAGCTCTCCATGGGTCTTTTGCATCTCAGCTGGCCCAACCCAGGGCCCAAGCGCCCTCGGCAGCTCAGGTGCGCCCACCAGGTAAATGCGCCTGTCCCAGAGTCGAACCCTGGACCTCCCACCTGGTCAAGCCACTGCTGCATGCGCCTGTGCCATGTGTGCTCCGTGCTCTTGTCTGATTAAATTACAATTTAATCTATCTAGACAAGATTGACTCGCAGGTCAATTACACATTATAAATTAAATAACATGTGTTGCGCAGATCACAATAAAATTAATTTACAATTGAATTCCAGGCACGCAGGCCCCAGCACAGCACACATTAAAAGGGCAACCCACATAAGATTAAATAAACAAGCATCATGGCATCCAATCAACATGTGATCCAGATAAGAAAATAAAAAATTTTTGAAAACCCATTGGCATCAATTTTAATTTTCTTATGTGCCTTACTACCTTACAACGGTCCATTACTAGGGATCCACTCATCAGACCTAGTCTTATCCACTGCCCTTGCATGCACCAAGTCCTAACTGACTTGAGTCGACCCAACGGTCAACCATGCATGCGTTAAGGGCTGAACGACTCTCATGAGTTCAGGCAAGCGGGTGTGACCCCGGGCCCAACTCATGCGCGTTCACTGGTTGTCTCAACCAGACCTCGCTACACGCTCTTGATGCAGTCGACCTATAGCCACCTCATGCTTGCGCATAGGTGCCATCTGGTCGACCCATCTAGGCTATCAGATGGTCTGATCAGACTATTTGGATCTTAACTAGGTGATGACTTCAACCCTACTAACCCGTCTAAGGGTTTATAGCAAGCGCTTAGATCTAAGTAGGAGGCGCGCAAGATAAGTTTTTGCAAACATCTAACATGCGCCAACGAAATACATGCGCCAACATATGTATAATACATTCATCTAGTATTTTCGCATGTAATACTTTAGATCTATGCATCAGCGTAAAAATGGATCACAAAGCAATCATATAAATCATACATGAACCAACGCTCTGATACCAGTTGTAGGAACCCCTTTCATGAGGGGGGCGAAATAAACCCTATTATGCGCACCAAGATTTTTGGCATAGCGGAAACTAGGGTTTCAACAATCGCATGTATGATATATGATCAACTTAACTATCTTGTATGGATCAAATGAAAACATACCATAGCCATTGATTCGAATGGCGTCTTGGAAGAAGATGGCGAAAGGGCTCTCCTCCAAAGGTGACGCACACAAGAGGATGATGACTACTCCTTGTGTTCCTTGTGCTAGCAAGGTTCTCCAAGGGTGCTTGTCGAATGGAAGGGATGAGATGACTTGGTTGCTTAGCCGAGACCTCCTTGTCGTCAACACCTTCTACCCACGAGAGTGTGAGCATCCAAAGGAAGAAGCGAACGCTTTTTCGCTTTTGGCGTTGAGGCGTTTTGGGAAGTGGCCTTCATGACTTTCCAAAAATAGAAGTCATGCACCCATGATCTCATAACCGACCAAAGAAAATGCCTTCATGCATTGAACCATGCGTTCACTCATGTGAACCGGTTCAAGCAAATTGAATGCATTTCAATTTGGTTCAAAGATCAATCAACTCAAGCATTTGGTCTAGATCACTATTAAACCCTAAGGCTCCAGATCTAACCGTTCATCTCCTGATGCTCCTAATCTCACCGATCTAGCATCAACTCTCTCGATCGAAGCTTACCGATCTCAAGCCCTAATCAATCAAACATGATCAGACCAGATCTCACTTACAATCAGAGTTTAAATCCCTTTAAACTGAACCAAAACAATTCAGTCCACACGATGTGACTTAAGTAAGCCATATCATCAAATTGTGCAACCCTAAGGGTTTCCTTCAAATGTCGGTAACGATAACTCACGTTATCACGATCAGTGAGGGGTATCTAGCAACACATCACTGTCTCCCGATATAAAGGAAAGAGTCTTCCAAGACTACACCCAAACCACAGCACAAGTGTGAATCCACTTCACTAGGCATACATGTTTCCTTTGCCACTGGATGTTCTTATTGGACAAGCGTGTCAAGCCTGTAGCTCCAATATGATGAGCATGATTAGATTAGATGAACATAGTCACCTGGGTATGGCCATACACTTTCTCAATCACCTCATCTAGGGGGGCCCCTTTAGAACATCACACTCCAAACAAGGAGACGGCAATCCTATATCTATCACTAGTGTCCTAACCTGACTCATGATCATTATCCAAGATAGTCTATAACCATTATGTTTCAAATGATATCGAACTACCTCAAAACAATGACAATCATCATTTAGAAACACAAGTGATCTCAAGTCAGAGGACATATGCCACTTGTTGCATACAAGGATTATTCACATTGTGACAAGCAATTGAATATCCTAGTAGGGTCTGTCCAGTACATCTAATGTACCCATGAGTCTACATCTTATTCCATGCTCGAAGCATCCTATAAGATTAGAACACATATTAGTCTCAATCATATCAAGGCTGTCTCAAGTTCACCAAGATATCTCGACTAAGGACATGACAGCATGTCAGCCAAGCTGAACAGCATTGAGACATTATTCAGAAGCACACTTATTGCAGCAGACAATGTAACAAACTGAATAACAACCATTGCCTTTATAAACATAAGAGTTTATACATGATACTGAAAGAATCCCAAGGCCTCAAACATTAGCCTTAAGGGCATACCCCAACAGAAATGTGATGTCCCTCTTCTTGATGATGACGGATGCTGTAGCTGAGGTGTAATAAGGTCTTGAACATTGGGAAGCTTGGTGCCATGTAAGTGCTAGTACAGGTGTTATAAAGTCCTAGGCTAAATGACCTATTACATCAACTACAAGTAAAAATAAAGACTTGAAAAGTAAATCCTAAACTAAGTCCTAGCTACAACATGAAACATCCAAAGCAGGAAATTAAATTGTCTTACAAAATTGTTCTACCAAACTAGTCTTATGACAAACAAGACTAGGTAGAACCAAATTGTGAAATGTCATCAAGTCCAAATGCTGAAAATAACATAATAACAATACAGAATTTAATCCCTGGAGATGCTCCTACATCAGCTTTCCCGGGGGCAAAAGAATTCTTCTCTTGAGGAATTAAAATTGAAGTGCCAATGTTGTAGGTTCTAGTGGCCAACCCAAGGTATAGTAGTCATCCCGTGTGTGTCGTTTGGGGGTGGGCAGTTCCGCTTCATCCTTATGCTTCAGCTTTGGTGGCCATCCCCTTGTGTGTATGTTTTCATCAGCCTTCTTGACATTTTCAGTCCTGCACATAAGAAAAGGATCTTAGAAAGCAATTGTATTCTCATGTGTGGCAACTATATGCGATTTGTAGATATGATATACAAATGTGGCAGCTTTGAATGAAGCTAGATGCATAAACACTTCCTCATTTTTCTTTGGAGCATATGTGTTGTTAGCAGCTTTTACGAAATATGAGAGGTATGAGCAGGAAATTAGAGGCATTAAGCTTGATGGTTCTTGTAAGGGAAATATGAAATCAATATCAGGTTCATGAAAAACTTTGCCATGCAACTTCTCATTTAAAGCAAAAGATGATTTTATTTGCAGCATGTGTATAGTCATGGTTTTATCAAAGCAAGACTCAAATTTAAAATCGTCATGGTAATGAGTTAAGCTTTTAGAAGTGTCATGTAATTGTTCATTAGTTTCATTCCCTAAAAGTTTAGATAGCTCAGAAATGAGTTGTATGTTTTCTTGTATAATTTCTTCTTCAGTGGAGGGAATGGGCTAAGTTGTTTCTAAAGGTGATGTTTGTTGAGGTTCAGGTTTAGGCTCCAAGACTGATGACAGCATTTCCTCAAGTTTAGGAATGGGCTGGAGTTGTTCAAAGGATGTGGTCAACTCAGGATCAGATTTAAGCTCCAAGCTTGATGGCATCATAGTAGGTTCTAGAGGAGGCTGATGAAAATTATTGCTAATATTTGATACTATCTCAGTTTGCTCATGGTGGCCCTCCATCTCTTATGGCTCTATGTCATCTTCACTAGTATATTCTGCAGCATATATAACTTGTTCTATTTCTTCTTCAAGGATTTGGGAAGTTATGGTTGAGGTTTGTTTAGGAGAATCATTAGGTGGAAAGTAGATATCATCCTTAGGTGATGGATCATTGGATTGAGCCTTAGGTAAAGTCCTAACATGTTCAGCTTGTCTCTTTCTATCTAACTTGATCTCATACTCAATGGTTAGAGCTTGTTGGTAGGATTCCTCTAAGGTCTTAATAGGATAAAACATGATAGCATCTCTTATATCTTTCCTAAGTCCCTCTTCAAACCGATCAAGGGTTATTCTTGGATCTTCCTCTATATCACATCTAAAAAGTAAGTCTTCAAACTTTTCCATGTATTCAGTTATAGAGTCATCTCCTTGGGCCAATGTAGACAATTGCTCATTTATGTGTTGCCTATAGTGTTGGGTTACATAGCAGTCTCTTAACCACCAACTCATATCTTTCCATTTTGGGATTTTAATTCCTTGATCCTCTAAATGAAGTCTCACAACAATCCCATATGCTCTAGCCCGGCCATGTAAAAGAGACTGGACATGATGGACTTTTTCATTTTCAGGTATAGCATTTATCTCAAAGTAATGTTCAACTAGTTTCAGCCAATTTAGAAATTCATGGGAGTCTAAGTTTCCTCCAAAAAGAGGTGGGCTGCTATAGTGGTTTGGTTCCATTGGTTTAGAGGTTCTCCTAGGGGCATGATCATAAGTGTGAGTATAGTTGTGTTCATATGGTTGATAAGAAGGTTCGGTCGATTGCCATGCCATACTTGAAAGTTCTATAATCCCATGCGAATAGCAACAATTGACTCAATAAGCAGTGTTGAATAAGCAATGCGAGGTTAAGATAATTGTTATGACAATGCATCCAAGACTTGGAGTTCTATAATTGCTGGTAATGAACAATAAATGCAGGTGACAATCATTAATATTTAGAACAGTCAATGTATACAGAATACACATAAGAAGCATGTAAAACTCAGGTTCAGCAAATAATCAGTTTCACACAGATTCAGCTTTGACGTGTGCAAGTTTGTAGCAGATTTAGAAAATTGCAGACTATCAAGGAATAGTGTGCAGCAAAAAGCAGATTGACATGCAATGGTAGATTCAAAGCAGCAGCACGCATAATACCAATGTAAGAATTCCAGGTTAACAGACAAGCTCGACCGTAAACTTTAGTACTTTAAGCAGAAATCAGTCATGCCAATTTGACAAAAATGAGTAGTGGCATCTATCTATTGGTTGGGATAAATGCACACTCGAATTGTATCTTGAACTTGGGTATCTCTATCAGATTAGAGATTCCAAGTTGCGCCAGAGAGATTTACCAGTTTAAAAATCATAGAATCCGGTAAGCTCCTTTGCATAGGAAATTCAACAAACAAGTTCAATGCAATATTCAGCAAAGTTTCACCAATTTTGTCAAATTATCTTAGAAGCAAATTGAGTAATTCAGAAATTTGTTAACAGAAAAACTAGCAAAGTAATATGAACTCAGTCCAGAAATGCAAGAGCAATATGCAGGGATTCTCCAACACTAAGAAACTCAAACTCAACAACAATAAGAGAAGCGAATAGAAAACAACAGGAAATGAAGTGCGGCAGTGAACAAATTTCAGATTTCACATGTTAGGGAATACCGGGTGTAATTTAAAATTTTGCAGTCCCAGGACGCAGCGGAAGAATCATTACACCCGAAACATATTCCGGTCCCAAGGATCCATGCGAGAAAAAAAACACAAGGATGTGTTAGAGATGTACCTCTTTTGCTTGTCTAGTTGACGAAGCCATGTTGAAGACGATCAAGTGCTCGCCCTCTACAAGTATCCACGCGTCGACTCCTTGATCATTGCTCCCTTCCACGATTGGTGCTAGCCTCGGGAGGAGAATCAAGCCTTCACCTCACTTGCGCCACCTTTAGGAGAACTTGCGCCAAGGAGGGGATAGGGAAGATGCCGCCAAGAACTTCCCTCTTCTTCTTTAATAGCGCCACCTTCAAGCAAGATGCGCCAATGGCAATGAGAGGGAGAGAGCTTGCAGCAATAGAAGGAGAAGCCACCAAGCCCAATTTCTCTTTTCGCCAAGAAGAGGAGAAGAAGAAGAGGAGATCTTTCGGCCACTTGGAATAAGGTTGCGCCAATGCTTTTGTTGTCACCTTTTGCCCTTGCTCACACATTTCTATGTGTCCTCACACCTCCAAGGAGTCAAACTTTAGAAGGGGCAGTAAGGGGTCCTATAAATAGGACAAGAGGCAGCTAGGGCAAGGGCTAGGATCATGCCAAGTGTATGGCTAGGATGAAAAGGTTTGCTACAAGAAAAGTCTCCAAGACATTTCCTTAAACCCATTCAACCCTTCCTTATGCGCCAAGATCTTGTCTTGCGCCCCAAGCAATATATCAGCCCATGATATGCCTTAGAAGCATGCATTCCATCCAAGGAAGAAGGGCTAGGCGAAACATGTAAGAGGTATTCGGCTAGGGTAAGGGTTTGGGTGCATATAGGGTTTATGAGGTAAGGAAAGTCTCCAAGACTTTACCATAAATCTCACCCTACTTGTCATATGCGCCCAATCTCTTTCCAAAAGAGTTTTCAAGTCATATCAGCCCCAACCCTAGCCATAGAGGCAAGGTTTCCATCCAAGGAACAAAGGGGGAGGCGCCTAATGCTTCCTTATGAAGCAACATGTGCCCACTTCACCCCATTATGCCCTTGGCGCCAATGGGGTCAAACTCTTCCCCATTATACCCTTATTTGCTTATACCTCTTCTTGCGTGTGACCCCGTAGGATCAATATGACGATGGCAATGATCTAAACATCATAAGTAGTGAGGGGTATCTAGCAATACATCACTACTACCCATGTCATAGGACTTAAGTCATTATGGCAACAACTCCTAACAAGCAACGAGGATTCCCATTACATTATAGATCCCTTTGCCTACACTGATATCCTGCTATTGGATTTGTCTCAAGTTTATTAATCCAATGCATTGGTCATGACTCAACAAGTGTGGCCACACATTCCTGTCATGCACCAATAAGGTGGGGCGCCCCGAGTGGATATTATGCTTCCAATAAGGAAGGGGCAAATCCTACTATTGGTCATCCATGTCTCTACATGACTTATGACATGCCCAATGTCAGTCGTTTTGGTCTCCCAATTACGGAGAGACGTAAGACTGTATCAAAGCATACCCATCATCAAATCTAGACATGAATACCTCAAGTCTAAGGATCAATGCAAGCCTCTTGCATGTGAGATTGACTTGTTGACTAGACAAGTCAATCCTCACGGTGGATCACTCCAGTGCATCCAATGCACCTGTATGCTTGTGTTACTATGCCCCGCACTTAACCAGCCCATACACCAGTCTCTCATGTACCAAAGCTGTCCCATATCTGCTATGGTACCTTGTCTGGGGATAGCTTGTGAGAATGGATCCAATCCAAACTCCTGGGACATTATTTATGCAACTCAATACATCAACGCAGGTGGAGAAGTCTGCATAATAACGACCATGCCTATATAAAGAGTAATAGTTCTATCAAAGTACATTCAATCAATGCCTGACTATGTCCATACATTGGTCTTCAGGGCATATACACCAACAATCTCCCACTTGCACTAAGACCAAGGGCAACTGATGTTTAGTCAGTTCCAATGTCTCTAGTATGACCCATTTAGCTTCCGCTGCGCCAGAGGCTATGTCAGTGGGTTTTTCCAGATTGCTATCTGTGTTTATTTTAACAAATTTGATCATCATCCTTATCCATGATCTCTAAGATCAGATGATATGCTGCAGTACATGCTTGAGCACTAAGTTCCTTCACTTATGCTATGGCCCGAGTAAGAACTATACTGGACCAGGAAATAAATCAAGTTCAAATGAATGAAGCTGCCTCCTTGGCTGCCACAAGAAGCTGCAATGTACTCAACCCCATTTGTAGAATTTTGCCACTATGGTTTGCATAATGCTCTTTCAGCACACCACAACAAGGCAAAGCGCAAATCCTAGCTGTGATCAATAGTCATTAGACTGGAACGAAGTGTCAGTGCACCCCTGTACACAAAATTCTTTCCTGTCTATCATAGACTAGACTTCAATCCTTTATACTTCCCAAGTATATATATATAAGGATATCTAGTGTTAAACACCAAGATCTGATTGAAACTTGCTAGCTATGCTCTAAGCATTTGCCACAAATGGTCTTGTGTATATTACTCAAAACATGATCCGTCCTATACACCATGTATCAGGATTTTAGACCCATGTTATTACTCTCCAGCTGTGTCATAGGACACAACATCCTCATGAGAGTTAGACCATATCTTTCTGGAAGGTATCAATATTTGGAATCATCCAATATAAACCTTTCCAGAAATTCTTGGATGAACATAGATTGACTGAAGGGCAATGACTTTCTTGGATCTCTATCTATAGATCCTCATGCCTAGGATGTAGGCATCATTCCCTAGATCATTCTTCTCGAAATACATCTCAAGCCTTTTCTTCACCATGTGAAGAGCTGAGATGTCATTCCATGCGAGGAGAATTTCATCAATCTTCTAGAACAAGAAATCCTATTAAGGTGCTCCCACTGATCTTCTTGTAAACACAGGCTCTTTTAAACATGCTTGCATAATACCATGCATATCTTTATGGCCTTGATATGAAAACCTTCTGGCTATTTCCTTATAAATGTCTTTTCAGACGTCCATGCAAGAAAGGCAGTTGTCATAACAACACGCCATAACTGATCATGCAATTACAACATGCAGATTCCTAATGGACTTAAAACTCAGCTATTGGTGAAAAATTTCATCATTATCCACCCAGTGGATTTGCCTGAAATTTCTGTTCACTAGCTTGCCTTTCAAGGTAACAATGTTACCTTCTATGTCTATCTTCCTAGAAGATTTATTTTACGGCCTGTGGGAATTACCCCTTTGGCAGCTTATCCAAGTCCCAGACTTGATTAGCAGACATGGAGTCCATTATGGTTCTCATGGCCCTTAGCCATTTCTTGGAATTTGGTCCACTGACCGCTTCCATTTCCTCATAAGTCTTAGGTTCATCCTTGATAAAAATTCGTCATGCCCAGCATATCGAATCGATCCAGACTTATGTGGTTCCTGTGTTACTTGAACCTCAGGTTGACTTTCAACCTGTATGTGAGATTTTGCTCTCCATCTGTGTGTAATTGTGGTTGATTCTGGACCTTGTCCCAATCAAATCTACTCCCACTAGCTTCCCTTTTTAAAAAATACTTTCTCAAGAGAGACAGCAATTTGAGCAACAAATATTTTATTCTCTTTGGGATAAAATTAGCACTCTATAGTGCACCACAAACACATACTTTTGAATCGCTGCATATTACATTCCCAATTCCATTGAAGAAATGGGATATTTGGAGTTTGCAACTCAAAAGCTAATTTAGACACTTTCTTATGGAGTGGCAATGCATCCGTTTGCATGGCATCATAGTAGTATATTTGCATGATGTTGGGGTATGCCCTTAAGGCTAATGTTTGAGGCCTTGGGATTGTATCAGTATCATGTATAAACTCTTATGTTTATAAAGGCAATGGTTGTTATTCAGGTTGATATATTATCTGCTGCAATACATATACTTCTGAATAATGTCTCAATGCTGTTCAGCTAGGCTGACATGCACTTTTGTCCTTAGTCGAGATATCTTGGTGAACATGAGACAGCCTTGATATGATTGAGACTAATATGTATTCTAATCTTATAGGATGCTTCGAGCATGGAATAAGATGTAGACTCATGGGTACATTGGATGTACTGGACAGACCCTACTAGGATATTCAATTGCTTGTCACAATGTGAATAATCCTTAATTGCAACAAGTGGCACATTTCCTCTGACTTGAGATCACTTGTGTTTCTAAATGATGATTGTCATTGTTTTGAGGTAGTTCAATATCATTTGAAACATAATGGTTATAGACTATCTTGGATGGTGAGCTTGAGTCATGTTAGGGCACTAGTGATAGATAAAGGATCGCCGTCTCCTTCATTGGAGTGTGATGTTCTAAAGGGCCCCCTTGGATGAGATGATTGAGAAAGTGTATGGCCATACCCAGGTGACTTTGTTCATCTGATCAAATCATGCTCATCATATTGGAGTTACAAGCTTGACAGGCTTGTCCAATAAGAACATCCAGTGGCAAAGGAAACATGTATGCCTAGTGAGTTAATTCACACTTGTGCTGTGGTTTGGGTGTAGTCTTGGAAGACTCTTTCCTTTATATCGGGAGACAGTGATGTGTTGCTAGATACCCCTCGCTGATCGTGATGACGTAAGTTATCATTACCGACATTTAAAGGAAACCCTTAGGGTCGCACAATTTGATGATATGGCTTACTTAAGTCAGATCGTGTGGACTGAATTGTTTAGGTTCAGTTTAAAGGGATTTAATCTCTGATTGTGAGTGAGATCTGGTCTGATCATGTTTAATTGATTAGGGCTTAAGATCGGTAAGCTTCGATTGAGAGAATGGATGCTAGATCGGTGAGATCAGGAGCATCGAGAGATCAACGGTCAGATCTTAAGCCTCAGGGGTTTATTGTAATCTGGACTAATGGCTTGGGTTGTTTGGTTTCTTGAACCAAACCGAATTGAACCAGCTCATTGGATGAGCGCATGGTTCAAATGAAGAGGCATTTTACGATTGGGGTAAGTTGTGGTCGCATGAACGTTGAGAACTTTTCTATTTTTAGAAAGCATGTCTCTAAACGTGACCATGACTCTCACGTTCTCAATGCTCACGCTCTCTTGACGCCTCTTTGGGCTTTTCGACACTGGCATATCTTGCGTGTGAAGGTGTGGACGAAAAGAGGAGCTCTCGCCAAGCATAGGATTTCTCATCTCTTCCCTTCCATTCGGTCAGGATACTTGGACGATCCTTGCTAGCACAAGGGGCGACAAGGAGAAGCCAAGACTCATCTTGTGTGCGTCATCTCTGGAGAAGATCCATTTCGATCTTTGCTTCCAAGACGCCATCTAGAAATGGCATCGGTATGATTTCTTCTCTTGCATGTAATCATTTTAACGTTGATCGTAAAGCATGCAATAGATCTAGAAACCCTCTTCCGCTGTTTAAATCCCTTACATGTGCCTGTTAGGGTTTCATCCCCTTATCTAGGGGACCTTCAATTGGTATCAGAGCCAAGGTTTATGCATGTTTTTATGATTGCTTGACCCCTTTTTTGTGTGATCCATTATATGCGCATGTTCAAGAGATCTAGGGTTATCATCATGCGAAAATTTTACATGAGAGTATTGGCGCATGTTTATAGTTTGTGGCGCATGAATGATGCTTATATGTTGCGCTTGTTGTATGTTATAGTTTTTCTTCAAAAACTTCATCACTTGCGCGCCTCACTTAGATCTAAGCGCCTACTGTAAATCCTTAGACAGGTTAGTAGGGTTGAAGTCATCCTCTAGGTTAGATCCAACAAGTCTGATCAGACCATCTGATAGCCTAGATGGGTCGACCAGATAGCACCTGTGCGCAAGCGCGAGGTGGCTATAAGTCGACTGCATCACAGGCGTATAGCGATGTCTGATTGAGACAACTAATTGAGTGCACATGAGTTAGGCCCGGGGTCACACCCGCTTGCCAGACCTCATTGTGGCCGTTCAGCCCTAAACGCATGCATGGTTGACCTTTTGGTCGACTCAAGTCAGTTAGGACTTGGTGCATGAAAGGGCATTGGATTTGACTAGACAAGGTGAGTGGATCCCTATTAATGGACTGTTGTAAGGTTGTAGGGCATATAAGAAAATTAAAAAAAAATGATGCCAATGGGGTTTTCGAAATTTCATTTTCTTATTGGATCACATGCTGATTGGATGCCATATGTTTGTTTATTTAATCTTATGTGGGCTGCCCTGTTTAATGTGTGCTGTGCTGGGGCCTGCGAGCCTGGAATTTAAATGTAAATTAATATTTATTGTGATCTGCGCATCACATTTTATTTAATTTATAAAGTGTAATTGACCTGCGATTCAATCTTGTCTAGATAGATTAATTTGTAATTTAATCAGACAAGAGCACAGAGCACACTTGGCAGAGGCGCATGCAGCAGTGGCTTGACCAGGTGGGAGGTCCAGGGTTCGACTCTGGGACAGGCGCATTTTCCCTGGTGGGCGCACCTGAGCTGCAATTGGCGCTTGGGCCCTAGGTTGGGCCAGATAAGAAGCAAAAGCCCCATGAAGAAAAGCAAGTGAAGACTTAAGTTAGGTTAAGGTCTTACTTAGGCTTAATGGGCTTTTACCACATAAGATCAGCATGCTTTCTCTTTATCAATTATATAATTAGAAATGCATGATTTATTTATCTTCTGCTATCACCATAGGAATTGTATGATAGTTGAGAAGATAAAAGACCGTTAAAATCCAACGTTAAAATTTCAAGCTCGTAAGCCTTCTGATGCGAAACCTCACTGTTCTGACTATCGTTGGAGCCGTGTTGTACCCACTCAGTGGGCACGTCCATCTATCTTCAGACTGTGCGGGATTACACCTGCGTGTTACAGAGAAGGGATTTATCGCTTCTCGTTGCTCAGCATAGCACATGGTGGTCCAGGGAGTAGGTCAGGTCAGCTTGACCATGTAGGCTACATATGTGGCGCATATGGTAGCACATGGAGGCAGCCATCTGTGGGATCAGAGACTGTGTTGTACCAACTCAGTTGGCACAGTCTGCTGGATTGCCCAGATGAAGGGGAATCGCACGGGTTGGCGATTGGCTGGGACAGCCTACCAGAAATTAGTGCTTGTACTCTCTGTGCATCTTATCTCGCCTGAGCGGGACGCGGAGACCAAGTGTGAAATCTGGATCCCGTCTCACTAAAAGAGTTCTACTCTTTCGGGCTGTTTTGCTGGATTTTTCAGTCAGATAAAATAGTGAGAAAAAGAATCATTCTTAAGTCCTGATTGATTCTTAACATTGATACTGACCTTGCTGTTCTTGCATTGTTGTAGATTCCTGCAGCAACGAACACCATGAACTTCAATGTGCGATCCCTACTGGAAAGGGAGAAGTTTGCTGGGCCAAACTTCTCAGACTGGTACGGACACCTTAAGATTGTTCTTAAGGCACAGAGGAAACTGTATGTCCTCGAGACGGCGATACCGCCTCAACCCGCTCCGAACGCCGCAAGGGCGGTTCGGGAAGCCTATGAAAAGCATGTCAATGATAGCATTGATGTCGCTTGCCTGATGCTAGCGTCTATGACGCCACCGCTGCAGCGTCAGCATGAGGATATGTCTGCTATAGAAATTATAGCAAACCTCAAGATGCTATATGCTGCACAGGCGAGGACTGAACGCTACAATTTGAGCAAGCTTTTCTTTCAGAGCAAACTGGCTGAAGGGAGTCCAGTAGGAGCTCATGTGCTCAAGATGATTGGGCACAAGGAGGCTCTAGAGAAACTGGGACATACCATCAATCAGGAGCTTGCTGTAGACATTATTCTGCAGTCTCTCCCGCCTTCTTTCGATCCGTTCATTATTAACTTTAATATGAACAAGATCGACTATACGCCGGCAGAGTTGCTGAATATGCTCTTGACTACTGAGGAGACTCTGAAGGGAAAGCCTTCAACCTCTGTCTTAATGGTTCCTTCCAGGAACAAGAAGAAGGGGAAGAGGGGCAAAACCCCAGTCAAGAACTACAACAAGGCGCTGAAACAAAAGGTTAAGCGGTCGAAGGAATACAGATGTTTCCACTGTGGCCAGCTGGGTCACTGGAAAAAGGACTGTAAAGCGCTCCAAGGAGAAAAGAAGGGAAGCATCGCTTCTGGCTCAGGTATTTATGTGACTGAGGTCATGTTTTCTTCTTCTATATCATGGGTGTTGGACACTGCATGTGGAGTTCACATTTGTTCAAATGTACAGGAACTCAAGAGAAGAAGACAGGTGGGGCAGCATGAGGTGGACCTACGAGTTGGAAACGGAGCACGGGTTGCTGCTGTTGCTGTAGGGGAATATTACATCTCATTACCATCTGGACTTGTATTGGAACTAGACAATTGTTATTTTGTTCCGAGTATAACTAAGAGTATTATCTCTATTCCTGCTCTTGTCAGGAAAGGGTTTTCCTTTGAATGCAATATGTCAAAGTGTGTTTTATCTATTGATAATATTGTTTATGCTACTGGTTCAATTAACAATGGGTTATTCATGTTGGACATGGAATGTTCTATACAAAATATTGATAATAAGAAAGCCAAGTATGCTGATGATAGCACCTTGCTATGGCATAGTCGTTTAGGCCATATTAACAAGAAACGCATTAAGCGGTTGCATGAACATGGACTGCTGGGATCATTCTCCTATGAGGAGATTGATACATGCAAAGCTTGTTTAATGGGCAAAATGACGAAGTCACCTTTTCCTAATAAAGGTCAAAGGGCTTCAGGTTTACTTGACCTTATACACAGTGATGTGTGTGGGCCATTTAGTAAACATGCCAGAGGTGGCTATTCGTACTTCATTACCTTTACTGATGATTTCAGTAGATATGGGTATGTCTATTTAATGAGACATAAAAGTGAATCTTTTGACAAGTTCAAAGAGTTCAAGAATGAAGTACAGAATCAGCTAGGCCGAAATATCAAGGCACTTCGTTCTGATCGAGGTGGAGAATACTTGAGTCATGCGTTTACTGACTATCTGAAGGAGTGTGGGATTATCTCACAGCTCACTCCGCCAGGAACACCGCAATGGAATAGTGTGTCCGAGAGGAGAAATAGAACGTTACTTGATATGGTTCGTTCTATGATGAGTTAGGCTACTCTACCTTACTCCTTTTGGGGATTTGCACTGGAAACAGTTGCAAAGGTACTAAACCGAGTGCCATCCAAGGCAGTTTCAAAGACCCCATATGAGTTATGGTATGGGAAACAGCCGAGCTTGACATTTATCAGGATCTGGGGTTGCGAGGCTTATGTCAAAAAGCTCGCCTCTGGGAAACTAGAGAGCAGATCTGACAAATGCATCTTTGTCGGTTACCCTAAGGAAACTAAGGGTTATTATTTCTACGATCCCAAAGAGAACAAGGTATTTGTTGCTCGGACGGCCATTTTTCTTGAGAAGGAGTTTCTTCTGCAAGAAGCCAGTGGGAGAGAAATAAAACTGGATGAGAATCCAGAGGAAGGACAAAGTAGTCAAGCACAGTTGGATGAGCCTGAGCCGGTAGAACAGGTTACTGAACAACCTGAGGCTCAGATATCACGGGAACCGCGAAGATCGGGAAGGATTCGTCGACAGCCTGAGCGCTATGACGGAGTCTACATCATTGATAATGATGAACCCCTCACTTATGCGGATGCGGTCAGTGGACCAGACTCAGCTAGATGGCTTGAAGCTATGCGAGCCGAGATGGACTCCATGTCAGATAACCAAGTTTGGGATTTGGTTGATCCGCCTCCGGGAGTTATCCCTATAGGCTGTAAATGGATCTTCAAGAAGAAGATTGACATGGATGGTAACGTGGTTACCTATAAAGGCAGGCTAGTTGCGAAAGGTTTCAAACAAATCTACGGGATAGATTATGATGAAACTTTCTCACCTGTAGCTATGTTTAAGTCTATTCGGATTCTTTTCGCGATAGCAGCATATTACGATTATGAGATCTGGCAGATGGATGTGAAGACTGCTTTCCTTAATGGAAAATTGGATGAGGATGTGTATATGACACAACCTGAAGGTTTCACTAATCCATCTGATCGTCATAAGGTATGCAAATTAAAGAAGTCCATTTATGGACTTAAACAAGCATCAAGAAGCTGGAATATTCGTTTTGATGAATCAATTAGTGAATTTGGTTTCATCAAGAATGAAGATGACCCGTGTGTATATAAGAGGTTTAGTGGGAGCGTAATTACTTTCCTAGTCCTCTACGTCGATGATATCTTAATCATTGGAAACGATATTCCTGAACTGCATGCTGTCAAAGCATGGTTAAGAAAATGTTTCCAGATGAAAGATTTAGGAGAAGCAGCCTATGTATTAGGTGTGAAGATCTACAGGGATAGATCTAAGAGGCTTCTCGGGCTGTGCTAGAGTACTTACATCGATAAAGTCCTGGAAAGATTTCATTTAGAGAATTCTAAAAGAGGATATCTTCCAGTCAGACATGGTCTGAATCTTTCAAAGAGTCAGTGTCCACAAACACAGACTGAGAAAGATGAAATGGACAATACGCCTTATGCTTCGGCTATTGGATCTATTATGTATGCGATGTTGTGTACTCGCCCAGACGTCGCTTACGGGTTAAGCGTGACCAGTCGATTCCAAAGTAATCCAGGTCAGGCGCACTGGATTGCAGTCAAGAACATCTTGAAATATCTGCGGAGGACCAAAGATATGTTCTTGATATATGGTGGTCAGGAAGAACTCAGTATTGAAGGATATACTGACGCTTCGTTCCAATCTGACTAGGATGATTTCCGATCGCAATCAGGCTATGTTTTTAGCTTGAATGGAGGAGTAGTGGTGTGGAAGAGTTTCAAACAGTCCATCGTTGCTGATTCCACAACAGAAGCCGAGTATGTTGCAGCCTCAGAAGCATCTAAGGAGGCAGTATGGATTCGCAAGTTCGTTAAGGAACTTGGTGTTGTTCCTTCGAGTGCAGATCCTTTGGTTATCTTCTGTGATAACACTGGAGCAATCGCACAAGCAAAGGAACCGCGGTCGCACTAGAAGTCCAAACACATACAGAGACGGTTTCACTTGATCCGGGAGATCATTGATCGTGGCGAGATCAAAATCTGCAAGGTTCATACAGATGACAATCTGGCAGACCCGCTTACCAAGCCTCTGGCGCAGCAGAAGCATGAGAAGCACTGTAATAATATGGGTTTGAGATTCCTCAACCATTAGATTAAGTGCAAGTGGGAGATTGTTGGGGTATGCCCTTAAGGCTAATGTTTGAGGCCTTGGGATTGTATCAGTATCATGTATAAACTCTTATGTTTATAAAGGCAATGGTTGTTATTCAGGTTGATATATTATCTGCTGCAATACATATACTTCTGAATAATGTCTCAATGCTGTTCAGCTAGGCTGACATGCACTTTTGTCCTTAGTCGAGATATCTTGGTGAACATGAGACAGCCTTGATATGATTGAGACTAATATGTATTCTAATCTTATAGGATGCTTCGAGCATGGAATAAGATGTAGACTCATGGGTACATTGGATGTACTGGACAGACCCTACTAGGATATTCAATTGCTTGTCACAATGTGAATAATCCTTGATTGCAACAAGTGGCACATTTCCTCTGACTTGAGATCACTTGTGTTTCTAAATGATGATTGTCATTGTTTTGAGGTAGTTCAATATCATTTGAAACATAATGGTTATAGACTATCTTGGATGGTGAGCTTGAGTCATGTTAGGGCACTAGTGATAGATAAAGGATCGCCGTCTCCTTCATTGGGGTGTGATGTTCTAAAGGGCCCCCTTGGATGAGATGATTGAGAAAGTGTATGGCCATACCCAGGTGACTATGTTCATCTGATCTAATCATGCTCATCATATTGGAGTTACAAGCTTGACAGGCTTGTCCAATAAGAACATCCAGTGGCAAAGGAAAAATGTATGCCTAGTGAGTTGATTCACACTTGTGCTGTGGTTTGGGTGTAGTCTTGGAAGACTCTTTCCTTTATATCGGGAGACAGTGATGTGTTGCTAGATACCCCTCGCTGATCGTGATGACGTAAGTTATCGTTACCGACATTTAAAGGAAACCCTTAGGGTCGCACAATTTGATGATATGGCTTACTTAAGTCAGATCGTGTGGACTGAATTGTTTAGGTTCAGTTTAAAGGGATTTAATCTCTGATTGTGAGTGAGATCTGGTCTGATCATGTTTAATTGATTAGGGCTTAAGTTCGGTAAGCTTCGATTGAGAGAATGGATGCTAGATCGGTGAGATCAGGAGCATCGAGAGATCAACGGTCAGATCTTAAGCCTCAGGGGTTTATTGTAATCTGGACTAATGGCTTGGGTTGTTTGGTTTCTTGAACCAAACCGAATTGAACCAGCTCATTGGATGAGCGCATGGTTCAAATGAAGAGGCATTTTGCGATTGGGGTAAGTTGTGGTCGCATGAACGTTGAGACTTTTCTATTTTTAGAAAGCATGTCTCTAAACGTGACCATGACTCTCACGTTCTCAATGCTCACGCTCTCTTGACGCCTCTTTGGGCTTTTCGTGTTGGTGTATATGCCCTAGGACCTAGTTTTGGTCCACTTATGTACTACTTGACTTTGATATTTATATATATCATTCTGGCATTGTCATTATCAATGTTTGTTTACATCTGCGCACATGTACTGACATGATAATGTCCCTGGAGACAGATTGGATCTGTGCTCAAACTATTGTCCCCAGTCGATGTACCTTAGTGGATATGGGACAGCTATGGTACTTGAGAGACTGGTATGTGAGCTGGTTAGGTACGTGGTGCTAACGCAGACACATGGGTATATCATTGGAGGATATACTGGAAAGACCCGCTGTGAGGCTATGACTTGGTGTCATAAGTTATCCTCACAAGTGACAGGAGATGCATTGATCCCTTGACTTGAGGTCATTGATCGTTCTATATGGTTAGCGACTTGCTTTGATACAACCTAACACCTCGCCGTAGTTGGGAGGTCATAACGGTTGTCATTGAGCATGTCACGACCCATATGAGAAGGTCAATGGACAGACATAGGATTTGCCCCTTCCTTAGGGAAGTATGATATCCATGGAGCTCCTCTATGGTTCTATGACTGAGAGTGTATGGCCATACCCAGGTAAGAACCTGTTTTAGTCATAGCCATGTGATTGGGTGAAAACAAGTGGTGACACACTTGTCCAATCGGATATCAGTCCGGCAAAGAGACTGTAATGCATCTGTACCTAGTTGCGATGATGGGGATGTCGATGTCGATATCCATTCCAATGACCTGGGTAGCAGCGATGCACTGCTAGGTGCCACTCACTGCTTGTGGTGACCTTTGGTCAGCACTGCCAGCGTCAGAAGAACCTACAGGGTCGCACACTTTGATACTTGAGTTCTTGTATTGATCGAGAAGCCTTATGATCAAGTTATTGGATAACTCGGATCTAATTGGGAGATTTCATCAGCACCAATGGGCCTGATGAGATGGAAGAATGTTATTGGAGCCAAACTTCATTTTTGGCAGGTTGACCCGTATTTGACCATGGTTGGTCACACTTGGATTAGGGTTGCATTGGATTGGATCCAAATGCTTAATCAACCCATAGGATGAAGTTTGGGCTAGCTCATTATCCAATGAAGCCCAATAACAAGTACTCATGAAGAGAAGAGAGGCTAAAAGGGTATAATGGGGAGAAACCCAACCCCATTGGCGCCTAAGGGGCATAATGGGGTTAGGGTGGCAAAATTGCTTCATTAAGGAAGCAATTTGCGCCTAGCCCTTCTCCCTTGATGGTATGAATGCCTTTAAGGCATGTCTTGGGCTGATATGGTACTTGGGCAATTATGGAAAGGTTGAATGAAGTTTATGGTAAAGTCTTGGAGACTTTCCTTGCATTAAACCTCCTCATCCTAGCCCTACACTTGTCATGATCCTAGCCCTTGCCCTAATCGCTTCTTGCCCTATATATATGTGACCCTAGCCGCCCCCTCTTATATGATTCATCCTTGGAGGCATGAACTTAAAAAAGGGAGCGAGAGCAAGGAGCATTGGCGCAACCTCTTCCTCTTCCATCAAGTGGCTGCAAGCTTCTCCTTCCTTACCACTTGGCGCATCTTTCTCTCTTGGTGGCGCAAGGTGGTTAGAGCATCTCCCTAAGGCTTGGATCTTCTTCCCGAGGCTAGCACCGGGCGTGGATGAAGAGGACTCGAGGCATCCGTGTGTGTGAGACTGCAGAGGGCGCACGCTTGGGCGCCTATCACGACATCGACCTCATCTTGCTCTGAGGTATTTTCTAACTCATCGTGTCGACCCCCTTGCATGCGATCTTCACTGGGTTTTTGGGACGGACCTGTTTCGGGGACATTCTTCCGCTGTGCAATGTATGTATGTGTCTCTGAAAAATTGTAAAATGTCCCCGGGGTTTCCCAACATTTCGACACTGGCATCTCTTGCGTGTGAAGGTGTGGACGAAAAGAGGAGCTCTCGCCAAGCATAGGATTTCTCATCTCTTCCCTTCCATTCGGTCAGGATACTTGGACGATCCTTGCTAGCACAAGGGGCGACAAGGAGGAGCCAAGACTCATCTTGTGTGCGTCATCTCTGGAGAAGATCCATTTCGATCTTTGCTTCCAAGACGCCATCTAGAAATGGCATCGGTATGATTTCTTCTCTTGCATGTAATCATTTTAACGTTGATCGTAAAGCATGCAATAGATCTAGAAACCCTCTTCCGCTGTTTAAATCCCTTACATGTGCCTATTAGGGTTTCATCCCCTTATCTAGGGGACCTTCACATGACTATTCAAAGATGCAACAATATCCAATGTGTTCCTTTTTTCTTTCTTTGAAATTCACCACACAGTGGTGTACTAAGTAAGCTGTGAGATAAATCCACACTTCTTAGGACAGTCATCAAATTCTCCACTAATCACCTTGATCCAGTCAAAGTGCTTTAATAGATCCTCCAATTTGACTCAATACTTCATTTGTGAACTTCTTGGATTTCTCCAAAGTTCTTAGGTTGGATAAGGCATACCCACACCTGATGAAGCATATAACACCTCTTAGTGCTTGTTTACATGAGTCCACACACATTGCTGTGTAATAGATCCAACAAGCCACTTACTCTTCAACCCTTTATGGTGAAGGCAGCATCTGTCACTTTGTTCCTTTGAACAAGGCTCACATTTATCATAATCTTAAAAGGATAATGATCCCAATAGTCCATTGACCTTTGGATGTGTCCATTGTTCGATGGTTCAAGAGACAATGCCATAAGAGGATGTTAATTGAGTCAATGGATCTGATATTGTGTAACATTTAGAGCCACAAACTATTATCAACTGTATCACTTCAATAGAACATCTCAGATTTAAAGAAAATATCATATATTATTTCAAACTGAAATCTTGTTCAAAAGGAATGATGTTCTAATACATAAGCTGACACATAATAGTAAAGTTCTAGATAGAGTCTTCAAGGCAGTGAGATGATATCAACAGCAGCATCCAATGCTCCGTCCTTGTCCTGAAAATCGATCCCACCAAGCCTAATCGTCCTACTTCTTCTGAGCTCCTGCACATGTAAAACATATGTGAGTCTCACATGCGGTACCCAGTACCCATGAATAAGAAGTAGACATAAAGACCTCAGTAACACAATACCTAAAGCGGATGGATCACATCCCTTCTTCTTTGTCATGCTCTTCTTGGCCATTAATCCTCTTCGAAATACCCATGCATTCCCAGTCTTCCGAAGTATTAGCTTTGAAGATACAGAACCATGGTCATTCTCAGATTTAGGCATATACTCTGAAGATCCAACAGAACTTTCCTGATCTTTGTCTATAGAGTATGGTGTGAAGAGACCTTTGAGATGTATGATAAGATCATAAATTCACATCTCATCACACTCAACTTTGACCTCTGGGGTCATCCATTCTAAGACAAGAGCAGTGTACTGTTCGTTATCTTCACAATGTTCAAGATAGACATTCCACTCCCACTCAGTAGTGAAATACACACTGGGCTGGGATGGAGGTCTTTCAAGAAGATGCACCTTTTTCTCTTGTTCTAGTATCTTGGACAAAATCTTGAACCACTTTGTCCAATTTGTCCCATCCAGTTTGTTTTTATAAAGTTTCAATCTTAGATCAGGAGATGCCATCTACAATAAGCAAATAAGTAAAATAAGTACCATGATAAAGCATTTAACAAGGACTTTAAATTAAATGCTATGCTCCCACTACTTCCAAAACAAGTTGAGAACTCTCAAACTCAACATGGAAAGAGGTGAGTAGGATCCTAATTTCACATGAGGTCTCTGCGACTCACGAGGGTGAGTTGGGATGCACAGAGTGTCTCATGCTTCCTTAGGTAGGCATACCAGCCAATTGTGCTGTGCACAATTCCTCTTAGTTAAGACAGACTAGGCGCCCTGTGTCCAGCGAGGGCTGGATACAAAACCCTATCCTCTCAACAGCTGCCTCCAGTAATTCATCATGTCAGTGACATATGAAAAACTAGTCAAGTCTGGTCCAAACCGTTATGCCTAGGGCCAACGAATTCCTTGCGAAGGCACGCCCAGGTTGAAACTGGACTGGGGAAATCTTTGTCACCTCACACCTTCTAAAGATAAGTGGGTGTGTCCCACGAGGGTGGGAAACAGTTCACAACACCACCGATCGATAGTTTGATGAGGGCTACACGTTAGAAGGCTATTGACTTGATATTTCAATGAGAGTTTTTATGTTTATTTTATTCTTTTCTAGCATGCAGTTTTCATATGGTTATGGCAGTAAGGAAAAACATCACAGGCATGCTATGGACAAAATAATAAACCATCATAGACATGCTAGTTTGGTCGATATGGTCATAGCCCTTTTCATACACATAACTTGTCATGAGCCATGTGACATGTTATCGTGCATCCAAGGGTTGCGAGTCCCTAAAGCAGATCAGCCCATGCAAGAAGCCGAAAGCATGTGTCCTTCCTTCAGCCGCAAGTCCATCACCACGCTTCCAAAGCTGGCGCCACTTCTGACTCCGATTGAAGAAGACTCCTTGTTGTCAAGATGAAGCCTTAACCTATCATATAATTCTAAATCTATTCTAAACAAGATGAAAAATTCTTTACAACAAGATAGGGAGAGAACCACACGCAGGTGGAAAGAGATTTTACAAGCATTCATCACAAGTGGAAACATGCTTCCACATCACAACACAGGAGGGCACTCGCTATGACCATATCAACCCAATCAAGTGGCGCATGTAAAATTTGAAAATCCAGAAAAATCAAATTTTAGCACCTTATGCGCCAACATCATCCAAAGCACTCTCTTAACCAAGTTTATGCCAAATTTAGATCAAGTTCCATGATGATTTCATAGACCCTATCGGCTGGCAGTTCTGTCAGATCAAGAGACCCGGCTAGTCCGAAGACACAATGCCCGTCCTACTTGATAAAACCACGTGCGCCTTTGGTCTTAAATCAATCATAAACAAAATCTAAGTTTCGGCCACAAAGATGAGAAGAGAGGTCTTGGATGAAAACGCTTTCTACGTGAAACGTGCATGGATAGAAGAAAAATTTTCCAAAAATTTTCATACAAGCAAACATACACCTTGTGTTTCTCGCAAGTAGCTCTGATACCACTATTAGGGAATACCGGGTGTAATTTAAAATTTTGCAGTCCCAGGACGCAGCGGAAGAATCATTACACCCGAAACATATTCCGGTCCCAAGGATCCATGCGAGAAAGAAAACACAAGGATGTGTTAGAGATGTACCTCTTTTGCTTGTCTAGTTGCCGAAGCCATGTTGAAGACGATCAAGTGCTCGCCCTCTACAAGTATCCACGCGTTGACTCCTTGATCGTTGCTCCCTTCCACGATTGGTGCTAGCCTCGGGAAGAGAATCCAGCCTTCACCTCACTTGCGCCACCTTTAGGAGAACTTGCACCAAGGAGGGGATAGGGAAGATGCCGCCAAGAACTTCCCTCTTCTTCTTTGCTAGCGCCACCTTCAAGCAAGATGCGCCAATGGCAATGAGAGGGAGAGAGCTTGCGACAATAGAAGGAGAAGCCACCAAGCCCAATTTCTCTTTTCGCCAAGAAGAGGAGAAGAAGAAGAGGAGATCTTTCGGCCACTTGGAATAAGGTTGCGCCAATGCTTTTGTTGTCACCTTTTGCCCTTGCTCATGCCTTTCTATGTGTCCTCACACCTCCAAGGAGTCAAACTTTACAAGGGGCAGTAAGGGGTCCTATAAATAGGATAAGAGGCGGCTAGGGCAAGGGCTAGGATCATGCCAAGTGTATGGCTAGGATGAAAAGGTTTGCTACAAGGAAAGTCTCCAAGACATTTCCTTAAACCCATTCAACCCTTCCTTATGCGCCAAGATCTTGTCTTGTGCTCCAAGCAATATATCAGCCCATGATATGCCTTAGAAGCATGCATTCCTCCAAGGAAGAAGGGCTAGGCGCAACATGCAAGAGGTATTCGGCTAGGGTAAGGGTTTGGGTGCATGTAGGGTTTATGACGTAAGGAAAGTCTCCAAGACTTTACCATAAATCTCAACCTACTTGTCATATGCGCCCAAGCTCTTTCCAAAAGAGTTTTCAAGCCATATCAGCCCCAACCCTAGCAATAGTGGCAAGGTTTCCATCCAAGGAACAAAGGGGGAGGCGCCTAATGCTTCCTTATGAAGCAACATGCGCCCACTTCACCCCATTATGCCCTTGGCGCCAATGGGGTGAAACTCTTCCCCATTATACCCTTATTTGCTTATACCTCTTCTTGACAACTAGTTATTGGGCCTCATTGGATAATGAGCTAGCCCAAACTTCATGGCATGGGTTGATTAAGCCATTGGATACAACCCAATGCAACCCTAATCCAAATGTGACCAATCTAGGTCAATTTCGGGTCAACCTACCAAAAATGAAGTTTGGCTCCAATAACTTTCTTCCAACTCATCAGGCCCATTGGCGCTGATGAAATCTTCCAAATTCATCCAAGTTATCCAATAACTTGATCATAAGGCTTATGATTAAAGCAACGTCAAGAGTCTATTACATGTGACCCCGTAGGATCCATATGACGATGGCAATGATGTAAACATCATAAGTAGTGAGGGGTATCTAGCAACACATCACTACTACCCATGTCATAGGACTTAAGTCATTATGGCAACAACTCCTAACAAGCAACGAGGATTCTCATTGCATTATAGATCCCTTTGCCTACACTGATATCCTTCCATTGGATTAGTCTCAAGTTTATTAATCCAATGCATTGGTCATGACTCAACAAGTGTGGCCACACATTCCTGTCATGCACCAATAAGGTGGGGTGCCCCGAGTGGATATTATGCATCCAATAAGGAAGGGGCAAATCCTACTATTGGTCATCCATGTCTCTACATGACTTATGACATGCCCAATGTCAGTCGTTTTGGTCTCCCAATTACGGAGAGACGTAAGACTGTATCAAAGCATACCCATCATCAAATCTAGACATGAATACCTCAAGTCTAAGGATCAATGCAAACCTCTTGCATGTGAGATTGACTTGTTGACTAGACAAGTCAATCCTCACGGTGGATCACTCCAGTGCATCCAATGCACCTGTATGCCTGCGTGACTGTGCCCCACACTTAACCAGCCCATACACCAGTCTCTAATATACCAAAGCTGTCCCATATCTGCTATGGTACCTTATCTGGGGATAGCTTGTGAGAATGGATCCAATCCAAACTCCTGGGACATTATTTATGCAACTCAATACATCAACGCAGGTAGAGAAGTCTGCATAATAACGACCATGCCTATATAAAGAGTAATAGTTCTATCAAAGTACATTCAAACAATGCCTGAATATGTCCATACATTTGAAAGGTCCCCTAAAGCCATAGGGGGCGAAACCCTAATAGGTGGCGCATATAAAACTTTTGCAACGGAAGCTAGGGTTTCAAGATCAACTTGCATGTTATATGATCAACTAGATAAAAAGCTTGCAAAGATCAACAAAAACGATCATACCATTGCCATAGCTTAGATGGCGCCTTGGAAGCAAAGAGTCGATTGCTTCTTCTCCAAAGGGAATCGCACACAAGAGGAAGATGGCCTACTCCTTTGTCACTCCTTGTGCTAGCAAGGCTCCAAAGTATCCTTGTTCGCTTGAAGGGATGAAGAGACGATTACTAGGCTTGCCCCACTCTTCCTTGGCGTGAGTTCTATTTCCACACACGAGAGTCGTCGTGAGGAAGAGGCGAGAGGATGTTACAAAACGAAGTGGAGTCGTTTCACTCAAAACGTGGAGACGTTTTCTCAAATTGAAAACCGACTTTCCAAATATAGAAAGTCCCTAACTCCAAGCGTTCATGCGTTCATGAACCTTTCGAAACTCATCCTCCAATTGAACCAAGCGCTCACTTGATGAGCCGGTTCAAATTGGTTTGGTTCAAAGACCAATTAAGCCAAGCCTTTGGTCCAGATCAAATTAAACCCTAAGGTTCTAGATCTGACCGTTCATCTCTTGATGTTCATGATCTCACCGATCTAACATCCATTCTCTCGATCGAAGCTTACCGATCTCAAGCCCTAATCAATCAAACATGATCAGACTAGATCTCACTTACAATCAGAGATTAAATCCCTTTAAACTGAACCCAAACAATTCAGTCCACACGATCTGACTTAAGTAAGCCATATCATCAAATTGTGCGACCCTAAGGGTTTCCTTTAAATGTCGGTAACGATAACTTACGTTATCACGATCAGTGAGGGGTATCTAGCAATATGATGAGCATGATTAGATCAGATGAACATAGTCACCTGGGTATGGCCATACACTTTCTCAATCATCTCATTCAGGGGGGCCCCTTTAGAACATCACACTCCAAACAAGGAGACGGCAATCCTATATCTATCACTAGTGCCCTAACATGACTCATGCTCATTATCCAAGATAGTCTATAACCATTATGTTTCAAATGATATTGAACTACCTCAAAACAATGACAATCATCATTTAGAAACACAAGTGATCTCAAGTCAGAGGAAATGTGCCACTTGTTGCAAACAAGGATTATTCACATTGTGACAAGCAATTGAATATCCTAGTAGGGTCTGTCCAGTACATCCAATGTACCCATGAGTCTACATCTTATTCCATGCTCGAAGCATCCTATAAGATTAGAACACATATTAGTCTCAATCATATCAAGGCTGTCTCATGTTCACCAAGATATCTCGACTAAGGACATTACAGCATGTCAGCCAAGCTGAACAGCATTGAGACATTATTCAGAAGCACACTTATTGCAGCAGACAATGTAACAAACTGAATAACAACCATTGCCTTTATAAACATAAGAGTTTATACATGATACTGAAAGAATCCCAAGGCCTCAAACATTAGCCTTAAGGGCATACCCCAACAACATTGGTCTTCAGGGCATATACACCAACATCACAAGTGTCAGCTAGCAGTGAATGTTTGTTGATAGTTTAGCAAGAACAGATGGTGATTTTAATCTATTATCAGGTAATAATGTAGCAGGGTTCAGAAGATGCAGTTTAAAGTGACTATGCGGCACTAATTCAACAAGTATTAGAGAGGAACGATGGTAAGCTACAGTAGACGTGGTAATGCATACAATCAGCAAATATCAGTGGCATATAGTAGTAGATGAAATTCAGTAGTAAGGATGGCAAGATTTTCCACTACAGAATACTATTGCACAATATACTAAAGATTCAAACAACAATAGATACCAGAACTAGTGTAGCAAGTATCAACCTATGCAAATTCTTAGGAATGTAAGCCAGCAAGTAGAGATTGTCCAAACTTAGTTAAAGATTCAACTCACGGTTCACTACTGTAGGGTTGCTATCAGTATATGTCACACGCAACTTCATCAGCAAGAAAAACCAAAACCAGACGGTAAAAATTCAGAGCTCATAACAGGGTAAATTCAGCGAACAGTGATAGTGCAGAAATTGCAATACAGTTTTCAGTCAAAATTTGTTTCTCAGCATGAACCAAAGCTAACAACAAATGATTATAGAGCACCTAAGGGTTGCTCTGATACCACTGATGTAGGATAAAAAATCCTAAGCCCAAGGAACCCCTTAAGTATGTAGCTCTAATGTTCAAAATATTAAGGATGCGTGTGTAGATTAGAGGAGAGTGTTGGATTGAGAACACCTGATGGTCCCCTTGAGGGAAGGGGACCAAACCCCTTCTAAACCGTGACTAGCTAACTTTGGTTTGCTTGAGCTGGCTGAAATTCTGGGATGAGCGCAGGCTCCTTCAACTCCAGCTATCAGCAAGTCGCAGAGCACTTTAGCATCTCAAGAACAACAGGCTCGGCAAGCAGCAACTCACAGGGAACAAGGCTCGGCGATCAGCACTAGTAATGAGGGGAGAATGAAGGGCCTTCCGGCACACCTTCAAGAAGACAAGATAGAGGGGCCAAAGGCTCACCCTCAAACAAGTAGCATCCGCTAACTCAGGTTTAGAATTTTTAGCAAAGCATCAACTATGTGCAGTGTTCGAAATTACATGGCTTATAACCAAATCTCCCAACGTTTACATTTTAGGTGACGTTTGGCATTCTTCTCATTGCAGATTTCTGATTTCTTTCTCTATCTTGATTGGTAAGTGTAGAAGGTGCTAGGCTGAGCTGGAGATATTCTTCAGGCGTGCTGGATATCTTGTGATGGCACCCTTGATAATGATAGTGCTTGTTGAGTTGGAATTGCGCATGCTTGCTTATTTATAACGGTAAATGCTGGCTGATAGTGTGATTTCAGCATTGATTTCTTGCTGACTTTCTTAGCTGAAATGTGTTGTCCCTCTTCTTGATGATGCCGGCTGCTGTAGCTGAGGTGTAATAAGGTCTTGAACATTGGGAAACTTGGTGCCATGTAAGTGCTAGTACAGGTGTTATAAAGTCCTTGGCTAAACAACCTATTACATCAACTACAAGTAAAAATAAAGACTTGAAAAGTAAATCCTAAACTAAGTCCTACCTACAACATGAAACATCCAAAGCAGGAAATTAAATTGTCTTACAAAATTGTTCTACCAAACTAGTCTTATGACAAACAAGACTAGGTAGAACCAAATTGTGAAATGTCATCAAGTCCAAATGTGAACAAACTCTTAGTAGGAAAAAGGCATCAAATTATGGTACCATAAAGGAAATACGGCACTGCCGTAATTTGCTAAAAAATTCTAGAACTCTCAGGTGGAAAATAGACCGAAAATACGGTACCATAAAATAATTACGGCACTGCCATAATTTGTTGAAAAATTCTGAAAGTTTTTATAAGGAAATGACCCGAAAATACGGTATCGTAAAGAAAATACGGCACTGCCGTAATTTGTTCAAAAATCTCAAAACTTTTTGGATGAAAATGGATCAAAATTACGGGCAATAAAATCTATTACGGTAGTACCGTATAGACATTATGGTACCGTAAAAACCATTACGGTAGTACCGTAATTATAAAAAAAATTTAGAGATCGCCGAAAAACATGCATAAAAATGAGAAAAAGAAAGAGTTAATCCTAAATAAAAGAAATTAAGACAAAAACAAACACTAAAACAAAAGAAAAAGTGCTTGAGTTGCCTCCCTAGAAGTGCTTATTTAGTGGTCTTTAGCTTGACCGCTCTGCACTCGGATTTGCTCGTGGTTCATCAAGTAGAAATTTTTCTCCTTCTTCAATCTACTCCTCATGAAAGTAATGTTTCAATCTTTGACCATTAACTTTAAACACTCCCATTTTGTCACTCCAAATGTCAACAACTCCGTATGGATAGGTCTTCTTAACATGAAAAGGCCCAGACCATCGAGATTTAAGCTTACCGGGAAAACGTCTCAACCTAGAATTAAACAAAAGAACAAAGTCACCTGGTTGGAATTCCTTCCCAAGTATGTGTCGATCATGCCACCTTTTAGTCCTCTCTTTATAGATTTTTGCGTTTTCGTAAGCAGAGAGTCTAATTTCATCAAGCTCATTTAATTGTAACTTCCATTTTTCACCCACGCTCTTCAAGTCAAAATTCAGTGTTTTGATTGCCCAGAATGCCTTATGCTCGAGCTCTGCACGAAGGTGACATGATTTTTCATAAATCAATTGAAAAGGAGACATACCTATCGGTGTTTTGCAAGTTATCCGGTATGCCCAAAGTGCATCATCGAGCTTGAAAGCCCAGTCCTTTCTTGTTCTTGACACTATTTTCTCCAATATCCCTTTAATCTCTCTATTCAAAATCTCCACTTGTCCACTTGTTTGGGGATAATAAGGTGGTGCAACTCTATGAATTACCCCATACTTCCGAAGCAAAGCTGAAAACTTGTGTTCAATAAAGTGAGAGCCTCCATCACTAATTACAACTCATGGTATCCCAAATCCTAGAAAGATAATCCTCTTAAACAATTTAACCACAATTCTAGAATCTTTAGTAAAAGAAGCAAGAGCCTCAACCCACTTAGAAACATAGCCAACTGCCATGAGAATAAACTTGTTACCTCCTGATGATGGAAAAGGTCCCATAAAATCAATCCCCCAAACATCAAATATTTCAACTTCAAGTATTATGGACAATGACATCTCATTTCTTTTGTCGATGTTCCCCATCCTTTGACAACTATCATAAGACAGTATAAAATTTCTCGCATCATTAAATAAAGAGGGCCAATAAAATCCAGGTTGTAATACTTTAAACATAGTCTTCTCAGTACTAGCATGTCCTCCATAATATGATCCATGACACTATAGTAGCATATCCTTAATTTCTTCTTCGGGGATACATCTCCTAAATATGCCATATGCACATCTTCTAAGAACATAAGGCTCATCCCAAAAATAATGCTTGACACCAGCTAAGAATGTCTTTTTGCCCTGATAACTCAAATCAAGAGGACAAATATTAGCAACGGGATAATTTACTATGTCTGCATACCAAGGACCATTAATCTGATCAATCCTTAAAAGTTGTTCCTCAGGAAAGGAATCATTGATTATATCACCTTTATCATCCTCTACAATTATCCTCGAAAGATGATCTGCAACAAAATTTTCAGTTCCTTTATTGTCCTTGATTTCCAAGTCAAACTCTTGTAGAAGCAAAATCCATCTAAGTAAACACGGTTTACTATCTTTATTCTGCATCAAATACTTAACCGTTGCATGATCAGTGTACACCACAACTTTTGAATTTATTAAATAAGATCTAAATTTATCAAAAGGAAAAATTATAGCAAAAAGTTCCTTCTCAGTTGTGGTGTAATTCCTTTGTGTCTCATCCAAAGCTTTACTAGCATAACAAATCACATAAGGCTTCTTCTCCTTTATTTGACTTAGAACAGCTCCTACAGCAAAATCACTGGCATTGCACATAAGCTCAAAAGGTAATTCCCAATCTGGTTGCTGCATGATGGATGCTGATATTAAGGCCTTCTTTAGTTCCTGAAAAGTAAGTAAACAGTTCTCATCAAAATAGAATTTAGCATCTTTACAAAGTAAATCAGTGAGTGGTTTAGCAAGTTTAGAGAAATCCCTGATAAAGAGCCAATAAAATCCTGCATGTCCCAAGAAGCTTATGATCTCTTTAACCATAGTGAGTGGTGTTTGCTTCTCAATTACTTCAATTTTGGCTTTGTCCACTTCTATCCCTCTTTCTAAAATAAGGTGCACCAAAACTATTCCTTGCCTAACCATCAAATGACACTTTTCCTAATTAAGCACAAGGTTAGTTTTTTCGCATCGCTGCAAAACTCGAGATAAATTAGCCAAACATTCATCAAAAGAGAAACCATTTACAAAAAAGTCATCCATGAAAACATCCATAAAATCTTCATTAAATTCAACAAATATTGCTATCATACACCTCTGAAAAGTAGTAGGTGCATTACACAATCCAAAGGGCATCCTCCTATACGCAAAAGTACCATATGGGCAAGTAAAGGTGGTCTTGTCTTGATCATCAGGATGAATGGGAATTTGAAAAAATCCAGAATATCCATCAAGAAAATAAAAATAAGAATGCTTCGCAAGTCTCTTAACCATCTGATCAATAAAAGGTAAGGGAAAGTTGTATTTCCTAGTGGCTACATTTAATTTCCTATAATCTATACACATGCACCAACTAGTTACTATTCTAACAAGTATCAACTCATTATCTTTGTTCTTTATAACTGTGACACCTCCTTTTTTAGGAACACAATGTACATGACTTACCCATTTGCTTTCAGAGATGTGATAGATAATACCTGCATCGAGCAATTTTAAAACTTCTTTCTTTACAACTTCCTTCATAGATGGGTTGAGTCTCCTTTGGAAAACTACATGTGGTTTGTTCTCATCCTCCATATGAATCCTGCGCATACAAAAAGAAGGGTTAATTCCCTTTAAATCATCAATGGTATACCCAATTACCTTTCTAAGAACCCTCAACTCCTTCAAGAGCAAATTAGTTTCCCTTTCATCTAATTGAGCATCAACAATAACAGGGTAAGTAGAGTTAGGGCAAATAAATTCATGCAAAGATTATCAGGTAAAGCTTTAAGTTCTACTTTTGGAATTTTCTCTTCTTTATTATCAAATATAGTGCAGTCCAACATATCATGAGTTTCAGCACTAGATTCATAATCAAAATTGGAATCATCAATTTCAACATAAGAATTATCACAAGAATCTGTATCAAAATTAGAAGGATCATCAAATAAAGAACCAAGATCATAAACTACATCATCTACAGCATGAATGCTACAGCATGAACTAGTATATGAAGGTTTCTTCATGGAATCATTCAAATCAAACTGAATTTTGTTATCACCAATATTTAGAGTGAGTTTACCATTCTTTACATTAATAATTGCTCCAGCAGTGGCTAAGAATGGTCTACCAAGAATAATAGGAATTTTTGCATCTTCTTCCTTTTCCAGAACTACAAAATCAGTTGGTATAAAATACTTACCAACTTGGATCGGAACATTCTCAAGAATACCTACAGGATACTTCACTGAGCGATCGGTGAGCTGCAAAGATATGGAAGTTGGTTTAGGAGCTCCCATATCCAGTTTCCTACACACAGACAAAGGCATTAGACTCACATTGGCTCCCAAATCACATAAGCCTCGGTCAAAAGCTACACTCCCAATAAAACAAGGAATAGAGAAACTACCTGGATCTTTTAATTTTAGTGGCAACTTGTTTTGAATAATGGCACTGTATTCCTCAGTTAGTGCCACAGTACCAAAGTCCTCTATTTTTCTTTTATTGGATAAAATCTCTTTCAAAAATTTAGCATATGAAGGCATTTGAGATAAGGCATCAGTGAATGGAATGTTAATATACAGCTTTTCAGAACATCCATAAATTTTCCAAATTGCCTATCTAACTTAGCTTTCACAATCCTTTGGGGAAAAGGTATTGGTGGCCTATATGGTGATGGTGAACTAGGTCAGGGAATATCAACTTTACACGGCAAATCACCATTCTATGAAGGCTTATCCTCCTTAGAAGGTGGCAAGCTAGGATGTGACTACTCATGTGCAGGTTGTGATTCCAAAACTGGTTCACTGCTAGGTTCAATATAAGGCTATACCTCATCATAATCTTGTGATCCCCTTGGGTCCTCTAACTGTTTTCCACTCCTAGTTGTGATAGCATTACAATGTTTCCTAGGGTTAGGTTTAGATTTGGCAGGTAATTTCCCTGGGGGTATATAGGAAGTACTAGCTTGTTGTGCTATTTGTGTCTATGAAATCTTATTATGTGCAACAACACCATCTAACCTAGAGTTAATTTGCTTAATACTCTCTGTAACTTCGTCATTTTGTCTCATCTGGGCACCCATGAATTTTTCGAACATGTCTTATAAGCTAGATTTTTGGGGTTGACTCTGATTCTGTTGTCTCTGCTGGTACCCTTTATTTTCATTTTGTCCACCAGCATGATTGTTACTTTTCTAAGATAAGTTAGGATGGTTCCTCTAACCAGGGTTGTAGGTATTAGAGGAAGGGTCATTATTTCTACTTTGATTGTAACCCCCTACTGCATTAACTTGCTCACCACCCTGATCAACAATAATGTTACATTCTTCAACATAGTACCCATGATTCCCACATACCTCACAAGTAACAGAAGAAACTACAGCAGTTTGCATCTGAAATTGATTACACAAATAATCTACCTTTTCTACTAGAGAACACCAACCATCACCTTCATTCTTACCATGTGGAGGATGATACAACATTCCCCTCTCAGTAGTTGTAACATCCCGTTATCTTAACCCCAAACAAGCAACACAAATCACAGAAGAAACAGGATGTGTCATACAAGATCGATTCACATGCTAGGTAAAACTGAGTTCAAGAAACACGATCTGAAAATTTCCAAAAATCCATACATACAATCTCCAAGAAACACAATTCATAAAGGTACCTGCCACCACGCAATACTTGCACTAGACATATGCAAGTTACATGTATATCAAAACCGATTGCAAAAATACACATCAAACTGAAATTCAAAACAAAATCACAACGTCGATTCCATAAAGTTTCACAGTGATACCAAACACCGAAACCAGGCCAAAGCCCGCGGTGACACAAAAATCATAATATCAAAACCGCCACAACCGGCAACACAAGTTCACACATAGTTTGGCCACAACTGGCAACCCAAGTTCATATAATTCGGCCACATCCGGCCTCAGTTAATTAAGCACAAAAGTTATACATCCAACCAGCATGGATAATCACAATATCCGTATAACATGCTAACTCATGCAGTGCGCCCCTGTTCTACACCTGAAAACATTGAGGGGTGAGCTACACAGCCCAGTGAGTGGATAGTCTCAAACGACCATCCATAGCATACATTCAAAATTACAGGCAGATTATTTTAAAAATCTTTAACAGATTATCACATCAACATATAACAAAATTAAAGAACAAAACACATATGAACAATCAAGTATACACTGCCAAGACATCACACAACTGTCCCCATAGAGTAACTAAGGTTCTAGAGCTACACTCTAAACCACTGTACACATTAAACCACTTAGTTAACCTAGTTGTCCAGCATATTCAGTAGTGACCATCATCGTCTAACCCGGCTTTGGCCTAAGCTGATGTAGGACGGGGGGGGGGTTCTAAAGCATTCAAACAACGAGTTTTGAAAACTGATTTTATAGCTAGTTTAATAATAAGAGAAAACCGCAATTATACTAACGAGATTAAGAAACTAATTTTTTTTGTATTTTAAATATAGGAAAAATCCGAGTTACACTAAAGACAGGAATTCAAAACTACACTAGAAAGCTGTAAATGCTGGAAGATAAGCTTACAGTGCAGCCCTTGAGAGTTGAAGGGCTGTGCTTCCCGATCTTCACCGGTCCAACTCTGATGGAAGGTGTAGGGTGGAGCTTACAAGCAAACACAGATGATCCGTACAGGTCACGGATTTTAATACAAAAACAGATCAAGGGGTGAGGTTAAGCCTCACAAGTTCCCTTGCTAATCCTAACAACTAAAGAGAAGGAAGGGGAGAAAGAGAAGGAAGGGGAAGGCGCCCCTTCTTTACCCACTCCAAGCGCAAGCTACAAAGTAAATAAACAAGGTTTAGTGTAGAGAAGAGTTCTAAAATCTAAAGCAAAGGTTGAGGAAGAAACTTAGCCGATTGGGGTGGAAGCTCCTTGAGGCCAAGTGGGGATCTTCTTCTTGCTCCAAACCGAAAGTGAGGGAAGTCCTTCTTGAGATGGCGCACACAAGCAAGGGAAGAACTTCTTAGAGCCTCGGTGGAAAAGCTAGGAAGAAGAGGAGAACTCGGCTAAAGAACTTCAATCACTAACACAAGTATTTAACCTAGGCAACTAATAGACAATATATTTCATCAAGAGGTAATCGAAAATACAAGGGGATGGACATGCTTTTATAGGTGAGCTGAAGCTAGGGCAGGATAGTAATTATCTTCCTTGCGCCTTCTACAAAAATGGTTGGAATTCGAAATTTAAAATCTTCATGAGGAGGTGGGCGCAAATCCTCTTTAAGAGCTTCCTTCTATGGATGATCTTCTCTTGGCATTTCATTAAATGGGCGATGAGAGGGTCTTCATAATGCTTGTTGGCGCATGGATAAGGATTTCAAATTTCGAATCCTTTCCATGAGAGCTTGAGCGGCAACAAGAGATGGCAACTCAACATAAATGCCTTCATAATTGCTCTCCTTTGATTGTGGATCTTGATGGAGATTCCCTTTGATTGTGGATCTTGATGGATGAGGGAATTGAATGCATTTCTTGATTGGAGTAGAGGTTGGCGCATGTCATGATGAGGTGGCTGATTTGATCTCTTGAATATGCGCCCAACAAGGATGGCAAGTGAGTCATGTCATGGCTTGAAGTGAACTTGGACTTTGAAGTCTTCTTTCTTTTTCTGGAGCTGAACTTGATGAGTGGAGCTTGAGTGACCTTGAGCTGGAACTTGAGCTGCTCCTTTCCTGGTTGACCTGCCAAAATGATCCTAATGCCTATATGCACTACTTATGATGCAAGAATACATAAGTTCATGAATTACAATGCACTACCTACTATAAGTGGACTTGCCATAAATGTCTACATGATGCATGTTTTATTGAAAAGCAAACTACCCTAAATGCCATACAAGAAATGGAACCCTAAGGAAACCCATATCGATTGGGTACCCTACGGATTCGACCAGATCTCCTCAGAGCAGGGCTACTGCCTCCATCATAAGCACTGGGAGAAGCCTGCATGCAACATATAGATGGACAGTGTATAGAATCAAGAGGTGGCCCCCGCCAGGTCACGACGTGGCACTTTGCTCTACTACACCCCATAACACAAAAAAGATGTGTAGATTCAAGAGGTGGCCCCCGCCAGGTCATGACGTGGCACTTTGCTCTACGACACCCCATAACACAAAAGAGTGATGACATCAAGAGGTGGCCCCCTGTCCGACCAAGACATGGCACTTTGCGTCAAAACTCATTCTCCCAAAGGGTTCCTACTGGACAACAGACGCATCTTATATCTTATATCACAAAGGTGGACTCCTAAGTGTCAACTAACTCTAGGATAGTCATTCTTATCACAATATTCACATCAGGCAGGCTGAACAACAACCCCCTCACATATCACAATACAGGGCTGAAATATCCAACCCTTATCATATCACATATCAACTATCCCATTGAGTACACAGTTACACTTAGCCTTAGTCCTACCCATCTCATAACACATAATAACCAAAAATCACATAACCACATAATTTTAAAAAAATCACATAACCACATAATAATCAAAAATCACATAATCACCTAATAGTGTAGTCCTTAGATTTCATGCTGATTAGTTCAGTCAAACCTTGCTATGTTATCACCCAAGTTTCTCAAATACAAATACATAGCCATAAATATAGAATCATAAATATTTAACATGTTACACACACCAAGAAACAATCATATCAAGCATCCATAAAATCAACTTAAAATTTAAAACAAGTATTCATATAAACTACTTTACAAATTACCACATGTAACATGTTAACTACAAACATCAAAATTCGGTTTTCATAAACAATTATCAAGATCATCAAGATTTCGGTTTTTAGGTTTTCATGGAAAATACCCTAAATTCGGTTTTCATGAAGAACAAGAATATCTATTCGATTTCATGGAAAAATACCTTAGATTTGATTTTCATGAAGAACATATTAATTTCGGTTTTCATGTCCTAAATTCGGTTTTAACATGGTGAAGGTATCGGTTTTAGCATAGTAAAAATTCCAACAAGCAAAGGTATCATTTAACACATCATCTAACACAAACAATAGATAGAATCGAATAGACACTCCACTCACCTCTTAACCGTGATCACCAATATGAAAAACCTTTCCAAAAATTCGTCTAAAGCTTTGAAAGACGCCACCAAACACCAAGGAATGCCGGCCAAAGGAAGAAGGAAGAGGAAAATCGCCAAGTTCTTCAAGAACCGCCCACTTCTTTGCCCTAGCCGCCCCAAGATTTTCTCAAGCCAACATCGCCAAATTTTTTTCCTTCCCTAACCGAATTACTAATTTGAATTTTCGGTTTTTAATTCTTTAACCCGCTAACCAACTAATTCAAATAGGGTTTAACCCATTTAACTAATAAATTTGAATTTTAAAACCCAATTAGTGCAAACCCAATAACCCATGGTTTAAGTGAAAATCCAATAAGAATTTAAACTAACATCCATTTAATGAATTCACTTAAACGCAAATCCAATAAGGATTTAATTAATATCCAATAAGCTAGTTAATTAACCAATAAGGTCTAATTAATTAACCAATAAACTCTAATTAATTAACTGAAATTAACATCCAATAAGTTAGTTAATTAATTAACATTAACATCCAAAAATCTCTAATTTAATTAACTATAAGTTAACAACCAAAATCTCTAGTTAATTAACTATAATTTATCAACCAAAAATCTCTAGTTAATTAACTATTAACAACCAATACATAGAAAAATATCACAGTCAATAATTTTATTTAAATCATGAACACAATATCACAGCCAACGAGTTTATTTAAATCAAAAATAATGCTTACCAAGACTTAAGATCCTTGGATCTTACATCCCTCCCTCCTTATAAAGCTTTAGTCCTCTAAAGCTCAGCATCCATATCATCAAAAAGATAAGCATAAAACTTCCTCATATCAGCTTCAGTCTCCCAAGTTGCCTCCTCAACCAACTGATTTCCCCAGATAACCTTTACCAAAGATATAGTCTTGTTTCTCAGAACTTTATCCTTTCTATCCACAATCCGGAGAGGTCTTTCCTCAAAAGTCAAATCACTCTGAATCTGAAGAGGTTCCAATTCCAATACATGAGATGGATCAGGATGATATTTTCTCAAAACAGAAACATGGAACACATTATGCACATGATCCATAGCAGGAGGTAAAGCTAACCGGTAAGCCACTGGACCAATTCTCTCAATAATGTCAAAAGGGCCTACAAACCTAGGGCTCAATTTGCCCTTTTTGCCAAACCTCATAACACCCTTAGTAGGTGACACTTTTAAGAAAACATGATCCCCTACTACAAACTCCAAGGAACGACGACGGTCATCAGCATAACTCTTCTGTCTGTCCCGAGCAATCTTCAATTTATCCTGAATCTCTCTGACCTTATCAGTAGTCTCCTGAACTGCATCAGATCTCAAAATCATTCTGTCACCAGTTTCCTCCCAACACAAGGGAGTCCTACACCTTCTCCCATACAAAGCCTCATAAGGAGCCATCTGAATACTGGAGTGGAAGCTATTATTATAAGTGAACTCTATCAAAGATAGATCCCGGTTCCACTCAGAACTCCAATCAACCACATAAGCTCTCAACAAGTCTTCTAGAGTCTGGATAGTACGCTCCGTCTGGCCATCAGACTGAGGATGGTATGCTGTACTAAAACTCAACTTAGTACCCCAAACCCTCCTGTAAGCTCTTCCAAAATCTGGACAAAAATCGAGAGTCCCTATCAGACACAATATCAACAGGCACTCCATGCAGTCTGACTATCTCATCAATGTATAATCTAGCCAGCCTCTCTAAAGAATAAGTCATCTTAATCGGGAGAAAATGGGCTGATTTAGTGAGTCTATCAACGATCACCCAAATAGCATCATGACCCAATCTGGTTCTGGGCAAACCACACACAAAATCCATACTGATGCATTCCCACTTCCACTCAGGAATAGGAAGGGGCTGCAACAAACCACCAGGCTTCTGGTGTTCAGCCTTTACAGTCTGACAAGTTAAACACCTAGAGACAAAATCGATTACCTCTTTCTTCATACCCGGCCACCAAAAATTTTTCTTGAGGTCCTGATACATCTTAGTCACGCCAGGATGTAGCGAATATTTGGAATTATGGCTATCCTCCAATATTTCTTTCCTCAAGCTTGGTTCCTCAGGGACACACACCCTTCCACGAAACCGAAGAACACCATCAACAGACAAGCTAAAATCCTGAACTGCTCCATCAACCAAACTATCCCTGATCTGAACTAATCTCGGATCCACAGACTGCTGATCTCTGATCTTCTGCAACAAAGCAGACTGTACTCTGAGGAAAGCCACATATCCAGACTGAACTCTAGGAGTAACACTGATCCTGAGATCGCTGAACTCCTGCAGTAACCGCCACTCACTGACTCGTAAAGCAGCTACTGAAGTAACTGGATGTCTGCTCAGTGCATCCGCCACTACATTGGCCTTTCCAGCCTGATACTGAATAGAGAAGTCATAGTCTTTGATCAACTCCATCCATCTTCTCTGTCTCATGTTCAACTCCTTCTGAGTGAAGATATACTTGAGACTCTGGTGATCAGTGAACAGATCGAACTCCTGACCCAGTAAATAGTGGCGCCATATCTTCAAAGCAAAGACTACGGCCGCCAACTCTAAATCATGAGTAGGGTAGTTCAATTTATACTCCTTCAGTTGTCTCGAAGCATAGGCTACTACAGAACCCTTCTGCATCAAGACACAACCCAACCCTTTGCCTGAAGCATCCGTATAAACAGTAAACCTTTCCCCATCACTAGGAATAATGAGGATCGGTGTACTAGTCAACCTCCTCTTCAGCTCTTGAAAGCTCTCTTCACACTTGTCATCCCAAATAAACTTGGCCTCCTTTCTGGTCAATTTAGTTAAAGGACCCGCCAGCTTGGAAAATCCCTCAACAAACCTCCGGTAGTAACCTGCTAAACCCAAGAAACTTCTGATCTCAGTAGCGCTAGTCGGTCTTCCCCAATTAAGAATGGCTTGCACTTTAACTGAATCCACCGACACCCCTTGACCAGAAATCACATGCCCAAGGAAACTGATCTTCTCTAGCCAGAACTCACACTTACTAGCCTTGGCATATAATCGGTTCTTCCTCAGAACCTCCAGCACTCTGCGCAAGTCACTGACATGATCTGAAGTAGTCCGTGAGTATACCAAAATATCGTCTATAAAGACTACCACACAAGAGTCAAGCAATTCATGGAATACCCTGTTCATCAAATCCATGAAGACAGCAGGTGCATTCGTCAGTCCAAAAGGCATAACTAGAAATTCAAAATGCCCATACCTGGTCCTGAAAGCAGTCTTAAATATATCCTCATCCTTGACTCTAAGCTGATAATACCCTGATCTCAGATCAATCTTAGAGAACACTGTAGCTCCCTGTAATTGATCAAACAGATCATCAATTCTGGGAAGAGGATACTTATTCTTGATAGTCACTTGGTTCGGTTGCCTGTAGTCTATACACATCCTCAGGGTTCCATCTTTCTTCTTTACAAACAGCACTGGCGCTCCCCAGGGAGAAGCACTAGGCCGAATGTACCCTTTCTCTAGCAATTCCTCCAGTTGTTTCTTAAGCTCAGCCAGCTCTGAGGTAGCCATGCGATAAGGAGCTCTGGAGATAGGTGCCGTTCCTGGCGCCAACTCAATGCCAAACTCCACTTCTCTAATTGGTGGCAAGCCTGAAAATTCCTCAGAGAACACATCAGGAAACTCTTTCACCACCGCCATCTGAGTCAAATCAGAAGTAGAATCATCCTGCACCTTAACATGCGCAAGGTAACCCTTACACCCACTAGCAAGTAACTTCCTGGCCTGCAGGAAAGATATCACATGCGGTCCTTGGTCTGACTCTAGACCTCTCACAAAAATCCGATTCCCATCTAGCAGATTTAAAGTGATTACTTTCTCAAAGCAATCCACAGTGGCATGATGGGAAGACAACCAATCCATTCCTAAGATGACATCATAATCTTGCATGTCTAAGAGGATTAGATCTACCAGAAACTCATAATCCTCTACGTGCACTACACAATCAGCACAAACAGTATCTGTAGATAATGACTTTCCTAAGGGAGTACTGACAGACACAACATAATCTAGCATCTTAGGTACAATAGGTAAACATGCAGCAAATCTAACAGATACAAAAGACAGATTTGCACCAGGGTCAAATAAGATACGAGCTAACTGATCAAATACAAATAAGGTACCTTCCACGACGGATCGGGAAGCTGGTGTGTCCTTCTCAGCCACAGCATAAACTCGTGTCTGGACTGTAGGCTTTTCTGCGCCTCTATTCTGTATCTCAGGCTCTTTGCAGTCTTTGACCATGTGCCCTGGTTTCTTACATCTGAAGCATACACCATTCTTCTTATAACAATCCTTCACCAGATGTCCCTTGATCCCACAATAATTACAAGTCCTATCCTCTGTGATACTGTTCTTTACATCTCTGACATCCCTGAACTGCTGCGGTGCCTTGTAAGAGTAAGGCTTATACCTGCTCTGAAGGGTCCCTAGAATAGGGGGGGTGAAACCCTAAACATGCGCAACATAAGATTTTGCATGGGCGGAAATAGGGTTTGCATAGGATCGCATGTAGTATGTCTATATAATCAACTTCTTTCAATTCAAAGATCAAGTTAAGATCTTTTACCATAGCCATGAAGAAGGAGTCGGCTTGGAAGCTAGAGAACGATAGGGTTCTCCTCCAAAGTGTGCCACACACAAGATGAAGTTGGCTCACTCCTTGTCGTCCTTGTGCTAGCAAGGCTTCAAGGCTCTTGTCTTCTTGTCGTATGAAGGAGATGAAGAACACTTTCGGCTAGAGCGATGAAGCTCTTCTTCTTTTCGTCAAAACCAACCTCTTCACGAATGGATAGACGACCAAGCAAGAAGACAACATGCGTTGAGGCGTTTATTTTAGATGAGGCGTTACATGATTTCCCAATATGGAAAGTCATGAAGCTTTCGCCCACTCAAAGCAAACCGCCCTAAAACGCTTCCACCTTGAACCAACCATTCACACATGTGTGAACCGGTTCAATGGAATTCGGTCCAACGCTTTTGGTTCAATGACAAAACCAAAACAACCCAAGCCATGGTCTGAAGGTCCCCAGATAAGGGGGGGCGAAACCCAAGTGAGGCGCATATTAAGGGAGAACGCAGCGGAGAGGGCTTCTTAGGATCTTTCATGTTATATGATTAACAAAACCGATTGCATAGATGAGATAGAACCATACCATAGCCATTTCTAGATGGCGCCTTGGAAGCAGAGAGTGATGCCGCTCTCCTCCTGAAGATACGCACACAAGATGAAAGATGTGCCTACTCCTTGATGCTCCTTGTGCTAGCAAGGCGTCAAGGTGTTCTTCTCGAATGGAAGGGAAGGAGATCTTCTTTGCTTGGCGATTTTCTTCCTCCTTATTTTCGTCAACCTCTCTCTTTCTCGAATGGAAAAACCCCGAGAGATGGATGCTCTTCAGCGAGAGATGAGCGTCAAACGACAAGAAGAGAAAGGCGTGAATCGTGAGTCGTGGTCACGTAGGGAAGTGCTATCTAAAAATAGCATACCACTTCACCACTTGCGGTCATGGGTTTACCCCAATCGCAACTCACTTCACCCTTGAACCATGCGCTCATCCATGAGCCGGTTCATGTTGGTTCGGTCCAAAAACCAAATAAGCCAAGCGACAAGGCTTAGATCAAATTAAACCCTAAGGCTCCAGATCTAACCGTCGATCTCTTTGATGCTCCTGATCTGACCAATCTAGCATCCAATCTCTCGATCAAAGCTTACCGATCTAATGCCCTAATCAATCAAACATGATCAGACCAGATCTCACTTACGATCAGAGATTAAATCCCTTTAAACTGAACCCAAACAATTCAGTCCACACGATCTAACTTAAGTAAGCCATATCATCAAATTGTGCGACCCTGAGGGTTTTCTTTAAATGTCGGTAACGATAATTCTCATTATCACGATCAGTGAGGGGTATCTAGCAACACATCACTGTCTCCCGATATAAAGAAAAGAGTCTTCCAAGACTACACCCAAAATACAGCACAAGTGTGAATCAACTCACAAAGCATACATATTTCCTTTGCCACTGGATGTTCTTATTGGACAAGCCTGTCAAGCTTGTAACTCCAATATGATGAGCATGATTAGAACAGATGAACACTGTCACCTGGGTATGGCCATACACTCTCTCAATCATCTCATCCAGGGGGCCCCTTTAGAACATCACACTCCTTAAACAAGGAGACGGCAATCCTATGTCTATCACTAGTGCCCTAACCTGATTCAAGCTCACCATCCAAGATAGTCTATAACCATTATGTTTCAAATGATATTGAACTACCTCAAAATGATGACAATCATCATTCAGAAAACACAAGCGATCTCAAGTCAGAGGAAATGTGCCACTTGTCATATTCAAGGAATATTCACATTGTGACAAACAATTGAACATCCTAGTAGGGTCTGTCCAGTACATCCATTGTACCCATGAGTCTACATCTTATTCCATGCTCGAAGCATCCTATAAGATTAGAACACATATTAGTCTCAACCATATCAAGGCTGTCTCATGTTCACCAAGATATCTCGACTAAGGACTTATAGCATGTCAGCCTAGCTGAACAGCTTTGAGACATTATTCAGAAGAACATATATTGCAGCAGACAATGTAAACAACTGAATAATAACCATGCCTTTATAAACATAACAGTTTATTACATGATACTGATACATTCCCATGGCCTCAAACATTAGCCTTAAGGGCATACCCCAACAATCTCCCACTTGCACTTAATCTAATGGTTGAGAAATCTCAAACCCATGTTATTACAGTGCTTCTCATGCTTCTGCTGCGCCAGAGGCTTGGTAAGCGGGTCTGCCAGATTGTCATCTGTATGAACCTTGCAGATTTTGATCTCGCCACGATCTATGATCTCCCTGATCAAATGAAACCGTCTCTGTATGTGCTTGGACTTCTGGTGCGACCGTGGTTCCTTTGCTTGTGCGATTGCTCCAGTGTTATCACAGAAGATAACCAAAGGATCTGCATTCGAAGGAACAACACCAAGTTCTCTCACGAACTTACGAATCCACACTGCCTCCTTGGATGCTTCCGAGGCTGCAACATACTCGGCTTCTGTTGTGGAATCAGCAACAGTTGACTGTTTGAAACTCTTCCACACCACTGCTCCTCCATTCAAGCTAAAAACATAGCCTGATTGCGATCGGAAATCATCCTGGTCAGACTGGAACGAAGCGTCAGTATATCCCTCTATACTGAGTTCTTCCTGACCACCATATATCAAGAACATATCTTTGGTCCTCCGCAGATATTTTAGGATGTTCTTGACTGCAATCCAGTGCGCCAAACCTGGATTACTTTGAAAACGACTGGTCACGCTTAACCCGTAAGCGACGTCTGGGCGAGTACACAACATCGCATACATAATGGAACCAATAGCCGAAGCATAAGGCGTATTGTCCATTTCATCTTTCTCAGTCTGTGTTTGTGGACACTGACTCTTTGAAAGATTCAGACCATGTCTGACTGGAAGATATCCTCGTTTAGAATTCTCTAAATGAAATCTCTCCAGGACTTTATCGATGTAAGTACTCTGGCACAGCCCGAGAAGCCTCTTAGATCTATCCCTGTAGATCTTCACACCTAACACATAGGCAGCTTCTCCTAGATCTTTCATCTGGAAACATTTCCTTAGCCATGCCTTCACAGCATGCATTTCAGGAATGTCATTTCCAATGATCAAGATGTCATCGACGTAGAGGACTAGGAAAGTAATCACGCTCCCACTAAACCTCTTATATACACACGGGTCATCCTCGTTCTTGATGAAACCAAATTCGGTGACTGATTCATCAAAACGAATATTCCAGCTTCTTGATGCTTGCTTAAGTCCATAAATGGACTTCTTTAACTTGCATATCTTATGACGATCTGCTGGATTAGTGAAACCTTCCGGTTGTGTCATGTACACATCCTCATCCAGATTTCCATTCAGGAAAGCTGTTTTCACATCCATCTGCCAGATCTCATAATCATAATATGCAGCTATCGCGAAAAGAATCCGAATAGACTTAAACATGGCTACAGGTGAGAAAGTTTCATCATAATCTATCCCGTAGATTTGTTTGAAACCTTTCGCAACAAGCCTGCCTTTATAGGTAACTACGTTACCATCCATGTCAATCTTCTTCTTGAAGATCCATTTACAGCCTATAGGGATAACTCCCGAAGGCGGATCAACCAAATCCCAAACTTGGTTATCTGACATGGAGTCCATCTCGGCGCGCATAGCTTCAAGCCATCTCGCTGACTCCGGTCCACTGACCGCATCCGCATAAGTGAGGGGTTCATCATTATCAATGATGTAGACTCCGTCATAGCGCTCAGGCTGTCGACGGATCCTTCCCGATCTTCGCGGTTCCCGTGATATTTGAGCCTCAGGTTGTTCAATAACCTGTTCTACCGGCTCAGGCTCATCCAACTGTGCTTGGTCACTTTGTCCTTCCTCTGGATTCTCATCCAACTTTATTTCTCTCCCACTAGCCTCTTGCAGAAGAAACTCCTTCTCAAGAAATATGGCCGTCCGAGCAACAAAAACCTTGTTCTCATTGGGATCGTAGAAATAATAACCCTTAGTTTCCTTAGGGTAACCGACAAAGATACATTTGTCAGATCTACTCTCTAGTTTCCCAGAGGCGAGCTTTTTGACATAAGCCTCGCAGCCCCAGATCCTGATAAATGTCAAGCTCGGCTGTTTTCCATACCATAACTCATATGGAGTCTTAGAAACTGCCTTGGATGGCACTCGGTTTAGTACCTTTGCAGCTGTTTCCAGCGCAAAACCCCAAAAGGAGTAAGGTAGATTAGCCTGACTCATCATAGAACGAACCATATCAAGTAACGTTCTATTTCTCCTCTCGGACACACCATTCCATTGCGGTGTTCCTGGCGGAGTGAGCTGTGAGATGATCCCACACTCCTTCAGATAGTCAGTAAACGCATGACTTAGGTATTCTCCACCTCGATCTGAGCGAAGTGCCTTGATATTTCGGCCTAACTGATTTTGTACTTCATTCTTGAACTCTTTGAACTTGTCAAAAGATTCACTCTTATGTCTCATTAAAAAGACATAGCCATACCTACTGAAATCATCAGTAAAGGTAATGAAGTACTGATAGCCACCTCTGGCATGTTTACTAAATGGCCCACACACATCACTGTGTATTAGGTCAAGTAAACCTGAAGCCCTTTGACCTTTATGAGGAAAAGGTGACTTCGTCATTTTACCCATTAAACAAGCCTTGCATGTATCAATCTCCTTATAGGAGAATGATCCCAGCAGTCCATTATCATGCAACCGCTTAATGCGTTTCTTGTTTATATGGCCTAAACGACTATGCCATAGCAAGGTGCTGTCATCAGCATACTTGGCTTTCTTAATATCGATTTGCTGTATCGAACATTCCATGTCCAACATGAATAACCCATTGCTAATTGAACCAGTTGCATAAACAATATTATCTAAAGACAAAATACACTTTGAAATATTGCATTCAAAGGAAAATCCCTTCCTGACAAGAGCAGGAATGGAGATAATATTTTTAGTAATACTGGGAACAAAATAACAACTGTTTAGTTCCAATACAAGTCCAGATGGTAAGGAAATGAAATAGTCTCCTACAGCAACAGCAGCAACCCGTGCCCCGTTTCCAACTCGTAGGTCCACTTCATGCTGTCCCACCTGCCTTCTTCTCTTGAGTTCCTGTACATTTGAACAAATGTGAACTCCACATGCAGTGTCCAACACCCATGATATAGAAGAAGAAAACATGACCTCAGTCACGAATATACCTGAGCCAGAAGCGAAGCTTCCCCTCTTATCTCCTTGGAGCGCTTTACAGTCCTTTTTCCAGTGACCCAGCTGGCCACAGTGGAAACACCTGTATTCCTTGGACCGCTTGACCTTTTGCTTCAAAGCCTTGCTGTAGCTCTTGACAGGGGTCTTGCCCTTCTTCCCCTTCTTCTTGTTCCTTGAAGGAACCATTAAGACAGAGGTCGAAGGCTTTCCCTTTAGAGTCTCCTCAGTAGTGAGGAGCATATTCAGCAGCTCTGCCGGAGTACAATCGATTTTGTTCATATTAAAATTAATAATGAACGCGTCGAATGAAGGCGGGAGAGACTGCAGAATAATATCCACAGCAAGCTCCTGGTTGATGGTGTGCCCCAGTTTCTCCAGAGCTTCCTTGTGCCCAATCATCTTGAGCACGTGAGCTCCCACTGGGCTCCCTTCAGCCAGTTTGCTCTGAAAGAAGAGCTTCGTCAAATTGTAGCGCTCTGTCCTCGCCTGTGCAGCATACAGCATCTTGAGGTTCGCTATAATCTCTATAGCCGACATATCCTCATGCTGACGCTGCAGCGGTGGCGTCATAGACGCTAGCATCAGGCAAGCGACATCAATGCTATCATTGACGTGCTTTTCATAGGCTTCCCGAACCGCCCTTGCGGCGTTCGGAGCGGGCTGCGGCGGTATCGCCGTCTCGAGGACATACAGTTTCCTCTCTGCCTTAAGAACGATCTTAAGGTGTCCAAACCAGTCAGAGAAGTTCGGCCCAGCAAACTTCTCCCTTTCCAGTAGGGATCGCACATTGAAGTTCATGGTGTTCGTTGCTGCAGGTATCTACAACAATGCAAGAACAGCAAGGTCAGTATCAATGTTTAAGAATCAATCAGGACTTAAGAAAGATTCCTTTTCTCACTATTTTATCTGGCTGAAAAATCCAGCAAAACAGCCCGAAAGAGTAGTACTCTTTTAGTGAGATGGGATCCGGATTTCATACTTGGTCTCCGCGTCCCGCTCAGGCGAGATAAGATGCACAGAGAGTACAAGCACTAATCTCCGGTAGGCATTCCCTGCCGATCGCCAACCCATGCGATTCCCCTTCATCTGGGCAATCCAGCAGACTGTGCCAACTGAGTTGGTACAACACAGTCTCTGACCCCACAGATGGCTGCCTCCATGTGCTACCATATGCGCCACATATGTAGCCTTCATGGTCAAGCTGACCCAACCTACTCCCTGGACCACCATGTGCTATGCTGAGCAACGAGAAGGGATAAATCCCTACTCTGTAACACACAGGTGTAATCCCACACCCTCTGAAGATAGATGGACGTGCCCACTGAGTGGGTACAACACGGCTCCAACGATAATCAGAACAGTGAGGTTTCGCGTCAGAAGGCTTTATGAGCTTGATATTAAGCGTTGGATTTTCACGGTCTTTTATCTTCTTCACTATCATACAATTCCTATGGTGATAGCAGAAGATAAACTTAATCATGCAGTTCTAATATTTAAACAATAAATAAAAGAAAGCATGAATCTTATGTGGTAAAAGCCCATAGCCCTAGTGAGACCTTAACCTAACTTAAGTCTTCACTTGCTCTTCATGGGTCTTTTGCTGCTCATCTGGCCCAAGCCAGGGCCCAAGCGCCAATTGCAGCTTTGGTGCGCCCACCAGGGAAATGCGCCAGGTCCTAGGGTCGAACCCTAGACCTCCCACCTGGTCCAGCCACAGCTGCATGCGCCTCTGCCAAGTGTGCTCTGTGCTCTTGTCTAATTAAATTACAAATTTAACTATCTAGACAAAATTGACACGCAGGTCAATTACATTTTATAAATTAAAGCAATGTGATGCGCAGATCACAATAATTAATTTACACTTTAAATCCCAGGCACACAGGCCCCAGCACAGCACACAATTAATATGGGCAGCCCACATAAGACTAAATAAACAAACATATGCATCCAATCAGCAATCATGTGATCCATAAAAATTAAAATTTTCGAAAAACCCCATGGGATCAATTTTAATTTCCTTATTTGCCCTTCAACCTTACAACGGTCTATTACCAGGGATCCACTCATCCAACCTAGTCAGATCCACTGCCCTAGCATGCACCAAGTCCTAACTGACTTGAGTCGACCATAAGGTCAACCATGCATGCGCCAGGGCTGAACAACCACAATGAGGTCTGGCAAGCGGGTATGACCCCGGGCCTAACTCATGTGTGTTCATCTGTTGTCTCAATCAGACATCGCTACACACCTGTCTGCAGTCGACCTATAGTCACCATAGGCTTGCGCCAAGGTGCTATCTGGTCGACCCATTCAGGCTGTCAGATAGTCTGATCAGACTGTTTGGATCTAACCTAGGGGGTGACTTCAACCCTAATAACCCATCTAAGGGTTTATAGCAGGGCCTCAGATCTATAGTGAGTCGCGCATGTTATCATCGTTTTGTAAAAACAACAACAAAAATAATGCGCCATCTTACATGCGCCAAGATGAAAAATACAAGTATCGTTCACGATAACTAAACATGTATATGCGCATGTAATAAAGATCTGCAACATGAATCACAAAAATGGCTCATGCAATCATAAAACATGTGTTAACCTATGGCCTCTGATACCAATTGAAGGTCCCCAGATAAGGGGGGGCGAAACCCAAGTGAGGCGCATATTAAGGGAGAACGCAGCGGAGAGGGCTTCTTAGGATCTTTCATGTTATATGATTAACAAAACCGATTGCATAGATGAGATAGAACCATACCATAGCCATTTCTAGATGGCGCCTTGGAAGCAGAGAGTGATGCCGCTCTCCTCCTGAAGATACGCACACAAGATGAAAGATGTGCCTACTCCTTGATGCTCCTTGTGCTAGCAAGGCGTCAAGGTGTTCTTCTCGAATGGAAGGGAAGGAGATCTTCTTTGCTTGGCGATTTTCTTCCTCCTTATTTTCGTCAACCTCTCTCTTTCTCGAATGGAAAAACCCCGAGAGATGGATGCTCTTCAGCGAGAGATGAGCGTCAAACGACAAGAAGAGAAAGGCGTGAATCGTGAGTCGTGGTCACGTAGGGAAGTGCTATCTAAAAATAGCATACCACTTCACCACTTGCGGTCATGGGTTTACCCCAATCGCAACTCACTTCACCCTTGAACCATGCGCTCATCCATGAGCCGGTTCATGTTGGTTCGGTCCAAAAACCAAATAAGCCAAGCGACAAGGCTTAGATCAAATTAAACCCTAAGGCTCCAGATCTAACCGTCGATCTCTTTGATGCTCCTGATCTGACCAATCTAGCATCCAATCTCTCGATCAAAGCTTACCGATCTAATGCCCTAATCAATCAAACATGATCAGACCAGATCTCACTTACGATCAGAGATTAAATCCCTTTAAACTGAACCCAAACAATTCAGTCCACACGATCTAACTTAAGTAAGCCATATCATCAAATTGTGCGACCCTGAGGGTTTTCTTTAAATGTCGGTAACGATAATTCTCATTATCACGATCAGTGAGGGGTATCTAGCAACACATCACTGTCTCCCGATATAAAGAAAAGAGTCTTCCAAGACTACACCCAAAATACAGCACAAGTGTGAATCAACTCACAAAGCATACATATTTCCATTGCCACTGGATGTTCTTATTGGACAAGCCTGTCAAGCTTGTAACTCCAATATGATGAGCATGATTAGAACAGATGAACACTGTCACCTGGGTATGGCCATACACTCTCTCAATCATCTCATCCAGGGGGCCCCTTTAGAACATCACACTCCTTAAACAAGGAGACGGCAATCCTATGTCTATCACTAGTGCCCTAACCTGATTCAAGCTCACCATCCAAGATAGTCTATAACCATTATGTTTCAAATGATATTGAACTACCTCAAAATGATGACAATCATCATTCAGAAAACACAAGCGATCTCAAGTCAGAGGAAATGTGCCACTTGTCATATTCAAGGAATATTCACATTGTGACAAACAATTGAACATCCTAGTAGGGTCTGTCCGGTACATCATCATTCAGAAAACACAAGCGATCTCAAGTCAGAGGAAATGTGCCACTTGTCATATTCAAGGAATATTCACATTGTGACAAACAATTGAACATCCTAGTAGGGTCTGTCCAGTACATCCATTGTACCCATGAGTCTACATCTTATTCCATGCTCGAAGCATCCTATAAGATTAGAACACATATTAGTCTCAACCATATCAAGGCTGTCTCATGTTCACCAAGATATCTCGACTAAGGACTTATAGCATGTCAGCCTAGCTGAACAGCTTTGAGACATTATTCAGAAGAACATATATTGCAGCAGACAATGTAAACAACTGAATAATAACCATGCCTTTATAAACATAACAGTTTATTACATGATACTGATACATTCCCATGGCCTCAAACAATAGCCTTAAGGGCATACCCCAACATGGTCTAGATCTCTCTCTGAACCAAATGGTTCAAGATCTAACCGTTGATCTTTTGATGCATCTGATCTCACTGATCTAGCATCACTTCTCTCGATCGAAGCTTACCGATCTCATGCCCTAATCAATCAAACATGATCAGACCAGATCTCACTTACAATCAGAGTTTAAACTCCTTTAAACTGAATCCAAACAATTCAGTCCACATGATCTGACTTAAGCAAGCCATATCATCAAATTGTGCGACCCTAAGGGTTTCCTTTAAATGTCGGTAACGATAACTTTCGTTATCACGATCAGTGAGGGGTATCTAGCAACACATCACTGTCTCCCGATATAAAGGAAAGAGTCTTCCAAGACTACACCCAAAACACAGCACAAGTGTGAATCTTCTTCACAAGGCATACATGTTTCCTTTGCCACTGGATGTTCTTATTGGACAAGCGTGTTAAGCCTGTGACTCCAATATGATGAGCATGATTAGATCAGATGAACATAGTCACCTGGGTATGGCCATACACTATTCTCAATCATCTCATTCAGGGGGCCCCTTTAGAACATCACACTCCTTAAACAAGGAGACGGCAATCCTATGTCTATCACTAGTGTCCTAACCTGACTCATGATCATTATCCAAGATAGTCTAAAACCATTATATTTCAAATGATATTGAACTACCTCAAAACAATGACATTCATCATTTAGAAACACAAGTGATCTCAAGTCAAAGGACATGTGCCACTTGTAGCATACAAGGATTATTCACATTGTGACAAGCAATTGAATATCCTAGTAGGGTCTGTCCAGTACATCCAATGTACCCATGAGTCTGCATCTTATTCCATGCTCGAAGCATCCTATAAGATTAGAACACATATTAGTCTTAACCATATCAAGGCTGTCTCATGTTCACCAAGATATATCGACTAAGGACATCAGTGCATGTCAGCCTAGCTGAACAGCTTTGAGACATTATTCAGTAGTACACTTATTACAGCAGACAAGGTAACAACCTGAATAACAACCATTGCCTTTATCAACTTAAGAGTTTATACAATGATACTATTACAATCCCAAGGCCTCAAACATTAGCCTTAAGGGCATACCCCAACAATCTCCCACTTGCACTTAATCTAATGGTTGAGAAATCTCAAACCCATGTTATTACAGTGCTTCTCATGCTTCTGCTGCGCCAGAGGCTTGGTAAGCGGGTCAGCCAGATTGTCATCTGTATGAACCTTGCAAATTTTGATCTCGCCACGATCAATGATCTCCCGGATCAAGTGAAACCGTCTCTGTATGTGCTTGGACTTCTGGTGCGACCGTGGTTCCTTTGCTTGTGCGATGGCTCCAGTGTTATCACAGAAGATAACCAAAGGATTGACACTCGAAGGAACAACACCAAGTTCTCTCACGAACTTACGAATCCATACTGCCTCCTTGGATGCTTCCGAGGCTGCAACATACTCGGCTTCTGTTGTGGAATCAGCAACAGTTGACTGTTTGAAACTCTTCCACACCACTGCTCCACCATTCAAGCTAAAAAAATAGCCTGATTGCGATCGGAAATCATCCTGGTCCGACTGGAACGAAGCGTCAGTATATCCTTCTATACTGAGTTCTTCCTGACCACCATATATCAAGAACATATCTTTGGTCCTCCGCAGATATTTTAAGATGTTCTTGACTGCAATCCAGTGTGCCCGTCCTGGATTACTTTGGAAACGACTGGTCACGCTTAACCCGTAAGCGACGTCTGGGCGAGTACACAACATCGCATACATAATGGCCCCAATAGCCGAAGCATAAGGCGTATTGTCCATTTCCTCTTTCTCAGTCTGTGTTTGTGGACACTGACTCTTCGAAAGATTCAGACCATGTCTGACTGGAAGATATCCCCTTTTAGATTTCTCTAAATGGAATCTTTCCAGGACCTTATCGATGTAAGTACTCTGGCACAGCCCGAGAAGCCTCTTAGATCTATCCCTGTAGATCTTCACACCTAACACATAGGCTGCTTCTCCTAAATCTTTCATCTGGAAACATTTCCTTAGCCATGCCTTAACCGCATGCATTTCTGGAATATCATTTCCAATGATCAAGATGTCATCGACGTAGAGGACTAGGAATGTAATCACGCTCCCACTAAACCTCTTATATACACACGAGTCATCTTCGTTCTTGATGAAACCAAACTCAGAGATTGATTCATCAAAACGAATATTCCAGCTTCTAGATGCTTGTTTCAGTCCATAAATGGACCTCTTTAACTTGCATATTTTATGACGATCTGATGGATTAGTGAAACCTTCAGGTTGTGTCATATACACATCCTCATTCAGATTTCCATTCAGGAAAGCTGTTTTCACATCCATTTGCCAGATCTCATAATCATAATATGCAGCTATCGCGAAAAGAATCCGAATAGACTTGAACATGGCTACAGGTGAAAAAGTTTCATCATAATCTATCCCGTAGATTTGTTTGAAACCTTTCGCAACTAGCCTGCCTTTATAGGTAACGACGTTACCATCCATGTCAATCTTCTTCTTGAAGATCCATTTACAGCCTATAGGGATTACTCCCGGAGGCGGATCAACCAAATCCCAGACTTGGTTATCTGACATGGAGTCCATCTCGGCTCGCATAGCTTCAAGCCATCTAGCTGACTCCGGTCCACTGACCGCATCCGCATAAGTGAGGGGTTCATCATTATCAATGATGTAGACTCCGTCATAGAGCTCAGGCTGTCGACGGATCCTTCCCGATCTTCGCGGTTCCCGTGATATCTGAGCCTCAGGTTGTTCAATAACCTGATCCACCGGCTCAGGCTCATCCAACTGCGCTTGACTACTTTGTCCTTCCTCTGGATTCTCATCCAGCTTTATTTCTCTCCCACTGGCCTCTTGCAGAAGAAACTCCTTCTCAAGAAATATGGCCGTCCGAGCAACAAATACCTTGTTCTCTTTGGGATCGTAGAAATAATAACCCTTAGTTTCCTTAGGGTAACCGACAAAGATACATTTCTCAGATCTGCTCTCTAGTTTCCCAGAGGCGAGCTTTTTGACATAAGCCTCGCAACCCCAGATCCTGATAAATGTCAAGCTCGGCTGTTTCCCATACCATAACTCATATGGCGTCTTTGAAACTGCCTTGGATGGCACTCGGTTTAGTACCTTTGCAGCTGTTTCCAGCGCAAATCCCCAAAAGGAGTATGGAAGAGTAGCCTGACTCATCATAGAACGAACCATATCAAGTAACGTTCTATTTCTCCTCTCGGACACACCATTCCATTGCGGTGTTCCTGGCGGAGTGAGCTGTGAGATAATCCCACACTCCTTCAGATAGTCAGTAAACGCATGACTCAAGTATTCTCCACCTCGATCAGAACGAAGTGCCTTGATATTTCGGCCTAGCTGATTCTGTACTTCATTTTTTAACTCTTTGAACTTGTCAAAAGATTCACTCTTATGTCTCATAAGATAGACATAACCATACCTACTGAAATCATCAGTAAAGGTAATGAAGTACTGATAGCCACCTCTGGCATGTTTACTAAACGGCCCACACACATCACTGTGTATAAGGTCAAGTAAACTTGAAGCCCTTTGACCTTTGTTAGGAAAAGGTGACTTCGTCATTTTACCCATTAAACAAGCTTTGCATGTATCAATCTCCTCATGGAGAATGATCCCAGCAGTCCATGATCATGCAACCGCTTAATGCGCTTCTTGTTAATATGGCCTAAACGACTATGCCATAACAAGGTGCTGTCATCAGCATACTTGGCTTTCTTATTATCAATGTTTTGTACAGAATATTCCATGTCCAACATGAATAACCCATTGTTAATTGAACCAGTTCCATAAATAATATTATCATAAGATAAAACACACTTTGAAATGTTGCATTCAAAGGCAAATCCTTTCCTGACAAGAGCAGGAATAGAGATAATATTTTTGGTGATACTCGGTACAAAATAACAATTATTTAATTCCAATACAATGCCAGATGGTAAAGAAATGAAATAGTCTCCTACAGCAACAGCAGCAACCCGTGCCCCGTTTCCAACGCGTAGGTCTACCTCATGCTGTCCCACCTGCCTTCTTCTCTTGAGTTCCTGTACATTTGAACAAATGTGAACTCCACATGCAGTGTCCAACACCCATGAAATAGAAGAAGAAGATAACATGACCTCAGTCACAAATATACCTGAGCCAGAAGCGATGCTTCCCCTCTTATCTCCTTGGAGCGCTTTACAGTCCTTTTTCTAGTGACCCAGCTGGCCACAGTGGAAACACCTGTTGTCCTTCGCCCGCTTCACCTTTTGTTTCAGAGCCTTACTGTAGTTCTTGACAGGGGCCTTGCCCTTCTTCCCCTTCTTCTTGTTCCTTGAAGGAACCATCAAGACAGAGGTTGAAGGCTTTCCCTTCAGAGTTTCCTCAGTAGTCAAGAGCATATTCAGCAGCTCTGCCGGAGTACAATCGATTTTGTTCATATTAAAGTTAATAATGAACGCATCGAAAGAAGGCGGGAGAGACTGCAGAATAATATCTACAGCAAGCTCCTGGTTGATGGTATGCCCCAGTTTCTCCAGAGCCTCCTTGTGCCCAATCATTTTGAGCACGTGAGCTCCCACTGGGCTCCCTTCAGCCAGTTTGCTCTGAAAGAAGAGCTTCGTCAGATTATAGCGTTCTGTCCTCGCCTGTGCAGCATACAGCATCTTGAGGTTCGCTATAATCTCTATAGCCGACATATCCTCATGCTGACGCTGCAGCGGTGGCGTCATAGACGCTAGCATCAGGCAAGCGACATCAATGCTATCATTGACGTGCTTTTCATAGGCATCACGAACCGCCCTTGCAGCGTTCGGAGCGGGTTAAGGCAGCACAGCCGTCTCGAGGACATACAGTTTCCTCTCAGCCTTAAGAACAATCTTAAGGTGTCCGAACCAGTCCGAGAAGTTTAGCCCAGCAAACTTCTCCCTTTCTAGTAGGGATCGCACATTGAAGCTCATGGTGTTCGTTGCTGCAGGAATCTACAACAATGCAAGAACAGCAAGGTCAGTATCAATGTCTAGAATCAATCCAGGACTTAAGAAAGATTCTTTTCTCACTATTTTGTCTGACTGAAAAATCCAGTAAACAGTCCGAAAGAGTAACACTCTTTTAGTGAGATGGGATCCAGATTTCATACTTGGTCTCCGCGTCCCGCTCAGGCGAGATAAGATGCACAGAGATGACAAGCACTAATTTCTGGTTGGCTGTACCAGCCAATCGCCAACCCGTGCGATTCCCCTTCATCTGGGCAATCCAGCAGACTGCGCCAACTGAGTTGGTCCAACACAGTCTCTAATCCCACAGATGGCTGCCTCCATGTGCTACCATATGCGCCACATATGTAGCCTACATGGTCAAGCTGACCTGACCTACTCCCTGGACCACCACGTGCTATGCTGAGCAACGAGAAGGGATAAATCCCTACTCTGTAACACGCAGGTGAAATCCCGCACTGTCTGAAGATAGATGGACGTGCCCACTGAGTGGGTACAACACGGCTCCAACGATAGTCAGAACAGTGAGGTTTCGCGTCAGAAGGCATTACGCGCTTGATATTTTTAGCGTTGGATTTTAACGGTCTTTTATCTTCTTACTATCAGGCAAATCCTATGGCTATAGCAGAAGATAAATAACTCATGCAATTCTATTTATTTAAACAATAACAGAAAGCATGGATCTTATGTGGTAAAAGCCCATAGCCTAAGTAAGACCTTAGCCTAGCTTAAGTCTTCACTTGCTCTTCATGGGTCTTTTAGCATCTGATCTGGTCCAACCCAGCGCCCTTAGCGCTCCATGTAGCTCAGGTGCGCCACCAGCTGAATGCCCCTCTTGGATGTGTGCCTTTGTGCTCTTGTCTAATCAAAATACATTTTGATCTATCTAGACAAGCTTGACTCGCAGGTCAATTATACAATAAATTCATTAAAAATGTGATTCGCAGATCACAATAATAATTTACCAGGCTCGCAGGCCCCAGCACAGCACACGTTAAAAGGGCAACCCACATAAGATGAAATAGACAAACATCATGGCATCATTCAATCAACATGTGATCCATTACAAAGAAAATACATTTTGAAAACCCATTGGCATCAATTTTAATTTTCTTATGTGCCCTACAACCTTACAATGGTCCATTGATAGGGATCCACTCATCCATCTAGTCAGATCCTCTGCCCTTGCATGCACCAAGTCCTAACTGACTTGAGTTGACCCAATGGTCAACCATGCATGCGCAAAGGGCTGAACCACCCTCATGAGTTTCGGCAAGCGGGTGTGACCCCGGGCCTAACTCATGTGTGTTCAGTAGTTGTCTCAACCAGACCTCGCTACACGCCCTGGATGCAGTCGACCTATAGCCACCTCGTGCTTGCGCACAGGTGCTATCTGGTCAACCCATCTAGGCTGTCAGATGGTCTGATCAGACTAGTTGGATCTAACCTAGAAGATGCTTTCAACCCCATCAACCCATCTAAGGATTTAAAGTAGGGGCACCTTAGATCTAATGAGGCGCGCAAGATATAAGTTTTATAAAACATGTAGAACAATGCGCAAACAAACAACATGCGGCACTTGAGAAAACAAGATATATCTCATATCTAGCATGTTGATAACCCTTAGATCTAGGGGGTCCCCTTCAAGGGGGAGAGCAAACTTTAGGGGGTCCCCTTCAAGGGGGAGCGCAAACTTCTTGTAACAATGATACAAGCGCAAACTAAACAATGTAAACCTTGCATCATGTAAACAAAGCATCAAGTAAGCGCAACATAGCATCATGTATGGATCACAAACACTTCAAAGCAATCATATAGATCATACCGAAAGCCTAAAGCTCTGATACCAATTGAAAGGGTCCCTAGAATAAGGGGGGTGAAACCCTAAACATGCGCAACATAAGATTTTGCATGGGCGGAAATAGGGTTTGCATAGGATCGCATGTAGTATGTCTATATAATCAACTTCTTTCAATTCAAAGATCAAGTTAAGATCTTTTACCATAGCCATGAAGAAGGAGTCGGCTTGGAAGCTAGAGAACGATAGGGTTCTCCTCCAAAGTGTGCCACACACAAGATGAAGTTGGCTCACTCCTTGTCGTCCTTGTGCTAGCAAGGCTTCAAGGCTCTTGTCTTCTTGTCGTATGAAGGAGATGAAGAACACTTTCGGCTAGGGCGATGAAGCTCTTCTTCTTTTCATCAAAACCAACCTCTTCACGAATGGATAGACGACCAAGCAAGAAGACAACATGCGTTGAGGCGTTTATTTTAGATGAGGCGTTACATGATTTCCCAATATGGAAAGTCATGAAGCTTTCGCCCACTCAAAGCAAACCGCCCTAAAACGCTTCCACCTTGAACCAACCGTTCACACATGTGTGAACCGGTTCAATGGAATTCGGTCCAACGCTTTTGGTTCAATGACAAAACCAAAACAACCCAAGCCATGGTCTAGATCTCTCTCTGAACCAAATGGTTCAAGATCTAACCGTTGATCTTTTGATGCATCTGATCTCACTGATCTAGCATCACTTCTCTCGATCGAAGCTTACCGATCTCATGCCCTAATCAATCAAACATGATCAGACCAGATCTCACTTACAATCAGACTTTAAACTCCTTTAAACTGAATCCAAACAATTCAGTCCACACGATCTGACTTAAGCAAGCCATATCATCAAATTGTGCGACCCTAAGGGTTTCCTTTAAATGTCGGTAACGATAACTTTCGTTATCACGATCAGTGAGGGGTATCTAGCAACACATCACTGTCTCCCGATATAAAGGAAAGAGTCTTCCAAGACTACACCCAAAACACAGCACAAGTGTGAATCTTCTTCACAAGGCATACATGTTTCCTTTGCCACTGGATGTTCTTATTGGACAAGCGTGTTAAGCCTGTGACTCCAATATGATGAGCATGATTAGATCAGATGAACATAGTCACCTGGGTATGGCCATACACTATTCTCAATCATCTCATTCAGGGGGCCCCTTTAGAACATCACACTCCTTAAACAAGGAGACGGCAATCCTATGTCTATCACTAGTGTCCTAACCTGACTCATGATCATTATCCAAGATAGTCTAGAACCATTATATTTCAAATGATATTGAACTACCTCAAAACAATGACATTCATCATTTAGAAACACAAGTGATCTCAAGTCAAAGGACATGTGCCACTTGTAGCATACAAGGATTATTCACATTGTGACAAGCAATTGAATATCCTAGTAGGGTCTGTCCAGTACATCCAATGTACCCATGAGTCTACATCTTATTCCATGCTCGAAGCATCCTATAAGATTAGAACACATATTAGTCTTAACCATATCAAGGCTGTCTCATGTTCACCAAGATATATCGACTAAGGACATCAGTGCATGTCAGCCTAGCTGAACAGCTTTGAGACATTATTCAGTAGTACACTTATTACAGCAGACAAGGTAACAACCTGAATAACAACCATTGCCTTTATCAACTTAAGAGTTTATACAATGATACTATTACAATCCCAAGGCCTCAAACATTAGCCTTAAGGGCATACCCCAACATGCTCTTCTTGTAATCCTTATGCTTGGGGTACTTCTTACCCTTGCCGCCAATGCCATACTGAGGAGCTGCCGTCTCAGCTGCAGGAACCACGGTCACGGCAACATGAGAACTCCTCTCAGATATGTATCTCTCAATGGTGCGTGCTCTGAAAGTACCCCTTAACCTGTAAGGGGGGGGTCCCCTTCTAGGGGGAGCGAAAACCCTAAAGTGGCGCAAATTATAACATGCAGCGGACGGAAGGGCTTCAAAGAATCATTGCGCATGCATTATGTGATCAACCTTAAAACATAATAGAAGAAGATGCAATTCATACCATAGCCATTAGAGGATGGCGCCTTGGAAGGAAAGATCAATCGAGAACTTCTCCTAAGTTTCGCACACAAGATGAGGAAGCCGCCTACTCTCTTGGTGCAACTTGTGCTAGCAAGGCTCCAAGAAGTGCTTGTCGTATGAAGGGATGAAGATCTCCTTGCTTGGCGAAAACCTCTCCCCAATGTCGACCACCACTTCTCCACAAGCGAATGTCTCAAGGACAACCCCGAGCGGCGACAATAGGGCGAGAGGGAAGCGTGAAGAGAGTCCACACGGAACGTGGTCACGTAAGTGACATGTTTTCTAATAATAGAAAACCATACTTCCACTTGCGATCATGGGTTTACCCAATCGCAAATCTCTCTTAAAGTGAACCATACGCTCAACCAATGAGCTGGTTCATTTTGGTTTGGTTCAAGACCAAATAACCCAAGCAATTAGTCCAGATCACATTAAACCCTAAGGTGCTTGATCTGACCGTTGATCTTTTGATGCTCCTGATCTCAATGATCTAGCATCCAATCTCCCGATCGAAGCTTACCGATCCCTAGCCCTAATCAATCAAACATGATCAGACCAGATCTCACTCACAATCAGAGCTTAAATCCCTTTAAACTGAACCCGAACAATTCAGTCCACACGATCTGACTTAAGTAAGCCATATCATCAAATTGTGCGACCCTGAGGGTTTCCTTTAAATGTCGGTAACGATAACTCTCATTATCACGATCAGTGAGGGGTATCTAGCAACACATCACTGTCTCCCGATATAAAGGAAAGAGTCTTCCAAGACTACACCCAAAAACAGCACAAGTGTGAATCGACTTCACAAAGCATACATATTTCCTTTGCCACTGGATGTTCTTATTGGACAAGCCTGTCAAGCTCGTAACTCCAATATGATGAGCATGATTAGATCAGATGAACACTGTCACCTGGGTATGGCCATACACTCTCTCAATCATCTCATCCAGGGGGCCCCTTTAGAACATCACACTCCTTAAACAAGGAGACGGCAATCCTGTGTCTATCACTAGTGCCCTAACCTGACTCAAGCTCACCATCCAAGATAGTCTATAATCATTATGTTTCAAATGATATTGAACTAACTCAAAATAATGACAATCATCATTTAGGAAACACAAGTGATCTCAAGTCAGAGGAAATGTGCCACTTGTCTTATACAAGGAATATTCACGTTGTGACAAACAACTGAACATCCTAGTAGGGTCTGTCCAGTACATCCCATGCACCCATGAGTCTACATCTTGTTCCATGCTCGAAGCATCCTATAAGATTAGAACACATATTAGTCTTAACCATATCGAGGCTGTCTCATGTTCACCAAGATACATCGACTAAGGACATAATAGCTTGTCAGCCCAGCTGAACAGCTTTGAGACATTATTCAGAAGAACATATATTGCAGCAGACAATGTAGCTAACTGAATAACAACCATGCCTTTATAAACATAACAGTTTATTACATGATACAGATACATTCCCATAGGCCTCAAACATTAGCCTTAAGGGCATACCCCAACAATCTCCCACTTGCACTTAATCTAATGGTTGAGAAATCTCAAACCCATATTATTACAGTGCTTCTCATGCTTCTGCTGCGCCAGAGGCTTGGTAAGCGGGTCAGCCAGATTGTCATCTGTATGAACCTTGCATACTTTGATCTCGCCACGATCTATGATCTCCCTGATCAAATGAAACCGTCTCTGTATGTGCTTGGACTTCTGGTGCGACCGTGGTTCCTTTGCTTGTGCGATTGCTCCAGTGTTATCACAGAAGATAACCAAAGGATCTGCACTCGAAGGAACGACACCAAGTTCTCTCACGAACTTACGAATCCACACTGCCTCCTTGGATGCTTCCGAGGCTGCAACATACTCGGCTTCTGTTGTGGAATCAGCAACAGTTGACTGTTTGAAACTTTTCCACACCACTGCACCTCCATTCAAGCTAAAGACATAGCCTGATTGCGATCGGAAATCATCCTGGTCACTCTGGAACGAAGCATCAGTATATCCCTCTATACTGAGTTCTTCCTGACCACCATATATCAAGAACATATCTTTGGTCCTCCGCAGATATTTTAAAATGTTCTTGACTGCAATCCAGTGCGCCATACCTGGATTACTCTGGTAACGACTGGTCACGCTTAACCCGTAAGCGACGTCTGGGCGAGTACACAACATCGCATACATTATAGAACCAATAGCCGAAGCATAAGGCGTATTGTTCATTTCATCTTTCTCAGTCTGTGTTTGTGGACACTGACTCTTCGAAAGATTCAGACCATGTCTGACTGGAAGATATCCTCGTTTAGAATTCTCTAAATGAAATCTCTCCAGGACCTTATCGATGTAAGTACTCTGGCACAGCCCGAGAAGCCTCTTAGATCTATCCCTGTAGATCTTCACACCTAACACATAGGCTGCTTCTCCTAGATCTTTCATCTGGAAACATTTCCTCAGCCATGCCTTAACAGCATGCATTTCAGGAATATCATTTCCAATGATCAAGATGTCATCGACGTAGAGGACTAGAAAAGTAATCACGCTCCCACTAAACCTCTTATATACACACGGGTCATCCTCGTTCTTGATGAAACCAAATTCCGTAACTGATTCATCAAAACGAATATTCCAGCTTCTGGATGCTTGTTTAAGTCCATAAATAGACTTCTTTAACTTGCATATCTTATGACGATCTGCTGGATTAGTGAAACCTTCTGGTTGTGTCATATACACATCCTCATCCAGATTTCCATTAAGGAAAGCTGTTTTCACATCCATCTGCCAAATCTCATAATCATAATATGCAGCTATCGCGAAAAGAATCCGAATAGACTTAAACATGGCTACAGGTGAGAAAGTTTCATCATAATCTATCCCGTAGATTTGTTTGAAACCTTTCGCAACTAGCCTGCCTTTATAGGTAACCACGTTACCATCCATGTCAATCTTCTTCTTGAAGATCCATTTACAGCCTATAGGGATAACTCCCGGAGGCGGATCAACCAAATCCCAGACCTGGTTATCTGACATGGAGTCCATCTCGGCGCGCATAGCTTCAAGCCATCTCGCTGACTCCGGTCCACTGACCGCATCCGCATAAGTGAGGGGTTCATCATTACCAATGATATAGACTCCGTCATAGCGCTCAGGCTGTCGACGAATCCTTCCCGATCTTCGCGGTTCCCGTGATATCTGAGCCTCAGGTTGTTCAATAACCTGTTCTACCGGCTCAGGCTCATCCAACTCTGCTTGAGCACTTTGTCTTTCTTCTGGAATCTCATCCAGCTTTATTTCTCTCCCACTGGCCTCTTGCAGAAGAAACTCCTTCTCAAGAAATATGGCCGTCCGAGCAACAAAAACCTTGTTCTCTTTGGGATCGTAGAAATAATAACCCTTAGTTTCCTTAGGGTAACCGACAAAGATACATTTGTCAGATCTGCTCTCTAGTTTCCCAGAGGCGAGCTTCTTGACATAAGCCTCGCAGCCCCAGATCCTGATAAATGTCAAGCTTGGCTGTTTCCCATACCATAACTCATATGGCGTCTTTGAAACTGCCTTGGATGGCACTCGGTTTAGTACTTTTGCAGCTGTTTCCAGCCCAAAACCCCAAAAGGAGTAGGGAAGAGTAGCCTGACTCATCATAGAACGAACCATATCAAGTAACGTTCTATTTCTCCTCTCGGACACACCATTCCATTGCGGTGTTCCTGGCGGAGTGAGCTGTGAGATAATCCCACACTCTTTTAGATAGTCAGTAAATGCATGACTTAGGTATTCACCACCTCGATCTGAGCGAAGTGCCTTGATATTGCGGCCTAGCTGATTTTGAACTTCATTCTTGAATTCTTTGAACTTGTCAAAAGATTCACTCTTATGTCTCATCAGATAGACATACCCATATCTACTGAAATCATCAGTAAAGGTAATGAAGTACTGATAGCCACCTCTGGCATGTTTACTAAAAGGCCCACACACATCACTGTGTATAAGGTCAAGTAAACCTGAAGCCCTTTGACCTTTGTGAGGAAAAGGTGACTTCGTCATTTTACCCATTAAACAAGCTTTGCATGTATCAAGCTCCTTGTAGGAGAATGATCCCAGCAGTCCATGATCATGCAACCGCTTAATGCGTTTCTCGTTTATATGGCCTAAACGACTATGCCATAGCAAGGTGCTGTCATCAGCATACTTGGCTTTCTTAATATCAACATTATGTATAGAACTTTCCATGTCTAACATGAACAACCCATTGCTTATTGAACCAGTTGCATAAACAATATTATCAAAAGATAAAATACACTTTGAAATATTGCATTCAAAGGAAAATCCCTTCCTGACAAGAGCAGGAATGGAGATAATATTTTTAGTTATACTGGGAACAAAGTAACAACTGTTTAGTTCCAATACAAGTCCAGATGGTAAAGAAATAAAGTAGTCTCCTACAGCAACAGCAGCAACCCGTGCCCCGTTTCCAACTCGTAGGTCCACCTCATGCTGTCCCACCTGCCTTCTTCTCTTGAGTTCCTGCACATTTGAACAAATGTGAACTCCACATGCAGTGTCCAACACCCATGATACAGAAGAAGAAAACATGACCTCAGTCACGAATATACCTGAGCCAGAAGCAAAGCTTCCCCTCTTATCTCCTTGGAGCGCTTTACAGTCCTTTTTCCAGTGACCCAGCTGGCCACAGTGGAAACACCTGTATTCCTTAGACCGCTTCACCTTCTGCTTCAGAGCCTTGCTGTAGCTTTTGACCGGGGCCTTGCCCTTCTTCCCCTTCTTCTTGTTCCTGGAAGGAACCATTAAGACAGAGGTCGAAGGCTTACCCTTCAGAGTCTCCTCAGTGGTCAAGAGCATATTCAGCAGCTCTGCCGGAGTACAATCGATTTTGTTCATATTAAAATTAATAATGAACGCGTCGAATGATGGCGGGAGAGACTGCAGAATAATGTCTACAGCAAGCTCCTGGTTAATGGTATGCCCCAGTTTCTCTAGAGCCTCCTTGTGCCCAATCATCTTGAGCACGTGAGCTCCTACTGGGCTCCCTTCAGCCAGTTTGCTCTGAAAGAAGAGCTTTGTCAAATTGTAGCGTTCTGTCCTCGCCTGTGCAGCATACAGCATCTTGAGGTTTGTAATCATGTCTCTAGCAGACATATCCTCATGCTGACGCTGCAGCGGTGGCGTCATAGACGCTAGCATCAGGCAAGCGACATCAATGCTATCATTGACGTGCTTTTCATAGGCTTCCCGAACCGCCCTTGCGGCGTTCGGAGCGGGCTGCGGCGGTATCGCCGTCTCGAGGACATACAGTTTCCTCTCTGCCTTAAGAACAATCTTAAGGTGTCCAAACCAGTCAGAGAAGTTTGGCCCAGCAAACTTCTCCCTTTCCAGTAGGGATCGCACATTGAAGTTCATGGTGTTCGTTGCTGCAGGTATCTACAACAATGCAAGAACAGCAAGGTCAGTATCAATGTATAAGAATCAATCAGGACTTAAGAAAGATTCTTTTTCTCACTATTTTATCAGGCGTGAAAAATCCAGCAAAACAGCCCGAAAGAGTAGAACTCTTTTAGTGAGATGGGATCCAGATTTCATACTTGGTCTCCGCGTCCCGCTCAGGCGAGATAAGATGCACAGAGAGTACAAGCATTAGTTTCTGGTAGGCAGTCCCTGCCGATCGCCAACCCGTGCGATTCCCCTTCATCTGGGCAGTCCAGCAGACTGTGCCAACTGAGTTGGTACAACACAATCTCTGACCCCACAGATGGCTGCCTCCATGTGCTACCATATGCGCCACATATGTAGCCTACACGGTCAAGCTGACCCGACCTACTCCCTGGACCACCATGTGCTATGCTGAGCAACGAGAGGGGATAAATCCCCAATCTGTAACACACAGGTGTAATCCCGCACCGTCTGAAGATAGATGGACGTGCCCACTGAGTGGGTACAACACGGCTCCAACGATAATCAGAACAGTGAGGTTTCGCGTCAGAAGGCTTACGAGCTTGATATTTAAGCGTTGGATTTTAACGGTCTTTTATCTTCTTGCCTATCATGCAATTCCTATGGTGATAGCAGAAGATAAATTTACTCATGCAATTCTAATATAAAGCTATAAAAGAAAGCATGTGTCTTATGTGGTAAAAGCCCATAGCCCTAGTGAGACCTTAACCTAACTTAAGTCTGCACTTGCTTTTCATGGGTCTTTAACTGCTTATCTGGCCCAACCCAGGGCCCAAGCGCCAATTAGCAGCTCTGGTGCGCCCACCAGGAAATGCGCCAGGTCCTAGGGTCGAACCCTAGACCTCCCACCTGGTCCAGCCACTGCTGCAAGCGCCTCTGCCAAGTGTGCTCTGTGCTCTTGTCTAATTAAATTACAAATTTAACTATCTAGACAAGAGTGACACGCAGGTCACTTTCACATTATAAATTAATTAAATTGTGATTCGCAGATCACATAAATAAAATTAATTTACAACAATTAATCCAGGCACGCAGGCCCCAGCACAGCACACATTAAAAACAGGCAGCCCACATAAGACTAAATAAACAAGCAGATTCAACAACCATCATGTGATCCAGTCAGGAAAAATAAATTTTGAAAAAACCCCATGGGATCAATTTTAATTTTCCTTATTTGCCTTACAACCTTACAACGGTCCATTACTAGGGATCCACTCATCCACCCTAGTCAGATCCTCTGCCCTTACATGCACCGAGTCGTAACTGACTCGAGTCGACCAAAAGGTCAACTATGCATGCGACAGGGCTGAACGACCACACTGAGATCTGGCAAGCGGGCGTGACCCCGAGCCTAACTCAGGTGCGTTCATTGGTCGTCTCAATCAGACATCGCTACACACCTGTCTGCAGTCGACCTATAGCCACCATAGGCTTGCGCCAAGGTGCTATCTGGTCGACCCATTCAGGCTGTCAGATGAACTGATCAGACTGGTCGGATCTAACCTAGGGGTTGACTTCAACCCTAGTAACCCGTCTAAGGGTTTACTGTAGGCGGCTTAGATCTAAGGTGAAAACGCGCAAGTAATATTTTTGAAGAAAAACATACATTAAGCGCCAACATTTCAACACATATGCGCAATTAAAACATAACTTTGGTTTCGGCATGAAACAAGTTAATATGAAAAATTACGCATGATAGATCTAAGCATGCATCTTCATTCAAGGATCACCGAAACAAAGCAATCAAATAAGCATGCGATTAACTCGCTCTGATACCAATTGAAAGTACCCCTTAACCTGTAAGGGGGGGGTCCCCTTCTAGGGGGAGCGAAAACCCTAAAGTGGCGCAAATTATAACATGCAGCGGACGGAAGGGCTTCAAAGAATCATTGCGCATGCATTATGTGATCAACCTTAAAACATAATAGAAGAAGATGCAATTCATACCATAGCCATTAGAGGATGGCGCCTTGGAAGGAAAGATCAATCGAGAACTTCTCCTAAGTTTCGCACACAAGATGAGGAAGCCGCCTACTCTCTTGGTGCAACTTGTGCTAGCAAGGCTCCAAGAAGTGCTTGTCGTATGAAGGGATGAAGATCTCCTTGCTTGGCGAAAACCTCTCCCCAATGTCGACCACCACTTCTCCACAAGCGAATGTCTCAAGGACAACCCCGAGCGGCGACAATAGGGCGAGAGGGAAGCGTGAAGAGAGTCCACACGGAACGTGGTCACGTAAGTGACATGTTTTCTAATAATAGAAAACCATACTTCCACTTGCGATCATGGGTTTACCCAATCGCAAATCTCTCTTAAAGTGAACCATACGCTCAACCAATGAGCTGGTTCATTTTGGTTTGGTTCAAGACCAAATAACCCAAGCAATTAGTCCAGATCACATTAAACCCTAAGGTGCTTGATCTGACCGTTGATCTTTTGATGCTCCTGATCTCAATGATCTAGCATCCAATCTCCCGATCGAAGCTTACCGATCCCTAGCCCTAATCAATCAAACATGATCAGACCAGATCTCACTCACAATCAGAGCTTAAATCCCTTTAAACTGAACCCGAACAATTCAGTCCACACGATCTGACTTAAGTAAGCCATATCATCAAATTGTGCGACCCTGAGGGTTTCCTTTAAATGTCGGTAACGATAACTCTCATTATCACGATCAGTGAGGGGTATCTAGCAACACATCACTGTCTCCCGATATAAAGGAAAGAGTCTTCCAAGACTACACCCAAAAACAGCACAAGTGTGAATCGACTTCACAAAGCATACATATTTCCTTTGCCACTGGATGTTCTTATTGGACAAGCCTGTCAAGCTCGTAACTCCAATATGATGAGCATGATTAGATCAGATGAACACTGTCACCTGGGTATGGCCATACACTCTCTCAATCATCTCATCCAGGGGGCCCCTTTAGAACATCACACTCCTTAAACAAGGAGACGGCAATCCTGTGTCTATCACTAGTGCCCTAACCTGACTCAAGCTCACCATCCAAGATAGTCTATAATCATTATGTTTCAAATGATATTGAACTAACTCAAAATAATGACAATCATCATTTAGGAAACACAAGTGATCTCAAGTCAGAGGAAATGTGCCACTTGTCTTATACAAGGAATATTCACGTTGTGACAAACAACTGAACATCCTAGTAGGGTCTGTCCAGTACATCCCATGCACCCATGAGTCTACATCTTGTTCCATGCTCGAAGCATCCTATAAGATTAGAACACATATTAGTCTTAACCATATCGAGGCTGTCTCATGTTCACCAAGATACATCGACTAAGGACATAATAGCTTGTCAGCCCAGCTGAACAGCTTTGAGACATTATTCAGAAGAACATATATTGCAGCAGACAATGTAGCTAACTGAATAACAACCATGCCTTTATAAACATAACAGTTTATTACATGATACAGATACATTCCCATAGGCCTCAAACATTAGCCTTAAGGGCATACCCCAACATGCTCGCCCAACAGTCTCAACATAAGTCTCCAAATGCTGAGCACCAACCTGCTCCCGAATGTCCCATCTGAGACCTCTAAGAAACTTAGTAGCCCTTCTCTTTTCAGTGTTTATCAGGTGAGGGGCATACTTTCCCAACTTAGTGAACTGCAATTCATACTGGTCTACTGTCATATCACCCTGCTCCAGGTGAATAAATGCCACCTCTCGGTCCTCCACCAAGCTATCAGGGAAGTACTTCTCATTAAATTGAGACAAGAAATAGGGCCAATCTACTGTCTCATGTTTTTCCTCAGCAAGTCTCACCACGCCCTTCCACCACTCATCTGCGTCACCACGCATCATATAGGTGGTCAGACATAACTTGTCTTCGTCCGAGCACCGCATGACTTGGAAAATCTTTTCCAAGCACAACTGCCAGTTCTCGGCAGTACTGGATTCTGAGCCCCCATAAAAAGAGCTGGGACCCAGTTTCTGGAATTCACTCACAAGTGAGGCATAGCGCCTGTGAGCGCCCTCCTGAGAGTCATCCCCCACCGCTCGAGTAGTAGTCTGGGGTCTCTCTTGAGTCAGCTGCTGCAAAAGCTGCTGTTGTGCCTCTTCATGCTGAGTCTGTTGTTGCTGCAGCATCTGAGCTTGCCTCTCTATCATGGCACCTTGTTGCTGTACCATGCCAGTCAGAGCCTCAATAGTTCTCGAGAGATTCGAAGGCTGCTCATCCTCGCCACTAGCATTTCCTCTGGTTCGCACCATCTTAAATTCCTACACACACATGCCATAGTCAGGAAAACAAACATAAACCTATCAGGTGTCTAGCAATACACAAACATGTTTTCCCCCGAACTAAGTTTTAGCTAGCCAACTGCTCTGATACCATTCTGTAACATCCCGTTATCTTAACCCCAAACAAGCAACACAAATCACAGAAGAAACAGGATGTGTCATACAAGATCGATTCACATGCTAGGTAAAACTGAGTTCAAGAAACACGATCTGAAAATTTCCAAAAATCCATACATACAATCTCCAAGAAACACAATTCATAAAGGTACCTGCCACCACGCAATACTTGCACTAGACATATGCAAGTTACATGTATATCAAAACCGATTGCAAAAATACACATCAAACTGAAATTCAAAACAAAATCACAACGTCGATTCCATAAAGTTTCACAGTGATACCAAACATCGAAACCAGGCCAAAGCCCGCGGTGACACAAAAATCATAATATCAAAACCGCCACAACCGGCAACACAAGTTCACACATAGTTTGGCCACAACTGGCAACCCAAGTTCATATAATTCGGCCACATCCGGCCTCAGTTAATTAAGCACAAAAGTTATACATCCAACCAGCATGGATAATCACAATATCCGTATAACATGCTAACTCATGCAGTGCGCCCCTGTTCTACACCTGAAAACATTGAGGGGTGAGCTACACAGCCCAGTGAGTGGATAGTCTCAAATGACCATCCATAGCATACATTCAAAATTACAGGCAGATTATTTTAAAAATCTTTAACAGATTATCACATCAACATATAACAAAATTAAAGAACAAAACACATATGAACAATCAAGTATACACTGCCAAGACATCACACAACTGTCCCCATAGAGTAACTAAGGTTCTAGAGCTACACTCTAAACCACTGTACACATTAAACCACTTAGTTAACCTAGTTGTCCAGCATATTCAGTAGTGACCATCATGGTCTAACCCGGCTTTGGCCTAAGCACTGGGAGAAGCCTGCATGCAACATATAGATGGACAGTGTATAGAATCAAGAGGTGGCCCCCGCCAGGTCACGACGTGGCACTTTGCTCTACTACACCCCATAACACAAAAAGATGTGTAGATTCAAGAGGTGGCCCCCGCCAGGTCATGACGTGACACTTTGCTCTACGACACCCCATAACACAAAAGAGTGATGACATCAAGAGGTGGCCCCCTGTCCGACCAAGACATGGCACTTTGCGTCAAAACTCATTCTCCCAAAGGGTTCCTACTGGACAACAGACACATCTTATATCTTATATCACAAAGGTGGACTCCTAAGTGTCAACTAACTCTAGGATAGTCATTCTTATCACAATATTCACATCAGGCAGGCTGAACAACAACCCCCTCACATATCACAATACAGGGCTGAAATATCCAACCCTTATCATATCACATATCAACTATCCCATTGAGTACACAGTTACACTTAGCCTTAGTCCTACCCATCTCATAACACATAATAACCAAAAATCACATAACCACATAATTTTAAAAAAATCACATAACCACATAATAATCAAAAATCACATAATCACCTAATAGTGTAGTCCTTAGATTTCATGCTGATTAGTTCAGTCAAACCTTGCTATGTTATCACCCAAGTTTCTCAAATACAAATACATAGCCATAAATATAGAATCATAAATATTTAACATGTTACACACACCAAGAAACAATCATATCAAGCATCCATAAAATCAACTTAAAATTTAAAACAAGTATTCATATAAACTACTTTACAAATTACCACATGTAACATGTTAACTACAAACATCAAAATTCGGTTTTCATAAACAATTATCAAGATCATCAAGATTTCGGTTTTTAGGTTTTCATGGAAAATACCCTAAATTCGGTTTTCATGAAGAACAAGAATATCTATTCGATTTCATGGAAAAATACCTTAGATTTGATTTTCATGAAGAACATATTAATTTCGGTTTTCATGTCCTAAATTCGGTTTTAACATGGTGAAGGTATCGGTTTTAGCATAGTAAAAATTCCAACAAGCAAAGGTATCATTTAACACATCATCTAACACAAACAATAGATAGAATCGAATAGACACTCCACTCACCTCTTAACCGTGATCACCAATATGAAAAACCTTTCCAAAAATTCGTCTAAAGCTTTGAAAGACGCCACCAAACACCAAGGAATGCCGGCCAAAGGAAGAAGGAAGAGGAAAATCGCCAAGTTCTTCAAGAACCGCCCACTTCTTTGCCCTAGCCGCCCCAAGATTTTCTCAAGCCAACATCGCCAAATTTTTTTCCTAACCGAATTACTAATTTGAATTTTCGGTTTTTAATTCTTTAACCCGCTAACCAACTAATTCAAATAGGGTTTAACCCATTTAACTAATAAATTTGAATTTTAAAACCCAATTAGTGCAAACCCAATAACCCATGGTTTAAGTGAAAATCCAATAAGAATTTAAACTAACATCCATTTAATGAATTCACTTAAACGCAAATCCAATAAGGATTTAATTAATATCCAATAAGCTAGTTAATTAACCAATAAGGTCTAATTAATTAACCAATAAACTCTAATTAATTAACTGAAATTAACATCCAATAAGTTAGTTAATTAATTAACATTAACATCCAAAAATCTCTAATTTAATTAACTATAAGTTAACAACCAAAATCTCTAGTTAATTAACTATAATTTATCAACCAAAAATCTCTAGTTAATTAACTATTAACAACCAATACATAGAAAAATATCACAGTCAATAATTTATTTAAATCATGAACACAATATCACAGCCAACGAGTTTATTTAAATCAAAAATAATGCTTACCAGGACTTAAGATCCTTGGATCTTACAGTAGTTGATGACACCAAAATATATAGTATATTTTGTTTCATCTTTTGATATCTTTTCATGATAGATTGAAGATCTTTCGCTTGTTTTCATACAAAATTTATCGATTATTGCAAAGTCTACTTCTATTTTAGTTTTTCATGGTTTTCAGGTAAAAAGGCACTATTTTTAGGCATTTTCAAGCAAAATCAAATACATAGAAGGATTACCATCATCAAGAGGAGATCGCCCAAGAAATTTTACACAAAATGGAGCAAGTCAGAAAATTACGGCAGTGCCGTAATCCATTTTACGGTACCGTAATTCCAGACAGTATCGTAAAATCCGAGCCCTGCCGTATTTTGAGAAGTTTCTGAACAGAAAGATTTTTGGATTTTACGGCACCTACCGTAAGCAATGTTAAGGTACCGTATTCCGGAGAGCTTCACAACAGAAACTTCACCATATTTTACAGCACTACCGTAAGAAACTACACGGGCCGTAATTTCCAGACATTCGCGAACAGAGAGTTCATCCGATTTTACGGAATTACCATAAACCAGATTACAGTGCCGTAATTCCCCGACAACATCAGAATAGAAGACTCGAGCGATTTTACGGCAATGTCGTAAGACATTACATGGCCATAATTTTTATTTTGAACACGACACCCGATTAATTTCCACGCCCGATTCTTACGGAGATGATTGCGAGCGATCCAAAGCCTTAAAGTGGATGCTGTAAGAAGCAGAAGGGGAGCTTTTGACGAGAGGATTGCAGAGAGACCAAAAGCCCCAATTTTGGTACACAGTCGAGGGAGAAATCACGATCCATGCCGCCGCCTAAGGTTTGGCCGCCGTGCTCGATCCAGACATTCTCCGGCCATGATTTTCATACTGAAGCTTCATCTGAAGGAGGAGAGAACGTGCCAGAAGTTTCAGACCGAAAGGAGATCGATTGTAAGAGAAATAGAAGAAAAAGAAGTTGCTGGCACTGTTCATCGATGGTTCTTGCAAAATTACGGCTGTGAAATACTTCACAGCCGTGCTGTATTTTCTAAACTTCTCTTTTACTTCGATTTTTGATCCTCTGAAACCATGATCTATTTTAATTCCTTCATGATGATAGCTTAAACTACTTTTGGGACATGGGGGAGTAATTCACTTGATTTCCAATGACTAGATGACTATTTTTACTATTTCGTTGAGTTTAATATTACCATGATGATTTTACTCATGCGATAATTGTGCTTAGACTCTCTATAAGTTCATGTTACTAATTATGTTCTTAGAATTTTCACTTGAGACCGTAAGGTAATTTCTTGAGAATTTGGAACCCTAGAATTGCATGTTAGGATCCCTTCCTTAGGTTAGATCTAATTTGATCTATTATAGTAGATTAATTGCAATAATTATAACATGAACCTATAGATCGAGTCTATTTGTCGAACGTGGAGATCTTGTGCGAAAGCAAGGATCGGAACGTTGGAGATCCATAAGTAAAACTAGTGTTGAGACTCGGATGCACGAAAGTGATCCTCGAATCTCCACTAGAGATTATCAACATTGAATTCTGATGCACGAAAGTGATCCTTGAATTCATTGTTTGATGATTTACTTATCTTTAGCGTTGGGAAGAATCTTGCACGAAAGCGAGGATAAATCCCTGTGCGGTTGTTTGCACGAAAGTGAACCAACCCTTTTTTTTGTAAATTACATCTTCATCATGATAAATTTAAACTAACGAAATCCTCATTCATATCTAGCTCATAAAAGTTAAAGTGAATGAAACCCTAGTCCCAGCTTTTCTCTCTGATAATTCCGTTTTTAGCTTCCAATTTATATTCTCATTACTTCGATTAGCCTAGATAGTAAGAAATCAGCTATTTAGTATTCGACAACGTAGGTTCTTGTGGTTTCGATACTTTCTTTATTACTTCGAGTATCCATGCACTTGCATATCACAACAGTAGTCCATTGGTTGTGATTTAAAGCCATCTCTTCAATCAGTGTATAGGCATCTTCAACTGTTTTCTTCATCAGGGCTCCTCCTGCAGCAGCATCAACAGTTAGACGGGTACTATAAAGTAAACCATTATAAAAAGTTTTAATTAAAACCCAATCTTCTAATCTATGGTGAGGGCACTTCCATTGTAACTCATTGAAATGATCCCGTGCCTCACTAAGGCTATGTTTAAACGAGATGATGGAAAATGAGAGGGAAGAGAATTGAAGAAGGAAAAAAGAAGAAAGGGAAATACAGCAGATTGCTACAGTAGTTACTGCAGCTATAGTAGCTACAGTAACTTTTCCGTCCGATTTGGACGGAGCACACGTTGTGCCAAAAATTAATACTGTTCATCAACTTTTTGCTACATTATTTCCTTTCCTCTTTCCTTCCTATTTTCCTCCACTCTATTTAACAACCAAAACTACTTTTGCTTTTCATTTTCCTTTCTCTCCCACTTTCCATCCGTTCCATTAAACACACCCTAAGTGATTCACCATCCCTCTATGCAAATCCCATGTTATGATTTCTCAACTAAATCATCTTACTAGGTGGAAAGTACTTCGTCAAGAAAGCCTTTTACAATTGTTCCCAAGTGGTGAATGTTCCAGTTGGGTGAGAACATAGCTAGGCTTTTGCTCGGTCCCTAAGCGAAAAAGGAAACAATCTCAGTTTAAGAGCATCATCAGATACACCATTAATTTTCATACTATAACATAATTCCAGAAAAAGAGATAAGTGTTGATTAGGATCTTCAAGTGGAGATCCTCCAAATTGATTATGCTGAATCATTGACAGGAAGGCTGATTTAATCTCGAAATTATTTGCATAAATTGCTAGCCTAGTTATACTGGAGCGGATTCCCTGTGTATTCGGGGCTGCATAATCTCTAAGTATTCTTCTCTTAGCTATGATTTATTCTTCTTCTCTTCCCTCTGCAAATCTAAGTTTCCTACGTAATCTAAGAGTTTTATTAATTTCATGATCAAAAGGGACTAATTGTCCTGACCTAAGAGTCCTACGCATAAACAAGTAGAAGATCAAATAAGCTCAGAATTTGTAGAAAATAGGAGAAAATCAGAATATATCTTAGAAAATAATAAAAACAAGCTTAGTCTAGCAATACTATCAATTATATCAATATTAACAAAACCAAGGTCCCCGGCAATGGTGCCAAAAACTTGTTCTAGTCCGCAAGCGCACGGATACTCGAAGTAATAATTAAGATATCGAACCACAGAGACCTTGTTGTTAAGTACCGATGAATTGATTTCTCACTAGCTAAACTAATCGAGTATGAGAAAAGTAATCGACCGAACGGTATACAGAAAACCAGAGAGAAAGAACTAGGACTAGGGGTTCATCCACCTTAATATCTATAACTAGATATAATTAAATGCTCATCAATCTATTTTTGTTATGGTAAAGATGCAACTTACTTAATAAAGAAATTAACTTGCTCTCGCGCAGTCAATTTACAAAGAACAACCCTCACTCTTGTGCATGATTTATTCAATGTTTGATATAAGTAAACTTTAATAGAGAGATTAAGAATCATTCTCGTGCATTCCATCTCAATGTCAAGATCTCAAGCAAAACTAAGTATTCTCATACCTTAGTTTTACAGGTGTCACTTAAGGTTTTCAAACATTCAAATAACTATCTCTAACATGTTTTCATGTCTAACTCAATAATATTTCATAGTTCAAAACATTAACAAGAATTAAACTACAAAAATCAAGAAATAAGAACAAACCTAATTTCTTATGATAAGTTCCTAAATCTCAATTTTAGGGTTCCAAGTTTTGCAAATCACTTTTTAGTCCATATCACAAAACACTAACACATGTTAATGATTGAAACTAGAAAAGATTAAAGACATTGATCTCTTAAGTAAAATTTGAAAGTTCCCTAAAGGGGGGCGAAACCCTAAAGCATGCGCATTAAAACTTTTCTAGGGTTTCATGAGGATCGAATAGTATGAACATATGATCAACTTAAGATTGAAAGCATAGAGATGCGTTACCATTGCCATTTCTTGGATGGCGTCTTGGAATCAAAGAATCGAATGCTTCTTCTCCAAAGGCAATGCACACAAGGTGAAGATGGCTTTTTCCTTGTCGTCCTTTGTGCTAGCAAAGATCTTCAAGTGTCCTTGTCGCGTGAAGGAGTTTTTTTTTTTTTTAGAGAATGACCTCTTGCTTGCCGAATGGTTTTTCTCTCTTGGTGTGAAGACAACCCAAGTCGAGAGAGGAAGAGGCGATGCGTTGAGGCGTTGTGGAGTTCTGGCGTTACATGACTTCCAAAAATAGAAAGTCATGAAGCCATGCGCCCATGCCATGATAACCGACCTAAACGCCTTCATATTGAACCATGCGTTCACACATGTGAACCGGTTCAAACCAATTCGGTTCAATTGCATTTGGTTCAAAGACCAAATCAAACCAGCATTGGTTCAGATCTTATCAAACCAAATGGTTTAAGATCTAACCGTTCATCTCTTGATGCTCTTGATCTCACTGATCTAGCATCAATACTCTCGATCGAAGCTTACCGATCTCAAGCCCTAATCAATCAAACATGATCAGACCAGATCTCACTTACAATCAGAGTTTAAATTCCTTTAAACTGAACCAAAACAATTCAGTCCACACGATCTGACATAAGAAAGCCATATCATCAAATTGTGCGACCCTAAGGGTTTCCTTTAAATGTCGGTAACGATAACTTACGTTATCACAATCAGTGAGGGGTATCTAGCAACACATCACTGTCTCCCGATATAAAGGAAAGAGTCTTCCAAGACTACACCCAAACCACAACACAAGTGTGAACCCAAGTCACTTGACATATGTGTTTCCTTTGCCACTGGACGTTCTTATTGGACAAGCGTGTCAAGCCTGTAATTCCAATATGATGAGAATGATTAGATCAGATGATCATAGTCATCTGGGTATGGCCATACACTTTCTCAATCATCTCATCCAGGGGGCCCCTATAGAACATCACACTCCAATCAAGGAGATGGCAATCCTATATCTATCACTAGTGCCATAACATGACTCATGTTCATTATCCAAGATAGTCTATAACCATTATGTTTCAAATGATATTGAACTACCTCAAAACAATGCCAATCATCATTTAGAAACACAAGTGATCTCAAGTCAGAGGAAATATGCCACTTGTTTGCATATAAGGATTATTCACATTGTGACAAGCAATTGAATATCCTAAGTAGGGTCTGTCCAGTACATCCAATGTACCCATAAGTCTACATCTTATTCCATGCTCGAAGCATCCTATAAGATTAGAATACATATTAGTCTCAATCATATCAAGGCTGTCTCATGTTCACCAAGATATCTCGACTAAGGACAAAACTGCATGTCAGCCAAGCTGAACAGCATTGAGACATTATTCAGAAGTATACATATTGCAGCAGATGATGTAACAACCTGAATAACAACCATTGCCTTTATAAACATAGAGTTTATACATGATACTGAAATAATCCCAAGGCCTCAAACATTAGCCTTAAGGGCATACCCCAACAATCTCCCACTTGCACTTAATCTAATGGTTGAGAAATCTCAAACCCATATTATTACAGTGCTTCTCATGCTTCTGCTGCGCCAGAGGCTTTGTAAGCGGGTCAGCTAGATTGTCATCTGTATGAACCTTGCAGACTTTGATCTCGCCACGATCAATGATCTCCCGGATCAAGTGAAACCTTCTCTGTATGTGCTTGGACTTCTGGTGCGACCGTGGTTCCTTTGCTTGTGCTATTGCTCCAGTGTTGTCACAGAAGATAACTAAAGGATCTGCACTCGAAGGAACAACACCAAGTTCCTGAACGAACTTACGAATCCACACTGCCTCCTTGGATGCTTCTGAGGCTGCAACATACTTGGCTTCTGTTGTGGAATCAGCAACAATTGACTGTTTGAAACTTTTCCACACCACTGCACCTCCATTCAAGCTAAAAACATAGCCTGATTGCGATCGGAAATCATCCTGGTCAGATTGGAACGAAGCGTCAGTATATCCTTCAATACTGAGTTCTTCCTGACCTCCATATATCAAGAACATATCTTTGGTCCTCTGAAGATATTTCAAAATGTTCTTGACTGCAATCCAGTGTGCCTGCCCTGGATTACTTTGGAATCGACTGGTCACGCTTAACCCGTAAGCAACGTCTGGGCGAGTACACAACATCGCATACATAATGGACCCAATAGCCGAAGCATAAGGCGTATTGTCCATTTCATCTTTCTCAGTCTGTGTTTGTGGACACTGACTCTTTGAAAGATTCAGACCTTGTCTGACTGGAAGATATCCTCTTTTAGAATTTTCTAAACGGAATCTCTCCAGGACTTTATCGATGTAAGTACTCTGGCACAGCCCGAGAAGCCTCTTAGATCTATCTCTGTAGATCTTCACACCTAATACATTGGCTGCTTCTCCTAAATCTTTCATCTGGAAACATTTTCTTAACCATGCCTTAACCGCATGTAGTTCAGGAATATCGTTTCCAATGATTAAGATATCATCGACGTAGAGGACTAGGAAAGTAATCACGCTCCCACTAAACCTCTTATATACACACGGGTCATCTTCATTCTTGATGAAACCAAATTCACAGATTGATTCATCAAAACGAATATTCCAGCTTCTTGATGCTTGTTTAAGTCCATAAATGGACTTCTTTAATTTGCATATTTTATGACGATCTGATGGATTAGTGAAACCTTCAGGTTGTGTCATATACACATCCTCTTCTAGTTTTCCATTAAGGAAAGCGGTCTTCACGTCCATTTGCCAGATCTCATAATCATAATATGCCGCTATCGCAAGAATAATCCGAATAGACTTGAACATGGCTACAGGAGAGAAAGTTTCATCATAATCTATCCCGTAGATTTGTTTGAAAACTTTCGCAACTAGCCTACCTTTATAGGTAACCACGTTACCATCCATGTCAATCTTCTTCTTGAAGATCCATTTACAGCCTATAGGGATTACTCCCGGAGGCGGATCAACCAAATCCCAAACTTGGTTATCTGACATGGAGTCCATCTCGGCTCGCATAGCTTCAAGCCATCTCGCTGATTCCGGTCCACTGACCGCATCCGCATAAGTGAAGGGTTCATCATCAATGATGTAGACTCCGTCATAGCGCTCAGGCTGTCGACGGATCCTTCCCGATCTTCGCGGTTCCCGTGATATCTGAGCCTCAGGTTGTTCAGTAACCTGATCTACTGGCTCAGGCTCATCCAACTGTGCTTGACTACTTTGTCCTTCTTCTGGATTCTCATCCAGCTTTATTTCTCTCCCACTGGCTTCTTGCAGAAGAAATTCTTTCTCAAGAAAAATAGCCGTCCGAGCAACAAATACTTTGTTCTCTTTGGGATCGTAGAAATAATAACCCTTAGTTTCCTTAGGGTAACCGACAAAGATACATTTCTCAGATCTGCTCTCTAGTTTCCTAGAGGCGAACTTTTTGACATAAGCCTCGCAACCCCAGATCTTAATAAATGTCAAGCTTGGCTGTTTCCCATACCATAACTCGTATGGAGTCTTTGAAACGGCCTTGGATGGCACTCGGTTTAGTACCTTTGCATCTGTTTCCAGTGCAAATCCCCAAAAGGAGTAAGGTAGAGTAGCCTGACTCATCATAGAACGAACCATATCCAGTAAGGTTCTATTTCTCCTCTCGGACACACCATTCCATTGCGGTGTTCCTGGCGGAGTGAGCTGTGAGATAATCCCACACTCCTTCAGATAGTCAGTAAACTCATGACTCAAGTATTCTCCACCTCGATCTGAATGAAGTGCCTTGATATTTCGGCCTATCTGATTTTGTACTTCATTTTTGAACTCTTTGAACTTGTCAAAGGATTCACTCTTATGTCTCATTAGATAGACATAACCATACCTACTGAAATCATCAGTAAAGGTAATGAAGTATGAATAGCCACCTCTAGCATGTTTACTAAATGGCCCACACACATCACTGTGAATGAGATCAAGTAAACCTGAAGCCCTTTGACCTTTGTTGGAAAAAGGAGACTTCGTCATTTTGCCCATTAAACAAGCTTTGCATGTATCAAGCTCCTCATAGGAGAATGATCCCAGCAGTCCATGATCATGCAACCGCTTAATGCGCTTCTTGTTAATATGGCCTAAACGACTATGCCATAGCAAGGTGCTGTCTTCAGCATACTTGGCTTTCTTAATATCAATCTGTTGTATTGAACATTCCATGTCCAACATGAATAACCCATTGTTAATCGACCCAATAGCATAAACAATATTATCAAAAGAAATATAACACTTTGAAATCTTGCATTCAAAGGAAAACCCTTTCCTGACAAGAGCAGGAATAGAGATAATATTCTTAGTTATGCTCGGTACAAAATAACAATTGTCCAGTTCTAATACAAGACCAGATGGTAAAGAGATGTGATAAACTCCTACAGCAACAGTAGCAACCCGTGCCCCGTTTCCTACTCGTAGGTCCACCTCATGCTGTCCCACCTGTCTTCTTCTCTTGAGTTCCTGTACATTTGAACAAATGTGAACTCCACATGCAGTGTCTAACACCCATGAAATAGAAGAAGATAACATGACTTCAGTCACGTAAATACCTGAGCCAGAAGCGAAAGAGTTGCTTCCCTTCTTCTCTCCTTGGAGCGCTTTACAGTCCTTTTTCCAGTGACCTAGCTGGCCACAATGGAAACATCTGTATTCCTTGACCGCTTGAGCTTTTGTTTCAGTGCCTTGTTGTAGCTCTTGATAGGGGCTTTGCCCTTCTTCCCCTTCTTCTTGTTCCTAGAAGGAAACATTAGGACAGAGGATGAAGGCGTTCCCTTCTCACGAGACTGAGTCTGCTCTGTAGTCAAGAGCATGTTCAGTAACTCTGCCGGGGTACAGTCGATCTTGTTCATATTAAAATTAATGATGAACGGATCGAAAGAGGCCGGGAGAGACAGCAAGATGATATCTACAACAAGCTCCTGATTGATGGTGTGTCCCAGTTTCTCTAGAGCCTCCTTGTACCCAATCATCTTGAGCACGTGAGCTCCCACTGGACTCCCTTCAGTCAGTTTGCTCTGAAAGAAAAGTTTCGTCAAATTATAGCATTCAGTCCTTGCCTGTGCAGCATACAGCAGCTTGAGGTTTGCTATAATTTCTATAGCTGATAAATCCTCATGCTGACGCTGCAGCTGTGGCATCATAGACGCTAGCATAAGGCAAGCGACGTCAATGCTATCATTGACATGCTTTTCATAAGCTTCCCGAACCGCCCTTGCGGCGTTCGCAGCGGGTTGAGGCAGTATAGCCATCTCGAGTGAAAGTCCCACCCTAAGGGGGGGGGGAACCCTAATAGACGTGCGCATATATATAAAATTTTCGAAGCGGAATTTAGGGTTTCTTAGATCGGTTAGCATGAACACATGATCAACTTGTTCAAGGATTGCAAAGAATCAACAAGAGATCATACCATAGCCATCGTTTAGATGGTGCCTTGGAAGCTAGAGGGCGATATGGCTCTCCTCCAAAGGTGCCGCACACAATGTGAAGATGGCTTTCTCCTTGTCGTCCTTTGTGCTAGCAAAGAGCTTCAAGAGTCCTAATCGCTTGAAGGGAAGATGAGAGATGACTCTCGGCGTAGATGAACTCCCTCTTCTTTTCATCAAGTGTCACCACCGAAAAGAGAAGAGAAGACCAAAAAGGATCCCTTTGGCAAGAGAGTGAAGAATCCCCTTTCACGTTCGAAAACGCATAACGTTTTCAACAAAGGAAAACGGCTTTCCAATTTTAGAAAGCACTAACTCCACTTCAACTCCCACGTTACCATCCCTCAATCAAACCATTCGAACCATACGTTCACCATAGTGAACCGGTTCCATTTGGTTTGGTTCAAGTGAATTTGGTTCAAGGACCAAGCCTTGGTCTAAATCTCATTGAACCTCAAGGTTCAAGATCTAACCATTCATCTCTCGATGCTCTTGATCTCACCGATCTAGCATCACTACTCTCGATCGAAGCTTACCGATCTCAAGCCCTAATCAATCAAACATGATCAGACCAGATCTCACTTACAATTAGAGTTTAAATCCCTTTAAACTGAACCAAAACAATTCAGTCCACACGATCTGACATAAGTAAGCCATATCATCAAATTGTGCGACCCTAAGGGTTTCCTTTAAATGTCGGTAACGATAACTTACGTTATCACGATCAGAGAGGGGTATCTAGCAACACATCACTGTCTCCCGATATAAAGGAAAGAGTCTTCCAAGACTACACCCAAACCATAGCACAAGTGTGAATCCACTTCACTAGGCATACATGTTTCCTTTGCCACTGGATGTTCTTATTGGACAAGCGTGTCAAGCCTGTAGCTCCAATATGATGAGCATGATTAGATCAGATGAACATAGTCATCTGGGTATGGCCATACACTTTCTCAATCATCTCATCCAGGGGGCCCCTTTAGAACATCACACTCCAAACTAGGAGACGGCAATCCTATATCTATCACTAGTGCCCTAACATGACTCATGCTCATTATCCAAGATAATCTATAACCATTATATTTCAAATGATATTGAACTACCTCAAAACAATGCCAATCATCATTTAGAAACACAAGTGATCTCAAGTCAGAGGAAGTATGCCACTTGTTCGCATACAAGGATTATTCACATTGTGACAAGCAATTGAATATCCTAGTAGGGTCTGTCCAGTACATCCAATGTACCCATGAGTCTACATCTTATTCCATGCTCAAAGCATCCTATAAGATTAGAACACATATTAGTCTCAATCATATCAAGGTTGTCTCATGTTCACCAAGATATTTTGACTAAGGACTATACTGCATGTCAGCCTAGCTGAACATCACTGAGACATTATTCAGAAGTATTCATATTGCAGCAGATAATGTAACAACCTGAATAACAACCGTTGCCTTTATAAACATAGAGTTTATACATGATACTGATACAATCCCAAGGCCTCAAACATTAGCCTTAAGGGCATACCCCAACAATCTCCCACTTGCACTTAATCTAATGGTTGAGAAATCTCAAACCCATATTATTACAGTGCTTCTCATGCTTCTGCTGCGCCAGAGGCTTAGTAAGCGGGTCAGCCAGATTGTCATCTGTATGAACCTTGCAGACTTTGATGTCGCCACGATCAATGATCTCCCGGATCAAATGAAACCGTCTCTGTATGTGCTTGGACTTCTGGTGCGACCGTGGTTCCTTTGCTTGTGCTATTGCTCCAGTGTTATCACAGAAGATAACCAATGGATCTGCACTCGAAGGAACAACACCAAGTTCCTGAACGAACTTACGAATCCACACTGCCTCCTTAGATGCTTCTGAGGCTGCAACATACTCGGCTTCTGTTGTGGAATCAGCAACAATAGATTGTTTGAAACTTTTCCACACCACTGCACCTCCATTCAAGCTAAAAACATAGCCTGATTGCGATCAGAAATCATCCTGGTCAGATTGGAACGAAGCGTCAGTATATCCTTCAATACTGAGTTCTTCCTGACCACCATACACCAAGAACATATCTTTGGTCCTCCGCAGATATTTCAAAATGTTCTTGACTGCAATCCAGTGCGCCTGACCTGGATTACTTTGGAACCGACTGGTCACGCTTAACCCGTAAGCGACATCTGGGCGAGTACACAACATCGCATACATAATGGACCCAATAGCCGAAACATAAGGCGTATTGTCCATTTCATCTTTCTCAGTCTGTGTTTGTGGACACTAACTCTTTGAAAGATTCAGACCATGTCTGACTGGAAGATATCCTCTTTTAGAATTTTCTAAATGGAATCTCTCCAGGACTTTATCGATGTAAGTACTCTGGCACAGCCCGAGAAGCCTCTTAGATCTATCTCTGTAGATCTTCACACCTAATACATAGGCTGCTTCTCCTAGATCTTTCATCTGGAAACATTTTGTTAACCAGGCCTTAACCGCATGCAGTTCAGGAATATCATTTCCAATGATTAAGATATCATCGACGTAGAGGACTAGGAAAGTGATTACGCTCCCACTAAACCTCTTATATACACACGGGTCATCTTCATTCTTGATGAAACCAAACTCACAGATTGATTCATCAAAACGAATATTCCAGCTTCTTGATGCTTGCTTAAGTCCATAAATGGACTTCCTTAACTTGCATATTTTATGACGATCTGATGGATTAGTGAAACCTTCAGGTTGTGTCATATACACATCCTCATCCAGTTTTCCATTAAGGAAAGCAGTCTTCACATCCATCTGCCAGATCTCATAATCATAATATGCTGCTATCGCGAGAATAATCCGAATAGACTTAAACATAGCTACAGGAGAGAAAGTTTCATCATAATCTATCCCATAGATTTGTTTGAAACCTTTCGCAACTAGCCTGCCTTTATAGGTAACCACGTTACCATCCATGTCAATCTTCTTTTTGAAGATCCATTTACAGCCTATAGGGATTACTCCCGGAGGCGGATCAACCAAATCCCAGACTTGGTTATCTGACATGGAGTCCATCTCGGCTCGCATAGCTTCAAGCCATCTCGCTGATTCCGGTCCACTGACCGCATCCGCATAAGTGAGGGGTTCATCATTCTCAATGATGTAGACTCCGTCATAGCGCTCAGGCTGTCAACGGATCCTTCCTGATCTTCGCGGTTCCCGTGATATCTGAGCCTCAGGTTGTTCAATAACCTGTTCTACTGGCTCAGGCTCATCCAACTATGCTTGACTACTTTGTCCTTCTTCTGGATTCTCATCCAGCTTTATTTCTCTTCCACTGGCTTCTTGCAGAAGAAATTCCTTCTCAAGAAAAATAGCCGTCCGAGCAACAAATACTTTGTTCTCTTTGGGATCGTAGAAATAATAACCCTTAGTTTCCTTAGGGTAACCGACAAAGATACATTTCTCAGATCTGCTCTCTAGTTTCCCAGAGGCGAGCTTTTTGACATAAGCCTCGCAACCCCAGATCTTAATAAATGTCAAGCTCGGCTGTTTCCCATACCATAACTCATATGGAGTCTTTGAAACTGCCTTAGATGGCACTCGGTTTAGTACCTTTGCAGCTGTTTCCAGTGCAAATCCCCAAAAGGAGTAAGGTAGAGTAGCCTGACTCATCATTGAACGAACCATATCAAGTAAGGTTCTATTTCTCCTCTCGGACACACCATTCCATTGCGGTGTTCCTGGCGGAGTGAGCTGTGAGATAATCCCACACTCCTTCAGATAGTCAGTAAACTCTCGACTCAAGTATTCACCACCTCGATCTGAACGAAGTGCCTTGATATTTCGGCCTAGCTGATTCTGTACTTCATTCTTGAACTCTTTGAACTTGTCAAAAGATTCACTTTTATGTCTCATTAGATAGACATACCCATACCTACTGAAATCATTAGTAAAGGTAATGAAGTACGAATAGCCACCTCTGGCATGTTTACTAAATGGCCCACACACATCACTGTGAATGAGGTCAAGTAAACCTGAAGCCCTTTGACCTTTATTAGAAAAAGGAGACTTCGTCATTTTGCCCATTAAACAAGCTTTGCATGTATCAAGCTCCTCATAGGAGAATGATCCCAGCAGTCCATAGTCATGCAACCGCTTAATGCGTTTCTTGTTAATATGGCCTAAACGACTATGCCATAGCAAGGTGCTGTTATCAGCATACTTAGCTTTCTTGTTATCAATTTGTTGTATAGAACATTCCATGTCCAACATGAATAACCCATTGTTAATCGACCCAGTAGCATAAACAATATTATCAAAAGAAATAATACACTTTGAAATATTGCATTCAAAGGAAAACCCTTTCCTAACAAGAGTAGGAATAGAGATAATATTTTTCGTTATGCTTGGTACAAAATAACAATTGTCCAGTTCCAATACAAGTCCAGATGGTAATGAGATGTAATAAACGCCTACAGCAACAGCAGCAACCCGTGCCCCGTTTCCAACTCGTAGGTCCACCTCATGCTATCCCACCTGTCTTCTTCTCTTGAGTTCCTGTACATTTGAACAAATGTGAACTCCACATGCAGTGTCCAACACCCATGATATGGAAGAAGAAACCATGACCTCAGTCACATAAATACTTGAGCCAGAAGCAAAACTTCCCTTCTTGTCTCCTTGGAGCGCTTTATAGTCCTTTTTCCAGTGACCCAGCTGGCCACAGTGGAAACATCTGTATTCCTTCGACCGCTTAACCTTTTGTTTCAGAGCCTTGCTGTAGCTCTTAACAGGGGCTTTGCCTTTCTTCCCTTTCTTCTTGTTCCTAAAAGGAACCATTAAGACAGAGGATACAGGCTTTCCCTTTAAAGTCAACTCTGTAGTCAAGAGCATATTCAGTAACTCTGCCGGCGTACAGTCGATCTTGTTCATATTAAAGTTAATGATGAACGGATCGAAAGAGGTCGGGAGAGACTGCAATATGATGTCTACAGCAAGCTCCTGATTGATGGTATGTCCCAGTTTCTCTAGAGCCTCCTTGTACCCAATCATCTTGAGTACGTGAGCTCCCACTGGACTTCCTTCAGCCAGTTTGCTTTGAAAGAAAAGCTTAGTCAAATTGTAGCGTTCAGTCCTAGCCTGTGCAGCATACAGCAGCTTGAGGTTTGCTATAATTTGTATAGCAGATAGATCCTCATGCTGACGCTGCAGCTCTGGCGTCATAGACGCAAGCATCAGGCAAGCGACATCAATGCTATCATTGACATGCTTCTCATAGGCATCCCGAACCGCCCTTGCGGCGTTCGCAGCGGGTTGAGGCGGTATAGCCGTCTCGAGGACATACAGCTTCCTCTCTGCCTTAAGAACAATCTTAAGGTGTCCGTACCAGTCTGAGAAGTTTGGTCCAGCAAACTTCTCCCTTTCCAGTAGGGATCGCACATTGAAATTCGTGGTGTTCGTTGCTGCAGTAATCTACAGCAATGCAAGAACAGCAAGGTCAGTATCAATGTGAGAATCAATTCAGGACTTAAGAATGATTCTTTTCTCACTATTTTATCTGGCTGAAAAATCCAGCAAAACAGCCCGAAAGAGTAAAACTCTTTTAGTGAGATGGGATCCAGATTTCATACTTGGTCTCCGCGTCCGCTCAGGCGAGATAAGATGCACAGAGAGTACAAGCACTAATCTCTGGTAGGCAATCCCTGCCAATCGCCAACCCGTGCGATTCCCCTTCATCTGGGCAATCCAGCAGACTGTGCCAACTGAGTTGGTACAACACAGTCTCTGATCCCACAGATGGCTGCCTCCATATAGCTACCATATGCTCCACATATGTAGCCTAGCCTACATGGTCAAGCTGCCCCGACCTACTCCCTGGACCACCACGTGCTATGTTGAGCAACGAGAAGAGATAAATCCCTTCCCTGTAACACGCAGGTGTAATCACACACCGTCTGAAGATAGATGGGCGTGCCCACTGAGTGGGTACAACACGACCCCAACGATAGTTGGAACAGTGAGGTTTCGCGCCAGAAGGCTTACGAGCTTGATATTTTAGCGTTGGATTTTAACGGTCTTTTATCTTCTTAACTATCATGCAAACCCTATGGTGATAGTAGAAGATTAAATCATGCAATTCTAATTATATAAACCATAAATAGAAAGCATGCTAATCTTATGTGGTAAAAGCCCATTAAGCCTAGGTAGGACCTTAATTTAACTTAAGTCTTCACTTGAGCTGTTGATGGGTCTTTTGCATCTCATCTGGCCCAACCCAGGGCCCAAGCGCCCACTGCAGCTCAGGTCCGCCCACCAGGTAAATGCGCCTGTCCCAGAGTCGAACCCTGGACCTCCCACCTGGTCAAGCCACTGCTGCATGCGCCTCTGCCAAGTGTGCTCTGTGCTCTTGTCTGATTAAAATACAATTTAATCTATCTAGACAAGATTGACACGCAGGTCAATTACATTGTATAAATTAATTAAAATGTGATGCGCAGATCACAATAAAAATAATTTACAATTAATCCAGGCACGCAGGCCCCAGCACAGCACACATTAAATTTGGGCAGCCCACATAAGATTAAATAAACACACATCATGGTATACAATCATCATGTGATCCAACAATAAGAAAATAAAATTTTTGAAAACCCATTGGCATCAATTTTATTTTCCTTATGTGCCCTACTACCTTACAACGATACATTAATAGGGATCCACTCATCATGTCTACTCCGATCCACTGCCTTTGCATGCACCAAGTCCTAACTGACTTGAGTCGACCCAGTGGTCAACAATGCATCTGTTGGGCTGAACGATCCTCAAGAGTTCTGGCAAGCGGGTGTGACCCCGAGCCTAACTCAAGAGCGTTCACTGGTTGTCTCAACCAGACATCGCTACACGCCTGTCTACAGTCGACCCATAGCCACCTCGTGCTTGCGCACAGGTGCCATCTGGTCGACCCATCTAGGCTGTCAGATGATCTGATCAGACTGGTTGGATCTACACTAGACAATGATTTCAAACCTAATAACCCGTCTAAGCTATTATAGCAGGCACAAATGTAGATCTAGATGGATGCGCGCAAGTTAACAAGTTTTGAAACACAAAACACATCTTTAACAAGCGCCAACAAAAGATCATGCATTAACATGAATAACATGCGCCAACATCTAATCACAAGCATGTTATTTTTCGCATGGTAACAATAGATCAATGCATTGTCGCAAACATGGAAACAAACATGTTATTGTCGCATGTTGTTAAGATTTAGATCTACACTAAATCGCAAACAAGGATCACATCAAGCAATCATGTAGATTCATACAAAACCTAGCTCTGATACCAATTGAAAGTCCCACCCTAAGGGGGGGGGGAAACCCTAATAGACGTGCGCATATATATAAAATTTTTGAAGCGGAATTTAGGGTTTCTTAGATCGGTTAGCATGAACACATGATCAACTTGTTCAAGGATTGCAAAGAATCAACAAGAGATCATACCATAGCCATCGTTTAGATGGTGCCTTGGAAGCTAGAGGGCGATATGGCTCTCCTCCAAAGGTGCCGCACACAAGGTGAAGATGGCTTTCTCCTTGTCGTCCTTTGTGCTAGCAAAGAGCTTCAAGAGTCCTAATCGCTTGAAGGGAAGATGAGAGATGACTCTCGGCGTAGATGAACTCCCTCTTCTTTTCATCAAGTGTCACCATCGAAAAGAGAAGAGAAGACCAAAAAGGATCCCCTCGGCGAGAGAGTGAAGAATCCCCTTTCACGTTCGAAAACGCATAACGTTTTCAACAAAGGAAAACGGCTTTCCAATTTTAGAAAGCACTAACTCCACTTCAACTCCCACGTTACCATCCCTCAATCAAACCATTCGAACCATACGTTCACCATAGTGAACCGGTTCCATTTGGTTTGGTTCAAGTGAATTTGGTTCAAGGACCAAGCCTTGGTCTAAATCTCATTGAACCTCAAGGTTCAAGATCTAACCATTCATCTCTCGATGCTCTTGATCTCACCGATCTAGCATCACTACTCTCGATCGAAGCTTACCGATCTCAAGCCCTAATCAATCAAACATGATCAGACCAGATCTCACTTACAATCAGAGTTTAAATCCCTTTAAACTGAACAAAAATAATTCAGTCCACACGATCTGACATAAGTAAGCCATATCATCAAATTGTGCGACCCTAAGGGTTTCCTTTAAATGTCGGTAACGATAACTTACGTTATCACGATCAGAGAGGGGTATCTAGCAACACATCACTGTCTCCCGATATAAAGGAAAGAGTCTTCCAAGACTACACCCAAACCATAGCACAAGTGTGAATCCACTTCACTAGGCATACATGTTTCCTTTGCCACTGGATGTTCTTATTGGACAAGCGTGTCAAGCCTGTAGCTCCAATATGATGAGCATGATTAGATCAGATAAACATAGTCATCTGGGTATGGCCATACACTTTCTCAATCATCTCATCCAGGGGGCCCCTTTAGAACATCACACTCCAAACTAGGAGACGGCAATCCTATATCTATCACTAGTGCCCTAACATGACTCATGCTCATTATCCAAGATAATCTATAATCATTATATTTCAAATGATATTGAACTACCTCAAAACAATGCCAATCATCATTTAGAAACACAAGTGATCTCAAGTCAGAGGAAGTATGCCACTTGTTCGCATACAAGGATTATTCACATTGTGACAAGCAATTGAATATCCTAGTAGGGTCTGTCCAGTACATCCAATGTACCCATGAGTCTACATCTTATTCCATGCTCAAAGCATCCTATAAGATTAGAACACATATTAGTCTCAATCATATCAAGGTTGTCTCATGTTCACCAAGATATTTCGACTAAGGACTATACTGCATGTCAGCCAAGCTGAACATCACTGAGACATTATTCAGAAGTATTCATATTGCAGCAGGTAATGTAACAACCTGAATAACAACCATTGCCTTTATAAACATAGAGTTTATACATGATACTGGTACAATCCCAAGGCCTCAAACATTAGCCTTAAGGGCATACCCCAACATCGAGGACATACAATTTCCTCTCAGCCTTAAGAACAATCTGAAGGTGTCCGTACCAGTCTGAGAAGTTTGGCCCAGCAAACTTCTCCCTTTCCAGTAGGGATCGCACATTGAACGCTGTGGTGTTCGTTGCTGCAGTAATCTACAACAATGCAAGAACAGCAAGGTCAGTATCAATGTTAGAATCAATTCAGGACTTAAGAATGATTCTTTTCTCACTATTTTATCTGGCTGAAAAATCCAGCAAAACAGCCCGAAAGAGTAAAACTCTTTTAGTGAGATGGGATCCAGATTTCATACGTGGTCTCCGCGTCCCGCTCAGGCGAGATAAGATGCACAGAGAGTACAAGCACTAATTTCTGGTAGGCATTCCCTGCCAATCGCCAACCCGTGCGATTCCCCTTCATCTGGGCAATCCAGTAGACTGTGCCAACTGAGTTGGTACAACACAGTCTCTGATCCCACAGATGGCTGCCTCCATATGGCTACCATATGCTCAATATGTAGCCTACATGGTCAAGCTGACCCGACCTACTCCCTGGACCACCACGTGCTATGCTGAGCAACGAGAAGCGATAAATCCCTTCTCTGTAACACGCAGGTGTAATCACACACCGTCTGAAGATAGATGGGCGTGCCCACTGAGTGGGTACAACACGGCCCCAACGATAGTCAGAACAGTGAGGTTTCGCGTCAGAAGGCTTACGTGCTTGATATTTAACGTTGGATTTTAACGGTCCTTTTATCTTCTTACTATCATTCAAATCCTATGGTGATAGCAGAAGAATAAATCATGCAGTTACTAAATTACTTAAACAGTAAATTAAAAGCATGATGATCTTATGTGGTAAAAGCCCATTAAGCCTAAGTAAGACCTTAATTAACTTAAGTCTTCACTTGAGCTCTTCATGGGTCTTTAGCATTTCCTCTGGCCCAACCCGGGCCCAAGCGCCCACTGCAGCTCAGGTGCGCCCACCAGGTATAATGCGCCTATCCTAGAGTCGAACCCTAGACCTCCCACTGGTGAAGCCACTTGCTGCATGCGCCTCTGCCATGTGTGCTTTGAGCTCATGTCTGATTAAATTACACTTTAATCTATCTAGACATGAATGACGCGCAGGTCAATTACACTTTATAAATTAATTAAAATGTGATGCGCATATCACAATAATAATTTACAATTTAATCCAGGCACGCAGGCCCCAGCACAGCACACATTAATTGGGCAGCCCACATAAGATGAAATAAACATTCATTCATGTTATACAAACAACATGTGATCCAATCAAGAAAATAAAATTTTTGAAAATCCCATTGGCATCAATTTTATTTCCTTATGTGCCCTACTACCTTACAACGGTCCATTAATAGAGATCCACTCATCAGACCTAGTCAGACCCACTGCCCTTGCATGCACCAAGTCATAACCGACTTGAGTCGACCTCATGGTCAACAATGCATGCGTGAAGGGCTGAACGTCCCTCATGAGTTTTGGCAAGCGGGTGTGACCCCGGGCCTAAATCATGAGCGTTCACTGGTTGTCTCAATCAGACATCGCTACACGCCCAGTATGCAGTCGACCTATAGCCACCTCATGCTTGCGCATAGGTGCCATCTGGTCGACCCATCTAGGCTGTCAGATGGTCTGATCAGACTGTTGGGTCTAGACTGGATGATGATTTCAACCCTAATAACCCGTCTAAGGTTTTATAGCAGGTGCTCAAAGATCTAGATGGAGCGCGCAAGATGTTAAGTTTTTACAAAAACACTTTAACATGCGCCAACAAGTAAAAACATACATCATGTAATTTCGCAAACTAACATGTAGTTGCGCAAGATGATAACTTCTAGATCTACATATCAAACGCAAACTAGGATCACAAATTAACATCAAGCAATCATATGATTCATACGATACCACGCTCTGATACCAATTGAAAGTTCCCTAAAGGGGGGCGAAACCCTAAAGCATGCGCATTAAAACTTTTCTAGGGTTTCATGAGGATCGAATAGTATGAACATATGATCAACTTAAGATTGAAAGCATAGAGATGCGTTACCATTGCCATTTCTTGGATGGCGTCTTGGAATCAAAGAATCGAATGCTTCTTCTCCAAAGGCAACGCACACAAGGTGAAGATGGCTTTCTCCTTGTCGTCCTTTGTGCTAGCAAAGATCTTCAAGTGTCCTTGTCGCATGAAGGAGTTTTTTTTTTTAGAGAATGACCTCTTGCTTGCCGAATGGTTTTTCTCTCTTGGCGTGAAGACAACCCAAGTCGAGAGAGGAAGAGGCGATGCGTTGAGGCGTTGTGGAGTTGTGGCGTTACATGACTTCCAAAAATAGAAAGTCATGAAGCCATGCGCCCACGCCATGATAACCGACCTAAACGCCTTCATATTGAACCATGCGTTCACACATGTGAACCGGTTCAAACCAATTCGGTTCAATTGCATTTGGTTCAAAGACCAAATCAAACCAGCATTGGTTCAGATCTTATCAAACCAAATGGTTTAAGATCTAACCGTTCATCTCTTGATGCTCTTGATCTCACTGATCTAGCATCAATACTCTCGATCAAAGCTTACCGATCTCAAGCCCTAATCAATCAAACATGATCAGACCAGATCTCACTTACAATCAGAGTTTAAATTCCTTTAAACTGAACCAAAACAATTCAGTCCATACGATCTGACATAAGAAAGCCATATCATCAAATTGTGCGATGCTAAGGGTTTCCTTTAAATGTCGGTAACGATAACTTACGTTATCACAATCAGTGAGGGGTATATAGCAACACATCACTGTCTCCCGATATAAAGGAAAGAGTCTTCCAAGACTACACCCAAACCACAGCACAATTGTGAACCCAAGTCACTTGACATATGTGTTTCCTTTGCCACTGGACCTTCTTATTGGACAAGCGTGTCAAGCCTGTAATTCCAATATGATGAGAATGATTAGATCAGATGATCATAGTCATCTGGGTATGGCCATACACTTTCTCAATCATCTCATCCAGGGGGCCCCTATAGAACATCACACTCCAATCAAGGAGACGGCAATCCTATATCTATCACTAGTGCCCTAACATGACTCATGTTCATTATCCAAGATAGTCTATAACCATTATGTTTCAAATGATATTGAACTACCTCAAAACAATGCCAATCATCATTTAGAAACACAAGTGATCTCAAGTCAGAGGAAATATGCCACTTGTTTGCATATAAGGATTATTCACATTGTGACAAGCAATTGAATATCCTAAGTAGGGTCTGTCCAGTACATCCAATGTACCCATGAGTCTACATCTTATTCCATGCTCGAAGCATCCTATAAGATTAGAACACATATTAGTCTCAATCATATCAAGGCTGTCTCATGTTCACCAAGATATCTCGACTAAGGACAAAACTGCATGTCAGCCAAGCTGAACAGCATTGAGACATTATTCAGAAGTATACATATTGCAGCAGATGATGTAACAACCTGAATAACAACCATTGCCTTTATAAACATAGAGTTTATACATGATACTGAAATAATCCCAAGGCCTCAAACATTAGCCTTAAGGGCATACCCCAACAAAATTAACATACCAAAAATATCTTGAAGAAATAAAGATTATCTAGTCATTAAGATAATAAAGGGATTACACCCTTTGTCCCAAATGAAAGTTTAATCTAGCATGATTGAAGAATTATAGCAAAACATTGTTTAGAGTGGTTGGAAATTGAATGAGAGGAGTAAAAGTTAAAAATAGGGCAGTAATGAAAATTATAGCCCGTAATTTGTTCTTAGACGCGATGAACAGTGACAGCGCCCACGCTTTTATTGATTTCTCCCTTGATCGATCTCCTTTCCCTTTGAAACTTCCGTGGTGTATTCTCCTTCGTCAGGCAAAGCTTCCTTTCAAATTTCGTGGTTGGAGGTGGTCTGTACGGTGAAAACTGATGAACCCTAGGGCGGTGGTGATTCTTTGAAATTCTTCATGAATCCGTAGTCAAAATTGTTCCTTTCAATTTTGGCTCATCCTCCTCTTTATCCTGATCATTCCCCTTTTTACGGATCTTCAATTGGTGCCCTAAAGCTTGAGAAATTATCTTTTTAAGTTTCCAGCGGAAGAATCAGGCATCTGGGCCGTAATTACTGTACCATGAAATTAATTACGGCGGTGTCGTAATGTCTTCTGAAGTCTCAATATGAAATTGTCTTGAAATTATGGTACCATAAAAAGTCTCACGGTAGTACCGTATTCTCTTCAAAAGTTACTGTATTAATTTGGACCTGAATTACGGCACCGTAAAATTATTACGGTAGTACTATGATATTCCAAAAAGTTTATGTGGGAAGCGGCAGTGAAAATCATTACAATAGTGATATATTTACATATTACGGCCGTAAAATCCATTACGGCATATGGCACTGCCGTAATTTTGCTAGAAAACTCGGTTTGACGTGAAATTTGATGTGTAAACTCCGCACGATGATTAGAATCCTTGTATGCATTGAAATTGCTTAAAAACCCATTACAATAATGCCTTTTTACTTGAAATTAATCAAAAACGAAGAAAGGTGTAGATTCTGAAGTATTTGACAAATAAGGCATAAAAATAAGTAAAAGAGCATGGTTATGACCCCAAAAGACTAGTTAATAAGTATGAAAAATACTATGAAATTTAGAGTCATCATATACCCATATGTCTGCTTTAGCACTTTGTGCCTTACCATCCCATATACCAATATCACAAGTACCAAAACTGTCCCATATCAACTAAGGTCCATTGACTGGGGACAAGAGTTTGAGCACAGATCTAATCTATTTCCAGGGACATTATCATGCAAGTACATAATCATATATGTAAACAGAGTATAATAATGATAATGCTAGAATGATATATAAAATATCAGGTTCATGTAGTACAAAAGATATACCAAGAAGAGGTCTTAGGGCATATACACCAACAATCTCCCACTTGCACTTGACCTAAAGGTTAAGGAATCTCAACCCCATATCCCTGGCATGACCATCATGCTTCTGCTGCGCCAAAGCCTTCATAAGTGGGTTTGCTAGATTGTTCTCTGTGTCAACTCTGCTAATCTTGACATCACCTCTATGAGTGATCTCTCTGATCAGCTGAAATCTCTTGAGTATGTGTTTGGACCTTTGATGAGACCGTGGTTCCTTTGCCTGTGCAATTGCCCCATTGTTGTCACAATAGAGCGCAATGGGATCCACAACAATTGGAACCACCTGAAGATCAGAGATGATCTTCCTTATCCAAACGGCTTGATTGGTTGCCTCAAAAGCAGCGACATACTCAGCCACGGTTGTAGAATTAGCAATGGTGGATTGCTTGAAGCTTTTCCAGCGCACAGCTTCTCCATTTATCTTGAACTCATTGCCTGCCTGCGATTTGAAGTCATTAGGGTCAGACTAGAATGACTCATCAGTGTAGCCCTGAACACTGAGCTCTTCCTATCCCCCATAGATCAAGAACAAATCATTGGTTCTTCTCATATACTTCAGGATATTCTTTATAGCCACCCAATGCTGCAGACTTCGATTAGATTGGTATCGGCTGGTTATGCTCACAGCATAAGCTACATCTGGTCTAGTACACAATATTGCATACATGATTGATCCTACAACAGAAGCATAGGGCACTCGACTTATGTCATCCCTCTTAGCTTGTGTGATGGGACATTGACTCTTTGAGAGAGTAAGGTCATGTCTAACTGGAAGGTATCTCTTCTTGGACTGCTCTAAGTTGAACCTATCCAGGACCTTATCAATGTAGGTACTCTAACTAAGGGGTAGGGGCCTCTTGGATCTATCCCTGTAGATCCTCATGTCTAGGATATAGGCGGCCTCCCCTAAATCCTTTATCTCGAAATACTTTCAAACCCATGTCTTCACAGACTGAAGACTAGGGATGTCATTTCCAATGAGTAGTATGTCATCGACGTACAAGACTAGAAAAGTCACCAAGCTCCCACTGAATTTTTTGTACACATAGGTGTCATCTTCACTTTTGATAAAGCTGTAATCTCTTGTTGCCTCATCAAACCGAAGATTAAAACTTGGATATGCTTACTTTAATCCATAAATAGATTTCTTTAGCGTGCAGACCTTGTTGGCCTTTGCAGGATGGATGAAACCATCAGGTTGTGTCATATACACATGCTCTATCAACTTCCAATTAAGGAACGCTGTATTAACATCCATCTACCATATCTCATAATCATGATATGCAGCTATAGCAAGTAGAATCTGAATGGATTTTATCATTGCAACTGGCAAGAAGGTTTCAACATAGTCCACCCCGTGGACTTGTTTGAATCCTTTAACCACTAGTCTACCCTTATAGTTAAGTATGTTGCCACCCATGTCAGTATTCCTCTTGAAGACCCATTTACACCCTATGGGTTTTACTCCATCAGGCAGCTCAACCGAATCCTATACTTGGTTAGCGGACATAGAATTCATCTCGGATCGCATGGCCTCAAGCCATCTCTCGGAGTCCGGTCTAGCGACCGCAATATCATAGGTCCTAGGCTCATCCTCAATGTTGAAGATCCTGTTGTGTTAGGTCGGTAGCGACCCATACCTCTCAGGTGTACGACAAATCCTCCAAGTCATACGTGGCACCTATGTCTGTGCCTCCGGTACAACAACTGATGCAGGTGGCTCAAGTTCTATCTCAGTGTCTTGTGGTTGCACTTTGTCTTCGTCCAAGTCAAACTCCCTCCCACTAACTTATTTCATGAGAAATTCTTTCTCTAGAAAGATAGCACCCCAAGCAACAAAGACATTGTTCTCAGTAGGGATATAGAAGTAGTATCATTTAGTTTCCTTAGGATACCTCCACAAATACACATTTAGCAGATTTGGGTTCTAGCTTGTTAGAGTCTTGACATTTGACATAAGCCTCATATCCCCAAACTCTGATAAAAGATAGGTTTAGGCATCTCCCACTCCATACCTCATATGGAATCTTAGAGACACACTTAGATGGAATGTTATTCAGTATGAGAGAAGCTGTTTCAAGTGCATAACCTCATAATAAGGGTGGTAGAGTTGCATGACTCATCATAGATCGAACCATATCCAACAAAGTCTGATTTCTCCTCTCAGACACACCATTCCATTGAGGTGTTACAGGAGGAGTGAGTTGGGATAGAATCCCACACTCCTAAAATAGTCAAAGAACTCACCGCTCAGGTACTCTCCACCACGATCAAATCGAAAAGTCTTAATGGATCTACCAAGCTGGTTCTCTACTTCATGTCTGAACTACTTAAATTTCTCAAAGGATTCAGATTTATGTCTCATCAAATAGACATAACCATATCTTCTAAAGTCATTAATAAATATGATGAAGTAGTTGTACTCTCCTCTGGCTTGTTTACTAAATGGCCTACACACATCACTGTGTATAAGATCCAATAAAACTCCTGCCCTCTCACTAGTTGGTTGGTGTATATGCCCTAGGACCTAGTATTGGTCCATTATTGCACTACTTGACGTTGATATTTATATCATTCTGGCATTGTCATTATCTATGTTTGTCTACATTTGCAATTATGTGCTTACATGATAATATCCCTAGAGACAGATTGGATCTGTGCTCAAATGATTGTCCCAGTCGATGTACTTGTGTAGATATGGGACAGCTCTGGTACTTGTGAGACTGGTATATGGGCTGGTTAGGCACGAGGTGCTAACGTAGACATATGGGTATATTACTGGTAGATATACTGGACAGACCCACTGTGAGGCAATGACTTGGTGTCATGAGTTATCCTCACAGGTGATAGGAGATGCATTGATCCATTGACTTGAGATCATTGGCCATTCTATATGGTTAGGGACATGCTTTGATACAACCTAACACCTTGCTGTAGTTGGGAGGTAATAACGGTTGTCATTGAGCATGTCACAACCCATATTAGAAGGTCAATGACAGACAAAGGATTTGCCCCTTCCTAAGGGAAGCTTGATATCCATAGAGCTCCTCTATGGTTCTATGACTGAAAGTGTATGGCCATACCCAAGTGAGAACCTAATTTAGTCATGACCATGTGATTGGGTGAAAATAAGTGGTGACACACTTGTCCAATCGGATATCAGTTCAGCAAAGAGACTGTGATGCATCTATACCTAGTCGCGATGATGGGGATGTTGATGTCGATATCCATTCCAATGACCTAGGTAGCAGCGATGCACTGCTAGTTGCCACTTACTACTGGTGGTTTCCTTTGGTCAGCACTTCCAGCATTAGAGGAACCTACAGGGTCGCACACCTTGATACTCGAGTTCTCGTATTGATCGGGAAGCCTTATGATCGAGTTATTGGATAACTCGGATCTATTTGGGAGATTTCATCAGCGCTAATGGGCCTAATGAGATGGAAGAATGTTATTGGAGCCAAACTCCATTTATGGTAGGTTGACCTGAAATTGACCATGGTTGGTCACATTTGGATTAGGGTTGCATTGGATTAGATCCAAGTGCTTAATCAACCCATGTAATTGTTGGGGTATGCCCTTAAGGCTAATGTTTGAGGCCTTGGGATTGTAACAGTATCATGTATAAACTCTTATGTTTATAAAGGCATGGTTATTATTCAAGGTTGTTACATAGTCTGCTGCAATAATTGTACTTCTGAATAATGTCTCAAAGCTGTTCAGCTGGGCTGACATGCTATAAAGTCCTTAGTCGAGATATCTTGGTGAACATGAGACAGCCTTGATATGATTGAGACTAATATGTGCTCTAATCTTATAGGATGCTTCGAGCATGGAATAAGATGTAGACTCATGGGTACATTGGATGTACTGGACAGACCCTACTAGGATATTCAATTGCTTGTCACAATGTGAATGATCCTTGTATGTGTACAAGTGGCACATTTCCTTTGACTTGAGATCACTTGTGTTTCTAAATGATGATTGTCATTGTTTTGAGGTAGTTCAATATCATTTGAAACATAATGATTATAGACTATCTTGGATGGTGAGCTTGAATCAGGTTAGGGCACCAGTGATAGACATAGGATTGCCGTCTCCTTGTTTAAGGAGTGTGATGTTCTAAAGGGGCCCCCTGGATGAGATGATTGAGAAAGTGTATGGCCATACCCAGATGACTGTGTTCATCTGATCTAATCATGCTCATCATATTGGAGTTACGAGCTTGACAGGCTTGTCCAATAAGAACATCCAGTGGCAAAGGAAATATGCATGCCTTGTGAGTTGGATTCACACTTGTGCTGTGTTTTGGGTGTAGTCTTGGAAGACTCTTTTCTTTATATCGGGAGACAGTGATGTGTTGCTAGATACCCCTCACTGATCGTGATAACGTGAGTTATCGTTACCGACATTTAAAGGAAACCCTCAGGGTCGCACAATTTGATGATATGGCTTACTTAAGTCAGATCGTGTGGACTGAATTATTTAGGTTCAGTTTTAAAGGGATTTAATCTCTGATTGAAAGTGAGATCTGGTCTGATCATGTTTGATTGATTAGGGCTTGAGATCGGTAAGCTTCGATTGAGAGAATTGATGCTAGATTGGTGAGATCAAGAGCATCAAGAGATCAACGGTCAGATCTTAAGCCTTAGGGGTTTAATTTGATCTGGACTAAAGGCTTGGGCTGGTTTGATTTGGTCTTTGAACCAAATGCAATTGAACCATGGCTCGGTTCAAAGAGGAGCGATTGGTTCACTTGAAGTGAACGCATGATCGCATGAGAGTATGAGGCGAGTTTTTGGCTTGCTATTTTTAGAAGCCACGCTCCCACGTTCAACGAGAACGTTGCACTCGTCGCCTCTTTATTCTCTCGCTCTCATGTGGTAAAATGGTTACACAAAAGAGGGGATCAAGAGCTTGATCGACCTAGCCGCAAGAGATCTCATCTCCTCCATACGAAGGACTCCTTGAAGATTTGCTAGCACAAAGTCTCCGAGGAAGTAGTCGCCTTCTCATTGTGTGCGTCATCTTTGGAGAAAAGGCATTTGCGTTTTTGCTTCCAAGGCGCCATCTAGAAATGGCTATGGTATGAATTCTTATCATGAATACTTGTTATTAAAAGTTAATCATGTGACATGTTTTCGATCCTATGAAACCCTAGCATCCGCTGCCCATATTATGTTTGCGCCACCTTAGGGTTTCGCCCCCTTAGATACAAGGGACTTTCAATTGGTATCAGAGCCATGTTTGACGCATGTTTAGTTATTTGTGGCGCATGAATGATGTTTCTTTGGTTGCGCTTATGGGTTAGATCTATAGTTTATGCAAAAGTTTACATGATGCTTTCAGCATGTCGAAACTCAATATTTGTTTCCTTTAGTTGGCGCATGCTTTGGTTTTTCTAAAAATAAAAAAAAACAAAACTCTTGCGCGACTCACATTAGATCTAACTAGCGCCTGCTTTAAACCCTTAGACGGGTTATTAGGGTTGAAGTCATCTTCTAAATAGATCCAAACTGTCTGATCAGACTATCTGACAGCCTAGATGGGTCGACCAGATAGCACCTTGGCGCAAGCCTGAGATGGCTATAGGTCGACAGCAGACGGCGTGTAGCGATGTCTGGTTGAGACACCCTATGAACGCACATGAGTTAGGCCCGGGGTCACACCCGCCTGCCAGACCTCATTGTGGTCGTTCAGCCCTAGGCGCATGCATGGTTGACCATTTGGTCGACTCAAGTCAGTTAGGACTTGGTGCATGCAAGGGCAATGGATCTGACTAGATTGATGAGTGGATCCCTATTAATGGACCGTTGTAAGGCAGCAGGGCAAATAAGGAAATTAAAATTGATGCCAATGGGGTTTTTCAAAATTTTATTTTCTTGATTGGATCACATGAAATTTGATGCCATTTGCTTGTTTATTTCATCTTATGTGGGCTGCCCGTTTAATTGTGTGCTGTGCTGGGGCCTGCGTGCCTGGAAATTAAAGTTGTAAATTATTTATTGTGATCTGCGTATCACATTGTATTTAATTTATAAAATGTAATTGACCTGCATGTCAATCTTGTCTAGATAGATTAATTTGTAAGTTAATCAGACAAGAGCACAGAGCACACTTGGCAGAGGCGCATGCAGCAGTGGCTTGACCAGGTGGGAGGTCCAGGGTTCGACTCTGGGACCAGGCGCATTTTCCCTGGTAGGCGCACCTAAGCTGCAGATGGCGCTTGGGCCCTGGTTTGGGCCAGATGAGCAGCAAAAGACCCATGAAGAAAAGCAAGTGAATGCTTAAGTTAATTAAGGTCTTACTTAGGCTATGGGCTTTTACCACATAAGATCCATGCTTTCTTTTATTGCTTAAATAAGTAGAACAGCATGATTTATTTATCTTCTGCTATCACCATAGGAAATGCATGATAGTGAAGAAGATAAAAGACCGTTAAAATCCAACGCTAAAATATCAAGCTCGTATGCCTTCTGACGCGAAACCTCACTGTTCTGATTATCATTGGAGCCGTGTTGTACCCACTCAGTGGGCACGTCCATCTATCTTCAGACGGTGCGGGATTACACCTGCGTGTTACAGAGAAGGGATTTATCGCTTCTCGTTGCTCAGCATAGCACGTGGTGGTCCAGGGAGTAGGTCGGGTCAGCTTGACCATGTAGACTACATATGTGGCGCATATGGTAGCGCATGGAGGCAGCCATCTGTGGGGTCAGAGATTGTGTTGTACCAACTCAGTTGGCACAGTCTGCTGGATTGCCCAGATGAAGGGGAATCGCACGGGTTGGCGATTGGCTGGGACAGCCTACCAGAGATTAGTGCTTGTACTCTCTGTGCATCTTATCTCGCCTGAGCGGGACGCGGAGACCAAGTATGAAATCTGGATCCCATCTCACTAAAAGAGTTCTACTCTTTCGGGCTGTTTTGCTGGATTTTTCAGCCAGATAAAATAGTGAGAAAAAGAATCATTCTTAAGTCCTGAATAGATTCTTTACATTGATACTGACCTTGCTGTTCTTGCATTGTTGTAGATTCCTGCAGCAACGAACACCATGAGCTTCAATGTGCGATCCCTACTGGAAAGGGAGAAGTTTGCTGGGCCAAACTTCTCAGACTGGTTCGGACACCTTAAGATTGTTCTTAAGGCAGAGAGGAAACTGTATGTCCTCGAGACGGCGATACCGCCTCAGCCCGCTCCGAACGCCGCAAGGGCGGTTCGGTAAGCTTATGAAAAGCACGTCAATGATAGCATTGATGTCGCTTGCCTGATGCTAGCGTCTATGACGCCACCGCTGCAGCGTCAGCATGAGGATATATCTGCTATAGACATGATAGCAAACCCAAGATGCTGTATGCTGCACAGGCGAGGACAGAACGCTATAATCTGACAAAGCTTTTCTTTCAGAGCAAACTGGCTGAAGGGAGCCCAGTGGGAGCTCACGTGCTCAAGATGATTGGGCACAAGGAGGCTCTAGAGAAACTGGGGCATACCATCAACCAGGAGCTTGCTGTAGACATTATTCTGCAGTCTCTCCCGCCCTCTTTCGATGCGTTCATCATTAACTTTAATATGAACAAAATCGATTGTACTCCGGCAGAGCTGCTGAATATGCTCTTGACTACTGAGGAGACTCTGAAGGGAAAGCCTTCGACCTCTGTCTTAATGGTTCCTTCTAGGAACAAGAAGAAGGGGAAGAAGGGCAAGGCCCCTGTCAAGAGTTACAGCAAGGCTCTGAAGCAAAAAGTTAAGCGGTCAAAGGAATACAGATGTTACCATTGTGGCCAGCTGGGTCACTGGAAAAAGGACTGTAAAGCGCTCCAAGGAGATAAGAGGGGAAGCGTCGCTTCTGGCTCAGGTATATACGTGACGGAAGTCATGTTTTCATCTTCTTCTATTTCATGGGTGTTGGACACTGCTTGTGGAGTTCACATTTGTTCAAATGTACAGGAACTCAAGAGAAGAAGACAGGTGGGACAACATGAGGTGGACCTACGAGTTGGAAACGGGGCACGGGTTGCTGCTGTTGCTGTAGGAGACTATTTCATCTCTTTGCCATCTGGGCTTGTATTAGAACTGAACAATTGTTACTTTGTTCCTAGCATTACTAAAAATATTATCTCCATTCCTGCTCTTGTCAGGAAGGGGTTTTCCTTTGAATGCAATTTTTCAAAGTGTGTTCTTTCTCTTGATAATATTGTTTATGCTACTGGTTCAATTAACAATGGGTTATTCATGTTGGACATGGAATGTTCTATACAAAACATTGATAATAAGAAAGCCAAGTATGCTGATGACAGCACCTTGCTATGGCATAGTCGTCTAGGCCATATTAACAAGAAGCGCATTAAGCGGTTGCATGATCATGGACTGCTGGGATCATTCTCCTGTGAGGAGATTGATACATGCAAGGCTTGTTTAATGGGTAAAATGACGAAGTCACCTTTTCCTAACAAAGGTCAAAGGGCTTCAGGTTTACTTGACCTTATACACAGTGATGTGTGTGGGCCATTTAGTAAACATGCCAGAGGTGGCTATCAGTACTTCATTACCTTTACTGATGATTTCAGTAGGTATGGGTATGTCTATCTGATGAGACATAAAAGTGAATCTTTTGACAAGTTCAAAGAGTTCAAGAATGAAGTACAAAATCAGCTAGGCCGAAATATCAAGGCACTTCGTTCTGATCGAGGTGGAGAATACTTGAGTCATGCGTTTACTGACTATCTGAAGGAGTGTGGGATTATCTCACAGCTCACTCCGCCAGGAACACCGCAATGGAATGGTGTGTCCGAGAGGAGAAATAGAACGTTACTTGATATGGTTCGTTCTATGATGAGTCAGGCTACTCTACCTTACTCCTTATGGGGATTTGCACTGGAGACAGCTGCAAAGGTACTAAACCGAGTGCCATCCAAGGCAGTTTCAAAGACGCCATATGAGTTATGGTATGGGAAACTGCCGAGCTTGACATTTATCAGGATCTGGGGCTGCGAGGCTTATGTCAAAAAGCTCGCCTCTGGGAAACTAGAGAGCAGATCTGACAAATGTATCTTTGTCGGTTACCCTAAGGAAACCAAGGGTTATTATTTCTTCGATCCCAAAGAGAACAAGGTATTTGTTGCTCGGACGGCCATATTTCTTGAGAAGGAGTTTCTTCTGCAAGAGGCCAGTGGGAGAGAAATAAAGCTGGATGAGAATCCAGAGGAAGGACAAAGTAGTCAAGCACAGTTGGATGAGCCTGAGCCGGTGGATCAGGTTATTGAACAACCTGAGGCTCAGATATCACGGGAACCGCGAAGATCGGGAAGGATCCGTCGACAGCCTGAGCGCTATGACGGAGTCTACATCATTGATAATGATGAACCCCTCACTTATGCGGATGCGGTCAGTGGACCGGAGTCAGCGAGATGGCTTGAGGCTATGCGCGCCGAGATGGACTCCATGTCAGATAACCAAGTCTGGGATTTGGTTGATCCGCCTCCGGGAGTTATCCCTATAGGCTGTAAATGGATCTTCAAGAAGAAGATTGACAAGGATGGTAACGTGGTTACCTATAAAGCCAGGCTAGTTGCGAAAGGTTTCAAACAAATCTACGGGATAGATTATGATGAAACTTTCTCACCTGTAGCCATGTTTAAGTCTATTCGGATTCTTTTCGCGATAGCAGCATATTACGATTATGAGATCTGGCAAATGGATGTGAAGACGGCTTTCCTGAATGGAAATCTGGATGAGGATGTGTATATGACACAACCCGAAGGTTTCACTAATCCATCAGATCGTCATAAAATATGCAAGTTAAAGAAGTCCATTTATGGACTTAAACAAGCATCTAGGAGCTGGAATATTCGTTTTGATGAATCAATCAGTGAATTTGGTTTTATCAAGAACGAAGATGACCCGTGTGTATATAAGAGGTTTAGTGGGAGCGTGATTACTTTCCTAGTCCTCTACGTCGATGATATCTTGATCATTGGAAATGACATTCCCGAAATGCATGCTGTTAAAGCATGGTTAAGGAAATGTTTCCAGATGAAAGATCTTGGAGAAGCAGCCTATGTATTAGGTGTGAAGATCTACAGGGATAGATCTAAGAGGCTTCTCGGGCTGTGCCAGAGTACTTACATCGATAAAGTCCTGGAGAGATTTCATTTAGAGAATTCTAAAAGAGGATATCTTCCAGTCAGACATGGTCTGAATCTTTCGAAGAGTCAGTGTCCACAAACACAGACTGAGAAAGATGAAATGGACAATACGCCTTATGCTTCGGCTATTGGGTCCATTATGTATGCGATGTTGTGTACTCGCCCAGACGTCGCTTACGGGTTAAGCGTGACCAGTCGATTCCAAAGTAATCCAGGTATGGCGCACTGGATTGCGGTCAAGAACATTTTAAAATATCTGCGGAGGACCAAAGATATGTTCTTGATATATGGTGGTCAGGAAGAACTCAGTATAGAAGGATATACTGACGCTTCGTTCCAGTCAGACCAGGATGATTTCCGATCGCAATCAGGCTATGTTTTTAGCTTGAATGGAGGAGCAGTGGTGTGGAAAAGTTTCAAACAGTCAACTGTTGCTGATTCCACAACAGAAGCCGAGTATGTTGCAGCCTCGGAAGCATCCAAGGAGGCAGTGTGGATTCGTAAGTTCGTGAGAGAACTTGGTGTTGTTCCTTCGAGTGCAGATCCTTTGGTTATCTTCTGTGATAACACTGGAGCAATCGCACAAGCAAAGGAACCACGGTCGCACCAGAAGTCCAAGCACATATAGAGACGGTTTCACTTGATCAGGGAGATCATAGATCGTGGCGAGATCAAAGTCTGCAAGGTACATACAGATGACAATCTGGCAGACCCGCTTACAAAGCCTCTGGCGCAGCAGAAGCATGAGAAGCACTGTAATAATATGGGTTTGAGATTTCTCAACCATTAGATTAAGTGCAAGTGGGAGATTGTTGGGGTATGCCCTTAAGGCTAATGTTTGAGGCCTTGGGATTGTAACAGTATCATGTATAAACTCTTATGTTTATAAAGGCATGGTTATTATTCAAGGTTGTTACATTGTCTGCTGCAATAATTGTACTTCTGAATAATGTCTCAAAGCTGTTCAGCTGGGCTGACATGCTATAAAGTCCTTAGTCGAGATATCTTGGTGAACATGAGACAGCCTTGATATGATTGAGACTAATATGTGCTCTAATCTTATAGGATGCTTCGAGCATGGAATAAGATGTAGACTCATGGGTACATTGGATGTACTGGACAGACCCTACTAGGATATTCAATTGCTTGTCACAATGTGAATGATCCTTGTATGTGTACAAGTGGCACATTTCCTTTGACTTGAGATCACTTGTGTTTCTAAATGATGATTGTCATTGTTTTGAGGTAGTTCAATATCATTTGAAACATAATGATTATAGACTATCTTGGATGGTGAGCTTGAATCAGGTTAGGGCACCAGTGATAGACATAGGATTGCCGTCTCCTTGTTTAAGGAGTGTGATGTTCTAAAGGGGCCCCCTGGATGAGATGATTGAGAAAGTGTATGGCCATACCCAGATGACTGTGTTCATCTGATCTAATCATGCTCATCATATTGGAGTTACGAGCTTGACAGGCTTGTCCAATAAGAACATCCAGTGGCAAAGGAAATATGCATGCCTTGTGAGTTGGATTCACACTTGTGCTGTGTTTTGGGTGTAGTCTTGGAAGACTCTTTTCTTTATATCGGGAGACAGTGATGTGTTGCTAGATACCCCTCACTGATCGTGATAACGTGAGTTATCGTTACCGACATTTAAAGGAAACCCTCAGGGTCGCACAATTTGATGATATGGCTTACTTAAGTCAGATCGTGTGGACTGAATTATTTAGGTTCAGTTTTAAAGGGATTTAATCTCTGATTGAAAGTGAGATCTGGTCTGATCATGTTTGATTGATTAGGGCTTGAGATCGGTAAGCTTCGATTGAGAGAATTGATGCTAGATTGGTGAGATCAAGAGCATCAAGAGATCAACGGTCAGATCTTAAGCCTTAGGGGTTTAATTTGATCTGGACTAAAGGCTTGGGCTGGTTTGATTTGGTCTTTGAACCAAATGCAATTGAACCATGGCTCGGTTCAAAGAGGAGCGATTGGTTCACTTGAAGTGAACGCATGATCGCATGAGAGTATGAGGCGAGTTTTTGGCTTGCTATTTTTAGAAGCCACGCTCCCACGTTCAACGAGAACGTTGCACTCGTCGCCTCTTTATTCTCTCGCTCTCGTGTGGTAAAATGGTTACACAAAAGAGGGGAGCAAGAGCTTGATCGACCTAGCCGCAAGAGATCTCATCTCCTCCATACGAAGGACTCCTTGAAGATTTGCTAGCACAAAGTCTCCGAGGAAGTAGTCGCCTTCTCATTGTGTGAGTCATCTTTGGAGAAAAGGCATTTGCGTTTTTGCTTCCAAGGCGCCATCTAGAAATGGCTATGGTATGAATTCTTATCATGAATACTTGTTATTAAAAGTTAATCATGTGACATGTTTTCGATCCTATGAAACCCTAGCATCCGCTGCCCATATTATGTTTGCGCCACCTTAGGGTTTCGCCCCCTTAGATACAAGGGACTTTCAGTAATGAAGTTTGGGCTTGCTCATTACCCAATGAGGCCCAATAACAAGTTGTCATGAAGAGGCAATAGGCTAAAAGGGTATAATGGGGAGAAACCCAACCCCATTGGTTCCTAAGGGGCATAATGGGCTTTGGGTGGGAAAAATTGCTTCATTTAGAAATAATATGCGCCTAGCCATTCTCCCTTTGATGGTATTAATGCCTTTGAGGCATGTTTTGGGCTGATATGACACTTGGGCAATTATGGATAGGTTGAATGAGGTTTATGGTAAAATCTTGGAGACTTTCCTTGCCTGAAACCCCCTCATCCTAACCACACACTTGTCATGATCCTAGCCCTTGCCCAAACCGCCTCTTGCCCTATTTATTGGACCCTAAGAAGGGCGAGAGCAAGGGACACATAGGCACCTCTTCCTTCTTCCATCAAGCTGCAAGTAGTCTTCTACCTCCCCTCTTGGCGCAAGAGGGACTTCACCTTGGCAGCTTCTCCTTCTCCTTCTTGTTGGTGTATATGCCCTAGGACCTAGTTTTGGTCCGTTACTTGTACTATTTGACATTGATATTTATATCATTTCTGGCATTGTCATTATCTATATTTGCTTACATCTGTGATTATGTACTTATATGATAATGTCCCTGGAGACAGATTGGATCTGTGCTCAAATGATTGTCCCCAGTCAATGTACCTGAGTAGATAAGGGACAACTCTGGTACTTGTGAGACTAGTATATGGGCTGGTTAGGCACAAGGTGCTAACGCAGACATATGGGTATATCAGTGGTGGTTATACTAGACCGACCCGCTGTGAGGCAATGACTTGGTGTCACGAGTCATCCTCACAAGTGATAGGAGATGCATTGATCCCTTGACTTGAGGTCATTGGCCATTCTATATGGTTAGGGATACGTTTTGATACAACCTAACGCCTTGCCGTAGTTGGGAGGTAATAACGGTTGTCATAGTGCATATCACGACCCATATAAGAAGGTCAATGAACAGACATAGGATTTACCCCTTCCTAAGGGAAGCATGATATCCATGGAGCTCCTCTATGGTTTTATGACTGAAAGTGTATGGCCATACCCAGGTGAGACCTGATTTAGTCATAGCCATGAGATTGGATAAAAACAAGTGGTGACACACTTGGCCAATCGGATATCAATTCGGCAAAGAGACTGTAATGCATCTGTACTTGATTGCGATGATGGGGATGTCAATGTCGATATCCATTCCGATGTCTTGGGTAGCAGCACTGCCAACGTCAGAGGAACCTACAGGGTCGCACACCTTGATACTCGAGTTCTCGTATTGATCGGGAAGCCTTATGATCGAGTTATTGGATAGCTCGGATCTATTTTGGAGATTTCATCAGCACCAATGGGCCTGATGAGATGGAAGAAATTCATTGGAGCCAACTTCCATTTACGGCATATTAACCATGGTTAGCCCAGTTTGACCTTGGGTTAAATTGGATTGGATCCAAGGGCTTGGTTAACATGCATAATGGACCTTGGGCTAAGCCCATTGTAAAGTTGGGCTTACTGGGCTTAAGGAGAAGGAGAAAGTAGGCGTGTGCTTAACGCTGGTTAGACTATAGTTAACGCCTATGGTTTGAAATTAATCATATGGGTTAATTAATTAATTAATTTGAATCCTAATTGGATTAGGACTAATTATTTAATTAATTAATTAGAATCCTAATTAGATTAGGATTTAATTGTTTGAATCAATTAGAGTCCTAATTGGATTAGGACTTGATTAACTTGATTAATTCTCCTACATCCTCTCCTAGCCGCCCACTTGGTTTGAATTGTGGCCACACATTAGACCGCCTCTTGCTCTATATAAGAGGCCCTAGTCGCCCCCTCTTTACACACAATTAATCTTGAAGGCGTGATCACAAAAGAGAGGCGAGAGCAAGAGGTAGTGGCGCACTTCTCTTCCATCCAACCCTAGCCGAGAACACTGTCACATCCCGTTATCTTAACCCAAACAAGCAACACAAGTCATAGAGGAACAGGATGTTATCACACAGGATCGATGCACACGCTAAGTAAAACCAAGTTCAGAAAAAGTCGATCTGAAAATTTTCGAGAATCCACACATTGAATCTCCACGAAACACAATTTCACAAATGTACTTGCCACCACGCAATCCTTGCACTAGACATATGCAAGGCAACAGTATATCAAAGCCATATAAAATCCGTAAAATCCATAAATCACATAAGGGTACCTGCCACCAGGCAATACTTGCACTAGACATATGCAAGTTCACATTTATATCAAATCTGATCGCAAATACAATTCGACTCGAAATTCGAAGCAAAACCACAATATCGATTCTATAATTTCATAAAACTAACGTCAATGATATCAAACACCGAAACCAGGCCCAAGCCCTCGGTGACACAAAAATCAAAATCTCAAAAGTGCCATAACCGGCGACACGAGTTCACAAAGTTTGGCCATAACCGGCCCCAGTTAACTAAGCACAAAAGTCTTGTACATCAAACCAGCATAGTTGTAGGGAAAATCACAATATCCATATCAAACACTAACTCAGGCAGTGGGCTCCTGCTCTACACCTGTAAGCAGTAAGGGGTGAGCTACACAGCCCAGTGAGTGGATAGTCTTAATCGACCATCCATAATATACACTTAAATATACATGCAGATTATTTTAAAAACCTTTAACAGAACATCATGCCAACATATAACAAAAGCAAAGAAAGGAAATCATATAAACAATCAGATGAACACTGCTAAGGCATCACGCAATTGTCACCACAGAGTAACCAAGGATCTAGAGCCATACTCTAAACCAACTAAACACACCAACCACTTAGTTGTCCAGCATAAATCAAGAGTGACCCCTAGGGTCCAACCCGGCTCTGGCCTAAGCACTGGGAGAAGCCTGCAAATCTCATGCAACACAAACATGGACGGTGTGTAGACTCAAGAGGTGATCCCCATCCGGTCAAGATGTGATACCTTGATCTACACCACCCCATAACACAAGAATCTAAAAGTCTAAGAGTGATGAAATCAATAGGTGGCCCCTGTCCGACCAAGACATGGCACTTTGCATCAATCACTCGTTCTCCCAAAGGGTTCTTTACCTGAACAACCACTAGACACACCTTATATCTTATTTCACAAAAGTGGACTCCTAAGTGTCAACCAGACTCTAGGATAGTCACTTCCACCACAATATCACAACAGGCAGGGCGGAAACATCAACCCCTCACATATCACAATACACAGGGCTGAAATCTCTAACCCCTAACATATCACATATAGACTATCCCCTTGAGTACACAGTTACACTTAGCCTTAGTCCTATCCGTCCCATAACGGGTACACAGACCACAACACATAAAATACATAAAATTCGAAACCACATAACCACATAATGTAGTGTAGAGTCCTTAGGTTTCATGCTGATCAACCACATAATGTAGTGTAGAGTCCTTAGGTTTCATGCTGATCGGTTCAGTATAACCTTGCTAAGTTATCACCCAAGTTTCTCAATCAAGAATACATGGCCATAGATATATAAACATGCTGCTCATAGAGAAACAATCATGGATCCTATAACACTATTAGCATTTATCAGGGCATCCATAAAATCAACACAGGATTAAAATTTGTATTCTTACAATCTACTTTACATAATACCACATGTAACCCACGGTTTCTACAATTACTAGCAAATTATCCACTTAAAATTTAAACCCTAGTTAATAAGAATTCCATGCTCAAGAATCACTGATTTAAAGTTACCTAAATTCTATATAAAAAATATCTTAAATTTCATGTTGCAAGATTTCGGTTTTCATGATAGATACACCTTAGGTTTCGGTTCTTAGCATGGTGAAATTTCCAAGCAATCAAACTTATCATCTAGCACAACCAAATGGATATAATTCGAATAAGACACCCCACTCACCTCTTATCTTGAACCGTGAACACCAAGGTGAAATTCTCTCCACAAAACTCGTCTAAGGGTCTTAAAGTTCCACCAAAGTTCTTAGGTAGACGCCACCAAAGGAAGAGAAAACGCCACCAAGCACCAAGGAATGCCGGCCAAGGGAAAAAGGAAGAAGAAGAATTTCGTCCAAGCCTCCAAGGAATCGCCAAGGTTCGTCCAAGCCTTCAAACCGCCGCCCCTAAGGTTTTTTTTTTTTTTTTCTTTTCGCCCCAAGTACCAAAACCTAAAATTTTGAATTTCTAATTAAGGTAAAGGGTTTATGAATTAATCCACTAATTCAAATTTTAAACCCAATATCATTTAATTTAAGTACAAACCCAATAACCCATAGCTAATTATTCCCTTAAGTGAAAATCCAATAAGGATTAAATTAACATCCAATAAGCTCTAGTTAATTAGTTACAAGGGTCAAAATCCGAAAATCCAATAAGGATTAAATTAATATCCACTAACCCATTGCCACTAATTTATAAATAACCCCTAAAGGTTTTTAGGGATAAAACTCTCCCCCATCCTAGAGTTTACAAAATCAAAACATAGAAAAATATCACAGCCAAGGATTTAAATCAAGAATAGTACTTACAAGGAATTAAGATTCTTGGATCTTACATCCCTCCCTCCTTATAAAGCTTTAGTCCTCTAAAGCTCAACATTCATATCATCAAAAAGATAAGCATACAACATCCTCATATCAGCTTCAGTCTCCCAGGTCGCCTCCTCAACCGAATGGTTTCCCCAGATAACCTTTACCAAAGGTATAGACTTGTTCCTCAGAACTTTATCCGTTCTATCCACAATCCGGAGAGGTCTTTCCTCAAAGGTCAAATCACTCTGAATCTGAAGAGGTTCCAACTCCAATACATGAGATGGATCAGGATGATATTTCCTCAAAGTAGAAACATGGAATACATTATGCAAATGTTCCAAAGCAGGAGGTAAAGCTAACCTGTAAGCCACTGGACCAACTCTCTCAATAATGTCAAAAGGTCCCACAAACCTCGGGCTCAGCTTTCCTTTCTTGCCAAACCGCATAACACCCTTAGTCGGTGACACCTTTAAGAAAACATGATCCCCTACCATAAACTCTAGGGGACGACGACGGTCATCAGCATAACTCTTCTGTCTGTCCCGAGAAATCTTCAGTTTATCCTGAATCTCTTTGACCTTATCAGTAGTCTCCTGTACTGCATCAGATCTCAAAATCAATCTATCACCGGTTTCCTCCCAACACAAGGGAGTCCTACACCTTCTCCCATACAAAGCCTCATAAGGAGCCATCTGAATACTGGAGTGGAAGCTATTATTATAGGTGAACTCTATCAAAGGTAGATCCCGGTCCCACTCAGAACTCCAATCAACCACATAAGCTCTCAACAGGTCTTCTAGAGTCTGGATAGTATGCTCCGTCTGGCCATCAGACTGAGGATGGTATGCTGTACTAAAATTCAACTTAGTACCCAAACTCTCCTGTAAGCTCTTCCAAAACCTGGACAGAAACCGAGAGTCCCTATCAGACACAATATCAACAGGCACTCCATGCAGTCTGACTATCTCATCAATGTACAACCTAGCCAGTCTCTCTAAAGGATAAGTCATCTTGATCGGGAGACAGTGGGCTGATTTAGTGAGTCTATCAACAATCACCCAAATAGCATCATGACCCAATCTGGTTCTGGGCAAACCACACACAAAGTCCATACTGATGCATTCCCACTTCCACTCAGGAATAGGAAGGGGCTGCAACAAACCACCAGGCTTCTGGTGTTTAGCCTTTACAGTCTGACAGGTTAAACACCTAGAGACAAAATCGATTACCTCTTTCCTCATACCCGGCCACCAAAAACTCTTCTTGAGGTCCTGATACATCTTAGTCACACCAGGGTGTAGAGAATATTTGGAGTTATGGCTATCCTCCAGTATTTCTTTCCTCAAGCTCGGTTCCTCAGGGACACACACCCTTCCACGGAACCGAAGAACACCATCATCAAACAAGCTAAAATCCTGAACTGTACCCGTAACCAAACTATCCCTGATCTGAGCTAATTTCGGATCCACAGACTGCTGATCTCTGATCTTCTGCAACAAAACAGACTGTACTCTGAGGAAAGCCACATAACCCGACTGAACTCTAGGAGAAACACTGATCCTGAGATCTCTGAACTCCTGCAGTAACTGCCACTCACTGACCCGTAGTGCCGCTACTGAAGTAACTGGATGTCTGCTCAGTGCATCAGCCACTACATTGGCCTTTCCAGCCTGATACTGAATAGCGAAGTCATAGTCTTTGATCAACTCCATCCATCTTCTCTGTCTCATGTTCAACTCCTTCTGAGTGAAGATGTACTTGAGACTCTGGTGGTCAGTGAACAGATCAAACTCCTGACCCAATAAATAGTGGCGCCATATCTTCAGAGCAAAGACTACGGCCGCCAACTCTAAGTCATGAGTAGGGTAGTTCAACTCATACTCCTTCAGTTGTCTCGAAGCATAGGCTACCACATTACCCTTCTGCATCAAGACACAACCCAACCCCTTGCCTGAAGCATCCGTATAGACGGTAAACCTTTCCCCATCACTAGGAATAATGAGGATCGGTGTACTAGTCAACCTTCTCTTCAGCTCCTGAAAGCTCTCCTCACACTTGTCATCCCAATTAAACTTGGCCTCCTTTCTGGTCAATTTAGTTAAAGGACCCGCCAGCTTGGAGAATCCCTCAACAAACCTCCGGTAGTAACCTGCTAGACCCAGGAAACTTCTGATCTCAGTAGCACTAGTCGGTCTTCCCCAATTAAGGATGGCTTGCACCTTAACTGGATCCACAGACACCCCCTGACCAGAAATCACATGCCCAAGGAAGCTGATCCTTTCTAGCCAAAACTCACACTTACTGGCCTTGGCATATAATCGGTTTTTCCTTAGGATCTCCAGCACTCTGCGTAAGTCACTGACATGATCCGAAGTAGTCCGAGAGTACACTAAGATATCATCTATGAAGACTACCACACAAGAATCAAGCAATTCATGAAATACCCTGTTCATCAAATCCATGAAGACAGCAGGTGCATTCGTCAGTCCAAAAGGCATAACTAGAAATTCAAAATGCCCATACCTGGTCCTGAAAGCAGTCTTAAAAATATCCTCATCCTTGACCCTAAGCTGGTAATACCCTGATCTCAGATCTATCTTAGAGAACACCGTAGCCCCCTGTAATTGATCAAATAGATCATCAATTCTGGGGAGAGGATACCTATTCTTGATAGTCACTTGGTTCAGTTGCCTGTAGTCTATACACATCCTCAGGGTTCCATCCTTTTTCTTTACGAACAGCACTGGTGCTCCCCAGGGAGAAGCACTAGGCCGGATGTAACCTTTCTCCAGCAATTCCTCCAGTTGCTTCTTAAGCTCGGCCAACTCTGAGGTAGCCATGCGGTAAGGAGCTTTGGAGATAGGTGCAGTACCTGGCACCAACTCAATGCCAAACTCTACCTCTCGTATTGGTGGCAAGCCTGAAAATTCCTCAGAGAACACATCAGGAAACTCTTGCACCACCGCCATCTGAGTCAAATCAGGAGTAGAATCATCCTGCACCTTAACATGTGCAATATAACCCTTACACCCACTAGCAAGTAACTTTCTGGCCTGCAGGAAAGATATCACATGTGGTCCTTGGTCTGACACCAGACCTCTCACAAAAAGCCGACTCCCATCTAGTAGATTCAAGGTGATTACTTTCTCAAAGCAATCCACAGTGGCATGATGCGAGGATAACCAATCCATACCTAGGATGACATCATAGTCTTGCATGTCTAAAAGGATTAGATCTACAAGAAACTCATAACCCTCTACATGCACTACACAATCAGCACAAACAGTGTCTGTAGATGATGATTTTCCTAAGGGAGTACTTACAGACACAACATAATCCAGCACCTTAGGTAATACAGGTAAACATGCAGCAAATCTAACAGATACAAAAGATAAATTTGCACCAGGGTCAAATAAGATGCGAGCTAACTGATCGAATACAAATAAAGTACCTTCCACTACAGATCGGGAAGCCCGTGTATCCTTCTCAGCCACTGCATAAACTCGGGTCTGGACTGTAGGCTTATCCGTGCCTGTCTGCTGCATCTCAGGCTCCTTGCAGTCCTTGATCATGTGTCCAGGTTTCTTACACCTGAAGCACACACCATTCTTCTTAAAACAGTCTCTCATCAGATGTCCCTTGAGCCCACAATAATGACAATTCCGATCCTCAGTGTTACCGTTCTTTGCATCCCTGGACTGCTGCGGTGCATCCCTGGACTGCTGCGGTGCCTTGTGAGAGTAAGGCTTATACCTGCACTTCTTGTAGTCCTTATGCTTAGGGTACTTCTTACCCTTGCCGCCATCACCATACTGAGGAGCTGCCGCCTCAGCTGCAGGAATCACAGTCATGGTAGTACTAGAACTCCTCTCAGATATGTATCTCTCGATGGTGCGTACTCGCCCAACAGTCTCAATATAAGTCTCCAAGTGCTGAGCACCAACCTGTTCTCGAATGTCCCATCTGAGACCTCTGAGAAACTTGGTAGCCCTCCTCTTTTCAGTGTTTATCAGGTGAGGGGCATACTTTCCCAACTTAGTGAACTGCAACTCATACTGGTCCACAGTCATATCACCCTGCTCCAGGTGAATAAATTCCACCTCCCGGGCCTCCACTAAGCTATCGGGGAAGTACTTCTCATTAAATCGAGACAAGAAGTAGGGCCAATTTACTGTTTCATGTCTTTCCGCAGCTAGCCTCACCACGCCCTTCCACCACTCATCTGCGTCACCACGCATCATATAGGTGGTCAGACACAGCTTGTCCTCATCGGAGCAACGCATGACTTGAAAAATCTTTTCCAAGCACAACTGCCAGTTCTCTGCAGTACTTGATTCTGGCCCCCCATAAAAGGAGCTAGGACCCAGTTTCTGGAATTCACTCACAAGCGAGGCATAGCGCCTGTGAGCGTCTTCCTGAGAGTCATTCCCCACCACCCGAGTAGTAGTCTGGGATCTCTCCTGAGTCAATTGCTGCAAGAGCTGCTGTTGCGCTTCTTGATGCTGAGTCTGTTGCTGCTGCAGCATCTGAGCTTGCCTCTCTATCATGGCACCCTGTTGCCGTACCATGCCCGTCAGAGCCTCAATGGCTCTCGTGAGATCTGAGGTCTGCTCACCCTCGCCGCTAGCATTTCCTCTGGATCGCACCATCTTAAATTCCTACACACACACACACACCATAGTAAGGAAAGCAAACATAAACCTATCAGGTGTCTAGCAATACACAAACATGTTTTCCCCCGAACTAAGTTTTAGCTAGCCAACTCCTCTGATACCATTCTGTCACATCCCGTTATCTTAACCCAAACAAGCAACACAAGTCATAGAGGAACAGGATGTTATCACACAAGATCGATGCACACGCTAAGTAAAACCAAGTTCAGGAAAAGTCGATCTGAAAATTTTCGAGAATCCACACATTGAATCTCCACGAAACACAATTTCACAAATGTACCTGCCACCACGCAATCCTTGCACTAGACATATGCAAGGCAACAGTATATCAAAGCCATATAAAATCCGTAAAATCCATAAATCACATAAGGGTACCTGCCACCAGGCAATACTTGCACTAGACATATGCAAGTTCACATTTATATCAAATCTGATCGCAAATACAATTCGACTCGAAATTCGAAGCAAAACCATGCAATTATAGGGTTCTGAATTCTCAAGCAATTACCTTTCAGTCAATAGCGAAAATTCTAAAAACATCATTAGAAACATGGATCTATAGAGAGTCTAAGCACAAATATCACATGAGCAAAATTATCATGGCAAAATTATCATGACGAAAAAGAAGATTATCTAATCATTAAAAATCAAGGGGGATTGCACCCCATGTCCAAAAATATGTCTAAGCAAGCATGGAGAAAGGAATACAATCAACCTTAGTTTCAAAGTATCAAAAATTGAAGAGAAGGAAGAAATAAACTTTACAACACGGCTGTGAAATTAAACATAGCCGTAATTTGCAAGGAACTCGCTGTGAATAGTGCCGGTGACGCTTCTTTCGTTGATTCCTCTTCCGATCGGACTCCTTTTGCTCTGAAACTTCTGGTGTGTCTTCCTTATCTCCAAGCGATGCTTCTGTATGAAAATCGTGAACTAAGGTGCCCTCTACGCCTCTCGGGGCGAGGCCAAACCCTAGCCGCCTCTCTAGCGATTTCTCCCTCGATACTGGATAAAAATTCCCCCTTTCACTCCATGTGTGTTCTCCTCTTAAAGATGGATCAAAAGATATGGTCCGCGCAAGAATTGGCCCGAAAAACTCGCGTGTCCAGATTACAATTATGGTATCGTATTTAAAACACGGTAGTGCCTTATTTTGAACTGAACTTTCTGGTCGAAAATTGCTCTAAATTACGGCCCGTGTTATTTCTTACGGCAGTGCCGTATTTTGGGCAGAAAATTACACCAGTAATATCCATTACACCCGTGGTGTATTTTTCAAACTTGCTCCGATTTGCATGAAAATTGGCGGGCAGCTTCGTTTCGACACCCGGAATCCATTGGTGCGCTCAGATCTTCCAAAATCCATCAAAATATGGCACTTTTAACCTAAAATTAATGAAAAACAAGAAATTATGTAGATTCCATAATATTTAACAAATAATGCTTAAAAACAAACAAAAGTTCATAAATATGACACGAATATATATATAAAATGACATGAAATTTACTATAAATTTCGGTGTCGTCACCACTCAAGGCGATTAACTTAGAACTCGGATGCACGAAAGTGATCCTCGAGTTCTTTGTTTGATGATTTACTTATCATTTGCTTGGGATAAATCTTGCGCGAAAGTGAGAATTGGTCTCTGCATGGTTATCTTCATGAAAGTGAGTTAATCTCTTTACAAAGTAAATTATGCCTTTATCATAATAGAATTTGATTGATGAATATCTTTATATATCTAGTCATGAAAATTAAAGTGAGTGAAACCCTAGTCCTAGTTTCTCTCTAATAGTATGTTCCCGTGTGTTTTCGATCTTTACTTTGTTTTTATTCGATTTCCTAGATAGGAAGAAATCAATTATTTGGTACTTGACTATATAGGTCCCTGTGGATTCGATACTTTCTTTATTAGTTTGAGTATTCATGCACTTGCGGACACTACAAATTTAGGGAGAACAAGTTTTTGGAGCCGTGTCAGGGAGTGACAAAAGTCCCTGTACACCAACACTTAGGTTTTGGCCGCGACACCTAAAATAAGTCTTTCTACTTGTATTCATAAGTGTGTCATTTGTGATCACAACAAGTTTTTGGTGCTGTTGCCGGGGACCTTAGTTTTGTCAATATTGAAGATATTGAGAGTATTGCTAGACTATGTTTTATTTACTTTTTTTTATTACTGTTTACTATTTTTATATATTATTAGGTTTTTTATTTTCTATTTATTTTCTATTTTTCTTGAAATCACTTTATCTATTTACTTTGTATGCGTAGGAGGCTTAGGTGAGGACCTCTTGTTCCATTGGATACTGAAATTAACAAAACAGTTAGAGTGTGTAGGAAGTTGATGTTGGGAAACCCCGGGGATTTTAAAAAAATTATAGACAAGCACAGCGGAAGCAATCCCCGAAACAGGCCAATCCCAAAAACCCAGAAGATCGAGTCTTGCAAGGGAATCGACATAGTGAGTAGGAGATGATACCTTGCAGCGAAGAAATGGATGTGATGCAGGCACCCAAATGTTCGCCCTCTGCAGTCTCGCACACAGCCGAACCTCGATATCTCTTCTTCCACGCCCGGTGCTAGCCTCGGGAAGAAGATCCACGCCTCTAGGAGTCTTCCTCTGAACCTTGCGCCACCCACACAGTGAATGCGCCAAAAGGAGTAGATGGAAGGAAGGAGAAACGCCAAGGTCCAACCTTGGAGCCATCCAAGGAAGAGGAGATCAAAAATCGTCAACACCAACCAACCTTGGAGAGAGGGCGATAAAGAGAACTTATACAAGTGAAGAGGCGCAACTCTTCACAAGAGGCGCAACTCTTCACAAGTGAAGAGGCGCTACTCTTAATGAGTGAAGATGCGCCAACTCCAAATCCCCTCCTAGGCTTCTTATTGTCATGGGCCAATAGGCCTGACGGCCCATTTGGCCTCAAGGCCCATTAAGCCTCACGCCCAAACTGGGCTCCAAGCCCATTAGGGTTTAGAGGCCTATTGGTCCATGCACCAAGCATAGACTTCATTTGCCCATTTGGCCCATCTGGCCCAAAAATGAAGTTAGCTTGAATAAGTCCCTTCCATCTCATCAGGCATAGTGGCGCTGATGAATTCTCCTAAAGAGATCAGAGTTATCCAATAACTCGATCAATAGGCTACCCGATCAATTCGAGAACCCGAGTTTCAAGTTGTGCGACCCTCTAGGTTCCTCTAACGTTGGTAGTGATGAACTCAGGTCATCACAAGCAGTGAGTGGCACCTAGCAATGCATCGCTGCTACCCAAGTCTTTGGAATGGATATCAGCATCGACATCCCCATCATCGCAATAAGATACCGATGCATTACAGTCTCTTTGCCAAACTAATATCCGATTGGACAAAGTGTGTCACCACTTTATTTTCACCCAATCTCATGGTCATGACTAGATCAGGCTTTCACCTGGGTATGGCCATACACTCTCAGTCATGCAACCATAGGGGGGCCCCATAGATATCAAGCTTCCCGCAGGAAGGGGCAAATCCTATGTCTGTCCATTGATCTTCTCATATGTGTCGTGACATACCCAATGACAACCGTTATGACCTCCCAACTACGGCAAGGCGTTAGGTTGTATCAAAGCATGTCCCTAACCATATAGAAGAGTAAATGACCTCAAGTCAAGGGATCAATGTATCTCCTGTCACTTGTGAGCTTAACTCATGACACCATGTTAAAGCCTTACAGCGGGTCGGTCCAGTATATCCACCATTGATATACCCATATGCCTGCATTAGCACCCCGTGCGTAACCAGCCCATATACCAATCTCACATGTAACAGGGTTATCCCTTATCCACTCAGGTACTCGACAGGGGGCACACCGTATGAGCACAGATACAATCTATCTCCAGGGACATTATTATCCATGTACATAATCGCAGATGTAAACATAGCATAATAACGACAATGCCAGAATCATATATATTGAATATCAAAGTCAAGTAGTATAAGATAGACCAACAACGGGTCCAAGGGCATATACACCAACAATTGAAACTTGAAGAGGATTTACAAGAGACACAACAAGAGGAAGTTGTAGTCATGGCGAATAATCAGAGAACACTTTGGGACTATGCAGCCCTTAATCCACAAGAAATTCACTCAAGCATTGCTAGACCAGCAATATAGGCTAACAACTTTGAAATTAAGCCTGCTTTTATTTCTATGATACAACAGAATCAGTTTAGAGGATTTCCTCTGGAAGATCCGAACCAACATCTTGCATTATTTTTAGAACTTTGTGATACTATAAAAATTAATGGAGTTTCTAATGATGCACTGAAATTGAGATTTTTTCCTTTTTCTCTTAGGGACCGAGCAAGATCATGGCTTCAAGCACAACCAACCGGGACCTTCACAACTTGGGATCAACTATCAAATTCTTTTCTGATGAAATACTTCTCTTCAAGCAGGACAATTCAACTAAGAAATCAAATTACAAGCTTTCAACAAAAGGATGGAGAGTCATTCAATGAGGCATGGGAGCGATTTAATGATTTACAGCGGAAGTGTCCTCACCATGGCCTTGAAGATTGGCTTTTATAGCATACCTTTTATAATGGATTGCTATGTAATACTAGACTAACTGTTGATGCTGCTGCTGGTGGGGCTCTTATGAGCAAAATGATTGATGTTGCTTTCAAACTGCTAGAGGAGATGACCTTGAATCACAATCAATGGACTTCTGAGAGAAGAGTATTCTACAAACCTTCTCAAGGTAAGAATGAAAATGATGGATGGCATACCTTCGCAAAGAAGGTAGATTCTTTATGCAGTAGGTTTGATTCTTTCAAAATGTAAACTGCTTCTATTTCTTCTATCACTTGTGATGTATGTGGTAACAATGGTCTTAATTCTGAAAATTGTAGAGTAGTTGTTGATCTGGGTAGTGAACATGTTAATGCTTTAGGGAACTATTAGCAAAGTAGAAATAATGATCCCTACACTAGTACTTATAACCCTAGATGGAGAAATCACCCTAATCTTTCATGGAAAAATAATAGCAATGTAGGGGAAAATAATGAGAATAAAAATTATCAAAATAGACCAAACCAAAATCAAAATCAAAATCAGAATTCTAATATTGAATCTATGCTTGAGAAGATGATGGCTAATCAAAATCAATTCATGCAAAATAAAAGTAAAGAAATTGAAGATCTTAAGAAAATGGTTAGTCAATTAGCTTCACAAGTAGGATCCTTGAGTGCCCATAACAAAATTCTTGAAAATCAAATTGCACAACAAGCTAGTAGTTCTTATAGGCCCCCTAGGAAATTGCCTGGTAAACCTAAACTAAACCCTAGGGAGCACTGTAATGCTATTACAACTAGAATTGGGAAACAACTAGAAGAACCGAAAGGAAAAGTTGAACTTAATGAGAAAGTGTCTTATGATGATCATGATGATAAGTTAGAATTAGAGGAGACTTCTAAACATGAACGAACCTTACCAAGTTTAACACCTCAAAAGGGTAATGAACCAAAAAGGGATGTGTCATGTAAAGAAAATGATTCTATGTCTAATTTGTTGGGGAATGCCGGGTGTAATTTTAAATTTTGCAGTCCCAGGACGCAGCGGAAGAAGCATTACACCCGAAACACATTCCTTTCCCAAGGATCCATGCGAGAGAGAAGACACAAGGATGTGTTAGAGATGTACCTCTTTTACTTGTTTAGATGTCGAAGCCATGTTGAAGGCGCCCAAGTGTTCGCCCTCTACAAGTATCCACGCGTCGACTCCTTGATCGTTGCTCCCTTCCACGCTCGGTGCTAGCCTCGGGAGGAGAATCAAGCCTTCACCTCCACTTGCGCCACCTTCAAGAGAAGTTGCGCCAAGGAGGGGATAGGGAAGATGATGCCGCCAAGGACTTCCCTCTTCTTCTTTGCTTGCGCCACCTCCAAGGTGCGCCTATGGCCAAGGGACGATGAGGGCTTGTGACAAGAAGACACCACCAAGCACAAAGAATCCTTGCGCCAAAGAAGAGAGGAAGAGGAAGAACTTGCGGCTCCAAGGAAGAAGTTTGCACCACCTTGTTGTTGCCCTATGCTTTGCTCTCTCTCCCTTCTATGTGTGTTTACGCCTCCTTAAAGTCCAACCATGGAAGGGGCGGTAAGGGGTCCTATAAATAGGACAAGAGGTGGCAAAGCAATGGCTAAGATCATGCCAAGTGGGCGGCTAGGATAAAGGGGTCTTGAGGTAAGGAAAGTCTCCAAGACTTTACCATAAACCTCATTCAACCTATCCTAATTTGCCCAATGGCCATATCAGCCCAAGACATGCCTTAGATGCATGCATTCCATCCAAGGGAAGGGCAAGGCACAACAAGCATGAGGAGTTTCGGCTAGGGTAAGAATTTTGAGAGAAACTAGGGTTTTAGGTAAGGTAAGTCTCCAAGACATTACCATATACCTTACCCTAGTATCCATATGCGCCCAAGCTCTTTCCAAAAGAGCCATCAAGCCATATCAGCCCCAAGACTTACCTTAGAGGCAAGTATTCCTTCCAAGGAAGAAGGGCTAGGCGCCCTTTACTTCCATAATGAAGCAAAGGCGCCTCCCTCACCCCATTATGCCCCTAGGCGCCAATGGGGTGAGATTTCTCCCCATTATACCCTTTTAAGCTAATTCCTCTTCATGACAACTAATTATTGGGCCTCATTGGATAATGAGCTAGCCCAAACTTCATGGCATGGGTTGATTAAGCCATTGGATCTAATCCAATGCAACCCTATGTTGGGTCCCTTTCTGGTGGGAGCGAAACCCTAATAGGTCCCCTTCAAGGGGGAGCGAAAACCCTAAATGGTGGCGCATAAATCTTTGCAAGCGGAAGCAAGGGTTTTCATAGATCTTTCGCAAGAACATATGATCAACTTGATGAAGTTTAGATCCATACCATAGCCATGAAGAAGATGGCGACTTGGAAGCGAGAGAACAAGAGAGGTCTCCTCCAAATTGTCGCACACAAAAGGATTGATGACTTGCTCCTTGGATGCTCCTTGTGCTAGCAAGGATCTCCAAGATGTCCTTGATCGAATGAAGGAAAAAGATGGTGTCTTGCTTGGCCGAACTTCTCGTCGTCAACACCTTCAACCCCTTGCGTCTCGTCGAGCGAGAGGAGCCGAATGTTGAATGAGGCGTTAAACCACACATTGAACGTGGAGACGTTTTCATTTTTGGACTTTCCAAAAATAGCAACCGAAACCGTTGAAGCGTTTTGCGTTCACATCAAGTGAACCAAACGATCATCCCACTCCATGTGGACCATGCGCTCACACTTGAGCCGGTTCACATGTCAATGGTTCATTGGTCAAACCAAATCAGCCCAAGCAATAGTCTAGACATTATCAAACCCAATGGTTCAATGATCTAACCGTCCATCCCTCGATGCTCTTGATCTCACCGATCTAGCATCAATACTCTCGATCGAAGCTTACTGATCTCAAGCCCTAATCAATCAAACATGATCAGACTAGATCTCACTTACAATCAGAGTTTAAACTCCTTTAAACTGAACCAAAACAAATCAGTCCACACGATCTGACTTAAGTAAGTCATATCATCAAATTGTGCGACCCTGAGGGTTTCCTTTAAATGTCGGTAACGATGACTTGCGTCATCACGATCAGTGAGGGGTATCTAGCAATACATCACTGTCTCCCGATATAAAGAAAAGAGTCTTCCAAGACTACACCCAAACCACAGCACAAGTGTGAATCAAACTCACAAGGCATACATGTTTCCTTTGCCACTGGATGTCCTTATTGGACAAGCGTGTCAAGCCTGTATCTCCAATATGATGAGCATGATTAGATCAGATGAACATAGTCACCTGGGTATGGCCATACACTTTCTCAATCATCTCATAGGGGGGGCCCCATTAGAACATCACACTCCTTAAACAAGGAGACGGCAATCCTTTATCTATCACTAGTGCCCTAACCTGACTCAAGCTCACCATCCAAGATAGTCTATAATCATTTTATTTCAAATGATATTGAACTACCTCAAAACAATGACAATCATCATTTAGAAACACAAGTGATCTCAAGTCAAAGGACATGTGCCACTTGCAGCATTCAAGGATTATTCACATTGTGACAAACAATTGAATATCCTAGTAGGGTCTGTCCAGTACATCCAATGTACCCATGAGTCTACATCTTATTCCATGCTCGAAGCATCCTATAAGATTAGAACACATATTAGTCTTAACCATATCAAGGCTGTCTCATGTTCACCAAGATATCTCGACTAAGGACATATAGCATGTCAGCCTAGCTGAACAGCTTTGGGACATTATTCAGAAGTACACTTATTACAGCAGACAAGGTAACAAACTGAATAACAACCATTGCCTTTATAAACATAAAAGTTTATTACACAATACCGAGACAATCGCAAGGCCTCAAACATTAGCCTTAAGGGCATACCCCAACGAACATATGATCAACTTGATGAAGTTTAGATCCATACCATAGCCATGAAGAAGATGGCGACTTGGAAGCGAGAGAACAAGAGAGGTCTCCTCCAAATTGTCGCACACAAAAGGATTGATGACTTGCTCCTTGGATGCTCCTTGTGCTAGCAAGGATCTCCAAGATGTCCTTGATCGAATGAAGGAAAAAGATGGTGTCTTGCTTGGCCGAACTTCTCGTCGTCAACACCTTCAACCCCTTGCGTCTCGTCGAGCGAGAGGAGCCGAATGTTGAATGAGGCGTTAAACCACACATTGAACGTGGAGACGTTTTCATTTTTGGACTTTCCAAAAATAGCAACCAAAACCGTTGAAGCGTTTTGCGTTCACATCAAGTGAACCAAACGATCATCCCACTCCATGTGGACCATGCGCTCACACTTGAGCCGGTTCACATGTCAATGGTTCATTGGTCAAACCAAATCAGCCCAAGCAATAGTCTAGACATTATCAAACCCAATGGTTCAATGATCTAACCGTCCATCCCTCGATGCTCTTGATCTCACCGATCTAGCATCAATACTCTCGATCGAAGCTTACCGATCTCAAGCCCTAATCAATCAAACATGATCAGACTAGATCTCACTTACAATCAGAGTTTAAACTCCTTTAAACTGAACCAAAACAAATCAGTCCACACGATCTGACTTAAGTAAGTCATATCATCAAATTGTGCGACCCTGAGGGTTTCCTTTAAATGTCGGTAACGATGACTTGCGTCATCACGATCAGTGAGGGGTATCTAGCAACACATCACTGTCTCCCGATATAAAGAAAAGAGTCTTCCAAGACTACACCCAAACCACAACACAAGTGTGAATCAAACTCACAAGGCATACATGTTTCCTTTGCCACTGGATGTCCTTATTGGACAAGCGTGTCAAGCCTGTATCTCCAATATGATGAGCATGATTAGATCAGATGAACATAGTCACCTGGGTATGGCCATACACTTTCTCAATCATCTCATAGGGGGGGCCCCATTAGAACATCACACTCCAATCCTTTATCTATCACTAGTGCCCTAACCTGACTCAAGCTCACCATCCAAGATAGTCTATAATCATTTTATTTCAAATGATATTGAACTACCTCAAAACAATGACAATCATCATTTAGAAACACAAGTGATCTCAAGTCAAAGGACATGTGCCACTTGCAGCATTCAAGGATTATTCACATTGTGACAAACAATTGAATATTCTAGTAGGGTCTATCCAGTACATCCAATGTACCCATGAGTCTACATCTTATTCCATGCTCGAAGCATCCTATAAGATTAGAACACATATTAGTCTTAACCATATCAAGGCTGTCTCATGTTCACCAAGATATCTCGACTAAGGACATATAGCATGTCAGCCTAGCTGAACAGCTTTGAGACATTATTCAGAAGTACACTTATTACAGCAGACAAGGTAACAAACTGAATAACAACCATTGCCTTTATAAACATAAAAGTTTATTACACAATACCGATACAATCCCAAGGCCTCAAACATTAGCCTTAAGGGCATACCCCAACAATCTCCCACTTGCACTTAATCTAATGGTTGAGAAATCTCAAACCCATATTATTACAGTGCTTCTCATGCTTCTGCTGCGCCAGAGGCTTGGTAAGCGGGTCTGCCAGATTGTCATCTGTATGAACCTTGCAGATTTTGATCTCGCCACGATCTATGATCTCCCTGATCAAATGAAACCGTCTCTGTATGTGCTTGGACTTATGGTGCGACCGTGGTTCCTTTGCTTGTGCGATTGCTCCAGTGTTATCACAGAAGATAACCAAAGGATCTGCATGCAGGGAACCCCTTTCATGAGGGGTGCGAAACCCTAAAGTGGCGCAACATGATAGGCAGCGGATTCAAGGGTCGAAGAGCATGCAATATATGATCAACTTTCGAAAACATGAATAGAGAAGATGCGATTCATACCATAGCCATTTCAAGATGGCACCTTGGAAGCAAGAGAACAACGAAGGTCTCCTCCAAATTGTCACACACAAGATGAGCGACGGCTTGCTTCTTGTCGTCCCTTGTGCTAGCAAGGATCGTCCAAGATGTCTTTGATCGAAAGGAAAGGGATGGAGATATCGATCTCTCTTGGCCGAATCTTCCTCTATGCTTCAAGTTGTCGCCGCACACCAAAAGGTGTCAAGAGGAATGAGTTTTAGTGACGAGAATAGAGAACCCTCTATTCGAACGTGAGCCATCTCCAAGTGGAGATCATGGTTACTAAAAATAGCAACCACTCATCGCTCCAATGTTCACGCCAAGTGAACATGTCGCCACGCCTTGAACCATGCGCTCATTTCATGAGCTGGTTCAAGTCTAGATCTCAAATAAACCCTAAGGCTCCAGATCTAACCGTTGATCTCTTGATGCTTCTGATCTCACCGATCTAGCATCTATTCTCTCGATCGAAGCTTACCGATCTCAAGCCCTAATCAATCAAACATGATCAGACCAGTTCTCACTTACAATCAGAGATCAAATCCCTTTAAACTGAACATAAACAATTCAGTCCACACGATCTGACTTAAGTAAGCCATATCATCAAATTGTGCGACCCTGAGGGTTTCCTTTAAATGTCGGTAATGATAACTTACGTCATCACGATCAGTGAGGGGTATCTAGCAACACATCACTGTCTCCCGATATAAAGAAAAGAGTCTTCCAAGACTACACCCAAAAACAGCACAAGTGTGAATCAACTCACTAGGCATGCATATTTCCTTTGCCACTGGATGTTCTTATTGGACAAGCGTGTCAAGCTTGTAACTCCAATATGACGAGCATGATTAGAACAGATGAACACTGTCACCTGGGTATGGCCATACTCTTTTCTCAATCATCTCATCCAGGGGGCCCCTTTAGAACATCACACTCCTTAAACAAGGAGACGGCAATCCTTTGTCTATCATTAGTGCCCTAACCTGATTCAAGCTCACCATCCAAGATAGTCTATAATCATTATGTTTCAAATGATATTGAACTACCTCAAAACAATGACAATCATCATTTAGAAAACACAAGTGATCTCAAGTCAGAGGAAATGTGCCACTTGTTACAATCAAGGAATATTCACATTGTGACAAGCAACTGAATATCCTAGTAGGGTCTGTCCAGTACATCCAATGTACCCATGAGTCTACATCTTATTCCATGCTCGAAGCATCCTATAAGATTAGAACACATATTAGTCTCAATCATATCAAGGCTGTCTCATGTTCACCAAGATATATCGACTAAGGACTTAACTGCATGTCAGCCTAGCTGAACAGCTTTGAGACATTATTCAGAAGTACACTTATTACAGCAGACAAGGTAACAACCTGAATAATAACCATGCCTTTATAAACATAAGAGTTTATTACATGACACTGTTACAATCCCAAGGCCTCAAACATTAGGCTTAAGGGCATACCCCAACAATCTCCCACTTGCACTTAATCTAATGGTTGAGAAATCTCAAACCCATATTATTACAGTGCTTCTCATGCTTCTGCTGCGCCAGAGGCTTAGTAAGCGGGTCTGCCAGATTGTCATCTGTATGAACCTTGCAAACTTTGATCTCGCCACGATCTATGATCTCCCTGATCAAATGAAACCGTCTCTGTATGTGCTTGGACTTCTGGTGCGACCGTGGTTCCTTTGCCTGTGCGATTGCTCCAGTGTTATCACAGAAGATAACCAAAGGATCTGCACTCGAAGGAACAACACCAAGTTCTCTCACGAACTTACGAATCCACACTGCCTCCTTGGATGCTTCCGAGGCTGCAACATACTCGGCTTCTGTTGTGGAATCAGCAACAGTTGACTGTTTGAAACTCTTCCACACCACTGCTCCACCATTCAAGCTAAAAACATAGCCTGATTGCGATCGGAAATCATCCTGGTCCGACTGGAACGAAGCGTCAGTATATCCTTCAATACTGAGTTCTTCCTGACCACCATATATCAAGAACATATCTTTGGTCCTCCGCAGATATTTTAAGATGTTCTTGACTGCAATCCAGTGCGCCATACCTGGATTACTTTGGAACCGACTGGTCACGCTTAACCCGTAAACGACGTCTGGGCGAGTACACAACATCGCATACATAATGGACCCAATAGCCGAAGCATAAGGCATATTGTCCATTTCATCTTTCTCAGTCTGTGTTTGTGAACACTGACTCTTCGAAAGATTCAGACCATGTCTGACTGGAAGATATCCTCTTTTAGAATTCTCTAAATGAAATCTCTCCAGGACTTTATCGATGTAAGTACTCTGGCACAGCCCGAGAAGCCTCTTAGATCTATCCCTGTAGATCTTCACACCTAACACATAGGCTGCTTCTCCAAGATCTTTCATCTGGAAACATTTCCTTAACCATGCCTTAACCGCATGCATTTCAGGAATGTCATTTCCAATGATCAAGATGTCATCGACGTAGAGGACTAGGAAAGTAATCACGCTCCCACTAAACCTCTTATATACACACGGGTCATCTTCGTTCTTGATGAAACCAAATTCAGAGATTGATTCATCAAAACGAATATTCCAACTTCTTGATGCTTGTTTAAGTCCATAAATAGACTTCTTTAATTTGCATATTTTATGATGATCTGATGGATTAGTGAAACCTTCTGGTTGTGTCATATACACATCCTCATCCAGATTTCCATTCAGGAAAGCCGTCTTCACATCCATCTGCCAGATCTCATAATCGTAATATGCAGCTATCGCGAAAAGAATCCGAATAGACTTAAACATAGCTACTGGTGAGAAAGTTTCATCATAATCTATCCCGTAGATTGGTTTGAAACCTTTCGCAACTAGCCTGCCTTTATAGGTAACCACGTTACCATCCATGTCAATCTTCTTCTTGAAGATCCATTTACAGCCTATAGGGATAACTCCCGGAGGCGGATCAACCAAATCCCAGACTTGGTTATCTGACATGGAGTCCATCTCGGCGCGCATAGCTTCAAGCCATCTTGCTGACTCCGGTCCACTGACCGCATCCGCATAAGTGAGGGGTTCATCATGATCAATGATGTAGACTCCGTCATAGCGCTCAGGCTGTCGACGGATCCTTCCCGATCTTCGCGGTTCCCGTGATATCTGAGCCTCAGGTTGTTCAATAACTTGTTCAACCGGCTCAGGCTCATCCAACTGTGCTTGAGCACTTTGTCCTTCTTCTGGATTCTCATCCAGCTTTATTTCTCTCCCACTGGCCTCTTGCAGAAGAGACTCCTTCTCAAGAAATATGGCCGTCCGAGCAACAAAAACCTTGTTCTCTTTGGGATCGTAGAAATAATAACCCTTAGTTTCCTTAGGGTAACCGACAAAGATACATTTCTCAGATCTGCTCTCTAGTTTCCCAGAGGCGAGCTTTTTGACATAAGCCTCGCAACCCCAGATCCTGATAAATGTCAAGCTCGGCTGTTTCCCATACCATAACTCATATGGAGTCTTAGAAACGGCCTTGGATGGCACTCGGTTTAGTACCTTTGCAGTTGTTTCCAGTGCAAAACCCCAAAAGGAATATGGAAGAGTAGCCTGACTCATCATAGAACGAACCATATCAAGTAACGTTCTATTTCTCCTCTCGGACACACCATTCCATTGCGGTGTTCTTGGTGGAGTGAGCTGTGAGATAATCCCACACTCCTTCAGATAGTCAGTAAACTCATGACTTAGGTATTCTCCACCTCGATTAGAACGAAGTGCCTTGATATTTCGGCCTAGCTGATTCTGTACTTCATTCTTGAACTCTTTGAACTTGTCAAAAGATTCACTTTTATGTCTCATTAAATAGACATACCCATATCTACTGAAATCATCAGTAAAGGTAATGAAGTACTGATTGCCACCTCTGGCATGTTTACTAAATGGCCCACACACATCACTGTGTATAAGGTCAAGTAAACCTGAAGCCCTTTGACCTTTGTTAGGAAAAGGTGACTTCGTCATTTTGCCCATTAAACAAGCCTTGTATGTATCAATCTCCTCATAGGAGAATGATCCCAGCAGTCCATGATCATGCAACCGCTTAATGCGTTTCTTGTTAATATGGCCTAAACGACTATGCCATAGCAAGGTGCTGTCATCAGCATACTTAGCTTTCTTATTATCAATATTTTGTATAGAACTCTCCATGTCCAACATGAATAACCCATTGTTAATTGAACCAGTTGCATAAACAATATTATCTAAAGATAAAACACACTTTGAAATATTGCATTCAAAGGAAAACCCCTTCCTGACAAGAGCAGGAATAGAGATAATATTTTTGGTAATACTGGGAACAAAGTAACAACTATTTAGTTCCAATACAAGTCCAGATGGTAAAAAATGAAATAGTCTCCTACAGCAACAGCAGCAACCCGTGCCCCGTTTCCTACTCGTAGGTCCACCTCATGCTGTCCCACCTGCCTTCTTCTCTTGAGTTCCTGTACATTTGAACAAATGTGAACTCCACATGCAGTGTCCAACACCCATGATATAGAAGAAGATGAAACCATGACTTCCGTCACGTATATACCTGAGCCAGAAGCGATGCTTCCCCTCTTATCTCCTTGGAGCGCTTTACAGTCCTTTTTCTAGTGACCCAGCTGGCCACAGTGGAAACATCTGTATTCCTTGGACCGCTTCACCTTTTGCTTCAGAGCCTTGCTGTAATTCTTGACAGGGGCCTTGCCCTTCTTCCCCTTCTTCTTGTTCCTCGAAGGAACCATCAAGACAGAGGTTGAAGGCTTACCCTTCAGAGTCTCCTCAGTAGTCAAGAGCATATTCAGCAGCTCTGCCGGAGTACAGTCGATTTTGTTCATATTAAAATTAATAATGAACGCATCGAAAGAGGGTGGGAGAGACTGCAGAATAATGTCTACAGCAAGCTCCTGATTGATGGTATGCCCTAGTTTTTCTAGAGCCTCCTTGTGCCCAATCATCTTGAGCACGTGAGCTCCCACTGGGCTCCCTTCAGCCAGTTTGCTCTGAAAGAAAAGCTTTGTCAGATTATAGCGCTCTGTCCTCGCCTGTGCAGCATACAGCATCTTGAGGTTTGCTATCATCTCTATAGCAGACATATCCTCATGCTGACGCTGCAGCGGTGGCGTCATAGACGCTAGCATCAGGCAAGCGACATCAATGCTATCATTGACGTGCTTTTCATAGGCTTCCCGAACCGCCCTTGCGGCGTTCGGAGCGGGCTGAGGCGGTATCGCCGTCTCGAGGACATACAGTTTCCTCTCTGCCTTAAGAACAATCTTAAGGTGTCCAAACCAGTCTGAGAAGTTTGGCCCAGCAAACTTTTCCCTTTCCAGTAGGGATCGCACATTGAAGTTTATGGTGTTCGTTGCTGCAGGTATCTACAACAATGCAAGAACAGCAAGGTCAGTATCAATGTTAAGAATCAATCAGGACTTAAGAAAGATTCTTTTTCTCACTATTTTATCTGGCTGAAAAATCCAGCAAAACAGCCCGAAAGAGTAAACACTCTTTTAGTGAGATGGGATCCAGATTTCATACTTGGTCTCCGCGTCCCGCTCAGGCGAGATAAGATGCACAGAGAGTACAAGCACTAATCTCTAGTAGGCTGCCTGCCAATTGCCAACCCGTGCGATTCCCCTTCATCTGGGCAATCCAGCAGACTATGCCAACTGAGTTGGTACAACACAATCTCTGACCCCACAGATGTAAGATCCAAGGATCTTAAGTCCTGGTAAGCATTATTTTTGATTTAAATAAAATTATGGACTGAGTTATTATTCCTGAGTATTGATAGTTAATTTATGATAAATTAATTAGAGATTTTTAGTTAATAATTATAGTTAATTAACTAGAGATTTTGTTGTTAATTAACTGGTTTATTGCTTGTTAAATTATTGTAAGTAATTAATTAGAACTTATTGGTTAATTAATTGGGCTTATTGGTTAATTAAATCCTTATTGGATGTTAATTAAAATCCTTAATGGATTTCGTTTAAGTGAATGGTTATTGGTTAAGTTAATTAAATTAATTGGTTAATTATGAGATATTGGGTTGGCGCTAATTGGATTTGAAATTCAAATTTATTAGCTAAATAAATTAAACCCTATTTGAATTAATGGGTTAATGGGTTTAAAATTTTAAAATCCAAAGTTTAAGTGGGATTTGCGCTTAGGGTAAGAGTTTTTGGCGAAATTCTAGCTTGGAAGAACCCTAGGCGACGGCTTGAAAGAAGAAGGCGATTCTTGGAAGCTTGGAGGCGATTTTCTTCTTCCTTTTGACGAAATTCTTTGAGGTGGAACTTCCTTGGTGAATTCTTGGAGATTCCTTAGGCGACTTAAAGGCTTTAGGCGATTTTGTGGAGGATTTTTCACCATAGTATTCTCGGTTCAAGGTGAGTGGAAGGTCTTGTTTGATCTATTAGATTGGTTGTGATTGTATTATATGATGCAATTGGATTCTTGGGAAAATTACCATGTTTAAAATCGAATTCTTGGGAAAATTGCTATGAAAACCGAATGTTGGTGTTGACTATGAGAAACGAAACAATCTCGAAAACTATTGTAAAAAAACCGAATTAATTTGATGATTGTTTAACCGAAAATTTGTATGAAATTTAAGGTATTTTGGTAGCATTAAATCATCGAACATTGAGCATGAATTTCTTGTTAATTAGATATTTTATAGAGAATTTTGGCAATATTAAACCAATGATTTTTGTAGCCGAAACCTTGTTAATTGTAGTTAAACCGAAATTTGATATTGTGGTTAACATGTTTCCATGTGAATTAAATCTTGATATTTCTCCATGAAAAGTTAGTTTAGGGTATTTTCCATGAAAACCGAATTTAAGGCATATCTCCATGAAAACCGAATTTAGGGTAATTATTGTGTGGAGTTTAGGAAGTATTAAATCATTGATCTTAAGTATGAAATTCTTGTTAACTAAGGTGTATTTTTAAATTGATATTATGTTTGAAACCGTGGGTTACATGTGTGATTTGTAAAGCAATTATGCTTTAATTTTATATTGATTTTGGGGCGCATGATAAATGTTATATGTCGAATTTTATGGATGCTTGATAAATTGCCAATAATGTTATGTTGTAAAACTCATGTTTATTTAATTAAGATCATGTAATTATGTTTGAAAACATTGGGTGATAATTTAGCAAAATTACACTGAACTGACCAGCCTGAAATTTAAGGACTACACAATATTCGGTGAAAATATTATGTGTTATGTTATATGATTTTGAACAATATGTGTGACTATGTGATTTTGAACAATAAGTGTTATGTGATGGGTTTTGTGAATTTGGAAAATTATGGGTTATGTGAATTTGGAAAATTATGTGATTATGTGATGGTTAGGACTAAGGCTAGGTGTAACTATGAACTCAAGGGGATAGTCCTTATGTGTTATGTTAAGGGTTTGAATTTCAGCCCTGTATTGTGATATGTGAGGAGGTTGATGTTCAGCCTGCCTATTATGATTATTGTGATGGGGGTTGATGTTCAGCCTGCCCGATATGATTTTTGTGATGACTATCCTAGAGTCTAGTTGACACTTAGGAGTCCACCTTTGTGAAATATGTTCACCTATGTGAAATATGAATTAAGATGTGTCTGTTGTCCAGTAGGAACCTTTTGGGAGAACGGGTTTTGACCCAAAGTGCCATGTCTTGGTCAGACAGGGGCCACCTCTTGATGTCACTACTCTTTTTGTGATGGGGTAATATAAGACCCAAAGTGCCATGTCTTGATCAGACAGGGGCCACCTCTTGATGTCATTACTCTTTATGTGATGGGGTGATATAAGACGCAAAGTGCCATGTCTTGATCAGACAGGGGCCACCTCTTGATGTCGTCACTCTGATGTGTTATGGGGTGAGGGACCAAAGTGCCACGTCGTGACCTGGCGGGGGCCACCTCTTGATTCTACTCACTATCCATGTTTATGTGTTGCATGCGGCTCCCAGTGCTTTGGCCAAGCCGGGTTAGACCATATTGGTCACTACTGAATATGCTGGACAACTAGGTTGATTATGTGTTGGTGTGTTTAGTGGTTTAGAGTATAACTCTAGAACCTGAGTTTGTGAACCTAAGTTATATGTGTTTAGTTGGTTTAGAATATATGTGTTTAGTTGGTTTAGAGTATAACTCTAGTACCCTGAGTTTGTTATATGCTAGTGTGTACATCTGACTGTCTATATGATTTCTATTTCTTGATTTTGTTATATGTTGACATAATGTTCTTGCTAAAGATTTTTAAAATAATCTGCCTATATTTTTGAGTGTATGTTATGGATGGTCGATTTAGACTATCCACTCACTGGGCTGTGTAGCTCACCCCTCATTATTTTCAGGTATAGAGCAGGGGCGCAGTTAGCATGATATTGATGTTGTGATTTATGCTTATAATGCCGGTTGTGGCCCTATGTTTATGCTTAATTAATTTGAGGCCGGCTGTGGCCGAATATGAATTTTATGAACTATGTGAACCATGTGAACTATGTGAATTTGTGTTGCCTAATTGTGGCAATTAAATGAGTTTGATTTTTGTGTCACCGCGGGCTTCAGCCTGGTTTCGGTGTTTGGTATGAGTTTATAAAATCGATTTTGTGATTTTGTTTTGAATTTCGGCTTGTTGTATATTCTGTGAAATCGGTTTTGATATACCCTGTAACTTGCATATGTCTAGTGCAAGTATTGCCTGGTGGCAGGTACCTTTATGGATTTTATGAATTTGAATCGGATTTGATATAACTGTTGCCTTGCATATGTCTAGTGCAAGGATTGCGTGGTGGCAGGTACCCTTATGTGATTTATGATAATTGGGTTTTGTGGATATTTATGTATGGGTTTTTTTTTGGAAATTTTCAGATCGTGTTTTTTTTCTTGAACTCGGTTTTACCTAGCATATGATCGATCTTATACGAAACATCCTGTTTCTTTTATGAAATGTGCCATTTGTTTGGGGTTAAGAATGTGGGATGTTACAACAGATGGCTGCCTCCATGCGCTACCATATGCGCCACATATGTAGCCTACATGGTCAAGCTGACCCGACCTACTCCCTGGACCACCACGTGCTATGCTGAGCAACGAGAAGCGATAAATCCCTTCTCCGTAACACGCAGGTGTAATCCCGCACCGTCTGAAGATAGATGGACGTGCCCACTGAGTGGGTACAACACGGCTCCAACGATAATCAGAACAGTGAGGTTTCTCGTCAGAAGGCTAACGAGCTTGATATTTTAGCGTTGGATTTTAACGGTCTTTTATCTTCTTCACTATCATGCAATTCCTATGGTGATAGCAGAAGATAAATAAATCATGCTGTTCTACTTATTTAAACAAATAAAAGAAAGCATGAATCTTATGTGGTAAAAGCCCATAGCCTAAGTAAGACCTTAAACAACTTAAGTCTTCACTTGCTTTTCTTCATGGGTCTTTTGCTGCTCATTTGGCCCAAACCAGGGCCCAAGCGCCATCTGCAGCTCAGGTGCGCCTACCAGGGAAAATGCGCCTGGTCCCAGAGTCGAACCCTGAACCTCCCACCTGGTCAAGCCTCTGCTGCAAGCGCCTCTGCCAAGTGTGCTCTGTGCTCTTATCTGATTAATTTACAAATTAATCTATCTAGACAAGATTGACTCGCAGGTCAATTACATTTTATAAATTAAATAGAAGGTGATACGCAGATCACAATTAAAAATAATTTACAAAAAGATTCCAGGCACGCAGGCCCCAGCACAGCACACATTAAACATGGGCAGCCCACATAAGACTAAATAAACATACATATGGCATCATACATCATGTGATCCAATCATGAAAAATAAAATTTTTGAAAAACCCCATTGAGATTAATTTTATTTTTCCTTATTAGCCTTACTACCTTACAACGGTCCATTAATAGGGATCCACTCATCGAACCTAGTCAGATCCTGTGCCCTTACATGCACCAAGTCCTAACTGACTTGAGTCGACCAAAAGGTCAACAATGCATGCGCCAAGGGCTGAACGACCACAATGAGGTCTGGCAAGCGGGTGTGACCCCGGGCCTAACTCATGTGCGTTCATAGGTTGTCTCAATCAGACATCGCTACACGCCTGTCTGCAGTCGACCTATAGCCATCTGATGCTTGCGCACAGATGCTATCTGGTCGACCCATCAAGGCTGTCAGATAGTCTGATCAGACTGTTGGATCTAACCTGGGGGATGATTTCAACCCTAATAACCCGTCTAAGGGTTTACAGCAGGGCCTTAGATCTAATGTTAGTCGCGCATGTAATCCATTTTTGAGAAAACAAACATGCGCCAACATGCATGCGCAAATGAAAAATAAAATAGGTTTCTACATGAAACATATTAACATGATAAAATTACGCATGATATAGATCTAAACATTCATGGAACACAAAATCAAAGCAATCATATAATTGCGCATGTAACCTGCTCTGATACCAATTGCAGGGAACCCCTTTCATGAGGGGTGCGAAACCCTAAAGTGGCGCAACATGATAGGCAGCGGATTCAAGGGTCGAAGAGCATGCATTATATGATCAACTTTCGAAAACATGAATAGAGAAGATGCGATTCATACCATAGCCATTTCAAGATGGCGCCTTGGAAGCAAGAGAACAACGAAGGTCTCCTCCAAATCGTCACACACAAGAAGAGCGACGGCTTGCTTCTTGTCGTCCCTTGTGCTAGCAAGGATCGTCCAAGATGTCTTTGATCGAAAGGAAAGGGATGGAGATATCGATCTCTCTTGGCCGAATCTTCCTCTATGCTTCAAGTTGTCGCCGCACACCAAAAGGTGTCAAGAGGAATGAGTTTTAGTGACGAGAATAGAGAACCCTCTATTCGAACGTGAGCCATCTCCAAGTGGAGATCATGGTTACTAAAAATAGCAACCACTCATCGCTCCAATGTTCACGCCAAGTGAACATGTCGCCACGCCTTGAACCATGCGCTCATTTCATGAGCTGGTTCAATTTGGTTCGGTTTAAGAACCAATCAAGCCAAGCAATCAAGTCTAGATCTCAAATAAACCCTAAGGCTCCAGATCTAACCGTTGATCTCTTGATGCTTCTGATCTCACCGATCTAGCATCTATTCTCTCGATCGAAGCTTACCGATCTCAAGCCCTAATCAATCAAACATGATCAGACCAGATCTCACTTACAATCAGAGATCAAATCCCTTTAAACTGAACTTAAACTATTCAGTCCACACGATCTGACTTAAGTAAGCCATATCATCAAATTGTGCGACCCTGAGGGTTTCCTTTAAATGTCGGTAACGATAACTTACGTCATCACGATCAGTGAGGGGTATCTAGCAACACATCACTGTCTCCCGATATAAAGAAAAGAGTCTTCCAAGACTACACCCAAAAACAGCACAAGTGTGAATCAACTCACTAGGCATGCATATTTCCTTTGCCACTGGATGTTCTTATTGGACAAGCGTGTCAAGCTTGTAACTCCAATATGACGAGCATGATTAGAACAGATGAACACTGTCACCTGGGTATGGCCATACTCTTTTCTCAATCATCTCATCCAGGGGGCCCCTTTAGAACATCACACTCCTTAAACAAGGAGACGGCAATCCTTTGTCTATCATTAGTGCCCTAACCTGATTCAAGCTCACCATCCAAGATAGTCTATAATCATTATGTTTCAAATGATATTGAACTACCTCAAAACAATGACAATCATCATTTAGAAAACACAAGTGATCTCAAGTCAGAGGAAATGTGCCACTTGTTACAATCAAGGAATATTCACATTGTGACAAGCAACTGAATATCCTAGTAGGGTCTGTCCAGTACATCCAATGTACCCATGAGTCTACATCTTATTCCATGCTCGAAGCATCCTATAAGATTAGAACACATATTAGTCTCAATCATATCAAGGCTGTCTCATGTTCACCAAGATATATCGACTAAGGACTTAACTGCATGTCAGCCTAGCTGAACTGTAACATCCCGTTATCTTAACCCCAAACAAGCAACATAATTCATAAAAGAAACAGGATGTGTCATACAAGATCGATTCATATGCTAGGTAAAACCAAGTCCAGGAAACACGATCTGAAAATTTAGAAATTCCATACATATAAATCTCCACAAAAACACAATTCATAAAAGTACCTGCCACCACGCATTCCTTGCACTAGACATATGCAAGGTAACAGTTATATCAAATCCGTATCAAATCCATAAAATCCATAAAGGTACCTGCCACCAGGCAATACTTGCACTAGACATATGCAAGTTACAGGTATATCAAAACCGATTACAAAGAATACACCACAAACCGAATTTCAAAACAAAATCACAAAATCGATTTTTATAAACTCATACCAAACACCGAAACCAGGCTGAAGCCCGCGGTGACACAAAAATCAAAACCATTTAACTGCCACAATCCGGCAACACAAATTCATATAGTTTAGCCATAGTCGGCAGCACATGTTCACATAATTCAGATATTAAGGCCACAACCGGCATCACAAGTTCATTAAGCATAAATCACGATATCCATATAATGCTAACTGCGCCCCTGCTCTACACCTGAAAATAATGAGGGGTGAGCTACACAGCCCAGTGAGTGGATAGTCTAAATCGACCATCCATAACATACACTCAAAAATATAGACAGATTATTTTAGAAATCTTTAACAGGAACAATTATGTCAACATATAACAACATAAAGAAAACAGAAGTTATAATAACAGTCAGATGTACACACCAACATATAACAAACTCAGGTTCTAGAGTTATACTCTAAACCAACTCAGATGTACACACCAACATATAACAAACTCAGGTTCTAGAGTTATACTCTAAACCAACTAAACACACCAACACTTAATTAACCTAGTTGTCCAGCATATTCAGTAGTGACCATTATGGTCTAACCCGGCTTTGGCCTAAGCACTGGGAGACTGCAAAATTTCATGCAACACATAAACATGGACAGTGAGTAGAATCAAGAGGTGGCCCCCGCCAGGTCACAACGTGGCACTTTGCTCTAAAACACCCCATAAACACATCGATGGATTGTGTGTAGATTCAAGAGGTGGCCCCCGCCGGGTCACGACGTGGCACTTTGCTCTACGACACCCCATATCACAAAAAGAGAGTGATGACATCAAGAGGTGGCCCCTGTCCGACCAAGACATGGCACTTTGCGTCAAAACCCGTTCTCCCAAAAGGTTCCTACTGGACAACAGACACATCTTATATCATATATCACAAAGGTGGACTCCTAAGTGCCAACTAGACTCTAGGATAGTCATCACAATAATCACATCGGGCAGGCTGAACAACAACCCCCATCACAATAATCATAACAGGCAGGCTGAACATCAACCCCCTTCACATATCACAATACAGGGCTGAAAATTCAAACCCTTAACATATCACATATTGACCATCCCCTTGAGTACACAGCTACACTTAGCCTTAGTCCTAACCAACACATGATCACAACAGATAATATTCAAAAATCCCATATCAACATAATTTTCGAAATTCACATAACCACATAATATTCATATATTCAAAGATCACTTAACATTCCAAAAATCATAAATCACATAATATTTAAAAATCACATAACATAGTGTAATCCTTAAGTTTCAGGCTGGTCAGTTCAGTGTAATCTTGCTATGTTATCACCCAATGTTCTCAAACATGAATACATGGTCTTAGATAAATAAACATGAGTTTTATAATATTATAAGCATTTATCAAGTATCCATAAAATCAATATAAAATTTAAACATAAACTTAAAGCATGTATTCATCAAATTGCTTTACAATTCACACATGTAACCCACGGTTACATAACATATTATCTATTTAATTTTAAACCTTAATTAACATGAATTTCATGTTTAAAATCATTGGTCTAAAACTTCCCAAATTCCATAAGAGAATACCTTAAATTTCATATTACAAATTTTCGGTTTTCATAAACAATCATCAAGATTTCGGATTTCACAATTAACATCAAGGATTCGGTTTTTCATAAATAATTATCAAGGTTACAAAATTTCGGTTTTCATCCCAACTATCAAGATTTCGGTTTTACACATGGTAATTTTTCATGCAATCAAATTTATTATTTAACACAACATATTGATGGAGTTCGAATAAGACACATATGGAAGGAATTAAGACACCCCACTCACCTCTTAACCGAGAATACTAGGGTGAAAATCCTCCACAACAATTCGCCTAAGCATTGAAATTCCACTAATGTTGCCACCAAGGGAAGAGGAACGCCACCAACACCAAGACGCCGGCCAAATGGAGAAGGAAGAGGAAGAAAGGAAATTTTTGCCTCCAAGAATCGCCCCAAGCCTTCAAGCCGTCGCCCAAGAATTTCCTCCAAGCCAAAATTTCGCCACAAACTCCACCCTAACCGAAATTACTAACTCAAAATTTCGGTTTTAAATTTTTAACCCATTAACCCATTAATTCAAATAGGGTTTAATCCATTTAACTAATAATTTGAATTTTAAAACCCAATTAGCACCAACCCAATAACCCATGGTTAACTAATTAATTTAACCATTAACTAACCATTCACTTAATGAAAATCCAATAAGGATTTAATTGACATCCAATAAGGATTAACGTCCAATAACTCCAATTAATTAACAATTAAATAACTTAAATTAACAAGCAGTAAACTCTAATTAATTAACTGAAAATTGGTATCCAATAAGCTAGTTAATTAATTAACATTAACATCCAAAAATCTCTAGTTAATTAACTATAAATTAACAACCAAAAATCTCTAGTTAATTAACTATAAATCAATAACCAATACATAGCAAAATATCACAGTCAATAATTTTATTTAAATCATGAACAAAATATCACAGACAATGAGTTTATTTAAATCAAAAATAATGCTTACCAGGACTTAAGATCCTTGGATCTTACATCCCTCCCTCCTTATAAAGCTTTAGTCCTCTAAAGCTCAGCATCCATATCATCAAAGAGATAAGCATAAAATTTTCTCATATCAGCTTCAGTCTCCCAAGTTGCCTCCTCAACCGACTGATTTCCCCAGATAACCTTTACCAAAGGTATAATCTTGTTCCTCAGAACTTTATCCTTTCTATCCACAATCCGGAGAGGTCTTTCCTCAAAAGTCAAATCACTCTGAATCTGAAGAGGTTCCAATTCCAATACATGAGATGGATCAGGATGATATTTCCTCAAAACAGAAACATGGAACACATTATGCACATGATCCATAGCAGGAGGTAAAGCTAACCGGTAAGCCACTGGACCAATTCTCTCAATAATGTCAAAAGGTCCTACAAACCTAGGGCTCAACTTGCCCTTTTTGCCAAACCTCATAACACCCTTAGTAGGTGACACCTTTAAGAAAACATGATCCCCTACCATAAACTCCAGGGAACGACGACGGTCATCAGCATAACTCTTCTGTCTGTCCCGAGCAATCTTCAATTTATCCTGAATCTCTCTGACCTTATCAGTAGTCTCCTGTACTGCATCAGATCTCAAAATCATTCTGTCACCAATTTCCTCCCAACACAAGGGAGTCCTACACCTTCTCCCATACAAAGCCTCATAAGGAGCCATCTGAATACTGGAGTGGAAGCTATTATTATAAGTGAACTCTATCAAAGATAGATCCCGATTCCACTCAGAACTCCAATCAACCACATAAGCTCTCAACAAGTCTTCTAGAGTCTGTATAGTACGCTCCGTCTGGCCATCAGACTGAGGATGGTATGCTGTACTAAAACTCAACTTAGTACCCAAACCCTCCTGTAAGCTCTTCCAAAATCTGGACAAAAACCGAGAGTCCCTATCAGACACAATATCAATAGGCACTCCATGCAGTCTGACTATCTCATCAATATACAATCTAGCCAGCCTCTCTAAAGAATAAGTCATCTTGATCGGGAGAAAATGGGCTGATTTAGTGAGTCTATCAACAATCACCCAAATAGCATCATGACCCAATCTGGTTCTGGGCAAACCACATACAAAATCCATACTGATGCATTCCCACTTCCACTCAGGAATAGGAAGGGGCTGCAACAAACCACCAGGCTTCTGGTGTTCAGCCTTTACAGTCTGACAGGTTAAACACCTAGAGACAAAATCATATACCTCTTTCTTCATGCCCGGCCACCAAAAACTCTTCTTGAGGTCCTGATACATCTTAGTCACGCCAGGATGTAGAGAATATTTGGAGTTATGGCTGTCCTCCAATATTTCTTTCCTCAAGCTCGGTTCCTCAGGGACACATACCCTTCCACGAAACCGAAGAATACCATCATCAAACAGGCTAAAATCCTGAACTGCTCCATCAACCAAACTATCCCTGATCTGAACTAATCTCGGATCCACAGACTGCTGATCTCTGATCTTCTGCAACAAAGCAGACTGTACTCTGAGAAAAGCCACATAACCCGACTGAACTCTAGGAGAAACACTGATCCTGAGATCGCTGAACTCCTGCAGTAACCGCCACTCACTGACTCGTAGTGCCGCTACTGAAGTAACTGGATGTCTGCTCAGTGCATCCACCACTACATTGGCCTTTCCAGCCTGATACTGAATAGAGAAGTCATAGTCTTTGATCAACTCCATCCATCTTCTCTGTCTCATGTTCAACTCCTTCTGAGTGAAGATATACTTGAGACTCTGGTGATCAGTGAACAGATCAAACTCCTGACCCAACAAATAGTGGCGCCATATCTTCAAAGCAAAGACTACGGCCGCCAACTCTAAATCATGAGTAGGGTAGTTCAATTCATACTCCTTCAGCTGTCTCGAAGCATAGGCTACTACAGAACCCTTCTGCATCAAGACACAACCCAACCCCTTGCCTGAAGCATCCGTATAAATAGTAAACCTTTCCCCATCACTAGGAATAATGAGGATCGGTGTACTAGTCAACCTCCTTTTCAGCTCTTGAAAGCTCTCTTCACACTTATCATCCCAAATAAACTTGGCCTCCTTTCTGGTTAATTTAGTTAAAGGACCCGCCAACTTGGAGAATCCCTCAACAAATCTCCGGTAGTAACCTGCTAAACCCAAGAACTTCTGATCTCAGTAGCACTAGTCGGACTTCCCCAATCAAGGATGGCTTGCACTTTAACTGGATCCACAGACACCCCTTGACCAGAAATCACATGCCCAAGGAAACTGATCTTCTCTAGCCAGAACTCACACTTACTAGCCTTGGCATATAACCGGTTCTTCCTCAGAACCTCCAACACTCTGCGCAAGTCACTGACATGATCTGAAGTAGTCCGTGAGTATACCAAAATATCGTCTATAAAGACTACCACACAGGAGTCAAGCAATTCATGGAATACCCTGTTCATCAAATCCATGAAGACAGCAGGTGCATTCGTCAGTCCAAAAGGCATAACTAAAAATTCGAAATGCCCATACCTGGTCCTGAAAGTAGTCTTAAATATATCCTCATCCTTGACCCTAAGCTGATAATACCCTGATCTCAGATCAATCTTAGAGAACACTGTCGCTCCCTGTAATTGATCAAATAGATCATCAATTCTGGGAAGAGGATACTTATTCTTGATAGTCACTTGGTTAAGCTGCCTGTAGTCTATACACATCCTCAGGGTTCCATCTTTCTTCTTTACAAACAGCACTGGCGCTCCCCAGGGAGAAGTACTAGGCCGAATGTACCCTTTCTCTAGCAATTCCTCCAGTTGTTTCTTAAGCTCAGCCAGCTCTGAGGTAGCCATGCGATAAGGAGCTCTGGAGATAGGTGCCGTACCTGGCGCCAACACAATGCCAAACTCTACTTCTCTAATCGGTGGCAAGCCTGAAAATTCCTCAGAGAACACATCAGGAAACTCTTTCACCACCGCCATCTGAGTCAAATCAGAAGTAGAATCATCCTACACCTTAACATGTGCAAGGTAACCCTTACACCCACTAGCAAGTAACTTTCTGGCCTGCAGAAAAGATATTACATGCGGTCCTTGGTCCGACACTAGACCTCTCACAAAAATCCTACTCCCATCTAGCAGATTTAAAGTGATTACTTTCTCAAAGCAATCCACAGTAGCATGATGTGAGGATAACCAATCCATACCTAGGATGATATCATAATCTTGCATGTCTAAGAGGATTAGATCTACCAGAAACTCATAACCCTCTACATGCACTACACAATTAGCACAAACAGTATCTGTAGATAATGATGTTCCTAAGGGAGTACTCACAGACACAACATAATCTAGCATCTTAGGTACAACAGGTAAACATGCAGCAAATCTAACAGATACAAAAGACAGATTTGCACCAGGATCAAATAAGATACGAGCTAACTGATCAAATACAAATAAGGTACCTTCCACGACGGATCGGGAAGCTCGTGTATCCTTCTCAGCCACAGCATAAACTCGTGTTTGGACTGTAGGCTTCTCTGCGCCTCTATTCTGTATCTCAGGCTCTTTGCAGTCTTTGACCATGTGCCCTGGTTTCTTACATCTGAAGCATACACCATTCTTCTTATAACAATCCTTCACCAGATGTCCCTTGATCCCACAATAATTACAAGTCCTATCCTCTGTGATACTGTTCTTTACATCTCTGACATCCCTGAACTGCTGCGGTGCATCCCTGGAGTGCTGCGGTGCCTTGTAGGAGTAAGGCTTATACCTGCTCTTTTTGTAGTCCTTATGTTTAGGGTACTTCTTACCCTTGCCGCCACTACCATACTGAGGAACCGCCGCCTCAGCTGCAGGAACCACTGTCACGGCAACATGAGAACTCCTCTCAGCTATGTATCTCTCAATGGTGCGTGCTCGCCCAACAGTCTCAACATAGGTCTCCAAGTGCTGAGCACCAACCTGCTCTCTAATGTCCCATCTGAGACCTCTGAGAAACTTAGTAGCCCTCCTCTTTTCAGTGTTTATCAGGTGAGGGGCATACTTTCCCAACTTAGTGAACTGCAATTCATACTGGTCCACTGTCATATCACCCTGCTCCAGGTGAATAAATGCCACCTCTCGGTCCTCCACCAAACTATCTGGGAAGTACTTCTCGTTAAATCGAGACAAGAAGTAAGGCCAATCTACAGTCTCATGTCTTTCTTCAGCAAGTCTCACCACGCCCTTCCACCACTCATCTGCGTCAGCACGCATCATATAGGTGGACATGGACAGTGAGTAGAATCAAGAGGTGGCCCCCGCCAGGTCACAACGTGGCACTTTGCTCTAAAACACCCCATAAACACATCGATGGATTGTGTGTAGATTCAAGAGGTGGCCCCCGCCGGGTCACGACGTGGCACTTTGCTCTACGACACCCCATATCACAAAAAGAGAGTGATGACATCAAGAGGTGGCCCCTGTCCGACCAAGACATGGCACTTTGCGTCAAAACCCGTTCTCCCAAAAGGTTCCTACTGGACAACAGACACATCTTATATCATATATCACAAAGGTGGACTCCTAAGTGCCAACTAGACTCTAGGATAGTCATCACAATAATCACATCGGGCAGGCTGAACAACAACCCCCATCACAATAATCATAACAGGCAGGCTGAACATCAACCCCCTTCACATATCACAATACAGGGCTGAAAATTCAAACCCTTAACATATCACATATTGACCATCCCCTTGAGTACACAGCTACACTTAGCCTTAGTCCTAACCAACACATGATCACAACAGATAATATTCAAAAATCCCATATCAACATAATTTTCGAAATTCACATAACCACATAATATTCATATATTCAAAGATCACTTAACATTCCAAAAATCATAAATCACATAATATTTAAAAATCACATAACATAGTGTAATCCTTAAGTTTCAGGCTGGTCAGTTCAGTGTAATCTTGCTATGTTATCACCCAATGTTCTCAAACATGAATACATGGTCTTAGATAAATAAACATGAGTTTTATAATATTATAAGCATTTATCAAGTATCCATAAAATCAATATAAAATTTAAACATAAACTTAAAGCATGTATTCATCAAATTGCTTTACAATTCACACATGTAACCCACGGTTACATAACATATTATCTATTTAATTTTAAACCTTAATTAACATGAATTTCATGTTTAAAATCATTGGTCTAAAACTTCCCAAATTCCATAAGAGAATACCTTAAATTTCATATTACAAATTTTCGGTTTTCATAAACAATCATCAAGATTTCGGATTTCACAATTAACATCAAGGATTCGGTTTTTCATAAATAATTATCAAGGTTACAAAATTTCGGTTTTCATCCCAACTATCAAGATTTCGGTTTTACACATGGTAATTTTTCATGCAATCAAATTTATTATTTAACACAACATATTGATGGAGTTCGAATAAGACACATATGGAAGGAATTAAGACACCCCACTCACCTCTTAACCGAGAATACTAGGGTGAAAATCCTCCACAACAATTCGCCTAAGCATTGAAATTCCACTAATGTTGCCACCAAGGGAAGAGGAACGCCACCAACACCAAGACGCCGGCCAAATGGAGAAGGAAGAGGAAGAAAGGAAATTTTTGCCTCCAAGAATCGCCCCAAGCCTTCAAGCCGTCGCCCAAGAATTTCCTCCAAGCCAAAATTTCGCCACAAACTCCACCCTAACCGAAATTACTAACTCAAAATTTCGGTTTTAAATTTTTAACCCATTAACCCATTAATTCAAATAGGGTTTAATCCATTTAACTAATAATTTGAATTTTAAAACCCAATTAGCACCAACCCAATAACCCATGGTTAACTAATTAATTTAACCATTAACTAACCATTCACTTAATGAAAATCCAATAAGGATTTAATTGACATCCAATAAGGATTAACGTCCAATAACTCCAATTAATTAACAATTAAATAACTTAAATTAACAAGCAGTAAACTCTAATTAATTAACTGAAAATTGGTATCCAATAAGCTAGTTAATTAATTAACATTAACATCCAAAAATCTCTAGTTAATTAACTATAAATTAACAACCAAAAATCTCTAGTTAATTAACTATAAATCAACAACCAATACATAGCAAAATATCACAGTCAATAATTTTATTTAAATCATGAACAAAATATCACAGACAATGAGTTTATTTAAATCAAAAATAATGCTTACCAGGACTTAAGATCCTTGGATCTTACATGAACAGCTTTGAGACATTATTCAGAAGTACACTTATTACAGCAGACAAGGTAACAACCTGAATAATAACCATGCCTTTATAAACATAAGAGTTTATTACATGACACTGTTACAATCCCAAGGCCTCAAACATTAGGCTTAAGGGCATACCCCAACACTGCACTCGAAGGAACAACACCAAGTTCTCTCACGAACTTACGAATCCACACTGCCTCCTTGGATGCTTTCGAGGCTGCAACATACTCGGCTTCTGTTGTGGAATCAGCAACAGTTGACTGTTTGAAACTCTTCCACACCACCGCTCCTCCATTCAAGCTAAAGACATAGCCTGATTGCGATCGGAAATCATCCTGGTCCGACTGGAACGAAGCGTCAGTATATCCTTCAATACTGAGTTCTTCCTGACCACCATACATCAAGAACATATCTTTGGTCCTCCGCAGATATTTTAAAATGTTCTTGACTGTAATCCAGTGTGCCTGACCTGGATTACTTTGGAACTGACTGGTCATGCTTAACCCGTAAGCGACGTCTGGGCGAGTACACAACATCGCATACATAATGGATCCAATAGCCGAAGCATAAGGCGTATTGTCCATTTCATCTTTCTCAGTCTGTGTTTGTGGACACTGACTCTTTGAAAGATTCAGACCATGTCTGACTGGAAGATATCCTCTTTTAGAATTCTCTAAATGGAATCTCTCCAGGACTTTATCGATGTAAGTACTCTGGCACAGCCCGAGAAGCCTCTTAGATCTATCCCTGTAGATCTTCACACCTAATACATAGGCTGCTTCTCCCAAATCTTTCATCTGAAAACATTTTCCTAACCATGCTTTAACAGCATGCAGTTCAGTAATATCGTTTCCAATGATTAAGATATCATCGACGTAGAGGACTAGGAAAGTAATTACGCTCCCACTAAACCTCTTATATACACACGGGTCATCTTCGTTCTTGATGAAACCAAACTCAGTGATTGATTCATCAAAACGAATATTCCAGCTTCTCGATGCTTGTTTGAGTCCATAAATGGACTTCTTTAACTTGCATATCTTATGACGATCTGATGGATTAGTGAAACCTTCAGGTTGTGTCATATACACATCCTCATCCAGATTTCCGTTAAGGAAAGCTGTCTTCACATCCATCTGCCAGATCTCATAATCATAATATGCAGCTATCGCGAGAAGAATCCGAATAGACTTGAACATGGCTACAGGAGAGAAAGTTTCATCATAATCTATCCCGTAGATTTGTTTGAAACCTTTCGCAACTAGCCTGCCTTTATAGGTAACCACGTTACCATCCATGTCAATCTTCTTCTTGAAGATCCATTTACAGCCTATAGGGATTACTCCCGAAGGCGGATCAACCAAATCCCAGACTTGGTTATCTGACATGGAGTCCATCTCGGCTCGCATAGCTTCAAGCCATCTAGCTGACTCCGGTCCACTGACCGCATCCGCATAAGTGAGGGGTTCATCATTATCAATGATGTAGACTCCGTCATAGCGCTCAGGCTGTCGACGGATCCTTCCTGATCTTCACGGTTCCCGTGATGTCTGAGCCTCAGGTTGTTCAATAACCTGCTCTACCGGCTCAGGCTCATCCAACTGTGCTTGACTACTTTGTCCTTCCTCTGGATTCTCATCCAGCTTTATTTCTCTCCCACTCGCCTCTTGCAGAAGAAACTCCTTCTCAAGAAATATGGCCGTCCGAGCAACAAATACCTTGTTCTCTTTGGGATCGTAGAAATAATAACCCTTAGTTTCCTTAGGGTAACCGACAAAAATACATTTCTCAGATCTGCTCTCCAGTTTCCCAGAGGCGAGCTTTTTGACATAAGCCTCGCAACCCCAGATCTTAATAAATGTCAAGCTAGGCTGTTTCCCATACCATAACTCATATGGAGTCTTTGAAACTGCCTTGGATGGCACTCGGTTTAGTACCTTTGCAGCTGTTTCCAGTGCAAATCCCCAAAAGGAGTATGGAAGAGTAGCCTGACTCATCATCGAACGAACCATATCAAGTAACATTCTATTTCTCCTCTCGGACACACCATTCCATTGCGGTGTTCCTGGCGGAGTGAGCTGTGAGATAATCCCACACTCCTTTAGATAGTCAGTAAACGCATGACTCAAGTATTCTCCACCTCGATCAGAACGAAGTGCCTTGATATTTCGGCCTAGCTGATTCTGTACTTCATTCTTGAACTCTTTGAACTTGTCAAAAGATTCACTCTTATGTCTCATAAGATAGACATACCCATATCTACTGAAATCATCAGTAAAGGTAATGAAGTACTGATAGCCACCTCTGGCATGTTTACTAAATGGCCCACACACATCACTGTGTATAAGGTCAAGTAAACCTGAAGCCCTTTGACCTTTGTTAGGAAAAGGAGCCTTCGTCATTTTACCCATTAAACAAGCTTTGCATGTATCAATCTCCTCATAGGAGAATGATCCCAGCAGTCCATGATCATGCAACCGCTTAATGCGCTTCTTGTTAATATGGCCTAAACGACTATGCCATAGCAAGGTGCTGTCATCAGCATACTTGGCTTTCTTATTATCAATGTTTTGTATAGAATATTCCATGTCCAACATGAATAACCCATTGTTAATTGAACCAGTAGCATAAACAATATTATCATAAGATAAAATACACTTTGAAATATTGCATTCAAAGGAAAATCCTTTCCTGACAAGAGCAGGAATAGAGATAATATTTTTAGTAATACTGGGAACAAAATAACAACTGTTTAATTCTAATACAACGCCAGATGGTAATGAGATGTAATAATCCCCTACAGCAACAGCAGCAACCCGTGCCCCGTTTCCAACTCGTAGGTCCACCTCATGCTGTCCCACCTGCCTTCTTCTCTTGAGTTCCTGTACATTTGAACAAATGTGAACTCCACATGCAGTGTCCAACACCCATGATATAGAAGAAGAAGATATCATGACTTCAGTCACAAATATACCTGAGCCAGAAGCGATGCTTCCCCTCTTATCTCCTTGGAGCGCTTTACAGTCCTTTTTCCAGTGACCCAGCTGGCCACAGTGGAAACACCTGTATTCCTTTGACCGCTTAACCTTTTGTTTCAGAGCCTTGTTGTATTTCTTGACTGGGGCTTTGCCCTTCTTCCCCTTCTTCTTGTTCCTGGAAGGAACCATTAAGACAGAGGTTGAAGGCTTTCCCTTCAGAGTCTCCTCCGTAGTCAAGAGCATATTCAGCAGCTCTGCCGGAGTACAATCGATTTTGTTCATATTAAAGTTAATTATGAACGCATCGAAAGAGGGCGGGAGAGACTGGAGAATAATGTCTACAGCAAGCTCCTGATTGATGGTATGCCCCAGTTTCTCTAGAGCCTCCTTGTGCCCAATCATCTTGAGCACGTGAGCTCCCACTGGGCTCCCCTCAGCCAGTTTGCTCTGAAAGAAAAGCTTTGTCAGATTATAGCGTTCTGTCCTCGCCTGTGCAGCATACAGCATCTTGAGGTTTGCTATAATTTCTATAGCAGACATATCCTCATGCTGGCGCTGCAGCGGTGGCGTCATAGACGCTAGCATCAGGCAAGCGACGTCAATGCTATCATTGACATGCTTTTCATAGGCATCACGAACCGCCCTTGCGGCGTTCGCAGCGGGTTGTGGCGGCACTGCCGTCTCGAGGACATACAGTTTCCTCTCTGCCTTAAGAACAATCTTAAGGTGTCCGTACCAGTCTGAGAAGTTTGGCCCAGCAAACTTCTCCCTTTCCAGTAGGGATCGCACATTGAAGCTCATGGTGTTTGTTGCTGCAGGAATCTACAACAATGCAAGAACAGCAAGGTCAGTATCAATGTCTAGAATCAATCCAGGACTTAAGAAAGATTCTTTTCTCACTATTTTATCTGACTGAAAAATCCATTAAAACAGTCCGAAAGAGTAGCACTCTTTTAGTGAGATGGGATCCAGATTTCATACTTGGTCTCCGCGTCCCGCTCAGGCGAGATAAGATGCACAGAGAGTACAAGCACTAATTTCTGGTAGGCAGTCCCTGCCAATCACCAACCCGTGTGATTCCCCTTCATCTGGGCAATCCAGCAGACTGTGCCAACTGAGTTGGTACAACACAGTCTCTGATCCCACAGATGGCTGCCTCCATATAGCTAACATATGCCCCCATATGTAGCCTACATGGTCAAGCTGACCCGACCTACTCCCTGGACCACCACGTGCTATGCTGAGCAACGAGAAGCGATAAATCCCTTCTCTGTAACACACAGGTGTAATCCCGCACCGTCTGAAGATAGATGGACGTGCCCACTGAGTGGGTACAACACGGCTCCAACGATAGTCAGAACAGTGAGGTTTCACGTCAGAAGGCTTTACGAGCTTGATATTTTAGCGTTGGATTTTAACGGTCTTTTATCTTCTTAACTATCATGCAATTCCTATGGTGATAGCAGAAGATAAACTCATGCAGTTCTAATTATATAAGCAATAAAAAGAAAGCATGGATCTTATGTGGTAAAAGCCCATAGCCTAAGTAAGACCTTAACCTAACTTAAGTCTTCACTTGCTTTTCTTGGGTCTTTTGCCTCTCATCTGGTCCAACCCAGGGCCCTAGCGCCAAGAGCAGCTCAGGTGCGCCACCAGCTGAATGCGCTTGATTGCCATGTGTGCATTGAATACTTGTCTGATTAAATTACAATTCAATCTATCTAGACAAGATTGACTCGCAGGTCAATTACATTTTATAAATTAAATACAATGTGATTCGCAGATCACAAATAAATATTAATTTATAACTAACCAGGCTCGCAGGCCCCAGCACAGCACACATTAAAGGGCAACCCACATAAGATGAAATAAACAGGCATATGGCATCAATCAACATGTGATCCATTACAAAGAAAATAAACTTTTGAAAACCCATTGGCATCAATTTTACTTTTCTTATCTGCCCTACAACCTTACAACGGTCCATTGATGGGGATCCACTCATCTTATCTAGTTAGATCCATGCCCTTGCATGCACCAAGTCCTAACTGACTCGAGTTGACCTAATGGTCAACCATGCATGCGCCAAGGGCTGAACAACCTTCAATAGTTCTGGCAAGGGGGTGTGACCCCGGGCCTAACTCAAGAGTGTTCACTGGTTGTCTCAACCAGACCTTGCTACACGCCTTTGATGCAGTCGACCTATAGCCACCTCGTGCTTGCGCACAGGTGCCATCTGGTCGACCCATCTAGGCTGTCAGATGGTCTGATCAGACTAGTTTGATCTATACTAGTTGATGCTTTCAACCCCATCAACCCGTCTAAGGGTTTACAATAGGTGCATCTTAGATCTAATGGGGAGCGCAAGTGATATTTGTTTTGACAAACACAAACACAATAACAAGCGCCAACTTACATGCGCCAACATAACAAAATATTCTCATGTGAAGTTTCGGCATGCAACTTAGATCTAAGCATACATTTACATGGGCAAACATGGATCACAAAAATATATCAAGCAATCATATTAACATGCTGTAACCGCATGCTCTGATACCAATTGTTGGGTCCCTTTCTGGTGGGAGCGAAACCCTAATAGGTCCCCTTCAAGGGGGAGCGAAAACCCTAAATGGTGGCGCATAAATCTTTGCAAGCGGAAGCAAGGGTTTTCATAGATCTTTCGCAAGAACATATGATCAACTTGATGAAGTTTAGATCCATACCATAGCCATGAAGAAGATGGCGACTTGGAAGCGAGAGAACAAGAGAGGTCTCCTCCAAATTGTCGCACACAAAAGGATTGATGACTTGCTCCTTGGATGCTCCTTGTGCTAGCAAGGATCTCCAAGATGTCCTTGATCGAATGAAGGAAAAAGATGGTGTCTTGCTTGGCCGAACTTCTCGTCGTCAACACCTTCAACCCCTTGCGTCTCGTCGAGCGAGAGGAGCCGAATGTTGAATGAGGCGTTAAACCACACATTGAACGTGGAGACGTTTTCATTTTTGGACTTTCCAAAAATAGCAACCGAAACCGTTGAAGCATTTTACGTTCACATCAAGTGAACCAAACGATCACCCTAATCCAAATGTGACCAATCTAGGTCAATTTTGGGTCAACCTGCCAAAAATGAAGTTTGGCTCCAATAACTTTCTTCCAACTCATCAGGCCCATTGGCGCCGATGAAATCTTCCAAATGGATCCAAGTTATCCAATAACTTGATCCTAAGGCTTATGATTAAAGCAACGTCAAGAGTCTGTTGCGTGTGACCCCGTAGGATCCATATGACGATGGCAATTATGTAAACATCATAAGTAGTGAGGGGTATCTAGCAACACATCACTACTACCCATGTCATAGGACTTAAGTCATTATGGCAACAACTCCTAACAAGCAACGAGGATTCCTATTGCATTACAGATCCCTTTGCCTAAGCTGATATCCTGCCATTGGATTAGTCTCAAGTTTATTATCCAATGCATTGGTCATGACTCAACAAGTGTGGCCACACTTTCCTGTCATGCACCAATAAGGTGGGGCGCCCCTAGGTGGATATCATGCTTCCTCGGAAGGAAGGGGCAAATCCTACTATTGGTCATCCATGTCTCTACGTGACTTATGACATGCCCAATGACAGTCGTTTTGATCTCCCAATTACGGAGAGACGTTAGACTGTATTAAAGCATACCCTTCATCAAGTCTAGACATGAATACCTCAAGTCTAAGGATCAATGCAAACCTCTTGCATGTGAGATTGACTTGTTGACTAGATAAGTCAATTCTCACGGTGGATCACTCCAGTGCATCCAATGCACCTGTATGTCTGCGTTACTGTGCCCCGCACTTAACCAGCCCATACACCAGTCTCATATGTACCAAAGTTGTCCCATATCTGCTAAGGTACCTTGTCTAGGGATAGCTTATGAGAATGGATCCAATCCAAACTCCTGGGACATTATTTATGCAACTCAATACATCAACGCAGGTAGAGTAGTCTGCATAATAACGACCATGCCTATATAAAGAGTAATAGTTCTATCAAAGTACATTCAAACAATGCCTGACCATGTCCATACATTGGTCTTTAGGGCATATACACCAACATAATTTACCTCCACCCTATAGACCACCAATACCTTTTCCACAAAGGTTAGTTCAAAATAAACTAGACAAATAATTTGGCTAATTTTTTGAAGTTTTGAAGAAGCTTTATATTAATATTCCATTTACTGAAGCTATTTCTCAAATGCCTTCTTATGCTAAGTTTTTGAAAGAAAAATTATTTAGTAAGAGAAAATTATATGATTATGGTGCTTACACTGTAACTTTGATTGAAGATTGTAGTGCCATCATACAAAACAAATTACCACCAAAACTGAAAGATTCAGGTAGTTTTTCTATACCTTGTTCAATTGGCACTATGGCTTTTGACCAAGCCTTCTGTGATTCGGGTGCAAGTCTGAGTCTAATGCCTCTATCTATTTATAGTAAACTAAACATTGGAAAGCTTAAACCTACATCTATATCTTTATAGCTCGCGGATTCATCGGTAAAGTATCCTATAGGTATATTAGAGAATGTTCCAATAAAAATAGGTGAATTTTCTTACCTGTAGATTTTGTAGTTCTAGACATGGAAGAAAATCATAAAAATCATATAATTCTTGGTAGACCACTTTTAGCCACTGCAGGAGCACATATTGATGTTAAAGAGGAAAAAATTACTTTTAAAATTTGTGAAAACATTGTTGAGTTTGATCTTAATGATTATTTGAATAAACTATCATACTCTGGATCATGTTGCAGTATTCATATAATTAATGATGTTGTTTATGATGTTTAGAATTTATTTGATGAATCCTCAAGTATTGAAACTAACAATTCTTCTGAGGATGTTGATAAAGTATTACCGGAAAAGAAAAACAAAATTTATGGAAGAAAGAGAAAAAGAAGAAGAAAATCTAGATTGTTTGACAAAGGAAAGAAGATTTGGAGCAAAATTGGAGATTGTTTCAAGGCTGAGCCTTATGTGGTTCAATGTGATGCCCAACCTAAAGAAAGATTAGAAGGGCAATTGAGGAATTCATGATCAAATCCGAGTGCAAAAGGGTCAAGCTAATGACCTTTAAATTAGCGTTTATTGGGAGGCAACCCAAGCTTTCTAACCTCTATTTGTTTGCTTTAGCTTTAATTTCTGCTTAAGACTAATTTTTTCTTTTATTTTTGTAAGTAAAACGAGATTTTGTGCAAAATACGGCACCGCCGTAAAGTATATTACGGTACCGTATTTCCAGTCCACTTTCGAGCAGAGAGTTATGACGAAATTACGGCACAGCCATAAACTGTTACACGGTACCGTATTTTGTGGCCAAAATCAACCTGAGAATTTCCTCGTTTTTACGGCACCACCGTAAATTATTTCACGGGCCATATTTTTGCGAGAGTTTTCTGATGAGATTTTCGAACTTACCCCTATTTTACGGTAGTACCGTAATTTATTTTACAGGCGTATATTTTTTTTAATTTTCAAAAAAAAATAAATCGCTGATTGATTTTTACGGCGGTACCATAAACGGTTTCATGGTACTATAATTTTGAGTCATATTTGAATAGAGGATTGCTGAGATTTTACGGCGGTACCGTAAACGTTTACACGGTACCATATTTTTGAACTAGTTTTGACCCGAGAGCTTCCATGATTTTACGGCACTACCGTATTTTGAATTATGGCACGTGACTCCTGTGCCGTTTTTAGGGTTTTTCCACTTGTTCTCTCTTGTTCTCGCGCCGTTCTCACTTCTCCGCCTTTCTCTGACCATCAGTGGATGCCGGCGACTCTTCTCGTCCAGTTATTGCCGTCGATTGGGTACTCCTTTGCCCGATTTTAGCGTTTTAGCGAGTTTACATGCAAGTTTCACCCCTTTCACTTGTTCTTTCTCGTTTCTTAACCGTTTGAAGAGATTTTTGTTCATAAATACTTCTTAGAGGATAGGTAACAATTTCTAGTTCTACTATGGAGTTTTTAAACCGATTTGGAGAGTATATTGAGCAAGATTGAGCTTATACGCATGTTTTCCACTCTGTTTTCCACCTAGTTTTCCTCTATTTTGTTTCTAAAATGAATTTTCAAGAGTGATAGCTATGATTAAACTGATGTTATACGTGAACCTTGCTTGGAATGAAAAATCATATCATTATATTGCTATATTTGCATTAAACATGTAGTTTGTAGCTTGATAGTTTGAAATGGCACCAAGAACAAAGGCCATCTTTCCTATGAGGAAGGGGAAAGCCCCAGCTGAACCTTCTCAACCTGCGAATCCATATGGGATAATTTTTAGAAATGAGATATAAGAGACTAGATATAATCAGATTTTGGAGAGGAAGGTGATCAACACAAAATATGCTGACAGAAGGACTTTGGAATCCTTAGGACTATATGAGAATGTGTTGTGGATGTGTGATAGGATAAAAGCCAAGAGATATTTTCAGATGCATCCACCCACATATTTACCATTGGTTTTGGAATTTCTGAGTAGTTTGATCATTGACTTGAAAGAATACTCAAATGGCCCTGCTGAAGGGGGGATCACATTTAGACTAGCCAATGAAGAAAGGAAACTGACACTGCAGGAGATTAGAGATATTTTTGAGTTGCGCACAGGGGGATACACTCAGATGCCCCTAGGATTTATGGAGGGAATTTTCTGGAATCAAATCGCTGATGAAAGTCACTTTTATTCTATTTCTACTAGAGCTTCAAAGATCATGAACCCATGCATCAAGTATGCACATAGAGTGCTAGCACACACCATGTTTGGTAGAGTAGATAGCGATGGTATTGTTGGGGTATGCCCTTAAGGCTAATGTTTGAGGCCTTGGGATTCTTTCAGTATCATGTATAAACTCTTATGTTTATAAAGGCAATGGTTGTTATTCAGTTTGTTACATTGTCTGTTGCAATAAGTGTGCTTCTGAATAATGTCTCAATGCTGTTCAGCTTGGCTGACATGCTGTAATGTCCTTAGTCGAAATATCTTGGTGAACATGAGATAGCCTTGATATGATTGAGACTAATATGTGTTCTAATCTTATAGGATGCTTCGAGCATGGAATAAGATGTAGACTCATGGGTACATTGGATGTACTGGACAGACCCTACTAGGATATTCAATTGCTTGTCACAATGTGAATAATCCTTGTTTGCAACAAGTGGCACATGTCCTCTGACTTGAGATCACTTGTGTTTCTAAATGATGATTGTCATTGTTTTGAGGTAGTTCAATATCATTTGAAACATAATGGTTATAGACTATCTTGGATAATGATCATGAGTCAGGTTAGGACACTAGTGATAGATATAGGATTGCCGTCTCCTTGATTGGAGTGTGATGTTCTAAAGGGGCCCCCCTGAATGAGATGATTGAGAAAGTGTATGGCCATACCCAGGTGACTATGTTCATCTGATCTAATCATGCTCATCATATTGGAGTTACAGGCTTGACACGCTTGTCCAATAAGAACATCCATTGGCAAAGGAAACATGTATGCCTAGTGAAGTGGATTCACACTTGTGCTGTGGTTTGGGTGTAGTCTTTGAAGACTCTTTCCTTTATATCTGGAGACAGTGATGTGTTGCTAGATACCCCTCACTGATCGTGATAACGTAAGTTATTGTTACCGACATTTAAAGGAAACCCTCAGGGTCGCACAATTTGATGATATGGCTTACTTAAGTCAGATCGTGTGGACTGAATTGTTTTGGTTCAGTTTAAAGGAGTTTAAACTCTGATTGTAAGTGAGATATGGTCTGATCATGTTTGATTGATTAGGGCTTGAGATCGGTAAGCTTCGATCGAGAGAATTGATGCTAGATCGGTGAGATCAAGAGCATCAGGAGATGAACGGTTAGATCTGGAGCCTTAGGGTTTAATTTGATCTAGACCAATGCTTGGCTTAATTTGGGTTTTGAACCAAATCTAATTGAACCGGTTCACTATGTGAACGCTTGGTTCAAAGAGAGGAGGTTTCGATGGTTCACTTGGAGTGAACGCTTGAGGCATTGAGCACTTGCCAATTTTGGAAGTCGGTTTTCTATGTTGAAAACAAAACGCCTCCACGATGTAACGTTGCTCACGTCGCTCATTCGATCCTCTCCTCTTGCTCCTCTTTCGGTGGTGAGTTTTCTTCACGCAAAAGAGAGACTTGTTCGAAAGGCCAAAAAGACATCTCTTAATCATCCTCACACGACAAGGACCCTTTGAAGCGCTTTGCTAGCACAAAGGATTCAAAGGAGCAAGCCATCTTCGTTTGTTGTGTACGTCACCTTTGGAGAAGAAGCATTTGACTCTTTGCTTCCAAGGCTCCATCCAAGTGATGGCTACGGTATGATCCTTTCGATCTTTGCAATCTTTTAGCAAGTTGATCATATGTTCATTCAAATGATCCTATGGAAACCTTAGCTTCCGCTATGAAATTCTTGACGTGCGCCACTTTAGGGTTTCGCTCCCCCTTGAAGGGGACCTTTCAATTGGTATCAGAGCATGGTTGTTATGAATGATTCATATGATTGCTTCATGTCTTTGTGATCCATGTTTGTGTAGATCTAAATTACATGCGATATTACATAATAGATCATCATGCGAAACTACATGCTAGTATGTTTATTATTGGCGCATGTATGATGTATATTTTTTGGCTTGCGCATGTATGTTGAATGTTGGCGCTTGAATGTAGTTTTGATCAAAACTTATCATATCTTGCGCGCATCCTGATAGATCTAAGGTGCGCCTACTATAAGTCCTTAGACGGGTTAGTAGGGTTGAAATCATCATCTAGTTAAGATCCAACCAGTCTGATCAGACGATCTGACAGCCTAGATGGGTCGACCAGATGGCACCTGTGCGCAAGCACGAGGTGGCTATAGGTCGACTGCAGACAGGCGTGTAGCGATGTCTGGTTGAGACAACCAGTGAACGCACATGAGTTAGGCCCGGGGTCATACCCGCTTGCCAGAACTCATGAGGGTTGTTCAGCCCAGTGCATGCATGGTTGACCATTGGGTCGACTCAAGTCAGTTAGGACTTGGTGCATGCAAGGGCAGTGGATCTGACTAGGTCTGATGAGTGGATCCCTATTAATGGACCGTTGTAAGGTAGTAGGGCACATAAGAAAAATAAAATTGATGCCAAGGGGTTTTCAAAAATTTTATTTTGTTATTGGATCACATGATGAATGAATACCATGATGTATGTCTATTTCATCTTATGTGGGTTGCCCTTTTAATGTGTGCTGTGCTGGGGCCTGCGAGCTTGGTTAATTGTAAATTATTATTATTGTGATATGCGAATCACATTTGAATTAATTTATACAATGTAATTGACCTGCGAGTCAATCTTGTCTAGATAGATTAAATTGTATTTTAATCTGACAAGAGCTCAAAGCACACATGGCAGAGGCGCATGCAGCAGAGGCTTGACCAGGTGGGAGGTCTAGGGTTCGACCCTATGACAGGCGCATTTACCTGGTGGGCGCAACCTGAGCTGCAGTGGGCGCTTGGCCCTGGGTTGGGCCAGATGAGATGCAAAAGACCCATGGAGAGCTCAAGTGAAGACTTAAGTTAAATTAAGGTCTTACTTAGGGTTAATGGGCTTTTACCACATAAGATCAGCATGCTTTCTATTTATTGTTTATATACTTAGAATTGCATGATTTAATCTTCTGCTATCACCATAAGGTTTTGCATGATAGTTAAGAAGATAAAAGACCGTTAAAATCCAACGCTAAATATCAAGCTCGTAAGCCTTCTGACGCGAAACCTCATTGTTCTGACTATCGTTGGGGCCGTGTTGTACCCACTTAGTGGGCACGCCCATCTATCTTCAGACGGTGTGTGATTATACCTGCGTGTTACAGAGAAGGGATTTATCGCTTCTCGTTGCTCAGCATAGCACGTGGTGGTCCAGGGAGTAGGTCAGGTCAGCTTGACCATGTAGGCTACATACTGAGCTTATGTGAGCTATATGGAGGCAGCCATCTATGGGATCAGAGACTGTGTTGTACCAACTCAGTTGGCACAGTCTGCTGGATTGCCCAGATGAAGGGGAATCGCACGGGTTAGCGATTGGCAGGGACTGCCTACCAGAAATTAGTGCTTGTACTCTCTGTGCATCTTATCTCGCCTGAGCGGGACGCGGAGACCAAGTATGAAATCTGGATCCCATCTCACTAAAAGAGTCTTACTCTTTCAGAGTGTTTTAATGGATTTTTCAGTCAGATAAAATAGTGAGAAAAGAATCTTTCTTAAGTCCTGGATTGATTCTAAACATTGATACTGACCTTGCTGTTCTTGCATTGTTGTAGATTCATGCAGCCTTGATATGATTGAGACTAATATGTGTTCTAATCTTATAGGATGCTTCGAGCATGGAATAAGATGTAGACTCATGGGTACATTGGATGTACTGGACAGACCCTACTAGGATATTCAATTGCTTGTCACAATGTGAATAATCCTTGTTTGCAACAAGTGGCACATGTCCTCTGACTTGAGATCACTTGTGTTTCTAAATGATGATTGTCATTGTTTTGAGGTAGTTCAATATCATTTGAAACATAATGGTTATAGACTATCTTGGATAATGATCATGAGTTAGGTTAGGACACTAGTGATAGATATAGGATTGCCGTCTCCTTGATTGGAGTGTGATGTTCTAAAGGGGCCCCCCTGAATGAGATGATTGAGAAAGTGTATGGCCATACCCAGGTTACTATGTTCATCTAATCTAATCATGCTCATCATATTGGAGTTACAGGCTTGACACGCTTGTCCAATAAGAACATCCATTGGCAAAGGAAACATGTATGCCTAGTGAAGTGGATTCACACTTGTGCTGTGGTTTGGGTGTAGTCTTGGAAGACTCTTTCCTTTATATCGGGAGACAGTGATGTGTTGCTAGATACCCCTCACTGATCGTGATAACGTAAGTTATTGTTACCGACATTTAAAGGAAACCCTCAGGGTCGCACAATTTGATGATATGGCTTACTTAAGTCAGATCGTGTGGACTGAATTGTTTTGGTTCAGTTTAAAGGAGTTTAAACTCTGATTGTAAGTGAGATATGGTCTGATCATGTTTGATTGATTAGGGCTTGAGATCGGTAAGCTTCGATCGAGAGAATTGATGCTAGATCGGTGAGATCAAGAGCATCAGGAGATGAACGGTTAGATCTGGAGCCTTAGGGTTTAATTTGATCTAGACCAATGCTTGGCTTAATTTGGGTTTTGAACCAAATCTAATTGAACCGGTTCACTATGTGAACGCTTGGTTCAAAGAGAGGAGGTTTCGATGGTTCACTTGGAGTGAACGCTTGAGGCATTGAGCACTTGCCAATTTTGGAAGTCGGTTTTCTATGTTGAAAACAAAACGCCTCCACGATGTAACGTTGCTCACGTCGCTCATTCGATCCTCTCCTCTTGCTCCTCTTTCGGTGGTGAGTTTTCTTCACGCAAAAGAGAGACTTGTTCGAAAGGCCAAAAAGACATCTCTTAATCATCCTCACACGACAAGGACCCTTTGAAGCGCTTTGCTAGCACAAAGGATTCAAAGGAGCAAGCCATCTTCGTTTGTTGTGTGCGTCACCTTTGGAGAAGAAGCATTTGACTCTTTGCTTCCAAGGCTCCATCCAAGTGATGGCTACGGTATGATCCTTTCGATCTTTGCAATCTTTTAGCAAGTTGATCATATGTTCATTCAAATGATCCTATGGAAACCTTAGCTTCCGCTATGAAATTCTTGACGTGCGCCACTTTAGGGTTTCGCTCCCCCTTGAAGGGGACCTTTCAGGTATGGTCAGTCAACATGAGCTTTATATTCTTTGGGGGATGCTTAATGGTTTTGCTGTGGATGTTGCTTAGTTTATGATGAAGCAGATGGACAAGGTTGCCAGGGCAAAGAGAGGAGCTGTTGTGATAGGAGGATTGATAACTCCTATAGCCCAGTATTTAGGAGTTGTGCCCTATGGAGTAGAATTGGCAAAGGGTAACACAAGGATTGATATTGAGTCTTGCATGGCAATGAAAATGATTGTTAGAGAGCGGCATGGTTTTTGTTTGGTCCTTGGACCAAATGTCCCTACTCTACCCTTACCCCATCCTGAAAAGACAACAGTCAGGGATAGAGCAAATTGGATGTTATCTCCAAGTGCCGTCGAAGCAGCTTTCACACCGCCACTTAGCACCATTCCACCACCACCCACATGGGGTGGAAGAGAGGAAACCCTTGGTATGGAGTCACCCTAGCATGATTCTTCACACCCTACTAGTGACTCTTCACAGAGATCTAGAGGAGGATTTGCTAGCCACCATGATCTAGGATTTCAGGCACTATCAGCACAATTGTACAATCAAGAGCATTGCATAGACAGAGTGATTGACTCTTTGGGGAGGGCGACCGAGTCTATTGGACACCTCCACCAGGATGTGCAGAGACTGTGCGACCACATGGAAGATTTGAACTGTAAGCAAAAGCATGATAGATTTGAACTAAAATTGGGTGAAGTCTTGAGATTGAAAATTCTAATTATTATACGAGTTGCAAAGTTTTATTTGATTGAATTGTGGATCTAGAGGGTTGAGTTCTAAGGATGATATATTTATTTGAAGTTTTATAAAACAATTGATAGAATTTTTCATTGATGATTGTATTTTTGAAATTTATTGAGCATGAAAAGGTTATTCTTTTAATCAATTTTTGATTTTTGCTTGAGGACAAGTAAAGTTTGAGCCTTAAGTATTTTGATAACACCAAAATATATAGTATATTTTGTATCATTTTATTTATCTTTTCATGCTAAATTGAAGATCTTTTGCTTATTTTAATGCTAAATTTATCAAATATTGCAAAATGTACTTCTATTTTGGTTTTTCATGAATTTCAGGTAAAAAGGCACTATTTTGAGGCGTTTTCGAGAAAAATCAAAGACATGGAAAAGTTACCATCATCAAGAGGAGATCACTTGACAAATTTCAAGCAAATTGAAGCAACCAACCAAAATACGGTAGTTCCGTATTCTATATGACGGTACTATATTTTCGTACGATACCGTAATATCAGAGCACTATCATAAATTGGTAGAATTTCTGACTAGAAGGTTTAATGAAAAATACGGCAATACCGTAAAACTTAACACCGTCGTATTTTCAAGCGCATTCAGAATAGAGATAATTCCTGATTTTAGGGCACTACCGTAAACTTTGACACGGGCCATATTTTCTAGATGATTTCGACCAGAGAGTTCAGACAATTTTACAGCAGTGCTGTAAACCATTATACGGTGCCGTATTTGCCAGACAATTAAGACAAGAGAACGCAAACGATTTTACGGCAATTCTGTGAAATATTACACTGCCGTATTTTCATTTTTGAACGCGACTCCATAGTGAATTTTTGTAAGATCCAAGGATCTTAAGTCCTGGTAAGCATTATTTTGATTTTGTCTAAAATTATTGACTGTGATATTTTTCTATGTATTGGTTGTTAATAGTTAATTAACTAGAGATTTTTGGTTGTTAATTTATTGTAAATTAATTAGAGATTATTTATTTGATTATTGGCTGTTAATTTATGATAAATTATTATTGGTTGTTCATGATAAATTAATTAGGATTTATGGGTTGTAAATTGTAAGTTAATTAATTAGACCTTATTGGTTAATTAAATCCTTATTGGATGTTAATTAAATCCTTAATGGATTTCGTTAAGTGAATGGTTAGTGGATGGTTAAATTAATTGTTAATTATGAGTTTTTTTTGGGTTGGCGCTAATTGGGTTTGAAATTCAAATTTATTAGTTAAATGGATTAAACCCTATTTGAATTAATTGGTTAATGGGTTAAAAATTAAAAACCGAATTTTTAGTGGGTATTTCGGTTAGGGAAGGAAGAATTGACGATTTTTGGCTTGAGGAAATCTTGGGGCGGCTAGGGCAAGGAAGAAGGCGATCTTGGTATTCTTGAAGAGTTCTTGGCGATTTTCTCCATCTTCTTCCCCTTGGCGAATTTCCTTGAGGTGAAACTTCCTTGGTGAGTTCTTGTAGATCCTTTGGGCGACATCAAGGCTTTAGGCGAGTTTTTTTGGGAAGATTTTAACCTTAGTATTCTCGGTTTAAGAGGTGAGTGGAATGTCTTGTTTGACCTATGAATTTAGTTGTGTTTGTGACATGATACATTTGAGTTCTTGGAATTTCTACCATGTTAAAACCGAATTTAGGGGATGAAAACCAAAATTGAGATGTTCTTTCATGTAAACCGAATTCTTGATAATTTTCATGATAATCCGAAATCTTGATATTATTTATGATAAATTATTCATGACAACCGAAATTTGGTATTATTTATGAAAAACCGAAATTAACATGTTTACATGAGGATTATAAAGACAATTACATGCTATAATTTTATGTTGATGTTATGGAATTTAGGTAGTTTTAAATTAGTGAATTTTGAGCATGACATTCTTGTTAACTAGAGTTTAAATTTTAAATAGATGACATGTTGTAAAACCGTGGGTTATATGTGTTGTAATGATTTTTGGATGTGTGTTAATTACAATCCATGACTGTTTATTTAGGTGTGTAGCATGTTATTTAATTTAGGTGTGTAGCCTGTTATTTAATTGTTTGAGAAATTTGGGTGATAACATAGCAAGGTTTGACTAAACTAATCAGCATGAAATCTAAGGACTACACTATATTATGTGATATTCGAATATGAAATATTATGTGTTATGTTATGTGATTTTCGAATAGTATGGGTTATGTGAATTTTGAACAATATGTGTTATGTGATGGATTATGTGAATTTTGAATATTATGTGTTATGTGTTGGGTAGGACTATGGCTAAGTGTAACCGTGTACTCATAGGATAGTCCTTATGTGATATGTTAAGGGTTTGAATTTCAGCCCTGTATTTGATATGTGAGGAGGTTGATGTTCAGCCTGCCTATTATGATTATTGTGATGGGGGTTGATGTTCAGCCTGCCCGATATGATTTTTGTGATGACTATCCTAGAGTCTAGTTGACACTTAGGAGTCCACCTTTATGAAATATGATATAAGATGTGTTTGTTGTCCAGTAGGAACCTTTTGGGAGAACGGGTTTTGACGCAAAGTGCCATGTCTTGGTCGGACAGGGGCCACCTCTTGATGTCATCACTCTCTTTTTGTGATATGGGGTGTCGTAGAGCAAAGTGCCACGTCGTGACCCGGCGGGGGCCACCTCTTGAATCTACACACAAGCCATCGATGTGTTTATGGGGTGTTTTAGAGCAAAGTGCCACGTCGTGACCTGGCGGGGGCCACCTCTTGATTCTACTCACTGTCCATGTTTATGTGTTGCACGAGATTTTGCCGCTCCCAGTGCTTAGGCCAAAGCTGGGTTAGACCATATTGGTCACTACTGAATATGCTGGACAACTAGGTTAACTAAGTATTGGTGTGTTTAGTTGGTTTAGAGTATAACTCTAGAACCTGAGTTTGTTTAGAACCTGAGTTTGTTATATGTTGGTGTGTACATCTGGCTGTTTATATGACTTCTGTATTTAATCTTGTTGTATATTGACATAATGTTCTGTTAAAGATTTTTAAAATAATCTGCCTATGTTTTTGAATGTATGTTATGGATGGTCGATTTAGACTATCCACTCACTGGGCTGTGTAGCTCACCCCTCACTATTTTCAGGCATAGAGCAGGGGCGCATTTCTTGAGTTAGCATTGGCGTGGACATTATGCTAGTTTGCTGTGATTATATTTAAGAATTTTTGTGCTTAAATATGAGGCCGGTTGTGGCCGAACTATATGAGTTATACGAACTATATGAATGATGTGAACTATGTGAATTTGTGTGAACCACGTGAACTATGTGAAATTTGTGTTGCCAGATTGTGGTAGTTAAATGAGTTTGATTTTTGTGTCACCGCGGGCCTCAGCCTGGTTTCGGTGTTTGGTATGAGTTTATAAAATTGACTTTGTGGCTTTGCTTTGAATTTCGAATCGAATTGTATTTATGCCATCGGATTTGATATAACTGTTGCCTTGCATATGTCTAGTGCAAGGATTGCGTGGTGGCAGGTACCCTTATGTGATTTATGAGATTTGTGTTTTGTGGATATTTATGTATGGGTTTGTGGAAATTTTCAGATCGTGTTTTCTTGAACTCGGTTTTACCTAGCATATGAATCGATCTTATATGAAACATCCTGTATCATTCATGAATTGTGCCATTTGTTTGGGGTTAAGATAACGGGATGTTACAGAATGGTATCAGAGGAGTTGGCTAGCTAAAACTTAGTTTGGGGGAAAACATGTTTGTGTATTGCTAGACACCTGTTAGGTTTATGATTGTTTTCCTGACTATGATATGTGTGTGTAGGCATTTAAGATGGTGCGAACCAGAGGAAATGCTAGTGATGAGGGCGAGCAGACCCCGAATCTCACGAGAACTATTGAGGCTCTAACTGGCATGGTACAGCAACAAGGTGCCATGATAGAGAGGCAAGCTCAGATGCTGCAGCAGCAACAGACTCAGCATCAAGAGGCGCAACAGCAGCTCTTGCAGCAGCTGACTCAAGAGAGACCCCAGACTACTACTCGGGCGGTGGGGGATGACTCTCAGGAGGGCGCTCACAGGCGCTATGCTTCACTTGTGAGTGAATTCCAGAAACTGGGTCCTAGTTCTTTTTATGGGGGCTCAGAATCCAGTACTGCTGAGAACTGGCAGTTGTGCTTGGAAAAGATTTTCCAAGTCATGCGCTGCTCAGATGAGGATAAGTTATGTCTGACCACCTATATGATGCGTGGGGACGCAGATGAGTGGTGGAAGGGCGTGGTGAGACTTGCCGAAGAAAGACATGAGACTGTAGATTGGCCTTATTTCTTGTCTCAATTTAACGAGAAGTACTTCCCAGATAGTTTGGTGGAGGACCGAGAGGTGGCATTTATTCACCTGGAGCAGGGTGATATGACAGTGGACCAGTATGAATTGCAGTTCACTAAGTTGGGAAAGTATGCCCCTCACCTGATAAACACTGAAAAGAGGAGGGCTACCAAGTTTCTCAGAGGTCTCAGATGGGACATTAGAGAGCAGGTTGGTGCTCAGCACTTGGAGACCTATGTGGAGACTGTTGGGCGAGCATGCACCATTGAGAGATACATAGCTGAGAGGAGTTCTCATGTTGCCGTGACAGTGGTTCCTGCAGCTGAGGCGGCGGTTCCTCAGTATGGTATTGGCGGCAAGGGTAAGAAGTACCCTAAACATAAGGACTACAAAAAGAACAGGTATAAGCCTTACTCCTACAAGGCACCGCAGCAGTCCAGGGATGTACCGCAGCAGTCCAGGGATGCACCGCAGCAGTTCAGGGATGCCAGGGATGTAAGAAACAGTATCACAGAGGACCGGGCTTGTAATTATTGTGGGCTCAAGGGACACCTGGTGAAAGACTGTCATAAGAGGAATGGTGTATGCTTCAGGTGTAAGAAACCAGGACACATGATCAAGGACTGCAAAGAGCCTGAGATGCAGAATAGAGGTGCAGAGAAGCCTACAGTCCAGACACGAGTTTATGCTGTGGCTGAGAAGGATACACAAGCTTCCCGATCCGTCATGGAAGGTACCTTATTTGTATTTGATCAGTTAGCTCGCATTTTATTTGATCCTGGTGCAAATTTGTCTTTTGTATCTGTTAAGTTTGCTGCATGTTTACCTGTGTTACCTAAGGTGATGAATTATGTTGTGTCTGTGAGTACTCCCTTAGGAAAGTCATTATCTACAGACACTGTGTGTGCTGATTGTGTGGTGCATGTAGAGGGTTATGAGTTTCTAGTGGATTTAATCCTCCTAGACATGCAAGACTATGATGTCATTCTAGGTATGGATTGGTTGTCCTCACATCATGCCTCTGTGGATTGCTTTGAGAAAGTAATCACTTTAAATCTGCTAGATGGGAATCGGCTTTTTGTGAGAGGTCTAGTGTCAAACCAAGGACCGCGTGTGATATCTTTCCTGCAGGCCAGGAAGTTACTTGCTAGTGGGTGCAAGGGTTATCTTGCGCATGTTAAGGTGCAGGATGATTCTACTTCTGATTTGACTCAGATGGCGGTGGTGAAAGAATTTCCTGACGTGTTCTCTGAGGAATTTTCAGGTTTACCACCAATTCGAGAGGTAGAGTTTGGCATTGAGTTGGCGCCAGGAACGGCACCTATCTCCAGAGCTCCTTACCGTATGGCTACCTCAGAGCTGGCCGAACTTAAGAAACAACTGGAGGAATTGCTAGAGAAAGGGTACATTCGGCCTAGTGCTTCTCCCTGGGGAGCGCCAGTGCTATTTGTGAAGAAGAAAGATGGAACCCTGAGGATGTGTATAGACTACAGGCAACTGAACCAAGTGACTATCAAGAATAAGTATCCTCTTCCCAGAATTGATGATCTATTTGATCAATTACAGGGAGCTACAGTGTTCTCTAAGATTGATCTGAGATCAGGGTATTATCAGCTTAGGGTCAAGGATGAGGATATATTTAAGACTGCTTTCAGGACCAGGTATGGGCATTTCGAATTTTTAGTTATGCCTTTTGGACTGAGGAATGCACCTGCCGTTTTCATGGATTTGATGAACAGGGTGTTTCACGAATTGCTTGATTCTTGTGTGGTAGTTTTTATAGACGATATCTTGGTGTACTCTCAGACTACTTCGGATCATGTCAGTGACTTGCGCAGAGTGCTGGAGGTTTTGAGGAAGAACCGGTTATATGCCAAGGCTAGTAAGTGTGAGTTCTGGCTAGAGAAGATCAGTTTCTTGGGACATGTGATTTCTGGTCAGGGGGTGTCTGTGGATCCAGTTAAGGTGCAAGCCATCCTTAATTGGGGAAGACCGACTAGTGCTACTGAGATCAGGAGTTTCCTGGGTTTAGTAGGTTACTACCGGAGATTTGTTGAGGGATTCTCCAAGCTGGCGGGTCCTTTAACTAAATTGACCAGAAAGGAGGCTAAGTTTATTTGGGATGACAAGTGTGAAGAGAGCTTCCAAGAGCTGAAGAGAAGGTTGACTAGTACACCGATCCTCATTATTCCTAGTGATGGGGAAAGGTTTACCATCTATACAGATGCTTCAGGCAAAGGGTTGGGTTGTGTCTTGATGCAGAAGGGTTCTGTGGTAGCCTATGCTTCGAGACAACTAAAGGAGTATGAGTTGAACTACCCTACTCATGATTTAGAGTTGGCGGCCGTAGTCTTTGCTTTGAAGATATGGCGTCACTATTTGTTGGGACAGGAGTTTGATCTGTTCACTGATCACCAGAGTCTCAAGTACATCTTCACTCAGAAGGAGTTGAACATGAGACAGAGAAGATGGATGGAGTTGATCAAAGACTATGACTTCTCTATTCAGTATCAGGCTGGAAAGGCCAATGTGGTGGCGGATGCACTGAGCAGACATCCAGTTACTTCAGTAGCTGCAATGCGGGTCAGTGAGTGGCAGTTACTGCAGGAGTTCAGAGGTCTCAGGATCAGTGTTTCTCCTAGAGTTCAGACTGGTTATGTGGCTTTTCTCAGAGTACAGTCTGCCTTGTTACAGAAGATCCCGGATCAGCAGTCTGTGGATCCGAAATTAGTTCAGATCAGGGATAGTCTGGTTGATGGCGCAGTTCAGGATTTTAGCCTGTCTGATGATGGTATTCTTCGGTTTCGTGGAAGGGTATGTGTCCCTGAGGAACCGAGCTTGAGGAAAGAAATATTGGAGGACAGCCATAACTCCAAGTATTCTCTACATCCTGGTGTGACTAAGATGTATCAGGACCTTAAGAAAAATTTTTGGTGGCCGAGTATGAAGAAAGAAGTATCTGATTTTGTCTCTAGGTGTTTAACCTGTCAGACTGTAAAGGCTGAACACCAGAAGCCTGGTGGTTTGTTGCAGCCCCTTCCTATTCCTGAGTGGAAGTGGGAATGCATCAGTATGGATTTTGTATGTGGTTTGCCCAGAACCAGATTGGGTCATGATGCTATTTGGGTGATTGTTGATAGACTCACTAAATCAGCCCATTTTCTCCCGATCAAGATGACTTATTCTTTAGAGAGGCTGGCCAGATTGTACATTGATGAGATAGTCAGACTGCATGGAGTTCCTGTTGATATTGTGTCTGATAGGGACTCTCGGTTTTTGTCCAGGTTTTGGAAGAGCTTACAGGAGGGTTTGGGTACTAAGTTGAGTTTTAGTACAGCATACCATCCTCAGTCTGATGGCCAGACGGAGCGTACTATCCAGACTCTAGAAGATTTGTTGAGAGCTTATGTAGTTGATTGGAGTTCTGAGTGGAACCGGGATCTATCTTTGATAGAGTTCACTTATAATAATAGTTTCCACTCAAGTGTTCAGATGGCTCCATATGAGGCTTTGTATGGGAGAAGGTGTAGGACTCCCTTGTGTTGGGAGGAGACTGGTGATAGAATGATTTTGAGATCTGATGCAGTTCAGGAGACTACTGATAAGGTCAGAGAGATACAGAATAAACTGAAAATTGCTCGGGACAGACAGAAGAGTTATGCTGATGACCGTCGTCGTTCCCTGGAGTTTATGGTAGGGGATCATGTTTTCTTAAAGGTGTCACCTACTAAGGGTGTTATGAGGTTTGGCAAAAAGGGCAAGTTGAGCCCTAGGTTTGTAGGCCCTTTTGACATTATTGAGAGAATTGGTCCAGTGGCTTACCGGTTAGCTTTACCTCCTGCTTTGGATCATGTGCATAATGTATTCCATGTCTCTGCTTTGAGGAAATATCATCCTGATCCATCTCATGTGTTGGAGTTGGAACCTCTTCAGATTCAGAGTGACTTGACATTTGAGGAAAGACCTCTTCGGATTGTGGATAGAAAGGATAAAGTTCTGAGGAACAAGACTATACCTTTGGTAAAGGTTATCTGGGGAAATCAGTCAGTTGAGGAGGCGACATGGGAGACTGAAGCGGATATGAGGAAGTTTTATGCTTATCTTTTTGATGATATGGTTGCTGAGCTTTAGAGGACTAAAGCTTTATAAGGAGGGAGGGATGTAAGATCCAAGGATCTTAAGTCCTGGTAAGCATTATTTTGATTTTGTCTAAAATTATTGACTGTGATATTTTTCTATGTATTGGTTGTTAATAGTTAATTAACTAGAGATTTTTGGTTGTTAATTTATTGTAAATTAATTAGAGATTATTTATTTGATTATTGGCTGTTAATTTATGATAAATTATTATTGGTTGTTCATGATAAATTAATTAGGATTTATGGGTTGTAAATTGTAAGTTAATTAATTAGACCTTATTGGTTAATTAAATCCTTATTGGATGTTAATTAAATCCTTAATGGATTTCGTTAAGTGAATGGTTAGTGGATGGTTAAATTAATTGTTAATTATGAGTTTTTTTTGGGTTGGCGCTAATTGGGTTTGAAATTCAAATTTATTAGTTAAATGGATTAAACCCTATTTGAATTAATTGGTTAATGGGTTAAAAATTAAAAACCGAATTTTTAGTGGGTATTTCGGTTAGGGAAGGAAGAATTGACGATTTTTGGCTTGAGGAAATCTTGGGGCGGCTAGGGCAAGGAAGAAGGCGATCTTGGTATTCTTGAAGAGTTCTTGGCGATTTTCTCCATCTTCTTCCCCTTGGCGAATTTCCTTGAGGTGAAACTTCCTTGGTGAGTTCTTGGAGATCCTTTGGGCGACATCAAGGCTTTAGGCGAGTTTTTTTGGGAAGATTTTAACCTTAGTATTCTCGGTTTAAGAGGTGAGTGGAATGTCTTGTTTGACCTATGAATTTAGTTGTGTTTGTGACATGATACATTTGAGTTCTTGGAATTTCTACCATGTTAAAACCGAATTTAGGGGATGAAAACCAAAATTGAGATGTTCTTTCATGTAAACCGAATTCTTGATAATTTTCATGATAATCCGAAATCTTGATATTATTTATGATAAATTATTCATGACAACCGAAATTTGGTATTATTTATGAAAAACCGAAATTAACATGTTTACATGAGGATTATAAAGACAATTACATGCTATAATTTTATGTTGATGTTATGGAATTTAGGTAGTTTTAAATTAGTGAATTTTGAGCATGACATTCTTGTTAACTAGAGTTTAAATTTTAAATAGATGACATGTTGTAAAACCGTGGGTTATATGTGTTGTAATGATTTTTGGATGTGTGTTAATTACAATCCATGACTGTTTATTTAGGTGTGTAGCATGTTATTTAATTTAGGTGTGTAGCCTGTTATTTAATTGTTTGAGAAATTTGGGTGATAACATAGCAAGGTTTGACTAAACTAATCAGCATGAAATCTAAGGACTACACTATATTATGTGATATTCGAATATGAAATATTATGTGTTATGTTATGTGATTTTCGAATAGTATGGGTTATGTGAATTTTGAACAATATGTGTTATGTGATGGATTATGTGAATTTTGAATATTATGTGTTATGTGTTGGGTAGGACTATGGCTAAGTGTAACCGTGTACTCATAGGATAGTCCTTATGTGATATGTTAAGGGTTTGAATTTCAGCCCTGTATTTGATATGTGAGGAGGTTGATGTTCAGCCTGCCTATTATGATTATTGTGATGGGGGTTGATGTTCAGCCTGCCCGATATGATTTTTGTGATGACTATCCTAGAGTCTAGTTGACACTTAGGAGTCCACCTTTATGAAATATGATATAAGATGTGTTTGTTGTCCAGTAGGAACCTTTTGGGAGAACGGGTTTTGACGCAAAGTGCCATGTCTTGGTCGGACAGGGGCCACCTCTTGATGTCATCACTCTCTTTTTGTGATATGGGGTGTCGTAGAGCAAAGTGCCACGTCGTGACCCGGCGGGGGCCACCTCTTGAATCTACACACAAGCCATCGATGTGTTTATGGGGTGTTTTAGAGCAAAGTGCCACGTCGTGACCTGGCGGGGGCCACCTCTTGATTCTACTCACTGTCCATGTTTATGTGTTGCACGAGATTTTGCCGCTCCCAGTGCTTAGGCCAAAGCCGGGTTAGACCATATTGGTCACTACTGAATATGCTGGACAACTAGGTTAACTAAGTATTGGTGTGTTTAGTTGGTTTAGAGTATAACTCTAGAACCTGAGTTTGTTTAGAACCTGAGTTTGTTATATGTTGGTGTGTACATCTGGCTGTTTATATGACTTCTGTATTTAATCTTGTTGTATATTGACATAATGTTCTGTTAAAGATTTTTAAAATAATCTGCCTATATTTTTGAATGTATGTTATGGATGGTCGATTTAGACTATCCACTCACTGGGCTGTGTAGCTCACCCCTCACTATTTTCAGGCATAGAGCAGGGGCGCATTTCTTGAGTTAGCATTGGCGTGGACATTATGCTAGTTTGCTGTGATTATATTTAAGAACTTTTGTGCTTAAATATGAGGCCGGTTGTGGCCGAACTATATGAGTTATACGAACTATATGAATGATGTGAACTATGTGAATTTGTGTGAACCACGTGAACTATGTGAAATTTGTGTTGCCAGATTGTGGCAGTTAAATGAGTTTGATTTTTGTGTCACCGCGGGCCTCAGCCTGGTTTCGGTGTTTGGTATGAGTTTATAAAATCGACTTTGTGGCTTTGCTTTGAATTTCGAATCGAATTGTATTTATGCCATCGGATTTGATATAACTGTTGCCTTGCATATGTCTAGTGCAAGGATTGCGTGGTGGCAGGTACCCTTATGTGATTTATGAGATTTGTGTTTTGTGGATATTTATGTATGGGTTTGTGGAAATTTTCAGATCGTGTTTTCTTGAACTCGGTTTTACCTAGCATATGAATCAATCTTATATGAAACATCCTGTATCATTCATGAATTGTGCCATTTGTTTGGGGTTAAGATAACGGGATGTTACAATTTTGAGGCCTGATTATTTTGGAGAAGATTGCGGATGGTCTAGACCTTTAAATTTGATACCGTAAGAAGAAGAAGAGGAGCTTTCGACGAGAGGATCACGAAGACACCAAAAGCCCCAATTTTCATCAACTATACAGGGAGAAATCGAGTTACATGCCGCCGCCTAGGGTTATGTAATACCCTAAAAATTATGAACCCCTTGGGATGGTATGCAAATAATAAATTTGGTAAATAATATTACTTGGTCAATTATGCATGCTTGAAATCATGTTATTTTCTAGGGTGATGATGGTATCTTGGTACTATGGGCTTAAATGTCCTTATTGGAGTCTTAAAAGGGGCATTTTTGGAAAAGCTTGCCACATAAGCCTTGAGGGTTAGTAATGTGAGAGTAAAAGTCGTGATAGGAAGGTGAGAAGGCTGGTCGCGTTGGTTTGGAAATAACCCTAGGAGGGAGCCGCCACCAAGAGGAAGGATTGGGAGAAGAACTTCATCACCTTAAGGCAAGTAAATCTTATTCTTGTTTTCGTTAATCTGGTTCCTTCTCCATGCCTCACCTAATTTCGATGTCTCTTGTGTCTTCTATGCTTGATTTGGGTTTTGAATCTCATGATATTCGTTTCTATGGGGTCGGATTCAAATATTTATAGGGTTTTAAAATCTTGTTCTGCTGAAATCTGCATTCTCTAATATGACCTTTGTGTACTTTAACCCCAATATCTCATGACCTATAGATCCAAATCACACGAAATAAATTTTGTATGAAACTGGATTCATTCAGCTTTAATTTGAATGTGATATCGACCATATCCAAGCTGTATTCGTGTTTCAATCTGTACTGAAATCTAGCTGTACAAAATCAGTTTCTGGAAATCTGGGTTTTCAACCTTTATGCATTCGAACCCTCATATCTCCCAAGGTATAGTTCGAAATCTTGTGAAACTAGACTCATTGGAAAGTAAACTCGTAGTGCTACATTTTGAATACCATTTTGCCTAATTTTGGTTGGGTATTCATTCTAAAACATATGTCACATTCCTAACATACGAATCTATTTTCTGAAAATCTAAGATCCAGACCTTCCTATGTTCGACCGCTCATATCTCACTGCCTACAACTCGAAATCTTGTGAAACCAGTTTTATTGGAAACTAGATTCAGGGAGCTTTATTTTGAAAACAATATTTACTAGCTTTGGTTAGAAATTGGATCTAAAATATATGTTGCAATCTGACAATATGAATCTGCCCGGTTTTGGTTATATGCTTACCACTAAAGTTGTATTGTGCTTTGAGCTTCAAATTTTTGGGAGCAACCTGATCTATATGAAATCGGTTTTTCCTATGCCTTACCTCATGACTGTGAACTCATGGTATGCCCTATGACAAATATTGTGTTCAATGACTTATGTTATATCTTATCTTCAATGTGATGCTCAACCTCATTGTCTTAGTGCTCTTCTTATGAAAGATATATTGTGGGGAGAATTTGTATGAACCCAAATGAGAGATTTGTGGATGGATGTGGAGCAAAGTGCTACACCTCTAAAAAGGTAGGGGCCACCTCTTGAATCCCTCCATTCAAAGGAGTTGTGGGAGCAAAGTGCCACACCCCTAAAAAGGTGGGGGCCACCTCTTGAATTCATGGGAGCCATCTCTTGAATCCCACTACATCATGATAGTTGTGGAGCAAAGTGCTACATGGAGCAAAGTGCCACACCCCTAAAAAGGTGGGGGCCACCTCTTGAATTCATGGGAGCCACCGCTTGAATCCCTCTATCTATTTGTATGAAGAGCCCTAAGATGCTCTAGCTAGCTTTTGTTTGCTCTCTCCGGACGATGATGGGTTGAACTTCCAGACGTGGAAGGAATTTTGAATTATGATTGTCTCCCCCACATCTATGATCCATGACTACTCATGATATGAATGCGCAACAATGATCAATGATTACTGTGATATGAATGCTCAATAATGATTAATGACTACTTGTGACCCAAATGCCTTATCTAAGGAATGTATAGTTATCTTGTTTTCCCTATCCAATTCATGTGCTTAAGGGAAAATTCTATTATCTTTCATTATGTCTTTATTGTGTTGACTATTTCGTTGATTTGTTTATCCTCCTTAGTTTGCTTTTTCCTTAGCCTTTGGGATTACTTGCTGGGCAATTTATGCTCATTCTTGCTTGCACTAACCCTTATTGCAAATTAGCTTGGCTATGCATTGTGGGCAGAAGTATGAAATTTTGGAAGCACATTTTGGAATTTTGGCTAAAACATAGAACTTTGTAATCTTGGAAAACATTGTATGCTCCATGAAAGACTTGTATTAATAGTTGTCATGAGACTTGTTTTGAGGAGTATGTTACTAGTTTTGAATGTTGATTACAATGGCTTATGTTGGTAGCATGTTTTAGTTCTCGGATTTTCAGATTGTATGACTCTACTCTGCTTGGGTAAAAGTTTTTGATGGAATGGATATTTTTCTGTTGCAACTTGGATAACGACATTATATCACTTGTTTTATTGTTCAAGGTATTAAACTTGATATTGATTGTCGATCTTGCGAAAAAATTATGTCGTATGATTATCTTTTATGGATTGTTATTATCTAAGGGTGTGACAGGTTCCGCCGCCGCGACAAATCCAGAGCATCTTTGGCCATGAAATTCATACTGAAGCTTCGCTTAGAGGAGGAGACAACGTACTAGAAGTTTCAGAATGAAAAGAGATCAATTGGAGGAGAAATCAAATAAGAAGGAGGCGCCGCTACTGTTCATCGCCCTTCTTTGCAAATTACGGCTGTGTTTAATTTCACAGCCGTGGTGTATTTTCCTAAAACTTCTTTTCCTTTGATTTTTGATCTTCTGAAACAATGAAATATTGTATTTTCTTCACCGTGCTAGCTTAAACACTGTTTGGGACTTTGGCGAGTAATTCCCTTTGATTTTCTTAATGACTAGATAATTTTTGCTTTCATCATGATTATTCTACTTTGATAATTTTACCTATGTGATTATTGCACTAAGATTCTCCTTAGTTTACTTTTTGTCATCATAATTTAGAGTTTTCGCAATAAAGACCGAAAGGTGATTTGCTTTAGAACTTGGAACCCTAAAATTGATTAATAAGAACTCACCGTAAGAAATTTGGTTAAGTACTTATTTATTTATTTTAATAGTTTAAATTGCCATGATGATAATTATGAACTTAGGATTGAGTTATTTTGTCAAACGTGAAGATCACGAAAGTGAGGATCAGAACGTTGGAGTACCATAGGTAGAACTTGTGTTGAGACTCGGATGCACGAAAATGATCCTTGAGTTTCCACTCGAGGTTATCAACTTAGAACACGGATGCACGAAAGTGATCATCGAGTTCTTTGTTTGATGATTTACTTATCATTAGCTTGAGATAAATCTTGCGCGAAAGCGAGGATTGGTCTCTGCATGGTTATTTGCACGAAAGTGAGTTAATCTCTTTACAAAGTAAATTATGCCTTTCTCATAATAGAATTTGATTCATGAATATCTTTATATATCTAGTCATGAAAATTAAAGTGGATGAAACCCTAGTCCCAGTTTCTCTCTAATACTATTTTCCCGTGTGTTTTAGATCTTTACTTTGCTTTTATTCGATTGCCTAGATAGGAAAAAATCAATTATTTGGTACTTGACAACATGGGTCCATGTGGATTCGATACCTTCTTTATTACTTAGAGTATCCGTGCACTTGCAGACACTACAAGTTTAGGGACAACAAGATTTTGGAGCCGTGTCAGAGAGTGACAAAAGTCCCTATACGCCAACACTTTGGTTTTGGCCGCGACACCTGAAATAAGTCTACCTACTTGTATTCATAAGTGTGCTCTTTCGGATCACAACACTAATCCAACTAGGTGCAAATTATCTGAAGGTGCACCAGTGAGACCCCATGTTCTCAAGATGATTGGGAACATGGATCATCTCAAAAGACTAGGACACACCATAGATATTGAGCTAGTTGTAGATCTTATTATGCAGTCCCTGCCCCCTAGCTTGAGTCCATTTATTATAAATTTTAATATGAATCGGATTGATTGCACACGAGAGGAACTGTTGAATATGCTCCAAACAACCGAGCGTGAAATGGGAAAGACCAAACCCAATTATGTTCTTTTGGTCCTTGCGGGCAGGAAGATGAAGAAGAAGGGTAAGGCACATGCTAAGGGCAATGCCAAGGGTCCTACCATGGCACAGAAGAAAAAGCCATAGAAGTCAAACGATCAGAGGTGCTTCCACTATGGAGAGCAGGGTCACTGGAGGAAGGATTGCAAGCAACTTCAGAATGAGGAGAAGAAAGGCTTAGCCTTAGCTTTTAGCTTAGGTATTTATGTTACAGAAGTCAACCTTTCTACTTCTATGTCATGGGTATTGGATACCGCATGTGGAGCTCATATTTGTATAAATAAGCAGGGGCTCAAGAAAAGTAGATCGGTGCGGGCTAGAGAGATTGACCTACGAGTTGGAAACGGGGCACAGGTTGTTGCTGTTGCTGTAGGAGTTTTGACTCTCTCCCTACCTTATGGACTTCAGTTAGAGCTAGATAATTGCTATTATGTACCATCACTTACTAAGAACATTGTATCCATTCCTTGCTTTGCAAAGAAGGGATTTAAGTTTGAAATAAATAAGAACTTCTGTTTTTTTTCATTTGCAAATGTGTTATATGGGAAGGATACTTTATGAAATAGTTTATATTTCTTGGACGTGGATAGCTCTATTTGTAACATAAATAATAAAAAATACCAAACTAAGTGGTTCAGTTGGTGCTTTCCTATGACATTGTCGATTAGCCCATATAAACAAGAATCGCATCCAACAACTTCATGCAAATGGGTTGTTAGATTCAAGTTCCTTGGAGGAATTTGATACTTGTCAACATTGTTTATTAAGGAAAATGACAAAGGCACCCTTCACCAAGATTGGTGAGAGGGCAGGAGGTTTATTGGATCTCATACATAGTGATGTGTATGGGCCATTCAATAAACAAGCTAGAGAAGGTTACCACTACTTCATCACATTTATTGATGACTTCAGTGCATATGATTATGTCTACATGATGAGACATAAGTCTGAATCCTTTGAGAAGTTTAAGGAGTTTAGACATGAAGTAGACAACCAGCTTGGTAGATCCATTAAGGCTCTTCGATCAGATCATGGTGGAGAGTACCTGAGCGGTGAGTTATTTGACTATATGAGAGAATGTGGGATCTTATCCCAACTCACTCCTCTTGGAACACCTCAATGGAATGGTATGTCTGAGAGGAGAAATCTAACCTTGTTGGACATGGTTCGGTCTACGATGAGTCATGCAACTCTACCTCCCTTATTCTGGGATCATGCAATTGAGACAGTGTAACGTCCCCTCAGAAAAATCCCCAAACACAGGCAGAAACCGCGGAAGATAGGGAACGTCACACACAAATAACAAGACAGATGCTAGGGAATAATAGCATACAGAAAACGGTTCAGAAAATTTCGGCAGCATGTCCCCAGGAAAACTACGGAAATTCCTGTACATGTTCCATAATATAGCAATATGGGTCGACACACTGACCTCAAACTAAAACACGCCATTTCGAAACAAAATTTTCAAAACATTATCACATCATCAAGTTAATAAACCACGGTAATCAAATAATGCTGGACAAAACAGACTTCACCGAAAACAGGCTTAAGCCCTCGGTTTAACCGTCGTATCAAAAACAAATGCCAACCCGGCAACAATATCATAGTAATCGAGAAAGAAACAGCCACATCCGGCTAACATGTCCATGAACCAAAAATCATAAAAAAAAAACTTGGCCACATCCGGCCCTCAAAATAGTACAGGCTCGCAGGCCCCAACATATCAAGTCAGAAAACTGAATATCCGCTCAGGCTGTAGGCTCCTGCCCTGCATCTGGAAATATCATGAAATGAGCTACACAGCTCAGTGAGTAGATAGTCTCGTTCGACCATCCACTAATATACAATCAAAAATAGATGTAGATATCTTTTCAAAACTTTTAACGGAAGATGCCAAAGTATGATACATAATAAACCGACAACCATAAATCACAGTTATGATCAGAACACAATACACCCCCTGTTGGGAAACCCCGGGGACATTTTACAATTTTTCAGAGACACATACATACATACATTGCACAGCGGAAGAATGTCCCCGAAACAGGTCGGTCCCAAAAACCCAGTGAAGATCGCATGCAAGGGGGTCGACACGATGAGTTAGAAAATACCTCAGAGCAAGATGAGGTCGATGTCGTGATAGGCGCCCAAGTGTGCGCCCTCTGCAGTCTCGCACACACGGATGCCTCGAGTCCTCTTCTTCCACGCCCGGTGCTAGCCTCGGGAAGAAGATCCAAGCCTTAGGGAGATGCTCCAACCACCATGCGCCACCAAGAGAGAAAGATGCGCCAAGTGGTAAGGAAGGAGAAGCTTGCGGTCACTTGATGGAAGAGGAAGAGATTGCGCCTTTGCTCCTTGCTCTCGCTCCCTTCTTATGTTCACGCCTCCAAGGATGAATCATATAAGAGGGGGTGGCTAGGGTCACATATATAGGGCAAGAGGCGATTAGGGCAAGGGCTAGGATCATGACAAGTGTAGGGCTAGGATGAGGAGGTTTGATGGAAGGAAAGTCTCCAAGACTTTACCATAAACTTCATTCAACCTTTCCATAATTGCCCAATGTTGGGGTATGCCCTTAAGGCTAATGTTTGAGGCCTGTGGGAATGTATCTGTATCATGTAATAAACTGTTATGTTTATAAAGGCATGGTTATTATTCAGTTGTTTACATTGTCTGCTGCAATATATGTTCTTCTGAATAATGTCTCAAAGCTGTTCAGCTGGGCTGACATGCTGTTATGTCCTTAGTCGATATATCTTGGTGAACATGAGACAGCCTTGATATGGTTAAGACTAATATGTGTTCTAATCTTATAGGATGCTTCGAGCATGGAATAAGATGTAGACTCATGGGTACATTGGATGTGCTGGACAGACCCTACTAGGTTATTCAATTGTTTGTCACAATGTGAATATTCCTTGAATATGACAAGTGGCACATTTCCTCTGACTTGAGATCACTTGTGTTTTCTAAATGATGATTGTCATTGTTTTGAGATAGTTCAATATCATTTGAAACATAATGATTATAGACTATCTTGGATGGTGAGCTTGAATCAGGTTAGGGCACTAGTGATAGACATAGGATTGCCGTCTCCTTGTTCAAGGAGTGTGATGTTCTAAAGGGGCCCCCTGGATGAGATGATTGAGAAAAAGAGTATGGCCATACCCAGGTGACAGTGTTCATCTGATCTAATCATGCTCATCATATTGGAGCTACAAGCTTGACACGCTTGTCCAATAAGAACATCCAGTGGCAAAGGAAATATGCATGCCTTGTGAATTGATTCACACTTGTGCTATGGTTTGGGTGTAGTCTTGGAAGACTCTTTCCTTTATATCGGGAGACAGTGATGTGTTGCTAGATACCCCTCACTGATCGTGATAATGTGAATTATCGTTACCGACATTTAAAGGAAACCCTTAGGGTCGCACAATTTGATGATATGGCTTACTTCAGTCAGATCGTGTGGACTGAATTGTTTGGGTTCAGTTTAAAGGGATTTAATCTCTGATTGTAAGTGAGATCTAGTCTGATCATGTTTGATTGATTAGGGCTTGAGATCGGTAAGCTTCGATCGAGAGAATGATTGCTAGATCGGGCAGATCAGAAGCATCAAGAGATTAACGGTCAGATCTGGAGCCTTAGGGTTTATTTGAGATCTAGACTAGATCATTGGCTTGATTGGTTCTTAAACCGAACCAATGTGAACCGGCTCATGAAATGAGCGCATGGTTCAAGGCTTGGCGACTTGTTCACTTGGCGTGAACATTGGAGCGAGTGGTGTGGCTATTTTTAGTAACCACGATCTCCACTTGGTGATAACGCTCACGTTCGAATAGCTCTTGCTATTCTCGCCTCTCAAGCGACCTCTCTCTCGACACTCGTTGTGTGTGGCGACGCTTGGAAGATAGAGGAGGTTTTTGGCCAAAAGAGATAAACACATCTCCATCCCTTTTCACTCGATCAAGGACTCCAAGGAACCTTGCTAGCACAAGGAGCACCAAGGGTAGGCGCATTGATCATCTTGTGTGTGAAACTTAGGAGAAGGCTCGCTTGCGTCTTTCCTTCCAAAGCTTCATCAAACCGATGGCAATGGTATGAGTTTATCTTCATCTATTCAAATATTCGAAAGCTAGTTATATGACATATATAGATCCTTTGAAATCCTAATATCCCATGCAAAATTTTGTTGCGCCACCATTAGGGTTTCTACCCCTTAGTTAGGGGTTCCCTTCACCCAAGTACCATATCAGCCCAAGAAATGCCTTAAAGGCATTCATACCATCAAGGGAGAAGGGCTAGGCGCAAATTGCTTCCTTAATGAAGCAATTTTGCCACCCTAACCCCATTATGCCCCTTAGGCGCCAATGGGGTTGGGTTTCTCCCCATTATACCCTTTTAGCCTCTCTTCTCTTCATGAGAACTTGTTATTGGGCTTCCTTGGATAATGAGCTAACCGAAACTTCATCCTATGGGTTGATTTAAGCATTTGGATCCAATCCAATGCAACCCTAATCCAAGTGTGACCAACCATGGTCAAATACGGGTCAACCTGCCAAAAATGAAGTTTGGCTCCAATAACATTCTTCCATCTCATCAGGCCCATTGGTGCTGATGAAATTTCCCAATTATATCCGAGTTATCCAATAACTTGATCATAAGGCTTCTCGATCAATACGAGAACTCAAGTATCAAGGTGTGCGACCCTGTAGGTTCTTCTGACGCTGGCAGTGCTGACCAAAGGTCACCACAAGCAGTGAGTGGCACCTAGCAGTGCATCGCTGCTACCCAGGTCATTGGAATGGATATCGACATCGACATCCCCATCATCGCAACTAGGTACAGATGCATTACAGTCTCTTTGCCGGACTGATATCCGATTGGACAAGTGTGTCACCACTTGTTTTCACCCAATCACATAGCTATGACTAAAACAGGTTCTTACCTGGGTATGGCCATACACTCTCAGTCATAGAACCATAGAGGAGCTCCATGGATATCATACTTCCCTAAGGAAGGGGCAAATCCTATGTCTGTCCATTGACCTTCTCATATGGGTCGTGATATGCTCAATGACAACCGTTATGACCTCCCAACTACGGCGAGGTGTTAGGTTGTATCAAAGCAAGTCGCTAACCATATAGAACGATCAATGACCTCAAGTCAAGGGATCAATACATCTCCTGTCACTTGTGAGGATAACTTATGACACCAAGTCATAGCCTCACAGCGGGTCTTTCCAGTATATCCTCCAATGATATACCCATGTGTCTGCGTTAGCACCACGTACCTAACCAGCTCACATACCAGTCTCTCAAGTACCATAGCTGTCCCATATCCACTAAGGTACATCGACTAGGGACAATAGTTTGAGCACAGATCCAATCTGTCTCCAGGGACATTATCATGTTAGTACATGTGCGCAGATGTAAACAAACATTGACAATGACAATGCCAGAATGATATATATAAATATCAAAGTCAATTAGTACATAAGTGGACCAAAACTAGGTCCTAGGGCATATACACCAACACCCCCAACCCCGGGCAACAAGATCACAAACAGCCTAACCGGCTAACAGACTAAGAATCACACAACTATTGTCCAGTGATTTCAGAATTGACCCCATGGGTCCAACCCGGCCCTCGTCAAGGCACTGAGAGTAACTTGCAACAAACAATGGTGAGGCGTAGATTCAAGAGGTGGCCCCCGCCAGGTCACGACGTGGCACTTTGCTCTACGACCCTCAACCACACCCCCTTACCGGGAACACAAACAGAACAGAACGGAAGGTGAATGAATTCAAGAGGTGGCCCCCATCTGACCAAGACGTGGCACTTTGTTTCAAACACCCAACTCTCAAAAGGTTTATCCCTTGGACAAAATTGTTGGTGTATATGTCCTAAAGACCAATGTGTGGACATGGTCAAGCATTGGTTGAATGTACTTTGATAGAACTATTACTCTTTATATAGGCATGGTCGTTATTATGCAGACTTCTCTACCTGCGTTGATGTAGTGAGTTGCATAAATAATGTCCCAGGAGTTTGGATGGGATCCATTCTCATAAGCTATCCCCAGACAAGGTACCTTAGCAGATATGGGACAGCTTTGGTACATGTGAGACTGGTGTATAGGCTGGTTAGGTGCGGGGCACAGTAACGCAGACATACAGGTGTATTGGATGCACTAGAGTGATCCACCGCGAGGATTGACTTGTCTAGTCAACAAGTCAATCTCACATGCAAGAGGTTTGCATTGATCCTTAGACTTGAGGTATTCATGTCTAGACTTGATGAAGTGTATGCTTTAATACAGTCTTACGTCTCTCCGTAATTGGGAGATCAAAATGACTATCATTGGGCATGTCATAAGTCAGTAGAGACATGGATGACCAATAGTAGGATTTGCCCATTCCTTCCGAGGAAGCATGATATCCACCTCGGGGCGACCCACATTATTGGTGCATGACAGGAAAGTGTGGCCACCCTTGTTGAGTCATGACCAATGCATTGGATAATAAACTTGAGACTAATCCAATGGCAGGATATCAGCTTAGGCAAAGGGATCTGTAATGCAATGGGAATCCTCGTTGCTTGTTAGGAGTTGTTGCCATAATGACTTAAGTCCTATGACATGGGTAGTAGTGATGTGTTGCTAGATACCCCTCACTACTTATGATGTTTACATCATTGCCATCGTCATATGGATCCTACGGGGTCACACGCAATAGACTCTTGACGTTGCTTTAATCAGAAGCCTTAGGATCAAGTTATTGGATAACTTGGATCCATTTGGAAGATTTCATCAGCGCCAATGGGCCTGATGAGTTGGAAGAAAGTTATTGGAGCCAAACTTCATTTTTGGCAGGTTGACCCAAAATTGACCTAGATTGGTCACATTTGGATTAGGGTTGCATTGGATTAGATCCAATGGCTTAATCAACCCATGCCATGAAGTTTGGGCTAGCTCATTATCCAATGAGGCCCAATAATTAGTTGTCATGAAGAGGAATTAGCTTAAAAGGGTATAATGGGGAGGAATCTCACCCCATTGGCGCCTAGGGGCATAATGGGGTGAGGGAGGCGCCTTTGCTTCATTATGGAAGTAAAGGGCGCCTAGCCCTTCTTCCTTGGATGGAATACTTGCCTCTAAGGTAAGTCTTGGGGCTGATATGGCTTGTTGGCTCTTTTGGAAAGAGCTTGGGCGCATATGGATAGTAGGGTAAGGTATATAGTAATGTCTTGGAGACTTACCTTACCTAAAACCCTAGTTTCTCCCAAAATTCTTACCCTAGCCGAAACTCCTCATGCTTGTTGCGCCTTGCCCTTCCCTTGGATGGAATGCATGCATCTAAGGCATGTCTTGGGCTGATATGGCCATTGGGCAAATTAGGATAGGTTGAAAGAGGTTTATGGTAAAGTCTTGGAGACTTTCCTTACCTCAAGACCCCTTTATCCTAGCCGCCCACTTGGCATGATCTTAGCCATTGCCTTGCCGCCTCTTGTCCTATTTATAGGACCCCTTACCGCCCCTTCCATGATTGGACTTTAAGGAGGCGTGAACACACATAGAAGGGAGAGAGAGCAAAGCAAAGGGCGACAACAAGGTGGTGCAAACTTCTTCCTTGGAGCCGCAAGTTCTTCCTCTTCCTCTCTTCTTGGCGCAAGGATTCTTTGTGCTTGGTGGCATCTTCTTGTCACAAGCCCTCATCGTCCTTTGGCCATAGGTGCACCTTGGAGGTGGCGCAAGCAAAGAAGAAGAGGGAAGTCCTTGGCGGCATCATCTTCCCTATCCCCTCCTTGGCGCAACTTCTCTTGAAGGTGGCGCAAGTGGAAGTGAAGGCTTGATTCTCCTCCCGAGGCTAGCACCGAGCGTGGAAGGGAGCAACGATCAAGGAGTCGACGCGTGGATACTTGTAGAGGGCGAACACATGGGCGCCTTCAACATGGCTTCGACATCTAGACATGCAAAAGAGGTATATCTCTATCACATCCTTGTGTATACTCACTCGCATGGATCCTTGGGAAAGGAATGTGTTTCGGGTGTAATACTTCTTCCGCTGCGTCCTAGGACTGCAAAATTTTAAAATTACACCCGGTATTCACTAACAGTGGTATTAGAGCTACTTGCGAGAAACACAAGGTTTATGTTTGCTTGTGTGAAAAATTTTTGGAAAATTTTTCTTCTATCCATGCGTGTTTCACTTAGAAAGCGTTTTTCATCCAATCTTCTCTTCTCAACTTTATGGCTGAAACTTGAATCTTGTTTATGCTTGATTTAAGACCAAAGGCGCACGTAGGTTTTGTCAAGTAGGACGGGCATTGTGTCTTCGGACTGGCCGGGTCTCTTGATCTGACAAAACTGCCAGCCGATAGGGTCTATGAAATCATCATGGAACTTGATCTAAATTTTGGCATAAAATTGGTTAAGAGAGTGCTTTGGATGATGTTGGCGCATAAGGTGCTAAAATTTGACTTTTTCGGATTTTCAAATTTTACATGCGCCACTTGATTGGGTTGATATGGTCAAAGCGAGTGCCCTCCTGTGTTGTGATGTGGAAGCATGTTTCCACTTGTGATGAATGCTTGTAAAAATCTTTTTCCACCTGCGTGTGGTTCTCTCCCTATCTTGTTGTAAAAGAATTTTTCATCTTGTTTAGAATAGATGTAGAGTTATATGATAGGTTAAGGCTTCATCTTGACAACAAGGAGTCTTCTTCAATCGGAGTCAGAAGTGGCGCCAGCTTCAGAAGCATGGTGATAGACTTGCGGCTGAAGGGAGGACACATGCTTTCGGCTTCTGGCATGGGCCGATCTGCTTTAGGGACTCGCAACCCTTGGATGCACAATAACATGTCACATGGCTCGTGACAAGTTATGTGTATGAAAAGGGCTATGACCATATCGACCAAAAATAGCATGCCTGTGATGGTTTATTATTTTGTCCATAGCATGCCTGTGATGTTTTTCCTTGCTGCCACAACCATAGGAAAGATGCATGCTAGAAAAGAATAAAACGAACATGCAAAACTCTCATTAAAATATCAAGTCAATAGCCTTCTAACGCGTAGCCCTCATCAAACTATCGATCGGTGATGTTGTGAACTGTTTCCCACCCTCGTGGGACACACTCACTTATCTTTAGGAGGTGTGTGGTGACAATGATTTCCCCAGTCCAGTTTTAACCTGGGCGTGCCTTCGCAAGGAAATTCGTTGGCCCTGGGCATAACGGTTAGGACCAGACTTGACTAGTTTTTCATATGTCACTGACATGATGAATCACTAGAGGCAGCTGTTGAGAGGATAGGGTTCTGTGTTGTATCCAGCCCTCGCTGAACACAGGGCGCCTAGTCTGTCTTAACTAAGAGGAATTGTGCGTGGCACAATTGGCTGGCATGCCTACCTAAGGAAGCATGGGACTCTCTGTGCATCTCAACTCACCCTCGTGAGTCGCGGAGACCTCATGTGAAATTAGGATCCTACTCACTCATTTCTATGTTGAGTTTGAGAGTCCTCAACTTGTTTTGGAAATAGTGGGAGCATAGCATTTAATTTAAAGTCCTTATTAAATGCTTTATCATAGTACTTATTTTACTTATTTGCTTATTGTAGAAGGCATCTCCTGATGTAAGATTGAAACTTTATAAACATAAACTGGATGGGACAAATTGGACAAAATGGTTCAAGACTTTGTCCAAGATACTGGAACAAGAACATAAGGTGCATCTTCTTGAAAGACCTCCATCCCAGCCCAGTGTGTATTTCACTAATGACTGGGAGTGGAATATCTATCTTGAACATTGTGAAGATAACGAATAGTACACTGCTCTTGTCTTAGAGTGCATGACCCCGGAGGTCAAGGTTGAATGTGATGAGATGGGGATCTATGATCTAATCATACATCTCAAAGGTCTCTTCACACCATGCTCTATAGACAATGATCAGGAGAGTTCTATTGGATCTTCAGAATGTGTGCCTGAATCTGAGAAAGACCATGGTTCTGTATCTTCGAAGCTAATACTTCGGAAGACTGGGAATGCATGGGTATTTCGAAGAGGATTGATGGCCAAGAAGAGCATGGCAAAGAGGAAGGGATGTAATCCATCCGCTTCAGGTATTCTGTTACCGAGGTCTTTTGTCTACTTCTTATTCATGGGTACTGGGTACCGTATGTGAGGCTCACATATGTTTTACATGTGCAGGAGCTCAAAAGAAGTAGGACGAAGAGGCTTGATGGGATCGACTCTCAGATTAGGGACGAAGCATTGGATGCTGCTGTTGATATCATCTCACTACCTTGAAGACTTTATATAGAACTTTGCTATTATTGTATCAGCTTATGTATTAGAACATCATTCCTTTTGGAAAGGACTTCAGTTTGAAATAATAAATAATATTTTTCTTTAATCTGAGATGTTCTATTGAAGTGATATAATTGACAATAGTTTGTGGTTCTATATGTAACACAAGATCAGATCTAATGATTCAATAAACTTCCTCTTATAGCATTGTCTCTTGAACCATAGAACAATGGTCACATCCGAAAGTCCATGGACTATTGGGATCATTGTCCTTTCAGGATTATGATACATGTGAGCCTAGTTCAAAGGAACAATATGACAGATGCTGCTTTCACCATAAGGGTGGAAGGGAGTAGTGACTTGTTGGATCTATTACACAGTGATGTAAGTGGACCCATGCAAGCAAACACTAAGAGGAGTTATATATACTTCATTGAGTGTGGGTATGCCTTACGCAACCCAAGAACTTTGGAAAATTCCAAGAAGTTCACAAATGAAGTATTGAGTCAAAGAGAAGGATCTATTAAAGCACCTTGATTGGATCAAGATAATTAGTGGAGAATTTGATGACCTTCCTAAGAAGTGTGGAGTGATCTCACAGCTTTCTTAGTATACCACTGTGTGGTAAATTTCAAAGAAAGAAAAAGGAACACATTGGATGTGGTTCCAACTTTGAGTAAGTCATGCAAATATACTACTATGTTGCCATGCAAACAGATGTACTGCTACTCCATAAGAAAATGTCTAAGTTACCTTTTGAGTTAAGAACTGCAAATATCCCATTTCTTCAATGGAATTGGAAATGTAATGTGCAGTGATTCAAAAGGTATGTGTTTGTGGTGCACTATAGAGTGCTAATTCTATCCCAAGGAGAACAAAATATTTGTTGCTCAAATTGCTGTCTCTCTTGAGAAAGTATTTCTCTTGAAAGAAGCCAGTGGGAGTAGATCTGATTTGGACAAGGTCCAGAATCAACCACAATATAATTAGACACAGATGGAGAGCAAAATCTCACATACAGGTTGAAAGTCAACCTGAGGTTCAAGTAACACGGGAATAACATAAGTCTGGATCGATTCGATATGCTGGGCATGACGAATTTCTCATCAAGCATGAACCTAAGACTTATGAGGAAATGGAAGCGGTCGGTGGACCAGATTCCAAGAAATGGCTAAGGGCCATGAGAACCATAATGGACTCCATGTCTGCTAATCAAGTCTGGGACTTGGATAAGCTGCCATAAGGGGTAATTCCCACAGGCTATAATAAATCTTCTAGGAAGATAGACATGGAAGGTAACATTGTTACCTTAAAAGACAAGCTAGTGAACAATAATTTCAAACAAATCCACTGGGTGGATAATAATGAAATTTTCACCAATAGCTGAGCTTTAAGTCCATTAGGGATCTGCTTGTTGTAATTGCATGATCAATTATGGCATCTTGTTATGATAACTGCTTTTCTTGCAAGGACATCTGAAAAGATGTCTATAAGGAAATAGCCAGAAGGTTTTCATATCAAGGCCATATAGATATGCATGATGTTATGCAAGCATGGTTGAAAAAGCCTGTGTTTACAAGAAGACCAGTGGGAGCACCTTATTAATAATATTTCTTGTCTAGATGATTGATGATATTCTCCTCACGAGGAATAACATCTCAGCTCTTCACATGGTGAAGAAAAGGTTTGATATGTATTTCGAGAAGAATGATCTAGGGAATGATGCCTACATCCTAGGCATGAGGATCTATAGAGATCCAAGAAAGTCATTGCCCTTTAGTCAATCTATGTTCATCCAAGAGTTTCTGGAGAGGATTATATTGGATGATTCCAAATACTGATACCTTCCAGGAAGATATGGTCTAAGTCTCTCAAAGATGTTGTAGCCTATGGCACAGCTGGAGAGTATTAACATGGGTCCAAAGTCCCGATACATTGTATGTAGGATGGATCATGTTTTGAAGACCATTTCTGGCAAATGCTTGGAGCATAGCCAGCAAATTTCAATCATATCTTAGTGTTTAACACTAGATAGCTGTGAAAGCAATCCTTATACATATACTTGGGAAGTATAAAGGATTGGAGTCTAGTCTATAATAGACAGGAAAGAATTTTGTGTACAGGGGTACACTGACACTTCGTTCCAGTCTAGTGACTATTGATCACAGCCAGGAGTTGCGCTTTGCCTTGTTATGGTGTTGTGTGCTGAAAGAGCATTATGCAAACTAAAGTGGCAAAATTCTACAAATAAGGCTGAGTACATTGCAGCTCCTTGTGGCAGCCAAGGAGGCAGCTTCATTCATTTGAACTTGATCTAGTTCATAGTGCTTGATGGTCCAGTATAGTTCTTACTAGGACCATAGCATGAGAGAAGGAACTTAATGCTCAAGTATGTACTGCAGCATATCATCTGATCTTAGAGATCATGGATAAGAATGATGATCAAATTTGTTAAAATAAACACAGAAAGCAATCTGGAAAAACCCACTGACATAGCCTCTGGCGCAGCGGAAGCTAAATGGGTCATACTAGAGACATTGGAACTGATCAAACATCAGTTGCCCTTGGTCTTAGTGCAAGTGGGAGATTGTTGGTGTATATGCCCTAAAGACCAATGTGTGGACATGGTCAGGCATTGGTTGAATGTACTTTGATAGAACTATTACTCTTTATATAGGCATGGTCGTTATTATGCAGACATCTCTATCTGCGTTGATGTAGTGAGTTGCATAAATAATGTCCCAGGAGTTTGGATTGGATCCATTCTCATAAGCTATCCCCAGACAAGGTACCTTAGCAGATATGGGACAGCTTTGGTACATGTGAGACTAGTGTATAGGCTGGTTAGGTGCGGGGCACAGTAACGCAGACATACAGGTGTATTGGATGCACTGGAGTGATCCACCACGAGGATTGACTTGTCTAGTCAACAAGTCAATCTCACATGCAAGAGGTTTGCATGGATCCTTAGACTTGAGGTATTCATGTCTAGACTTGATGAAGTGTATGCTTTAATACAGTCTTACGTCTCTCCATAATTGGGAGATCAAAACGACTATCATTGGGCATGTCATAAGTCACGTAGAGACATGGATGACCAATAGTAGGATTTGCCCCTTCCTTCCGAGGAAGCATGATATCCACCTCGAGGCGCCCCACATTATTGGTGTATGATAGGAAAGTGTGGCCACACTTGTTGAGTCATGACCAATGCATTGGATAATAAACTTGAGACTAATCCAATGGCAGGATATCAGCTTAGGCAAAGGGATCTGTAATGCAATGGGAATCCTCGTTGCTTGTTAGGAGTTGTTGTCATAATGACTTAAGTCCTATGACATGGGTAGTAGTGATGTGTTGCTAGATACCCCTCACTACTTATGATGTTTACATCATTGCCATCGTCATATGGATCCTACGGGGTCACACGCAATAGACTCTTGACGTTGCTTTAATCAGAAGCCTTAGGATCAAGTTATTGGATAACTTGGATCCATTTGGAAGATTTCATTAGCGCCAATGGGCCTGATGAGTTGGAAGAAAGTAATTGGAGCCAAACTTCATTTTTGACAGGTTGACCCAAAATTGACCTAGATTGGTCACATTTGGATTAGGGTTGCATTGGATTAGATCCAATGGCTTAATCAACCCATGCCATGAAGTTTGGGCTAGCTCATTATCCAATGAGGCCCAATAATTAGTTGTCATGAAGAGGAATTAGCTTAAAAGGGTATAATGGGGAGGAATCTCACCCCATTGGCGCCTAGGGGCATAATGGGGTGAGGGAGGCGCCTTTGCTTCATTATGGAAGTAAAGGGCGCCTAGCCCTTCTTCCTTGGAAGGAATACTTGCCTCTAAGGTAAGTCTTGGGGCTGATATGGCTTGATGGCTCTTTTGGAAAGAGCTTGGGCGCATATGGATAGTAGGGTAAGGTATATGGTAATGTCTTGGAGACTTACCTTACCTAAAACCCTAGTTTCTCCCAAAATTCTTACCCTAGCCGAAACTCCTCATGCTTGTTGCGCCTTGCCCTTCCCTTGGATGGAATGCATGCATCTAAGGCATGTCTTGGGCTGATATGGCCATTGGGCAAATTAGGATAGGTTGAAAGAGGTTTATGGTAAAGTCTTGGAGACTTTCCTTACCTCAAGACCCCTTTATCCTAGCCGCCCACTTGGCATGATCTTAGCCATTGCCTTGCCGCCTCTTGTCCTATTTATAGGACCCCTTACCGCCCCTTCCATGGTTGGACTTTAAGGAGGTGTGAACACACATAGAAGGGAGAGAGAGCAAAGCAAAGGGCGACAACAAGGTGGTGCAAACTTCTTCCTTGGAGCCGCAAGTTCTTCCTCTTCCTCTCTTCTTGGCGCAAGGATTCTTTGTGCTTGGTGGCATCTTCTTGTCACAAGCCCTCATCGTCCCTTGGCCATAGGCGCACCTTGGAGGTGGCGCAAGCAAAGAAGAAGAGGGAAGTCCTTGGTGGCATCATCTTCCCTATCCCCTCCTTGGCGCAACTTCTCTTGAAGGTGGCGCAAGTGGAAGTGAAGGCTTGATTCTCCTCCCGAGGCTAGCACCGAGCGTGGAAGGGAGCAACGATCAAGGAGTCGACGCGTGGATACTTGTAGAGGGCGAACACATGGGCCCCTTCAACATGGCTTCGACATCTAGACATGCAAAAGAGGTATATCTCTATCACATCCTTGTGTATACTCACTCGCATGGATCCTTGGGAAAGGAATGTGTTTCAGGTGTAATACTTCTTCCGCTGCGTCCTAGGACTGCAAAATTTTAAAATTACACCCGGCATTCCCTAACAAAAATACCCTTAACACAAACCAGAAACCTGAACCTCTAACCTGGTCACTAGACTCTAGAACAGTCCCTCCATTACCGGAAACAAATCAGAATAGGTTGGGTGGATTCTCCAACCCCAAATCAGAATGACTATTCACTGAGTGCTCTAGTTGACCCTTAGGTTCAGTCCAGACAATTCTAGGACCCTTATCGAGTGCATACAACACGAACATTATCTCGAACATCACATCAATCAAGTTCAGGAAAGGTCCTTATATTTCATGCAAACATGGTTTAACCTTTTCTAAGTTATCATCCAAGGTTATCATTCAATATTTCACATCAATACTTCCTACATACACCATTCAACTAAAAATACATATTAGTACCGAAAATTCACCAAATTTCATCCGCAGATAACATAAATACAGGAAATCACAAATTCATAGTTTTCTCCTAGTTCTTGTAACAAAAGACAGAAATGCCCCTAGTTCAAAGTTTAAGTCATGCATGAAAACTTATCCAAAAATTTCGTAAAAATAGTCATTACATCCCTCATGATCCTTAGATTCGTAATTTCAAGTTTTCCCCCAATTTAACTAGAAAATTTACCGAATTACCCCTAGGTCAATTCAGTCAACAGAAACTTTTATTTCCAAAAATTCCCAAAAAATTACAGTAGAGTCCTCATATACCTAATTTCATGAAAATCAGGTTTGCCCCAATTCTTACCCACACATTTGGGCGTAATTTCATGAAGAAGGGGCGAAATTCTCATTCTAGCCCTAATCTTCATGCCATTGAAAATCTAAAGTCACATACATGATTAATCAAGTTCTAATTGATGATTAGAAGTCTTAGAGATGAAAAGCCCTAATTGTCATGCAAACTAGGGTTTCAAAATTTAGGGAAAAAAACAAAGAAACGTGTACAACTTGAAATCAAGAGTGCATACCATATTCCTGTGCATTAATCTACTCTAAAACAAGCAACACATACAATATTCGTGAACTAGGTGAAGGAGAAGATCCACTCACTTTAAATTCGGTTCTTCCAAGCCACACTTCCCCACGCCTTCCCTCACGCCACACACGTCGCCGGAAACACCCAAGAGCCGCCGGAAGTCGCCTCCACCACTACTTGCCGCCGGCCACAAGAAGAGGAGAAGGAAGAAGAAGGCAAGCCGCCACCTTCACCAAGGAAAGGATCGTGAGCAACGAGCAAAGAGGGAAAAAAATGTGAGTGAACCCTCAAAACTTTCGTTTTCTACCCACTAAGCTTCCAAAGAAACCAAACCCGATAGCAAGCATAAGTGGAAGATCCAATAACCCTTTAGTATAAGTTATTCTCCACCTCACCCTAAACAAGGGCTCTTACCCTTTTCTAATAGATAGACACCACTAGCCTAGTGGCGTGTAGCACACACTCTACACCTTAAGTCGCAGGTTCGAATCCTCTCCGCGACACATATTTTTACATAGCAGGAAACTACACAAATCGATACATTATCTCATTGAAAAACTTCCACAAAAATGCTAGATAACCAAAACTTTATTTTTCTTACCTGCTAATAAATTTCCGGATCTTACATTCCTCCCCCCTTAAAAAGCTTTAGCCCTCTAAAGCTCACCATCCAAATCATCAAACAGCAGAGGGAACTCTCTCCTCATATCTGACTCTGTCTCCCAAGTAGCTTCTTCGACTGACTGGTTTCCCCAGATAACTTTTACAAGCGGTATTGTCTTGTTCCTTAGGACTTTGTCTTTCCTATCCACAATCCTCAGTGGTCTCTCTACAAAAGTCAGATCACTCTGGATCTGCAGGGGAGCAGAATCAAGCACATGTGATGGATCTGCACAGTATTTCCTCAGAACTGACACATGAAATACATTATGAAGATGCTCCAGAGATGGTGGCAGAGCTAGTCTGTAAGCTACAGGACCAACCCTCTCTACAATATCGTAAGGTCCAACAAACCTCGGGCTCAGCTTTCCCTTCTTGCCAAACCGCATGACACCCTTGGTTGGTGAAACCTTCAGAAACACATGATCTCCCACCATAAACTCTAAGGGACGACGACGATCATCTGCATAACTCTTCTGCCTGTCCCGAGCAACCTTTAATTTTTCCTGGATAACTCTGACTCTATCTGTAGCCTCCTGCACAGCCTCTGATCTCAGAATCATCCAGTCCCCCGATTCCTCCCAACTCAGAGGTGACCTGCACTTCCTGCCATACAGAGCCTCGTACGGAGCCATCTGAATACTGGAGTGAAAACTGTTATTGTAGGTGAACTCTATCAAGGATAAATCACTGTCCCACACAGAGCTCCAATCTACAACATAAGCCCTCAGCAAATCCTCCAAAGTCTGTATAGTACGCTCTGACTGACCATCTGACTGCGGATGGTAGGCGGTACTAAAACTCAACTTAGTGCCAAGACCCTCTTGCAAGCTCTTCCAGAATCTGGAAAGGAATCTGGAATCGCGGTCTGATACAATATCCACAGGCACTCCGTGTAATTTGACCATCTCATCGATGTACAGTTTAGCCAGCCGATCAAGTGGATAAGTCATCCGAATAGGCAAAAAGTGTGCAGCCTTCGTGAGCCTGTCTACAATGACCCAAACCGCATCATGCCCTCTCCTGGTCCGAGGCAACCCACAAACAAAATCCATACTAATGCACTCCCACTTCCACTGCGGAATAGGGAGCTGCTGCAATAATCCCCCAGGCCTCTGGTGTTCGGCCTTCACAGTCTGACAGGTCAAACACCGAGATACGAACACCGTGACCTCCTTCTTCATGCCCGGCCACCAGAAATCTTTCTTCAAATCCTGATACATTTTTGTGACTCCAGGATGCAAGGAATACTTGGAGTTATGACCCTCCTCCAAGATCTCTCTCCTCAGACTAGGTTCCTCAGGGACACACACCCTTCCACGGAACCGCAGAATACTATCACCAAATAAGCTGAAATCCTCCACTGGCCCGGCAGCCAACCTCTCTCTGATCTGAACTAGACTCGGGTCTAACAGCTGCTGATCCTTGATCCTCTGTAGTAAAGTAGACTGAACCCGGAGAAAAGCCACATATCCAGACTGAACCCTGGGAGACACCTCAACCCTGAGCTCTCAGAACTCCTGCAGTAACTGCCACTCACTGACCCTCAGTGCTGCTACAGAAGTAACTGGGTGTCTACTCAATGCATCAGCTACCACATTGGCTTTCCCGGCCTGATACTGAATAGAGAAGTCATAATCCTTCATCAGCTCCATCCACCTTCTCTGCCTCATATTCAACTCCTTCTGAGTGAAAATGTACTTGAGACTCTGATGATCAGTAAATAAATCAAACTCCTGTCCCAAAAGATAGTGACGCCATATCTTCAGTGCAAAAACCACTGCCGCCAACTCCAAATCGTGTGTGGGATAGTTTAACTCATACTCCTTCAGTTGCCGCGAAGCATAAGCTACTACGGCCCCTTTCTGCATCAGGACGCAGCCAAGTCCTTTGCCTGAGGCATTAGTATAAACAGTAAACCTCTCCCCATCAGTAGGAATGATAAGGATGGGTGTACTGGTCAATCTCCTTTTTAACTCCTGGAAGCTTTCCTCACACTTCTCGTCCCAAACAAACTTAGCCTCTTTCCTGGTCAGCTTGGTTAAGGGACCCGCCAACTTGGAGAACCCTTCCACAAACCTCCTGTAATATCCTGCTAATCCCAGAAAGCTCCGGATCTCTGTGGCACTAGTTGGTCTTTCCCAGTTCAGGATAGCCTGTACCTTCACTGGATCCACAGACACGCCCTGACCAGATATTACATGCCCCAGAAAGCTGATCTGATCCAACCAAAACTCGCACTTGCTGGCCTTAGCATACAACTGGTGCTTCCTCAGAATTGCTAGTACCCTGCGCAAGTCCCTAGCGTGATCCTGATAGGTACGGGAGTAAACCAGTATATCATCTATAAACACCACCACACAAGTGTCTAACAGCTCGTGAAACACCCTGTTCATCAGATCCATAAACACAGCGGGTGCATTGGTCAGTCCAAAAGGCATAACTACAAACTCGTAGTGTCCATACCTAGTCCTGAAAGCAGTCTTCAGGATATCCTCCTCCCTGACCCTGAGCTGATGGTATTCTGACCTCAGATCGATCTTGGAGAACACCGTGGCACCCTGTAACTGATCGAACAGATCATCTATCCTCGGAAGAGGATACTTATTCTTTACCGTCACCTGATTCAACTGGCGGTAATCTATGCACATCCTCAGTGTTTCGTCCTTCTTCTTTACAAACAAGACTGGCGCTCCCCAGGGTGAAGCACTCGGTCTGATATACCCCTTTTCAAGCAGTTCCTCTAACTGCTTCTTCAACTCAGCTAACTCTGAGGTGGCCATACGATAAGGAGCCTTTGATATTGGAGCTGTACCAGGCACCAGCTCAATACCAAACTCCACATCCCTGTGGGGAGGCAAACCTGAAAACTCATCCGAGAATACATCAGGAAACTCACAGACTACCTCCATCTGAGCTAAGTCTGGATCTGAGTCTTCTTGCACCTTAACATGTGCAAGGTATCCTTTGCACCCACTGGCTAGCAACCTGCTGGCATGCACAAATGATATCAAATGTGGCCCTTGATCAGACACCAGGCCCCTTACCAGCAGATGACTCCCATCATGCAGATGCAGAGTAACAATCTTCTCAAAGCAATCCACTGTAGCGTGGTGAGAAGATAGCCAATCCATGCCTAGGATCAAATCATAATCCTGCATGCCTAGCAGTATCAAATCAACTATAAACTGGTACTGCTCTACGTGAATAACACAGTCAGGGTAGACTATGTCAGTGGATAAACTATCCCCCAGGGTTGTACATACTGAAACTGTGTAATCTAGTACTCTAGGTGAGACAGGTAGTCTAGAAGCAAAATTAGCAGACACAAAGGACAAATTGGACCCCGGATCAAACAAAATACGAGCTAACTGATCAAAAACATGTAAAGTACCTTCCACGATGGATCGGGAAGCTCGAGTGTCCTTCTCTGCTATAGCGTAGACTCTGGCCTGGACAGCTGGTCTCTCGGTACCCCGGATCTGTGGCCCAGGTGCCGTGCACTCTTTGATCCTGTGCCCCATTTTTCCGCACTTGAAGCACGCCCCGGACTTCTTGTGGCAGTCCGCCTTCAGGTGACCCTTGGCCCCACAATGGTAACAGACTCTGTCCTCTACCCGGCCATCAGTACCCTGCTGCTGTGGCTGAGATGTCTGCTACGGTCTCTGAGTTCCTTTCCCCTGGTAAAGTCTGTATCGGCCTCTCTTCTGGTCCTTCCCTTTATGGTATTTCCTACTGCCTCCACCAGTCTGCTGGGAAACCGGTGCCTCAGCTATAGGGCTACAGCTAGGGCCGTCTCGGCCTGCTCCTCCAGGATGTACTTCTCTGCGGTGCGTGCACGATCCAGCATCTCAGTATAAGTCTCCAAGTGCTGCAATCCTACCTTCTGTCTGATATCCCTTCTGAGACCCCTGAGAAATTTCTTAGCTCGTCTATCCTCAGTATTTATCAAGTGTGGAGCATACTTCCCAAGCTTTGAGAACATCAAGTCATATTGATCCACCGTCATGTCCCCTTGTTCCAAGTGGATAAACTCCACCTCCCTATCCTCAACCAGGCTGGTGGGAAAGAATTTCTCATTGAACCGGGACAAGAAGTATTGCCACGTCACCGGTTCAGATTTGTCCACCGCGAGTCTCAGCTCACTTTTCCACCACACATCTGCATCACCACGCATCATATAAGAGGCCAAACATAATCTGTCCTCATCTGAACATTGCATCATTTGGAAGATCTTCTCCAAGCCCAAAAGCCAGTCCTCTGCCGTCCTGTAATCTGGACTCCCATAAAAAGAGCTAGGGCCCAACCGCTGGAATTCACCCACAAGCAAGGCATAGCGCCTATGGGTGTCCTCCGGCAAGCTAACCCCCGGGCCCGTGTCAGACTCAGACCCCCGCCCCTGCGTCGGTATCTGTGTCTGAGACAGAAGCTGCAACTGCTCTCTGAACTCGCGTTGCTACTCGCGATTCTGCTGTAACAGCTGCTGCTGCACCTCCTGGTGCTGGGTCTGCTGCTGCTGCAGCATCTGAGCCTGTTGCTGGATTAGTGCGTTCTGTTGCTGCACCATTACAGTCAAAGACTCCATAGCCCGCAAGAATTCAGCAGTCTGATCACTGCTGCCAGCACTAGCACTCGACCTGGGGCGCACCATACTGGCTCCAAAAAAAATACACACAAATCAAAATTTACAATCAAGTCAGTTTCTCAAACAAGTTTCCTAGCTGTCTAGCAATACACAAGCAAGGTTTTCCAAACCCAATACAGCTATAATTAGCTAGCTCATTCCTCTGATACCACTCTGTAATGTCCCCTCAGAAAAATCCCCAAACACAGGCAGAAACCGCGGAAGATAGGGAACGTCACACACAAATAACAAGACAGATGCTAGGGAATAATAGCATACAGAAAACGGTTCAGAAAATTTTGGCAGCATGTCCCCAGGAAAACTACGGAAATTCCTGTACATGTTCCATAATATAGCAATATGGGTCGACACACTGACCTCAAACTAAAACACGCCATTTCGAAACAAAATTTTCAAAACATTATCACATCATCAAGTTAATAAACCACGGTAATCAAATAATGCTGGACAAAACAGACTTCACCGAAAACAGGCTTAAGCCCTCGGTTTAACCATCGTATCAAAAACAAATGCCAACCCGGCAACAATATCACAGTAATCGAGAAAGAAACAGCCACATCCGGCTAACATGTCCATGAACCAAAAATCATAAAAAAAAACTTGGCCACATCCGGCCCTCAAAATAGTAAAGGCTCGCAGGCCCCAACATATCAAGTCAGAAAACTGAATATCCGCTCAGGCTGTAGGCTCCTGCCCTGCATCTGGAAATATCGTGAAATGAGCTACACAGCTCAGTGAGTAGATAGTCTCGTTCGACCATCCACTAATATACAATCAAAAATAGATGCAGATATCTTTTCAAAACTTTTAACGGAAGATGCCAAAGTATGATACATAATAAACCGACAACCATAAATCACAGTTATGATCAGAACACAATACACCCCCAACCCCAGGCAACAAGATCACAAACAGCCTAACCGGCTAACAGACTAAGAATCACACAACTATTGTCCAGTGATCTCAGAATTGACCCCATGGGTCCAACCCGGCCCTCGTCAAGGCACTGAGAGTAACTTGCAACAAACAATGGTGAGGCGTAGATTCAAGAGGTGGCCCCCGCCAGGTCACGACGTGGCACTTTTCTCTACGACCCTCAACCACACCCCCTTACCGGGAACACAAATAGAACAGAACGGAAGGTGAATGAATTCAAGAGGTGGCCCCCGTCTGACCAAGACGTGGCACTTTGTTTCAAACACCCAACTCTCAAAAGGTTTATCACTTGGACAAAATACCCTTAGCACAAACCAGAAACCTGAACCTCTAACCTGGTCACTAGACTCTAGAATAGTCCCTCCATTACCGGAAACAAATCAGAATAGGTTGGGTGGATTCTCCAACCCCAAATCAGAATGACTATTCACTGAGTGCTCTAGTTGACCCTTAGGTTCAGTCCACACAAGTCTAGGACCCTTATCGAGTGCATACAACACGAACATTGTCTCGAACATCACATCAATCAAGTTTAGGAAAGGTACTTAAATTTCATGCAAACATGGTTTAACCTTTTCTAAGTTATCATCCAAGGTTATCATTCAATATTTCACATCAATACTTCCTACATACACCATTCAACTAAAAATACATATTAGTACCGAAAATTCACCAAATTTCATCCGCAGATAACATAAATACAGGAAATCACAAATTCATAGTTTTCTCCTAGTTCTTGTAACAAAAGACAGAAATGCCCCTAGTTCAAAGTTTAAGTCATGCATGAAAACTTATCCAAAAATTTCGTAAAAATAGTCATTACATCCCTCATGATCCTTAGATTCGTAATTTCAAGTTTTCCCCCAATTTAACTAGAAAATTTACCGAATTACCCCTAGGTCAATTCAGTCAACAGAAACTTTTATTTCCAAAAATTCCCAAAAAATTACAGTAGAGTCCTCATATACCTAATTTCATGAAAATCAGGTTTGCCCCAATTCTTACCCACACATTTGGGTGTAATTTCATGAAGAAGGGGCGAAATTCTCAATCTAGCCCTAATCTTCATGCCATTGAAAATCTAAAGTCACATACATGATTAATCAAGGTCTAATTGATGATTAGAAGTCTTAGAGATGAAAAGCCCTAATTGTCATGCAAACTAGGGTTTCAAAATTTAGGGAAAAAAACAAAGAAACGTGTACAACTTGAAATCAAGAGTGCATACCATATTCCTGTGCATTAATCTACTCTAAAACAAGCAACACATACAATATTCGTGAACTAGATGAAGGAGAAGATCCACTCACTTTAAATTCGGTTCTTCCAAGCCACACTTCCCCACGCCTTCCCTCACGCCACACACATCGCCGGAAACACCCAAGAGCCGCTGGAAGTCGCCTCCACCACTACTTGCCGCCGGCCACAAAAAGAGGAGAAGGAAGAAGAAGGCAAGCCGCCACCTTCACCAAGGAAAGGATCGTGAGCAACGAGCAAAGAGGGAAAAAAAATGTGAGTGAACCCTCAAAACTTTCATTTTCTACCCACTAAGCTTCCAAAGAAACCAAACCCAATAGCAAGCATAAGTGGAAGATCCAATAACCCTTTAGTATAAGTTATTCTCCACCTCACCCTTAACAAGGGCTCTTACCCTTTTCTAATAGATAGACACCACTAGCCTAGTGGCGTGCAGCACACACTCTACACCTTAAGTCGCAGGTTCGAATCCTCTCCGCGACACATATTTTTACATAGCAGGAAACTACACAAATCGATACATTATCTCATTGAAAAACTTCCACAAAAATGCTAGATAACCAAAACTTTATTTTTCTTACCTGCTAATAAATTTCTGGATCTTACAGACAGCTTCTCTGATACTGAATAACGTTGCATCTAAGAGTGTCTCCAAGATACCATACGAGGTATAAAGTGGGAGACACCCTAACCTCTCTTTTATTAGGATTTGGGAATGTGAGGCTTATGTCAAACGTTAGGATTCTAGCAAGCTAGAATCTAGATCTGATAAATGCGTGTTTGTGGGATACCCTAAGGAAACTAAAGGTTACTACTTCTATGTTCCCACTGAGAACAAAGTTTTCTTTGCTCGGGTGCTGTCTTTCTAGAGAAAGAATTTCTCAAGAAAGAAGTCAGTGGGGGGAAGTTTGACTTAGACAAGGTCCAAATGCAACCACAAAACACAGACATGGAACCTGAGCCACTTGCACTAGTTGCTGGGCAACCTGAGGCTCAGACACAGGCCCCACGTAGGTCTGGGAGGATTCATCGTGCACCTGAGAGGTATGGGTTGGTGCCGACTCAACATGACGGGATCTTCATCATTGAGGATGAACCTAGGACTATGATGAGGTGGTCAGTGGATCGGACTCCGAGAGATGGCTTGAGGCCATGCAATCCGAGATGGATTCCATGTCAGGTAACCAAGTATGGGATTTGGTTGAGCTACCTGATGGGGTAAAATGCATAGGGTGTAAGTGGGTCTTCAAGATGAAGACAAACATAGATGACAACATAGTTACCTATAAAGGTACACTAGTGGCTAAGGGATTCAAACAAGTCCACGGGGTGGACTATGATGAAACCTTCTCGCCGGTTGCCAAGATCAAATCCATTCGGATTCTGCTTGCTATAGCTGTATATCATGACTATGAGATATGGCAGATGGATGTGAAGACAACATTCCTTAACGGGAAGCTGATTGAGGATGTTTACATGACACAACCTGATAGCTTCATCCATCCTACAGATGCCAGTAAAGTATGCAGGCTAAAGAAATCCATTTATGGATTAATGCAAGCATATCGAATTTGGAATCTTTGGTTTAGTGAAGCTGTGAGAGATTATGGCTTTATCAAAAGCGAAGATGACGTCTGTGTATATAGAAAATTCAGTTGAGCTTGGTGACTTTTTTGGTCTTGTATGTCAATGACATACTGCTTATCGAAAATGACATCCCTAGTCTTCAAGCTGTGAAGACATGGTTAGGAAAGTGTTTCAAGATGAAGGACTTGGGAGAGGCCGCCTATATCCTAAGCTGTTGGGGTATGCCCTTAAGGCTAATGTTTGAGGCCTTGGGATGTTATCAGTATCATGTATAAACTGTATATGTTTATAAAGGCAATTGTTGTTATTCAGATTGTTGCATTATCTGCTGTTATATGTATACCTCTGAGTAATGTCTCAATGATGTTCAGCTTTGCTGACATTCAGTGTTGTCCTTAGTCGAGATATCATGGTGAACATGAGACAGCCTTGGTATGATTGAGACTAATATGTGTTCTAATCTTATAGGATGCTTCGAGTATGGAATAAGATTTAGACACATAGGTGCATGGGATGTACTGGACAGACCCTACTTAGGATGTTCAATTATTTGTCACAATGTGAATAAATCCTTATAAGCAAGCAAGTGGTATATTCCCTCTGACTTGAGATCACTTGTATTTCTAAGTGATGATTGACATTATATTGAGATAGTTCAATATCATTTGAAAGATAATGGTTACAGATTATCTTGGATAGTGGTCATGAATCATGTTAGGACACTAGTGATAGATATAGGATTGCCTCTCCTAGTTGGAGAGTGATGTTCTAAAGGGGCCCCCTGGATGAGATGGTTGAGAAAGTGTATGGCCATACCCAGATGACTATGTTCATCTGATCTAACCATTCTCATCATGTTGGAATTACAAGCTTGACAGGCTTGTCCAATGAGAACGTCCAGTGGCAAAGGGAACATGTATACTGAGTGAATTGGATTCACACTTGTGCTGTGGTTTGGGAGTAGTCTTGGAAGACTCTTTCCTTCATTTCGGGAGACAGTGATGTGTTGCTAGATACCCCTCTCTGGTTGTGATAATGTAAGTTATCGTTACCGACATTGAAGGAAACCCTTAGGGTCGCACAATTTGATGATATGGCTTACTTATGTCAGATCGTGTGGACTGAATTGTTCTGGTTCAGTTTGAAGCAATTTAATCTCTGATTGGAAGTGAGATCTAGTCTGATCATGTTTGATTGATTAGGGCATGTGGTCGGTAAGCTTCGATCGGGAGAATTGATGTTTGATCGTAGAGATCAAGAGGTTCATTGAGATGTGTGGTTAGATCTTGAACCATGAGGTTCAAAGAGATCTAGACCATGGTGAAAGGTCCCTAGAGTAAGGGGGTGAAACCCTAAACATGCGCAACATAAGATTTTTCATGGGCGGAAATAGGGTTTGCATAGGATCGCATGTAGTATGTCTATATAATCAACTTCTTTCAATTCAAAGATCAAGTTAAGATCTTTTACCATAGCCATGAAGAAGGAGTCGGCTTGGAAGCTAGAGAACGATAGGGTTCTCCTCCAAAGTGTGCCACACACAAGATGAAGTTGGCTCACTCCTTGTCGTCCTTGTGCTAGCAAGGCTTCAAGGTTCTTGTCCTCTTGTCGTATGAAGGAGATGAAGAACACTTTCGGCTAGGGCGATGAAGCTCTTCTTCTTTTCGTCAAAACCAACCTCTCCACGAATGGATAGACGACCAAGCAAGAAGACAACATGCGTTGAGGCGTTTATTTTAGATGAGGCGTTACCTGATTTCCCAATATGGAAAGTCATGAAGCTTTCGCCCACTCAAAGCAAACCGCCCTAAAACGCTTCCACCTTGAACCAACCGTTCACACATGTGTGAACCGGTTCAATGGAATTCGGTCCAACGCTTTTGGTTCAATGACCAAACCAAAACAACCCAAGCCATGGTCTAGATCTCTCTCTGAACCAAATGGTTCAAGATCTAACCGTTGATCTTTTGATGCATCTGATCTCACTGATCTAGCATCACTTCTCTCGATCGAAGCTTACCAATCTCATGCCCTAATCAATCAAACATGATCAGACCAGATCTCACTTACAATCAGAGTTTAAACTCCTTTAAACTGAATCCAAACAATTCAGTCCACACGATCTGACTTAAGCAAGCCATATCATCAAATTGTGCGACCCTAAGGGTTTCCTTTAAATGTCGGTAACGATAACTTACGTTATCACGATCAGTGAGGGGTATCTAGCAACACATCACTGTCTCCCGATATAAAGGAAAGAGTCTTCCAAGACTTCACCCAAATCACAGCACAAGTGTGAATCAACTCACTAGGCATACATGTTTCCTTTGCCACTGGATGTTCTGATTGGACAAGCCTGTCAAGCTTGTAGTTCCAATATGATGAGCATGATTAGATCAGATGAGCATAGTCACCTGGGTATGGCCATACACTATTCTCAATCATCTCATTCAGGGGGGCCCCTTTAGAACACCACACTCCTTTAACAAGGAGACGGCAATCCTTTATCTATCACTAGTGTCCTAACCTGACTCATGATCATTATCCAAGATAGTCTAGAACCATTATATTTCAAATGATATTGAACTACCTCAAAACAATGACATTCATCATTTAGAAACACAAGTGATCTCAAGTCAAAGGACATGTGCCACTTGTAGCATACAAGGATTATTCACATTGTGACAAGCAATTGAATATCCTAGTAGGGTCTGTCCAGTACATCCAATGTACCCATGAGTCTATATCTTATTCCATGCTCAAAGCATCCTATAAGATTAGAACACATATTAGTCTTAACCATATCAAGGCTGTCTCATGTTCACCAAGATATATCGACTAAGGACATCAGTGCATGTCAGCCTAGCTGAACAGCTTTGAGACATTATTCAGTAGTACACTTATTACAGCAGACAAGGTAACAACCTGAATAACAACCATTGCCTTTATAAACTTAAGAGTTTATACAATGATACTATTACAATCCCAAGGCCTCAAACATTAGCCTTAAGGGCATACCCCAACACATGGCTGGTTCGATTTGGTCCTTGAACCAAATGGAATTGAACCGGTTCACTTATGTGAACGTATGGTTCAAAGGGGAGAGGACTTTCGGTTGAAGGCTTCAAGGGGAGTAAAATGAGGAGTTAATGCTTACTATTTTTAGAAGCCGTTTTCATTGTTGGAAAACCCCCCACGTTTTCGAACGTGAGAACGCCTCTACGTCTCTCTCGCCTCTTGCTCCTCAAGCTCTCGTCTTTGGTTGTCCACACGCCAAGAGTGGGAGTTCGGCCAGAAAAAGGAAGAAAACATCTCTTCACACGATAAAGGACTCCGAGTGGCTTTGTAGCACAAAGAGTACATGGAAGTAGCCATCGTCTTCTTGTGTGCGACTTCTTTGGAGAAGAGCCGCTCGCCCTTTCATCTTCCAAGTCGCCTCTCATGGCCATGGTAACACCCTCACGCTTGTTTCATGCAAGTTTGTTTTATAAGGTTGATCATATCTTCTACATGCGATCCTCTTGGTAACCTTGTTTTTCCGCTGCTATAATGATTTGGTATGATGCTTATTCGCAAGGTTCACCTTCAATTGGTATCAGAGCATCAGGTTTATTTTGACTTGTTGCATATGATTGCCTTGATGTGATCCATGTTTGATTTATAGGATAGATCTTCTACATGTTCACATGCGCTTACTTGATGAAAAGATTACATATTGTGTTTGCGCATGTATCCATGTTGTTTAAAGTTTGCGCATGTTTCATAGATGTTTTTGAAAGTCCCCTTAACAAAGGGGGCGAAACCCTAGAGTGGCGCATATGGAGGTTTTCATGCAGCGGAAGGGGTTTCTAGGATCTTTTCATATTATATGATCAACTTATAAGTGATTGCAAATAAGAATCAAGGAATCGATTCTCACCAAAGCCATTGCTTGGATGGCGTCTAGGAAGAAGAGACTCAAGCGCTTCTCCTCCAAATGGTGCGCACACAAATGATGTCGCCTACTCCCTTAGTGCTCCTTGTGCTAGCAAGGTTCTAAGGAGTTCTTGACGAGTGAAAGGGATGAGAAGATTTTTTCCTTCTTGGCTGAATCCTCACGAAGCTTCAAGGTGTCGCCACACACGAAAACCGTCAAGAGGAATCTCGGGGAAAGGCGAGAATAGAACTCACTTTTATTCGAACGTGAAGCGTGTCTCATGTGGAGATCATGGTTTCCAAAAATAGAAACCCACATACGCTTAAACGTTCACGCCAAGTGAACTAGTCGTTACACCCTCTCCCCTTGAACCATGCGCTCACTTGATGAGCTGGTTCATTTTGATTTGGTTCAAAAACCAATCAAGCCAAGCCTTTAGTCCAGATCAAATTAAACCCTAAGGTTCCAGATCTAACCGTTCATCTCTTGATGCACCTGATCTCACCGATCTAGCATCCATTCTCTCGATCGAAGCTTACCGATCTCAAGTCCTAATCAATCAAACATGATCAGACCAGATCTCACTCACAATCAGAGATTAAATCCCTTTAAACTGAACCCTGACAATTCAGTCCACACGATCTGACTTAAGTAAGACATATCATCAAATTGTGCGACCCTGAGGGTTTCCTTTAAATGTCGGTAACGATAACTTATGTTATCACGATCAGTGAGGGGTATCTAGCAACACATCACTGTCTCCCGATATAAAGGAAAGAGTCTTCCAAGACTACACCCAAACCACAGCACAAGTGTGAATCCACTTCACGAGGCATACATGATTCCTTTGCCACTGGATGTTCTTATTGGACAAGCGTGTCAAGCCTGTAGCTCCAATATGATGAGCATGATTAGATCAGATGATCATAGTCACCTGGGTATGGCCATACACTTTCTCAATCATCTCATTCGAGGGGGCCCCTTTAGAACATCACACTCCTTAAACAAGGAGATGGCAATCCTATATCTATCACTAGTGCCCTAACATGACTCATGATCATTATCCAAGATAGTCTATAACCATTATGTTTCAAATGATATTGAACTACCTCAAAACAATGACAATCATCATTTAGAAACACAAGTGATCTCAAGTCAGAGGACATGTGCCACTTGTTGCAAACAAGGATTATTCACATTGTGACAAGCAATTGAATATCCTAGTAGGGTCTGTCCAGTACATCCAATGTACCCATGAGTCTACATCTTATTCCATGCTCGAAGCATCCTATAAGATTAGAACACATATTAGTCTCCATCATATCAAGGCTGTCTCATGTTCACCAAGATATCTTGACTAAGGACATAGAGCATGTCAGCCAAGCTGAACAGCATTGAGACATTATTCAGAAGCACACTTATTGCAGCAGACAATGTAACAAACTGAATAACAACCATTGCCTTTATAAACTTAAGAGTTTATACATGATACTGAAAGAATCCCAAGGCCTCAAACATTAGCCTTAAGGGCATACCCCAACAATCTCCCACTTGCACTTAATCTAATGGTTGAGATATCTCAAACCCATATTATTACAGTGCTTCTCATGCTTCTGCTGCGCCAGAGGCTTGGTAAGTGGGTCAGCCAGATTGTCATCTGTATGAACCTTGCAGATTTTAATCTCACCACGATCAATGATCTCCCGGATCAAGTGAAACCGTCTCTGTATGTGCTTGGACTTCTGGTGCGACCGTGGTTCCTTTGCTTGTGCGATTGCTCCAGTGTTATCACAGAAGATAACCAAAGAATCTGCACTCGAAGGAACAACACCAAGTTCCTGAACGAACTTACGAATCCATACTGCCTCCTTAGATGCTTCTGAGGCTGCAACATACTCGGCTTCTGTTGTGGAATCAGCAACAATAGACTGTTTGAAACTTTTCCACACCACTGCTCCTCCATTCAAGCTAAAAACATAGCCTGATTGCAATCGGAAATCATCCTGGTGCGATTGGAATGAAGCATCAGTATATCCTTCAATACTGAGTTCTTCCTGACCACCATATACCAAGAACATATCTTTGGTCCTCCGCAGATATTTTAAAATGTTCTTGACCGCAATCCAGTGCGCCTGACCTGGATTACTTTGGAATCGACTGGTCACGCTTAACCCGTAAGCGACGTCTGGGCGAGTACACAACATCGCATACATAATGGACCCAATAGCCGAAGCATAAGGCGTATTGTCCATTTCATCTTTCTTAGTCTGTGTTTGTGGACACTGACTCTTTGAAAGATTCAGATCATGTCTGACTGGAAGATATCCTCTTTTAGAATTCTCTAAATGGAATCTCTCCAGGACTTTATCGATGTAAGTACTCTGGCACAGCCCGAGAAGCCTCTTAGATCTATCCCTGTAGATCTTCACACCTAATACATAGGCTGCTTCTCCTAAATCTTTCATCTGGAAACATTTTCTTAACCATGCTTTAACAGCATGCAGTTCAGGAATATCGTTTCCAATGATTAAGATATCATCGACGTAGAGGACTAGGAAAGTAATCACGCTCCCACTAAACCTCTTATATACACACGGGTCATCTTCATTCTTGATGAAACCAAACTCAGAGATTGATTCATCAAAACGAATATTCCAGCTCCTAGATGCTTGTTTAAGTCCATAAATGGACTTCTTTAACTTGCATATTTTATGACGATCTGATGGATTAGTGAAACCTTCAGGTTGTGTCATATACACATCCTCATCCAGTTTTCCATTAAGGAAAGCGGTCTTCACATCCATCTGCCAGATCTCATAATCGTAATATGTTGCTATCGCGAGAATAATCCGAATAGACTTGAACATGGCTACAGGAGAGAAAGTTTCATCATAATCTATCCCGTAGATTTGTTTGAAACCTTTCGCAACTAGCCTGCCCTTATAGGTAACCACGTTACCATCCATGTCAATCTTCTTCTTGAAGATCCATTTACAGCCTATAGGGATAACTCCCGGAGGCGGATCAACCAAATCCCAGACTTGATTATCTGACATGGAGTCCATCTCGGCTCGCATAGCTTCAAGCCATCTCGCTGACTCCGGTCCACTGACCGCATCCGCATAAGTGAGGGGTTCATCATGATCAATGATGTAGACTCCGTCATAGCGCTCAGGCTGTCGACGGATCCTTCCCGATCTTCGCGGTTCCCGTGATATCTGAGCCTCAGGTTGTTCAATAACCTGTTCTACCGGCTCAGGCTCATCCAACTGTGCTTGACTACTTTGTCCTTCCTCTGGATTCTCATCCAGCTGTATTTCTCTCCCACTGGCCTCTTGCAGAAGAAACTCCTTCTCAAGAAAAATGGCCGTCCGAGCAACAAATACCTTGTTCTCTTTGGAATCGTAGAAATAATAACCCTTAGTTTCCTTAGGGTAACCGACAAAGATACATTTCTCAGATCTGCTCTCTAGTTTCCCAGAGGCGAGCTTTTTGACATAAGCCTCGCAACCCCAGATCTTAATAAATGTCAAGCTCGGCTGTTTCCCATACCATAACTCATATGGAGTCTTTGAAACTGCCTTGGATGGCACTCGGTTTAGTACTTTTGCAGCTGTTTCCAGTGCAAATCCCCAAAAGGAGTAAGGTAGAGTAGCCTGACTCATCATAGAACGAACCATATCCAGTAAGGTTCTATTCCTCCTCTCGGACACACCATTCCATTGCGGTGTTCCTGGCGGAGTGAGCTGTGAGATAATCCCACACTCCTTCAGATAGTTAGTAAATTCTCGACTTAGGTATTCTCCACCTCGATCTGAGCGAAGTGCCTTGATATTTCGGCCTAGCTGATTTTGTACTTCATTTTTGAACTCTTTGAACTTGTCAAAAGATTCACTCTTATGTCTCATTAAATAGACATACCCATATCTACTGAAATCATCAGTAAAGGTAATGAAGTATGAATAGCCACCTCTGGCATGTTTACTAAATGGCCCACACACATCACTGTGTATAAGGTCAAGTAAACCTGAAGCCCTTTGACCTTTGTTAGGAAAAGGAGACTTCGTCATTTTACCCATTAAACAAGCTTTGCATGTATCAATCTCCTCATAGGAGAATGATCCCAGCAGTCCATGATCATGCAACCGCTTAATGCGCTTCTTGTTAATATGGCCTAAACGACTATGCCATAACAAGGTGCTATCATCAGCATACTTGGCTTTCTTATTATCAATATTTTGTATAGAACATTCCATGTCCAACATGAATAATCCATTGTTAATTGATCCAGTAGCATAAACAATATTATCATAAGAAAGAACACACTTTGAAATATTGCATTCAAAGGAAAATCCTTTCCTGACAAGAGCAGGAATAGAGATAATATTTTTCGTAATACTCGGAACAAAATAACAATTGTCCAGTTCTAATACAAGTCCAGATGGTAATGAGATGTAATAAACCCCTACAGCAACAGCAGCAACCCGTGCCCGTTTCCAACTCGTAGGTCCACCTCATGCTGTCCCACCTGTCTTCTTCTCTTGAGTTCCTGTACATTTGAACAAATGTGAACTCCACATGCAGTGTCCAACACCCATGAAATAGAAGAAGAAGATATCATGACTTCAGTCACAAATATACCTGAGCCAGAAGCGAAACTTCCCTTCTTATCTCCTTGGAGCGCTTTACAGTCCTTTTTCCAGTGACCCAGCTGGCCACAATGGAAACATCTGTATTCCTTTGACCGCTTAACCTTTTGTTTCAGAGCCTTGTTGTAATTCTTGACAGGGGCTTTGCCCTTCTTCCCCTTCTTCTTGTTCCTGGAAGGAAACATCAAGACAGAGGTTGAAGGCTTTCCCTTTAGAGTCTCCTCTGTAGTCAAGAGCATATTCAGCAACTCTGCCGGAGTACAGTCGATCTTGTTCATATTAAAATTAATAATGAACGGATCAAAAGAGGCTGGGAGGGACTGCAGAATAATGTCTACAGCAAGCTCCTGATTGATGGTATGCCCCAGTTTCTCTAGAGCCTCTTTGTGCCCAATCATCTTGAGCACGTGAGCTCCCACTGGACTCCCTTCAGCCAGTTTGCTCTGAAAGAAAAGCTTGGTCAAATTATAGGGTTCAGTCCTCGCCTGTGCAGCATACAGCATCTTGAGGTTTGCTATCATTTCTATAGCAGACATATCCTCATGCTGACGCTGCAGCTGTGGCATCATAGACGCTAGCATCAGGCAAGCGACATCAATGCTATCATTGACATGCTTTTCATAGGCTTCCCGAACCGCCTTTGCGGCGTTCAGAGCGGGTTGAGGCGGTATAGCCCTCTCGAGGACATACAGTTTCCTCTCTGCCTTAAGAACAATCTTAAGGTGTCCGAACCAGTCTGAGAAGTTTGGCCCAGCAAACTTCTCCCTTTCCAGTAGGGATCGCACATTGAAGCTCATGGTGTTCGTTGCTGCAGGAATCTACAACAATGCAAGAACAGCAAGGTCAGTATCAATGTTTAGAATCAATCCAGGACTTAAGAAAGATTCTTTTCTCACTATTTTATCTGACTGAAAAATCTATTAAAACAGTCCGAAAGAGTAACACTCTTTTAGTGAGATGGGATCCAGATTTCATACTTGGTCTCCGCGTCCCGCTCAGGTGAGATAAGTTGCACAGAGAGTACAAGCACTAATTTCTGGTAGGCAGTCCCTGCCAATCGCCAACCCGTGCGATTCCCCTTCATCTGGGCAATCCAGCAGACTGTGCCAACTGAGTTGGTACAACACAGTCTCTGATCCCACAGATGGCTGCCTCCATATAGCTAACATATGCCCCATATGTAGCCTACATGGTCAAGCTGACCTGACCTACTCCCTGGACCACCACGTGCTATGCTGAGCAACGAGAAGCGATAAATCCCTTCCCTGTAACACGCAGGTGTAATCCTGCACCGTCTGAAGATAGATGGGCGTGCCCACTGAGTGGGTACAACACGGCCCCAATGATAGTCAGAACAGTGAGGTTTCGCGTCAGAAGGCTTACGAGCTTGATATTAAGCGTTGGATTTTAACGGTCTTTTATCTTCTTAACTATCATGCAAACCCTATGGTGATAGCAGAAGATAAATAAATCATGCAAGTCTAATTATTTAAGCAATAAAAGAAAGCATGATGATCTTATGTGGTAAAAGCCCATTAACCCTAAGTAAGACCTTAATTTAACTTAAGTCTTCACTTGAGCTCTCCATGGGTCTTTTGCATCTCATCTGGCCCAACCCAGGGCCCAAGCGCCCACTGCAGCTCAGGTGCGCCCACCAGGTAAATGCGCCTGTCCCAGAGTCGAACCCTGGACCTCCCACCTGGTCAAGCCTCTGCTGCATGCGCCTCTGCCATGTGTGCTCTGTGCTCTTGTCTGATTAAATTACAATTTAATCTATCTAGACAAGTTTGACTCGCAGGTCAATTACACATTATAAATTAAATGAAATGTGATGCGCAGATCACAAAAATTAATTTACAATTTATTAACCAGGCACGCAGGCCCCAGCACAGCACACATTAACACGGGCAGGCCACATAAGATTAAATAAACAAGCATATGCTTACAATCAGCATGTGATCCATTATGAAAATAAAATTTTGAAAAACCCCATTGGCATTAATTTTATTTTTCCTTATGTGCCCTACCACCTTACAACGGTCCATTAATAGGGATCCACTCATCATGACTAGTCAGATCCACTGCCCTTGCATGCACCAAGTCCTAACTGACTTGAGTTAACCTAATGGTCAACTATACATGCGCCAAGGGCTGAACAGCCTTCATGAGTTCTGGCAAGCGGGTGTGACCCCGGGCCTAACTCATGCGCGTTCACTGGTTGTCTCAACCAGACCTCGCTACACGCCCTTGATGCAGTCGACCTATAGCCACCTTATGCTTGTGCATAGGTGCCATCTGGTCGACCCATCTAGGTGAAGGGTCCCCTTCAAGGGGGAGCGCAGGCAGATAAAACCCCTTTCAAGAGGGGGGCGAACCCTAGAGCATGCGGAAAATGTACTCTTCTAGGGTTTCAATAAAATCGTTTGCATGAACACATATATATGATCAACTTTATATGTATTGCAAAGATCAAGTTTGAGATCTTTTACCATAGCCATGATAAAGGGTGTCGGCTTGGAAGCAAGAGGGCAAGTAAGCACTCCTCCAAAGAAAACACACACTAGATGAGAGATGGCTACCCTTTAGGATCTTCCTTGTGCTAGCAAGAGATCTCCCCAAAGTTCCTTGTCGTGTGTTGATGACGAGATGTGCTTGGCCGAGAGCTTCCTTGTCCAAGAGTCCTCTCTTCGTCGAATGAAGGAGACAAGAGAGTAATTGGCAAATTGCGTTGAGGTTTTTCTCATTCAAGTGATGGCGTTACACTTCCAAATATGGAAGGTTATCAAGCCATGCGACCACTTGAAGAAAAATTGCCCAAGATGCCTTTAAACCTTGAACCATACGTTCACCCATGTGAACCGGTTCAATCCAATTAGGTTTAACTCAATTCGGTTCAAAAACCCAAATTAAACCAGCCCAAGCCATGGTCTAGATCTCTATGAACCAAACGGTTCAAGATCTAACCGTTCATCTCTTGATGCTCTTGATCTCTTCGATCTAGCATCCATACTCTCGATCGAAGCTTACCGATCTGAAGCCCTAATCAATCAAACATGATCAGACCAGATCTCACTTACAATCAGAGTCTAATCTCCTTTTAACTGAACTAAAACAATTCAGTCCACACGATCTGACTTAAGTAAGCCATATCATCAAATTGTGCGACCCTAAGGGTTTCCTTTAAATGTCGGTAACGATAACTCACGTTATCACAATCAGTGAGGGGTATCTAGCAACACATCACTGTCTCCCGATATAAAGGAAAGAGTCTTCCAAGACTACACCCAAACCACAGCACAAGTGTGAATCATTTCACAAGGCATACATGTTTCCTTTGCCACTGGATGTTCTTATTGGACAAGTGTGTCAAACTTGTAGCTCCAATATGATGAGCATGATTAGATCAGATGAACATAGTCATCTGGGTATGGCCATACACTTTCTCAATCATCTCATATAAGGGGGCCCCTTTAGAACACCACACTCCTTCCACAAGGAGACGGCAATCCTTTATCTATCACTAGTATCCGAACCTGACTCATGATCATTATCCAAGATAGTCTATAACCATTATCTTTCAAATGATATTGAACTACCTCAAAATAATGACATTCATCATTTAGAAATACAAGTGATCTCAAGTCAAAGGACATGTGCCACTTGATGCAAACAAGGATTATTCACATTGTGACAAGCAATGGAATATCCCAGTAGGGTCTGTCCAGTACATCCAATGTACCCATGAGTCTACATCTTATTCCATGCTCGAAGCATCCTATAAGATTAGAACACATATTAGTCTCAAGCATATCAAGGCTGTCTCAAGTTCACCAAGATATCTCGACTAAGGACTTTATAGCATGTCAGCCTAGCTGAACAGCTTTCAGACATTATTCAGTAGTACACTTATTACTGCAGACAAGGTAACAACCTGAACAATAACCATGCCTTTATAAACACAAAAGTTTATTACATGATACTGTTACAATCCCAAAGGCCTCAAACATTAGCCTTAAGGGCATACCCCAACAATCTCCCACTTGCACTTAATCTAATGGTTGAGAAATCTCAAACCCATATTATTACAGTGCTTCTCATGCTTCTGCTGCGCCAGAGGCTTGGTAAGCGGGCTGCCAGATTGTCATCTGTATGAACCTTGCATATTTTGATCTCGCCTCGATCAATGATCTCCCGGATCAAGTGAAACCGTCTCTGTATGTGCTTGGACTTCTGGTGCGACCGTGGTTCCTTTGCTTGTGCGATTGCTCCAGTGTTATCACAGAAGATAACCAAAGGATCTGCACTCGAAGGAACGACACCAAGTTCTCTCACGAACTTACGAATCCACACTGCCTCCTTGGATGCTTCCGAGGCTGCAACATACTCGGCTTCTGTTGTGGAATCAGCAACAGTTGACTGTTTGAAACTTTTCCACACCACTGCTCCACCATTCAAGCTAAAAACATAGCCTGATTGCGATGGGAAATCATCCTGGTCCGACTAGAACGAAGCGTCAGTATATCCTTCAATACTGAGTTCTTCCTGACCACCATATATCAAGAACATATCTTTGGTCCTCCGCAGATATTTTAAAATGTTCTTGACCGCAATCCAGTGCGCCACACCTGGATTACTTTGGAATCAACTGGTCACGCTTAACCCGTAAGCGACGTCAGGGCGAGTACACAACATCGCATACATAATGGACCCAATAGCCGAAGCATAAGGCGTATTGTCCATTTCATCTTTCTCAGTCTGTGTTTGTGGACACTGACTCCTTGAAAGATTCAGACCATGTCTGACTGGAAGATATCCTCTTTTAGAATTCTCTAAATGGAATCTCTCCAGGACTTTATCGATGTAAGTACTCTGGCACAGCCCGAGAAGCCTCTTAGATCTATCCCGGTAGATCTTCACACCTAATACATAGGCTGCTTCTCCTAGATCTTTCATCTGGAAACATTTTCCTAACCATGCTTTAACAGCATGCAGTTCAGGAATATCATTTCCAATGATCAAGATATCATCGACGTAGAGGACTAGGAATGTAATCACGCTCCCACTAAACCTCTTATATACACACGGGTCATCTTCGTTCTTGATGAAACCAAACTCAGAGATTGATTCATCAAAACGAATATTCCAGCTTCTAGATGCTTGTTTCAGTCCATAAATGGACTTCTTTAACTTGCATATTTTATGACGATCTGATGGATTAATGAAACCCTCAGGTTGTGTCATATACACATCCTCGTCCAGATTTCCATTAAGGAAAGCTGTCTTCACATCCATCTGCCAGATCTCATAATCGTAATATGCAGCTATCGCAAAAAGAATCCGAATAGAGTTAAACATGGCTACAGGTGAGAAAGTTTCATCATAATCTATCCCGTAGATTTGTTTGAAACCTTTCGCAACTAGCCTGCCTTTATAGGTAACCACGTTACCATCCATGTCAATCTTCTTCTTGAAGATCCATTTACAGCCTATAGGGATTACTCCCGGAGGCGGATCAACCAAATCCCAGACTTGGTTATCTGACATGGAGTCCATCTCGGCTCGCATAGCATCAAGCCATCTAGCTGACTCCGGTCCACTGACCGCATCCGCATAAGTGAGGGGTTCATCATTATCAATGATGTAGACTCCGTCATAGCGCTCAGGCTGTCGACGGATCCTTCCCGATCTTCGCGGTTCCCGTGATATCTGAGCCTCAGGTTGTTCAGTAACCTGTTCTACCGGCTCAGGCTCATCCAACTGCGCTTGACTACTTTGTCCTTCCTCTGGATTCTCATCCAGCCTTATTTCTCTCCCACTGGCCTCTTGTAGAAGAAATTCCTTCTCAAGAAATATGGCCGTCCGAGCAACAAATACCTTGTTCTCTTTGGGATCGTAGAAATAATAACCCTTAGTTTCCTTAGGGTACCCGACAAAAATACATTTCTCAGATCTGCTCTCCAGTTTCCCAGAGGCGAGCTTTTTGACATAAGCCTCGCAACCCCAGATCCTGATAAATGTCAAGCTTGGCTGTTTCCCATACCATAACTCATATGGCGTCTTAGAAACTGCCTTGGATGGCACTCGGTTTAGTACCTTTGCAGCTGTTTCCAGTGCAAAACCCCAAAAGGAGTAAGGTAGAGTAGCCTGACTCATCATAGAACGAACCATATCAAGTAACGTTCTATTTCTCCTCTCGGACACACCATTCCATTGCGGTGTTCCTGGTGGAGTGAGCTGTGAGATAATCCCACACTCCTTTAGATAGTCAGTAAACGCATGACTTAGGTATTCACCACCTCGATCTGAGCGAAGTGCCTTGATATTTCGGCCTAGCTGATTTTGTACTTCATTCTTGAACTCTTTGAACTTGTCAAAAGATTCACTTTTATGTCTCATTAGATAGACATACCCATACCTACTGAAATCATCAGTAAAGGTAATGAAGTACTGATAGCCACCTCTGGCATGTTTACTAAATGGCCCACACACATCACTGTGTATGAGGTCAAGTAAACCTGAAGCCCTTTGACCTTTATTAGGAAAAGGTGACTTCGTCATTTTACCCATCAAACAAGCTTTGCATGTATCAATCTCCTCATAGGAGAATGATCCCAGCAGTCCATGATCATGCAACCGCTTAATGCGTTTCTCGTTTATATGGCCTAAACGACTATGCCATAGCAAGGTGCTGTCATCAGCATTCTTGGCTTTCTTATTATCAATCTTATGTATAGAACTTTCTGTTGGGGTATGCCCTTAAGCCTAATGTTTGAGGCCTTTGGGATTGTATCAGTATCATGTAATAAACTATTATGTTTATAAAGGCATGGTTGTTATTCAGTTAGCTACATTGTCTGCTGCAATATATGTTCTTTTGAATAATGTCTCAAAGCTGTTCAGCTAGGCTGACAGGCTATAAAGTCCTTAGTCGATATATCTTGGTGAACATGAGACAGCCTTGATATGATTGAGACTAATATGTGTTCTAATCTTATAGGATGCTTCGAGCATGGAATAAGATGTAGACTCATGGGTACATTGGATGTACTGGACAGACCCTACTAGGATGTTCAATTGTTTGTCACAATGTGAATATTCCTTGAATGAGACAAGTGGCACATTTCCTCTGACTTGAGATCACTTGTGTTTTCTAAATGATGATTGTCATTGTTTTGAGGTAGTTCAATATCATTTGAAAAATAATGATTATAGACTATCTTGGATGATGAGCTTGAGTCAGGTTAGGGCACTAGTGATAGACATAGGATTGCCGTCTCCTTGTTTAAGGAGTGTGATGTTCTAAAGGGGCCCCCTGGATGAGATGATTGAGAAAAGAGTATGGCCATACCCAGGTGACAGTGTTCATCTGATCTAATCATGCTCATCATATTGGAGCTACAAGCTTGACACGCTTGTCCAATAAGAACATCCAGTGGCAAAGGAAATATGCATGCCTTGTGAATTGATTCACACTTGTGCTATGGTTTGGGTGTAGTCTTGGAAGACTCTTTCCTTTATATCGGGAGACAGTGATGTGTTGCTAGATACCCCTCACTGATCGTGATGACGTCAGTTATCGTTACCGACATTTAAAGGAAACCCTTAGGGTCGCACAATTTGATGATATGGCTTACTTAAGTCAGATCGTGTGGACTGAATTGTTTGGGTTTAGTTTAATGGGATTTAATCTCTGATTGTGAGTGAGATCTAGTCTGATCATGTTTGATTGATTAGGGCTTGAGATCGGTAAGCTTCGATCGAGAGAATGGTTGCTAGATCGGACAGATCAGAAGCACCAAGAGATCGACGGTTAGATCGGGAACCTTAGGGTTTATTTAAGATCTAGACTAGATCATTGGCTTGATTGGTTCTTAAACCGAACCAATGTGAACCGGCTCATGAAATGAGCGCATGGTTCAAGGCTTGGCGAATTGTTCACTTGACGTGAACATTGAAGCGAGAGTGGTGACTATTTTTAGTAACCATGATCTCCACTTGGAGACCACTCTCACGTTCGAATAGGGCTTTCTATTCTCGCCTATCCATCTCTTCCTCTCTAGTCTCTTGTGGTGTGTGGCGACGCTTGGAGTTTAGAGGAGGATTCGGCCAAGAGAGATCAAGGTCTTCATCCCTCACAATTCGATCAAAGACACTTTGGACCCTTGCTAGCACAAGGAGCGACAAAGAGTTTGCCATCATCCTCTTGTGTGCGATTCCCTTTGGAGAAGAGGCAATCGACTCTTTGCTTCCAAGGCAACATCTAGGCTATTGCGATGGTATGAATGTTTTTCATTAATCTTTACTAGCCCCTTATCGAGTTGATCATTTAACATGCGAGTTGATCCTATAACCCTAGCTTCCGCAAGATGAATATAGTATGCGCTAATCACTTTAGGGTTTTGCTCCCCCTTGAAGGGGACTCTTCAATTGGTATCAGAGCAGGTTGAACGCATGTTTAAATGATTGCTTTGATTTGTGATCCATGAATGCCGATGTATGCTTAGATCTATAACATGCGTAAATTCACATGTTAAATTATATTATGCCGAAACTTGTTTTTGTTTCATTTGCGCATGTATGTTGTATGTTGGCGCATCTTAGTTTTTATAAAAAAAAAAACTTGAATACTTGCGCGACTAACTATAGATCTAAAGCCTTGCATTAAACCCTTAGACGGGTTATTAGGGTTGAAGTCACCCCTAAGTTTGATCCAAAAGGTTTGATCAGATCATCTGACAGCCTGGATGGGTCGACCACATAGCACCTTGGCGCAAGCCAGAGGTGGCTAAAGGTCGACTGCAGACAGGCGTGTAGCGATGTCTGATTGAGATGACTAATGAACGCACCTGAGTTAGGCCCGGGGTCACACCCGCTTGCCAGACCTCAGTGTGGTAGTTCAGCCCTGGCGCATGCATGGTTGACCTTTTTGGTCGACGCAAGTCAGTTATGACTTGGTGCATGCAAGGGCAGTGGATCTGACTAGGTTGGATGAGTGGATCCCTAGTAATGGACCGTTGTAAGGTTGTAGGGCAAATAAGGAAAAATTAAAATTGATCCCATGGGGTTTTTCGAAAATTTTAATTTTTATGATGGATCACATGATTGCTGATTGGATGCATATGTTTGTCTATTTAGTCTTATGTGGGCTGCCCATATTAATTGTGTGCTGTGCTGGGGCCTGCGTGCCTGGGATTTAAAATTGTTGTAAATTAATTATTGTGATCTGCGCATCACATTGCTTTAATTTATAAAATGTAATTGACCTGCGTGTCAATCTTGTCTAGATAGTTAAATTTGTAATTTAATTAGACAAGAGCACAGAGCACACTTGGCAAAGGCGCTTGCAGCAGTGGCTAGACCAGGTGGGAGGTCCAGGGTTCGACTCTGGGACCAGGCGCAAATTCCTGGTGGGCGCACCAGAGCTGCAGATGGCGCTTGGGCCCAGGTTTGGGCCAGATGAGCAGCAAAAGACCCATGAAGAGCAAGTGAAGACTTAAACTAGGTTAAGGTCTTACTAGGGCTATGGGCTTTTACCACATAAGATCCATGCTTTCTTTTAATGTTTGAATATTAGAATTGCATGATTAAGTTTATCTTCTGCTATCACCATAGGAATTGTATGATAGTGAAGAAGATAAAAGACCGTTAAAATCCAACGCTAAAATATCAAGCTCGTAAGCCTTCTGACGCGAAACCTCACTGTTCTGATTATCGTTGGAGCCGTGTTGTACCCACTCAGTGGGCACATCCATCTATCTTCAGACGGTGCGGGATTACACCTGTGTGTTACAGAGTAGGGATTTATCCCTTCTCGTTGCTCAGCATAGCACATGGTGGTCCAGGGAGTAGGTCGGGTTAGCTTGACCATGTAGGCTACATATGTGGCGCATATGGTAGCACATGGAGGCAGCCATCTGTGGGATCAGAGACTGTGTTGTACCAACTCAGTTGGCACAGTCTGCTGGATTGCCCAGATGAAGGGGAATCGCACGGGTTGGCGATCGGCAGGGACTGCCTACCGGAGATTAGTGCTTGTACTCTCTGTGCATCTTGTCTCGCCTGAGCGGGACGCGGAGACCAAGTATGAAATCCGGATCCCATCTCACTAAAAGAGTGTCTACTCTTTCGGGCTGTTTTGTTGGATTTTTCAAGCCAGATAAAATAGTGAGAAAAAGGAATCTTTCTTAAGTCCTGATCGATTCTTATACATTGATACTGACCTTGCTGTTCTTGCATTGTTGTAGATACCTGCAGCAACGAACACCATGAACTTCAATGTGCGATCCCTACTGGAAAGGGAGAAGTTTGCTGGGCCGAACTTCTCTGACTGGTTTGGACACCTTAAGATCGTTCTTAAGGCAGAGAGGAAACTGTATGTCCTCGAGACGGCGATACCGCCGCAGCCCGCTCCGAACGCCGCAAGGGCGGTTCGGGAAGCCTATGAAAAGCACGTCAATGATAGCATTGATGTCGCTTGCCTGATGCTAGCGTCTATGACGCCACCGCTGCAGCGTCAGCATGAGGATATGTCGGCTATAGAGATTATAGCGAACCTCAAGATGCTGTATGCTGCACAGGCGAGGACTGAACGCTATAATTTGACGAAGCTCTTCTTTCAGAGCAAACTGGCTGAAGGGAGCCCAGTGGGAGCTCATGTGCTCAAGATGATTGGGCACAAGGAGGCTCTAGAGAAACTGGGGCATACCATCAACCAGGAGCTTGCTGTGGATATTATTCTGCAGTCTCTCCCGCCTTCATTCGACGCGTTCATTATTAACTTTAATATGAACAAAATCGATTGTACTCCGGCAGAGCTGCTGAATATGCTCCTCACTACTGAGGAGACTCTGAAGGGAAAGCCTTCGACCTCTGTCTTAATGGTTCCTTCCAGGAACAAGAAGAAGGGGAAGAAGGGCAAGACCCCTGTCAAGAGCTACAGCAAGGCTCTGAAGCAGAAGGTGAAGCGGTCCAAGGAATACAGGTGTTTCCACTGTGGCCAGCTGGGTCACTGGAAAAAGGACTGTAGAGCGCTCCAAGGAGATAAGAGGGGAAGCTTCGCTTCTGGCTCAGGTATATTCGTGACTGAGGTCATGTTTTCATCTTCTTCTATATCATGGGTGTTGGACACTGCATGTGGAGTTCACATTTGTTCAAATGTACAGGAACTCAAGAGAAGAAGGCAGGTGGGACAGCATGAGGTGGACCTACGCGTTGGAAACGGGGCACGGGTTGCTGCTGTCGCTGTAGGAGACTACTTCATTTCTTTACCATCTGGACTTGTATTGGAACTAAACAGTTGTTATTTTGTTCCCAGTATTACTAAAAATATTATCTCCATTCCTGCTCTTGTCAGGATGGGATTTTCCTTTGAATGCAATATTTCAAAGTGTATTTTGTCTTTTGATAATATTGTTTATGCAACTGGTTCAATTAACAATGGGTTATTCGTGTTGGACATGGAAAGTTCGATACAAAATATTGATATTAAGAAAGCCAAGTATGCTGATGACAGCACCTTGCTATGGCATAGTCGTTTAGGCCATATAAATGAGAAACGCATTAAGCGGTTGCATGATCATGGACTGCTGGGATCATTCTCCTACAAGGAGATTGATACATGCAAGGCTTGTTTAATGGGTAAAATGACGAAGTCACCTTTTCCTCACAAAGGTCAAAGGGCTTCAGGTTTACTTGACCTTATACACAGTGATGTGTGTGGGCCATTTAGTAAACATGCCAGAGGTGGCTATCAGTACTTCATTACCTTTACTGATGATTTCAGTAGGTATGGGTATGTCTATCTGATGAGACATAAGAGTGAATCTTTTGACAAGTTCAAAGATTTCAAAAATGAAGTACAGAATCAGCTAGGCCGAAATATCAAGGCACTTCGCTCAGATCGAGGTGGTGAATACCTAAGTCATGCGTTTACTGACTATCTAAAGGAGTGTGGGATCATCTCACAGCTCACTCCGCCAGGAACACCGCAATGGAATGGTGTGTCCGAGAGGAGAAATAGAACGTTACTTGATATGGTTCGTTCTATGATGAGTCAGGCTTCTTTACCCAACTCCTTTTGGGGTTTTGCACTGGAAACAGCTGCAAAGGTACTAAACCGAGTGCCATCCAAGGCCGTTTCAAAGACGCCATATGAGTTATGGTATGGGAAACAGCCGAGCTTAACATTTAACAGGATCTGGGGCTGCGAGGCTTATGTCAAAAAGCTCGCCTCTGGGAAACTAGAGAGCAGATCTGACAAATGTATCTTTGTCGGTTACCCTAAGGAAACTAAGGGTTATTATTTCTACGATCCCAAAGAGAACAAGGTATTTGTTGCTCGGACGGCCATATTTCTTGAGAAGGAGTTTCTTCTGCAAGAGGCCAGTGGGAGAGAAATAAAGCTGGATGAGAATCCAGAGGAAGGACAAAGTGCTCAAGCACAGTTGGATGAGCCTGAGCCAGTAGATCAGGTTATTGAACAACCTGAGGCTCAGATATCACGGGAACCGCGAAGATCGGGAAGGATTCGTCGACAGCCTGAGCGCTATGACGGAGTCTACATCATTGATAATGATGAACCCCTCACTTATGCGGAAGCGGTCAGTGGACCGGAATCAGCGAGATGGCTTGAAGCTATGCGCGCCGAGATGGACTCCATGTCAGATAACCAAGTTTGGGATTTGGTTGATCCGCCTCCGGGAGTTATCCCTATAGGCTGTAAATGGATCTTCAAGAAGAAGATTGACATGGATGGTAACGTGGTTACCTATAAAGGCAGGCTAGTTGCGAAAGGTTTCAAACAAATCTACGGGATAGATTATGATGAAACTTTCTCACCTGTAGCTATGTTTAGGTCTATTCGGATTCTTTTCGCGATAGCAGCATATTATGATTATGAGATCTGGCAGATGGATGTGAAAACAGCTTTCCTTAATGGAAATCTGGATGAGGATGTGTATATGACACAACCTGAGGGTTTCACTAATCCATCAGATCGTCATAAGATATGCAAGTTAAAGAAGTCCATTTATGGACTTAAGCAAGCATCAAGAAGCTGGAATATTCGTTTTGATGAATCAGTCACTGAATTTGGTTTCATCAAGAACGAGGATGACCCGTGTGTATATAAGAGGTTTAGTGGGAGCGTAATTACTTTCCTAATCCTCTACGTCGATGATATCTTGATCATTGGAAATGACATTCCTGAAATGCATGCTGTGAAGGCATGGTTAAGGAAATGTTTCCAGATGAAAGATTTAGGAGAAGCAGCCTATGTATTAGGTGTGAAGATCTACAGGGATAGATCTAAGAGGCTTCTCGGGCTGTGCCAGAGTACTTACATCGAAAAGGTCCTGGAGAGATTTCATTTAGAAAATTCTAAACAAGGATATCTTCCAGTCAGACATGGTCTGAATCTTTCGAAGAGTCAGTGTCCACAAACACAGACTGAGAAAGATGAAATGGACAATACGCCTTATGCTTCGGCTATTGGATCCATTATGTATGCGATGTTGTGTACTCGCCCAGACGTCGCTTACGGGTTAAGCGTGACCAGTCGTTTCCAAAGTAATCCAGGTGTGGCGCACTGGATTGCAGTCAAGAACATCTTAAAATATCTGCGGAGAACCTAAGATATGTTCTTGATATATGGTGGTCAGGAAGAACTCAGTATTGAAGGATATACTGACGCTTCGTTCCAGTCGGACCAGGATGATTTCCGATCGCAATCAGGCTATGTTTTTAGCTTGAATGGAGGAGCAGTGGTGTGGAAGAGTTTCAAACAGTCAACTGTTGCTGATTCCACAACAGAAGCCGAGTATGTTGCAGCCTCGGAAGCATCCAAGGAGGCAGTTTGGATTCGTAAGTTCGTGAGAGAACTTGGTGTCGTTCCTTCGAGTGCAGATCCTTTGGTTATCTTCTGTGATAACACTGGAGCAATAGCACAAGCAAAGGAACCACGGTCGCACCAGAAGTCCAAGCACATACAGAGACGGTTTCATTTGATCAGGGAGATCATTGATCGTGGCGAGATCAAAGTTTGCAAGGTACATACAGATGACAATCTGGCAGACCCGCTTACCAAGCCTCTGGCGCAGCAGAAGCATGAGAAGCACTGTAATAATATGGGTTTGACATTTCTCAACCATTAGATTAAGTGCAAGTGGGAGATTGTTGGGGTATGCCCTTAAGCCTAATGTTTGAGGCCTTTGGGATTGTATTAGTATCATGTAATAAACTATTATGTTTATAAAGGCATGGTTGTTATTCAGTTAGCTACATTGTCTGCTGCAATATATGTTCTTTTGAATAATGTCTCAAAGCTGTTCAGCTAGGCTGACAGGCTATAAAGTCCTTAGTCGATATATCTTGGTGAACATGAGACAGCCTTGATATGATTGAGACTAATATGTGTTCTAATCTTATAGGATGCTTCGAGCATGGAATAAGATGTAGACTCATGGGTACATTGGATGTACTGGACAGACCCTACTAGGATGTTCAATTGTTTGTCACAATGTGAATATTCCTTGAATGAGACAAGTGGCACATTTCCTCTGACTTGAGAACACTTGTGTTTTCTAAATGATGATTGTCATTGTTTTGAGGTAGTTCAATATCATTTGAAAAATAATGATTATAGACTATCTTGGATGATGAGCTTGAGTCAGGTTAGGGCACTAGTGATAGACATAGGATTGCCGTCTCCTTGTTTAAGGAGTGTGATGTTCTAAAGGGGCCCCCTGGATGAGATGATTGAGAAAAGAGTATGGCCATACCCAGGTGACAGTGTTCATCTGATCTAATCATGCTCATCATATTGGAGCTACAAGCTTGACACGCTTGTCCAATAAGAACATCCAGTGGCAAAGGAAATATGCATGCCTTGTGAATTGATTCACACTTGTGCTATGGTTTGGGTGTAGTCTTGGAAGACTCTTTCCTTTATATCGGGAGACAGTGATGTGTTGCTAGATACCCCTCACTGATCGTGATGACGTCAGTTATCGTTACCGACATTTAAAGGAAACCCTTAGGGTCGCACAATTTGATGATATGGCTTACTTAAGTCAGATCGTGTGGACTGAATTGTTTGGGTTCAGTTTAATGGGATTTAATCTCTGATTGTGAGTGAGATCTAGTCTGATCATGTTTGATTGATTAGGGCTTGAGATCGGTAAGCTTCGATCGAGAGAATGGTTGCTAGATCGGACAGATCAGAAGCACCAAGAGATCGACGGTTAGATCGGGAACCTTAGGGTTTATTTAAGATCTAGACTAGATCATTGGCTTGATTGGTTCTTAAACCGAACCAATGTGAACCGGCTCATGAAATGAGCGCATGGTTCAAGGCTTGGCGAATTGTTCACTTGACGTGAACATTGAAGCGAGAGTGGTGACTATTTTTAGTAACCATGATCTCCACTTGGAGACCACTCTCACGTTCGAATAGGGCTTTCTATTCTCGCCTATCCATCTCTTCCTCTCTAGTCTCTTGTGGTGTGTGGCGACGCTTGGAGTTTAGAGGAGGATTCAGCCAAGAGAGATCAAGGTCTTCATCCCTCACAATTCGATCAAAGACACTTTGGACCCTTGCTAGCACAAGGAGCGACAAAGAGTTTGCCATCATCCTCTTGTGTGCGATTCCCTTTGGAGAAGAGGCAATCGACTCTTTGCTTCCAAGGCAACATCTAGGCTATTGCGATGGTATGAATGTTTTTCATTAATCTTTACTAGCCCCTTATCGAGTTGATCATTTAACATGCGAGTTGATCCTATAACCCTAGCTTCCGCAAGATGAATATAGTATGCGCTAATCACTTTAGGGTTTTGCTCCCCCTTGAAGGGGACTCTTCACTTTCCATGTCCAACATGTATAACCCATTGTTAATTGAACCAGTAGCATAAACAATATTACCATAAGATAAAACACACTTTGAAATATTGCATTCAAAGGCAAATCCTTTCCTGACAAGAGCAGGAATGGAGATAATATTTTTAGTTATACTGGGAACAAAATAACAACTGTTTAGTTCCAATACAAGTCCAGATGGTAAAGAAATGAAATAGTCTCCTACAGCAACAGCAGCAACCCGTGCCCCGTTTCCAACGCGTAGGTCTACCTCATGCTGTCCCACCTGTCTTCTTCTCTTGAGTTCCTGTACATTTGAACAAATGTGAACTCCACATGCAGTGTCCAACACCCATGAAATAGAAGAAGATGAAACCATGACTTCCGTCACGTATATACCTGAGCCAGAAGCGATGCTTCCCCTCTTATCTCCTTGGAGCGCTTTACAGTCCTTTTTCCAGTGACCCAGCTGGCCACAGTGGAAACACCTGTTGTCCTTCGACCGCTTCACCTTCTGTTTCAGAGCCTTACTGTAGTTCTTGACAGGGGCCTTGCCCTTCTTCCCCTTCTTCTTGTTCCTAGAAGGAACCAGTAAGACAGAGGTTGAAGGCTTTCCCTTCAGAGTTTCCTCAGTAGTCAAGAGCATATTCAGCAGCTCTGCCGGAGTACAATCGATTTTGTTCATATTAAAGTTAATAATGAACGCATCGAAAGAGGGCGGGAGAGACTGCAGAATTATGTCTACAGCAAGCTCCTGGTTAATGGTATGCCCCAGTTTCTCTAGAGCCTCCTTGTGCCCAATCATCTTGAGCACGTGAGCTCCAACTGGGCTCCCTTCAGCCAGTTTGCTCTGAAAGAAGAGCTTCGTCAGATTATAGCGTTTTGTCCTCGCCTGTGCAGCATACAGCATCTTGAGGTTCGCTATAATCTCTATAGCCGACATATCCTCATGCTGACGCTGCAGCGGTGGCGTCATAGACGCTAGCATCAGGCAAGCGACATCAATGCTATCATTGACATGCTTTTCATAGGCTTCATGAACCGCCCTTGCGGCGTTCGCAGCGGGTTGAGGCGGCACTGCCGTCTCGAGGACATACAGTTTCCTCTCTGCCTTAAGAACGATCTTAAGGTGTCCGAACCAGTCAGAGAAGTTCGGCCCAGCAAACTTCTCCCTTTCCAGTAGGGATCGCACATTGAAGCTCATGGTGTTCGTTGCTGCAGGAATCTACAACAATGCAAGAACAGCAAGGTCAGTATCAATGTTCAGAATCAATCCAGGACTTAAGAAAGATTCTTTTTCTCACTATTTTGTCTGACTGAAAAATCCAGTAAACAGTCCGAAAGAGTAACACTCTTTTAGTGAGATGGGATCCAGATTTCATACTTGGTCTCCGCGTCCCGCTCAGGCGAGATAAGATGCACAGAGATGACAAGCATTAATTTCTAGTAGGCTGTCCCAGCCAATCGCCAACCCGTGCGATTCCCCTTCATCTGGGCAATCCAGCAGACTGTGCCAACTGAGTTGGTACAACACAGTCTCTGATCCCACAGATGGCTGCCTCCATGCGCTACCATATGCGCCACATATGTAGCCTACATGGTCAAGCTGACCCGACCTACTCCCTGGACCACCACGTGCTATGCTGAGCAACGAGAAGCGATAAATCCCTTCTCTGTAACACGCAGGTGAAATCCCGCACCGTCTGAAGATAGATGGACGTGCCCACTGAGTGGGTACAACACGGCTCCAACGATAATCAGAACAGTGAGGTTTCGCGTCAGAAGGCTTACGAGCTTGATATGTTAGCGTTGGATTTTAACGGTCCTTTTATCTTCTTCACTATCATGCAATTCCTATGGTGATAGCAGAAGATAAACTCATGCAGTTCTAATTATATAAGCAATAAAAAGAAAGCATGGATCTTATGTGGTAAAAGCCCAAAGCCTAAGTAAGACCTTAAGATACTTAAGTCTTCACTTGCTCTTCTTGGGACTTTTGCATCTCATCTGGT